>CP109669.1:0-2400000 GCA_025948275.1 Fusarium avenaceum
CCTAACCCTAACCCTAACCCTAACCCTAACCCTAACCCTAACCCTAACCCTAACCCTAACCCTAACCCTAACCCTAACCCTAACCCTAACCCTAACCCTAACCCTAACCCTAAGAGAAGCTATAGTTCTAGATTATATATAAAGTACTTTATTATAAAAAAAAACTTAAAAAGATTAAAGTCTTATTTTATATTTTAAATTTTATTATTTATAGTGAAATATTAAATACTTTCCTTAAATCTCTTTATTTTTTATTAGTAGTTTTAGTTAAATATGACCTGAATGCGATAAGACATTACTAAACTCTATAACTAAAGGATATACTCTAATTCGTTATGGCGGTCTTATCTATATTTATAAATCCTATTGCCTAATAATTATTAAAGAAAATAATCTAGAAGTAAATATATAATTTAATAATAGAAGTTATATATTTATATATTAATATTAGTATTAATTAATTTATAATTATTTATTTTATATTTTTACTTACTTTTAACTTATTTTGATTACTATAGCATTAAAAAAACTAATTATCGGTAGATATTTATTTTAATTGTCGTGAGGCCTATATCTTGCTAGCGCCACGAAATTTCCTATATAAACTTAATCGTCGGTTACTAGCCGATATAAATAATAAATATCAGGTTTATACCGTCTTAATAATCTAGTATTTTATATAAGGGGCTTTATATAGTATTTAAAGTATAACCGGCTCTTAATTATATTATTATATATCCCTCTTATCTTTATTATTCTTATTATTATTATTACCTTCCTTATAATATTTAGAGAGTATTTAATATCTATCCCGGTTAGATTAATTATAGGTTAGGTATTGGCAGCTTTTATAGTTAAAACCTATATATATTTCTAGCCTTAGGATTAGTAGTCCCTTATCGGCCGGTAGTTTTATATCTTTATCGGTTAGGTCTTAAAGCGTTAGTGGTTACGAGCCTGATAGGGAGAAAGAGGCGGTAAATATAATAACCTTCTATAGTTACCTCCTGGCTATTTTATAGTGGTTATAGTAGTAATATTTAACCTAATCTATACTAGGCTTAATAGTCACTAGGTAGAGAAGATAGATAAGAATATTAAGTTTTTTATATAATTAGATAATTTAGCCTCTTTCTATCTTGGTATTATTATTATAATAATTATAATTACTATTAGGGTTAGGGACTGGCGGTTAGGGTTAATTAATTAATTAATTAGTAGACTAAAGGAGATAGATAAATAAATTAATAGCTAGATAGGTATATAAATAAATAAATAAATAAATAAATAAATAAATAAATAGATTATTATTATTAATATAAACTCTAATTCTAGTTTATTTACTTTTTATTATTGCTAGTGGTAATATTAATCCTGGTTATTTAATTTTTAACCTAATCTAGGGTGAAATTGGCCTTAGGCTTATAGCTTAGGGTTAACTTAATTTAGAGAGGGAGCTTAGGGTTAGCTCTTATTTAGGCCCCTTTTGGCTGGTAATTTACCGTAAATTACGGTTAGCGGTGGATGGCCTAAGCGCCTAACTTTTTAGACTAACCAGTTTATATTAGAATTAACCTTAATCCTACCTATTATTATGGTTTATGGTAAAACATAGGCAGACTGGCGACTAGGTCTGCCTAGGTCTTTCTCTAGGCTACCTTAATATTATATTTATTATTAAGATATATATATAGGTATTTCTAACTCGATATAAGGTATTTATAGCCTAGCTAGGTATATATAAAACCCCGGTAGATAGGAAGACCCTTAATAGGCTCGGCCGGGTTAGATAAGCCATACCGGGCTAGTTAATCCTCTCTCGGTCCCTTTTCTTTTAGTAATATTAATAATAGGCCTTTATAATAATAAATAAGATTATTATAGACTTAATAGCTAAGATCTAAGTAATAATCCTTTAAATAGCCTTCTAGGTTATAAAAATAGACTATATAGCTATAAAACATATAAATTAATAATTAATATTCTTTATTATAAAGAAATTACCTTTTTTTACCCTCTTTTTTCCTAACCTTTTTATTTTTCTCTTTATTACCTAGGTATTATTATTAATATTACTAAATAATAAGTCTAGTAAGTCTAGTAGGTATTACTAGGCTATTATAGCTATAATTAATTAACTAGGTTATTTATATAATTAGGTAAATTAAGTTAATTAATTATAGCCTTTCTAAATTAAAATAAATAAAAAAAGAAAAAAATAATATAAATAAATATAAATAAATAGATGGATAAATAAATAGATAGACTATCCTAGTCTCTTCCCTTTTTCTTATTTTTCTTTCTTACTTTACTTTTTCTATTTTTTAATTCCCTATCCTAGTTTACCTTAAGGATAAAAATAAAGACTTAGGGTTAATTAAAAGTCTATAATTAACTATTTATATAATTAATAATTTAGGGTTAATAATTTAGCCCCCCTATTATCAGCCCTAACCCTACCCGATAGGGTTTCCCCGCACCCTTATTGGCCCGTGCCGTCTTTCCGACGTTAGTAGTTTAGCCTAAACTACCACCGGCCTACCGGTTAGGGTCCGCATTATTATCATTATTATCATTACCACGACCGCCATTACCACTACCAAATCTATCTTCCCCACTCCCGGTCTCCATATCCGCCTACCTTCTCTCCCTCTACTCTATCTCGCTAATCTCAACCTTATAAACCACCTTATCTAGCCATAAATATAAACTACATATACCGGTATCTTTAATAATACCCTACACCTACTGCCAAAATGGTAATACTAACTATAAATACCACACTAATAACTCACTCACCTTATATAATAAATATCGGTAAATAACCTTAGCCTATCCCATAGCTCAGAATAACTTATAATACAATATAATAAAACACATCAACCCATTATACACAAATATATTATATACACCACCATTTATTATATTTTTATATTAAATACTTAAAATTTCTATAACCCATGCTAGCTAGCCAGATACCATATATATCAATAAAAACATCCTTTCCATCAACTCCTTTACCATCTAACTATATAATTATACTACTCTAGCTCAGAATAGCTTCCTATCCTCTCTCTTATAGTCAAATCAAATCTTCCAATAGGCTACAGAATCGGTAATTTATTATATACTCCAATTCTTACTAGCTTCTAACCATATATAGTTATAATTATCTTCTAAAAATAAATACCCTACCCTATCTTCGCTATAATTATCTTTAAATAATGACCATAAGATTCGCAATAACTAATTAATATTATCTATTATAGCTAATATTATTATTAACCTTTATATTTTATCCTTTAATAAATATAATATCTCCATTAACTTGCCTATCTAGAATTACACCCGACGGTACTTAATACGGTCCCCAACCCAATTAATTATCCCCCGGCCGGTATATTAAATCGGATATATATACCATATATATATACCTTATAAATCCAATCTATCGGTATTAACTCGGCCCTAGCATTACCGGATATAACCATCATAAACCACTACACCTTCTTACATATAATATAAAACATACTTATAGCTTCCTCTTCCGCCTCCTCCTAGGCTTCTCTCTTATCTAATAACCCGTCCTCTCGCTACTACTTATCTATCTTAACCTACTTTAACCGGGCCACTTCGGCCTATCTCTCTACATACGATTAGTATATAACCATAACATAGGCAATCTTAATAATAGCAGAATATATCGGTATATAATCTAACACATCTATCTAACCACTATCCTTCTAGATATCCATTACCGCCAATCCATTAATAATAATACTACGATACTCCCTAGCTACTAAACGGTAGTCTAATAATATTATTATAGTCTATAATATTAACCTATCTATTTAATCCTATTCTAATAGCCATATATCTAGATTATCTACATAAGCTTTAATAATTTTACTCAATTTATTAAGTAACTCACTCTACCGCTTCGATAATCAATATCCAGGCCTATCTTTATCCACTATAGCCTCTATATAGTATATATAATATATTAACTTAATTTATATAACTATATAATATACCTATATATTATCCTCTATTTAGTTATTAAATAGCCACCTTGGCTTCTTATCTATTTCTTTCCGCTATACCTTAAATAATACCTAGCTACCAACCTATACCGGCATGGTTATAATACAGGCCCGATTTATAACTCACATTAAACTATCCTATATTAACTATAATACATACTTATACTTACTTACCAGGTCGGTTAACCATAGTATAGCTTCTAGGTCAAACCCTTCTAAATAGGTCGCCCACCTAATATATTCTAACCATATATTAACATCTATCCTTATATCAGCCACTTTAATCTTTTCCTTATTTTCTATTTCAAATTGGTATTATTACTACTCTATTACCCGGTTCATCTAATCGATAATGGCTACTTCCTTAGGCACTACTTAGCTAATTTATCTACCAAACCCAACCTCAAACCAACTACTACCTAACCTATTACTAAATAACCATTAATACTAGACCTTAATATACCACGGGACCTACTATATCACTATAGCTCGCTTCTAGGCATTCCCCTCCTTCCTATAGGGATTAATCTATCTATACTCTTCCCGGTAATATTCTTATATACCTCATATCATACTAACCATATATAAATACCCTTCCTCGCCATATCTAAGCTTCTAGCTTGGCAGATAGATATATAATATAGGGTTAATTATCAGTAGTAATAATAGCCATATTACTAAATCGCTTTAATCTTAGATAATATTAAGGTTATATTAGATTATTATTATAATCTTACTTCCTTTTTCTACTAGGATTAACTTATAATACCTCCTTAAATACTACCTTACTTTCTTCTTAATATATATATATTAATATACTTAGTAAATAATAAATAAAAACTTAGGCAGTTTTATAAATAGCCCTATATTATCTATAATTAATACTATTAGCTTATAATTATTAAATACTAATAGATTAATTATTGGTTACTTTATTTTAATAATTATTAAATATTATTTATATTTATTATTATACTTACTTTTATGGTTATTATAACTTAAACCTTAATCTTAACTCGGTTATATATATTACTATATAATAATAACTACTCTATACTAATAGGCTATAATAATATTAATATAATATATATTTATATTTATTATAATAATTTAACTATATTTATAAATTACTTTAGCTTAATTACTATTCTCTATCTTTATTTCTATTATACTCCCTTATTTCTACCTAGGCATATTAAAATATATAGACTAACTTAGGGGAAATAATTCGCTAATTACTCTCTACTTTTAATAATACTAAATATAATTAACTAAACTTTAAACTAATTATAATATCGCAATACTTAGTTACTATAACTAAAAAGTAAAATATAATATATCCTAGTAATTACGGATTAATATATTATCTTAAAAGTTATTTTTTCTAACTTTTAATAATAGCGACCTAAATCCATTAGGGGCAATAGATTTAGGTCCCTATCTTTATTAGCGTGGTTTTATTTTATATGTGTCTTCCATTAGATTTAGATCTATATCCGCCTCGCAGCTATAATAGGTAGGATTGAATATAGGCCAGCAGATACAGTGGCACACAGAGTTACCTTGTTTAAATAACCGGACGTCTGTCATAGTTTCATTTAGTAACCGCTTACCAATCTGATGGCGCAGTAAACTGTCGGAGACTTATGCGTAACCCGTGCCCGCCGAGAGCGTGCCATGTCTTTGCATGCCGAAATGTACGGGTTCCGTGCCTACAGGGGTTTAAGCCAATGTAACTAGATCCCTGGAGCGGCGAAGCGGAGACGACACTCACCCCGGTACGTCCCTGCTTGCAACGAGATGAGTCGCTAATGGCGTAGTACTGATCATCAAAGTTCTAGGAGGCATGCTGTAATGGTTACGAGGTTTAGTATCTTTTTAATGTATTGCTAGAGCTTTGCTTTGGGACGCTTATCGTACTTTTTAAGAAATCTTGTTACAGGGAATCTGACAATTTACATCTCGGAGTGGTCTGCTTGCAATATACCAAGATTGATTAGCTATACCAGGCTATATAACTTTCTGAACGACCATCGTATAATAGTTCTAAGCCTAGCAGCCCTTCGATCATCGGTAGTCAAACGGTGTTAGTTTTCCGATAGGCAGGGGGTTCGATATATCAAGACATAACATCTCTTTTGCATCCTCTTTCAGCCACGCTGCTACTCGAGGTGGGGTTGCCACTATTAAAATTGAAGCTGGACATTTCTCTCGCTGATGACACACTTTAGCCTTGCGCAACAGTCTTGCCGACAACCACGGTGGGCTTTGCCGTGGTGAAGTTCTTCACATCATCATGAATCGCCTTTGCTTCCACTGAAGCGCCAGCTTTCTGGAACGAAGCGAGGCTGTCCCATCTGAGGATAGAGTAGACCTGGTACGGGCTTTCCCCTCCCAGCCTAATGACCTCCCAACCCTTGAGGCCTTCCGGTCCCCAGATTCTGTAGCCAGTTTTAGTCATACTTTTGTAGCAGAGTCAGAGCCATGATCTGAACAGCGGCTCTTACCTCTCCGCTAGCGGCAGATGTGTTTTTTCATAGTATGCGATATCGAAGTCGTGGCCGACAGGGTACTGAATTACGATGGTTGCCATTGGGTTGTTGTGAGGGGCTATCTAGCTGAATGCCTAACAGACAATGACAAAAATCTTGAAAGAGATCAATGAATTGACTAGGAAGCAGAGGACATGCTGAATATTAAAAAGGTAGAGAAGTGCGTCAGTCCCAGCAAGATAAATATGCAGTCGAACTCCTCAGATGGGAGAAGTAGAGTGAGTTGAAATAGCCAAGCAAGCCGAGGATTCCATGGTGTCGTGTCCTCCACTTACACAGTAACCGAGAGGCTTGTTTTGAGCCTAACTCAACATCGGGGTAGTAGTTAACCCACTTATGAAACCATGTACTAACTCACCATCGGGTTCTTTCATGATGGATCCGACATGGCCGGGACCATAATCTTCTCCGGGATGCCGTTGGATTGTTTAAGTGTAGAAGCTAAGAGTGAGATCCTTCTTCACCGCCTACATGAGTGATTTGTGGACTTTATAGCGTCATTACTAAGGTTTGTGAAATATATCAAGGTTACGTTACACATGTGGAAACAAAAACGCTATTTTCTGCATACTAAGGGATTAATCGACAAGCCCTGGCTACAGACCGGGTTCGGAATAATCTTGTCATCACCTCATGTATTGGACGCGGCTTGTCCGTTGAGCAAATTGGACTTCAGAGCTACGACAATTGACGGAGTGGCAGTCATTTTAAGAAAGACAAAAAAAAGAGAAAAAACTATTCAATAAACAGAACCCGCTAAGCAAGAGAGTTATTTCTTTCCTCAATATCCTCCTTCTTCCGGCAACAAGCCCAAAGTTTCCGGCTTCCACCCGGAAGCTTCACCCCTTATCCGCGTGTGAGCCGGAAGTTGGAGCCCCAGCCGGTGATGCCTGATCTCTTGGCGGCCTTTGGATCGGAGAACGATCGTTTAACTCACTTTGGATGCGGGGTAATTCAAGCTTTCAATTTTCTTGCTTGCTTACAAACGTCTCGACTCTTGACACGCACGCGGAGCACCGCCAAACTTGGAGGCAAAACTGACAATTTCACCCTCTACTTTGCGGTCTTGCCTATTGATCGGGATTTACAAACAGATGAAGGAGCATCTTGCACATCTACTCTGCAAGATTTTTCAAGCTGACTGGGGCGGCCATGGCGTGAAATGTGCGTGTTTGCGATGGAGTTGGGATTGGGAGAATAAGCTATCTCGATGTGAACGATACGTGAACTTGTGTGATTAGCTTCTCCAAATGGCGTCCGAAAACTGGATTTAAATGGGCTACACTCGCCAGGGGTAGAAGATGGCGGGATAGTGGAGGCCGGAAGACGCTTGGGTCGGAATCCGGACTCCTCGGAAAAAGCGTCACCTCCGGAACGTTGCTGAGGGCCTTCCGACTTGGGTCTCCTGATCCGGACTTCCGCCATGGTACTCCACCACCTCGCCACCCAAAACTGAGTGGTAGATTCTCTTTCTTCCTCTTGAGGAAGAAAGAAGTCCTAACGTGCGATGTAACTACGGACCGACTAGATAATACATTCACGTGCACCAGTCGGCGCAGGAAGCAGCTTTGGAAGTAATTTACACCTTTCCTGCGATCTGTCCTTCCAAGCCGAGTCATCTTCGGCTCCGGCGATGTCAAGAAGCTCCCGGCCGAGATCAAGCGTCTAAATGTTTCTCGACCACTCCTCCTCTCAACGCCCGGAAAGAGTAATTACGCAAATCAGCTGTCTGACATCATCCAAACCGCCTCCATCGCTGTAGCCGGCACCTTCCCCCACGCAAAAGCACACACGCCGACCTCTGTAACTGAAGAAGCAACCGCCTTCCTCGACTCAGTAGCAGCTGACTGTGTAGTTTCCATAGGCGGCGGCTCAGTAGTCGGCCTCGGTAAAGCCGTCTCCATTCGCACAGGCGTGCCTCATATCAGCATACCCACGACTTACTCGTGGTCGGAAATGACACCTATTCTCGGCGAAACGCACAATGGCAACAAGACCACACGATCGGATCCGAAGATTCTGCCGGCAGTTGTCATTTATGATGCAGACTTTACAGTGACGTTACCGCCCGCAATCTGTGTTACTTCTGGGATTAATGCAATTGCTCATGCAGTAGAGGCGCTTTACGCCAAGAATGCCAATCCAATCACTTCAATGCTTGCCCTTGAGGGCATAAAGGCGTTAGCGGAGGCTTTGCCTCTAATCGTTCAGAACCCAGAGCCTAGAGCTCCAAGAAACCAGGCTCTATACGGCGCTTGGCTTTGTGGTACTGTCCTAGGCAGCTCATCTATGGGGCTTCATCACAAACTTTGCCATGTGCTTGGGGGATCGTTTGCACTTCCTCATGCAGAGACACACACCATCGTGCTGCCGCATGCGTTGTCCTATAATGCACATGCCATCCCTGAGCAGATGGCCAAGTTGGCTACTGTTCTTCCCGGGAGCAATGGAGATGCGCTGAACGGTCTAGAGCTGTTAATAAAAAAGTTGCAAGCGCCACGGGCATTAAAGGACTTGGGAATGAAGGAGAGTGACATTGACAAAGCGACTGAGATTGCTACAAGTAATCAATACCCAAATCCGCGAGCTTTGGAGGCAGAATGGATTCGCGAACTGATTCAACGAGCTTGGGCTGGGGAAAGTGCAAAAGCAGATCTATGCAGTAAATAAATCCTAAACGAGTTCCCAATTTCTCAAGTAAAATCTCCCCGTCGCTCTACAATTCACTGCATCAGCATCACAATTGTTTAGAGATACTCTATGCCTCTACTCCTTCATTAATTCTTACGACATGCCCTTGGAATTTATCACACCACTTAGATGCGACAGGGGCATGGGGAGGATTACTCATTTGTGTATGCGGCGGTGGGTTTCGTTACTCTGATTATGGTTTCCTCGAACAATCATGGAGTAGATTAGCAGCCTCATGCATAGGTCCACAAGCAAGACCATTCTATAGATGATAATGATTTTGCCCGACGCAAGGCTATATGTGCGAACCCAATCTTGCTTATACGATTTTCTATGTGGGCGTATTCTGTGTATACATTTTATTACAGCTTTTCTCACAGGTTCACTTGGTGATGTGCTGTATAACGCTGACGGGCTCTAGAGAATGGACTGAAGAAGAGATGATGGCCTGTCTTGATTGGGATACGTTAGAGAACGAGTCTTAGCGCCTGGGTAGCTGATGAGATAGCTGTGCACCCCTTTTCGAGCAGATGAGGGCCGGGCGAGATCTGGAGAGAAGGATATCGAGGAGCAGTAGGCCTTATATTCAGATTCATAGCTATATCTCCTTCGTCGTCGCGTTAATGAATGGGACTTCGTTATGCCAATGTAAACGCATTTAAAATATTGGCTATCAACGCTTACATAGTCCCCACGGGTACCTGTGGCCCTATAGGGCCCCTCGTTTCCCAAGGCTCGTCAAGATCATGCCAACACTACCTACGGGAACTGCTGTGGGATCCACGCTTAACCCACATCAGTCCCGCAGCTATGCCTGTCTACCTACATGAAGGTCCCCAGGTACCTAGGTAGCCTTGGGCTTAAAAATGAGGCCCTCTCTACAGAGCGGCTTCCGGGTGGAGTTCGGTCGCTGAAGTGAGGATTCGGTCCCATGTGGTGTCGTTCAGCTCAATGATGTTCCCATCAGGGTCCTTGAGGTAGGTATACTTGGCCGGGTCGCTCGGCGCCCACCCCGCCGGGGGGCCGAAGCTCTCGCCTCCGGCGGCGAGCGCACGCGACAGTGTCGCTTCAACGTTATCGACGGCCACGGCGAAATGCATGAACGAGGCTTGAACCTGCGGAACGCCGATGGTTGGGTGGGCATCTGGTACGAACTGCAAGAGCTCGAGGCCGAACCCGTCCGCCAACTCGACGAAACCGATCAAGTACTCGGTGTCCTTGACACCGAAGAGTATCTCGGTGAACTGCCTGCTATTGCAGTAGTGGTTGAGGACCTTCTTGGCGTTGAAGGTCTCGACATAGAAGCGCGTGGAGCGCTCGATATCGGAGACCCGTATGGCTAGGTGTTGGGCATGTACCATGATGACTAATCTCCTTGTAACTGCTCTCGTAGGCTGACACCGTGGTGCAATAGCTGGAACGACGATGCTATACAGTTAGGCAAATTAGAAGGTGAGCATAGGTGAGCAGTACTAGAGGTAGATACCTAAAAGATTTTACTGTAAATACAGTGGATAAGCGCTGTGATCACTAAACAAGCAGTATGTTCGGTGATGAGGTCCCTTAATTTTGAGATGAATTTCAAGAGTTGGAAGGCAGGAGGGAAGGCCACTATATATAGACAAAAGTAGATCTAGTAAAGGTACTAAAGCTTTTGCTGACAAATTCATGCCGGTACATGGCCCGAAAGGGAAAATACATGCGCTTAACAGTCTTGTCGTGATTACAAAACAAATGTACGAAGCAGAAATGGTTTGGCGGAAAGGCACATCTGGGGTATGTCGCCATAGGCGAAATGAAACTTCTGCCTTGCCTTGCTTTGGTCTACTTGAAAGCCAACTTCTTCAAGTACTCTATATTCTTAGGCCACTTGACGATACACCGGGAGTAAATCAGACTATGAAAATTGGTCGTGGTGTTGAGAACTGTATTGCCCATTGCCCTTCAGCGTGTACATAAATGCCTGGTTTTGGAAGTCTTAAAGCCTGGTCGATTTAAGCACCAAAGACCTTGACACGCTCCTCAAGGGGCTGGAAGGTCTTGTCACGCGCCTCACCCGTCTTGCCACCGAAGACAAGCTGTGCGTCGAGCTTCCAGGTGGCAGGAATACCCCAGGTCTCCTGAACCTTACCGTCAATGAGAGGATTATAGTGCTGCAAGTTGGCACCAAGACCCTCGGCCTCAAAGCCGGTCCAGGTAAGGTACTCCTGGATGGCAGCGGACTGACCAGCCCAATGGGGGAACTTATCCCCAAAGGCAGCGAACTTGGAGGCGTACTCGTCGATGACGGTTTGGTCGGAGAAGAAGAGGACGGTACCGGCGGCGGCCTGGAACATGCTGAGCTTCTGTTCGGTGGCGGGGTAGGCGTCAGCGGGGAGGATAGCCTTTAGGGCATTCTTGGCGATGTCCCAAAGTTTGGTGTGCTCGTCAGCAAAGAGAATGACAACACGGGTGGACTGATTGTTGAAGGAGGAGGGGGTTTGGAGGGTGGCGTAGTTGACAATCTCCTGGACGCGAGCATTAGGGATGGGGAGCTCGTTACTGAGAGGGTAGTAGGAGCGGCGTTGCTTAGCAAGCTGGAAGAGAAGATCTGCGGAGAGCCTTGTAGCCATTGTGGTTGAATTGTGGGGTATAACTAAGTCTTTTAAATGTGGGAGTGTGTGTGAGTGCTCAGTAGACGCGTGGTGAATGTAGTGATGGAAGAAAGGGCTTAACAAATGGGAAGAGCTTGTCTTCTTTTATAATTCTACATAAGTCTTCTTCTCGCGGTTTCGACCTACTCTACCCCCCTTCAACATACTCAGTCTGGCCTTTTTCAAAGGACCTCCTCTATCAAGCTTGGAAACCGGAGCCAAGATAGACCGTCCTTCATATTCTCCGCCTTCACACCGCCCACTTTCCTCCCGAGAAAAACTCGTTTGACTTGGCTAGCCCCACACATGTATGTGTTCTGTAAGTTATTACTCACCCTAGCAACGTCACCTCCGATTATAATGCGGCTCCAGATATGCCAATCAGGTGGTTCAATAGACTAGGTAAAACTCGGCTGGATTACTCGTGGGTCCGACTAAACAGGGTCCCCCGCAGAGAATTCCCGAGGGTCTGATCAACAAGGAGCCGTGCCCCGCACTTGCATTGAGAGCATTTCCTGAATTGAACAAGATAGGAAAACTTGGTCGGGATTTTATAAGCAAGTTTAGTTCCGAATTCACAATAGAGTTCAACTAACCCAGGCACCTTTAGGTAATAGGTCGTTTTAGCGGGAAGTAGTTGGTGACTAAAATGTGACAAAAGATGACGAAAGCTAATACTAGTTTGACTTGACTGCTTGGCACTAAGCTTCATTCAAGGCGTTAGGGGTAAGAACCAATCATCATGCGAGCTGGCAGTGATTCGGACTATACACGAACCCGTAATTCCGAACAATTAACTGAGAAAGATCGACGCTCTTGGCAAAGCGACGACTTATGTGTATTCTTCACCGACTTACTACTGGACGCCACGGCTGCTTTCAGAAAACGTACAATGTAAACATCCCTCCCGGTAGCATTAGAACATATATATATTAAACCAAACCTTCCAATTTCCAGAAGATAGACATCAACGAGCCCCAGACATCAATCCCAGAAGCCATCATGAGTGAGCAATTAATCGATCAGGCATTATCTATGCCTCGAGAGCCTCCAAGCGGCATTGATGTTTTAGTGGTAGGTGCTGGCTTAGCTGGCCTAGGTTTTTCTATTGAAGCCTACCGTAAGGGGCACAATGTCAAGATTCTTGAGCGTCGACCAGATACGAATGACTATGGTATGTCTTCCCTTATCTGCACAGATGATGACATTAGGCTTAATGAACGTATAGGAGACTTTATCACCATTCAAGCCTCTGCCCTTCGTACCCCTGAAAAATGGCCAGGATTCCTCGAGTACTGCTCAGCCTTTCACTTCGGAAAAGCTGGTACTATCTGCAAGTATGATGGAACACCCATCGGTACTCTCCAGTTTCCTCTCACCATCAGCCGTGCTGCTCTCCACCAGGCCTTTCATAAATATGCTGCAAAATTGGGGATTCCTATCGAATTCTCAAGTCGAGTTTTGGACTACTTCGAAGACGACGGGAAAGCCGGCGTAATCCTCGAGAATGGATCAAAGCTCGTTGCCGATGTTGTTGTTGCGGCCGACGGAGTAGGTTCGAAATCCTGGAACATTGTCTCCGGGTTCAAAGAAAAGCCTATAAGCTCTGGGTTTGCTATGTTCCGTGCAACATACCCAGCCGAACTTGCATTGAAACGACCTGCAGTTGCCGAGGCATTTGGAGATGATCCGGAAAAGGGTTATATTATCGTTGGACCAGGAGCACATGCAATTCTGGCAAGGTCAAAAGACATCATGGTCTTTCTGGTCACCCACAAGGTATTTTCGGAAAGGCCGGAGAATTTCCCAACTATTCACTGACATCATAACCAGGATGAAGGGACGTCTGAAGAAACATGGACGAACAAGAGGTCTGTCGATGAATGTTTGCCATACGTGAAAGGATGGGTTCCCTTTGTATCAGAGGTCATAGATGCCGTACCTAACCGAGAAGCGATTGACTTCAAACTCATGTGGCGCAATCCTCGAGATACCTGGGCCTCCCCAAAAGGCCGTGTCATTCAAATTGGCGATGCAGCTCATAGCTTTCTTCCAACGTCAGCCAGTGGCGGTACCATGGCCCTTGAAGACGGATACTCTCTGGCCGCCTGCCTACAGAAAGGTGGTAAAAATAACATACCGCTGGCTGTGAAGGTGCATAATCATCTGAGGTAATTTTCTATGCCCATCTAAGTGGTTATCAGATGTAAAAAGGCGCATTTACTGACTGGCTATCTCAGGGCTGAACGTGTCTCGTGTGGGCAAAGAATGGGTTTCAAGACTCGTGAGGTGTGGCATTTGACTAATTGGGATAAGGTGGAGAAGGGCCAAACATTCCCAAACGTGGTAGGCAGCTGGGTCGTGGATCATGATCCAGAACAATATGCCTACGATAATTATGAGAAATGTGCAAGCTTTCTCATAAAGGGAGCTCCCTTTAAGAACACCAACGGGGTCCCTGGATATACTCATAAGCCTTGGACAATTCAAGAGCTCTTGAGCGCTTCCGAGCGTGGGGAGAAACTAGTCGATGAAGGAGAGTGGTTCAGCACAAAGTAGTTTTAGTGTCGAACTCCTATCGCTCGATTTCTAGACCAGTAGATAGCTATATGTTCAGGACCTATATTTCAATATAATGCGATTGCTTTTGCTTGAGGTTACCATCCAGGACCACCTAATGCATAACCCTACCTAATGCATAACCAAAATTTCGCTCCTCCTATATAAAATCTAAATTTTCAATTATATTATATTCAGCTAGATATAAAAATACTCGCAAATAAAGACCTATACTATATTGCTTTTTTTATTGAATTTTTATATCGGCTTGAATTTTTCCTATTCTACCTTATAGCCTGGCTCTCTAGCCCTTTGAATTTTATCGTATTTTACCTTATGTACCCTAGGCGACTCTATCTACTTAAGCTGAACTTCTACCTAATTTACTTACTATAACTCCTTCCCTAATAGTTTACTATAATTATACCGAAGATAATATAGCTAAGGCTATATTTAATATTATTAATAGAGGCTACTTATAGAATAAGGCGGCCTAGAAATATAGAGTACCTTAATAGACTATTTCGAGATGACTTTCTAGTTAAATAAATAGGAATAAATATGTCTAGGCCTATTAATATATTCTAAAGAGCTAGAAAGAGATACTTATTTATTAAGTACTATAATAAGAGTCTCTAGGCTATACTCTCTTATATAGTTAGGTTTGTATCTATATCGAGGCTATCCTTTAATAATAAGGCAATAATAAATCTTTAGGTAAATACTAGACTATTAGGTTTATTAAGTATTATCTATAACTATCTACTAAGCTTAGAAAATATTAAAAAGCCACTAGATTTAATAGCTTTACTTTAAAGGCAGTTAATTAATACTTTAATATTAAGGAGAATAAATATAGCTAGATTAAGCCTAAGAATATAGTTAATATAGATAAAGGCGGTATAATAGCAGGTTTCGGTAAGTCTTCTATAAATACTCTATAGGCTTTTATAAGGCATAGCTAATTAGTTATCTATAAAGCCTAGATAGCCTTATAATTAGGAGCTCTAACCTAAAGAAAAAGGCAATATTAAAAGGCATTTAATTATATACCTAAACTTTATTTATTAAGGCTATTACTATAATTAATCACGCTTTAAAACCAGGAATTATTTTTAATAGAAAAGAGCTATAGAAATAGTGATTTCTTAATGAATTTAAATTAATAGTAGACTGGCACTATATTATATTACTGAATAGCTAGACCGATAATTATATAGCTCTCGAGTAATTAAAAGATATCTATCTACCTTAAATAGAGCCTTATAATATATCGGATGTGAGATTTATTATCCTTAACGGGCATAAAAGCCATGCATAGGTGAATCTTTTGGGGTTTTTACCTTAAAGTCTCCTGCTATAAGATCGCTAATAAGCATTTAGGATAAGTAGATAGCTATATGCTTTCTAAATAATATCTACTGCTATTACCTATTAATATATTATTTCTATAATTTATAACTATTAGATAATAGAATTTTTAATATTATTAAAGAAATATATTAAAAAGAACTCTAAAAACTAGCTAGTTTAACTGATTTTGCGCTAGTTAATAAAGTTAACTTTATTTAGGTATATATAAAAGCCAGAGAGGCAGGTATAAAAAAAGAGATTATCTTATCTAGCTAGAGATTTACTAGAAATTAGCCTATAAATCATTATAAAGCTCTAATATATCCTAAAATTCAACCAATTAAAGAAAAAGTAATAAAATAGTTTAAAATACTAAGCCCTCCTTAATTATACTTAAATAATATACTAAAAATAAGCCACTAGGTAAGAGATTTAGCTAAATACTGCAGTTACTTAACTAGGCAGAAGTATAATAAGATTATAAAAAGGTTAGAAGCTTTAGAAGTAAAGATAGCTATTTAGAATATATAGATTATTAATCTCGAGGAGTAGATAGCCTAGGTATGGCAAGAGAGAAAAAGAAAAGCAATACTAAACCTAAACCAACGATTTATAGCTCTATTAGAGAATCTAATAGCTAGAGAAGCTCTCCCTAATTTAAAAGAGATAGAAATAGAGATAGATATAGATAAGGAGGTTAAGTCAGTAATTAAGGTAGGTATTAGGTTAGAGGATAAAAATAATAACGTTATAGTCATAATAAAGCACTACTAGCGCATATAGAGCGGTCAGGAGGTTAAAAAACCATATAGAGAGTAAAAATTAATTAATTTTATAAAGTTTCTCTTTAAAGCTTTGCTTTTTAATTAATAACCTGGTATTTTATATATATATTAAAATTTAGATTTTATATAGGCGGAGCGAAATTTTGGTTATCTATTAGGTAGGGTTATCCATTAGGTGGTCCTGGATGGTAGCGCTACATGGCCAACTGAAGAGTGCGACGAGCGGCATTTCTTTCTTATTATTGCGTTTGCTTGCGTCTGCATCCTTATCGCACAGAAACTTAAAGATAGGGAGGCATAGTTTGCCACGGTGACCAAACTCTTTGGTGGCGTAATGTAGCGGGGTATTGCCTTGGTGATCCTGGACATTGATTGCCGGGGGATCGATATCCAAGAGCAGCTCTATGATCTTCTTCATTGTTTGTATCTTGTCCTCAGGGCTGCCAGGAAATCGCGATCGATTTCGTGTAGCGTAATGCAGGGGAAGTCTTCCTCGGCTATCACAAGACCGTATCATATCAACAATGTGAACTCCATTGCCTCGGTAATCGAGAAGAGTCTTGGCCGCCCCAAGATTGCCATACAGACATGCAATGAATATTGCAGTGACATTTCTAACGTCGCCATGGTTATTCCACCAGTCTTGATCTTGGTGGTTTGCGCATTGTCGCACCTTGGTATGGACATCAGCGCCACCATCAATAAGTCTCTTGATTAGCTTAGGACCAGCCCACTGTGCAGCCAAAGTTAGGACAGTGGGTAATTTTGTACTTCTCCCTTATAAAACAGAGGGATGACATCAGAAGCACAGGCACCCCGATCAAGCAACAAGTTCATCACAGCCTCCTTTCTGTCAAAAGACTCCTGAGAGGAGATGGGATTTTGCCGTGTTATGTTGTAGGCATCTGCAGCTCGTAATATCGCAGTCAATTTTGACCAGGTTCGCTCGTGAATTCTAGCATATAATGGCTGGTTGTCGAGTAAGAATCGAACGATGTCGATATGGTCACAGTTTGCGGCAAGATTTAATAAAAGGAAATGGCGGTCTTGGAAAGTGATTTCTTGCATAGGACCGTAGATCGCGAGGTAGTGAGCCAAAAAGGCTTTGAGAACGTCGAGACATCCATGTTAAATTGCCTTGTAGAAGGGATCGTAGTCTTCGGGAAGCGTGTCAATATGGCGAATTGAGTTTGGTGATTTCTCCAGATATTTTTGAACCATCAGGACATCGTTCTGATAAATGATTGCATATAAAAGATTAGCGTCCCAGGTTTCAAAAAGAGCAGAACCATCTCGATCAATCAAAGTTGGAGTCATAGGTTCATCATCGTATTCGGGCTCACGGAATCTTTGGTATGGCGATTGAGTTTTGGGGAGCATAGGCGAAGCCATGGTTGTAGACAGTTACTTTGGGGATAAAGAATAAAGAATGATAGCTACAGCCGGTTTGAGCTCACGGTAAGTATTTGTAAGATTAGTTAGTTCTTGATTCGTGTTCCAGTAATGGAGACATGGGCAGATATCCATAGCCAATCAATGGACTTACATGGAGCCAACGTGCGGTGAGGAACCAGAGTTTAATTACCGATACACTCCACTGTAAAGCGTAAGCGAGTACAGCCAACAGCACCTAACCAATAGACAGAAATCCTCAAGCAGTGCAATTACCCATCAGCGCAACAAAGATGCAAGTAAATATGAGAGACTTAGGGAAGCTAAAGACAACGAGGTCAAGGCAGCTAAGCAAATTAAAGAATACCGAGAAAACTTTATTAGATTGCAGTATCACTAAAAGAAGTAACTTAATAGCCCTATTTCTCAATTAATGGTCTACGTAGCTTAGCCGGCCCTTTTATCTATATATAGTAGATCTGCTGTTCGTAATTGATGTATTGCAAGAACCTTGGAATCGTTTGTACTTACAGTTCAGGCCATGCACTGATGCTCCAGTTAATAACGGATGTCTTAAATCGCATCCATCAACAAACCACTCATTAACTCCTTCCTCGTCCGGGCCGTGCCCCTCCACGTCCAGCCCGTCCCCTTCCAAAACCCCGGTACAAACGCCCATCAGGAAATCGCAGTTGCTCAGGGGGCTCACAAGGTAACTCAGCAATTCTCCATTACTCTCTTTTCCTTTAGTATATTTATTATGGAGTTTTGCCATACGTATCTAATAGGTCTATTAATTCTACTCCTCCAGCTTTTACTAGTCTTGCCAGTATATCCTCTTATAATCTAGTTCTTTTCTTAGCTATATTATCAACCTCGCTTACCTAAGAACCACTAAAAGCAGCCCTATAGAGAGCTATTACTTATAATGGATTTTTTACTATAGGGTCCATACCGTAATCAAGCAAAAACAATATGGTATCAGCAAAATATAGATTTCTGGCTATAATATATAAGGGTATATTACTAGTAATAATATCTATAACCTTTACTTTATAGGTAAGTAAAATAGATATAGCAGCTAGGTCGATAGGTACTTTAATTATTTACCTACTAAATAAAATATATAGAGGTATTTAGCCCTTATTATTATAGATATTAGTATCCCCGCCTCTTTTATATAAAAGTTTAAAAATAGGAATATATAATTTACTATTTTAATTAAAGGTTTCTATAGTATAATATAAAGGTATAAATCTATCCCAGTTTTATATATTAATTACTATAGGATCTAAGTCGAGAAGGAGTTTAATAAGGCTAGTAATATTCTATACCCTTTCTTATAGTATTAATTTTAGGATATATTCAAACTCGTCTAGCAATTCATTCCAAGTCACCCAGTGGAGAGGAAGGCCTCCTAAACTATCTCGAGAGCACGCCATACTCGCGGCATCAACCCCAACACCTCGACAATCAATTAGAGTCTCGGCAGCCTTGAAGTTTGCATGATAACACGAAATGGCTAGTGCATTGACCCCAGAAACAGAAGAAAAACTATTCCTAAGGCCCACATCCTCTATCCATTTTATTACAGCGGCATAGACATCAGCGCCGCAATCAATAAGTCTCTTAATCAACTCAGGGCCTGCCCACTTCATAACCAAAGTCAGAACAGTATCTAGGGTCTTCTCAATATCATTGATCAGGAGGATAGTATTAAAAGCGCAGGCACCTCGATCCAGCAGTAAATTAATTATCGCCTTATTATTCTTAAGGCAGACTTTATCCCATTTAGCTTTATAGTAATATCTATCTAAATAGATATCTATAGCTAATAATATAGTAGTATAGCCCTTAGTATCCTGATCTTAGATACTGGTATATAATAGCTAATAGTTAAGTAAGAATTATACTATCTCTATATAGCTA
Organism: Fusarium avenaceum; assembly: GCA_025948275.1. Taxonomy (NCBI): domain Eukaryota; kingdom Fungi; phylum Ascomycota; class Sordariomycetes; order Hypocreales; family Nectriaceae; genus Fusarium; species Fusarium avenaceum. The sequence goes on from CP109669.1 coordinate 19,938, forward strand.
TATCTAATAGCTTTATTTAATAGCTAGAATCCATGCATTTTAAATCTTATTAGTTAGGCGGAAATGGTATCTCTTATGGTATTAATTAGAAGCCTTTAAAGTATATTAAGGCTTCTACTTTTAATAGCCAAGAGGAAGTAATCGGTTCTTTTAATAAGCTCTCCCTTACTATTTAGAGGCTTTAGAACGGCCTAAGGTATACTAGTGAAATATTACTTAAGTGCCTTAAGATCGTTTTACTAGACGATCTCATTTAGAAGGGGTAAAGATTCCCTTTTATAGAGAATAGAACTATCTCGATTAGTTATTATTATAAATACTTAGTTAGATTCTTCTTCTTTATCGATAAATTTATTATTTAGGCTAACCCTAAATCTTCGATAGGGTAATTTAGTTTTAGAGATAAAAGGCAAGGCTATACTATAAGCGATTAATATAATGGTTAGGTTTCCCAAGGGATAAACTAGTCTATATTAGGTTTATATTAGTAGATACTATAGGGTATTATACTAAGCGGTTATAAAGTATTATATTTCTTAATAGTTAATAGAGCGGGTTAGGTATATTAAGGTAAAGAAATTATATTAATAATTAATAAGCTAAATTCTATAAAAGTATTAATAAATATATATATATACTTAAATGGTTTCTTAGGGAGTAAGGCTATTATAAAGCGATATTATCCCTAGAGCATTATACTCCTAGAGCGATATATTTCTATAGGAATCGCTTCTATATTTATTAGTGGGAATAATATAAAATTTATAGGGTATATATAATATAATAATTAGGATTATAATATAATCTCCCCTCTCTATTAGGTCTTATCTTTAAGACCTTATATACCTATCTATCTTTCTATATATTAGATAAGTTTCTAACTTAGATTTTTTATTATTATATAGTATAATATCTAACTATATTTCTAAATAGAAATCCTATAAGGATTATAAAAACTATATATTTATATTATCTATAGAGTTTTTTAATAAAGAAGTTAATATACTTTATATTAGATATTTTTATTTAGGTAAGAAATGCCTAATATTAATAGATTCCTTGCGGTATAGTAAGTATATTTAAAGTTAGAAGTTTTATAATAGTATTTATATAGCCTCCTTATATATATAAATTTAATCTATTTCGCTTTAGGTATAATATTAATCTTTATAGTAATAATTTTAATAAAATAAAAAAAGAAACTTAAAAATAATAAAGATAAGGCTAGTAATAAGTTATTAAAACTTTATAAAGAGATAGCGGCCTTATAGTTATATCTATCCCTTATTATAGGTTATTTATCCTGGATTTATAAGATCTATAATAAAGTAAAGAAAAAGTATTTTAAAGCTATATATTAGGGTTTAGAAGAGGTAGATTATTAAGATAAATTATTAAGTATATTAAATACTTATGAAAATATATTAATATAGGATTTACGAATTAATTATATTCCTAATAGTATGGATTGGTTTACTTTCAGGATTGGTAATAACTTCTTTAATATTTTTTTTTTAGTCAATTTTAATAGAAATTCCTTAAAAGTCACTAGGTATTAATTAGGTATTTTAGTGATTTCTATATATTTTTATTTTCTAGGTAGTCTTTCTATTTAATTAGGTATTTTATTTTATTTTTATATTTATATATTTTCCTAATTATTTTTATTTTATAAAGTTCTAGTTTTTTAATTTTTTTTTAGTTTATTACCGATTTTAATTTAAATAATATTAACTATTAACTTAAGTAATAAGATATAAAAGATTAGATAGAGTCTAACCTTTGGTAGTAGATCTAATTTATAGTTATTTTCTAAGATTTTTTATAGAACTTTATAGGGTTTAATAAATTTATAATTAAGTTTTTTTACTAGTTATTTTATTAAAATATTTTTTATGGCGAGGTAAATTATATTTTTTTCTAAGAAGGATAGTCTTTTTATCCTTTTTAAATTATAATAATTATTTATATAGTTTTTAATAAATTTAAGTTTTATTTTTATTTCTTTATAGAGTATTTTAAGGTCTTTACTTTTAATAATAATAATAAGGTTATTTAATTTAGGTTCTCTAGTATTATAATAAGTATTTAATATAAACCTAAAGTTTATATTAGCTAGTATAAGTTTTATATTTTTATTATAAGTAATATTATATATAAGTTAGGTATATAATAATTTCTTAATCTAGTTATCTTATTTATAGTTAATATAATATTATAGGTATTATTTTAGTATTTAGTTTATCTATTCTATTTATTTATCTATTTATAGTTAGAAGGCTATAAATAATTTATAATTTAGTCTTAAATATACTATAAGTAATTACTAAAATTTAGCGGTAAAAATAGGTTTTCTATCTAAAATGATTTCCTATAGTAGACTATAAATAGCTATAATATATTAATAAAAAATATAAGAAAGTTCTTTTATATTGATTATTTCTCTATAGGGTAGATAATATAAGAACTTTATTAATTAATTAATAATAATTATAATACTATTATAAAAGATTCCGGTTAAAGGTTTTTTTAATAAGGGAAGCTTAGTTATAAAGTCTATTATAATAAAATCCTATAATTTCTATATTACTGATAGAGCTTATAGATTATTATATAGCTTATATTATTATATCTTTATTCTTTTATATAAGTTATATTATTTAATAACTTTTTTAACTTTTTTTTATAGTTAGGGGATATTATAATTTTATTTTTTTAATTATTATATTATTTTTATAACTCCTTAATATCTATATAATAGGTATATATAAAATTCTTATAGGAATTTATACTTAATTTCTTTTTATTTTTATTTACTAGACTTAAATTAGATTAGATATCTCTATCCTAGTGATTTTTATCTATAGATTATATATTTATTTTAAATCTATTTTATTTATTTATTAAAGAATCTATAGAGGTAATTTATAGTAACTTTATTATGATTTTTATATATATCTTAGTAATATTTCTTTAGTTATTTTATTATAATTTGCCTAAATAGTTTAATATATTATTTAAGTTATTTATATATTAGTCCTAATTAAGTCCTGGCAATTATTTTAGTCTATTAGGTAAATTTATATTCTCCCTCATTATTAAATTCTAGAACTTATTTATTATATTTTATTATATTAGTATTATAGTCCGGTTTTTAGCTAATTATATTTATATATTTATTATTAAATCCCTTATAGTAAATAATTATAAAATTAAACTTATATAGATATTCTATATAATATAGTTATTATTAGTTTAATTTTTAAATAGTAATAAAATATATTATATTTTAGTAATTAATATAAACCTTAACTTAATAAAGACTTCCTAGAAAATAATATCTAAATTCTTTAAAATAATTAATAATAGCTAAGAATTCTTTATTATAAATAGGGTAATTAAGTTTTGCTTTATATAATTTATATAAATAAAAGGCTATTAGATATAGCTTTTCTTATTTATTATACTAGCTAATTTATCCTCCTAAAGCGAAATCTAATAAGTCTATTTCAAGCTTAATTTCCTTAGTAGGATTAAATATAATAAGTATTGGTTTACTAAGGATTATATCTTAGAGTTTAATAAAAGCTTTTTTAGCCTTATTTTTAAATTTAAACTCTTTATCTTTCTTATTTAATTCGGTAAGTAGATTTATAATTTTATTAAAGTCTTTAATAAATTATCGGTAATAATTAGTAAAACCTAAAAAACTTTATATTTCTTTAATTATTAATAGTTATAGCTAATTCTATATTATTAATATTTTCTTTCGATTTATATAAATTTCTCCTAGTAAGATAGTATATCTTAAGAAGTCTATCTCTTTTATATAGAAATAACTTTTCTTTAGTTTAATAAGTAAGTTAATATTTTATAATGCTTTAAGTATTTTATAAATATATTCTAAGTATTCTTTTTCTAAATTAGAGAAAATAAGAATATTATCTAGGTAATAAATTATAAAGATATTAAGGTATTATTATAAAATATTATTAATTATTTATTAGAAGGTTATTAATATATTAGTAAGTCTAAAAGGTATAATTAGGAATTTAAAAACTCTAAATTTAGTTCTAAATATTATTTTTTATTTATTTTTTTCCTTAATATATATTAGATTATAAGCTTCTTTAAGGTTAAGAATTATAAAGATCTATTTCTCTTATAGGTAATTTTTAAGTTTTATAATAAATAGAAATAAGGTCCTATCCTTAATAGTTATTTTATTTAGTCTTTAAAAATTAATAAGCTATAATAATCTATCTTTCTTTAGGATAAATATTATTAAAAATCTAATAGGTAAGATAGATATTTTAATATTTCCCTTAATTAGTTTTATATCTAGATATTTTTTTAAGGTTTTTAGTTCTATTTGGTTAAGGTTATAGATTTTCTAGAGCGATAGGTTATTTATTTTAAGTCATATTTTATAGTTTTAATGGCTATATTATAATACCTTAGTTTTAAGTTCTTTTTTAAATAGTTTCTTATAGATATAATATTTCTATAGTATATTCTTAAGTTTATTATTTTTTTCCTTTTTGTATTAGATTTTTATAATTTAGAGTTATCTTTTTATTTTATAGTATTAATACCTAATCTTTATGATTATTTATTATATATATTTTTTCTTATCTTTATTATATTTATATTATATTCTCTTTAGGGGTAGGTAAGCTTTATTATGCCTAATTTTATTATAGTCTTTAGTTAAAATTTAAGATTTCTATTTATTATTTAAATTACTAAGCTTATTATAGAAGGAATTAACTTTATAGTTAGCCTAGCCAGTTCTCTAGTTAATATATAGGTTATAATATTTTAATTATAATAATTCTAAGACTAGATTATATTTTAGGCTTAGGAATATATTAAAGTTAATACCTTAATTATAATTATTAATAAAGACCTTTAAGTAATTAATCTCTTAGTTAATTTATTTATTATTATAATTAAAATATTTTCCTTTTAAGCTATATACCGAATAAGGATATAATTTATATCTTTATAATAGCTTTAATTTATTAATTATATTAAGGTTGATATAGTTATAGTTAGCTCTATAATTAATAAAAGCGGTTAGTTATTTCCCTTTAATTCTAATTTTTAGTTTTAGGTAAGTTAGTTAATTAGTCTAGGTTATTTTTAAAGTATTTCCTTACTTTTTATTTATTTATAGCTTTATTATAGATAGTATTAGCCTTTTCTTATGGTATTTAGGTAATTTAGGCTATATTTATTATTATAATAGTTTTTATTATTAAGATATTTATATTATTATTAAAGTTATTCTTAATAATTTATTATTTATTATTTAATTAATAAATCTATTTATTCTTATTATTATAGTATCTTTAGGTCTGGAATAATTTGTTTATTAAGGTTTTTAATTAAGTTATATTTTTATTTTGCGATAAGTTATTTATTATTTAGTATTTATAGTTTTTACTTATTAATCCCTACTAGAGGTATAATAATATATTATCTCTAGAATATAATATCTTATTATTATTTTATATAGTTTAAGGCTTTTATTTTTATTTTTATATATATTTAAAATTAAATTATTTATACTTTAGGGTATTGGTAATATACCTAATAACCTAATATATCGATAATAATATATAATTTCTAAGTAATATATTTAGGGATTTATTCCGGAAAGTAGTTATTATTAATTTTATATTATTAATAGTATATATAATAATAAGCTATATATAAGATTTATAATAATTATTTATATAAAGGATAATTTAGGTATTATCTTTAATTAGTAAAAGTTATTATTTATTAGATTAGGGTTATTAGATTTTATTATTACTTACTAGTAATTACGTAGATATAGATATTATTATTCTATATTATTTCTATATATTCTTTTATAAGTCTAATATATTTCTTACTTTTCCTATTTTAATATTAATTCTTAAATTTATTATACTATTAGATATATAAGGTTTCCTATAAATCCTTATTTTCTTTTAATAATTTCTATCTCTTAATTAATTTATTTTAGAGTTCTAATTTTATTTACTTAGCGGAAAAGTAATTAGGGTTTTTATAATATCGATTTAATTTTTTTTTAGTAATATATATTAGAAAATAATTAATTAATAAATATAGTCTTAATTTTTAATTAGTTTATATTATTATAATCTTTTCTTTACTATCCTATTTAATTAGAGTTTTAAATTATTTAAGGTTATATAATATTTTATTTAGTTCTTAGGGGATATCTCTTTATAGTATTTAAGTTAATATTTATATTATTTTATTTATTTATAATATTTATAATTATATAAAGGTGGTTTTAAGTAATTTATTAATTTCTTAGCTAATTTCTTTAGGTATAAATATTAATTCCGGGTTAGGGTTAATCTCTTTTTTTATTTTTATTATAGCGATAATTAGTCTTTCTAGTTATTTTTTTAGTCTTTTTGGTATTATAGTCTAGGTTTCTTTATTTTTAAGTTTTTTTATATATTTTTATTAATAGCCTTGATATTTAGCTTATTATATTTCTTATTTTTATTATTATATATTTTATTTTTCTTCCTTAGTTAATAATAATATTAGGCTTCTCTTTTTAAAATCTTTAATATATTAAATTTCTAATTTATTATAACTAGAATAATATAACCAATTTAGGTAAACCTAATTACTATTTATAGTTTTTTGTTTTTTATCTAGCTATTTAATTATTTTTTTTACCTTTTAGGATTGGTTTATATTTTTAATTAATTTTAATAAGGTTTTTATATTTTATATTAAAATATCCTTTTTTATTATAGTTTTAGCAAGTAATTTTAGATTTATCTCTCTTAATTACTTTAATTACTATAGGTTTTATATCTATTCTATAGGATATATTAATATTTTATAGTTATCCCTAATTAATATAATTATAATTTCTATTATAATTATTTCTAGTCTAATTAGGGTTATAAATACTTTCTTATTAACTAGTTTATTTCTTTTTTTATTATTTATATTATTAATTATTAATATTAATAATAAGAGATATAAGGCTATTAAGGGTTATTAATTTAATCTAAATATTTACTATAGTATTTTTAATCTCGGATTTTAAGCCTTAATAGACTTATATTATATATATTACTTTATTTTAATCTAATTTACTTATTTAATAATAATATTTTATTAGGTAGGTAGTGGTAGATCCTTTTTATATTAATTATTAGATTTTCGTTTTTACCTCTTATTTTTTATTTATAATTCGAAAGGTATTAATAAGTTTTTCTTTAAAATATTTATATTTCTTATAAATATATTTAGTTATTTCTTTATATTTATTATATAGGTAATAAATATAATTATAAATAATAGGTTCTATAGTTTATAAGGCTTTATCTTTAAGGAATTCTATAATATATTATACCTTAAGTTTATTAGGTATAAATTAAACTAGGTAATATATTTAATAATTTCTTAGATTAATAAGGAATCCTTAGAGTTTATTTAAGTTATTATTATAGTTATTAGGCTAGTAAGGTTAAAGGATTTGTTTTAGGTTCTTACCGATTATAATAAGGGCTATAATATACTTAATATATTCTTTATATAACTTTTAAGTATTATTAATATTTTATCTAAATACCTTAGCGAGGGTTATAACTTTATTAAGTTTTTCCTTTAGTTTTTTAATTCTAGATAAGGATATTTAGAAGTTATATTTAAAGATATTTAATAGGTTATTATAATTCTTTTATATACCCCTAATAGTCCTTTTAAATTTCTTAATTTTTATTTTATATAAAAATAGATAAAATTTAATAGTTTTTTCTTCCTCTTTATTAATATCTATTAGGATTTCTAAAAGTTCTTTAGCAAGAGTAATATTCTTAGCTAAGGTTACTTATTAGCTAGGTATAGCTATAGCGGGTCGGTTAGGGGTTATTAAAGCTATTATATTTATATTACTTAAAGTAATATAATATAATACTAAATAAGAGCTATTAATATATAATGGTTAGGTTTCCTAAAGGATAAACTAATCTATATTAAATTTATATTAATAGATACTATAGGGTATTATATTAAGTAATTATAAAATATTATATTTCTTAATAGTTAATAAAGTAGGTTAGGTATATTAAGGTAAAGAAACTATATTAATAGCTAGTAAGCTAAATTCTATAAAAGTATTAATAAATATATATATATACTTAAATGGTTTTTTAGGGAGTAAGGCTATTATAGAGCGATATTATCCCTAAAGTATTATATTTCTAGAGTAATATACTTCTATAGGAATCGCTTCTATATTTATTAATGGGAGTAATATGAAATTTATGGGGTATATATAATATAATAACCAGGGTCGTAATAAAATCTTATTAATAAGGTAGATATCTTAATATTTCTCTTAATTAATTCTGATTTTAGGTATTCCCTTAGGGTCTTAAATTCTTTAATATTAAGGTTATAGAATTTCTAGAGTAATAGGTTATCTATTTTAAATTAAATTTTATAGTCTTAGTAGCTATATTATAATATTTTTATATTTAATTCTTTTTAAAATAATTTATTATAGATTCCATATTTTTTAGGAATATTTTTTAATCGGTCTTTCTATATTATTATTTTTATCTCTTTTTATTATTATAATTACTTATCTAGCTAGTATAGCTATTTCTTAAGGAGTTTAAGAATTTATTTATTTAAGTTTTTCTTACCTTTTATATATTTATATTTTATTCTCTTTAGGGTAGGTAAATTTCTATTTTTATATAGTACTTTATTATTATTATTAATTAGAGTTAGAGATCTCTTATTATTTTCGTAATCTATTTTATTATTACTATTAATATTACTTTAAATAGTAATTTAGCCTATTAGCTAGTTAATATAGGGATTATAGTATTTTAACTATAATATTCCTAATAGGATATTAACCTTTTTTAGAGATATAATATTAAAATCTATTTCTTAATTCTTTTTATTAATAAAGATTTTAAGGTAATTAATCTCTTAGTCTATTATCCTATTATTATAATTAAATAATTATCCTTTTATATTTATAAGTAGGTAAAGATTTACCTTTTTGTTCTATAATAATTTTAAATATTTTACTAATTTTAATATAATATAGTTATTTATTATTTTATAATTAACCTATATAATTAGTTATTATCTCTTAATCTTAACTTTTAATATTAGATATTATAGATTTTTTATATCTAGAAGTCCTAAAGCTCTTTATCTTCCTAGTTCTTCTGGTTTTATTTTTTTATTTATTTATAGCTTTAATATAGAAAGTAGGTTTTATTTTTTATTATATCTCGGTAGGTAAGCTTATATTTACTTATATTATATCCTTCTCTATTAAAGTAATTATTAATATATTATTTATTATATAGTTATTATTACTATTTATTATATAGGTCTATATTATATTAATTTATATTTTCTGGTTTCTATAATTTCTAATCTAGCTAGCTATTTATTTTATTATTATTAAAGTATTAAGTTTTAATTAGTTTTTTATATTATTTTTTAAAGTCTTTTATAATATTTATTATTTATTAGATCTCTATATATTATTTTTTTATAAAATTAATTTATCGATAATAGGCTAGACTAAATTAGAGTTTGGTTATTTTTAGATTTTTAGATTATTAATATATTTTATAACCTTTTATTTCTATATTAAGGTAGGGGTTATTATTTAGTATTCTAGGGATAGTTATTAAAAAGTAATTATTATTTAATTTTATTTATTTATATTTTTTATATTAATAATATTTATAAAATAACTAGGATATCTATTTATATAAGGTATATATTAGGTATATATATATATCATCCTTAGGGTTAAATACTAGTTCTTTATATAATAGATTTAATATATTTATAATATAATAGGCCTATATTATAATAATTATATCCTTATAAATTTCTTTTTTTCCCCTAGCTATCTAGATATAGCGATTTTCAGGTAATATAAAATAATACAGGCCTAGTTTATTATAGATTAGCTAATAAGGTTATTTTTACTTAAGTTCTATTTATTTATTTATATAATAAACTTATTATATTTTATTTTAGGTAGCTTTCTTATAGTATTTTATACTTTTTATATATTATAGTTTTTTTTATAGGTTATTCTTTACTTTTTTATATTAATTAGCTAGGTATTTCTTATACTATAAAAATATTTTATATATTAAGATATTATTAATATCCTAAATACCTTATTTATATATCATAATATTAAGTTTTTTATAATTAATAGTTAGTTATTTTAATATATTATAATATTATATAATAGTTTTACTATTTATTAATTATTTAATATGTTCTTATATATCTATTCTAGAGGACTTTTTATTTAGATAGTTTTTTAATATAGTACTTAATTACCGTTCTATATTAGGGATGGTTATCTTTTTTTATTAACTATTCCTAAGGTTTATTTTTTATTTTTATTTTTTTTCTTTTTAAGGAGTTTTTTATATTTCTTTATATCTATCTTTCTTTATTTCTAGGCTTTAGGTTATATCTTTTTTATGGTATTATATTCCTATTTCTTATATAATTATTTTTCTATCCTAGGTTACTTAGGAGGTCTGGCTATTAGAGGTTTTTTATTGAGAGTAGGTTATACTTTCTTAGGTATATATCTATAATATTTATTTATAATTTCTTTTTTTAATAGAAAGTATTTTCTTAATACCTTAAGGTTACTCTCTAGTATTAATAATAAATTAGGTATTTTATTATACCTAGATCTATATATTTCTAGTATTTTACTTTAAATAGCTATTTATAGTTTATTTTATAAATTAGTAAGTCTTAATATTTTCTTATTATAATTAGGGTTTTTAGGTTATTTTAGCTTAGGGTATATATTAATTATATATTTAAAATTATTATAATTATAATATTTAGTTTTAAATATATTTTATAATTATTATAGATTATTATTCTATTATATAGCTTTTAATATTATTACTTTAGGGTTTATTTTATATAAGGTATTATTTATTTAGTTATTTCCTTATTAGTTTCTTTAATAATAATGATTTTATTAATTATTAAAGTTATTTTTATTATTATTTTATTCTTTATTAGGGTAATAAAGGTTAAAGTTATTTTCCTTAATTTTTATAGCTTTTTCCTTTTTATATTTATATTATTATTTATTAATCTTAATTACTATAATAATATACTCTAAGAGGATATCTAGTCTATTTACTTTATAGAGTTTATCCTTAATTTTATCTTTAAGTCCTTAATAATAGATTTCTATAAATATATTATTATCCTATTTAGTTTTTAAGGTTAATTACCTAAATCTAGTGAAGTATATAATATAAGACTTATTTTATTATAATATTATAATTTTAGCTATAGCTTATTATTTTTTATTTATAATTTTAAAGTTTTTTTTTAGAATTACTTTAAAATTAGCCTAGTCTATAAAAATATTTTAGGTTTTTTAATCTTAAAGATTTAGGTTATTTTTATAATCTAGGTAATCCCTATAGATTAGGTTTTATTAATTTATAATATCTCCCTAAATAAATAGTATTATATATAATACTTTAGTCTTAATATTTTTAAATTAATTTAGAAATAGGTAAAAATATCTTTTTATTTATATTAGGAATGGGATTATATTTATAGCCTTTTTATAAAATAAGGCTAACTTAGATAGCTTTAAAGTTTCTCTTAGGTCTTATTTTATATATAATACCAGAGTTAATATAGCTAGCTATATATTAACTTATCCTTAAACGGTATTAACCCTATTCTAGAGATATTAAAATTTAGTTATTATTTTAGCTATATTAAGGGGTACTTTAATATAAAGAGGTATTAATCTAATTAGGTTTAATATTTTAATAATATAGTAATATTATTTAGATTATATAATATAATATTAAATAAGAGCTATTAATATATAATAATTAGGTTTCTTAAGAGATAAATTAGACTATTTTAGGTTTATATTAATAGGATTATAAAATATAATCTAAGTAATAATAAAATATTATATTTCTTAATAGTTAATAATATAGATTAGGCTTATTAAGGTAAAGAAATTATATTAATAACTAGTAAGTTAAGTCCTATAAAAGTATTAATAAATATATATATACTTAAGGTATATTTAAGGGATTATAGTTAGATTTATAATTATAGTTTGTAGATTATAGCTAGTATTATAATCCTTAAATAAGGATTATAGTAGCGATTATGATTGGTATGAGTTAGTATATAATAGGCTGGGAAATATAGGGGCTATATAATATAATCGCTAGGGTTATAATATTTAATATAATCTATTATAATTTAATATATAAACTTAAGCTAATCTATAAATATAAAAGGTAGCCTATTATCTAGATCTTTATAATTAAGGCAATAAAGGGTATATATAATAAGCTATTTAGCTATATTAATATACCATTTCTTAGTCTTTACCTTATAGTTAAATATAAAAGGTTTAGAGACTATAAAATAAAATAAAACTTAGGTAATATTAAGTCTGGCTATAAAGGGGATTTCCTAATAATATATAAAACCCCTAGTCTTTAATACTAATTAATTAAATACTTTAAAGATTAATATATAGAGAAGTTAGTTATTATTATTATTATATTAATTATTAGGTTAATTATTAATTTAATTATTAGGTATAAAATCTATTTTTATATTAAGAGAAATAAGACTATATAGAAAGTCCTTATTATTAATAAAGTCCTTTAGGTATATAATTAAGTCTATCTTATCGATTTATAGAGAAGGTTATAAAAACTAATTAGATTATTTTATTATATTTATTTCTTTCTAGCGGGTTTAATAATATATTATAAAGTATTATATAAACCTTTCTTTTTAATTAGATAGTTACTTAGATTATATAAATAAATTAACCTTAAAGTATTTACTATAAGGTCTTTATCAAAATAGGTATTAATAATAAACCTATATTTAAAAGTATAAGCTAAATAATATTATTTTTCCCTTTATAGGTCTATCTCTCTTTCTAATATAATTTATATTATAATAAATATCCTATAAATAGTAATTTGTTTTATATTAAGAGGTATAGATCTATAAATAGGATAGCTTAAATATATATTTAAATCCATTAAAGTATAGACTATTAAGTTATTAAATAGGTAACCTAAGGGATATTAAAAAAGGTAGTCTAATAAGGTCCTTTTAATTTTACATAGGATCTAATTATTATATCTTTATATATAATTCCTCGGTTTAGATATTACTTATTTAGAGATTATAAAAGAAATTATAAAGATATTATTATATATTATTACCTAGTTTTATTTTATAATAGGTTTTATAGATTAAAATCTTTAAAAAGGGTAAATAATAAAAATAATCTATAATCTAGTAATTTTTAATAGGCTATAAGTAAAAAAAATAATATTAAATTAAATAGTCTATTTATATAGAAAGGTAAAAAAAAAGAATAATAAAAAAAGAGAAACAAAAAGGAAAAGAAAAATATAAATAGAAAGGTATTATCTCTTTATTATTAATTTATTTATACTCTTTTATAAAAGTAATTATTAGGTTTAAAATAAAATAACTAGAGAGATAGTATTATATTACTTAATATATCCTATAAGAGGTAAGAACTATATAATTAGGTAGTTAAGAGGATATATTAAGACTTATAAAGCAAACTAGCTAGTAATATAATAACCTTTTAAATATAATATATAAAGAAATTATTATATTAAAATATATTATATTAAAGTAAAGATATTAATATTTAATTTTATATATATTATATAACTTTATTTTAAATCCTTATTATATAATTTAATACTTTTATATTTCTTTAATTAATAAAAAACCAACTTCTTAAAAATATAGACTAGTTATTAATAAATATAGGCTAGGAATTAAATATAGACTAGCTATTAATTTAAATATAGATTAACTACTAGTCTCCTAAATAAATTAAATATAGATAGGTCTAGCCTATATTTATAAAGGGTCTAATCGATACAGTATTTAATTAGATATTACTAATAGTAGGTAATAAAATTATAAAAATATTAGGCTATTTTAGGTAATTTACCTTACTAGGGTTAATTATATTAAAATCTAGCCTATCTAATAAATAATTTAATCCTAAATTCTATAAAAGGCTTATCACTATTTTAATAAGTATTACTATATAATTTAATATTTATATAAAATTACTAAGACTTTTAAAACTTTTTAATTAGTAGAATACTAACTTTTATAAAATATAGGCTAGTAAGCTAGCTATTAGTATTATATTAGTCTCCTATATAAATTAAATATAGGTAGGTCTAGCCTATGAATATAATTACTTTAAGGGCATTTCTAGAGCGAATTTCTAGCTTAAGTATAGTATTTAAACTTCTTTAAATAGACATATCTAATCTGCCTAGCTATCTTAAGAAAAGGTCTTTCAATCGAATAGAGGTAAGCTTCTAGAGTAAATAACGATAGATTCATTATAGGTTATTCAATTATTATACTTACCTCGAAAAGGTCTCTAATATTTTAGATAGTAGATATCTTAGTATCTATCAAACTATTGGCATAATGTCGCCGTTGCTCCAGGCTCCCTCCAACAACCCTCACGCAACCCTCATCACCTTATTCATGAACATTATTGACGAGAATATAACTAAAGAAGATCAAATGGCCGAAGTAACTATGCAAAGCCCATCAACAAGGCATCTGCTCAAATTCCTCCCGCCTAACCATCCACCAACCAGTCAATATGACCCCGATATTATCAAGTTCTCATATGCTCGTGATTGCGTCAGGACTTACGACCACATTTTTGACAGGTGAGTAAGGATAATCCATTCACCTCCCTGCACGGACTCGATAAACACCATTCTGACCTTGTCTCAAGAGTTGCGAACACGTTCAAGTTCTCACGTTTCCCTCAGTTCATGGGAGCAGGGATAAAAGAGAAACATACTTTTATTAAGAAATGGCCGTTCCGGCTTAAGCTTAAACCAGGATAGAAAGAAGCAAAAGAAGAATTTGACCTCATAATGAGAGGAGGGGCGAGTAGAAAGGAACGCTATATCAAATAGAAGAGAATTCCGATATAGAATAAGGTATCAAAAGCCAAAATGAGGTATAGACATATCTTACTCGCCAGTCTTAAAGTCCCATAACCTAAATACTAGCTAAAAATAACATAATTATTCTAGCATCTAATCACTCTTTATATTAAGAATAGACTTCTCAGGTTAAGAATAAGATTTTTATATAAAAATATAAGTATAACTCAAGTAATACTAAAGAAATGAGAACTTTAGTTAATAGAACTTGTATAATCTATCTTAAAATTTTAATTCGAAATTAAACCGACTTACTGGATATCATAATTTTGAGCGAACCTTGATATCTAGCGAAAAATATATTATCAAAGCGTGGGCAGAGTTCTCGCCAGGGGAATTATCTAGGGTAAGAGGTCTCTGAACTAAGTTACCCTAAATCCTTTATCTGTTTGTATGCCGTCAGTGTAAGTCGTTTTATTATGTATATTCATTTCGTACTTAGCGATAATGCTGTCGCATAATTAGCTCTATAAGAAAGGTTATCACGTATTTTCAATTAAAGGCTCCGTGAGGTCCTTAAAATACTATCCATCTTTCAGTAAAAGAGGAGCTAGCAGGGGTACGAGCCAATGAGAGATATAGAATTTCCTCTTTGAGTGAAATTAAGATGGTCTATAAGGATGCAGTAGTAGTAGTAGTAGGGCTACCAGGTAACGATAACTTCGTCCACTGTGTGTTTGGTACCTAGCACCCAAACCTCCGCCTTCAGTCTGACTGCATTCTGGTTCTCAAGGATAAAATCGGCATATCCCTTTGCCATACCGTGTTGGATATCAACGTGAAGGGGATCATCTTTTATAATTCTCTGGGCAGTACCGACGCTTGCCCCAAACAGGTAACCCTGTACAAATAGCATAAACGTGCGGATATTAATAGTCCCTTGAACCTTTGGTGATGATTAGCAATGTACAACCACAGCAACTAAATGCTGGAAAATGATTACCTTTACAGGGCCTCGCGACCATTCAAAGCTTCGCTCATCATCAGAGATGTGAGGGAGGGTAAAACCTCCTTTGGCCTCACAAATGACGAAAGAGCCATCACTTTTGGGAGACGGAATGATAATGAATGGACCTATAGAATATCTTCACGTTAGGATCTATAAGATTAAAGCCTTGGTGGGTTTGAAAGATAGACTGACCCGACATGATCAATTTAGGGCTGTTTGCAGCGGGAGTGAAGGCTGAAAGTTGATAAAATGAAGAACACAAGGTCGAATTTGTGTTCAATGTTACTTAGACTACTGTTGTTTTCCTCTCTTCGGTCCTCGATAAGCCTTTATATACTTTGAAGACACACTAACAATTTACCTCAACTGAATGTTCTCTTGTCGGATCGGCACCAAGCCAAAGCTCCATGTAGGGTGTATATTTCTACGTTGATCAATGCGAGAATGGCTTTCACTCCCACACCGTTCATATCAGTATCGCGATCTGCTGATTATTATTGGCTCCAGGTGGACATTCCAGAGCTTGAGACATCACGCAAGTCTTAGCCATTTACTCGCCAGACGCCTCAATGGGAAGTAAAAGGATATTCAGATGATTTTTTCAGCCAGCCATTGTCTTTAACCACCTCCATAATAGGCAAAAGATGTACGTTAAGCGAAGTGACAAGTCAGACGGTCCAAGCTCTACATTTGTAATAACGCCGACAGCCTGTTTTTGCCGGGAGATAGACCCAAACGGGGGACCAGATCCGAGCGAATCGCTCGTGCTGTACTACATCATGGGGGTCCTCGGCGAATTCATAAGATACAGCTGGCAATATAATATCATCTCAATGAAAAAGCTAGTCGTCAAGGTTTCCGTAGCGAGCAGCCGATATATGGGCACCTGATATTTAGGGAAATGTAGGTATTTGTGTAATACACTGCCCGTAATATAGTAGGTTGCAAAACCCAGCCGGCCATAGTTTTTCTTTGCGAGGTGGGGCATAGCGAATGCAACGCGGCAAGGGCTCCTCGCCACCTGCCATTATTCAGGCCGTGGTATTCAGCTGTACTAATCAGACCTCTCTTCGAAAAACCCGCAGACGTCTTCATTCAAACGGCCGCGGAGGCGGCAGTGGGGGTCAGTAATAAGCTTGTCCGTCGTCGCCTTATGCAGCTAGTGTAGCTCCTCGGCTGCAGGGATCTACATCGGGGCAGGCAACTCTCCACTCTTATCTCTTGGCTTCCGGTCCTGCCGTCGCCGAGATCATCAGATGTCAGGTGGCACAAGCCCCGAAGCTTGGCGACTTCCTTAGCCTGACATATGTTGCTATCCCGCCCTACCCGGCGCTTGGTGGGGGGTTGGAAATATACAGCCCGGTCTTCCTTATCCATGCCTGGGGCATCTGTATAACTAATAATTGTCTCTTGTTACATTACTGTATGACAGCTCAATTCTTGAGAGAAGTGGAGAAATATAACATGAAGAGCACGTCGACCCCACGCGGGGAACTGCCACAGTATAACTGCTTATTCGTTATAGTTTGCAATGAATGACAGAGGCCTTACTGATATGTCAAATAATGCTTCATGCCCCACCTGTTGTTTCCTCTGACGAATTATTTCCTCGCAAACAGGCATACCATAGGCAGAGGAAGGTCTATGCAGGTTCTACAAAATGGATTCAGACGCAACTCTATTATTCCCAGAGCGGAAATGATCGATGGTATTAAGCGAGCTGAAAAAACAAACAATGTCAAGCGACAAATCACAGCCAGCAAATCAATTCCTCAATTGCTCGAGTCTTAAGTTCCATGGCTACACTTCCGTCCGTCCGGTAAGGCTGACGTGCCGTTTTCAGTTGATGCTGATCGATCTTTTCGTCTAAGTCAATAGACGCCTGCAGGCAGAGGGCCTCATTATGTGGATCGCCAATCTCGGAAAGTTAGCCGCTTTACCCTGAATGCCACATGTTTGGCAACAGCCTGAGTCACTGGAGTAGTTAAACAATATTGTATAATGGACGTGTGTGGCTGTTAAGGATGGCGGTCGATTAGAAAGGGTCAAATCTTTGTTACATACTCTGTATGCCCTTACGTTTTCGTATCTTTATGGCGTGGTCAGAATTTCGATTTGCATGCAGGCTTGTAAGAGGTGGCATCGTCTTGCGCCACAAAAGGCAAGTCTGGCTGTGAAGGTGGCGACGGAGGAAAATGTCAGCTAATGGGAAGCTGTATCTCCCACTCCTCATCAAAAGGCCAGCTAGAAGCTTTACAACCACATCGCCTTTGCGGTGAAAAGGGTTCTACATGCGTACGGATCAATGAAGTGATAAAAATCAAACCTCCTAATCCTGTCTAGTATTGAAATGGAAGGATCTTATACTTTACAACCTTGCCAGCCCCATTGCCCCAATCGGTTGTATTATTGTAAAACGAAATACATCCGTCATCCGTAAAGGTCACATCAAAGTCCACACTACCATGCACTTTTATTTTCTGCTCACCACCTTCAATGTTGCCAGAGACCCATAGCCACCAGTCATAGTCCTCTAGAATAATTGTAGCAGAACGTCCGAAGGCGTTGGTGACGTTGAGCTCCAGGAATTTGCTGCCAGTGTCGAGCCACCTGTTGAGGTCCATAGAATTCTTGTGCGGAGCCAAGTACCACTGGTCATTTTCTCTGTTATCGCGGATTGTGACATGATATCGGGTATTGGTCGGTTGCCAGATTTTCTGAAGGTTGAGAACCATTTTCTTTTAAATGTAAAATGGAAATAAAGTAAATTTAAAGATAGGCGTTATGACAAAGTTATTGTAAAGGCGTAGTAACATTAATTAGAGTAAGCTCGAACTAACCCAATATATACTTAAAAAGGGCCAGAATATTATTGCATATAGGGATCACGAACTGGAAGATCTATAACGTCATTTTATAACACTATTACAGTACCTATACGGGGCTCAGCTTGCCAGCTAAAAGATCTACAATGTTATATTATGTCATTATTGCGGTATTTTTGCCGGAGTTCTTTAACTTACAAGTTGAAAAGTCCCATATATTACCCTTTCTGAATCTTCTCAGGTAAAAGGTTATAAATCAAGTTTTCAAAAGCTCCATAATAGCTGCTATAGGTAATGTTATCTTAAAACAATTTAGTAATATATAACATTAATTACTAAATGTACTTAATCTGTCTACGACCCTTATATTTATTAATTATCTACCTAAAGTCTTAATAGTTCTTCTTCTTATAATTTATAAAAGTACAGAAAGTATATAACAATCCACGCCTCGTCCTGCCCCTTTTGGTTCAATACCCGTCATGTCAGACGACAATACTGTAAAGATTCCAATTATTTTATTCTTTCTCAGAATCTAGTGTCTAACAAGAGATAAAAAAATATTTACGTCAAATCCGTGGAAGACGCGGTTCAGAAAATTAAAAAACTGATCGAGAAAGAATTGCAGCAGTTGAAAAAGGCTTTTCATTCGTCCGGGTTACACGAATCTACTTTGAAATACTTGAATGAGAAAGTTCTGCCAGAGCTAGGGAAATTTGCCAAAGACAATGAACATGGCGTCACCGAGAAGCGTTTTGTAATCGAGAAGTGCAATAAAAAACATGATGAGGATTTGCACCGGGAGTTTCACATTGGGATCGAGATTGACGCCAATGGAACGAACTCGAGACTTCACCAGCCCGCCCACATAGGAGCCGAGGTATACTTTAATGGTTCAGACGGGCTACACAGTCTATATGAGTATTCTGTTGATAATTACAGGAGAGGACGTCGGGTGCTTAAAATTCATGCATTCCTACCCGACAAGAAAGCGCCTCCCCATACCCGCTCAGGAAATGCGGAATGGGGACAGGATGTTGACTTAGATACTAGCGAAACAAACAGGAAGGGCGAAGTTTATGTAAATCGGTGTTGCACAAGGGAAAGGAAAGATAGATATGACCCTACCCCTGAGCCCCCACCCAATGATGAACTATAGTTAGATAGCTACTATTATGAGTTAAATAATAGAATGCCAACGGTATGGAGGAGAGTACCGGCTGTTGTTGTTGTGTAATTTTCGTCTGGGGGGCTATTGGCCCCGAAAAGTCTCCTAATAGAGCTCAGGACGTGCTGAGCTAAACTATCTACAAACGCTGCCGTGCTGATTCTCGCTCAGGTCATCTACAAGGCCTCTTGCGTCGGAGCCGTATACATACTCGAGCGTTTTCTATACTCATCCCCCCAAGAGGCACCTCTCTACTCATAGCCCACTCTACAGTAGTTATGGTAAAGCACATCCCAATGGACATCAATATAGTTAATCTCAGCAGAGCTTCCCTCCAGCAGCGTCTCCCATCTAGTTCATCCAGCATATCATCGCCATAAAGGCCCATTTACTTTTAAGAGGTTATCCTATCAGCGGGATCTATTCCTCTCCAGCCTAGAATTCTCTTATATAGATGGATTAAGTAACCTTCCATACCCTAAGGCAGGAAGTCCCATAATCCCCTAAGATCGCCAGTAGCTATAACCTAGGACTATATATCCTTGGGGAAACCCCTCGTAGGGAAAAACCTAAGGCGGCTAGGATACTACTCTATGGATGAGGTAGTCACCTCGTTCTACGGTCTCTAGGTAAGCTCTATACCGTTTTACCCTAGCGGTTTATGTCTAGTGGTCTCATCCAGCAAGATAAATCGTCGAGGCCCGGTTATATTCCGGGCGGCAGCCGAGGCTACGGGAGAAAGAGAGGGGTCGGTATCTAGGCAGTACATGACTGCAGAGATCGGTTATGCAGTATTTAAGCTGCGGAAAGGGCAGCGAGCCATTTAAGGCCCATACATTGAGGTCGGGGGCAACTGAGGGCCCAGAAAGTCGCGTAGCTAACGGCTACTGGCCTTATTCGGCAGCTGAAGCTGCTAAGGTAGATTAGAGGCAGCGCGAAGCTGCAGGCGAGAATGAAGTGAGGGTACGCTAACCCTAAATGTCAAGCAGCAGGATGCTACGAATGTTATCTGGGCAGCCGAGGCTGCAGATGTCGGTCGTGCGGGAAAATCGGAAGGAGGGCTCAGAGCCCAGAATGTCGAAGGCTCGCGAAGCCGTAATGTCGAGGTGAAAAGATGCCGTAGATGGCACATAGGAAATAATGCCCGGAGGCGATGTCATGAGCTCGCGAAGCTCAGTGTCTTTGAGGACACTCGTCACGAATAAAGGTCAACTCTCTAAATCCCTTTCTTCTAGCAGCTATTAGGGTCCCGCTAGTCCCACAGTTGCTTTTATTGCCATTTTGGCCTAGTAGTAGTAGGGTTGCCCCTTTCATCGAAAGAGTCCCGAACTATAGTGGCTAGACTAGTCTTTCATACCTATCGATGAGATCTCTTTCAACTCACTTAACTCTTCATCTTTAATTTACCAAATCAATTGGAAGCCTGGAATTTTTACTCAGATGGCAACCTTGGTCCGTCACTTCGGCCCCATTCAGGACTTGAACCGCTCCATAGCCAAGGGGCATATGAGTGCCAGCGAGGAATGTGAAGCCGTCAAGCACATTAGACGTCAACTAGAATCCTGGCAACAAGCTCTTCCGGAAAATATACAAATTTCAATACAGAATTTGCACAGCCAACAGGAAAACCATCTCGGAGGCCATTTTATTGCTCCTCACCTATTCTTTCACCATCTCTCGGCACTGGTATATTTTAATTCTCTTGAGAGTCAACACCGCACTATTTTGGGCAAGAAGATCATATAGCACAGTGCAAGTCACACGCTTCGTCCTTCAGCTGATTACTTCATCTCTCTCGACAGATGAAAGGTTGTGGGCAGAATTATCCAACAGTCGGTCACATGATAACTGTTGCGTCTGCAGTCCTTTTACACACCCTCTTGTTAGGAGAGCCTGAAGATATTCCAAAAGCCCGCCAGGAGCTGAATACGAACTTTGAAGCATTAATAGAGCTTCGGCGACACTGGCCAGCTACTGAAGCAATGGTGTGTCCGAATGCCGCAGCTTGCCATACATAGCTAACAGTTGTCAGATAAACAGATTGATAGCCTTCCAGAGGATCTGCCTTTTATCTACAGAAAGTCACAGGCTGGATGGTTGGATGGTGCAGTTTCTTTTGGAACATTCGTTAGAACTGGTCAAGAGAACTGTGCCTATGATTCCTCAAAACCTCGACTTCGAATCTAACAGTCTGATATCAAAGACTAGAGAACTATTACAAAAAGGTCGATATACTGACTTTGATTTCTTTCACTAGTTAGAAGTAGCCGTGGTTGGGAAGCTTGTCTGAAATTGCAATCGTCACCATTGTTATGAGTGCAATGCCTAGGCTCTTGGCATACGCGATTCTCCAGTAGGCAATTGTAACTTAGGTCTTCAAGGCCACAACCCAGATCCCTTATCGTGTATAGCTTTATTGGGTATTTAGATACTTAATGATTTAGAAACCCATAAGCGACCTAAAAGCTACATAAAAGCAAGTTAGTAACTCCTCGCATTGGGGGCTATACACACGCCACGATGTTGACGTCATGTATAAGCGCCAAGTGCCTTGGCGCTTACAGCGGCCTGTCACCTATATATACAAACCTTCTCAACCATCTTCGCCCTTCGTTTCATTTGCCCTTTACCTGCCAATTCATTTAACCTGCGACCGACATTCCCCAATCATGGGCTCTCCCCTTTCACGCCGCGTATTTACGAGGTTCTCGCACCTCGGACTCGTTTCGCTCTTGGGTTCTTTCTTTGGAGGCGTTGTGCTCATTTTTGTCGGCGTTAATGGCCTCCTAGTGAACGGTGTCGCCATGTCGGCTTCTCAGAAAGCCAGGCCGGCCCAATATGGTGTCTTCGATTCGAAGAATGTCAACTATTACGATACTTATCGTGGCTTCCGTTACGGGCCCCATCTGGAAATCCAGACATGGATAGCTATCCTCGGTGTTGGGTTTGGCCTTACCTCATATGGCCTTGCAGAGGCTAATCACCACTTGTTTGATTGGTGGTGTACTTGGCGAGCATCGCATGGAAAAGGTCTTGATTATTCGCGTTATCTTAACTCGCAAAACCGAGCGCCCGTGGCATACGGAATCCGAGGCTTCCCACAATTCACAACATTGCGCTACCTCGTGACCGGCATATCGATCGCCGCATCCATTGCATACAAGTTTGGCATTGTGCAAACCGAGATTGTGGTGTATGAAATGTCGCTTAATTGGAGTTATGGTTCCCAACCCATAACGATTCATGGGACTACGCCAACGCTGGCGAGTTTCGAGGATAAGCCTTTTTCATCGAACACGCGATTCTTTTACCCTGTTTCTTTAAATACAAAGAGAATCAACCAAACCGGACCTGATCCATACTTCTATATGACACCACCATCGGCGGTCATCCTCCTTGGAGAAAAAGTCGATTCCACAACAGATAAGAAACATCGTCTAGGCAGACAAACAAACCAGGAAATGGCCCTTGTCGCTAATGTGACTGAGCAACGTGGCGGCTTCGAGATGCAACAGAATCATGAAGATTGGAACCGGGTTTTGGTCAACCACTGGTTCCAAAATGGGTCTGGGGTTGTTGACTATCGTGTCTACAACTCGACCCAGGTACAAATTCAATGGGCTTCTCCAGGGACATGGTATAACAGTTCAGCATCAGATTCATCAGCGCCCGTGCTTCAAAGGTTGACATACGAAATACGACACGCATTTTTAGAGGTTGAACGATTTGTGCGTGTTGACAAGTCTTCGTTCGATCGACCTGACGACGAAACTGTTCGGATACTCTCGATGGGTCGAGAACCTATTGACCTAGCTTACAACAAAACCACTCTACCTACCAAGTGGATCAATGCTTTATTGGAAGATCCAGGATTCATCGAATACGAATGGCGAGAGGTCCGTAATGGCAGCTCCTGGCAAAACTACAGAGATCCCAGATTGTTAAATGGCGTTGGTAGATTTGTCCAGATAATTATGTCTAAGCTTCCGCTGGGTGGCTGCGACATGCAGGGTGAAGAGCCAGAGTTTATAAACGGGGACTGTCCATTCTGGAGAGATGAAGATAGAGTGAAAGACCCTCCTAATAATGCTCAAAACCCTCTCAGCAGAGATGCGGAGAGGATAGCATTTTCTCGCAAGCCATTCTCGCAATATCCATTCTTTACAGGCATGGCAACAGCCAGTGGCTGTCGCCCTAAAGCTGCTGGTATTTTTATTGGTATTGGGGTATTCTCAATTCTTTTGGGGATTGTGCGGATATGCGTTGGACCGCCAAGACTTACATCGTGGGTTGGGCAACATGTCTATCTTACTAAGGCGGGCATGATCAACTTGGATACTGAGAAGTTGGCCTCAGGCTACGACGCGGCACCTAGACGTGCTGGAACCTTACGACTCAAAGTTACTGGCGGGAAGGAGGAAGACAAAATCAGAGATGACACCAGAGAGGGTAGCGAGGAAGAGATGTTAGGAGAAGAGACGGCAGGCAGCGAGTAATATGTCATTTCACTTGGAGGAAGCCATAAAGCCTATAAAATAACTTAAAGGTTTGCTTGCAGTAACAATTCTTAATATTTTTACGTCCTGGCCTCTTGTATTAGGCCAATATTCTAAGAACTTTAGAACCTTGTTCACTCTTGAGCTGAAGATGTTGACCTAGATCCGCGTCGGGTATGTTGCGACTGAACTTCAACGCGAAGCTTTTATTACACCGGACCCCGGCATCACTGTTGATATTGAAGAATAAAGTCTGTGTGGATGACTTGGGAAATGCCAGATTCATTTGTGATTTAGGTAACTATCTCTCGGCCGTCGATTTCGTTAAAGTACTAGCCAGATCAGACAGTCCATGACACTGAAGAACTTTATGAACAGTAACATTAATACCTTCTCTACGGGCACTGGACACAACTTACATGGCAGTAAGTAAGACTCCTCCGAAGCTTATGAAATCTCTGGATCGTGCATCTGGACAGTTGGTGTTGAGAAGCGATTCCCAGATCTGGAGCAAGGTGGCTTCGGTTTTGTTCGAGACCTTGCTCGTGTCGCAAGCATGGCTTGACTTAGCATGTGTATCCAGAAGTATCCCATCAAGATCATTCAGCCACTCCAAAGCATTCAAAAGATCCATCTTGCCGAAGAATTGATGGGGAGGTTCTCAACAAGAAGCCACTGCGATGGAAGCATATATGCGAGCAAGTTGTTTGAAAGATGTACTTTGATTGCCTGCACATCATAGCTTATTGAAGCTTGCTGTAGTGAGTTCATTAGCCGAATCCCCTTTCTAGAAACGGATTGAAAGTCATTGATTGCTCGAAGAGAGACCACAGCAACTAGTCGCTTGCTTAAGAGCCCGATGCCTGGATGAAGTGCTAGGGCGTCGCGAACTGCTGGATGGAGCTGTGGAGTTCCTTCGATCTCTCCAAGCTCGGCCCGATTGCCGCTGCTTTTGACCTAGCTGTCCCTCCTCTGAATGTAATTCAATGTCCCGTCCGAGTTATAGAGAGCTAGATCACCTGTTTTATACATCCTGCGGCCAGGCCTACTGTCTGCTCGAATGAATTCAGGGTCATGGATGACTGATGCAGCGGTTTTCTCCGCGTTTCCTGAAAACTCCCTTGCCAGTAGCGGCCCCTCAATCAGTATCTCACCACCGCTTCCCGGAGGGGCGAGGAAATGATGGTTGGCTGGGCCATCTAGCCATAGTGAAACGCCAGCTTGGTGACCCAAGTTTGCCGGTCTGTCTGGACTGACCATGGTGTTGTACATGACACATACAGAACATTCGGATGGCCCGTAGATAAATGCCAGGCGAACATGATTAGCCCGGGATTTAATAGTGTCCGCGCGCATCCGCTCACCACCTATGACAAGAGTATCCAAGCTTGATATGTCAGCAGGCGTGAGAAGACGGGCCATAACCGGTGTCAAATCCGCCAAATCAGCCCTGTACTTTCTCATAGCGCCGACCAGGTCGTTTACTCTCTCGAACTCTAATGGTATATAAACGGTACTCCCCAAGGAGCCATTGAGACAGTCGAGTTTACCAATGGTAGCTGTTGCAATCGTACCTACTTTATGAAAGGGTTATGGGTGCCTATATTTAGTGCCGGGCGGTTTCGATCCTTAACCATAATAAAGTAAGCCACTAACAGCCCCTGTTGGCGTAACCCACTAAACTTCTTTGTCCTCGGAGCTGCTATATGTGGAAGTCAGGCATGAGCCTGAAGTGGCAACTATCGACGGTTTGGTGAGTTGAACTGATTGCTGTTTTGTAGTGTGAACCCAGCTAAAGGAGGTTTAATAACATGCCTCTCAGAAGGCCATAGCGACACAGCTCTCTGGTAGGTCACTACTCAGGGAGCTATTAGCTTCGCGAAATGGACGAGTGCTTTGGGCTAGGGAACCGCTTTAAATGTTGCTGGTACTAGCACGGTGTCGCAGACTGCATTAGTTCCTCAGTTGAGTACACAACTCGCTTCCGCCAATCCCCACCTATTCTGTATCTCTCACGAAAGTCAGGTTCTTGATTACCACTGGACCGGCTTCAGAAGCAGTAAGCCAGGCCCCATGTTTCAAAATGTGATTACACAAGGGGGCAGTGAATCGCAATGGGGACGATTAGTTTCGGTAAACATACAAGGAAAGCTGGCATTTTTCTTCACCACGTCATAGAACGGCAGTCCTTAACGCTGCCTCTGCATTTGGATGGTACGCACAACTAAATACTCTTACTGTGGCTAGGTCTGTTTTACAAGGAACTAGTATCGTAGTGTATCTCATAAGAGCGAATAAAGACTCAAATTGGTAAACTGGACAAGCTGGTAATCTCAACCCTCACCCTAACTTCAAACTTTACCCCAGGAATAACTACTGACATTGAGAGTACCCTAGTGCAAACATTAGCACATAATTTAACAAAGCGCGAGATTATCAACTTACAATCGTTAATCTTAACGCATTTGGCAGGACTTGCGCACTAAAATACCAATTAGTACTTATGTAAATATTTCGCTTCTTAACGGCATACCTGTTTAGGGCCTGTCCATTCTATCCCGCCACATTGGCCCCATTGGGGAGAAGTCTCTGAGCCACCAGTGCTTGTAGGTATTGCGGTTGTAGTAGTGGACGATGGTTTTACTGGATCCTGGGACTTTGTTAGATAATATACGGTGAGTGGAAGGCATACAGCGATGTGACCCACAGTAAATCCAAACCATGTTAAGTCTTCTTCAGGAAACACGTCAATAGAATGAGTGACACCTTGGCCCAAGAACGTCTAGAGACTATTTCAGCGCTATTCCTCAAAGTCAATGATTTGGTTACATTACCTGTAGCTTATCGCCGAAAACGTATCGGGTATATGGGCTCCGCGGGAAATTAGGAGCTGTGGATACTGGCTCGGTTGAATAGCCAAACACACCAGTCCATTGCTTAATAGTTTCGTAATAGTTCTGCGCATTCAATACCTCATCTACTGAGCCGTGATAAATTTGCATCTTTGGTCGTGGCCCAGTATATCCCGGATACATATCTTTAACGACGTTGGCCCACTGGTTTTGAGTCCAGATAGACTGACCAGTCGAGCATGTTGAGTTCCAAAAGTCGGGAATATCGTCTTGGCTCTTGAAGCAACCGGCTGGGACGCCTGCATATACAATGCCTGCAGCAAAAATGTCAGGGTAGGCTGCGGCCATAACATTCTGTCTGTATTTAGCTTTATCCATTGAAACCATTCTCTTACATACAGTCATCATAGCACCGGAGGAGGTGCCTGTAACAAATATCCTGCTAGTATCGGCATTGTATTCCTTGATGACAAATTTGGCCATGTTAGCGATTGAGTTACTGGCACCACCACCATTGTGGGTCAAGGTCATCTTCGATGCCACATCCCAGCAATTATCCCGAGTATATGGCGTCTGAGGATATATGACAATGTACCCATATGTCTCGGCATAGGAAGCCCATCGTGTGCCCTGGTAGTATGCTTGGGCGCTGCCAGAACACCAATGGATGCCAACTACTACTGCGGGCTTTGGTGATAGAGTTTTCGGAACGTACAGCCACATCCGAGTGCCTGTCGGGTTGTCGCCGTACTCTTTCACCTCAGTGAAGGTGGATCTGGGGACGACCTCGGCAGCAAGAGCTCTATGGAGGAAAGACAGCAGCCAGAGGCTGATAAACGCTGTAAGCTTCATTATGATTGTGGAGAGCGTTCAAACCATCATTTATCACATGGAGAACGAAAGTGAGTGAAATGGTGCGTTTGACCCAATTTATACACAATTTAATAACTCGAAAAGACAGATCATGTCTGGGTAATATACCTCAATAGGTTGTTCGGATCAATAGCCTCCGCTTCTTTCTTAGCCGGAATGGTAAATACGAAGTTTACCGCCACCTATACTTGAACAAATTGACTTTATTGGACACTCACAGGGTAGGATCTGCAAGATTAGTAGCTTTGGGTAAAAGTCCCGCAATCCAAGGGTACAATATCGTTCCTTAGTACATAATGTCTTATGATATTTACAGAAGCATTTTATGGCGACGGATAAAATGTATATTAATTTAACCGGTGTAGAACTTTGCCTTCCTGTATTTCAACATGTGGATTATATAACACTCTTGTGAATTCCATGTAGGACTTATATAGCTAAGTAAATAATTTAAAAATACAGGTTAGAAAACAAAGCTATGCTAAATAATTATCAGGAATAATCTATTTCTTTGTCAAGTATGATTTTATTTCATTTCTTAATATGCTATGGAATCAGGCCAGTATTATAACATTTGCTGATAGTAGCATTTCATTTATATTATAATTAGTGAATAAAATTGATTTAAATGAAACCAAATTCGCTTAAATGAAATTATTTCTTTAGACTATTTAATTAGTAAGTTATAGTTTACTATACTTAAAGTAGGACCAGGGTAGTTCCCTCTTTATAAATAGAGGGAAAGAAACTAATAGTTGTTAAGTATTAAAATAACATGTATTAATATAAATCTCAGCTTTCATACTCTAAACGTTACTGGTAACACCGTCTTATATGTTCTGTGTAATTCCGGGTTGGATAGTCTCTAGGATAGCCATCAGTTCCTTATACACACGTTTCTCAGTCTCTACACCCTCCTTGCTCCTGACAAAAGCGCTTGGATCCCTAACTCTACACTCGCTCATGTACTTTCCATGGCTTTCGTCTCCAGCAGCTGCACTGTGCACGAGTGTCCGCGACCCTACCTCTGTCTTGCGAGCAACGAGTGTTTTGGCGATGGTGAGAAGGTAGCGAGGCAATCCCTTAATGTTAGGTCAGTTTCTATCAGATCCCAGACGCAGTTTTAACTGTACCTTGACATCCTTGTCTAGCTCTGACTCGCACAGCCCGGGGTGCACGTTGTTCAGAATGATTGGCTGAGCGCTATGAGGGCCTTCATTCATTGCTGCAGCAACTGAGCGGACAAGCATGACCTCGAGTAGTTTCGATACATTGTACCGATCATTGAGCCATTCTTGCTTGTTTTTATTCAAAGCATCGAAGATTGAAGGTTCGAATCTTTCCCGGAATTTTGCCTACAAATTGTCAGATTCGAAAACAGCTGAAACACTACCCTTCACAGGGCGGGTAAGTATGCAAAGGAAGGAGCCCACATTGTAATGAACAGAAGAACTGGTAATGACTAGTCTCGGAGTTCGTCCAGTCTTTTCGTATGACTTTCGAAGCACTGGGAACAAGTTCAATGCTAGTAGGAATGTCCCGATCACATTGACCTTGATGCTGATTTCAGTACCCT
This sequence comes from Fusarium avenaceum, assembly GCA_025948275.1. NCBI lineage: Eukaryota > Fungi > Ascomycota > Sordariomycetes > Hypocreales > Nectriaceae > Fusarium > Fusarium avenaceum. Next base: position 49,790 of record CP109669.1, read on the forward strand.
CACTCGCTTCGTATGTATTCCTCAAAACGCCAGCATTTTCGACCACGGCGTCAAGCCTTTCGAGTGAATGACATCTTGAGGCGAAGGATTTGATTGAATCGTATTTATCCATTTCCAGCTGCCATACATGGACAACATTCTTTCGCTTCGTGGAAGCCTCGATAGAGGCTTTAGCTGCTTCGCCTTTGTCTAGCGACCTGACCGCGAGAATAACAACTTCTGCATCAAGTCTCACAAAATGCCTGGCAGCTTCCAATCCCAAACCAGTGTTGGATCCCGTGACAATAATAGTTTGGCCTAGGAACGAGGTGGTTGGCAGGGGAATGTGTTCCAATTGTCCGCGGAAGGCATCCATGGCTGCGATATCAAATATCCGGAATGAGAGTGAGTGATGATAAGAAGGAGAAGAATAAAGAAGTTCTTTAAGGGCTTGAGCTTGATGTTATACTGTGTCTATGATAATATGTCGTGCTTCAGTTAAACTCGATATAAAGACCCAACTAATCATTCTTATATAATTTCAAGGTGGCTAATAAAGTGCTTATTAACCCGCGCTACTAAGCTAATATGCCTAGGGTCTCGAGACTAAAGCAGGGTAGTTGCCGAGGTGGCCGCAACTTATTTCAAATCTCTAAGTACTAGCGCCCGCAAAAAGGCGGACTAGAGACACAAGAAACCCGGGCTCGGGTTAACTGCAATATGGTATTTCACCCTGGAACCTTAAAACACCTTCCTCGACAACACAAGTCATAGCTCTTATTCACCTGTTAATGCACAGGTACCTAGGTGACCAAATAGACTTGTGCACTCAGTGGCCGTGTCTAACTAGGTATGGTATTAAGATCTGGTATGACTTAGGGCGGTTTATACTTTAGTTGTCTCTCAACTGTTACCCCGACGCGGATGAAAATTACTCCGTCGGGACAACTGTTACACAGTCCCGTCGAAACGCTCACCACTTATATCCAGCACTCATTAAATTAACTTTCGGGTCAAATTAATAATCAGCATTAACCTTCCGCTGTAGTTTTTACATCGAAAGAGTTTGTAAAAGCTTCATACAATATAATAACACCACAAGATTAAGTTATATACTAGAATATGACTAAGGGTGAAGCGGTGGCCCGGTAATTGAAGGCTGAGTACCCACTGTAGCTAGGAGAAATTTCACAATGCAATCGTCCATCTGATTCTCGCCCGTCATTGATTGACCTACAACTATTATGAACCATCATCGATGCATTACTCGATGTCGTATCAATGATAACGCTTCGTTGCCTGTGCTCTAATATCGTGTGCTACCAACACGCCTTCAAAGCATATCTCGTAGTATCCAACTGTTCAGGTCACTACCTCACCACTTTACTTCTGGCAATAGAATCCTGCTCCATACGCTGCTTTTTGTCACCCGAGGAACTATATACACGCATTGCTAAGGTTTGTGTAATATGACCTCAAACATTGCGGTCTACGCAATGGACGAAAGTCACATAAGTATCCTAGGCCATCCATTGTTGCGGTGCTAGTTACTACATCAAATGTATTCCTGAGTGCGCCGCTTCTCACACACGTTCCGATACCGCATATAAGGTCGTCAACGACCTTCTTACTGTGATTAGCGCGCCCACTAACAAAGTCAAGCGAGACATCGGCGACTGCGAACATAGCCAAGGAAAAGGTTTACATAGACCCCCTCAGGCCTCTTTGGTTTTCCAATCTTAAGCTTTACCTTGTATAACCCAAATATGTGTGTCAATCCCTCATTACCTTGATAATTACGAAGCCTGTCATACGACTGTTAATGGCGACTATCCGCCACAATTTGACTTTTGCGGGACCCAGCGTAGCTTGATTGGCTGTTAAATGCAAGTCAATCACAACTCATACTCAGACACGTCAATGTAACCTGGTCAGCAGCTGACTGCCTTCACCGGTCAGCTTCAGCTCGGCATCTTCAGCCCTCCAGGCCTAAATTGGACAATCAGCTCCCAATTAATTCACTGACAGGGAAATGATCGGCCCGAAGCTTCCTGCTGACAACTCTCCAGGGCGAATCATTCGCCGATGGAAATGGGCTAGCTGCAAGTATGATATGATAATAGAAAGCCAAAATCGTGGAGGTTCTTAACTAAAGCAATATATCCAAGAAGCTGAAACCATAAAGGTTGTATACTTTGAACAATAATCAATTAAAATGCACAGCGCTTAGGATTTATGTATGTGGATATAGCTAAACCGGACAGGTAGCTTCAGCAAGCCAGTCCTGCCTCAGCTGATATCTAGTAGAAGCGTGCAGAAGATGGATGAGAAATTTACGGCGTAAAGGAATGTCGAATAGAAATAGATTCTAATTGGCATCTAGATTCCGCAGAAGCAGTTTCGGGTGGTACAGGAAATATCTGATTTTGACTATATAATCCTTCATGCCATCTAAACCAATCCCTTATCTTTATTTGCAAAACTCCATCCACATCCTTCATTCTCAAACTGATATCCTCATCTTTCTCCAAATCTCTTTCTTTATCATTTTATCTAAGTCAATATGTTTGTCTACGAAGGCAGGCTAGAATGGAGCAAGTACGCTCAGAATGAGACCGCAATCATTATTTTGCCTTCCGGCCCAATTCGGGCCGGAGACATAGCTTGGATCTTGTTTCAATGGACAGTGGATTCAAAGGGAAACAAGAACGCCCTTCAAAGTCAAAGAATTCCCATCAGCCAGGTGATCAGAACCGCCAATGGCAATGACAGCTTCTCCTCCAAGCCTGGCTGGTATACATGGAAAATGACTTCTTCTGACAACTATGAAAAGCTCAAACTTGCCATGTCCAACGATGCTGATGGTATCAGTGAGATGGAATTCAAGCGCATTTGGAAAGCCGAGGGCGAGTGGTCAAGGGAGTGTGGCCGGATTTGGCTCGGTAAGATTAACTGGTCCACGTTTGCAAGTGATGAGTTTTGCCTCTTCGTTGTTCCTGAGGGATTTGGTGAAGGAAGACCAATTCTTTCAATGTGGCAGTGGACCCGGGATGGTCAGGGCAAAGAGAAGGCACCAAGTTTCCGGGCCGAGCAACAGAAGATTCTGTCTCCTCTTGACGACAACGGTGTTAAGTTTTCTTATCACTCGTACTACGACATTACCTGTACTTGGAACAAGAGAACTGACACCCTCGCCGTTCATATGAAGGGACAAGAATCCGATCAAGATCTAGGCGAGTTCAAACTCTTAGCAGTTACCAACCCTCACGATCAGTAAGTTCAAGGCTGTTGGCCTGACGAACGTGTTAATCCTAACAATGGTTTCAGTGATTGGGACCCTCCGCTCTCACCTCCTCAAAACGCCACACTGGAAGTCCGCCTACCCCAGCATGAGCCTACACTCCCTCGCGTCCTGGAGCCTCTCCCTTTCCCCACCGGACTCATCGAGAACTTGAGGTATGCGATTGCCTACGCCGATCAAGCTGGGTATTGTGCCAAATACGCCCATGAGGTAAGTAATGATGACCCATGTGGTTGAAATTCAACTAATAAGTTAGCGATTCTCGAAACTCGACGTTGAGTTTCATCTTCGAGGCGAGGTAATCAATGAACGCAACGCTGCAATCGCTCAATTCAGGAAAGAGGTGAAGGAACTTGGCGACAATTTTACTGTTGAGAAAGCCAAGGTCACCGACTTGACCTCTAGGCTTGCTAAAGCACAAGCCGATTTTGACGCCGAGCTGAAGAAGAGAGACGACGAGATCAAGAAGGAACAGGGTCATGATGCCGAGGACCACAAAACTATCGATCGTTTGGTCTCTCAACTCGAACAAGAACGTTTATCCAAGGCTGGATTGCAGAAGAACCTCGAACAGACCAAGACATGCCTGACACAAGCGGAGGCCCGTCTGGCCGCTGACGGAGCGAATATTGCAGCTCTCACCACTCGCATTACCGCTCTGGAAGCCGAGCTCGAGGTGGAGAAAAAGCTTACCGAGAAGCTGCAGAATGATATTAAGGAAAAGACAGATAGAATCACCCAGCTGGAGAAAAGCAACACTGATGCACAGTCCAAGCTTAACCAAGCCCTCCAGGATGCGAAGACGAAGCAAGACCAGATTAACCAGAAGGGTGTAATTATTCGTGATCAGACCACGCGCATTGACAGCCTTAGCAGCGGGTCGAATGCAAAGACGATTACGATCAACCATTTGCAACAGCAGATCAGCAACCTTCAGGAGCAGATCCGAAACCAGCAGCAACAACCCACATACCGTTTCAGCGGTAAAATAAGATCCGTGCTCGGCAATAACGTCATGGTTGACTACACCCTTGGCTCGGATGTGAAAGCTTAGTAAGTAATCTAACATACTACTCGATGATTGTCTGATTGATTTCGCCTAGCGAGTATATGAGTGCCAGAGAGCATGAAATTCATCAAATTTGGGAGTTCTTCACTGTTTCTGGCCGCAACGACGTCGTAGTTATCAGGAATACCGAGCACAAGCATCTCCTCTGGTCTGCTGGTAAGCACGCTTGGCCTTAGTCTTAAAAACGTTAAATAACTGAATACCAACTAGGGTCTGGACAACGAGTTCGCTGCGACGGAAGCCATGGAGTATTGGATCCCGCAGCGCAGTGGCAGATCTTGGGTGCGACTGTGGATTCTTTGAACCGCAATACACAAGTCCAGTAAGTGACGACCAGTGCATTGTTTCGAACCAACCTAACGTTGAATTAGAATTCGAAACATGAAGGACAATTCGGTTCTTGACTTGTCTGGGGCAAACACAGCCAACTTCACTCCTATCCTCACATGGAGTCAGCACAGTGGAGGCAACCAGAAGTTTAATATCTGGAAGTGCTAAGGATTATAAGCCTGAGTTATGGAGACTATATTTCTATTACTCCAGGAAGATAAAGATTGTTACTAAGGTGAATGATTTGGGGTTAATGACTGGACCACCTGTTATACTTGGGTTTATGACGAATTGTGGATGTTATTTATTTTTCGGTTCTTTCTCCTCTAGTAAAAGCTAGAAAACTTAAAAAATACAACCTATTGTTTTTCTAGAAGCTGGCTTGTATTAAGTTTACGCATTTTCTTTTTAATTTAACGTTTAACTTTATTCAACCTAGTGTTTTTTAATCCCTTGATGATATTAATAATAAAAATAGCTTAATATAATTAAGGTAGCAAAAATTACATACAGTTAATACTGAATGAGTGACTGGGTCCTGAATACTACTGTGCAGGCTGAATGTTGAATGATATGACTATATTGCTGTTGTGGTGCACAGCCCTGTCGAGTGACTTATTGTCGAATCTGCATGGTAGCAATATTACTATGGTCTATCCGTATCCTATGACGCCATTCTATTTATAGACTGGGGCCAGCCGCAAGAAATTAACGCATAAGCAAGCTTACATAACATTTTTAACCAAGTTGCGGGGCTCTACAGACTTGTTGAGTCAGACGATACGCATTAGCATTCAGCCCAGTTCCTGTGCTCCGAGATATCGTCTTTACCTTATTCGCCCCTCGCCCCGCTCTGTCTTCAACATGCCCGAATCAATATGTGCTGCATGCATACGCTTCGCGGAAGGTTTTGGTGATGCAGAAGACGACGACTGGGAATCTAATCTTGAAGTCGCCCCCAACATTCACGCGCTTCGAAAATTAGCGCAGAATGGCTGCTCGCTGTGCCAAGTTATTTACCAAGCCTGTTTCTATCGTAATTACGTCTCGTGGGACAAACAGGATGAACCTATCCGGATCAAGGCAATGTCGCGGGGTGTATCTGGCAAGGATGGTTACGACGATGATGACGATGGCGACGATAGCAAAAGGATTTACGATGAATTGGACGACGAGTTGCCATTTCGTGGTCAACATCCTAGGCAACTAAGGTTGCTCGTTTGCATCGGGCATGGGATTGGGGACCTCTGGCATGACATACCACTGAGGACGAATGGGAACACAGAAGATCCAGTTGATGCGCCCTGGTTCGCGCCCTGGTCACACGTTATCAAACCAGTGATAGAACTTTCTTCGACTGAAGGTATTGAAAATGCTGTTGCTTTGGCCAAAGAATGGATGCTCGAGTGCACTAATTCCCACACCAAATGCAACAAGCCTCTTCACCCTGAGCGCCCACTCAAGACGCTACCGACCAGAGTTATTGACGTTAGCTCTGAAGATGAAGAAGACCATCCAAAGATATACATCACAAATCAGCCTGCTCAAGATATGGACTATGCTGCTTTAAGCTATGCATGGGGATCAGGCCAGACCTTTATCAAGACCACTGCATCAAATCTTGATGAAATGACGAAATGTCTTCCCTGGGATAAACTTGCAAAGACAGTGCAGGACGCAATTCTCTTTATCCGAAAGCTTGGAATCAGATTTCTCTGGGTCGATGCTCTATGTATCTTGCAAAGTGAGGGTCCTGATGATATAATTCATAAAGGTGATTGGGCTTATGAAGCGGCTAGATTCGGCCATTACTACCAAAATGCTATGTTAACAATCGCTGCAACGGGAGCCCATTCTTCTGCAAAGGGCTGTTACTAGAGCGGCCAGCATTGGAATTCAATCCGAAGCCGGTTACCATCCTGCAAAGCTCGGTCTGGGGAACAACTAAAAGATCCACCATCTGGAAGCTATCCCTTTTAATGCAATTTGAGATTTTCAACGCTGCTCTTCTTACCAGGGGTGGGCTATTCAAGAACGAGTCTTGTCCAGGAAGATTCTGCACTTTGCTGCAAACTGTATCATGTGGGAATGTAACCAAGGTCAAGCGATTGAAACCGACCCTAGCTGTCTAGAACCCTATCTTGGATGGGAAGACCACCTTCTCTCGGTCAGAAACGCGCAAGACGAAGACATGATGACCACTATAGCTGATTGGTACGACTTCATCCAGTTGTACTCAAGGACAGCCTTCTCGTTCAACTCAGACAGACTTCCAGCTTTGTCAGGAATTGCTGCAGAGATCCAAGATCGTTTTCCGCAGAAGTACATTGCAGGGATATGGGAGTCAGCTATTCCTGAAGGTTTATCTTGGATGGCCCATGGAGAGAGCAACATGGATTCCGAAAATCTAGATTCGGCGCTCAATATACCTTCGTGGTGCTGGACGGCCTCAGGCGATAGGTTCGTATCATTCTACCACATCGAATTCCAATGCCGCGGTTGGAATCCAATGATACAAGTAAGGGACTGGATAGTCAGGACAAATGGCAGGGACACATCAGGTCAACTTCTAGAAGCACGGCTGTGGGTTAGTGGGCGACTCAAAACGATGAATCTATCTGATCTAGATTTATCGTCTCCGCTCTATCTTGAAAGACCATCTGTTAAGCGCGTCTACGCCGATGATCTAAGGCTTGCTGAACAGATCATTAAGAATTCTTACCCTTGTCTTCTTATAGGAACGATTAATGAATCCACATGTATTCCTCGGGAGGAAATGGTAGTAGGAGGTGCGCTTATACTAGAGCTTAGTGGAAGCGGTGCCGGTATGGTTAAAGCATGCAGACGTGTTGGATTTTTATGTCTCCCGTTTGAAGAGTACTGGTCTGATGTCCAAGATATAGTCATAATCGAGCTTGTATAGAATAGAAATGTTGATTTTGTTTTAATCGTACACTTAAATAATAATCAACCCACTCTCATGTTGGGCTTCACTGTGGGCCTTCATCTCTTGAATTCAATCGTCAGCTAAGATTGACGACAACCGATTCTCCAATTATGTCCCAATCTGGTTTTGAGCACTAGCAGCTTGCGGATCTTAAAGCAACTTTCCGCGGCTTTGCATACAAAGACCTTTCGGCATAATAACAAGAAATGAGCGGCATTTTGTATAAAATGGAGCGCCATGACCTAGACCTGTTGGGTATTGCAGACCTTGGCCGTGACGGGATTTTCCGCTGTCTTGATGCTGATCACAACATTCACTATGAAATTGCCGTAAGACCTGTCTTGATGAAAGCTTTATTAGACCGCTCGCCTTATAATATGGAGGAAAAACAGTTCTGGCACAGACTTGATGGGACAAAGGTTCCTGAAGAACAGTGGTTCAATTCACTACCAGGCATCCTTCCCTAATCACTATCTGAGAAGTATCGGAAGGAGGGCAAAGAGATTAAGAAAAAGAACAAAGAGAAGTTAATAAGATTTGTAAGGATTTGAATAATTATGAGAAACGTTTTGACTTTATACAGTCAGAAAATAAGCTTGAATATATACAAGAAGTTTTTGCCAGTGTAAAGACTCATATTTGTACCTTGACCGGACCAGAATCATCCAAGAATTGGGGCACCACCATGACATATAGGAGCACCTAGGCCAACCGGAAATATCCCTTGCGCTAAAGATTTGACCTCAGGATTAAATTACAAGGATAGATAAAGCTATATCAGCTCCCTATTTGTCAGGTTGAACTTCTTGGAGAAGAACACTATTGAAGCGGCTATTGGTCGCAGTAATATGGCTGGGGTAACGCCAAGCAAATATAACTGTTACAAGCCACATCAATACAGTGTCGAATACATATAACGTCCACTCATGAGAAAGAGCATATCCAGTATACCCCTGAGCATACTCGATGACCCTGAAAATGGAGCGGACCATGATGAGAAGGCTGACACCATAGAGCATATATAGAGTTGACTCCCAGGGAATGATAGTACCGATCGACTCAGCTGTTGGTGTGCGTAACATGCGACGATGGAATACCAGAGAGACCACGCAGAAAAGGCCAAAAATAACGATCTGGACGACAAGGCCAAAGATAACAAGTCTTTCGGCCCACTTTACTAAAGTCGGATTCTGGATTGCCGACATGCCGCCACCACCACCTTGAATCATGAAGGATAGTACGTCGCCAAGTACAAAAGTTCTTGTCAATTTTGCTGGCTTGAGGAGAGAGTGTCGGTCGGCGTTGAGGCCTCTAATAATTCGACCGAGGACCATGTAGATGGATGCAGCGAAGAGGGCCGGCGCGACGAGGATGAACATATTTTGGACGGCGTAGGGCATGATCTTGTTGGTTTTATTGCGAGCACCCGCTCGTATACCATAGCCGAGCATTTGAACTGCGGTAGAGTGTTAGGAAGGACGAACAGATAGAGATGCGTGATGAGTAGCAGCTTACAAAAACAACCAGTAGCAAAAGCAATGCAAAACCAGGTACGAGTTCTCCAAATCTTCCAAGATATAAAGAGAAATGAGCCCAGGAAAAGGATCAAGAACAAGATAGCAGCCACTGCACTTGGAAGGTAACGCCATAGGTAAACGCCGCCTTTGGTAGGTTCAACCCCCGGTACTGGCGCGAAGAGACCTTCGGTAGACATTTTGCTATGTTGTAGGCTGGAAACTGTTTCGGTTGGCTCTTGATCGTTGATTTTGGCGGATAGTCTAGTAAGGTAGGCTTGGACTGGAAAGATAGAAGTGAAGGGTTGTCGTGTTGTAAATATGAATGGTTGAAGTCTGGATTGACGAAGGCCAGGTAAGATGAAGAACATTCCCAAGGCTAAAGAAGAAGCTTTATAGAAGAGAAATTAAGAAGAAAATTGTGAAATAAGACATGAGCATGCGCCCCTGGACTACATCCTTCTCATAGCAGAAAGCTTTGAAACTCACAGATACATACTGAAAGAGGCCCACAATCTAGAAGAGGCTTAAGAGCCCAATCATATGCTATTGTATACGAGGAGCCTATACCCGCTCCACAAAAGATAGTACGCGCCAATAGGAAGCGAGTCTTTACGGACCCGATACGGGGACATGCTAATGAAATCTGGAAATCTGAGACTAAAAACGCTCTGACCACCCAGCTTGCGTGGCGAGCAACGGGTCCCCAACTGGATACGAGTATTTGTATTCCCTTCTCGTTCACGGAACCGAAATCCCCCCTTAGCAAGGTCACACTCCCCCAACACCCCTAATTACTCAATTTTCCACAATCTACCATGGCTCGCCTGAAAAGGACATCTGCAAGCAGCGACACGGCTGTCAAGCCCCGCCGTTCGCACCGCAAATCTCGCAATGGCTGTGGCGCCTGCAAGAAAAGACACATGAAGTGTGACGAGTCTCAGCCGATCTGTCAGAATTGCAACATTAGTAATCGCGAATGCATCTACATCAACATTGGTCCACGATCACCTCCCCAAACCGCATCAAGTTCAGGCACGCCTTCGGCACTCGATGTTTCCTCTTTTCTTCCTCTCTCGCCCTCAACATCACTCGCCACTGATGCATCTATCGTCTTAGCCTTGTCGCCTCCCAGTAACACCCTCGACAGAGGCGACTTGTTCGATCTAAACCACTTCACTCTTTATCATTACCTTTTGACGAATGTCGCCATCATATCGAACGATCCCGGCAATGGAAAGATTTTCTCTCATACACTAGATTATGCACTCAAAGCCCCCTACTTGATGAACCAACTTCTCGCCCTCGCCGCTTTGCATCTGAGCAAACCCCCGTCAATGCAACAACCATATCATCAGCTTGCCATGAGCCTCCAGACAAGGGCGTTGACGTCATTCAACGATGTTAGACAAGAAATCTCGGAAGAAACATGTGTACCATTGTTTCTCTTTTCGTCTCTCGTCGGGATTCATATCCTTTGTGATACTCTCCAAGGTCCAAGAGAGAGCTTCAGCATCTTTCTCGACCGCTTCATCAACTATCTATCCATACATCGTGGTGTTCGTTCCGTCACAAAACAGTCATGGAACACAATAAAGAAATCGAGACTTGGACCTCTCCTTCAACAAATCGAAGACGCGTGTCCCGCAATCCAGGACGACACGGAATCGACGGAGATACTCAACAGAATGATCGAATCAAACACTTGCCCATCAACTGCTAGCAAGTACCACAACGCCGTATCGACATTGCGGCGATCATTTTCTCTTCACGCAGCACTGAGAGGGTCGGTCGGACGACAGATCGATGCCACAATAGCATTCTGTCTCGATGTCGATGATGAATATTTAGAGTTGCTGGAAAGGAGGCAGCCAGAAGCACTGGTGATCTTCGCACATTTTGCAGTCTTGTTGCATTGGAATCGGGATTCATGGATTATTGGTGATGGTGGACAGTATCTAATACTATCCATTACAAATCATGTAGGTCGTCATTGGGCAGAATGGTTACATTGGCCGAATTCAGCTTTGCAAAATGAACCTTGAGGCTTGGATGATTCACGATATCAATGATAATAATGATGAACCATTGGCTGGCGACCTTTCAAGAGCTCTGTCGCCTTTGATCGTTGCTAGTGAAGAACAATTGCTCTGGCGACGTACTCCCTGTCATCCTTGCTTAAATCAGTTGTGCGAGTTTTAGAGGCTGGAACCATTGATTTCCACTAACGGAATTCCGTACTGAAAAGACTCTAACTATCGGGTTTTCTAGCATCCTAGTTCATCAGGGATAATATGGAAAGTTATTCATCGTGAGACTTTAGGGTAGCTAGCAGAGTACGCCAAAGATATAAAAAAAGGGTTGGCCCCTAGATTATAATATTCCACTTTGGAAAAAGACCCTCAATTCAAAGCCTTGCGTTGATGTTTACAACCAAGGGCTCTAGACTTTTTTTATTCTCATCATCCACTCGACCTACACCGCTTCCGCTGTTGACTTTCGTGGCCGGTATGATTTACACATGCTGGATTAACGAGGGTAAGCGTCCTCAGAGGTCACAACGATGCTGTACGCAACCGTATCCATCGCGCCGTTTCGCGCCGCGTCTCACCCTACTTACTTTCTAAACAGCTGCCCCCACAGCAGTGATGAAGATTGTAAAGATTGTAAAGTTGGAATGTGGAGGTTGGTGTTTTGTGAAGACCCGGAAGAGCCTAATTCCGATCCGTGTTTTAAAGTTGTATCTACTATACCTTAGTAAACTTCCACTAGGCTTCAATTTCATACCACATCTCTCCCTTTCTGCATTCATTCAAACTTTCGGAATGGTGAACCTCGGACGACGGTCGATGGGCTGCTTCAGGTGTAAAGAAGATCGTGTTAAGGTGAGGCGGTTCACCATATGACATCCCCTCAGAATCTCATAGTCTATACAGTGCGATCTCGAAAAGCCATCATGTAGGCGATGCTCCCGTCTTTATCAGACGTGCCCTGGTTGCCTAGATCCTTGGGACTTTATGCACAGACAACAAAACGAGCGGGTAGCTCAGCAGGTACAGCAGAGAGTCAAGCGTCAGCAACGCGAGAGGGAAAATACTACGCCGAATACCCGTGCATTGCCAGTTTCGGTTCCTAGACATATTGACCAGCCCATTCAGACCTACGCAGTTCATCAGCTGTATGAAGACTTTTGCTTCGACGCTAGTGTGGGTGTGTTTGTGGTCCTCCCCTCTATAGGTATCAACACATTTACGTCACCTTTCTCGCATGCTCTCAAAGCTGCAGCTTTAGCCCATTCTTCTTCCAGCCTTAGCCAGTACGGGCTCCTACCTAAGGCCAAACGGGAGTATTGCTTCGCAGTTTCCACCTTAAAGAGAGAAATCACAGACTCAGTCCAGGTGCAGAATGACTCCCTCTTGGTATCTACCTTCCTGCTTGGCCTCTTCGAAGTAATTCCTGACATCCGTTCCTTTCTTGGTCATCCTACTGACTTAGAGAGGTCATCGTCCAACAACGGTCAGAGGCAATAGTGAATACTGATGAACCGAATTGTCACCCACATGCCACAGGAGCATTCGCTCTTATTCAATACCGGATCCAGCATGGGCTTGACAACCATACAGATATAAATGTCTTCAACTTTTGCCGATATGTTCGTGTAAGCTGTTGTCTAGGGTATTGCAGAGTGTCCACTTATAGCTGACGCTGTCCTTCGTTTTTCGATTGATACAGCTCCTCGATATCTTCTTAACAGGTGCCGATTCACTTTCACTGAATAACGATTTTGTCAGCCCTTGGACCGATTGGGGTCAATTCCATGCAATTGAGCCACTCGTACAAGACTGCATCGACTTAACTGGGAGAGTTCGCACTTCAATGCCTACACCTAGCTCAGAACGACCTCCAGCAGACACAGCCGCACTTGTCGATAAAACCATCCGCATTATCGCACAGCTTGGACATACTGCATGTCTCACAGTTCAATATCCGCCCTATGTTGCGCATCCTGGATATTTCAATGGCTTACTGAGGGCGGATGATGAGACGAGCGTTACGGTAGCCAAGAGTCTATACCTAACATTACGCTTGCACGCGACCGATATTTTGCTTTCTTTGGTAGGACAGTTTGAGGCTCCGCTGGACCATGTCTTGAAAACCGTAGTTGTGGATGAGCTATGCGAGCATATACGCAAGGTGGTAAATGGCAACTTGAAGCGTTCTCAAGGAGAACCTGGTATGGCTGCTAGACTATTTCTTATGTCCTGGCCAATACTAGTCGTTCTTCAATCGCCCATTTCCAGCATTGAAGCGAAGTCTTGGATCCAGAATATGTTAGGAAGTAGAAGATAATTAGTAACGATACCACTCTCAAATCTGCGTATTTGCAATCAACCTTCCTTTGTCATCTCTTTTGCTGCGGCTAAGAAAAGAGCCCAGATCGCCAATCCTGACTTCTCCCCTGATCCTACCTGAACCTCAACTGCTGTATACCAACCAAGCTCCATATCTAAAGCAATCACAAAGCTCGCACGCGACCTTATGAAGGAGTATAATGGCAGGCGGAGGGTGTTTTGGGCCTTCTGCGGTGAATTTAAAGAAGAGCGAAATCATTCATCACTGGCTTTAAGTGCGAATTCGCCTATAGGTTTGCCGATAGCTTCCTGGACTCTCGGAAAGATACACTTAGTAATGCTAAATCTATCCTGGCGCCTACCTATAGGATCGTTACGGCCTCGCCTCAGGCTGTAAATAACGCCCTTGCCTACCAACCCTAACACTATCAATTTAGTCCAGGACAGTACTGCTCACATTATATCTAATTAGCTCTCTAATCATCCCATAGCTAAACGCTACAATCTTCCAGGAGTTTGATACAGCCTTGCGAGGGACCCAGGGACACCAAGCTACTTTTATTAAGGTTATAGCAGCTTAATCTTCTTCCCGCCATTAGGCAATTTAACCCGAAATAGGGCCCAAGGCTTGACCCAACAATCAGTACCGGGATACACAGCAGCCGCTCAATGTATTTAATTGACAGTGAAGTATAGGTACCCATCTTCGCTAACAGCCACTGCGTAGTGATAATTAGCCAATTATTGCAGAGCTGACTCCAGACCAAGGTTATAACTGAAGCCAGATTACTTACGAGTATCGACCGTATTGATCCTCGTATCCCGGACTAATGTAGCAACTGTACCATTTTTCGGATTAAAGGCAACCACGGCATTCTGCTCGGCATTTCCCAACTAAACTAAGCCGTTTATGTCAGACTCGAACCCGTCACTCCATCCCTTCTAACCAAGGTCTATGATAGCAACTTGGGCCCTAATCTCGCTCGTCGGGGTTCGGTCTCGAAGGTTCGACGTCGGTACACTGTAAAGGTGCCGTGAAATAAACGGTCCAAAGTACAGGGTTTCCCCGTCCGGAGAGAGAGTGATGCCGTTGGTACTGGCTGCAAAGTATGAGAATGGAAGCGGCCCCTGAGAGCCGTAAGCTGGCTCACCCCAAACAAACGGGACCATCTTATTGTCGGTCTTAGTTGAGTCGGCATGGTTCAGGTGCCGTCATCTTTCGCCAGTACCTAGATCTACAATGATGATACCGCTGTGACCCACAGGACTGGCATCAGTGATGTATGCCACCCTCTTGCCCATTTCGGTGAGTTCTGGTCGAAAGTCAAGTCGAAGGTCGTCAATGTAGCTGTCTGGGTAGGCAACGTGCCGAGGAAATAGGATTGTCTAGAAAACCTCGTTTATGGTAAGATTGACACCCACGATTTTCGGCCCACCACATGATGACTGCACCAGCAGCCCTTCCTTTGTTAGGACTCGGCCAGTATCTGGTATCCAGAGCCTATCCAGGCTATCAATGACAACAGACTGGACATCAATCAAGCGGTCTGGGTAGTTCGCGCCGGCTAAGGTCTGTCAGGAACTGATCATGTCAGGAGGGGTTTGGTCAAGCTAACTAGGTGGCGTCGTTGTGTAGTTGATAGCACCTCCCGGGGGACTGTTAATCTTCCGGCTGGGGTAAACCACTTCGCGGGTGAGAGACGTGAGCTCCCCCACAGCGAAGAAGCTATTCGTATCATTATAAACATTCACTGGATCCACAACTTTGTTGAAAAAAACCTTGGAAGCGTTTCGTAGCAGTCAAGGATAAGACTTACCTACTGGATAGTTTGTAAACTCGCGACCAGAGCGGGATAAGGCAATTCCTAATCCGAACTAATAAATACATACGTCAATTTTAAACTCAAAGACACTTACCTGTTGGGTATTGGTTGTAGAAAGCGTGTATCACTTCTGATGATGGGCCGTACCGGCCAGTATCAGCTAAAAACTCAATGTCAGCTGCTGCGGCTGATATAGCAAACAGGACGAGAATCTGTTGAACCATCATGATGGTGTTTATCTTGTCAGTTTCGTCCACTTCGCTAAAGAAGTACCCAAGAGATTATATACACGAAAATATCACGAACTGCATAGTTATTAGACGGTTTGGTGCTTAAATAGAAATTGCTCCTTTCCTCCACCGGTGACTGGCTTTCGGTGTTCCTGTGAAGACCTAATGCCTAAATGACTAAAGCTCGGCATTTATAGAAGCCCGAATGCCAATATTGATTGGGACTGTGGATTGAGAAATCCGAACCTTCCAAAGTAAAGAACTGACAAAAGCAGCTAATACATGGACACCTGAGTGCCCAAGCAAAATGGCGTACCAGGTGCCTCAATTATGTTAGCGACCGGCTGCGGTATGATAAAGAAATAAAGTAGCGTTTAATATATGATTAAGGTTTGAACTTAGGTCTTATTCCTATTTGCGTTTAGCTACTACAAGTCCCAACATAGCTAAGCGAGAAGCTAGCATTTACTAAACACTCGTCCAGTCCATAAATTCTAAAGTGAATACTGACCTGACATTTTCGATATAATATAGTCTAATAGTTGACACATATAGTCTTACTTCCTTGACTAAAAAGCGAACACCTGGTCCTCTAGCTTACTAACAGGCCTAGCCCGTTCGAATCCGAGTGTCTCTGTTATTTTCTTCATTCCACTAACCATAGGTGGAGGGCCGCACAACAGTATCTTGACATCGTTGGCAGGCTTTGGAAGCCAGTTCTGCCAAACATTAGCTACAATCAAAGACATTGTATCGATATTAAGAGCATGGGAGGTATCTCACGTTGATCATATCTGCTGTGACAAAACCCACTCCGCCAGTCCAATTCTCAGGAGGGTTATTAAGGACATAGTAAGCGCGAATGCCAGTATCTTGAGTCAAGCTATCCAGCTCCTCCGTCAATAGGATATCTTCAGAGTTCACGTTGGCGAAAATGATGTCAACTTCTGTTTTGTCGCCATCGGCACGCCCACGCACAATTTCTCGTACAATCTGCAACATAGGTGTAATACCGGTACCACCGGCGATCATTCCAAAGCGACGAACCATATTAGGTGTGTAGATGAAAGCACCTTTTGGTCCGCGAATTCGGATCTTCTCCCCGGTTTAAGGAACGACACATGGCGTGAGATGTTGCCTTGGGGATAAGTCTTGATCAAAAGGTCGAAGTACCCAGATTGATAATCACCTGATACGGGCGTATAAGAGCGGATGACCTCTTTTGTAGTTCCATCAGCTTGGGGCAGTATGGCCCCGATAGATATATGCTGGCCGACCGGCAAACCAAAGATGGAGTCAGGCTGAGGAAGCTTGAAACGATATCTAGAAAACTGATTCAGTAAAGCTGTACCGATCCAAGAGAAAGCATTATCCGAGACAGAGGTTTTGAACATACACCGCGGTATTGTGGGAAACAGGAGTCTTTTCTTCAAGTTCAAATTCCTGGAAAACATCCGGCTTCAGTACCTTGATACCAGCTTCTTCTGCTTGTTCAAGGGTCTGATCAGGTACTGGCTCAACCGGGACTGCCTTGGAAGTAGGCTGCAACTTTAAAATTCCAATCTGGAGATCATGGAGAATTTCATGTGCTTCATCAGAGTGACCAGCATTTTCATAAGCTTCTGTAGCATCTCGACCGGCGACCTCTAGCAGGACCTCTGGGCTACCACTATGTGTTAACCTGTTAGTTATTGATACCAAAAGAAAAAGAAGAGGAATATTAAGTAAAAGGTAGTGATTCAACATCTGTGTAAGTAAAGGTGGCCTGAGGTCATTACAGTGAGGTACATACGGGTGTTCATCTAGGAAAGACGTCACATTATACACCTTACCACGGATAACTATATAGAGATTATCCTCGGAATTATGTGAACTGACATCTGTAGGGCTGAACTCTCGAGGCATGATGAAGGGTAATGTTATAATGCTGTAGTTTTTAAGTCTTGGGGAAGACAATATCGAAGTTTAGAGAGGTAGAGATATGTCTAATACTTAGGAATGTTAATGAACTCCGAGCTCGCAATCGCCTAATTCATGCCGGGACTACACTGAGTTTATAAGAGCATTAATAGAAAGCTTGAGATAGGTAGGGCTATCCGATATCGTTAAGACTTGCTCTTCCTGGCCTAGCGTTACGGGATGTTTATGTATTGATAAGCGAAAAGGTTAAGCCCTATCAACAGGGTTATAGGGGGTGGTTTTGCAAATACTATGTATTCTTAACTCTGTCTTATAAATAATGCAATGTCTGTATTAAATCGCTATAAATGTACTGTCTAATTAGCTCTTTTCCTCTTTTTCTTTCTTGGTCATGGGATTATATACTGAAGCAAATCAAGGTATTCATCTCACTGTAAATGCGGATGCGCTAACAGCACTAAAAAATCAGCAGCACGAGGACTCTTCACAGCGCAAGGTCTAGCGGCGGCTACGCTAACCAATTATTTTTACGTACTCCGTAGTCGTAGCTTAGACCCACATCTGGGCACACCTTGTCTTATTTTGAGGCTCTTTTTTCGGGTTTCAAAGCCGAGGGCTGTCGGAATTGCCATCCATCACAACACGGCTTCCTCGGAAGCTCGCCCCTCGGGGTTCAAAGGTTATTCTATTTTTAATTCTTATTCAGTCACCCCTAGTATTCTCAGTGGCCATTTCACTATTAAGTATCTTAGCTGTAATAATCAGGACGATAAAAAAGAATAGCCAATCCTTATACAGTTCTTCGGCTCCTACAATAACTTCCACAATAGACATTCCATAATACTTTATGGATTGGCTCTGATGAGTATGGCATGATAAGGGAATGTTAGATAGAGAAAGAGATGAAGACATAAAGAAGATTAAAAGATTTAGCTTAGAGAATATCAGCGATAGTAAGGTAAACTAGCAATGCCTTCTATGTCATTAGCTCGAATTAACTCGCTGGAACCCATAGTGATTAGAAAAGAAGCTTAGGGTAAACTTAATACCACCTTACTCAATATAAAGTTTAAGGTTAATATAGGCTCAAGGTTATAAGAGGAGATCGCTCTATAGCACTTAATTTATCAATTTTACATGTTTAGAGGTATCTAGAGCTAAGCCAAAGCCCGCCTTCACAGCTTTGAATGTTTTTATCTCGTTTGAAAGAGCTATTTTGCCTTAAGCTTACGGTAGGTAATGATTGAAATGAAGAGACCAGTGCCTCAATGCTATCTGCTTGGCTTGTTAACCAGCATTTACCGCTCGTATATTAAGTTTCATACTCCTCCCACACTGTACAGTACCTTGGGAAGCCTGTTGCCAAGCTTCCCAAATAAAAAAAGCAATACGAGATTGAGATCACGAACACAACCATACTCCATACTAGCCAATAACCCCGTATCGACTAACCCACCTGAGTAATACATAAGAGGTATAAGAAAGCGTTCTCATCCCGCCAAATAGCACATCCAGCATTCAGTCTCAGCAACTACCTTATTATCAGCGAATCATGGCGTTGTTTCGAAATCTACTTAAGCTCTGTCTCTGGGGCGGCATAGCAAGCTCTTCGAAAGAAAGAAGGCCAGATCTTCGGTCTTGCCTGGGAGAAGCTTTGCGTGGGGACGAGGCGCGGATGCGCTTTTCGTCAGATCCTGAATACGTCACTAAAAGCCTGATGCCCTTCAACTTGAACCTGCAATATAACGCATCTGCTGTTTTGTATCCTAATAGTACGGAAGAGGTGGTTGAAATTATCTCGTGTGCTGGAAAATACGGTCGCAAGGTCCAAGCCCGTGGAGGTGGTCGCGATTTCATCAGCAGATGTGAGTGGGCATTATATTTCTTCATCATGGGCAGATTCTCTAACCGCAGTCTAAATACAACAGGTCTCGGAGGAGCTGATGACGCTGTCGTGGTTGATATGGCCAACTTCAATAAACGTGAGATAAGCGCAGGAAACGGCGTGGCGGTTTTTGGTTCAGGGCTCTTGCTCAAAGACGTTGCACGGTTTCTGCATCAGAACGGCGGCAGGTACTTTCCGCACGGCGCATCTCCTACAGTCGGAATTGGAGGTCACATCATGGTGGGCGGCATGGGCTACTCGTCGCGCAAGAACGGCCTCTCCATTGATGCCTTGCGAGAGATCGACGTGGTTCTCGCTGACGGCACAGTCACACGAGCATCGGCAGACAAGAATTCGGACCTATTTTGGGCCATGCGGGGCGCTGGTGCAAGCTTCGGCATTGCCACCGAGTACACTTTTCAGACGATGCCAGAGCCTGAGGCGGTGCTGTCCTACGTCTTCAACTTTACCTCTGACAATCCCTCTATCCTCGAGGAAGCTGTCAAGTCTTACCATACCATCGTCCAGGACCCAAAACTACCAAGAATTATAGGTGGCACCACATGATTAAGCCGAAACTCTTTTCTGTTTGACGGAGCCTTCTTCGGAACTGAGAAAGAGTTCAATGCTATGAAGTTAGAGAGTCGTTTGCCCGCCACTACATCGACCACCATCACGCCCAATTTGTCGTGGATTGATTACTCCGAGCAGGTTTTTGGTCATGCCGGAAAATCCAATTCGCCAGCTTACTTTTACACTCAGGATATGGGAGTTAACCGTCACAATGTGCCCGCCAATGCTTCGGTCGATGCATGGCTAGACTACATCTTCTCTGCCGACTCCGACTCAGCTACCTGGTCTTTCCGATTCGACCTCACTGGCGGAAGGACCAACGAGGTAGCTTCTGATGCGACTGCATTCCCTCATCGAGATAGCATCTACTTCATGATAGCTTATGCATCCTCCACTGGTGAGACTTCAGATAAGACGATTAAGTTCATCAAAGAGGCTGTCCTCAAGCTTCAAGACAACAAGCCAGATGACTATATGTCTTATGTTGGCGTTGCCAGTCTCGCTCGTAGAGAGAAAGCCAGGAGAGGTACTGGGGTGCAAACCTACCAAGACTGGAGCAGATCAAAGCCAAATATCACCCCACGGATATTTTTTCAACTCCTCAGTGCGTCAAGCCAGCCAGGTCTTAGAGCCGGGGCTTCCTAGTGCATCACCCAACATAAATGGCAGATCTTTAGTGTATAAAGACGCTACTTGAGGCCAAACACAGGCCAAGGGATGGAATTGTGGCTCCTATTTCTTTTCTTGCCTACCTCCTAGATAGACCTTTAATATTAACGATTGGAATAAACTAGGTTAGAGGTCTTAGACGGGATTTTACGACGAGAACGTATCTTACTAACTCTCCGCATTATATGCTTGACATCTCGTATGGCAACGAGCAAAAATGTAAACTTACTATTGACTACTAAACTGAAACCGTTTTGGTCAGTCACATAATGATAATAAACTCTTTTCTATTTTCAGTCACTTAGAGACAAAGAACCGTTATATGCTGGGTACCTATACTGCAATTAAATCCGTCTCCAATATTATGTGAATAGGCATACAATATCTAGTAGACTTCTATGCTAGGCACGAGTTTATCTATTACATTCACGATGGATATTAACAGGCTCACTTGTTATACATGGTTTATAACCTATGCTATAAATGATAATAAGTTAACCAATAGAAATCTCATGTTCTAATATTTATTCTTGGTTAGCGATACGGACCGAAACGAACGGTAGAGGACCAGGGGTTCATTTACTGACTGTAGCTACAAGGGTCGATTAACAAGGTAGTGTGCTTATGGTGTGGAGGGAAGCCAGCTTTTATATATATAGCTATATAAGTTATTTATACATTTATTTAGATAGAGTTTAGCTACTATATATGAATTTTACTACCTTAATTGTTTTAACTTTTAACCTTAAATAGATTATCTATATTATTAATATTATTGAGAGATTGAGAAAGCCTAGGCTTAATAAAGTTCAAGGTTAAAGGTTAAAAAAAGAATATATATATAGGCGATGAATAATCTTTCCACACAGACTTTCCATTCGGCCTCTCAGGTCGAGATTATGCCCGTCATGATAAACATGACCATCCGCCTTCAGCTACTGCAAGAGAAGCTTTCAGGGGGTCAGACTAACTTAACTTAGGTACTTATCAACACCCAGGGTAGACAAAAGTGATTCCACCTCGCACCATTCATTTCTGTATAAACTGTATCTTGAGGTTTGGATAATACACGATATCAATCATGATGATGATGAAGCGTTGGGTTCCCCCGACTCTTGTACGTTTTCTAGTCAATTGGCATTAATGTTCTTCGTAGCTGAGTGTATTTCGGTTGTGGGAGAAGTGGCTTCCCTTCACGATTCAGGCTATTAGTCTGGGAAGTATGAAGATTATAGCTTAAAATCCTTGATAAAGTGATTCAAACACATGAAACACCACAACCCTCATCTCAATAGTGAACAATTAAGTTTTATAAACTAAATTTCTAACACCACTGGACAATATAAACAACATGGGCTCAAACAGTCGCTGAAGGATCTTTCATATTATATCAAGTTGATACATCAATTGAACGGTCGAAACACGCTCTCTCAGTGTACTTGCATTCGTTGATTAAAGTACAAGGTAAGCGCGTTGCACTCCGCATCTACGCCGAACGTATTTCCATCTCAGTCGATTCGAGGGTTTTGGCACCCGGGGAGTTATTGGGGTGCTTGTGAGTTAGCAGCAATTATTTAGTATTCTGGGTCATACCGACTATATTGCTATCTGCTAGAGAGCTGAAATAGTCGTTGTCAACTTGAGCTTCTCTTGCTCGGCTATCTAAGATTATATCCACTGTGGATCTAGATTCTGTTCTTCAAACTCCTGGTCTATGTTCATCGGTAAATCTCCTTCGTCTACAAAGCTGTTCCAGAATAATGCGGCTGCGGAATCATTTCTAGAGCCTAGGGAATGGTCATAGTATTGAGCGATGGAATCCATACAGGCTTGAAAACCAGACTGAGATAAAGGATCGATCCCAGAAACGTGCTCCATGGCTTCAGCCTCCGTCGAGTCTTTCGAGCTCACGGATAAGCCTATTTTCTCCGAAGGTTTGATCTGCAGGTTCCTGAGAGGCTCAATTATTTCATTCGCATTTATTTCTTGGAGAGACTGATTCTCGCTACACAGTTTGAGAAGTCTCTTCAAGATAGCGTGAAACAGTGCCGGGTTACGAAAACGCTCTCCTTCGGATGCAACCTCAAGCTTGTTCAGGATGAGCTGGATGAGGTTAATTGCAGAGGTCAAATCACCTCCCGGCAGACCAGTAATTGACTTGAAGACCTCGAGCTTGATGATTACAATGACTGCGTACATCAGTCTAGTGTAGACAATTATGGGAACTCGCCGATATGTCTGGGGTGAGAGCTCTAGAAACAGCTTGAGTAAACGTCGAGCTACAGCTGAACATTTTGACCGCGCATCAATAAATAGTGGTGTGTCTAAGATGAGACCATTCTTTGATGGAAGAGTGTGTATGATATAGGGAGGGCGAAAGTCTTGTACGTCATGCTTCTCGTATGGACCCCGTTCACTGATGTTGAGTAGAATTACAAGATAGTGTATATGTAGGGTTGCTTGAAATGTTAGTTACTACAAAGAAGAGAGCGGCATGATAGTCTTACACATAGCAACCTCGTCTGGTAAGTCCTTTCGCCAATTCTTAATACGTTCAAGACCGGCTTGAAGAATTAGACAAGTCCGTGCATCTGAATGGCTCATCACTAGCAGACTATCTGGTTCGGACCCAGCCATGGCGAATGTCTCGTCTGCGAGGCGCTGCAATCGAACCCAGGCCGCTAGACGTCGATCGTTCACGTTTGTAGTATACTGTGAGTCCAGGACGTTTGTGCAGTCATCTACCCAGGGACCATAACTCAGCGCACTTGGGCGGCGAAACGACATTGCAATACTAAATATGAGTCAGCTTTCTCCCGCGATGAGAATAGAAATGGTTTTTATACCTTGAGCAGATTAAATAGCAAGCTGAAAATGCCCTGGCTCTCTCTACTTGCGCTTCGGTATGCAACGCTGCAGTTTCAGACGGGATCCCATGCTGTCGGTCATTTGAGGACCGCAGGTCCATTACCATGGTAGCCGCCACATTCGCAAATTGGCTAAAGTTCAAGTCTTCGAAGCTGTCCGGCGGATGACTCCAAGTTGCAAGAACCAAGGCAGCTTGGATAAGGTCAAGAGATTTTCGACCCATAATCATGGCATGTTCAAGGATATGCCGCTCTGCATCTCGGAATAGTGGGGTCCAGAGGTCTGGTCTGATACTGCTTGATGCTGTCGCCAACACGGCCCGGAACAGAGACGGTCGATCTTGCTGCAAAGTTCTCCAAGACGAATCAGGTGGTGAGAGGACAATAGGATAGTGAGGGAGAAGCTCAGTGTAAAACTTGCTACATAGTTCTTCTGCTAGGCCTTCATTGACGAGACCTCGTTCAACAGGGTCTCTTTTGTCTGGAAGGTTGCTGGGGGATTGGTCCAAGGAAAGGGTACTCGGAGGTTCATCTGATATGTACTCAGATTGCTGACGCAAGCTGATAGTACTCGCTGGAGTCGCCAAAACATCCGCCATTGACGTTGGCCACCAACTGACCGGATGTTCTTTGGAAACCGACTGTTGGACCTCCTTGAGCATTTGCTCTAGCTCACGGAGCCTGGCCTCATTTCGCTTCCGCTTCTTCTTGATCGCGGGAGCCTTGAAAGTGCACTCAATATCGAGTTTGTTACACCTGGTACACCTGTCTGCTGAAGCGGAGGTGCACCTGATCTTTCTCTTTCGACAGGCCTGGTATCCACGTTAATGGGGAAAATCGTGAGAGGACTCATCTAACAAACCTCACAAGTCCTGTTCAGGCGCGTCTCTCCCGTAGGTTGTGCTGTTTTCATTTCGATAGTTTTTGCTGTTTGGGGAATGGTTGAAGAGTGCGGTCGTGAAAAGGAACTTGACTCCGCGCGGTAAAACGGGGCGTAACCTTTCATGATAGGCGCGGCATTTAATAAGTCTCCGCGCGCCGATACCCGCTACGCAAGCTGAGCTGTCGCGGCCATTGATCAGCCTTTTAGTGCTGACAGCTATCATCCTATCACGAAAAAGTTCGTAAGGCTAGGCTGCACCAATACCGAAATGATTGAGCTAAGTGGCTGGGTTGGTCATCAGAATAGTTTTGTTGCCGCTTGCGATTATTTAACCAGTTACTATTGATAGCCAGCATAACTAAGCCTGGATACCGTCGCAACCACAATAGAATGCGGAACCGTAATCCATGCCGAGCATTACCTTCTTGACAATGGTTCGTTTTAAATGCTGGACCTCTTATAAGCGCAGTTCATAAAGAGGCAAACCCTCTACATAAAGATCAACTCAAATAGTTAGTCACCAAGGCGTGAAAGTGACAATACTCTAATCATCTAGCCAGTCGCATCTCAAACAGCGCAACCTCCTCCTCTCACTACAACATCTCATTTGCTGAACCTACACCTTTGCGAGACAAAAGCACGAATTTCAACGACATGGCCTCAGAAATCTCCCGACCATTAGCACTCTCACCAACTCACCTTTCGATGCTCGGCGGCGGTTGGCTTCTGCTCATCTTGCAAAAATCAGAAAGCCTGCCCCAATGGCTGACACCTCCCCTTGTCTTCGGCTGTGTCCCGATGGAGTGTATCATATGGAGCCTCTTAATATTGTATTTGGCATGGGTTGATTTTTTGGATCTACTACAAGGCGAAGCGGATCAGTCGAATCGGTAGGATACAGAGATGTCAAAGCGTGAAGATGGGAAATATTGACTGGGAGTCGAACATGATCTATACCAAACGTCGCAAGGTAGTCAATATCATCACCTAGTAATGCTTTATATAAGCATTTCTACATGTTTCTTGTGTCTAGACAATTCAAATCACGCTTTTCCAAGCTACAACCATCTTGTAATTGACTGACATGTAGTCCGTAGAGCAACCCTGACGATTTAAATACCGATGTTAGTCATGCCAAAGCGTAATGCATTAGAAATTGTAAAGTTAGATGCCGGCTTATATTTGATCTGACTGGGATTGCACTATCTTCATCTTGGAATTGTTAATTGTGCTTTGGGCCCGTAGCTGAGACCTGTGCTCTTACATTTACAGTTTACTAGGGGGAAATAAAATGCAGGGCTTACTATATACCCTGGAGAAGGGCATGTAACACTGGATATTATTTGTATATCTGGCTATTGTGACTCAAAAGGGTTGTTTCACCTCGGTCTTGTGGCGGAATTTAGGCTCTCGGACACTCGATATCAGTTAAGCCGTAGAAGATAAATATAAAAACCGCCGAGCTGAGAGCGGAGTTTCTAATTTACGGCTTTAGCTAAGGACTATCTCACGTGGCTGGAGGCGATCTTCATTACAATTGCGCCTATCTAATCGACATATAACCACCACCACCCAATATAGCTATTCTGATCCTCAATCCTCTAAAAGAATTTTTGAACGCGAAGGCTAGTCTAGTTGAGAAAAGAAAAACGTACATAGGAAGCTCATCGTCGACAGCATGCTGAAGCTTGCTATGCAAATACACCATTGATACAACGGTACTAGGCTTGTTATCACTTCAGCTTTTAAGCTGTTAAGCCGCTAAGATGTTATATAAGGGGTTAATGTCGCATTTAGTATCTTGAGAATTCTTCAACCGGAAGTTCGCCTCGTCCCACTGGCCCTGAAATGAGACACCGGGATGAGTATTAGCCATTGCTGTCGTGGCAATAACAATCATCGAGCCTTCCAGGAGCGTAAATACAGTCTCATTCTCTGCCAATCTGCTATGGTAACCAGCGCTAAGCTCAGCAACCCGGTAGGCAGTTCGGATTAAGATTGTGAGGGTAGCGATTGTGAGACCTGTAGTTAGTGAGTTAGTGCCCTTCTGAACTAATGATAGGGAACTTACAGATAAGGAAGGCCTTGAACTTCCTGGAGTTCTGCAGGTGGGAAAACTTATGGTTCCAACGGTCTTGCCTGTAAGCAACCCGGAATGCTATCTCAGTTGCCAAAATCGTGAAGATTGTAATGGCTGCTAGATGCGCTGCGAGACCAGCCTTCATAACCTTGATACCAGCACTGAGTGTGTCTCGATCGTCGCTGCCGAGCATTGAACCGCCAGCAGCTTGGAGAACAAGCGCGATAAAATCGAAAAGCATGAAAGTGATGGTGTATGTGCGTGGACTAAAACGAGAATATCTCTCGCCATAGACAGCGACGATCCGAGCGAGGCAGAGGTAGATTGAGGCACTGAAGAATGCGGGACCGATGGTGATTGTAATGATGTATCTAAGAGTTGGAGACGTCAGTATATTATTCTCAAGACCTGGAAGATGGTGAAACTCACGCCAGAAAGCCATCCTCGCCCAAATGCATCCTAATTCGAGCTGCAAAACCAACCATTTCGAAGACATGGCCGCAGAACATACCAAAGAGGTAACCCCAGGTCTTGTAACGAATGCCATTATATATTTGCGATAGGAGGAGAAGTGCGTGGCAAACAAGGAAAAACACGTTTCCGCCGAGGTTGGGGTTTTCCATTGTCATTTTGAGCTGCTGGGTGGTTAAGTCGTGTAAAACTCAAGAGGTAAATGTTGATATGATAGAATAGACCGAACTGGATAGTGTGAACGACTTGGACTAATATTGAGGGTATTGGTCTAAATAAATACCTGAATGATTTAAGAAAGAAAGGCCAGTTGTTTTACTGATAAGGCTCAGCCATCCCCAATATGACCTGAAACCGTCAGTATCGCAATGTCTTGTGCCGTCCTCTGGCGTGCGGGCCATTTTTAAATACCGCTTCCACGCTGGTTTAAAAAGATTTGAGAATAAACTATTATAACTGGATTAAAGCATGTAGCATAGCCGCGTCACGAAATAGCCTTTCAGGCTGATTCGGTACCGCAAGCGGAGTCTTATTTAGATCCGCGTTGGCATCAACTTACAAGCACCAGTAACGTCAGCTCTCACGGCTCTTAACTATCTCCCGCGCACCGTTATCAAAATGCTAAACGAAAATGGACTATTATACATAAGATTAACCTAGAAGCCAAGAGCCATGAAAATCTTACCAATTGGCTTTCACAGCATTAACCCTCTCACTAGAAAGGTTTACCTCTCATCTCATATTTTCAACATTATCTGAAAGATACATCAATTCAATATGCGTGTCTTATACATTGGCGGTAGTATCGGAGGACTTACTCTAGCCCATGGCCTGCGCAAAGCTGACATCGAGGTTTTAGTATTTGAACAACAAGTCAGTATTCCATCACTCAAACAAAGACAGCGCATCGGACGAGACTGACGGTATGCAGAAAGAAAAAACCGAGGACCTGGCCGGATACAGTCTTCATATCGACCAAAACGGGAGAAAAGCCTTACGTTCATGCCTGCCACTCTCAAACTGGACACATCTACAAACTGTCTTCTCATCTGCTGGAACCAGACTCTTCTTCCGTGACACCCAGCTTCGTATATTGGCTGAGAAGGATGATGCAAAACTCAGTAAAAGACCAGCCCTCGAAGTCGAACGCACCGCCGTTGGAAGACTTGAACTTCGCAATGCATTATTAGAAGGATTAGAGAGTATCTTTCAGTAGGGTCGCTCATTTATTCGCTACAAGAAGCTTTCCAATGGCCTTTTGCGAGCTCATTTCTCGGATGCCACTTATGAGGATTGTCATCTTTTGGTCGGGGCTGATGGTCCAAACTCAACTGTCCGGAGGCAGTACATGCCAGCTTTAGAGCGCTTAGATCTTGGTATCCGAGCCATTGCAGGACGATACATCCTTGACGATGCCAGGATCAAGATGCTACCAGAAGAGTTAACAAACGGTTCACTTACCAACACAACATCGAGCCATCTGGAAGAGGATGGATGTTCGACTCAGCATGGGGATCTGACCATGCTGGCGGTTACGCATCTGGAGACGACTCACACTACATCGTTTGGGCCTATGTATTACCAGTGAACAACATCACTTCGGAGTTGGGTAACTTGCCGACCTCTGACTTACAAAAACACGTGCTTCACCAAACTCGAGACTGGTCACCAGACCTCAAAGAGCTTGTACAAGGAAGTGATCTGTTAACCATTAAATGCTTATCCATACGCACCATGCCGACCCTGACACCGTGGGAACCAAGCAATATTACACTCCTTGGCGATGCCATTCACAACATGACACCAATGTCTGGTATGGGAGCCAACACGGCTCTTCGAGATGCCGAGGTCTTGACACGGTGCCTTATCGATGTCAAGGCCAGAAGATTCGAGTTGGTACAAGGTGTTAGGCTATATGAGGGTGAAATGAGATGCTATGGAAACGATGCGTTAGAGCTGTCGAGACAGAATGCAATAAACGCTTGCAACGGTGGAAAGGTGAGCCGTTTCCTATTTAAAGGCTTTCTTAGGACTGCCCAGAGATTTCCGGTCGTAATGAGAGCTACTATAGGACGGTCAGTGAGTTGAGAGTATAAGTGTCGATAGAGAGAGAAAATATCTTATCCTTGGGGCTGTTCTATTGCCCTCTCGTATCTTAATCGAGGCTCTTAGTTCAATATCCACCTGGGAGCTTTCCTGGTAGATCACACCAGAAATTCCAGCCAGACTAGTTCTCATACAGCCTTTATGTACCCAAGTCACGAACGTGGTGGCTGCCGTCGAATCGCAGACTGTGTGTATCGGCATGCAAAAGGAGATCGATTTCACTCAACAAGCTGTCTATGAGAAGTCGCTAGTATGGACTGTAGAGGTGATCATTCTATCTGGGTTTTTTAATATTCCTCCATTGGCCTTTATCATTGCTAGTGACGAACCACTGCTCTGGGCTACGTATTCTCTTTGCTATTTGCTTAAATAAGTGTTACAAGCTATAGGGGTGGAAACCACATGTCTCTGCTAGCTAAAAGTCTGAATGGAAAGATTGAACTGTAAGATTTTCCAGTGTCCTAGTCGATCGAGGCATGACATGCAAAAGACTTGATCGTGAGACGTTAGAGTACTCGCCAGAGTACGACAAAAACAAGTAAAGGCTTAGCCCCTAGACAATAAGACTTAACAATAGAAAAATATCCTCAATTCAAAGTCTTGCGTTAATTTTTAGAGCCAAGAACTCTAGACATTATCTTTTTATTGCCTATTCGACCTATATCGATTGGGGTATCACAGTTCAGAAACAAGTCTCAATAGAAAACATCCCTTCTTATATCTCAGACTTCGATCAAAACCAATGATTTCCTCTTGGGCAGCCACCATTTCCAGCTGAAATTAAACTTTGGAGTTAGAGTTCTGCCCACTTGGAATGAGGCTCAAGTCTAGGCCAAGCTCGAGCGGGGTTGAGAGACTCAGCTGCGAGCTGGGACGCCACAAACATCCGATATGCTGATGCGTAAGCATGTCGCACCATTGTGTGATAAGAGGCTTGATTTCGACATTGCGCTTCACCAATTATCACGAGATATCTCAGACTTTAAGCTGAGACTCGTGCATACAAGGACTGTGATGCTTTTGCGGCTGGTCAATAGAGGATTGTGATAAGGTGAGCTGAAGAGAAGCTGAACATGTTTTCTAGACCTGAACATATCAGAGATGGTTGAGAAAATCCATTCGAACTTTTGAGAAATCCAGTTTCTCGTTGAGACAAAAGCATGATACCGGTGCGTGATCGAAAGTGCTTTTTTCTATAAGATGAGAGCTCGTGCCCAGCATTTTACTCATTCAGACACAAATTCAACACTCAGTTTTCCTATCAACTTCTTTCCACTCTTCACTTAAATCAACTATCTGATAATAACATCTTCGACAATGTCTCTTTCACAGAACAGCCCCCTTGTCCATCGCCAGCTCATCCCTGCAGATAAAATCACTGCTTCTTATGACAATGAGGCAGGCCTTCTTCTTCTCAAGGCATCGGGCACTCATGTTAATATTGCCAGAGACATTGAGATCAAGCGCCTTCCTTTCGATGGTGGTCTGCTCTTTGAGCTCCGAGCCTGGGTAGGCCCCATCGTCCAGGGAGATTCTCCTTATGAGATCACGGGCACCTTCAATATTGAGCTTCCCAGCCGCGTCTTTCCTTCCAACACTGTTGTTGTCAACACTGAGAACAAGCAGCATTGGATCGTCCCCATCGTGTACAGCAAGCCAGTTCAGCAGTCTGCTACCAACGGTAAGGTGCAGCCTGAGGTACCCGAGATAAAGCAATTCGCAGCAAGCGACAAGATTGTCGTCGTTGTTGGTAGACCCTTCACTCTTCAGCAGAAGGACTCTTTCGAAGGAAAGGGTGGCTCGATCAATATAGATTTCGACAAGACATACAGCAGTTTGGATAATGCTGTTATTCGCGATGGCAAGATCGAATGGACTTTTATTGCTCAGCAGACAGGCGTCACCGAAGTCGCTGTATATGTCGGCCAGACTAGTCCCCCATTCGTGTATCGCGTTCAGTATGAAGTGGAGATCGTCCAGTCTGATGATGATTCCGTTAAACCCCATGCCAATGTCTTTCTCTCCGTGAACCCCGGCGACCAGGGAAGTGATTCCACCTACAACACCACGCCCAACGGGAACGGAGTCAAGAATGGCGCCGAGAAAGTTGGCATTCCTCTCTTGGGATGGTTTCATCAACATTGGTCTCAACCTCATCAAGAAGCAGTATCCCAAGGCCAACCTGCTCGAAGTCGATGCCACTCCTTTGACTCGCAAGCCTGTCAATAATGAATGGGGTCTTGTCAACAACCGCATCGTCTGCGGTCTCAGTGATAACAAAACGGCTATCATTCAATCTACTGGATGGGGTGAGTTCGGAAAGGTCCAGACCATTAACTCCCCTTTTCTGGGAGACCAGGTTATTTCTTGGCCCGTTTCCCTAGACATCCACGATGGTTTCGCTATTCTTCGAAGGGCAGGCTACGAGGGAGGGGTATATGCGGTAACTCTCCGTCAGCCTCTCTATCCTGGTGATGATCAGCCATTCTACATCTTCAATGTTGGCAATGAGTTCATCGCCGTTGGTACTCAGGACAAGAAGATTCATAAATTTGGTGTTTCCGAGTATAGTGTCCAGAAGGCTTAGGTCTCTTAGCCATTTCTTTTTACCAAGGTAGTTACGCTCTGCTTTGCAGCGGGGCAGTCTTATTGGGGGTTATTTATTACTTCTTATAGCCCTAGTAGGAGCAGCTTAGTGGGGAAGTTCAGCCAGCTCTTAGTGCTTAAGTGTCTGCGTGTCTCTGGAATCGGGGCGTACTTTTATTAATAAAGCGGAAATTATATCTCTAAAAGTTCGATGACGAAACTGTTAACTGCATGTAAATAGCTGTACACGACCACGTCAGTGTATTGATTGGCGGGTCATAATTGACCTTTTTATACCATAAACCCTGACTAGGTGTTTCCGGCCATACTGCAATATATTAATCATACTGTAAGAGCCTTAAGCCTTTTAGCTACCTGGATCTTAAGTTGAAGAAGAGTTATTAAAGAGAAACGAGTAAGTAACCAACATAGTAATTTCATTTCCTTTTTTCATATATAAGATTTCACCTGTGTAATAGATAAGCAGTTAATTAAACAAAAGGGAAATATTTAATACACTATTCACTAGGTAGCAAGCAGATTAACTAAGTAAAGACTCCAATATATCTATAGTAAACCCATCCTATAATACCCCAAAACCCAATATCTTATCCTCTAGCTAATCACAATTTGACGAAGCTTAGAAGTTTCCTTAGGTACCACTATAGTCAAGAGACCGTCCTTAAGTTCGGCAGTAACCGCCTCGTAGTTGACATAGGTAGGGAAAGTGAAGTAGCGCGAGAACTCCTTGCTATAGCCAGAACGTCTTGGCTCTTGAGGCTTCTCCAACTGCTTCTCCTTGGTCTTCTCGCTCGGGATCTCAGACTCTGACTGGCCGATAGTCTCTGACTTTTCTGACGTGTGGTCCACGACCTCAAACTCGTCGCCATCGACATCGTCCTCAACGGTGGCCTGGTAAGAGCTTCTGCTTTGGGTGTCTTCGTCTTCGGACTCGATGGCCGGGGCGGGAGCAGTCTGCTCAGTGGTTGTTTCAGCTTCCTTAGGGGCATCTGTGAATCGCTCAACCTTGCCGCTAACAACAAGCTTACAAGGCTCAGGAAACTCGACAGTGACGTGGTCCTTGTTCATGCCTGGGAGCTCGCCGTGGATAACGAAGGAGTCCTCTGTCTCGTGGGCCTCAAATCGGGGTTCCCATGGGCGGGTGTTCACGCGGTAGGTAGGGCAGTTAGCCTGGGCATGGCTCTTCTGTTGAGGCTGGCATTGGCGCTTTTGCTGGGGCTGCTGGGGCTGCTGAACCGACTGATCGAGTTCCCTAAGGAGATGGTAGAGTGGGTTCAGGGGAGCCTGGGTATGGTAGATGGTGCGGGGAAGGAAGAATGCCATTTTGTGAATGGTGTTTTGTTGTTGTTTGTAAAGGGTAACTGAATAGTGATTCAGGCTTGAAATTGGCTGAGCAAAGGCGATTTGTGGTTTTGTGCTTTGGGCAAATTGATTGTGTTGTGAAAGTATTGAATTCTGATAATTAAAAGTTCTCCAAGGGCGTCAAGGCCTGTTTATTTATATGTATATAATTCATAACTGATATTTAGGCAGCGTGTTCTTAGGTAAGTCGTTACTCACTATATCGAAGGGCTATGATCTTGCTCGAAGCATCCAGAAGGTCCACTCCATTCCATGGAACCTTTTCTGGCTTAGTGAGACGGTATTTGTCATTCAACCTTCTACCAGCCACTGTGGCTTGGTAGCCTGCTTGGAAATCCACATTACGAATCCACACAGACTGTGGCTAGAAAATAATCCAGACACGTTTCAGGCTGATCCAATTAAATCCAAGAGATAATGATGACAAATTTATTTCCCAAAACTCCGAGTCTCCGACTTAGGAGTGGGGCTGATTGCAAACCATTTACGCGGTATTCCCACCAACCTCTTCTTAACTCAAGATAGGGGAGTTAACTTATGCAAACATAGCTCATCCATGCTAAGAACGAAGAGTTGTGTTAGAATATATAAGATCAATTACTGATACAGGAATACTAGTATTATGGTACATAGACATAACAGGTAGTGTATTTTGTAAGAGTGACACTCATAACGCGAGTACACAATGAGGTTCTAGTACAATCAATTAATTACAAGTAAAACCTTTAGTAAGTCGAAATAGGTTAAAGTCCTTTGATTTAAATCATTTCAAACTAGAATTTCCTTTTTTATTGCATTCAATCTAATTCAAGAGTACAATAAAGGGAAATTTAGCGATATAGGGTAGGTGGGTATTTCTCCACAGAGGAGAGATATCTTATCTCATTCCTTATCCTATTAACAAGGATGAACTTATCGATAAGATAACATCTCACAACCAAGTTGAATAAATGTCAAGTTAAATATAATCTCTTGGACTTAATTTACTAAAAGCCTGTAAATACTATTGCCACCTAACCACCCAACCCATTTAAATTTTATAATAAAAATGCTGTCCGTCTTCTTTATCTATATTTAAGTGCGAAATTACAGTCGCTATTAATCACTATAACAGGTTTACACTATTCAACCTGGCACTAGATTGAATACCCGCCGGCTGAAACAGAATACATTAAAATTTAATTTCTTATTGGGAACTCCACCGTAATCTGAGCAATAGGTTATATAGAAATAATACATCTTAGACAACTAAGTACTACCCTTAACTTGAGAAAAAGCGATATTGTAAAAACGTTTAAAAGCGAACACTTCGGCTTGATATAACCTTGAGGTACGAATTAAGAATGATGTAATGTACAGTACTATCCAAAGTAAGAATTCGCCAATAACCAACCTGGGTAGGTGTGCCCGACGCTAACAAACTGCTTGACACCTAATACTCCAGGTTCCTAGCCTGCTGCGAAAAAGATTTCTAGATTGGATTCCGCCCAATTAAACAACTTAATGCAGCGCCATTCGCCTCTAGGGAGTATTAGAACTCGAACAGAAATAAAGTGATTGCAGTGATTCAATTGATATGTTGCACAAAGGAATTAATAAATTTCCAGTCTGCTGAACTTCTTAACGCTAAGAAGGCTTTTTATCTCAAGTAATAGATTTCCAAGATAAAAGACAGGACATGTCCATAGTGTGAATAATATAGGTTTGTCCTAGTGTAGATATTTACTATACCTAGATTGTATCTTTTGAGTAATATACCATTCCCTCTTTATAGCTACTTATCCATTATTCTATAATGGATTTATTTAAAATATCCATTAATCTGATAGAATTGTCCATTAGCCTGCCAAGTCCCACTGTAGATACCGGACTCTCTTATACACTGGACAATTATGTTCCTATAAATGTTAGATAGATCTAGAAATGAATCTGCATACATACTCAGTGGCATCCTATAAGTACTAGTTAGTAACACCCTCTTCTGATTAGAGTCTTTAAGAGCACACATACCCAGCAGTCCTTAAATCCCTGCTTTCCAGCAGTATTTTTACGCTTGATTTCAATCTCTACAGTAGCACCACCAATAGCTGTGTATTTCTTCGAAGTGGTAACCGTACAAGGTTGCTGGCAGGCGCAATCTGAATTACTGCACATCTTTTGGCGTGCATCCCAATATCCCTCTATGAATTTGTTGGCAATTCCTGGTGTCCCGAAGCAATCAGCAGCTAAGGATGCGCAAATGAAAAGTGGGAGGTAGCAAAGTTAAGAATCTGCATGTTGAATAGATTGGGGGATAAGAAGAACTCGAGATTGAATATAATATTAAGATAGCGGGAAAAGTACACAGATTCTTAGGAATTATCTAGCTGACTTTATATTAATGTTCTCATTTTATTCTAGTAAACTTCTCACTGTATTCGCCACCCCCTCTTTTCTGTACATTGCTGGATGTTGTGTAACGGATAACTAGACAGTATGGGGAAGCTCCTTTGCCTGCTTTTCAGGGTTCATTGCTTTGTCATTGTCTTGGTAATGAGTACAATGATGATATTCACTCCAGATTGCAGGGCTAGCTAATATACTACATGATGTATTCAGTACTTTGTTCTTGAGGATAGATTGCTGTTATGGCAAGTACTTTAAAGGCCGAGGTACTGGCCGCCAGGTTAACCGAGCAAACTCAACATAAATAATACAAAAAGCAGTTAGGCAATGGATCCATTTCTTTTTTCTAGAACCACTTTAGTTTATTTATAGCCCCTATAGCCTATTCCTTTACCCGTAATAGGCCGCGGACATGACTTTCAACTTGCGGTGAGGCGGCTGATATCAAAGGAGAATAAATTATTTCTACAGTATGTGAAAAGGAAAAAGGTACAAAACCAATTCAATATCCATAAACCTCTTCCATCCTTTCCAAACTACCTAAATAATTTATTTCAGTCTCTTTCCACCTCGAACTTCCATCATGAGAGTCATTAACCTACCCACGCTTGTCCTTTTTATCAATGGTGCTTTCGCAGCAGACTGTATTGGCACTAAGGTAAGTGGCGGCATTAGCAACAAGCATGAGCAGGCACACTGGCAAGCGCGTGAGAAAATGTGCAGTAATTCCGACTGTGCTTTCCAGCAGCCTTGCACAACCTATGCTTCAAGGACTGCAGGAGCTTTAGCCTACTCGATGAATGTTGAGATAAAACGCAAGAATACTGCTGCAAAGCAGGGATTTGCAGATTGCTGGGTATACATTCCATACAAACTCGCAATGACTTATAATAGACTTTACTGACTCATACATATTAGGCTGCCACTGAGTACGTTATCTAGGGTTTATTGCTGATTTTCTTGGGAGTCCTGTCTAACAGTCATAGGAACATTATTGAACAGTGCACAAGAGGTGGGTACCTTTCTGGGACTTGGGAAGCCAATGGACAGCTATACCAGTTGACCTCATACTATAAGTAGCTAAAACTGTGGCTATATTGTTCATACCCTCCAACCTTGACCAATATTGTAAAGATTACCTATATATCGATTAAAACATCATTAGCTACGGTATCTGGTTAATAGTCTAGATACAGAGTGAGCTCCTGGAGTCCAGATGTTTGTTGTAATTACAATTGCGAACACAGCATAATCTACACGAGTGTTTACTAGTAAATACATGTTACTGATACAGCTTTAAATGACATATTTTGCAAAATAAGATCGTACTTGTATGACATCTTGTTATTACAAGAAGGAGTCAGGCCTTTATTACACAATGTAGATCTATGACGAGACAGTTTATTAAACATAACCCTGAGCTCTTACCATCCGGTCTTTACAGGTTCTAATAAGCTCTTCAAGTCACGCTTATTAGGAACTTTCACAAAAACAGCGAACTTAAAGAACACACAACCTCCTCTAAGGCCTGTATCAGTCATAACCCGGAACCAAATTTTTGCTTGATGTAAGTAAATGAGGCTCTGTAGCATTCATGGAAGGATGGGAAGATTTAGCGTACAATCCCCGTGACTGATTGTATGTATTCTCTATCGATAGATTGTTATCCCGTATGAACACCAAGCCCTGGTACCATCTTTCCACCTCTAGCGGTATATATTAGAGCTGCAAAGTCGCTACATATGCCACTTATCTCGCTGCTTGAGCTATCGACTTGATGTGACACTTCGAGGCCGTTGTATGTCTCAGACCCTTTCGCTCGGGACAGCTTGTAATCTCCTTTGTCGACAATGTTGACATCACTCATATTGATTGATAAGCTGTGCCTTTTATTGGTGGCTTTATCTACACTCTTGAGAACCGCCGGGCCCAGACTACTGTCGTTGGCTAATGCGTGGAGGAGGTTGCCAATAATGCCTGTTACCAAAAGGCCATAAACTTGGTTTCCACGCTTTCTCGAATTTCTTCGTCCTCAGTACCAGGATGGTGAAAAGAGCAATGATGCACACCTCCAGCAATAGTCTTGGGGTCTCTCTCGTGTGCAGAGTCAAATATCTTCATGAATAGAATATCATCGGGCTGTTGATCACTTAGCCAGTACCATTCGTGGTTAAGATTAGCAGGAGTAAATAGTGCATCAACCGTGCATGGACCGTGGATCCCTGGGATTTTGCGCAAGAGGAACGCGCTTTTGTCATTCTTGGAAGAGACAAAGTCCACACATGCGAGAGGATCTCGTCGCACAGGCTTGAAGGGTTGCCAAGTGTTATAGAGACCCCAGCGCCTTCCCTTGTAGTTCTCTTGAATGCCTCCGGGAAGGGAAATTGCCTGATCTTCTGCGTCGATAATGTCTTTGGCTTCGTCTGCGAGCTCGTGACTCCAATTTCGGAGTATGCTACGTACACCATCAGGGCCCCAATCGACGTGGGGCTTACGTGCAGGACCAATGTTCGCGCCGCCATAGAAACTCAGTTTTCTTGTAGCTGGAAGAGTATCGGTTTGGTTGCCATAGACGTCTGGGCGTGATGTCTGGTCTAGGGGATCGGTGAACGCAGCGTCACGGCCAGTAGCTAACACAACCAAGACCTTTTTGGCTCCCGTCACAGCCTGTCCAAGCTCAAAAATCTCCGCATCGTTGACTCGCTTACGGGTCTCATTATCCTTCCATGATGCAAAAGTGTGAGGCGGGCTACTAAGAGCCGAAGAATGTTTCACATACTGGAAACCGTTCTTGTCCAAAGTAAAGTTCTTTGCAGAGGATCGGACATCATTGACGTTGACTGACCTCCAGTCACAATAACACTTCGTACTGACAGCGGAAATAGTATCTGGTGGATTGAAGGGTCCGCTATAGTATGGTATGGAAGACACGACGTGCTTAGTGGTTGGTGTAGTAGTACTCTGGTTTGGCGACATGTTGATGTGATAAAAGGGATGATAATGGGTATGGTAGCTGGGGAGAAGGAACAGTCAGGAATTAAGGATTGGCGCGTAGTGATTCGTATATAAGTAACTAGGGTATGTTTGACCATTCTTTTCTCTTAACTCCTCAGGCCTAGGGGTGATCTAGCCGCGGATAGGGTCTCCCTAGGTCCGTTCCAATCGGAAAGGATGCATTCTAACGTTATACATCATGTAGTGATTTGAGGTCTTGCCCCACTCTATAATCATGTACATGCCTCTCCGCCGAGTGTAAATCACCCTATGAACTAAGTCATAATGGACCGGGGTTAAAATACTCCGCAATAAAGTCGGCAGATACGTGAGGAACATAATAAGGTAATGTTATTGGAACACGTATTAAGTTCACTGGGTACTCCTGCAGTTATATTCTAGCAGCAGGTAAGAGTTGAAGTGCTAATGCACAGTATTAACTAGCACTGGGCTCTATCAGCGTAGTGTTTCTCTAATGTACTAATACATCTCCTAAACCTTGAAAAGGACAGCAAGGGTTGGTGCAAAGCAGAGTTGTAAAAAAGCCGCTAAGAAGACTACTTCCCTACTAAGGTTCCGTATCTTGACCCATGCACAAGAGGTAAGCGTGCAGCCATGCTGATACTCGAAAATCAGATCATTTCAGCCGAGGTATCCCACTTAGTACTATACTATTACCCACTCCGCAATCTTTGTGACGCTTTTATCTTTAGAGAAAACCTGTTTCTGAGACCAGGTGCATTATTATGGGAGGGCCACCTCGGGTTATCTGGACATTCACGACCCAAAACAAGAATAACGTGCAGCATTGGACTATGGTTTCAATTCCAAGGCTCCCCTAAGGTATGAGTTGGTAATGTAACTTTCTGGCAACATCCATCAATGGGGCTTTCAATAATGTGGCTACGTTACGGGAAAGTTAGACAAGCCGTCATGTAATGTGTGCGGCATTGCCCTCTCCTAAATTGTTATGCTAATACATAATGAGCTACCTTTACTATGTGAAACTCTGATTATGACCGCAACACATCCTCTGTGATTATTTCAAGCGACTCGATATATCCTTGATAACGTAGAGCTGATCATACAGATCCGTGACATCACAGAACAAGCTTATAATACTAAGCTTTCTGGCCTCGATTGAACTCGCCCCATTCTTTCTCCAAGGTTTGTGGCATTCTGTTCCCAGAGCTGCAAGAGCTTGGAGCAGACAAGCATGTTCGTACTGAGCTAGCTGTCCAAGTCTTTTCATCCTGCTGTCTGCAGGCTCGGGCGATGTTGTTCCGGATGACGCAAAATCTGGGAAATGCATCGAGTTGACGTTGCGCTCAGCTTCATCCCGGGCCATGGAGCCAAAGTCGTTGTACATACGGCACATTGCTGTGGCGTGACGCATAATATCAGTGGCTAGATACTTTTGCGTTACGGTGGGAAACGCCTCTTGGCCTTGACAGAGGCAAGCTGACACAAGGCAATTGGAAAACGCGAATGAGTATGCGCATGCGACGTGGCTACCTCCAGTGCTGTTAACCCAGTCAAAGTATGTCTGCGTAGGAGAGGAGAATATTTCGCCGTTGGGCTGTTTAGAAAAGCGGAAGTTGTCCTCCAATTGAGTTGCATGCGAGTGCAGGAAAGTCTTGAACTCTCGGCACAGATTCTCGCGATCCCACATGCTCGATCTCAGCACTGTCTCATGGTTCAGCACATTGCTGGCGAATCGAGCGAGTGAGCTGAGGATGCTTCCAAATGGAGATGACACATCACTATGGCCGTTTGTCTCGCAGCCCTTGAGCTTTTCCGTTAAAGTGAGGCTACCGTTTCCAGCTGCGGTCGGCTCCCACATAATGCTATCGACAATTCGATCAATGGCTTCCCGCAGCTGAAATCCTTCACCGACAGCGGGTCCAATGACAGCTTCAACATACTCATCTGTCTGATAGCCCAGCAAAGACAGCAACATCATATCGTATAGCCAGCTATTGGATGCAAAAGCCCGGCTGCGGTTATTGCACCCTATCCAGGTGAAGGGGATGATGCTAAGGTATTTGTCTTGCTCAAGTAGTCCATCGTCTCTCGGGAAGACGTCAGACCGCCGAGCTCGTAATAGTGGTACAAAAAAGGACGACTCGATGACAGATGCCCGGAGTTGCCATTCGTCAACAGATGAAAACAATGCTGTCTTGCGGACCAGTCGCATGTAGCCATCCAGGTCAGTTGATACAATTGCAGGGGTGAGACTGTAGCCAATGTTTCCAAGAGAATTGCTTGGCATTGAAGACTGGAGAGCTGCCAGTTCATAGGCCTCAGCAACAAATGTAACCTGGTATGCGGTTTTGGAGGTCCAGGCGAGGTCACGCGAATGCGGACTAGACGAACGCAGCCAAGTAGAAGCCTGGTCGATACAAGATTGCAACTTGGTATGAATCTCATTGAAGAAACTCAAGCGGCGGGCTTGAGAGAGAGCCAGAACAGCATAGCATGTTTGCTCGCGATAGCCACCCCAAGAACCGTCATCTTGCTGTTCTAGCATCACTCTGAGGCAGGCTTGGAAAAGCGACGCGCCCATCTTGAGTCGCCACTCTTGGTCGATAAGACCAGAAAGCTCCCCGCTGTCAACAAGTTCAAGCAGGTCTGTGAAAGCTTCCACAAACAGCATAGTTGGGTACAGATGGCTTAGGTGCTGCAGCATAAGGTCAGAAAATAGGCTTAGTCCATCCGCGCGGCAATACTTGCCCATTTGTCTTTAATGATTGAGTCGCTGTTCCACCACCAGCGGCAGACAAACAACGCAGATTTCAGTATTTGTGAATGGCAGTGAGAACGATTCGGCTGGTTCAACAGACTAAGGAGAACATGGAGGTTTGAAGTCAGGCTTGGGTCCCGTTCTGATCCAAAGGTGGTAAAATGGTCTCGAGCCTCGAAAACTTTGATCATTGCATCTGGACTAACATGTTTATCCAGCAAGCTCAATGCAAGTAGACCTTTGGCCGTGTCATCTACATCAGCAGTATGGGGCGCTTGAACCTCGTCAGTCGCGGTCGTTTGGAATTGGCGTCCAAAGGCACTCACCAAATCCAATGATTCCCTTTTCATTCTGGAATGCTGTGTTTAGAATACCAGACAGGCCGTGCAGCTCATCGCAATCGAGTTGCTGCTTGGAAAAGCCGCCCTTGAGAAGCGTAGCCAAGATCTAACCAGCAGGAGTTGGGTTAGTAGTTGCCAATGGATGGGTAAGTAGACTACGGTACTGACCCAGCTGCACTCAAAGTGTGTTGTTGGATGGGTGCCCGGAATACCACCATCACCATGGCCAGTCCCTACTCTCAGTACATGCCTCAGGTAGCACTCAGCTTCGTCATCCCATTGGGAGGCCCCTATAAGGTATGCAGCAGTTGACGAAGGCGAAGCCATCATAGACCCGTGATACAAATGATGAGACACCCGATCAAAGTCGATTTGCCCAAGGAAGGCCTCAAGAGAGTGAACTGCTGATGAAGGCCTCTTACTATAGAGCACTTCTGGGTCAAATTGGCTCATCTTCTCTGTATGCATGGAATTCAGAGCCTCTTTGCAAGGGAACATGAACTCAGAGGGACATACGCTGTGTTCTTTCTGGAGATAGGTGAGCAGAGCCGGCACGATCAACTCAACTCCAATGTGGTTGGTCTTTTCCACATCATCCCATGTGGAAAGCTGTTTCTTAAGAGAAGCAAGACCGAGCTTAATAATTTGATCGATTTTAGTAGGCGAAATGCCCAAGATCTGCAGCGGTTCTTTGACGTGCGAGATGAGTGCAAGCAGAGCTGAAGCCGTATCCAGAATACCGGCAGTTTGTGTTGTTGGGAGAAGCCCCCAGCTACCATCGGACGACTGCGTTTTGAGCAAGTAGTAGAAGCATTCAGGGAATACCCACTGCCTTACGCCGTCTGTAGTCTTGACCACCATGGCCACCCAGGCAGTATCGTACACCTGGCAGCTCGTGGTACAGAGGCCATAGTAGCTATCATAGCTCTGGAAGGCTCGCTTGAGGAGTGATCTTGCCGCGACGGCCGGATCCCACTCCAGGCCATTCGTAGTTTGAACGCTGTGATTCAGCCAATACATGTCAGTAATGATCTCGTATGTTCGAGCTCTATACTTACGTCATGTTGTTTGAGCGGTTTTGAGTGGAGTCAATTTGTCGTGAGATTGAAGAGCAAATAGTTTCCTTATGATGATGCGACTTCTATTGCTGATTAAAGCACTAGGCATTTATGCAAAGTTGAATCCATACTCGCCTTGTTTTATAAGAGCCGATCTAAGTTCTTTCCCGAAATATACTCCATCCTAAGGTTTCAAACTCGCACTGTGATGGAGAATGGTCTCTAAGCAGTCACAGATCATATCATGGAGGATCCCCATTTAGTGGCCCGGCCCGCGGACCTTTGTTGTTACGATACAGGGGTTGACTGATCTACCCAGGGGGGCGGTGAACCAAGATATGGATTCCAAACCCCTCCCTTGTTTATTTGGTGGCCGGGTTTACTTTACAGAGATGCCGAGAAGCGTCCAAGACATGCCGGAACTCTTTTCCCCAAGAAATCAAGCTTGCGATGCATGGGCGTGATATTACTGAGGTGAGAGCTCAAATCTTACAAGACCTTGCATCGCAAGGGGATGTCTTCTGAAACCTCCTCATCATGCCGTGCAGGTTTGCTATATATCGAGACTCTTAGTTCGTAACTAACGCCAGCTTTTTAGCATCCAAACTTATAACTTCCCACTTTCAAAGTGACATTCCTTGGGCCTACCTCTTTCTCGTACATTGTATTTGACACAGGGTCAGATCATCATTTTGGACATCTCACTACTGTGGACATGATAGAGCAACCAGTCTCCAACCTGTTCCCTGTTTGTGAAAGCTTTCAATCAGTTGACATCATGGACGCCACAGCATGTGCAAGTGATAAGTTCCCCCCACAGATACTCCCCAGACTCTACCTTTCCAGATGAAGGCTCAGCATGTGGTGAAGAACTGCCCACTGAAAACTCTACTTTCTACTCCCCCGTCACTCCAGAGTCGATATCTCAAGTCTGCGTTTCAACAGCAATGAATTCTGAGAATCAACACGAATGGGTGGCTAAGCGTCTCCTTGTAAGCATATTAATCATCCCCAGCTGAACTGTCAGCTGATTCCTGCTAGGTTGCAGAATCTCCCCACGGGTACATCTTGACACTCCCGTCCAAGGGTATTCGTGGGACATTCATTGACGCATTGAACATTTGGTTCGAGGCACCCGAGGACAAGACTGCTACCATCAAAGAAGTAATCGACATGCTCCATAATTCCTCTCTGATGTATGTTGTCTCACTGGGATCAGACCCAACCTTGAAGCTAACAAGTCAGGATCGATGACTTCCAGGATAATTCACCCCTTCGTCGAGGCAAGCCTTCCGCACACAGCGTATTTGGTCCAGCACAGGCTATAAACTCAGCGACGTACATTATTGTCAAAGCCATCGATAGAGTCCAGCATGTTGCAAGTCTAGAAACCCTGAAACGGGTGACTGCGACTCTTTTGACAATCTTTGAAGGCCAGGCTATGGACCTGTCATGGACATTCAACAATACCCCTCCATCGGTTCAGAATTACCTCCTCATGATTAATGATAGTAAGCTACTCAGTTGGAGTATGTAGGCCTCTCTGTTAACCCATTGCTACTACAGAGACCGGGGCCTTGTTCAGGCTTGCATGTGAACTTCTTGCATCGAACTCACAGATACATCTTGATGACAATTTTCCTGAGTCTATCAATCGTATGGTCTCATTAATCGGCCAGTACTTCCAAATCCGAGATGATTACCAAAATCTCACTGATTTAGATGTGAGTAGTCTAAAGAGTTATTTGGCTATGCGGTTTTGTTACATGCCGGTGATCATCTGCTGATTTTGAACCATACAGTACACTAATAAAAAAGGTTTCTGCGAGGACCTAGATGAGGGGAAGTACTCATTGCCACTGATACATGCTCTGCAGAGTGACTCTAGTGGCATTCTAACCAACATGTTGTCCATGAGGCGAACACAAGGGTGTCTGACGCCGGAGCAAAAGGCCCTAATGTTCAACCGTATGGAAGCCAGTGGGGGTCTAGAGTGGACCAGGTTGCTCCTAAACGATTTGCATCAATACATGATAGCCGAGATTAGGAAGCTCGAGGAGGTTACAGACAGGGATAATCCTGCTTTAAGGGCACTAGTCGAGCGGCTTCGACTACCTGTAGATGCTTAGCATTGTATTAGCGCGCGCATATCTGGCAAAGGTTGCGAGAGCACGGTGATGATGGTACATGTCACTAGATCCCAAATGCAATTCAAAGTAGATAATGCAATACGCAAGAGAAGAGGGATGCTAAGGGACTTCAGGTTAGATGATAACATTGTGTTGTGGTAGGTATTTACGGCAGTTGGATCCCTCGG
The DNA here is from genome assembly GCA_025948275.1 of Fusarium avenaceum. NCBI lineage: Eukaryota > Fungi > Ascomycota > Sordariomycetes > Hypocreales > Nectriaceae > Fusarium > Fusarium avenaceum. The sequence continues at coordinate 94,596 of CP109669.1, forward strand.
ATCGGCATATCGATCGTGTTATTAGATATCGTCCAATCACAGGACTTTTCAATGCCGCGGAGCTAGATTTCAAAAGGGGGTTAGGCAGTATCTTCCTTGCACTCGGCAAGACACGTACGTATGGGGTCTAAGAATTCGGCTAACACACCCCCCACCACACCCTCAAAACATCGGTACTTCGTCCCACAGCTTCCCGCCTATCAGTCAACTTAGTCTATGTTAATGCATATCATCGTCGTAGCAAATGTACAACATCTGACAACCCGTTGCCGTTCAAGATCTCGGTGTGACACACCCATGTGTGCTGGTTGTAACATACCAGGATCTTAGCTTCTGAATCCCAGCGGCAAATCATTTAGCCGGGTAAAGACTAATAGCTGTATTTACCTGAAAGAATAGATCCATCTGGACGAATAACTTTGAGTATTAAATTATATTTACCTGGGCGTCACGGCGTGGACTAAACTTTACAGCCAGGGTTTATACTCCGTGACTAAGCGAAAGTTAGTAAGGACTTACTTAGCCTGGATCTAAATGAACCAATGAGTATGGAGTGTTTACAAAGAGCTAAAAGGCCCTCACTTATGATAATCAACGCAATAATTAACTTCCCCTGTAAAATACTCCGAGGTACGAGAAACTCCGAGTGACATGGGTAAATAGTTCAGCCACAGTTCTCTTAAATAACAACTTTGGAGCAGTGCCTCCTTGTTAAATGTATCCAGCCTAGAATCTAGGGGAGTAATTGTATTTAACAAGGCCATTGAGCTGAATACCTCAACGAATAAGCTCAACATTGAATGTAGATAGATATTGGATTTGAGGTGAAGGTATTCTTTGCATTGCACGTTTATAAAATAGCTGCCTGTACATGATCCCTCATGTTATATCCAGATCGATCTCGGTTGAAGCCTGCCGTCGGATCAGTATCTTGGTCGCTGGACTTGACTTGGCAATCATTCCTCTCGTGTCAGGCTTGGTGTCGGTGTCGGGAGCAAGCTTCCAGTCGTACTTAACCAAGATGTGGCAAAGCACTACCTTGATCTCATTTGCCGCGAAGAAGCGGCCGGGGCATGCATGTTGTCCGTGACCGAAACCCAGATGATCTGAACTTGTTGAAACAAGCTGCGCCATATGCTCTTTACCATCCTCCGAACGCATATTACAGAATCGATAGGGATCGTATGAATCGGGATTCTCGTAGATCCTGGGATCTTCAAGACGTGAATTATCGACGTTCAGGCGAGTGCCGCGTTTTATAACTGGTAGATTGCAATGTTAGGTTTGGGATTTCTTGCGAAAAGGAAGGGTCGCTAACCTAGCCCGTTTGAAAGTTTTACGTCTTCGGTCACGTAGCGTCGCATAGTGACTGTACACAACGGGTCAGCTATCGTCCTCAAGTAAGACCTTCCGAAACCAAGACGGGGGGAGGTACCTATGCTACCTGGCTTGAGACGCTGACTCTCTTTAATAGCACTGTCAAGAAGTTTCAGTTTAAAGAGCGTGCTTTTCTTCCAACCTTCGGCAGCAAGCAATTCAGTAGCTTCTCGTCGGAGAGGTTCAATGTACTGAAGATTGCGGCCAAGATCAATCATGGTCTGCTGTAGAAGATCGTAAGTGGTGTGGATAGCTAACAAGGACAGCGTCAACTGGAAGATAACAGGATCAAAGCTTGAGCCAGTTACTCCAGCTTCTTGCTCAGACCAGTCCAAAGCGTCATCGAATTTGGGGATGGGATCACCAGCCTCAATCGCAGCTTGCCGAAGTTCGCGACGGCGCTGGATCAAGGGAGTGATGATCCTGATGGCTTCCTTGCGCTCGCGTCGAAGCTTTCTACATTCGGGCAAGAACCAGTGGGCAAGGAAGCGTATAGATGGAGGAAACATTCGCAAATTCGTCGAGGCTATATAGAAATTGGTTGTATAGGTCTTGGTGATATTTAGCCACTCTTCGTTACGACACAGTTGGTCTCCGAGGTAGATTCTTGACGAGATACGGGCGATGATGTCTAAAATGGCAGGTTTCAGGTGGATTTCACGCCACTCTTTTCAGGTAGAGTTCTCTTAGCTATGCTCAGTCCTAAGTATGAGGGCGGGTGATTACCTGTTGATTCGCTAAAGTTCAAGGACACTGCTAGTGTAGACTCGCGCGATAAAGGTTCGATGACAGCCGCTCCGACACTTCAGTCAAGATTCGCTTTATTCTAGGTGGAGGAAACTCACTGAGGTGCTTGGTTAACTGCTTTCGGGCAACCCTCTGGATGAGCTGATCATCACTCCCGACGAGACGAACTGTCTCGAATCCAGGGATACCGGCGTGATTGTCCTGACACAGCACACTTCATCAATTTGAGGGCTATATTTCCATGCCTCTTGCTACTTACCTGCATCGCAGCTTTCGAAAAGCTTAGCCTGGGGTCATTTCGAATCTCTGCCGCAAATTCAGGAGGGAGAATGAGAACCTCCCCCAATCTGTCATTAGACGGAACGGTTGATCAGGAAAGAGGCTCCTCGCTTTAGTCAGGATTTCTTTACTAAGTCTGACGAAGTTTCTCTTTCGAAAATCAGTATTTTCCTAGTACATTTTGCAAGTTGACCAAACCCTGGCTCTGTTGGTTTTAAACCGTGAACCCGGGGGGTTTGCGAGTGGCACCCCTTGGTCGTTGGCTTGACCTGTCCATGAAACAAGGACTGCTGCTGGTACCAAGAAGAAAATCAATATGGCGAGACAGATACTCAAAAGATGACCACCAGTATTAGTGGGAATCCAAGTGGCTGAACGCATGTTTCTTGACATGTAGTGGCTGAGTGTTGTAAGGCGGAAGATGACGAAGTAGGCTGGGAAGGTTGGTAGGACAAGGGCCACGTATTGAAGATGAGAGATAGTGAAAGCTGAAGCAAATTAAAGACGCTAGTCTGCTGGACAGGACGGTTCGTAACCTGTAGCTCACATCCTCTGGAGCCCTCGCACATGATTGTGCTCCTTCGCCTTGGTTGGAGGATTTTTAACTTAACTCCGGTTTAGTTATTTTCAGGCCCCTTGTAAACTCAAAGTATAATGAGACAGGGCAGAGCATCGAAATCGTGGGGCCTCGATGCCGAGATAGAGGTCCGAGACCCTTTTGGCTTAGTACTTAGCATGATATTGCAAGTTCTCTCCGCGATATCATTAATAAGCGGGGAGGGACTGAAACTGTCTATAAGCTAGTGTAAAATAACGGGATGACCGATACGAATGCGAATATGCCATGTCATCGAACGGCACAACCAAGAGAGAACAGACATGACAAGGATTGTGGATAAGCAGCTGATGCCGAGGACACTCCCGAGTAAAGTACTCTAGAGCAGGAACACAACGTGAGCTATGCTTTGACAAAGAAGGAAAGAGACAACTAATGGAACCATGTCCGCATTAATCGGCATACGTACGTAGAATGCAGATCGTGATCGATATTTGTTGTTCAAAGCGTGCAACTGGAATATTTTTCGGAAATGGGACGTCATATGAGTATAGTCGCCAATATTAATTGCCTTGCCAGCTTGGTCTCAAACAAATTTCATAATGTTATGGGGTTCTTGTGTCATACTACTGTGCTATGATAGATGGAGATCAATTTCCTTTCAACTTCCCGCAAATAGCTACCAGTAATGACACTCCCGAGGGCCCCTCCCTTGATCCACTTACGGTCGTCAGATTATAATCTCCTCCTTTCTCCTCCGGATCGATACTTTTGCAGTCGGACTAGCAGTAATGTTCAGCCCGAACCTTCTTGGCTCCATACTTGAACCATCAACTGGTTTGATGTCATATTTGAGCAGAATATGAGATAGGGCAAGTTTGATCTCCTCGGATGCAAAGAATCTTCCTGGACATGCGTGAAGACCATATCCAAACCCCATGTGATCAGGAGTGGCGCTCACGAGCTGCGCTTTGTTCTCGTTTCCTGGTTTCTGTCGCATATTATAAAAGCGATATCCATCAAATTTGTGAGGGTCCTCATACGCTTCCGCATCCCAATGCTTCTGAGCAGATACGAGAGTGAGCTTGTTCTTGGGAAGGATAGTGCCGTCGGATAGTTTGACGTCGCTTGTGGTATATCGACGCATGCTTGCTGTTGCTTATATTAGCTTACCAACGCAAAATGATATAAGAGACATACCTATGGCAATGGGTTTCAAGCGTTGGCTTTCCTTCAAAACACTGTCCATGAGCTTCAAATTGTACAGCGAATGCTTGGACCACCCATGTTGGCCTAGCACCGAAATGACTTCATCCCGTAACGGCTGAACAAGCTCGGGATTCTTGGCAATGTCGAACATCACTTGAGTAAAGAAATCGGTGGTGCTATGCAGAGCGGCCACAGACAGTGAGAGTTGGGCACAGGCTGGGTCATAAGCTACGTCTTTCTCCAGCGCCGTTTGCTCCAACCACTCGATCGCGTCGTTATAAGTAATCTCGTCACCTCTCTCGGCTGCTTCGGCTTTCTCAGTCCGTCTTCGTTTAAGCAGGGGATTAATCAGACTCCTCGCCTCCTGAACAAGTGCACGAGCCTCAGAGCAATGGGGCAAGAACCACTGCACTACGGGACGAAGCACCGATGGCCAAAGTCGCAGCTCTTCTACTGCCCTGAAGGCAATGAATGTGTATGTGGCTGTAATGCGAAGCCATTGAGGGTTTCGACACATTTCAGCTCCGAGAAATACGCGGGAGCTAATGCGGGCCATGAGCTGAAGATTTGCCTCTTTGGCAACAACATTGTGCCATTCTACGATGGAACACTTGTAAGCAATGCATCTAAGTGCTTATGCAGCGGAACTCATCAGTGCTGTACCTGGATTATCTGTGTATACCTCTTTCAAAACTAAACCACATTCCTCCGACACTGGTTCGGTCACGGATGTCAACTTGTGAGTGAGCTGGTGTCGCGCAACGAGTTTCATAATATGGCTCTCTGTCGTACCCTCCCGGAAGCCTTCAAAGCCAGGTAGGTGAGCATAAAACCACTATTATAGGCTGTTAGTATCAATTTGTGACCTAAGGCTTTATCATCTTACCTTGAAGGCCGCCATGGTGAAGCTGAGTTGCTCGTGGTTACGAATCTCATGTGCATAACTGGGTGGTAGAATAAAGATCTCACCAACATCTCCCATAATGCGGAATGGTTTCCCAGGTACCATCTCGAGGCCTTTCGCGATGAGACCTTGGGCTCCAATCATGAACTCCTTCTTAGCACGAATATTAGTCAGCTCCCCGAGCCTTTTGCCATTAATCATTCGGAAGGGAGAAGGTCTTAGCCACTTGAGACAAAGGAAGCCAAGGAGTACTGCCAACAAGGAAAGGGACATGGAATTTTTGCTGCTCCTTATCATATCTAAGAGGATAGGAGATGCACTCTCGAGGAAGCCATGAGCTTCAGGATTTGTCCAATTTGCCATGTTGTAGACTTCGATATGTGGCTGACTTGCTGAAGAATTGAGCGAGTATCGTATTTTCTGTTCTTATGTATGAGGGAATATGCTCTCTATCATCACTGAAGCGATTCCAACAGGGAAACAAAACAGTTTCGAGTGAACAGTGGCGAAAAAAATACACACAGGAAAGCAACGATCCCCAAACACTACCCCATTGAAAGCATCATAGGAAAGCAATTATTTTATCTAACCTCAAAGAGAAGTAGCCTCAATGGGACGGCATTTCATGGACGAGTCATTTTCGAACTCTAGGTTCCACAGGATTTAGCGTAGTTGTCTCCTGCAAGCGTTGCCTAATGTTTTCAAGATACTCCGGATAATCAAATGAGACAATCGTGGAGGCAAAACTCTACTCCGTGAAATTCACATCCTGCGGCTGCAAGGATGTACTGTAGTAGCATTGGGAGGGGTGGGTTCTACTCTCGGTCGAGACCCTTACCTAGCTAAGTAGTGTCATGCTCAATGTTGGTCTTCATTTCCATACACTCTAAATGAAAACCTGTCTAAACCCCTGTAAATTAACATATCTGGGAGATCACCTTAGCCGCACTAGCCTTTAGCTCCGGACCGTGTCGCTTCATGACTTAATAAAGCGGGATATGGGGGAAGTAAAGTTGATGCCCAACCCAAGTGAGCACTTTGTGCGTGCGGATTGACGATTGACTGAGCCTGCAGCTCGTTTTCATCACCCTTGTCGTTGACAAACCTATCGGCAGATAGTAAATATTGCTCATAGAATTACGGAGAGATGACGGCAACTCCCGAGGCGTAACGACAATCCCCCGACTTTACTTACCTACAGAAGCCAAAAAGCCAAGATACACTCAACAGTCAACTTGCAACAGTCTTGACTGGGAAACAAATATATCTTGTGAGAATACGAAATGAAATCTCCTTGTAAAGATATACTAACTCCTTTAATATAGCAAGAAATATGAATGTAACTGAGAACCTTAACGGCATGAACCGGGAAGTATGGTCACTATGGCTTACCTCGCACATCGACAAAGTAAAGGAGATCGACACCCACGTGGTAATCTACACTGCTCTCACAGCATGGTTCTCTTACTACCTTATGGGTCTACTTGTCAATCATCGCTTAGGGATTAAAGCACCTTTTGTGGGATATCGAAGCTTTCTAGAACCGACGTGGTTCATTCGTCTACGTTTCGTCTGGGCAGGCGGTTCTATTATCAACGAGGGCTATCAGAAGGTAAACCACAGCTCGTCTTCGTATTAAAAACCGTTCTCTAATACCCATCACTCGCTAGTTCAAATTATCCATCTTCCAGGTTAGAAAGCTTGGCACAGACATTGTCATCATCTCGCCGAACTATGTCGACGAAGTACGAAAACTGTCCCAAGACAAAATCCGGTCTGTTGAAGCTTTTATCCATGACTTCGCAGGTGAATACACGCGTGGTATGGTGTTTCTGGAGAGCGATTTGCAAAATCGTGTCATTCAGCAACGATTGACTCCAAAGCTGGCTTCATTGGCAACGACAATGGGCGATGAGCTGGCCTTTGCATTATCTAAGGACATGCCTGAAATGACAGGTTTGCATTTATAACCCAAATGATGGACTATTTGCTAACATATCGTAGATGGTGAATGGGTGGAAGTCGATATCTCCTCCATCATGGTTAGAATTATATCGCGTATCTCAGCAAGAGTTTTCCTAGGCCCAGAAAACAGTCGGAACGAAGAATGGCTCACCACAACAGCGGAGTACAGTGAGAGTTTGTTTATCACAGGCTTCATTCTACGTGTATTCCCAAATTTTCTCCGGCCATGTGTTGCTTTCTTCCTCCCATCGTACAGAACCCTCCTACGCAACGTCTCGTCGGGACGAAGAATCATAGGTGATATTATCCGCTCCCGCAAAGCACAGCAGGGCTTGGAAGCCGATACGGACCAAGACATACTACAATGGATGGTTGATTTTGCGACAGGCGATGAAAAGTCCCCTGATAACATCGCCCAGCGTATCTTGATCTTAAGTCTCGCGTCGATTCATACAACTGCCATGACGTTAACGCATGCTATGTACGACCTCTGTGCTCGCCCTGAGCATTTCGAGCCACTCAGACAAGAGATAAACGATGTCCTCGGAGATGGTAGATGGGAGAAGACAGCGTTGAATAAGTTGCACAAACTCGACAGCTTTCTCAAAGAGTCGCAACGTTTCAACCCAGTATTCCTTTGTGAGAATCATGACAGACTTGTACTGTTCTAGGCACTAATATTCTGCTCCATAGTGACCTTTAATCGTATTTTTCACCAACCTCTGATACTCTCAGATGGCACCAAATTACCGGCTGGGACTCGTATCGCCGTGCCCTCCCATGCAATGCTACAGGATTCTTTGCACGTTCCTGGTGAGGCTCCACCGACAGAGTTCGACGGATTTAGATATTCCAAGATCCGTTCACAATCCGAAAATTCGCAAAGATATCTCTTTTCCATGACGGATGCGAGCAATATGGCATTCGGGTATGGGAAGTATGCTTGCCCTGGACGGTTTTACGCATCCAATGAAATGAAACTGACGTTGGCGACTCTTCTGCTACGCTATGACTTTAAGCTAAAGGACGGAAAAGAGAGGCCGCGAAATATCACCATCGACAGTGATATGATTCCTGATCCGAGGGCCAGACTATGTATCAGGAAGCGTTGTTTAGAATGATTTGTTTTGTTCTTTTTCTGAATAGCAGATTATCATCACTAGTAGACATAGAGTTCAAGGCCAGGATAATGGATCAACACAGTTTAGCTATTGGTACCTAGGGCACTTGGGTGCTATGGTGTATTACTAGTATATCAGAGGCATGTTGAACTATGATTATTATGGTGAAGATGTCTTCCAGGTCTCACCACGTTCTCGAGTTAGAAACATCATATACTCGGAGCTGCAAAGGCTTGTTTTAACGCAATAAAGTATATTCTTTACTAGACAAAGTCAAAGGCATATTCGAATTCGAGTGGCTTACCTCTCTTGGCAAAGGTTATAACAAAGACAAATAAGTAACCAAAATACAAAAAGCACTCGGGCTAGGTTCGCGCACGTTAGTTCATAGCGTTAAATAAGTTTCTTCTCAGTAAACTATATTCTCCGCACTGTAACGAGTTTCCCAGCATTTTTGTTCTTATTAAAGTACGTGGGATTGTATTTTAAATAGCACTCTAAATAAATGAAATCTCGAATTGATTTTTCAGTAATAAGTTTTATAAAAAAGGTCTTTTAAAATTAATCTAGAAGAGTTAAAATTGACTTGATTCAACAAGATTTAGTTTGAAATGGATCGGGACTTTATCTTATCGATAAGACAAGACTACTGATAAGATATAATATTACTTTTTAAAGCTAAATAAAGGAAATTAACTACCGTATACAAGAATGGAAAGATTCCTATTATGCTCTCTATAATCAAGTTAAGTCAAATTAATAAATTTATAGAATCAATTCGATTTGAATAGTGCAATTTTTAATTTTTAATTAAATCGACTTGTATTGATGTGAAGGAGTGCAGCTAATGGCAACGCGGAGTGTGTGGACCTCTCTAAATGAACACTTCAGCCGGCATAGACTCACATAATCAGTCCAATCCACAGTGAAGGGTAAAAAGCAAAAGTTGATAGTAAGCCTTTAAGAAATAGTTATAAATGAAATGTGAAAAAAGACCCAAGTTAAGAGCCATTCTTTTCCACAGTCACAGTCTTCTTTACGAGACTTGCCGGAAGACTTTCCAAAACATAATCAGCTAAATCAATGACAGAGGCACCACCCAGAATCTTCAAAACTGGCACATCTACATCCAGCTCCTTGATGCACCATGAGCGGATGACAACACCGACAAGGCTGTCAACACCCTGGTCGACAAGGGGGACTGTCTCAGAGAAGTTATCAGACGCTGATAAGAAAAGAGAAGCACGGAGTTTAGTAACAATGCAAGCTGGACAGTGTTTTAGTATACAGACAGACCACAGAAAAGCTTCAAAGAGGTTGATAACTTACATGTTAGTACAGAGGTCAACTCTGGTAGCGTACTGGCTGCCGCAAGCTGAGATTTAACAGGGACTTGTCGTCGTTCTGAACCCTTTTGATCTTGGTCATCACTCCCAACTGCTGCATTTGAATCAACGACCAGCATTCCAAATCTCGGATTTCGTGCCCAGAAGACATCTTCACTCTGCTCAGATGAGATGGGGGCCAGCCCCGTGATGATCTCAGCGTCTCGAGCACCCACTGACAAGCCCGATTGCGATCGAGAGCAATGGTCAGCAGAGATCACAGCTTCAGCGAAAAGCTGATGGAGGTCAGTCTCGCTCATAGCGAGTGTTCCCGTGCGGTGCATCAGGCGCTCGGTTTGCTCTCGCGTCAAACGCCCCGAGTTGCTTTGGGTTTCTCTTTCCACATATCCAACACCCAGAACACGACTGATGTCAATAACAGCAGCATTTTGACCGCACTTGGACCGTCGTTGCGAAACCCATGCTTTTAAGAAACCGTTGGCAGCCGAGTAGGCGGCTTGGCCCAGGTTGCCTGTTGTGCCAACGATTGAACTGAAGGCGATGAACCAGTCCAAGGGTTGCTGTTCAGTTCCCGAGCTTGCATCCAGGACACTCTCGAGATGTAGAGTTCCATCAACCTTGGGACGAAGGACTGCCTGGAGCTGCTCGATGGTCATCTTGGCCACTGAGCTGTCACTCAGTACCAAAGCACCATTAGCTACACCAGCCAGTGGCGGCATCGTTGTAGAGATCTGTTTGTAAGCCTGCTGAACTGAATCTAGACTTGTAAGATCTCTGCAAGCCATGTTAGTACTCCTTCACCCAATTGTCTTTTAGAAACCGAAAAGGTCACTTACACTGCAATATACACCACAGTTGCTCCATATATGTTCTGTTGTCGCTCTGTCCACCTATCATCGGGCTTTGGAGTTCGGCTGCTCAGCACAACATGACGGGCCCCGCGTGAGATCATGAATTCTGCGAGTGATCTGCCGAGATCACCGGTCAGACCAAGCATCCAGTAAGTTCGATTGGGGCGGAACAGGTCGTCTCGATTCCAGACAGGGGCCACTGAGACCGGTACTTGGCTTTCGGCATGCCAGTTGACCAAGCAAAATGGCCCTGTCGAGCAGCCTTGAGCAGCCGCTAGAGCCCTGGTCTTGGCCCTTGAGACGACTTCGCCCAGCGATGCAACCTTCAGAGGAGCACCGTCAGGTACGGAGTTCAGTTGAGCCGCCGCAAAGGTGGTGACTCTGTTTAGGAGCCTGATTACTTCTTCTGTTGCTTCCTGAAGTGCCATGGACGCCGTGCGAGACGTTAGATCTTGCAAAGCCATCTTCACACAGGTACGCGAAAGAGAATCGCGTAGGCGTAAGCCCAAGCCATGGTCTTTGGTGTGAGAATCCTCATGAATTGTATCTTTGTCTTGGCCACAATCAATGAAGAGGCTGACTTCAGATGGGAGTGCGGACTTAATTAGCCGATCATTGGAGCGAGGGTGCAAGGCGATCCAAGTTGCCTTGGAGAGCAAGTTGGTCGACTTATCAGACCTGGTTGTGGTGAAAATGGCTTTGCGTCCATTGTTAGCCAACTGCCGTGTCAGCAATGAAGCCAGACCAGGGTCTGGCTCATGAAGCAAAACTGTTCCAGTCGGGGGAAGCAGGTGCATGATTTGTTGCACAATCATATCAGCCACAATGAATGACATGTATTGACCGTCAGCCACATCATGTTCCTGCTTCAGAGTTTCAGTCCAGGAGTTGTGTACAGTCACCACAGACCTGTCTTTAGTAGACAAGCAAAGCTTTTTCTCGCCTGTATTGACATCTGTTCCAACTTGGACAAAGAAGAATCCAGCGGGAGTCCTCAGACAAGAAGCCAACGAGCAGGAGACATTGATGGTAACCGAATCTGCCGAGGATGGTTGGGCAAACCAGTTTATCTCTTTGAGATTGTAGTATGCGTCATCTGTCCACTGTAGTTCGAGAGACGATTGTCGACCAAGGGAGGATGAAGAGGGCGAAGAAGCCATGCCATCATTCGAATCAGTGAGACGCAAGATGGGTCGTCTCCACGAGTTGTAACGCTCGTTTTGTTGTTTCTGGAGACGTACCCGGCTGATGTATAGCCGGCCGTCGTCGAGATAAAGCTCCGGCTCAGTAGTCCACAACATCTTGACTGAGGCAGTGTCGTCATTGATAGAATGGCCGCCATCTTCCGAAGTCGTGGGCGTCAAAGCAGATGAGGCTGTTACTGATGATGCCTCGATTGCCAGTCTCAATTGCTGCATAAGCTTTGCGATCAAAGCCGCACAGCCTTCAAGACTTTGAGTGGATTTTTCATCAAGATCCAGGACCTGGAACTTAGTCTCGGGAAGCTCGTAAAACAGAGACCGGAAGAGACCAGTTCCAATCGCACCTAGTGGATTTCCATTACGGGTGTTGGTCACTACCCAGAGTAGACTGGCAGGTGAAGCGCCCAACAGGTGCTGGAAGTTCTGCCACGTAGATTTGCTGATATTGTGGAAGAATGTTCCGTCAAGATCGCACTCTACTAGAGACACAATGTGCAAGTTGACATCGTGGGGAACTTTTGTGAGGACTTCCTTGCTGTCAATGTCGGGAATGTGGATGATCTGTGCGAAAAATGGACCAAGTAGACGAATGATAGCACTCGCCAGCTTGCCCCCTGAAGTTGACTTTCCTCCCACAACTGCGAGATGGGTCTTTTCTTTTGACTTGTCATGAGGAGTTGTGTGCCCATTCTTAATAACTTCGACATCATCTGGCTCTGTGGATGGCAGCGCATCATGTCGGAGAGGATCTCGCAATTTGGCGATGCGATCGTCTATGGCTTGCGCCACAAAAACGGATCCGGGCATCTGCACTCTGTCGGGCATTGGAGTATGGGTGTCGACTCCGGCAAAGCCTGTTCCCTTGAGGAGGGAATCCCACTCGTCGATCGTGATAGTTGGGCCCCATCGTCGACCGTCATCTTTGCCAACCCACCATCCGGGCAAACCACCCATGACCAGGCCGATTCGCATCACATCGTTACCCAAGATTTCCATGAGCACCAAGAAACCTCCAGGCTTCAAGAGACGTCGCGTGTTCTGCAAAGTCTCGCTCAAATTCTTGGTAGCATGAAGAACATTCGCGGCCAATATGATATCATAACTGTGCTCAGCAAAACCTTGGGGGACGGGATCCTTCTCTATATCCAGCATCTTGAACAGCATCTTGCCAGCATGGTCTTGAAACTTGGCTCCTGCACGCTCAAAGAAACCGCTCGAGATGTCAGTGTACGTGTACGATGAGTATGCCTGTCCAATCCGCTCGAGCACGGCACCAGTGGCGCCACCTGTGCCAGCACCAATCTCAAGAAATCGCATCTGTGGGTGCTTATCGGCAATCTGACCGACAACCCCAGAGATCAAAAGGTTGAGCCAGCCAAAGCCGATAGCATGCGTATAGTATCGGTCGAGATAGTTATTCTGCGTCATGTACTGAAGAATATTGGTCTCCCCCTTGAGTACGTCGGGGAGTGGCAGGTTTTCGCCCACAGCCCTGGTCAGGTTGAAGTCTGCGTCTTCAGGTCCATAACTATTCATCATAGCGTAAACATCCTCTTCAGTGTCCTGACTCCAGGATTGAGGTGCATAAGAGTGTTTTCCGTTACAGACCAGTTCGTAAAGTCGCTCCGCATTGTCTAGCAAGGACTGACGGTACCAGGGCAATTGACTACGCTGGTCAGATGGGACAGATAGATGGAGCTTCTTCAGGTAGAAGAAGGCAGCCCGCTCAGCATCCATGGCCTTACTTCTTTCCTCGGCCGTCGGGAACTTGTCACCCAGTACCAGAGGACCGTCTGCCTCGTTCACACACCAAATCTGCTCTTGGAAAAGTTGTCTGTCGTCCTTCTCGGTGGCTGCAGCGAAGGGTGAGAAGCTAAGCCCCTCTATCTCAATAATTCGCTGAGCGTATCCCGAAGCATACACCTCGACATCGCCTGTGATGAAATCATCGCGTGAGTCTGTAAGGGTGCAGTCAAAGTCGACTTCCTCTGTCATGTTGCGACCACAGAGAGATGGTACCAGCGAGACCCTGCGACACGCAGTAGGGGCTCGCATGGACCACAGTCTCCCATCACCTGGAGCGCTGTATGCAGCAAACAGGCCCTGAAGAGCGTTGTCGAGCATGCCTGGGTGGAAGATCAGGGTTGTCTCGCTGTCATCGCCAAACGCGGGACGTCGAATCGAGCCTTCGGACGAACCTAGTTTACGAGAAAGTCGGCTGAGTCCTCTGAAGGGTCCAGAATACATATATCCGAGGTCGTGGTGCATAGCAGAGTAGAATCGCTCGACGTCGATGCCGGCCATGCCTGGGACAGGAGGAGTTCGAGTTGCGAATTGCTCTGTTCCATTGGCATCACTCCCTGTCGTAGGGACAGCGTCTTCTTGTAAGAATATGCAGACCTTACCACAGCAGTTCAAGGCCATAGACCCCGATTCACGGCTTATAGTCGAGAAGGTGGCGAAGTCGGCTGTGATTGTCTTGATATTGGGGTCGATGGAAGAAACGTTTGTCATGGTGACTAACAATTCGGTACCAGTTGCCGACTCATTGACGGCAATAGCCTTACGAATCTCCAGGTCATAGAGGTCAATCTTGCTGACCGGTCGTCCTTGGGCAATTTGCAGACTCGCCTCCATAGCAAGAGCGATATACCCTGTGCCTGGGAACACGATCTGTCCCTGCAAAGCATGCCCAGACAGCCAGGGTAGTTCCTTGGTCTTGAGGATGTTCTGCCATCGCCACTCCTCAGCCGTGCCATCCGCTGTCTGGATTCCGAGAAGATCATGGAAACGCCCAGGCATTGTGCGAAACAGCTTGGTAGATCTTGACTCTGCCCAGAGCGGCTTATCGTGGGTCCACGAATAGGTGGGCAAGTCCTCCATAGTATTGTGCACATCAAAGCCAGTTTCCTTTGACACTCGCTTTTGGAAAGCTCCAAGATCCACGGCCTGGGTACCAAATTGGGACCAAAGAAATCCCAGTGCTGTCGAAAAGGACTCGGTGTCATCTTTTCCTCTGACCAGAGCAGACACGTATGGGAGGTTGCCACCTGTTATTTCAAGGATGGATTCATCAAGGGGACCTTTCAGTGCCGAATGAGGACCAATTTCAAGGATGGCGTTGTAAACATCGGAGGAGGTAAGACAACCTTTGACAGCCTCATGAAATAGAACAGGACTCAGCAAATTGTCGACCCAGTACTGACAATCGAGATCATCGACATCTAACATTGGCTCTCCAGCGCGAACACTCGAGAACCACTTGGGTGCATCTGGTGCTGGCTGTTGAGATGCTATGCCACATGCTTGGAGGGCTTCAGTGTATGGGGAGACGCAAGGCTGCATGTGGCTAGAATGATATGCGGTGTCAACTTTGAGTAGACGCGCAAACTTCTTCTCTTCCTCAGCAAAGATGAAATGTGCTTGCTCAATGGCATCTAGGTCTCCCGAAAGAGTGACACTGTTAGAAGCATTATGAGCAGCCAGGGAAATACGACCTTTGAAGTCTTCCAACTGACAAAGTTCAATTGCGTCTTCATAAGTCGTCCCGACTGCCATCATTGCTCCTTTGACAGGGCCAGCCTTGACGGTGGACGATGATCCGCTGGACAGTTTGGCAAAGTAGCCACGGTAGTAGGCAATCTTGATAGCGTTGGCTGAGGAGATGAATCCCGCAGCATAGGCAGCAGCAATCTCCCCGGAAGAGTGCCCAACGACGCCCTTGAAGCGCACGCCGTTGGCTTTCAGAAGATCGACGAGCATGATCTGTACTGCTGTGCAGAGTGGCTGTGAAAGTTCAGCCTCCGTAATGCGAGATGTTTTGTCAGCCAGGAGCTCCCTTCCCAAGCTCCACCGTGGGCGGTGAGACTCTGGGAGAGTTGCCAGAACCGCATCCAGATCCTGAATTACAGCCTGAGCCATTTGATTAGAACGCATGAGTTTAGTTCCCATGGTGGCCCATTGCGCGCCCTGTCCAGTGAAGACGCCCAAGATGGCTGGTTGGCTCGATGCTGTCGCTGTAGATCCGACTGTCGAACTTTTGGAATCACCCAAGGCAGATTGGACTTTTTCCATAAGCTGTTCAAGAGTTGATGCCGTGATGGAAACTCTCTGTGGAAGCAATGTGCGCTTGGTGCTGAGGATATAGGCTAGACTGGCCAAGTCCAGGCTTTCGTCTCCATCCTTGAACCTATTCAAGTATTCCAAGAAGCTCTCCAACACCCCCCTCAGGGAACTCTCAGTAGCGGCTGAGAAGACAAAAGGGATCACGGGCAGCGATAGACGCGAGGGGGTTGTGCTGACACCATTTTGCGTTTGCGGGGCTTGCTGGTATGCCTCTAAAATGGCGTGTGCGTTTGTACCACCGAAACCGAAGCTGTTGACGCTTGCTCTTCGTGGTACATTGGGAGGAAGCTTAGGCCAAGGTCGTGTACTTGTTGGAATGCGCAAGTGATTGGTAAATGGCTCAAGCGCGGGATTAAGACGATTGAACAGCAAATTCGGTGGAACAACTAAAATAGATCCGGTCAGAATACTATACACAAATGGGCAAGAAGTCAGAAGCCAGGTACTTACTCCCGTGTTTAAGAGCCATACAGGCTTTGAGTAGTCCAGCCAAGCCGGCCGTTCCCTCAGTGTGACCGATCACTGTCTTGATGGAACCCACCAGAAGGTTCTCAGGTCCGCTGACTTCCTTGTAGGGTGATGAATCTGGGTGATCTGGAAAGAAAGCGGTCTTTAAAGCTTCAGCCTCTTGCGGGTCACCGGCTGGTGTGCCAGTCCCGTGAGCTTCGAAAAACTGGCATCGTCCCTCTTGTGTAGAAGGGTCTAGGCCGGCTTTGGCGTAGGTCTGACGGATTAAAGAGGCTTGTGCTTGAGCACTTGGCATCGTGATGCCCCTAGTTTTGCCATCTTGGTTGACACCAATTTCACGAATGATGCATTCAATCACATCTCCGTCCTCTATAGCTGCGCTGAGTGGTTTCAGCACAACTGCTGCTACTCCTTCGCCTCGGGCATCTGTGAAGAAGATCATGTTGGTTAGAGAATATCTTGAATATCATTGGAAGCTATCGAGCCTTGAAGAAAGCGACGTAATAGTCAAGCCATGTAGGGGAAGGGGTAGTTCTTATGGGGAAACTCACAGCCATCAGCATCAGCATCCCACATGCGGGATCGACCAGTAGGAGAAAGCATGCTAAGGTTACTTTCAGAGATGAATGGCAGCGGTGACAGGATCAGGTTTGTGCCGCAAGCAACAGCCATTCTGGACGTGCCATTACGTAGAGCCTGAACGGCCTCATGAACGGCAACCAAGCTTGAAGAGCAAGCTGTGTCAATAGTCTACACCCGGGTAAGCATTTTGCTAAACATTTATTATCCAGTGGGCATACCATTGATGGGCCATGCCAATTGAAAAAGTAAGAGACACGGCTAGATGCATTGCTGTTGGCCACACCCGTCGCGTTGTAAGTTGGCACCGAGTTGAGGTCGGCGGCTTGAATGACATAGTAGTCAGTGCACATCAGTCCAACATAGACGGCTGTGTTGGAGTTTTGAAGACCGGGAATAGTTTGTCCAGCTGATTCGATGGCCTCGTACACAACTTCAAGTAAAACGCGGTGCTGTGGATCCATGGCTTGAGCTTCTCCAGGCGAGATTCCAAAGAACTGGGTATCGAAGAGGCGGACATCTTCATCAAGCAGATATGAACGCCGAACATTCGCTGTACCGTGGTGGCTGCTATCTTTGTGATAGAAGCGATCCAGGTTGAAGCGGTCAGCAGGTATCTCTTTGGACACGTCCTTTGGCTCTTTCAGCAATTCCCAAAGCTTGGATGCCGTGTTGGAGCCTCCTGGAAACCGACAGCCGGTGCCTATGATGGCAATTGGTTCGTTGGTCGCTCCTTTCATAGTCGGTAAATGCCTTATGAGTGAAGGAGCAATTTTCTGATTGATTGTTGAAAATAATCTATTGTAGAATGAGAAGGTAGCGAAGCATAGGACTAATTTCTAGGAATCAGGTGTCTCCTTCTGTATTTAACTCAGGCATGGATTTGTGAATCAATCATCAAGTCAAGATATCCGTTTACTACCCCCGTCATTGACCACTACTACAATAACTTACCATGGTTCAACCAATCTAGAGAATCACTACAAGGCTCTACATTTCCCTCGAGGTCTACAAATTTCACCAAATTGAATGCTTACGGTCACTTTACTCGACCTCGGGCTCGGCTGACCGGGTCCACCTTATCTTGCCCCCTTTCGGTATACGAGTCAGCCGGTTTCCGGGTTGAGGGAGCAAGGATGTGACAATAAGTCGCCGCGCCGGTTACCGATAATAGTGACCGGAATGTTACCATTTCTCGCCATCATTCCTTGACCTGAAATTGAATTAATGAGTCCATCCTGCTGCCCAACTATCTACCCTCGGACTCTTTGCCCACATCATAACAACTCAACGGCAATAAAGCCATCATCTTGATTTTTAAAACGTTGACTCAGCTCTGGTTGAACCAAGAAGATTTCTCAAACATGACCATTCCAGGCGCTACAAACCATCAAGACGGCCATTTACCTGCAATTATATGCCTGCATGGAGCCGGTACCAACGCCACTATCTTCAGTCTCCAAGCTCGCACCATAATACGCTGCTTGAAGCACAAATTCAGATTCATATTCGTCAACGCTCCTTTTGAGTCTCTGCCTGGTCCTGGTGTTATCCCAACCTTTGCTGAGATCAGACCATATCTACGATGGCATTGTGATGAGACCGCTATCAAAGAGTTCGACGTCTCGCCTGAGGTGGTAGACAACGAACGACAGCTTGTTAGGTCAATGCTTTCGGAGCAGATCGAGAAAGAGGCAACGGGCCCTAGTTTGGGTATAGTGGGTATCATGGCATTTAGTCAGGGCACTAGAGTAGCTACGGGGCTATGCCTGGATCCTGCCTTTGGGTCAAGTATTCGGTTTGCCATTTTGATTGCCGGTACATATCCCGCCCTTCGTCTTCAACCTAGTACCTCTAGAATATCGGATCCGGTGCCAGCCTTCAACAGCATTAAGCACCATCATCGGCATCTTCAGATACCCTCTATTCATGTTCAGGGAACCATGGATCCATGGGGTCCAGAGAGCGCTCGCTTGCTGAAAGAATGCTGGAGTAGGGAGCTTGCTACTATAATCAAGTTTCACGGTGCTCATCAAGTTCCAACCAGCAAGAAGGATGCACAGGCAGTCGCTGAAGCCGTTCTAAAATGCTGGATCACTGTGGAGACATAGAAAATGCTCGCGACGAATGACAGTTATTAGGCGTGTAGGAGTTCAATTTCATAGCCACCTAAGTGAGGTTTGCTACACGACACGTAGCACCGCATGCAGTACAATGTACCGAGAATTAAGTATTTTAAATTGTCGAGTGGCAGAGGTTTTGAGCATATGTTTTAATTCTTTTACCCATAATATGACGCGATCAAACTCTCAGTACAATTCATGTGCCCTTAGAAATTCATTAATTTATTAGCACGGGTACTGAATTATTTCATCAATGACACATTTATCTACTTTCAACCCCTCATACAAAAACTTTGAAATAAACATAATTACAATAGATTGGACCATTAGCAATGGTGGATTGCGTGCTCGCAATGCACCTTGTGTTTTCTTTTCCAGGTTCCACGTATATATTAAGTAAAGTATGCTATGACGGGCATAACACCTAATAGTATCAGGCTTGAAGTTGTCCGTTTTATGGCTCCTCCTTATCTACAGAAAATCGATAGCTTGAAAATGCTGTATACAGCCCATCCATTCCCCAGATTGTCTTTCCCTCTCTGCGCCACTCTGGGTGGTTCAAACCGTCAGGCCAGTCCTGCATCTCGAAAGATATAGCGCCGTGTTGTGGCACGATACCTTCTCCCTGAGTCTTCTTCAGCTTCAGTGGAACTGTAAGGCCATGATCAGTAACAGATTCTGCTGATAAGTGTATAGAACTAAAGATCTCAAAATAGGAGTAAAAATACCTTCATCCTGGTTCCAGGTGTGCACATGGAGAGCCTCTTGATCTGTATACAGTTTCATGCTGATCCCTGATTGTGGTGAAGAAAGGACTGCCGCCGGCACATCCTCTTTGTTCCATGGCTGGGATCGACCTAGATGGAAGATTGTGTCATATACTTCACCAAGATTGTGATCACCGTACTGCCGCTTTTGACGTCTATGACATACATCCACAAATGGGTCCTTCAGAACATCGCCTATGCGTCTGCTAGCTGACCAAAAGTCATGCTCACATCCTTTGCGGTTCCCAAGAATGTCTCCAGTTGATAGACCTGACGCATCTGTAGCAAAGCGGAGACCAGAGAGAGGAAGATGTAGCTTATGGTCCCGCACAGTGTTATCTCTGTCTGGTTCCACACCTGTCAAGTTCTTACTCTTGAATCCATCAAGGTTGAAGAAGGCCTGCTGGCTCATGTTGATAGGGCCCGGCTTTTTTGTTGGTGTGACGCCAAAGGCTATACGCCATTCGTATGGCGTCACGGTGTGTGTTAGACAGGATGCCGCTGTTCCTGGGAAGCCATTCCAACTGCGGTCAAATAGAACAAAGGTGATGCTGTTCTCTGTGTGCGAGCCTATATCCAAGATACTGCGACCCCATCCTCTATCACCTCCATTGAAAGTGGATGACCCGTTATGAGCATTGGTTGCAACTTGATACGTCTGACCGTCCATATCAAAGCTGCCTCCACGCATGAAACCTGCATATCGGCCTTTTTCAGACTCTTTGTCAGTAAACTCTCTTTTGCGAATGACATGTAGAAAGTAACAGAATGTTCACTTACCAATGGCACCGTTCAAGTAAGGATTTCCGGGATAGTCCTCGTAGTCCCGAGCCTGATCAAGACCCAGGATAACATCAACCTCTTCTCCTCGTGAATTATTTAGCCACAGGTTCGTCACAGCCCCACCATAATTTGTGAATGCCATGCGTATACCCTCAGCCTGTATGATATACTTCCCCTCTTCGGTAGTAGGGTATAGCGCAGTGGCGGCAGCAAAAGGACTGCCTCGCGTCCAAGCCGATCTTATAGCTGCTACAGCACTAATGCTCAGGGTGGCTATCCTGCTGATACGGGAAGATATGACACGTAACTCTTGTAGTAGGACATTCTGAAGTGGTTCAGATAATGGTGGACTCGACATGATGCGTCGACGCGTCAATGCCGCGATAGAGATGTCCAGGTGACAGAGTGATTGCAGATTTGCAATGGAATACAAGGCAAAGTGTTTGTGTTCTTAACAGTTTGTAAATCTTTCATTTAAAGTCAATAGAAACTTTTGTTGCTTGTTTCTGTTAGCAAGAAATGGAATGGCTCCGGCGGCCGAAAAAGGCTCCGCCCGGAGACCGACGATGCATAAGATTGTGGGGACTGACCAGGGCCTCCCAGTCTCCTCTCCATTCAAGATCGCTTGGTACGTATCTTACTCAAGGGGAAAGCGGGATATTTCGGAGCAAAAGCTAATTTTATACTATTGGAAGCTAGCTAGCCATAGGGCCACATTTTGATGACATTGCCCAGATACGATCAATTGCATCCTGCATCCTGCAAACCCCACACATTCTACTACCAATTTTCCAGTCGCCTCAGACGAGCATAAACGCCGTCTCTCAACTTCATCGTCTTGCCGATCTTCAAGGCTGCGGTCGGGTACACCGTTCCGTCTGCTTGCTTCCCCTCCACTACTTCAATCTCAAATGCACCGACCATAACGGCGACAAGACAAGCCAGCTCGGCCCGCGTCCACACCTCACCGATGCAGCTTTTGGGCCCAGCGGAGAAAGTCAGCATAGCGTAGTTGCTGTTGGCACCACCGGAATTTTCTTTTCCAGGTTCCATCCACCGCTCCGGGTCAAACACATCGGCTGCAGGGCCCCAAAGCTCGCTGTCGTGGTTCGAAATGTGCGCTGCGTAGGCAACAATAGTGCCCTTGGGTATGAACTGGTCTGCAACCCAGGTATCCTTCTCTGCTATCCTTGTTGCAAATGGTACAAATGGGTGATGCCGCAGGACCTCGCTGCAGACTGCCTTGAGGTAAGGCAGCGAATCGAGAGACAGGGCTTCGACCTTGGCATTGGGTGATGGAAGATGGGTACGTACTTCCTCTCTTACACGCTGTTGCATGTCTGGACGGCGACCGAGCTCATACATTGTCCACTCAAATGCCGTGGCCGTAGACTCATGGCCAGCAACAAGAAATGTCATGATGTGGTCAACGAGCTGGTCCTCAGAAAAGCAATCGCTAGCCAGTGCTGTGGTGATGATATCTTTCTTGACATCTTCCATTTTACCCGCCTGCGGCGACGGCTTTCCAAACAGCTTCTCGCGTCTCTCTTGAATCACCTTCTTGGCTATTTCGCGCATGAAGTTGGATCCAGCTGTTAGCTCCCTATTCTTCTTGACAGGCAGTGTCAACAATAGCCTAAAGTCGATGTAGTTCCCAAGTAGTTCTAGCCAGTTGAATGCGGTGGATGGCTCTAGGAACATCTTTTTGTACTGCTGTCCTATTTCGTTTTCGGGATTGTGTAAGGTGCCGAACTCGTAGCCAAAACCGGCGGTACCGATGATATCCAAGGTCGCTCGCGTCCCCCAGTCGTGAAGCTTGACAATTCCTGTCCCTGATTCTGACGAGGCTTTATTGGAGCCAATTTCAGCCTCTATACCCTTGACCATTTCTATTGCCTTGTCCCAGAAGATGGGAGTTAACTCTTTAACGTGCTTTTTCGTGAATGCGGGCATTAGGTTTTTCCGCTGAACCTGTGGAATATCAATACAGTGAATGGGTTGCTTGTCCGTTCTCTACTTACCTTATGTTCATTACCCTCTAGGAATCCTAACCCATTGCCAGTGAAGCGTTTGATTGCAAATTTGGAGAGATTGGATTTCCCAAAATCATTAGAGTTGTGACTTAGCACATCGCTTAAAGCCCTCGTAGTTGTGACCAGAATTCTTTCGTTAGACAAGGCCACGTAGTAGCGAATCAGTCCATTATTAGGCACAGTCTGACTAACTCTCCTGGCGACGTCCCATGCATGCTCAGTGAAAAGGCCATTTTCATTCCCACTCAGAATTGTGCGGCCCTGCAGTCGCTCCAAAGTCAGTATTTAATCGATGTTGCGCTTTTTTAAATTTCAACACTTTCAGTCTCGGAGTGAACTTATTAAAAATGTGTGCGCTACTTACCGCTGGCGTTGGAAGATGGCGAAAGGGGGTAAGGTATTTGGGGTAGATAATGGTCCAGTATAAGAGCCATGCTGGGAAGAACAAGATCTCAACTATGAACAAAACAAAAATCGACTGGCGGAGGCTTGAAAGGAACAGCAAGTCCCAAATAAAAATACCAAAGGTCAATGTGACTGCTGACAACCAACAGCTAAGGCTTGACAACATTTTGCTTGCAAAATAGCAATACAGTGATAGCGGATCGTGCACAACGAGCCAGAGTAAATTTAGGCAACAGCGAACAAGCCCAGCCGCTATAACTCTTATTTTATGTATTTTCTAGCTATGAATTGTGTGATCATCAGTCGATACCGACCGGCTACCGCCCATCTGTTGAAGCGGCGTATTCTAAGGATGCCTGAAGATAAATAAATGATTGGTTAGTCTATCTCTACTACTGAATTACAATCACGGCGACTTTTACCCTGTACCGGCGACTTTTCTGCCCAGGTACTAACCGTACCGACAGGGGTGACCACCAATGACAGTGTGTATTCTTGGTGACGAAGTGGAGAGAGTACTTCATCCAAGATCTTGAGAAACACTCCATAATTTGTGGACTGATTTTTCTTGGCTAGTCTATGTCGCACCAGTTTTATACGGTCTTGTTCGGGTTTTCAATGCATTCCATTACGGCTCCTAACAGCCAAGGCATCCAATATCTACCTCTAAACTCACTAGCGTGTTCAAATATTTAATAACATATCTCTTTGCTATTAATTAAGACTTCTTGCTTTTGTTCTTCCAACAGAGCTTATTCAAGATGACCCACATCCCTTCTCATCATATTGCCATTGTTGGCGCGGAAGATGGCTCACTCAAACTGTCACAAGAGGTCCCCCTACCTCGTTTAGAGGATGACATGATACTCGTTCGCAATTCTGCTGTGGCACTTAATCCAATAGACGGCAAAATGGTGGGAAATCTGGCGAGTGAAGGTGCCGTGGCTGGCATGGACTATGTGGGAACTGTCATTGGTATAGGTTCCAAAGTCAAGACAGCAGCAGAAATACGCCTAGGTGATCGTGTTTGTGGAGCTGTTCAAGGCATGCATTCGCTGACTCCCAGTGTGGGGGCGTTTGCCCAGTTCGTCGGGGCTACAGACGTTGTCACTCTCAAGGTACCATCATTCATGGCCATTGAAGACGCAGCGACTCTGGGAAGTGGCGTTGGCACCATCGGCCTGGCCTTGTTTCGTTCCCTAGAGGTACCTGGCTATCCAGAAGCTCCTGCAACCGATCGAATCCCCGTCCTTGTTTATGGGGGCAGCACTGCGACTGGTACATTAGCCATCCAGTTATTGAAGCTGTAAGTCTATTACCATTGTCTCATCAGTCAGCCACAACAAGGGTTCTAACAAGAACGTCTCAAAAAGCTCCGGGTTGATCCCGATCGCTACGTGCTCTCCACATAATTTTGACCTCGTCAAATCCTTTGGTGCTGAAGCGGTGTTTGACTACCGCCGCAGTGAAAGCACAGACGAGATTCGAAAGTTCACACGCAACTCCCTCAAACATGTCCTGGACTGCATATCAGAGCCTGAGACAATGCAGTTCTGCTACAAATGCATTGGAAGAACAGGAGGTAAATACACCGCCCTTGAGCCGTTCCCACAATTTCTACACACCCGGCCAACAGTTCAACCCGACTGGGTTCTGGGTCCTACGCTTCTGGGGAAGCCCATTGGTTGGGGTCCTCCATTCGAAAGAGAAGGAGATCCCAAAGTTCGCGAATTTGCTACCAAGTGGTTCGCGACTGCGCAACGGTTATTAGACCAAGGGAAACTACGTACACATCCGGTCAAGCTTATGACAGGCGGCTTTGAGGGCATCTTGAGTGGACTCGAAATGCTGAGAAAGAAGCAAGTTTCTGGCCAGAAATTAGTTTACATCATCGCATCAGGAGAGGAACAAGAGACTTAGATAATCGAAAAACAAGCTTTGTTTCCTACAATACGAGCTACAACTTGCTGCTGGTAATTACCAAGTTCATGAAAAAATATCTGAACTTTACACTAAATGTATTATTTGTAGAGTGTTAGTCCGGCCGAAAAGCTGTACTATTGCTTGTACCCATTAGCTGCTTCGCCTTGTTTCCAATGTACTTGAACGCCCTACACAATTATCATCTGACAATCTGCATCCTGAGTACTTCAAAATGACTTTCTTTATGT
The DNA here is from genome assembly GCA_025948275.1 of Fusarium avenaceum. Taxonomy (NCBI): domain Eukaryota; kingdom Fungi; phylum Ascomycota; class Sordariomycetes; order Hypocreales; family Nectriaceae; genus Fusarium; species Fusarium avenaceum. The sequence continues at coordinate 119,607 of CP109669.1, forward strand.
AATTATTGCCCTACTGCTTTAGTACCTCTCGTAGATATTTACCATTGCCGTCCAAGCCTGTATAAGTCAAATGGAACGGTACAGAGTAGATTGTTTAGGCATTCACATTGGTGAACAGCATAACTACATTGACTGACAACTCAACCCTCGCTCTTCAAATTCTAGCCAGAACCCATTTCCTTATCATGCCCTTCCACCACCAAACTTCTTTCTAGTTTTTGCCACGACTCTTTCTTCCAGTAGTCCAAGTACTTCCTCATCAATCCCTCATTTAAACTACCAGCTTCGGCAAGGCTTGGGGCATATTTCGATGCTTGAGTGATATCCAGGTACACTTGTGCCGGTAATCTCCCTGGACTGGCGACTTGCAGTGGATTATCGGCCTGAGTGTTGCCCTTGAAAAATTCGAGTAGCTTGTAAGGTGGATTGCGGGTCACGTCAGAGTCCGACGATGCAAGCTTGTCTACCCAATCGCGCTGAGACACAGCCTCAAACACTAGGCCATAGTCCCTCAACCAGGGGAGGATATCGTTGTTCCAACTTGCTGGGTGATTACCAGCAACATGAAAGATGACATAGGGTATTGCTTCTGATGTCCCTGGCATTTCGGAGTGTGTGGACACTTCATCAGTCTCACGAGACGAAACACTGTGATTCTGTCGATGGAAGTCGTCTCGCACTTTCGATAGCGTCAGCTCAACAATGGCTGCCGCTGCAACATCAGAAGGGACCCATAGCTGTGCATCGCCCACCCTGAAGACACTCTCGGCTTCTACTTGAGGCAAAGCCCCGACAGTGAGTGCACTCAAGACCATGGTGGGTACTGCTTCCGACGGGTTCCATATCCCGTGGTGTGAATCTCCCGATATCTGGCCTAAGCGAATCACCTTGAGAGGCAATCCGGCATGTTCTGAGGCCGCATAGCAAATTTCCTCAGAGACCCATTTCGACTGTCCATATCCTAGGGACCCCACAGCTTCCCACCCATAACGACGTTCTATAATATGGGTCTTGGATTGTCTTGAGTCAGAGTTTGATGGTGATGATGCAAGTGAGTCTGCCGAAGCAACAGCTGCAACACTTGAGATGAATATGAGCTCTGGAGGATGTCCGTCTATCCGACGAGAGCCTAGGGCCAGTTGAATCAATTGCCATGTGCCTGCTAGCTGAGGCTCAAAGCTGCTTAGCGACATGCTGAAATTGACTGTCCATGCATTGTGAATAACCCTGGTAACGCTCGAGCGTAGAGTCTCATAGTCATCAAGACCCAGCCCAAGTTTGTCATGACCTAAGTCGCCAGCTAGGGCGACTGCTCTTTCTCGGCTTGACTTGGGCAATGTCAGCTTTGAGCTGGAAAGTGCTTGGTCCAACCTCGATTCGGCTTCTGCTTTGTCCTTTGCTCGGATAAGACAGTAGACACGCTTTTTTGGTTCGCGTGATAGAAGGTTATGGAGGATCTGCACGCCGAGGTAGCCAGTAGCGCCAGTGAGTAGCTATTGGGGTGAGAAGGCGTTGTCAGCTGCAGTTCTACACTACTTGAAGGTGAATTTTTCTGGTTGGACGAGAAGCATTGATATATAGTTTAAGTTCGCAGCAAAAGTGAAAGGGGGAAAACTCAGACTTCGAGAAGGAGCAGCAAAGAAACAAAATCGAAAGATATACATACAATGGATTTAGCTGCAGGAGTCGATTTCGTACCCTCCTTTACAGCCTCTTTATTCATAGTAAATCGAGTATACTTTTGGATCAAGTTCCGAGCTACCTCTTGTGGAGCAGCTCCCATGGAGTTCTGTCGTCCCGTGTACACACAGACAATGTGATTGGTGAGAAGAGGAAGAAGAGGGTGATGGAAGACTACGTTGGTAGCCACTTTCTCTGGCTTGATGGATAATTTTCGCACGATCTCGGCTCGAATTCGGGATGCTTGTAGTGAATCCATACCCTGTGAAAAGAAGTCGGAATTCCTTTGATCCTTTAAGGGAGGATGATGGCGGAAGACTATATCTTCTACTATCCTGGCTATCTCGACATCATCCAATGGATGCGTCAAAGAGGACTCGGCGTTGTTACCGACGCCACCTTGTGAATAATAGTCACTAATAGTGGTAGAGAACTGACGATAAAACAGGGCTCGTTGTAGTGTCGACTTTCCCGTCATAGGCAGTGGCGTGTCGGCAGGCTGGATGAGGACAGCGTCAAGTGATACCCTGGCATACGCTGGCATGCGTGAGTTACCAGAACTGAGGTCCGCCTCTATACTTTTGAGGAGGCCGCCATGTGCCATCTTACAAGTATGTGAAGATGGGATTATAATGACACCCAGAGATTCCTGGCCGGCACCAAAAGCCACAGCCATGGCAACATTCGGGTTCTTCATCAAGGCGTTCTCCAATGGTACAGGATTAGCATTCTCGCCGTTACTTAGAATGATCATGTCGTCGTATCGAGCCACGAACTTCCACGTTCGAGGCTTGTCGGGGTGTTTCTGAAATAGGTCCTTCGTGCCATATGATCCATCAGGACGATCAGACATGGTCTTGGATACGAGGCCAGGGAGAACTACCAGGTGATATAGGTCTCCTTCAACTTGTTCAAACCTCATGTATGGTTCGGCGTGTGCCATAGGTTCCAGCCAACCCCACTGTTTATCCCCGTCAACCACAGGCACCATCAGGATGCCCGACTCAGATTGACCATATGTGGTTTTGAGGTTGACTCCAGCATCGACCAGGTGCTGTCCCAGCTCATCTGGTACAGCGGCGCCACCAACGCTGACAAAGTCAAGCTTGGCCAGCTTCTCAACACCACCATCCTCCTCAGCGAGGAACTTGAGTACATATGGCACCGTGGTCAAACTCCGAGATCCAGTAGCGTCGAGTGCTTTGTATATGGCAGACGCAACTAGAGGTCGGTTGGCATCGAGAAGTGAAATACGAGTAGCCATTCGAATAGCACGAAACAGGACACCAAGTCCAAATGTATGGTACAGAGGTAGTGTATTCAAAGTGGGAAGTGTGTGGAGGCGATGGCTTTTCGAATCTGTTCCTGCGACGGCTGCAATCCAGGCGCCAGAGGGCGCTAGTATTGGCTTAGGCAATCCTGTTGTAGTTCCTCCGCTGTGGACAACGACGCCCGGGGTCTGGTCTAGGCTGTGACACTCCAGCTTGGGAATAGGATTGTATTCCTGACCTTCCAAAGCCAAGACGTCACCTATCATTGGAACAACACTTAGAGCCATCTTGCTAAACATCCTTTTGTGCGATTCTGGGACAACTGCTGCGGAGCATTTTGTGACACGCAAAAGATGGTCAACGCCCTGATCAGTGAGTCTTGGAGATAGAAGTACTGTCGTGAAGCCAAGTCGTTGTATCGACAAGAAGGTAATGTAATATTCAAGTGTCGAGGTGCCAATCAATGCGATCACAGTCTTTGACTTGTCTGGCTCCAGTGGGAAGTCGTTTCGGGTCTTGAACGCTCGTAGGTACACATTGGCCCCAATCGTTGTGAGCCGCTCGATGTCAGAGCCAGTGAGATTTGTAAAGTCCTCATTGGCGGTTGCATACGACAAAATGGTTTGCGTATTCCCGGCAAGCCCCCGAATGATGGAGTCCAGGGTGAGGTAATTGTCCTCTTTGGCAGATTGTTCAACCGTCATAGTAATAGTCTGTTGGTAGATTTATGTTCATGGATGTTAATTAATTGTTTGTGAAGCGCTAATTAATATATTATTTCTGTCCTAGATATAATAACGGTTTATTTATCACACATAGTAGTTGCAATTGTGTTCCCGCATTGCTATGACACGCTACACAAGTCACAGGTACGAAACATCGCTGTGAGACTATGGCTGTTTGGCCAAAGGCACCGCTTCTAAGCTTCGGCTTGTGAACTCTGGACACTTGGCCGGCCACCGGAACCTGAGACTGTCCTCGGCGACCGAAATCCGACATTGAGCCGTATCTACGTCTCAAGCGACTTGGCGTGATCCTTCGTGCTTCAGCACGTAATGCCAAGATCAGCAGGCATGGATGACAGCGCTGGGTTTCACAAGCCGCCAAACTGTCATATCTCTTCCCCATGGTTCCACACATGTAACCATAATTCACTAGTCGGGCCGGACCGACGGAACTGTCGTTAATACCGCCACTATTCTCCAATCGATCCGGGGTACAGTACCACCTCTTGCGGAAGGATGGCGTCAGTACAAAAGGTCCAGATGAACACTCATGTAGTAAGCACGGATAACCTCGTAATGATCTACAGTCCCGCAACTCAAAACAAACGCTACTGCGCAGGTGTGCCATCCATGGATGACCTGGTGCTGCAGAGTTTGAAGGCTCGATGCGTGATGCATCTACAGTATCACGTAGGGCATGGTCGTATTTACCCTGGCGAAGGACACCTGCCGAATCTGACTTGATTACGCCTTCCAATCTAAGATAGTCTTTCAATTTGACGTTTGTTTATCTTGGACCCCTGTGATATGGCCTTATGCGTTGATTGCCGATTGGCCAGCGTACCTGTTTTTGTGCTTACGTGGGGATATCAGCCAGTTTGAGGTGGGGCACGTCTGTTGACAGCTTGATCGTGCGAAATAACGTCGTTTGATTGGAGGGATAACGAGTTGGCTCCCTATCTAGGCGCTAAAGCACATGGGTTTATTTTCCTAGTTCCCGCATCTTTCCCGCATCTTTTCCACAAAAGGAATAGCAACACAACTCTAATTCGTGCTCTAAACATATCAGAAGCATGAATGGCTATCATAACGTATCAATGACTGACCTCTTCGAACATTGAGCAGAAGACGGAGTACCAGTCAAGGAAAAATACATTCCGTGGGCTCTTATCCATTCGATCCATAATGGTTACCACGTACCACTGGTAACCTGGCCCACTTTGTTCAACTTGGCGAATAAATTCCTCTCTTCCTTGCTGATGGAGTCGACTGCCGCTTTTGCTGAGGAAAGAACAGGGCTTACATCAAGGCTCGGACCGTGCGCCGCGCTTACGTGGTCTGCTGCGCCCATATTCGCATCATGGTGATCTCTTTCCTGCAAAGCTATTGGATGCGTCACGTCGTGTAGCTGTTTGAGTATGCGGGAGATCAGCCCAAGCAAGATTTGCGCATTCAAGGCTGGCTTTGAGGCTAAACTGAAGCTTCCAAGGGAAACAGAAACCGAATGGGACTTGGTAGGAGCGCATGTTGGCGAAGATAGCGACGTTGTGTTTGGATGAGCCGCGGCATTGTGGTAGATAGGGGTCGGATATTTGCTCTCCAAGGATGTTGATCCTACTATTGCCAAGCTTTTCTCTAGAGATGAGATGACTGGCGCGAGTATCTTGACGATGTATGCGTAGGAGATAGAAATATGAAGTGTGGCGATATCATTGAATCCGAAGCGGCCCAGGATCTGTCGGGGGTGATTCTCGTTCCCAATTTCTGATGGTGCATTCCCTGTGTTGCTGCTGTTGCTACTGCTGCTGCTGCTGCTGTTGTTCGGCGCTTGCCCTGCGCTGGTCTGGATAATGTCAATCAGTTCCACTGTAGCCTCGAGGACTCTATCCAGAGGTGCACCAGGGGAGACTGATTCATGTGGCGCTATCAAAAGATTCTGGGTCGTATCGACGGTTGAATGCAAATATCGTAGCTTAGCTTGATGCCTCAATAATCGATCCTCCAGCACTTTTGTCGCTTCGCTTGGTGTTTGATCTGTAAATCTGTTGCCCTGATGCTCTGCATTGTTCGCCATCGACTCGACCCCAGGATCCTTTGCTCTGTTCATGCTTGTGTCAAAATCTGTTGACATGCCCTGATCAGGAATGGTTGAAAAGTCCAAATCGCAGACTGGCATGGATCCCATGTTCAAAATGCTGAATGGAGATCCACCTCCGCTGTGACTCGTTGAGCCCTCATGGGAGAACGAGTAGTTGGGTGGGAATAAGGGTGGCTGAGTGGACGAGACTTGATGAGTCGAGAATTCAATGGCATCAGATGCCCGATGCGAGGATGAGCTTGAAAGCCAATCTGCACCACCACCGACTTCAATAGTTGAGAAATCGAAATCAGAATTGATTGAATCTCTGGCTGACGGCGGGGAAATTTCCATCTGTTCTTGTTGCTCTTGTTGTGCATGGCCTCCAACAGTCGTCTCACTTTGGCGAGTTGTTGTCTTTGCCCCAGGCCTTGACTTTTGGCTTTTGGGTCTACCAATGCGGCGGTGGGCCCGATAGACGCAGTCGATGTCATTCTTGTCGCACCGGTCGCACCGGCTTTCTGTACCTCCAGTTCGGGTACATCGAATCTTGAGCTCGTGACATCGATCACATGCTGCTCGCAGCTTGGCGTCACTATCCTTGGTGAACTGAGACATAGTTTTGGTGATAGAGCTGATTGTCAGAACGAGAATGAAAGGATATCAGACCTCGACCATGCGTGTTTTTTTCCAAGAAGTCAGGACGCAAATCTTATATTTAAGATGCTAGGCAAGTGGAGCATTACTCAATTATCCTTAGTATCACTCCTAGCAATGCTGACATGCATATCCCGGACAGTCTTACCTCTTTCGCATTTTAACGAGCATTTCTTGGCTGAAGGACTAGAAATGAGTGTAAATCTAACGGGAACTAAATACTTCCACGCAATAATCCAGAGGTTCTAGCAGCAGACAAATCTATATGTCAAGTATAAAGGTATACCATAATCATATATTGGATCAGTAAAGGTATTAGGAATACAGACCTTTGTCATACATTTCTCCACCCCTGATGTGTAGGTCCCCTATGTTGGATGTCTGCAACTGAGAGAACTGTGCGGGGAGTCTCGGACAGATCCCTTGCCCGCCTTATCAGTGGTCTGCAGCTGATGATCCCCCGCAGCCAAATTTGGCGGAATGATGGTTGCGGCCACCAGAAAAGGAAGGAAAACAGCTGATTCTAATGCTTATGTTCCGAACTATGTATTAGGTAACGACTGGTTACTGTAAGCATGGCGTTTTTTGGACGCGCCATATCCTCGATCTCGACAATACCCTCTTCAGAACCCCAGGTGAGTCTCTGACTACCTGCAAAGAATACACTTTTGCATATACGCTTTCGAGTTTCATTTTCCTTGCTACCGCCTTTGACTGCATTCAGCTCCACTAGCAATGAGATGCTGGGGCAGGGCAGTCAGCTGACCAGGTCATTGCCTTTGGAAGACCCCTCGGCCGAATTTGCGGTTCGAAGACCTCCATTTACCACAGATCCTGTAGTAGTTTTGCTTATCGCGAGGTAAAAAGGATACCCAATGCATGCTACAATTGCCTATGAGTTGGATATTGAACTGAGGACTGGATATCGTATCCGTGTTTGTACATTTCGACTTTGCGCTTAAAATCACAATTGGAAACCCTTTTAACAAGATAGCCGCGTTCGACATGTGTTAGTCTCACCACATCCCATCCGAAGAGAAAGCTGAGATCGAAAGCCGATCCAGCTAGAGATCGGTAGAGTTAATCCGTGATCAGTCAACTGTATCACGAATGGCCGGCGCTTATAAGCCAATCAAAATATGCTGAGTGTCGGATGGAAATAAAAACCCGAATTTCCGGTGAGATTTAAGAGCGTTTCGTTCTCTTGGATTTATTCGTTAAAGGCGTCGATCAAAATTGTGGTACCTTCTGCGACGCGATTGCTTCTCTCCCATTTCAGTGTTGTCAGGAGCTTAAAACTTCATATTTGTTTAATTTATCGAACGTTTATCTCCCTATGTTGTTAAATTGGGTTCGCACATCAGTGCTTAGATTAGGCTACTGGCAGGTAATGCTCTAGATCAGGCCACAAAAAGCTGCTGCACTATTGTCCTAGTGATTTCACCTCGCTTGGTAGAAGAACTTCGACATAGGATTCGGCATTACCTTATGGAGGCGACTTATAATACCCTAGAGGAGTATTGTCTTACTTTTCCCAGTATCACCTTTGATGCAAAGCGGTATGTAATCAGGGTTATATTAACAGCTCTGGAAATACCTAGCAAGGAAAGTCAGGGATAGTAATAGAAAAAAGGCGTGCTCTTATCACATTTAATCTGCATTCTGATAATTAAAAGATTAGATATATAAGAAACCTAGAGACACATCTTATTGCTTTCTTCCTCATTGACCCTCTTTTGCTACTAAGCCTGTGGATTAATAACCTCCTCAGTGCTTCTAAGAACAACTTAGAGACTGTCCAATAAGCCCTTCTATACCTGCCTTGGGCTCTCAAAAAAGGTGGCTTGTTCTCGATCTGGCACTATTGATAAACTAACTGAGGGCAGGACTATGGCTTAAGCCTGCACTGTTAACAATAAGTGTAGGCCTATCATTGGGCTCCCCGCCCGGCTATTCGGCTACGTAGATCACGAGCGTGGTTTAGTCAGTCACTCAATCTTCCTCCTTGGAACGTCACAAGTTCAGCCGCTCTGTGTACCCCGCCCTGACCTTTACGACCATTCGCCTCGATACTTAATTTACCGCTTTCCAACCTTCGATTTTATAGCCAGCTATGTGGCCTGTGTTTGGTAGCTGTTGTATTCGATCCTATGCCTGAACCTTGATTCTCTACAAGAACTTGCGAGGCAGACGCCCAATCACGCATACAATGACTGGTACCAGTAAAAGACTCAACTGCGATCCGCCTCTTGGGAGCATTGCAGTTGACTCCGATATAGTTGGCCCGGGTGTAAGTTAATACCGGTTGATATGACGTACTACGTCTGAAAAAAGCTTAATATATTACCAGGCTCTGGCAGCTTTCTTTGTAACAGCTGTAATAACGATAACGGCTGTGATCTTCGGCTACCTTTCTGGTTCTCTAGGTGATGAATTCAAGAGCGACCTGGATCGGAATGTGATCATTTGGGCAGAAACAAAAGCTCGAGGTTTCAGAAGCCCAACCCCTCCGCCTACCGCGATTAGTAAAGAGAAGTTCCATGAAGCAAGAAAACAAGCCATCACTCAATTCATTCTCGCACTTAGCGACCAGCAACTGGTTACTGGTCTTGCTATCCTGATTTCCGGAGTCGCCAACCAGAGACAACTATCAGGATATGAGTTCTCAGTCGTTCTTTGCCTTGCTTGGTTCTCATCCACAACACATTTAGCAACGCTAGATGCACTGCGAGCCTATCTCAGATCTCACAGTGTTATTCGCGACATTCGCGTCTGTGCGATGGTCTTGGTTCTAGTCCTACTGCTCTATGCCTTTTGCGTTACCATTATTTCCTTGCAGCTTGACTCAACCATCCCGGTTCAGTGTGTCTTCTCCAACCGTCCGGACTCAACTAACCCACTCTCTTTGGTCGGTAATGCCTCATCGGCGATAGCGCTATTAATTTTAGTGTATGGATACTGTGTCCGGATATGGAGCCTCTATTTTGATGATGGGACACTTTGTCGAACCGTTGCCCGTGTGTCTAGCTGGCTGCCATCTGGAAGCAGAAAGTCTCACCTGCTTACGGAAATAGGACTGTCGCATGAACAACATATTCAAGTATGGCATGCAGTATGTCGAGCCGCAAGTCTGCGGTTTTTGCTCTCTTTACCGACCTGGATGCGCCAAGTTGTCAAAGGAAGCTACTTGGTCCAGGAATTTTTTCTTTCGTCATTTACTGGCATCGCATACAGCTTCACATATGGGGTCTCGCAAGTAATTTTCTACCGGTGGCTTGGGGCCCCGTCACTGGATGCAGACACAGACTACATGGGGTTTGGACAAATTATGGCCATATTCCTGCTTGTGCTGCCTTTTCTTGCGGCTACAGAATGCTACCACGGTACTTCCCCATTCATCAAGTATGTGTGGCTATAAATACTGACAATTAGAAGATTACATAGAAAAGGTCTCACAGTCCGCAAGGATTGAAACCATTAATGAGATAAACACACCATCTCAGCAAAGTGTCGTTAATCACAGTGCAATAGACCAACGAGCTGTGTTGGACGTTAGCAACGATTCAGATATCCAAACAATCAGAACGGCATACACTAGGCTCTGTGATGACATTATTAACTACCTTGCACCGGACTTTTTTCTTATACGACACTTCGAGGCCCAGCAACGTACTGTTAACAATACCGAGTTAAAACTATTGGATGGGACAAAGGCGAGTGTATTGATAGAATATCTACGATTCAAAGAGTGTGAGGAAGCAGTTACCATAACCTCAGCCATAGGATTCTTTATTTTTACACTTTTTATCTGGATCATTGTTGGGATTTTTCTTAACATCTCTACGTCTTCTTCAAACGCAGGGTTTGTACAAGGATTGATAACTGCCCTATTCTTTTCTATGCTAGTAGTCGGTAAGATCACTAATCTGGTGATACGAGTGTTTGGGCTCAGGCGCAGACTCTTTGTCAGCAGCATAGCTTTGCAAGGACCCCAGGAACAAATTGATAGGAGGCGTGGAACCGCTGTTCAGTTGACTCAGATTAGGAGGGGTGCTACTGGACTAGTTGAGGAAGGACAGCGTTAATTGAAATACTGTTCTGCTATAAATTGTTGGTGTCTGGTTGATAGTAATTGTCTGGGCTTTGCAATCTGGATTCAGTCAATTGAAAAAGCTTTAACTCTGGCATTTCATTAGGCTAAGTTAAATCATCGTTCTTTCGCGGCCAAGACATGCGACATGAAAGGTAGCCAACTGGTCAATCGAGACTGGCTGGGCGCTCGGCAAGGAGGCATGCAGCATGTCCGATGTATTAGCCTGAACCCACCAGCAATATAACCCTTAATGAGATGCTTGGTCTCGGCATTTTCTCCCACCCAATTATCTATAGAGTAGCGAGAGGATGTTTCGACGGGACATGTGGAAAACAATATGCCATGCAGTAAGATCCTCTCTCAGGTAGGCCGGCCTAGACAAGATGCAGTGTCTGTTAGATCGTTATTAATGACATTGTACAATGGAATGCAATGTGGTCTTGTATTTCCGAGAACGGTTTCTAGTTCGAATGGTTCTGATCGTATTGTCTGGATTCTTCAATCAACGGGGCCATCGCAATAGTTCCGATTGATCGTTCTGGAAAAATCGGTTTCGTACTAGAACCGTTCTTCCCTTTCTCTCCAGTACTAACGTGACACCCCAGGCTGCCGGCCAGTTGACGCGCGTGAGGCATGCATGCCACTACGACCCCAACACAGATCTCAATGACTGACCACTGAACCATTCCCTTAGAATTAACTATTAAATGATGGTCGTTAGCACAGACCAGTCTTAAAAACTGCGGTTGGAAATTTATCTCACTAGTGAAATCCACTGATGTATTGAAGCGAAGCAGAGTTGGGATACGAATTATGTTCACTATTGTTAGACTTGACGCTTCCCATTAGTCGCCATACAAACCTCATGGGGACTTTAACTTACAATAAGCCGACACTAAACATAGCAATGATGCCAATTTTCTTCTTGTAGACCAGTCCGAGACGATATGTTTGAGTCGCTGGTAAGATAAGCATCCAGATGTCGAGAAGAAGATTCAATACGGCATGCGTCATCCACAGAACATTTGTGTCAAGTATAATTCCTTGCGTTGACTTGATCTTCCATCCTTCCCAGAACAGCGAGAAAGGTACTCTAGTAATCGATGCTAGAACTGTAAAGAGTGCAGTCGAAAAGGCGATGTAGGCCAAAGTCCACCAGGCAGCCTTACGAAATTTAGTGTCCTGGAAGATCCGCAGAAAGAAGAGGAGAATTGACGCCTTGATCAGAGACAGGCTGAGTAAATATGAGAACTCATTGACTACCAAGAACTGAATTGTCAGAATATGGTGAACGTACTAGGAAGGTGACTTAATGGCTTACCTTGAAGAAAGTAGTAATCTGATGCTCTGTGAGCACCCATATGTTACGGCCGAGGCCCCAGTGGATCACTATAAGGGTCAGAAGCATTGCTGGCGTTTTTGAATAATTTTGTTACTCACTTTTGAGTGTGGATATGCTTAAGGAAACAACTAGTACCTTCGTTTATCAGTATGCGTATTCGTTCGGCATATACGTTATCATCGGCACGTACAGAGGATAGAGCCAACAGCGTATCGTCAGCCCCCCAAGAGAATGGCCCTGTGATCTTGGACACTACTCGGATCGCCAAAAAGAACGCGGCAAAAACAGATGCTACAATAGTAGTAGTATGTAGAACATAGCGGTCATCCACATTTGAGATGCCACAGGCTGAATTTGTGCTATTGATAAAACCTAATTTTTTAATTCTCTTAGAATGTAGCCTTAACAGAAATAGGATATTTATAAACTGAGGTAGGTCGTGGGGATATTATCATAATCATGTGGTGGTCTTACCGAAAGTGTCCACAACTGTACAGTCTTGGAATACACAATGATGCGCTCTGACTTGAAAACCTTCATCCCCACAAAGACTACTACGGCTTTTGTTAAGATGTTCTGTTTGATCAGAAGAACGGGATAGACAATCCATCTATGCAATGTTAGGCATATCTTTATATTCACAATCGAGGGGGCATAGGGTTAAAGGACGTTCAATAGTCAAGAACAATGTAAATATCACTCACCACACATCCGGAAATTTCCTCAGAATTAACAGGTAGGCCCAATACTCCAATGATTAGCAAATAGGATGTAAGTGCGAGAAAAAAGCTGCGTCCGTTTTGCTTAGTCGGCATTATGCCGACTCATAACTTGTTCAGGGGTACTACTTCTTGTAACAGTGCTCTGTTAAGAAAAGAAGGGTTGAGAAATAAGTTCAAGGTAGTTTTCATGTTTCTTCTTAATATCAACCCAAAACGTCAGAAATGGAAGTGGCGTCAACTCAAAAAGAGTTCTTCCGATTGAGAGCCCAGTTCAGATCTATAGATTGCCAATCAGCAGGCACTAAAGTTTAAGTAAAGTTAGATTTCAAGAAAGTAACCGCTTTTAGAAGCCGAGCTTGGAATGCACGGCTGAGGTTGATTATGAGATTCCAGCCAGAAGTAGTTAGTGCTGACACGCTATTACCATTTTGAATTCCCCCTTTAAATTAGCTCAAGTAGCTAAGGGGGGTAAAGATAGTAGTTGGGCTTCATACAGAATGGAAATTATTTCCATTCTGGTTTCTTTATCAACTCTCGCCCTTTTTTTATTTGTCTTCTAACTCGGTGGGGGCTTAGTACACAGTAAGGTGGGGCAGTGTCGCCATGATCTATTTCACCTTAAGCTACCTCACTAAGCCGCCTGCGAACTTATATTATGTATTTAGTTGAGCCTGTGCGGTAACTTTTACAGCTTCGATTGAGCGTTGTCAGATTGTGCTTGCAGACCTGTTTTCAAAGCGGCCGAGATGTCATCTCCCGCTTACAAACTCAATTTACCAATGTCAACTTGCTATTGGTCTTCTCTTGGTCATCAACGCCTTTTTCCGGCTGACTGAGACATGGCTTGATTTCTGTATTCTTATTCGCTTGTATCCTGCCGCTATCTTTCAGCTTTCCAAGCCCGTTTTGGTTCCGGGTTGTATCCGCAAGTCTCACAAAAATCCGGCATACCAGAGATAATCCTCCCCAGAACGCCTTCAGTGGACTCAGTCAATTATTAAATATTTTCGCACGTCTTCGGCTGTAAATATGCCGAGACGTTATGTCTCGGTGGAGATCCTGCCCTTGAGATCATTGAAGAAAGCGTGACAGAGGCCGGGGACTTATCCCAGCTATATTGACCGAAGCAGTAGTGATATCCGGTTCTGGACAGGTGGAAGACGTAAGGGGCTTGTTAGCTTGGCCTATCAACCCTAGACTTTCGCCCAACTAAACACGGGATCTCTTGCTCGGTTACAAATACGGCTTAATCTTAAAAGGTGCAAGAGGTGGAAAGGCGCAGCACACATACAACCATCCTGCTGAAAATGACAAGTATCCCCAATATAGCTTTACGCCAGGTAAGTCTGCTAAATGGTCTATTCACGGGGGATGGTGTAAACCAGTTCGTTATTGACACCAGTAAAGACGACACATTGGGATGCTGGAGTGCAAAGCGGTCCACCATTTCCACATGACGCAGACTATCTCCTTTAAGAATCCGAGGTAAGTGCAGGCTGGGAGGTTGTCGGGCTCTTAATTTCATCTTTTGAAATAATACCGTGACATCAGCAATTATTGTTGGAGGTCTTATAGAATGCGTCGGTTAATAATGTAGTAAGAAATGCATTAAGAAACGCATAACCTAAATAGCTACATACGGGCTTTTTCCCTCGCTTTAGTTTTAAGATTAAATGAGTTTTCCATAATCTTCAAGCGGGAGGTATAATGGGAATTTGTTTTTTCGGCCCTTACGTACCATAATCAAGACGTGTTGAAATAACAATTGATATTTCAATGGTATGTTAGTTGAACAACTGTCTTTGTCTAAAGCTCTTGGGATTAAAGATAAGCCCGGCCGTATAGCTTTGCAAAGGAAACAGCTGGATTGCGCTTTTAAAATCTAGGACGACCCGATTAGCGTCTGGCAAGACACTATGAAATTCATAGCAGTCTGTACTAAGATAGGGCTTTATTAACACAGGAGCTTTTTTAAAAAATAAAACAGGGCTCTATAGAAACCAAAAAGTAACAGTGTCTTAAATTCAATAAGGTTCCCTTACCACATTAGCTATAACTCTATTCATTAAAGGTATGAAAGCCCCTGCTGGGTCTGGAAACAGTAACTAATAATAAGTTCAATTAAGGCATTTTATAGTCTACTATACTATAATTTACATGTTATGTGAATAGTAAGGGGTGATTTAGTATTAATAAATAGCTAGATTAAGTACATATAAACTAGTTACAAGATAATTATTTATTAGCAGAGCTCTAGTTATAACTTTAGGTTTAATTTATTCTATTTATATAAAAGCTTAGTATACTACTAAAAAGGTTCTTATAAACTTATACATTTAATAAAAGAATAAGAGCATACTAGCATAGAAATACAACAAGTACAAAAGAAACCATGGATATTATACCAGCTACAACTATTAAGTCCCAGATAGTTCGAAATTTCACCTCACTCCTATATTGGATAGGAACTTTACCCTCTATAGATGTCCGTACTGTTGGCTGAGACCTAGTGAGGGTTGTTGTGGAAGTATTCTTTGTTGTTTTCCGGGTGTCCAGCAGTCTCGGTTTGGTCTTGGAAACATCCCCCGTCATAGCTTCCATAGTCTGCGTTGCTAGCATATTAGATGCCAAGCTTGCAAGCCCTTTCTCAGTAGCCTGCATTGCAACCATGCCAGCGTGGAATCCAATGGCACCCTGAGTAGAGGCTGCGGGAGCCCAAATTGTGTCTCTAGCAAGGTCTTGGGCTGCTGGAATCCCGTTGTCTATATTCAGTATAGCCTGCCCTATCTCCCGAGTCTGTTCCGTAACCCCTTGAGCTGCTCCGCTGATCGCATCACTTGCATTCGTAGACAATGCATGAGTGATAGAAGATCCTGGAGGTAAACCCGCTTCCATGGGGATGGCATTGGTTGCAACGGCGGCTACCTCGTCTATGCCAAAACCAACACCCATTCCGACAATGGATGCTCCAAGGGGTATTAAGACGTCTCGCTTTCGTACTTCGTGTAGATCAATGCCTCGTTTGGTGAGCTCAGCCTGTATGAGCTCAAGCTTCCTGTATGCTACTGATAGTCGACGAGCTCCATAGGCACTTAGCAGCAGGGTGCCTCCACAGGATGGAAGGGCGCCTACTGCTCCAGTGGTAATACTGCAAATTGCAGCTGTATGCTGGCGCGTTTTAACCACTTCTTGCTTGCGGAGGCGATCAACATCGTAAAGGGATATGCGATGTGCATATTCGACCTTGTCGAAATCGAAGAAATCTCCAATAGTCATCTTTCAACATAAGATAAGATCTTAATACGAGTGTATGATAAGAATTACAACACAAGTGTTGCAAGAGATTCAAGGCCACGAGTACTGGTTTTAGATGCTATGTTTATAATGGTATGCGAGAAATACTATTAATAGTTCCGAAAATATTCGGGACAGCTGACTTGAAGTGATGTCACAATTTCTAAATGTATCATAGGTTGAACGCCAGCTAATACATCAAGTCACACGAAGTTGGGCTATGCTTACAGACTAAACAGTTTGGTGCTCTATATGTCTTGTCAAGCAACCTACATTATTCAATTGCATACAGTCTTATTGGATGCCTTTGGAAATTATGGGAGCTATTGAACGCCCAGGGCTTAAATGGTAGGCTGTGCAACCTCCGTCAATTCGAGGATATCGTTCTGGGTCAGCCACTCAGCCGCCACATATTACCCCGCTCAACTCATAATGTCCTGGGGGAGTTAAGGTCTGAAAAGTAATCACAACCGCCTTCTTCGTTATAAGATAATATATTATAAAAAGAAGTGCTGGTGGGCAACCTTGTTAGATTTGAGACCCTGTTGCTTTACGTTCTGTGTAGAAACCTCTATTATTAAGATTTCTATGGATTTAAGTAGGATAGCTAGATCTCTTGTTTGAAGGTGCTACCAGACTTGATACAAATAAAAAGAAGTGCTCCTGTATAATAAATGAGTATTTATATAAGAAACCTATATTTTAGATCTGTAAAGCTTAGAGAAAGATATAAATCTATGTTTAGCAACTTATAAAACAGATGGATGATACAGTCCACTATACTTGAATGTAAAAGAGGGGCATTTGGGGTGGTATGTCTTTATTAAGGTAGCCTGACCTTAGTATGCGGCTTTATCTTTGGACCAGGGATACGTTGAGCAGGCAGCCCAGGCTCACGCGGAGGATCTTGGGCATGATGACAAGCTTCCGAGAGCCCATCAGCACCCTAACAACCTTTGGGCCCTGCATGGATACTACGAGTGTCTTGTGTGACTAGGTCTCAAAGCCGAGGCGCGGATCATCAAGAAGGAGCTCACTCTTGCCAGTGGTACGGTCAATATTGAGATCGAGTCATCATGCTTCTGTCGACTGAACACAAAGGGAATGAATGAAGAGCAAAATAAGGAAGGAAGGGGATGCATCATTGGGGTACTGTCAACAAATCTCAACAATAAAGGTAGTTTGTAGGTAAATACTGATGGCAACTAGCTGCCGGTGCCAAGGGTAACTCTTGTCCTGCGTGAAGTCTTGCTGCCTATAAAGTACTGGCAGCTTCTCCGTTGTTGCCCCGCTTAGTGAGCCAGCCTCAAACTCAGCCCACATGTATTGGGCTTAGCCCAAGGACGGCCAGCGTCTTTGCCCTCGTACTGTTATTGGGACAGGAACGAGCATTCCATCTACTTGGGGCTGAAGAATGAGAACAGTACTTACACTTGCGATGTCAGCGAGTTGCGTCCTCTTCCCATCCGCTATGGCGAGATCATGTATCTGCTTTTAAAGTGCTGTGGTACAGGCTGGGGTTAATGGGATGCCTCCCGCCCGTAGGAGATTGTCAATGGCCATTGTGACAGCAGGGACTGGCATGCCCCACAGAAGGGGCCTGTTATTAGTGTTACAGGAAGGAAGGGCAATATATATTATTTATATCAATTACTAGCTTGGCTTCTATTTAAGACTACTAGACATAACTCAAGGTTATACCTTTAGATGTAGGTACTGCTATCTAACCGAGTACGTATTGAATATTAAATACGACTCTGAGCGGCGAATTAAGTGTTCGCTAGTCCCAGTGAATAATCGGCTTTATCACCTATTATTAAGACTAGTTAGCAAGTAGAAAACTGGTATCAAGACGGGATATTAACTAACTTTGCCTTCGCGCAAGTCACTCAACGCGGTTTCGAAATCTTTGACCGAGTAGACCTTACATAACCTCTCGACTGGGAAGTTTCCTTGGCGGTGAAGTTCCATTAACTGAGGGATAAACTACGCAGCCGTTTCGCGGTTAGAATTCGACTTGAAAAATTTGGGTGTAGGACCACTAACCTTTTGAGGATGGGAGCCTCCTTCAACAACTCCGATATAGCTCTTATTTTCCAATAAGAATGTTTGGGGCTCAATCCTAACGACACTATCTGGGGGTGGGACGCCAACCGTCGTTGCCGTACCCCTCGGAGCTAGACATCCAAATAGCGATTCAATAACAGGGATGCGCCCAGTACAATCAATCGCAAAATTGGCACCCCCATCAGTAATTTGCTTAATCGTAGCTTCAACACTGTCACCACCGCATTTTGTTGGGTTAACTGTATGGGTGGCACCAAGCTCCTTCGCCATGGCGAGCTTGTCGTCATTTACGTCGACAGCGATGAGTTGATTGACTTGAAGATAGGCGGCTGCCATCAAGGCGGCAATTCCGACGCTCCCAACGCCGAATATCACGACAGTCTTGGTCTTGTCAGGTTTCAGCACGTTAAGGAGCGTTCCCGCACCGGTCTGAAAGCCACAGCCAAGAGGCGCGTAGTAAGAGAGCGACTCGGGATAAGGACACTTGACCACACATCTCTCTGCAACCACCGACATGCGGGAGAAGGAGGATTGACCAAAACATTGGCTTCGCACAGAGGTTCCATCCTGGAGCCGTGCCGGCGTGGAGCCGTCCGAGAGGCGAACTGAGCCGGTGTTCACCGGGGAATGAACGTGGCAGCAGGAGGGGTTGTCGGCAAGACACTGTTTGCATTTCCCACAAACATTAAAGGAAAGAAGGACGTGATCTCCAATCGTCAGAGACTTGTCCTTGACATTACTGCCTAATGCTCGGATAATGCCCGCACCCTCGTGGCCAAAGATGGCTGGGTACTCCACGCCTGGAAGTAGGCCTGTTTGGAAAAGTACATCCTACACGGATTAGATTTCGCTTCAGGTTGGTCTAAAAAAGGTGGATGACACACCGTATGACAGATACCGGAGTACTTCATCTCAATGAGCACCTCGTCGGAGCGCACTTCGTCAAGGGTGATGGGTTCCATCACAAATTTGTCCCCTGGTTTATGGACGACCAGGGCCTCCGTGGAGATGTTTCTAGGAACGGCCATGTTGACGAGTGATGGGGGAATGGACAGCGTGGTAAGACAATGATTGGGATCTAAGAAGCCAAAGTGCCGGTGGTGCAGCGAGGTTGTTAATGTCGCAGGAATTCGGATACTCTGGTCACTTAAGAAATTCTAAATGTTTTAATGGGGTGAAATTTCAGAACAGATAAGCACAGCATATCGAGCTCAAACTTCGTCGCAATTATCACGGAAGCATTCCGTAAAATACAATATTTCGTATCTTGGTTGGCTTAATAAAGTTTCTCCTGATGTGGGATGACCAAGCTGAAGCGGGGTTTAGCGTGGTGAAGTGCTAGATCAAATCACCCTAATGATCCTATCCGGGGATAGGGTGCGGGGAATCCGGGGTAATGGGGTGGGTTAGCTTTGATTGCAAGAGCAAGTAACGCAATACTCAAGTATTGGTGTGACAAGATTGGGACAAATGTGAGTCGATACCTCGGAAATGTTAGGAAAATTCCGGATAAGATTAATGTAATTTGTAGCGAAATCCAATACTACCGGGGATTGGAAATGCAACTCCTGCCATCCCAACAGCGGTCTATCCGGTTTGATCTAAGTATCGGAAGAGAGCCGAGGTGTCTAGAGGATTTATCATACTTCGGCATCCCACTGTCATAATTGCCCGTTGTAATAGACTATGGTCACTGGTTCTCCTACCCACCTAACTATTAAAGAAAGCATGTTCGCAACCGGTTCATAGGCTAGATGTGTTGCTTCCTGCGCACTCAAACCCATTAGTCAGCTTCTTGATCATCGCTGTCCAAACAGTACTCCATCAGCTATCCCATTGACCATCATCATGGAGACCGCGGCTCGCCGGGAGGTTCGTCAATTAATTCACCTCTCTATCCTTACTGTCTAGAAGGCCACTAACAGTTTCATAGGAGCTGGAGCAGATCCAGGATGAACTCGACATTGAGATTATTCCTGGAACGGAGATCATGGCTGACATCGGAAGCCACCATTTTGTCAGGAGCGATGACAGGTCTCGTCAGGTTCTCGTGCCCCAGCCCAGCCAGAGTCCACATGACCCTCTCAATTGGACTCAGGCCTGGAAGCTTTCTGCCCTCGTCGCAGTGTCTACTATGAGCTTCACACAGGGTTTTGCACCTCTGGCTCTAGCCCCCATGTTTGGCTACTTAATGCAGGACTACGACAGGTCGCTCGCTGATGTCATTCAGTTTACAGGCGTTACCATTCTAGTCCTTGGCTTCAGTAACTTCTTCTGGTCCGTGGACTACTAACATGCCAGCCTATTGGACATAGATGCTAATATTGCGCGATTTAGGGTCCCGATATCTACTTCCTTTGGCAGACGCCCTGTATTGATTGGATCCCAAATCGTGTGCCTTGCTTCTCATATTTGGCGAGCAAAGGCCTCCACGTATAACGAGTTCATGGGAGCAGCGATGTAAGTAAGCAGCCATTCCTGAATTTTCACACTTCCACTGAAGCAAGATATAGCCTCAGTGGCATCGGAGCAGGCCCCGGAGAGACGATTCAGCCTAGCGTCATCGCTGATATCTTCTTTCTTCACGACCGTGGAAAATGGAACACGATGTACTGGGTCACATACACCGGAGCACTGATGGTACGTGAATTAGTACCGTAAAGAGGGTTCCGTTCAGACTAACACTTGAAGGTTGCGCCTATTATAGCAGGTGCCATGGCTGATCATATCGGTTGGCCATCTTTTTGGTGGCTCAATGCTGCCATGACCGCTTTCTCTCTGCTTGTCATTGTGTGCGGCTTTCCGGAAACAATGTTTAGTCGTGCAGAGGCCTCCGAAGGGCAATCCCAATCGCCAGAAACGTCCTCTAAGGTCGTCAAGGTTGAGTACCGGGAACATACGTCAAAGGAAGCATCTAGAGACAATTCTGGTGGAAGCCAACTGGATGCGAATGCCGAGCGAGATCCGTGGCTTGGCAAGGGCACACCTAGTCGACAACAGTGGATGTTGTTTCAACGAAATTCTTCCCCATTTCGATCTATTATGCTCGATCTCTGGATTCCATGGAAGCTATTTACTTTTCCAATCGTTTTATTTGCTTCGTTTATTGTCAGCTGGAGCTGCAGCTGTATGCTAATTCTAAATCTGACACAGACTCAAGTCTTTACAGCACCACCATACAATTTAAGCTCGCAATCAGTTGGTATGGTCATTAATTCATCTGAAAAATGGAAATTCAGAAATATTGACTGAAGAACAATAGGGTTTACCAATTTTGCTCTTTTTATCGGTGCTTTAATTGGACTTGTAACAGCAGGTCCTTTTAGTGACTGGGTCTCTGCCCGGGCAACAGCACGGAATAACGGAATTCGAGAGCCGGAAATGCGACTTCCCGCTATGGTCCCGTACGTCCTGTTAATGGCATTTGGTCAAACCATTACCGCTATTGGCTATCAGAGAAAGTGGCCATGGGAGGTTATTGTTATTCTTGGCTATTTATGCACGGGGATCCAGATTGCTGGACTTCCCAGTATTAGCAGTACATATGCTGTGGACAGTTATAAGCCAGTTGCCGGATCACTATTTGTGGCTATAACAGTTAACAAGAATCTATGGGGCTACGGTATGGGGAAATTTCTTACACCCTGGACAGAGGCAAATGGGTAAGAGTCTCTTACTTACATTACGGTTTGGCATACTAAATCAGTATTATCCTAGGTTCATCCCCGTATTTATGGTAAATATGGCTCTTACCGTTTTCTGGTGTTTACTTGGGGTAGTTTTTTATTTTCACGGGAAGACCTTTAGAAGGTGGACTAAGAATAGCTATATTCATAGCCTGAAGCTATAGTGAAGAGTTAGCAAAGATTGGACTCTGGTTAACCTCCATGTATTTCAAGCTAATTCGCTATGTTTTCCATGAATAGTATGATTTTATAGTTGTTATGGTAATCGCATGTTCCCTGAGGATACAAAAACAGATATTCGAATGTATCTGGAAGACGAAGCTTGGCGAAATCAGAATCAGAAGTAAGATCCAGTAAGATCCCCGGCTCAGTGTCGAGGATATAGACCGCCTAGTCGGCCTTGCTATGTATCCTGAGCCGTTGATTATTTATACCGCCATTCTTATTCGTTTTCTATATGACGAAAGGTACCTCCGTGACCCTAAGAGCCAGCTGAAGATCTGGGTGAGGGCAGAGTTCAGACAACACGCCTCAGGTAAGTCAAATATATAATCCTATAGTCCAGCAAGTTTTCGCTTCTGCCAGCGAGATGGACCTTGATTAGTGATTGCACTTCTTGAACGCTGCCGTTCTTGCCCCCATATCACTCTCACTCCTATCGCTTGCTTTTCTTCTTGGTCTACGTATTGGTGATATTAACTGCTGGCTTCCGGATTTTCATGCCCTACTCAATATTCCTTTTGAGTCGCACAAGCCCATATGACTGCTCTATAAGTCCTTTAGTGATTATCTCCATTAGAAAGGGGACCCTCGCTATGATTACCTTCGATTAAATCCCTCAGAAACGCACGCTCTATCGACTGATAGATGTATTGAAATTGTGATGAAAAGGGGGTTAAAACAAGATATTTGTGGGATTGAGAGGTTGAACGCCACATCTAATGACGTTGATCTCGATACCTTGAATCGCTGCATACCCTTTCAACTCCAACGTTCCTGCCTCTATTGGGTCTATCATTGGGAAGCCCGTGAAACCCCCTTCAATGATGGTGACCAAATTTACACCTTTCTTTTTCAACACTTTATCCACTAGCTAGAAGTGATGGCGCTTCAAAAACGACTTTTAGATGACATTAAAGCCCTCTGAGACTTGGTGGACCCGATCAAGGTTCGTGTAAAGCCTCTCACATACTATCTGGTTA
The DNA here is from genome assembly GCA_025948275.1 of Fusarium avenaceum. Classification (NCBI taxonomy): domain Eukaryota; kingdom Fungi; phylum Ascomycota; class Sordariomycetes; order Hypocreales; family Nectriaceae; genus Fusarium; species Fusarium avenaceum. Next base: position 142,423 of record CP109669.1, read on the forward strand.
TATTGACCGCTGTAGCAGCCCTCCGGCATCTCGTCTGAGGTATTCAATTTCCTGCTAGACGCCAATAGAACTGTGCTAGGCTTTGGGTATATCATAGAGAGCACACCATTGCAAATATACGCCTCGTTGCTGTTATTCTCTCCAGAGGCGAGCCTTGTTCGGCAGCAGTTTTGGAATCAGCGCCTACCAGCGCTCAGTTATGGTATCAAGCCTGAATGGGATGGCCATTTATGGACGCTTGTCGTTCCGGACAGGATCTGGAGGCGTACATACTCTCCAAATGCTCGATTCCCAGCATCCACTGATGATGGGGTGTGATTATGGAACGCATCCACTGGTACTCATGTTACGACATTGGAAGACAAGAAGCTCACTGATCGAACGACCCAAATAAAATTTTCATCCAACAGCCAACTCTTCGCGTCAATTGACGGAAAGGAAGTGAGCGTCTGGGACATATCTACATGGACAAAAATGCCTACAACATGGTGTCAAATTGGTTATGTCTTGGCTTTGGCCTTTTCAGAGGATAGTCGACTGCTGGTATTAGTAGCAGAGAATGGACGAGTTGAATTTTGAGATGTAAAGACGGGTGTGTACCAGACGAAGATTGTACCCCCTGAGGATCTTGGTCGCGCGACGGAAGCAGTGTTGTCACCCAACTGTCAGATTGTGGCATCGGTTCATAAGCGCGTGATTAGTCTTTGGACCTTGACAACTGGCACTACCAAGAGAATTATCCATAGCAACGGAAACGTCTACCGTATGACGTTCTCGCCGGACAGCGATGTTCTAGTATCCGCAATTGGCCACAAGCTCGTGGTTTGGAACACAACAACCGGTGCATTGGAGTACGAATCGGAGGACAATGAGCTGCAGGGCTATCGTGCCATCCCAGCGGTTGCTTTCTCTCCCAATAATCAGCCTCTAGCGTCAGGCTCGATTAAAGAATAGAATATAGGTAATTCTTTTATAATTCTATATTAGGTAGTAACTTGTTATTAATTACAAAGAAGGATTTATTATTTAAGTATTTCCTATTATTATTCCTAATACTTACTATCATATTAATAGTGCATTTATACATGTCTGCTCCATAATACTACTACAGTCCCAATGTTCATCTGGCTTCTCGACCCTGTTTGTCCAACATGCTCTCAAGATGTCACGAACCGTCCCACAGTTTCCGAACATACCAGTCCCCACACCTAGTACACTATTCAGGAATGTTTCAAAGAACCCTTGTTGATCTCGGCCGGCTAGACACCCGGCAACGCATACGGGCCAACTTAGTTGTCTGGGAGACACTATCTGACCTGCCATTTTGATCTCAAGGATTACCCGGCTTACAGCGCGTCTTATTCGAGTTGATGACATATCATTTGAAACATCAGCATTCACAGCAGCAAGCTGGGCCAACGTTGCCGCTGCGAATATACGAGTAATACAGCGTTGATCGGGTCGCTCCTCTGATTTCCTTTGATCGGACGCTTGGCGCGTTGAGGGATTAGGTAGTGACCTTTCAGGCTCCATGGGTACCATTGGCGTCGTATCCATGGCGAGCTCAAGTTCGTCTTCAATCTGTTGTCTCCTCTCATGAAATTGACGAAGGTCAAGGTCATCTACCATGAGAGAGGTAGACTTCCACTGGCTTAGAACTGCCAAGTCCCCTATGGCCTTCATAACTGAGTTGTGGCAACCCATTATATGTGCTAGCTGAAAGGTGCAACTAGGTCCTAGCCACTCATCGTAAGGGAGTTTTGGTCTCTCTCGGGTTGCTATACATGCCAGTAAATCCATCCAGAGCAGAACTGGGATGTGGAACTCCATAGCGGTAGTAGCTCTGCTTCTAAAAAGAGGTAAGGGAGGTTGGTCTGGCGTTTTCAGAAGCTGGGGCTGACGAGAGATTGTAACTGCAATAGAGGTCATGGCGCTTAAATGCGATTGCCAGTCTGCTGTACTTCCTTGAAGGACCTTTTGACTGTCAGCACCATAAATAGCAGCTTCAATAGGCCATGCTCATATTTACCTCAAAACTAATTAAAGCTACACCACAAGTGATGATTTCGACCAGAGTCTCATTTTCAGGCTCAAGTTCGGTAATGTCAATAGAAGTAAGAAATTCATGGAGTTTTCTGACTGCTTCTGTATGGAACTCAAGTTCAAGAGGATGGTTACTCATTTCGCCCAGCAATGAGCGCTGATGCAATGCTGCGAGACCCAAGGACGCTCGATACAGGGGGCCATTTTTGCTTAACAGCCAGAGAAGCCAGCCACGAGACCACCTTTCTTTGTCATAACAAGGATATTGGTAGGGAAATACGTGATCTAAGTAATACATTAGAAGACTAGCTTCGTCATACTGAAGAGGCTCGGCGAATGAGTGTCCTGAGAGATCCCGATTTTGGAAGGATGGAGGACTTGATGTTGGTGACGATGTGATTCTTGAATTGATATCTACTATTGACTTGAGTAAGAATGTATTGGGAAGAGAAAACAATACTTACTTTCAGAATTCTCACTGAGTTCCAGCCCCTCTGTAGTGGGCTTTGGTAGGGTTCGTCCTTGGCTTGTGTCTTTTTTATGGCCTCTCCGTTGATGTGCCTGGAACTTCTTTTTTTGCCTGAAGCTCTTCTTTACGGCATCCTTGATATTCTGCCTCTCTTGCTTCTCGTTTGGGCCCCCGTCTATCCATATTGGCATTGGTCCATAGCCATGACATTGAACCTGCCGACTGGTACATTGGAGACACGCAGCTGTTGCCCCATCGCATTTAACGTGTCTAATTTTGCATGTCCAACAGCAAGGTAGCTTCCCCGAGTCAGCCATTGCTGGTCAGTTCCTCAGCGTTATACCAGTCTCCACAACATGGAAGACAATTTTTGAAGTTCGGAAGTGATAACAGATTGATTTTGACTGGAGGGAAGGATGAAAGGGAGAAAGGAAAAGACGTTTCCACAATCGTGGAGGGGTAATGTGCAAGTCTCGATGCTGATTTGACCGCTCGTTCCATAATATTCGCCACGACCTTCCTGTTAGGGGCTAATGACTTCGGAAAATGGGCGTGTGTCGCTATTCTAGAAAAGAATGTCGAAGCGCTAACAAAGCAATCTCGGAGGGAAAGTCGAAGCGATTGTAAATTCAATGTCGGAAAGCATGTCGAAAGGGAACGGACCGGCGATGAATTACAACACCATAACCACAGTTCTATAAGTACTGCATTACATGCCGAACATTTATTTTTTATTTCTACAATTATCCTGACACCCGAAGGAAAATTCTGTATTGTTTCTTTACATTTTTCTGTCCAACATGAATAACATACCAACCATGAGCCTCCTCGAAGCCAGCATCAGTGACCTCAAACGGTTGCTAGACGATCGAATTATTACCAGTGTTGAGCTTGTCGCTCTTTACCTCCATCGAGTCGGCAAATATGACTGCAGAGGTCCACGTCTGAACTCAATTTGTTTAATCAACCCAGAGGTATTCGATGAAGCCAAGGCTTCGGATGATTATCGTGCGTCAGGAAAGAAGCCACGACCTCTAGAAGGTATTCCGTTCACGGTCAAAGATAGCTACAAGGTCAAAGGTATGACAGTCGCTGCTGCTTCCCCTGCCTTTGCGGACCTTGAAGCAACCTCGGATGCTGCTATTGTCGAGCTACTTCGGAAAGCAGGCGCAGTCGTCCTCGGAAAGACAAACATGCCGCCAATGGCTGACGGAGGTTGTCAGCGCGGGTTATATGGACGCTCTGAGAGCCCGTATAACCAGAAGTATATGTGCACTGCGTATGCTTCTGGTTCTTCTTATGGCTGTGGTGTGTCCACCACCTCTAGCCTAGCTGCCTTTGGTTTTGCTGGAGAATCTGTCACATCGGGTCGCTCGCCAGCATCCAATAATGCACTGATTGGCTATGCTCCTTCCCGCAGTATGATATCTCCTCGAGGGTTATGGCCATTATATCCAACTTGCGACCAGGTAGTTCCTCACACGAGGACCATGATGGACTTGTTTCACGTTTTGAACGTCATCGTCGCTGATGACGACAATGCTGGGGACGCTGATTTCTGGCGTTCACAGCATTTTGTATCGCTCCCCAAGGCTAGCGAGGTTCGCCCGGTAGACTATCTTGCGCTCGCCGACCCTGGTGCCCTTAATCATAAGCGATTGGCTGTTCCTCGATGCTTCATCGGTATTGAAGGCACGAAGCCGGAAAACGCCTGCTCGCCGGGTGTCAGGGCGCTCTGGGATAGAGCTCGAGCAGATCTCGAGAAGCTAGGCGCTACTATCATCGAGACTGACTTTCCACTTTTTGAGAACTACACCAAACAAGACTTTCCCGGCCAGAGCATCAACGTGCCTAATCTTTCTACTGCATGGGCGGCACGCGAGCGTTGTGAGATGATTGCTCTCAGCTGGGATGATTTCCTCCGCAGCAATCGCGATAAAAACATACCGGACTTCACGTCTGTCGATATCGACAAAATCCACCCTCACATTGCTCCAATGGATGATCCATCTCAGCATACTGAATCCCAGAATCAAGTCCGCTACGAGGACATGGTAGCTGCGGTGAAGAGTCGGGGAGATAACAGCCTCACTGAGCTCCCTGAATGTGGGGATGCACTCCAGGCCTTGGAGACCATGCGGAAGAAGGACTTGGAGGACTGGATGACCCAAAACAATTATGACGCCGTCGTGTTCCCAACCAATGGCGATGTCGCCTTGGCTGATTCGGATGAAAACTATCAGTCAATGGTTTCTGCACTACGCGACGGGGTCAAGTATGCTAATGGCGGCCGATCGCTAAAGCATCTTGGAGTTCCCTGTATCACCGTACCCATGGGCAACCTTGCAGATGAGAGAATGCCTGTTGGCCTCACCTTCTGCGGCAAGGCGTATGAGGATTCTAAGCTACTGAGCTATGCCTTCGCCTACGAGACAGTGTCGCAACGTCGGGTAACTCCACCTTTGGCGCCATCGCTGCCTTCAGATGAAATTCCAATTGTAGCCTTCAAGCCTCCACCTCCGACTATGACAACACCAACTTTGAACATAGCATCGACATCAGTTGTGAGCGAGAACACCCTTGATCTTAATGTTCGTACAGTGGAGATAAAAGGAACATGCTTTCTCTCAAGCTCAACCGAAGCTCCAGTCAGCTTGGAAATTTATGCTAATGGGGAGCCGACTCAGCCCGTGAGTTGGGTAGGAAGTAACTGGGTATGGACCGCTCGTCTTACTCGACCGAAGAGTAACGACAAGTACCCGCCCTTAGCGAAAGTCCCAAGGGATCAGTTTCTCATAGTTTTGGTCGCAAAATCAGATAATGGGCGCTCTTCCGGTTCTTTTATCTTGGTGGACTAGCGGGAGAGTATTCAAGCATAGGAACACAGCCGAAGTGATCAAGCTAGAGCGGGTATCAAACGTCCAAGCTTCAAAAAAAAAAACCTCAAGTTATCAACAGAAGCGGGAAAATGTTTTCTAGAATAGTTCAAGGTCAAATTAGACGTAACTCCAATTAATCCTAGCTCTGTCAGCTGCCTTTCGCACTTTTTGTCCCATTTTGCTCTAGGGTACACTAACTTTGCCAGAAATAGACGCTACACACAGGGATACTAGAAGCAATAGGGATTCTGCCCAGGGAGATTGGTGGGTCTGGGTATCCCAACCTAGTAGAGACTCGGAACGGCACTCTATAGCACTTCCGAGAAGGAAAAGACTTTGAATACTTCATATTAATACCTTCATAGCAGTTCGCATCTAAGATTCCAGATACAATATAGCTGTGCCTCTCTGCACTGGATGACACGCAGTCTATCAAAGTGATACTCAACGACAATAATTGGTTGCTTGATTTAAGACCGCTTGACCTCATGGTTATGTGAGGAGACTTGAGAGAAAGAAGAATAGCGCTGTGGGGTACGGTGCGGAAGGTATCTCGGAACTTCGGAATATCCATCGCGTGTATTTAAGAGGGTGACATTTGCTAAATTGAGAGATAACGGCAAAGAAAATATTTAAAACATAGACACGTAACTAAAAACCCGAAACTGGAAGGAAACCTCATTTGCTTTTATTTATACCTAATTATTTCCTGGCGCATCACTAATACCATGCCTTCATCGAAAGAAGGGCACTTGTGGAATAGTTCCGGACTTAAAACGGGTCTCGTTACTGACTCGGTTATCAATGGAACACCACAAAAGAATATTCTAGACAGATACGATGTTGTCGTTATTGGAGCTGGTTTTGCAGGACTCGTTGCCGCACGGAATCTTAGTCGTGCTTCCAATACTAAGATTCTCCTTATAGACGGTCGCGATCGTATCGGTGGAAGAACATGGACAGCCAAGTCCATGGGAGAAGAGTTTGAGATGGGAGGAACTTGGGTCCACTGGTAAGCACAAAGTACCCTTTGTGACCTGTTAGAATCTTCCTAACGAATGACCAGGAATCAACCGCATGTGTACTCGGAAATCCATCACTACAATCTTCAAGGCAACCTTAAAACCTCAGCAGGGACAGCCAGCGCCAAATCTACGACATATGCTGCAGCCTTCTCAGCTCCACGCAATCTTGACGGCGGCGAGACAGCCTCAGCGGCCCAAAGGGCTGCAGACGCCTTCTCTCTATTGACGGCCTGTCCAGTCGTGATCTGATGCCCTATCCTCACGATCCAATGCGACAACCAACGCTCTGGATGAAATACGATCATCTTTCCGCCAAAGATCGCTTAGATCAGCTTAACATCCCTCAAATCGAGAAGGATTTATTCGATGGCATGATAAGCTCATTTGGATCAGCTCCCGGATCACACTGCGGTTTTACCGAGGTGTTGCGCTGGTATGCACTTGGTGGACACTCGATGGCTGGCGTCTTTGAACATGCAGGCATCTTCAAGTTAGGAAAGGGTGGCATGACTTCACTGGCACGGTCTATTATGTCTGAATTTCGAGGCCATTTACTTCTGGAGACTACAATCGACGCAGTTGAGCAGGACAAGGACGGTGTTACCTTGTTTGCAAAGAATGGCCGAAAGTTTCAAGCCAGCTATGTGGTCTCAACAATACCGCTGTAAGTCACTACTAATACCGAACTTGCGATCAAGCAACTGACCACAAGAATAGGAATTGCCTGTCAGACGTCAAGTTCACCCCCCTCTCTCGCCCCTGCGCCAGGAGGCTGTTAATGCTGGTCACATCAACCAGGGCGCTAAGATCCACTTCAAACTGAGACAAACTGAGCCCGGTTGGTTCTCAATGGCAAGTGGCTACGGAGTGTCGCCATGGTGCTTTTCCTTCTCTGACCACAATGGTTCCAGTACTAAGAATGGGACTTATTGCATTGGTTTCGGCTATAATGGCCATCTCAAAGATCCGCGTGCAAGCTCTGATATCATCTCTAGCTTCAAAGCTCATCTAAAACCAGATGCAGATGTCGAAGCATACCTTACGCACGACTGGATGAATGATCCTCTTGCCAAAGGCACTTGGAGTTGCTGGGGACCAGGCTCCATGAGTAAATGGCTCGGCGAGCTTCAAAAGCCACATGGGCGAGTCCTGTTTGCTAGTGCAGATTGGGCCAATGGTTGGAGAGGCTTTATAGACGGGGCTATCGAGAGGGGCGTGACTGCGGGTATGGCTGTAGAGCGTCGACTATCACAAGAAAAGGCGGTTTGTAAACTCTAGAGCTGAGCAAGAAGCCATGAACTTGATCATGCTAGTGTTTAAGCCCTGTATCTGTTTGTAATATCGCAGGCCTGGATGTGCTGAATTCCGACCAGGGGGTGGTATTACTAGCGAAGTCCTCGTGAAATACTCCTCAATTGCTATAAATACAAATAGTAGAGAATACTTCAGGACATTAGTCAGAATTTTGTTAATAAATTAATGTTCCATAGTTTTAGCATAACAAGCACGGTGTTCAGCTCAATATAAACAGGGCTACCTTTCAAATAAGAAGTGTTCCCTCTTATAGCTTGCTCATTCGTAAAGCCTCTAAGCCGGCCCTGGTTCCTAATGAAAAAGGAAATGTATCATCTTCTGCGAAGAAAACCTCAAGCGGTTGCGACAAGGCTGTATTGATCTAGAACCTGTGTCACGGCTTTCGCCTGTTTTTTTTCTCCGTATTTAGCTTCTAGCAGCGTCTAGAACCCAATAGTCTCAGTTCAGCTGGCATTTATATTTGTTTTTGCGGGGATCTTTTACGAACTATCTGAATCGTAGCGTTTTTATTTGCGGGTTTTAATGCCCCGTAATATTCCTGCCAAGCTTATACCTGGATCTCGCTACCGGGATTATAACGGCCTAGACATCGCTAGATCAAATAGCTCAATAATCTATTGATTTATCCTAGTCGCTGGTGCGACATTTCACGGTGCATTTCATGCTTCTACCGATATTAAAGGTCTTCTCCTTCTCTTAGGTCTTATCCCGTTCGCTGCTGTAATTCTCGCCGGTAATTGTGAAAATGGTTGCTCTCAAGTCTGCCTTGCTTCTTTTGGCCCTGGGCACCGAGGTTCTGGCCGCCTCTCCAAGTGTTGTCTGCCAGAGCAAGCTTGGACCACAGAGTATCCCTTCGAACAAAATTCCCCGGGCCACTACCACCATTCACAACAAAGTCACAGTCCAGAAGAAGGTTATCCGCAAGGTCAATGTCGTGGTCATTCCTAGGCCCGTCACTACTACTTCCACCGAGGTCAAGACGATTGCCGAAATAACGCAGGCTGATCCCGATGTCGAGACTGCCATTGAGACTAAGACAGGTGCGGATCATCTGTTCTCAATTGCCAAGCATCCAATAATAATATTTTTGGTATAGATACAACAACGACCACCCACGTTCGACTCCATACTACGACCTCCACGTCAATATCCTCTACAACGACCATAAAGTATACCACGAGTACTATCCTAGCCCCAGCCGGCTTCATCCCCGCCAAGGGTCCTGACTGGCAGGCTAAGATCAAGGCAAGAGACCTCCTTGAAGCAAGAGCTGCACCTGATTCTCTTTTAAGTCGGCTTGAGTCTGGCCCCGAGTATGTCCAACGAGTCGACTGTGTTAAGAATGTCCCAACTACATCCATCAAGGTTACCACCGTCACAGTCAAGGGAACCCGCGTTACTGCCGAGCCCAAAACAAAGACCAAGGTCGTCACATCAGCTTCGACTACAATTGAGACTCAGTATCCTCCCAAGGTGACTGAGACTTCAACTGAAACCACTACCTCTACTGTCACCGAATATGACGACCGCACTGAGACAGCTACCGCGACTGAAACTGGCAAGTTCATATCATTGGTCAATAACAAGCACGTACTAACAAATAACACTAGTGACTGTAGAGAGTGTTATACCAGCTGATCCTTACTACGAAGCCTGTGGCGACAACAACATGCTGAGGACTGCTAATGGCGGTAATAAAATCATAAGCGCCACCCGGAACATGAATTGTGTCGGCACTCCAACCAGTGGTCCCAAGAACGCTTATGAGTGCTGTGCTTTCTGCCAGAAGTCGTCCAGTTGCTTACTCACCATTTGGCGTGAGGATAGTTCGTCCTGTCTGGTTTATACCCCTTCCCCTTCGCCAGCTGTCTGCAGCAACAACAACAACCAGCTATTAGCATTTACTTATTTTACCAAAGCCGACGCAACCACTAGCACGGTTTACAGTAATGGTCCTTGTGGCAAGGTAGCCAATGGAGGTAACCGTACCTAGTTGATAGGTGGACAAGTAATTATTTTGGTTTGTAATCTTTGATAGATAGATGCAGAAGTGGTGGTATTATGCCACGTATTTGTTATAATCCTAGATAAATTATCAGTATGCATAACTATATTTATGTTGCTCGATATGTTCATAAGATCAATCAGCCACACGAGCGTCTATCCGAAATGCTTTCCCCAGAGCCTTATAGATGGTTACCCACATCCAACTAGATGCAAGTCTCCTCAGTCGGGCTTCGTACCAGATCAGTCATGTCTTCTAATCCACAGGGGTTTGACAGCAATAAGTTGCTACTCAACTATATCTCCACGGAACACTTCGGCTACGCGTTGCGAGTATTGTTCGTCGCAAGTACTCGACGGTCAGTTACTTCTTTAAGGACGCTAGAAGCGTAAGGCCGATATGCTGAACTTATTCATCGGCTGGCTTGCGGGACTGGATGAGTTATGTGGAACACGGACAAGCATCTGTCGCGACATTATTCCCATCACCTATAGGTATTAGGTTATAGGACGAAGTGTTAACTTGAGGGTTGTAATAATGTACTGCTGGCAGTCAGGAGGTTAAAATACTGTATATATAGCAAAGTTTAATTATTTCTACAGCAAGTCTTTTTAATAGTTTTGATTTTAATTTATATAAATATCTATTTTTTCTCGCACTATGGCTTGGATTTTATATAAGAGAAGTGAGGTTCTACAGACGGGGCTATTAAGAGAGGCATGACTGCAGCTATAACTGCAGAGCGACTGTTATCACAAGACAGTGCGGTTTGTAAACTTTAGAACTGAGTAAAAGGCCATAAGTCTAGCTATTTGAGTTCTCTTGACCTTGATATGGTTATAAAACTCGGTCGCATATCCGGTAATCTTATTTTGGTATCAGAATGGGGTTGAGGTGTGGCCTAGCAATTCCGGCTGATAGGAATCATATAGATACGTCTCGGTATGCCTTGATGTGGCCACCTGGTGGTAGAAGTTTTCTCTGGTTGTGTCGATTAGGCCATTGTACTCAAGGTAAGAATAGAATTCGGCATAGCTAATTACCTTCCATACTCCTTTATTGGAAGCCGGGTTCTCATGGAGAAAGCATCCTCTAGACTACGGAGTTCATTCAGCTCATCTAAGAGAGCTTGTTTCTTTACATTCTCACCTAATCGTGATAGCTCTATTTCCCTAAAGTGGTGAAGTACATTAGACCACCACATTGGTAGCTTCTGCCTCAGGCATCAATAGTGTACTTGTAGGGGCAAAGTCAAAATTAATTCCTCCACCAACATTTACACATGTCAATCAAGACACCTTACAGTATGGCTGCTCAAATACCATCACGCGCTATGACCTTTACTGGGTAATTCCACATTCATCCTCTCTCATATTCATCGATTGACTAACCGACCATGTTTGCAGTTGCTGGACATGTAAAAGCCGGAAAGTCAGGTGTGATAAACGACCAGTTGCTTGTCAAAACTGTGAAAAGCGGGGAGTACCATGTGGCGGCTATGGCATAAGGCTACAGTGGGTGTCGGATCCTATAATAGAATGCCGCAAGACCCAGAAGGTCCAAGGGCGCATGAGTATGAAACTAGGTACGTGTAGGAGTAAATGATTAGTTTTACAGCGACACAGAAGCTGATTTTTCACAGATCAGAACAGCCTAGTCTATGCGCCTGAAGAAATTGACGAGTTGCTTTTACGACTGGATGAAAATGCCGAAAACAGTTTGTCATCCCGCCATGGCCCATTCTCTGCCTTTGCCACTACAAGGAATAGTCATTTACACGAGAATTCGCCTTCTATACTCCCAGGGTCTTCCTCTTCCACAACTGCAATCTCGCCACAGCTTGATGTATCAACAGAAACCCCTTCGTCACAGCAGTCCTTAGCGCATGAGATTGTACCCATATCCTCACAAGATGGCCATGTAAGCTTAGCATCGGAAATGGAGCTCTTGCCGCTCGATGCCACTACCCCTTGGTCTCCAATCTTCAGCAACCTTGAGAGCTTACCAATGGATCCATACCTACTTATCGACGTATCATTGAGTCAGGACCTCTTGAGCGAACAGTTATCCACAGGGTCTAGACTCTTAGGTGAGAATCAAGACCAATCCACATCAGACACAGCCATGACTACGGCCCAAGTAAATTGCGGCATTCCACAGGCCATAATCTCAAGCCTCTTTCAAGACTCGGAGATTGATGAACTGGTAGGCCACTATCACATACACGTTGCTGGCCTCATTATCCCAGTTGATCATTCGGACAACCCATACCGACGGCTTTATCTATCTACGGCGATCGAAGGCATCATGAATAGAGAGTCTCGAATAACAACTTCAAAGGAAATGGCGTGCAATGCTCTTTATCAGTCTTTACTGGCATCTGCAGCCTATCACCGATGGTATAGTGATCAGACGCAGAATAGATACCGAGAAATTGCTACCCGATACCGGTACCAAGCAATGCAATCATTGCAAAATGCAGTTCAAGAAGCCGCCCCCGAAGCAAATTATCAGATCTTGATGATAACGATACTATCTTTTATCACAATTGGCGTCAGCTCTACCGCCTTCCAATCCTTAATGCGTATTACTAACAGATTGTAGGTTCTATCTGGTGATGGGGACGAGTTCCGTATACATATTGAAGCGGCCTCTCGGCTTCGTAATTCCCGCAGCAATTGGAAGCTTCTCAGCCGTCAATCAAAGCAGATCAATGAGATAAGCGCCTTTTTAGACCTACTTTCTCGAACCATGTCGTTCCGTCCTTCCTTATTGAAGTGGACTGGCCAAAGTGATAGGCTTGCAGCAGCAGAAGATAGAATTATACGATCGAGTGGCTGTTATGAGTATGTCTATGGCATCACACCCACGATTGCTGCGGCGCTTAACACGACCTGTCGTCTTGCTGAGCACCTGCTATACATTCGCCAAAATAACAAAGACGACACAAATATACCCGACGGTATTTTGGAAGCTTGCGAGGAATTGGGAAACACACTTCAATCCTGGCAGTTCGAACGAGAAGACATCACCTCCATTCCCCGTAGTGATGTCCTTGGCTTCTCGATTCTGACTCACCAAGCAAAGGCTTGGCACGCTGCTGCTCTCGTTTACTATTGCACTCGCATCCAAGGCGCCGAGCCTATCGACGTAATCCGAGAAACTGATCTTGTTATGAAACACTTACTCACTGCAGAGGACATCAAATCAAAGGCGGGGACTATACAACAAAAACGACACCTTGCCCCAATCACCTGGCCTGGATTTATTGCTTCTTGTAATATTCTCAAAGACAGGCGTGATGCTTGGAAAGAGTGGTGGCAGCATATGCTCGCCTACAAGATTGGGAATATTGAGAAGCAGTGGGATATTGTGCAGAAGATATGGGAAAAGCTTGACGAAATGGAGCAGCTTGGGATGGAAATAGACTGGACGGTGGCATTCGAGAGTCTGGGGACAAATATTCTCCCAACCTAAATCCGGGCGATTAAATATACATTGATACACAAGAAGTATTACAACAAGTTATTACCAAGCGTTTCTATGCAAAAGGCGGCGAGCAAGCCCGATAAGACTCATTAAGCTTGTGAGTTACGTGGAGCGTGGTAACAAGTGGGCACGTAGCAAGGCGTAGAAATCGTGGTGGAAGGAGACCCCGAGACTTAATCATGGGAGAGAGCAAGCTAACCAGACATGGCTAGAGGGGCACTTTTGGTCGGCTGTAATTGGCTGTGTGCTCATCGGAGGTTGTTGCCTGAGGGGCCACGAAGTATGTTTGGTCCCAGTTATTTTAGGACAGTAAATCAAATGGTTTTATCCGACTGCTTCTTAGCAATAACTATAATAGGTCAACCCGTAGACGTCGAAAGAATGCTAAGTATTGTTAACATTCCATTTGAAACAACCAGCTTACCCTCTAACATCCTTTTACTTATTATTAACTGTCAAGCCACTTCAGCTCAGGTACTAAATACCTTATACTTGTCGCTTATAAATATGTCATATCGCCAACCTGTATACACCTCCGCCGCCTGTGCGCCTCTCCCACAATTCTCCCAAGCCGTCAAGTACAATGGAATGGTATACTGCAGCGGTGCTATTGGTATCGACCCAAAAACTGACGATCTTGTCCCTGGAACTGTGACAGATCGTGCACGCATGGCGCTTCAGAATCTTAAGGCTGTGCTTGAAGCTGCTGGTAGTAGCTTAGATCGCGTAGTCAAAGCAAATATCTTCTTGGCGGATATGAAGGACTTCGGCGACGTGAATATCGCCTGGGATGAGTTTTTCCCGGAAGACCCTAAGCCAGTAGGTGACTTCCAAAAGAAAGAGATCAATAATTATAGTGCTAATTTTCAATACTATTAGTGCCGCACATGCGTAGCAGTCCACCAACTACCTTTAGGGACAGATGTCGAGATTGAGATGATAGCAAGCTATGAGTGATACAAGGTACCTGCCGCCACTGGGTCTTGTTTAGTCAATAAAAAGCTATTTTACTCGTATGTTCCCACCTTGTAGAATCATATCAAATAAGGTTAGTGTTAAAAATATTACCTATTGTGATAGTTCCTCTTCCTCAGTGGCTAAAGACTCAGGCTGGTAGGAGCTACCAATCTTTCAAATTGACACAGTCGAATTTAAGGGCGGAAAGGAGGTACATCTCTGGAATCGTTTCTTGTATATAGCCGCAACCAATTAACTATATTGTCCTGAATATTCTCCTATGCATGACATCACAGTCTGTGTAGAGACCTCTATTGTTGATATTTCTGTGGATTTATTGGGACAGCTGGATCTCCTTTTCAAAGGTGCTACAATGACATCACAACATTGTAGCCATAAAGAGGCTTGGACGCCTTCATTTTGCTAGATATGACAGCCAGGACGTAGATAAGGTGTTATTAGCTTCAGGGTCTATCATCGCTTTAGCTTCAGAAGCAAGAGACTCCGAGATTGTGGAGATTGGTTTAGCCAATAACAACCAAGTCCGGTGTCGGAGAGAGTTATAGATGGTGCTGACATCACTCGCTCCATGTCAACTGGTCAGCAGCACTAATATTTGAGTTGATTAGCATCTGTTGGCCTTCCAAGCTTTCCTTAAAGTGAGGTAACTCCCCTCAGTCTCGAGTGAAAGTCTAGACCCGCTATTAATCCTTTGACAACCACAGGCCCTTCACGGAAAACAATACATCTCCCCTCTGGAATCAAGTTCTCCCTGATTACTTCCACCTGTGCACTACATTATCTTATACTTTAATCGCCATGCCGACGTTTCAAGAAGTCGCAGAAGCTTCGGTCCAAGCCCGGGATCGCATCCGCAAGCATATTTACGAAACACCTCTTATCCCAGCCAAGAAGATAGGGCAGGATTTTAGCGCCAAGGTCCTTTTTAAAGCTGAAAACTTTCAACTCACTGGTTCTTTTAAACTTCGAGGCGCCATGTCCAAGTTGTCTGTCCATGGGCAAGGTCAACTGATCACTGCCTCATCCGGGAACCATGGCATTGCCAGTGCCTTGGCATCACAGTCTTTGTCCAAGAAACTCACTGTTGTTCTTCCAGATATTGTGATTCCTGCAAAGTTAAAGAAGATCCAAGCGTACGGCGTTGATGTCATTCTATATGGCGCAGAGGCGGGTCTGGCAGAGCAATATGCGCAGCAGCTTGCATCTTCTGGCGCTTATACCTACGTCTCACCATATAACGATCTTCATATCGTTGCTGGCCAAGGAACGATTGGTCTTGAGCTTCTCGAGCAGCACGACCACATTGACAACATCTTTATCTCCATGGGTGGTGGCGGTCTGATCAGCGGTGTTGGATCTGTTCTTAAGGCCTTTAGCCCGCGGACAAAGGTCTACGGAGTTTCTGCTATTCATAGCAAAGCTCTGGCTGCATCAATGGCTGCTGGCCACGTAGTTGAAACAGAGCATCTTCCTACTATAGCAGAGGCCGTGGCGGGTGGGATAGATGAAAACTCAATCACTCTTGCACTGGCGAATGCAGTGGTGGACGAGGTCATTGAGTGTGACGAAGGCGAGATCATGGAGGCCTTGAAGATGCTCGCTTTGTCGGGAGGCATGATCGTTGAAGGTTCTGCGGCATTAGCTCTTGCAGGATTTAACAGGATCGCTCCAAAGCTCAGTGGCCAAACCAGTGTTGTTCTTTTATGTGGGTCGAACTATGATCAAGAGATGATTAACAAGATCATATTCGGCTCATTTCCATCTCCCGAATCATAGACTTTATATCGAAAACGAGCCGCTGGGTGGGAGATTGAAAGGCGTAGAAGCTTTAGAGAGGAGGATGGCCATTTTGAACGTATGAATTACTGGCCTCGAAGAGTGGATAGCCTTGGTGTAGTGAGGTAATAAACAAAGATGGTATTGAACCCGAATTGAAGATTGATGACTCTGGCCGAGATTCTAGAGGCTGAGCAAGCGTTTGCGACTCAAAGAGATAGGAATATAGGTAGATATAGAGGAGGAGATCGAATCGGTAATCAAGGCGGTGTTAGGTTATAGGACGAAGTGTTGATTTTGAGGTTGTAATAAAGCACTGCCAGCGGTCGGGAGGTCAAAAGGCAATGTATATAGTGAAGTTTAATTACTTCAGTAGAGATTCTTCTTAGTAGTTTCGATTATAATTTGTATGGTGGTCTATTTTTCTTTGCACTAAGGCTTGGATTTTATGAGAGAATTGAGGTTCTGGTGATACGTGAGGTGATTTGTATGGTTAGTAATAAGTATGCTTTTGCGACGTGGCTATGCCAAGTGCAAAGTCTCAATCGGAACGTCCTGATTGTCCGCAACCTCACCATCCATGACTCCATGTAAATAGCAGGTACCTAGGACTTTCCAAGTCGGAACCTTCGTCTTTTCAGCAGCAAATTCCCCAGTCTTCCCAGTCGACCTAAGAATGAATGGCATCCAGCCTCCAAACAAACACTTTACTTCATCTCCAACTTGAGTATCTGGAGGACCTACCCCAAGATATCCCTGTTCTGTCATGAACATCTTTGTATTGACAGTTAAACCATTGATGATCTGCTCTGCCAGATAACCCGATGTGGAGAAGATCCCCCACTCATGATCTTCAGCTGGTTCGAATTTTGGATCGAGACGCAACACAGCCTCCCTTTCCTCTTTGGACAGGCCGTTTGGATGGAATATGGATTTGGGTGAACTGAGACAGTATGACAGGAAACCCTCGTAAAGAACCTTAACGCTTGCTTTGGAGTTGAAATTTGGTTCCTTGGCATCCGATATCGTAAGCAAGACGTTCCAGCAAAGACATCTCCAAAATGCCTCAAAGAACGAAACTCCGGTTATATACTTTCTTGAGGGATCTCGATCAAGTCCTGCCATCTTGAACCAATCGCAGTAGGCGTTTCGCTTGCCACTAGCCGCGCCTTCAGGCACGGTTGTGCTGATCACAGCTACTCGATCGCAGCGACGCCCCTTCACTTCAATGACTTTCCCATCTGAGCTTGGAATAAAATGATAATCCTGGGTCCTGCCGGCTTTGAACACTCTGTAGATTCCGTGACTGAATTGATATGTATTGACTTGACTTCCAAGGCCACCGGGTGTTGTCCAATCCACGACCCACGACGGGAGGTCAGGGTGGTTGAATTTCATCAGTGGGAAGTGAAGAGGCAGTAAAGATGAGGTTTCTTTGGCGCTCGAAATGACGATTTGACGATAGACCATCTCTGCTGTTGTCCTGTAGTCGGCTACTACCGGAGCACCGGGCCATGAATCAATAAGACCCAAAACACCAAACACCTTGTCGCGATCATCAGTTGCCTTCCGCATTCGAAACGTCAGTAAGGTGTCCCAGAGTTCCGTCTTTGTGCCATTTTTCTGATTCGTGCGCAGTATCTCAATATTCCGTAGTTCTGAACCCAGATCACGAATCCACATTCGGACTGCGGGGTCTGAGCGGGAAAAGTAATGGGAACAACAGTCGGAAAGCATGTGATGCGATAGTGCTGAGAATGCTCTGATTAAAAACAAAAAGTCCACTGATACTGGACCGTAGAGTAGGATTGCGTTACGGGGCAGGATGCACTCCTGGACAGTCTGTTGGTGTTAGCCATACTAATCTGTTTCATGTACTTGAAAAGGTAACCCCTCACCCAAACCCTTGTCCACCATGGACTCCGAACGAATGGCTCAAGCGTCCTTGTTATCGATTTACAATAGCCCGAGTAGCCCAGCGGGTATTCAAAATCATCGCCAACCAACTTGACAAACAACGGGTGTTCTGAAAGATGTCCACTGGTGAGTAACCTGAGCATCGCTAAGCCGTGGAAGGACCAGTCAACGGTCTGCTCATCCATGCTGTCCAGATCAGGGTCAGTTGCGTACTCATAAAAATTGTCCCATAGCCAATCGACGTTTTCGTCATCACGCTCATCTCCAAACCAATGAGTCGCGAACGTTGGAGTTGCTTGGTCCGGTGGCTCACCGAGCCATATGACAGCCTGTACACACAAAGAATAAACCTTCCTCATAAGTCCAACTTGCTGTGAGCGCTCGTCCAAATCAAGCTGATTAATGCACACGGCGTCGACCCAGATGATCTGCTTGTCTGCGCCTTGTCGCAGACGGCGTAGAGCCTGGAAGAGGTTGAAGGTAATGTCAACCACGTAACCATTGAGTATGATCTCTCTCGTATCGGTGGCGTCTCCCCATGTATAACTCAGTGCATCATAAATGGGAGGAGGGGTCGAGCTCAGTTCCACCTTGTGCAGAGTGCATTTTATGGGTGAATCGTCTACCCCGCCTTCGAGATGAATGACCCTTATTTCATCTTGGACTGGATTGAGTGTGGCGACATCTTTATATACTGCTGAGGCCCCAGCTGGTGTTTTCAGATCAGCACGAGGCCAGTCTTCCATTGTGTAGTGAGATATGTCGACTCTTGTAGTTGCTTAGGGCGAGAGATGTAATTCTTTGGATTATGAGGCATAAAATAACGACCTGGTGAGTTGTGCTTACCATACAAGGATAGGAAGCAGCCAATCATACGTCGTGTCATATACAACCTATTCTTGGCTTGCCCTCAGGAATAACTGTATTAGTAATCTGGCCTTATGCTCTAAATAAAGCTATAGGATAGATAACCCTGAAAAAGACAACTTTATATAGTTGATTGATATGCTTTTTACTATTGCTTATTACACTTACCTTAAGTCTGGACGTATGCTTAGTGTACTATATTGCTTTTCTTCTTGGCTCTTATTACTACTAGTAATAGCCAGTTAACTTAAAGCCTAATTCGTCTAGATATTCAGTTTCCTAACTTCGGCAGCCAAAGCAATACTCACTATTGGATATTTAAGGGCATTACAGATTGTTAGTTAGTTAGCTAGTTAGTACTAATTTTATAATGCTAGGCTCGTGTCGCTTGATATAGCCTTTTCCTTCTGCTAAGCATACATTCGACAAGCATATCGTCCTATAATACTCTATATATTCAACAGCATGCTGGCCAAGTTTACCTAGATCGCCGTCAGCATTTTACTACCTAATGGCACTTCTGTAAACTTACTATTTTCTAAATTCTCTCTGGCTGGCAGAAAATACTCCAAACAGTGCGAGCCACAACACGAAGAGAAGATTCTTAACTAACACCCTGTACCACACTGACGTGATGTAAAACAGATGGGTTAAGAAGGATAAAGGTCGATACCCCTGTTGTAAGCTCAGCGTAAATTCAAACCGGTTCTGGTCTGGCGTCATTGTTAGTCTCTTGTTCAAGATCGAGGTTGTCCAAGACTGCTATAACGATGGCAAATAGAGTGACGATGGAGATCAGGCCTGCTACTCCATTCTTCTCACAATAGCCGGCTACACTCAGAGGAGGGTATCTTAGCGTGGCTGCACACATATTAATTAATATCAAAGGCCTATTGAGGTTAACTGAGGGAACTTGCATGTCGGTGTTAACTAGTTAATCCATGAGGACAAATCTTTCTTGTCTTCGACTTCTCTAATAGCCCTTTAAGATCTAACAGCATATTATAATATATAGCGATTAATAGATTAAATCTAAAATAGGCTTCTAGGGTATGAAGTTAATAATCTTAGGGTTTAATTGAACTTGGGTCGGTAATGAATCTTATTGTCAAGGTGATTGTGTAAAGGTTGAGTTTATTGAGCTAAATTACATCGGTCCGACGCCGCGTTGTAGTATGCGTTACGTGCTGTTACGTGCCGAAGGCACCTAACACACATTCTATCGATAAAGCAATCGATAAGCCAATCGATAAGATGAGGATAAGATAAGAACAAGCTTTGAATATATCCACTCCCTTCTAGGAAGGTGAAAGCAACTACCCTGTAGACAAATTCAATATTAGCTATAATTAAGCTGAATTAGATAATTAATAGTATAAAATTGTATTTTTCTAGAAAGTGAAATTCAAAACTTAAGTTGACTTGAGGTCAGATAGGACTGAGGAGTTTAATTTAAGAGGATCGCTGATTTTATCCCCTTTCAGAGGAAAAATGACAATGGAGTTATGGGGCCCGGCAATTTATCCAAGACCTACACAGAGGAATTGGCCACATTAACCATGATTACAGGTGACACTAAACTTGCCAACCTTCGGAAGCGTCATCTGATCGCGAATGCGAAAAACTGGCGATTGGCTTGTTTGCGACAACCGACCAATCGTATTGTTTACGTATTGGCCTGCGCCTGGGCAACTGGGCACAGCCTGCAATCCGTCACATTTCGCCGCTAGCCTTGGTGAATGTGGACCGCCACTGACGTGTCGCCTCATCTTGGCTTGACGGAAGAAATTAATTTTCTCCACGAGCATCATAACTCTAGCTTCCAACTCGGCATTAGAGATGAATTGTCGGCCTAAGTATACCCAAGTAAGACGAAATATGTCGTGGCCCAAAGTGCATTACCCTGCTCGAGTTCCGTATTTAGCAGAAGACCCACTAAGATACCCACAAATTATTTGATCCTGTCTCCCCCGAAGGAGCATTAGAACCCGGAGAGACGAGAACGTCAGTTCAATAACATTTGCTGAGGCTGGTTGAAGAATTTATGGGTACTCTGGGAAGAAGATTCAATATATAAGGTAGGAAACCTTCTTTCAGCAATATCTTAATACACATCCAGGCTCACACAGAATACAACAACTCAACATGAAGCTCCTTCACGCATTCGCCTTCCTGGGATCAGCACTAGGTGCAGCATTGCCAGCTTGCAAACTCTCGCCATCTGATCACAATTGGCCTTCTGTTGAAGAATGGGGAGAGCTCAATCGAACCATTGGTGGTGTTCTACTCAAAACCCATCCCGCCGCTTCTTCATGCTATGATGGTAACCCACTCGACTCCCCCTATTCTTGCAAAACTATCAAGGACAACTGGACTGCCGCCAACCTCCACGCCGCCCTGCCTGAGTCGATCGCTTCCCCAGTCTATGCCAACAACTCGTGCTTGCCACCAGGTGCCGATGGCTATAACGCTACCCGAGGATGTCATCTCGGTGGATATCCAAACCATGTCGTCAATGCCACTAGCGATGAGCAGATCGCTATCGCTACCCGTTGGGCGTCCCAAAGGAACCTGCGCATTGTGGTCAAAGGAACTGGACATGACTTGTTTGGACGGTAAGTCTGATAGACTCTTTAATGACTTCGAAACCTAACTGTCTTGTAGGTCCGCTGGAGCTCATTCGCTATCGATCTGGACCCACAACCTGAAAGAGAGAAAGCTCGTGCGCAACTGGACAGTCCCGGGATCAAACAAGTCTGATATAGTCTTACTGGCTGGAAGTGGTCTCAACTACGGCGAAGCCGTTCGCCATGCTCTCAAGTATGACCGCGTGATCGTGAGCGGCAACGATGAAACGGTAGGCCTAGGTGGCCACATCCAGGGAGGAGGTCATGGTCCACTGTCAAGTACTTTCGGCCTTGCCGCCGATAACATCTACCAGGTTCGTGTTGTCACATCAGAAGGCCAGATCATCGTGGCCGATGCCACCCAGAACCAGGACCTTCTGTGGGCGATTCGTGGCGGCGGCGCAGGCCAGTACGGTATCGTGACCGAATACATTATCAAGACTCATCCTGCCCCTAAAGTCATCAACACAGGCTTTGCCGTTAGCCCTGCTACCAATAGCTCTGCTGCTGTTGAAGCTAGCTTCAACGCACTCGCTGCTCTTCTACAAGACCTCCCGTCTCTGATGGATGCTGGATGTGCTGGTGCCACAATTGTTTCAGGCAACCCAAAGACCGGTGTGACCATCAGCCAGGGCATCTACGCCTACAACGCATCATCATCAGCTATTGAAAGGCTTATTAATTCGACAAGAGAGCACCTCTTCGATGCTAGTGGAAACAGTAGCCTCCTCACTATCGTGCCCACCGAACTTTCAGAGTCGAGTTATCTATCCTTTTTCAACGAGATGAATGCCGGAGGTTCTCATACAGCTGGCGCCATGTCAATGGTCTCAAGCCGTCTTCTTGGACGCCCAGAGCTGTCAGATCTCAGCCAACACAAGCTCGTTGACTATGCGAAACGTCTCCTCAGCTATGGTTTTGTTGTGATTGGTCTCCAAGGTGGGCCTGGGCCTGCCAAGGTTGATAGAAGTATGCGTGGTGCGCTTCTCCCGACATGGCGCTCCAACTACCTTCACGTCATGAGCTATGGCGCCAAGTTCAATGAAGCTCTTGCACCGCAGGAAATGCTCAAGGATACCTCACAACGTCTTGAGGAGGGTATTGAGAGTTTGTGGCGGGAGTGGGCTCCTGAGACAGGTGCTTACATGAATGAGGGTAACCCTTTCAACTCTAAATTCAAGAAGGATTTCTATGGGAGTAACTACCAGCAATTGCTAAAGGTAAAGAACAAGTATGACCCCACCAACAGCTTTTGGGTTCTTTCCGGAGTGGGGAGTGATGCCTGGGATTATGACTTGAATACTGGTAGACTCTGCAAGCAGTGATGGGAGATGGATGCTACTGGAACTTTATTTACGGTAGAGTGGTTGGAGTTAGTGATGCCCTTACTGTATTAAAGGGTATCATTTCCATACGCGCTACTCCTGGCCTTCTGACAGGTTTACGATTCCAGTCAGCAGAGGGTTTAGGTAGTGATTAGAATGCTCCTTATTATGGTTGTAGAGGTATCAAATAGAGATAGTATTTTTAATATGAAAGCTTGGTAGAATTATCTCTAGGGTAAGCACTTTAAGATATTTAGGAGTAATGAATAGAAACTTTTAAATATACTAATATGTACTTAATGAAGAGTTTATACTCACAGCCGAACATACTAACTGGGCAGTGGAAAAGCAAATTCGTTACCAAAGGTAAAGCCACCATATGTAGGCATATTACCATCGACGTTCCAGCCCCAATCGTCTTGGAATAATAATGTTAAGAGTTCTCCTTGCATGGCTTGTTCATCCATGGAAGGACTAAAAGTGCCACCTAAACTTCTATTGAGAGGATTTTCAGGACTAATAGACGGCCGGCGAGAAGTCATTCGTGTTACATCTTCCGAGTTCCGTGCTGTAGTGTATAGACTGTGAGTCGATTTGGAAGCCACAAGAGCAAGGTCAAAATCTAGCTTACAGAAATACGCGGAGCGGGCTTGCTCCTTCAACTGGATTAACTGGTTCAGGTAGCATTGTGCGCGGGCATTTTCTCTCTCAATCAGGTGCAGTAGCACGGTGATGTTCTCCCAGGTTGCATCTAGTTGCGCTTGGTTAAAATGTTTGCTGCCAGCAGCCTGTGCGCGTTCCGCAAGGATAATTATCCCGCCGCAGGTCATGAGATCTTGATTTGCGTCAGCGGCTCAAGTCCAAAGAGATATGAAAATAGCAAACCATACAAAATAGACTAAACCACCATGCACCAGTAGCATTACCCTGTCTCGCAGCTAATAGGGAGACTGACAGCTCGTAAGCGACTTTTGCACATGTTGTAGCGCACTGAGCCTGAAATGCTGCCTGCAACGTTTTAGCTTCGGAGTCATGATCAACTGACCCTGATCCCTCTCCTGTCTCACGCCTCAAGTACAAGCGTCTGGTGTCGGCGCAATAAGCACTGAAGCTGGGTCTGTAGAGCAAGATTCTGAGATGAAGAAATCGAGCATGAAGAACGTTACGTTGGCGTTTCAGGACATGATCCCTATCAGTGAGCGCGCCTTCCGACTCTGATACACGGCCCCACCATCGGAGAACGTCTACCAGAGATTCCTTAAAGTCTTCAAGCACACCTTCTAGACGAACAAGGGTACTAAAATCGGACGGTGAGCCTTGCCAGTATATTGAAGACAATATCTTGCCGAGGACCTTGGCCAGTCGAATGTTCTCTACCATGAACAGATTTTGGGATATGATACCTTCAGGTTGAAGGCAGGATGATGTCTCAATGCTTATAAACTCATCATCCACCGCAGATGGAATGGACACATCGTCTGTCATGTTCAAGATTGGGGGCCTGCCCAGCGTCATACAGACAGTCATTTCCATTTGCAAACACCCGTACCAAACCCTTCGACGCACTTCGTTCTCAAGGGCCGATCGTCGTTCTGCATGTCTTTCAGTGTGCAGGTCTAAACCCACAGCGATCCGGCAAGCCAGTCCAACCATGTTATAGCATCGTATAGGGTACTCGCTCGATATTGCAAATTGAGCCGCAAGCAGTAAAGCCTGGACATGTGACAAGTCGCCTTTATCCAGGATATCTATTTGCAGTAGATTCTTCATGCGCAAGCTGAACATGGCCGATGCTGAGTCCTTGTTAGAAAAATCAGAAAACTCACAACCAAGGGCAAACATGGCGTTGAGGGCGCAGAAGAAAGAGGACGCGGAGCAATGTTCGCCTCCTAGGCCGATGTCGCCTAGTTGGCCCTGGCCCTGACCCGTCTGAGGTTCGGGGTAACCGGTTGGGGCCCATAATGATTCGTAGCGGTTTTTAAAACTAGTCGAGTGCGTCCAAGGATAGAAGATATGGACACTGTTAAAGTAAAGACCAAGTATTGTGTCGGCGACTTGGCGTGGGGGAAGAGCATAATCGGGCGAAGATAATGTCGCTGTGGAGAAACATGACGCTGATGTTGAAATATCCATGGATGCCTGGCTATGATGGTGTTGTGGGGCAGTCTTGTGAGATTGAGATTGAGGGTGGGAAACCTCTCGGAGCAAAGAGTGGACCGACGATTGACCAAAAAAGGTGTCCGCCTGGGTATTCTGCAATAGAGTAGTGGCTCCCATAGCACTAACACTGACAGGACTAGGTCCACCTGCTTCGGGACCTCCAATAGAGATCCCTGTCCTGCGGGTATCGCCCGAGGCTATGGCTATGTCTGTACCAATCGAGGGTCTATCGCTATCTTTAGGGCTGTTGGACGTTCTGATATTTGTGTTGGCAGCAGCAGCGTTGGCTACATCTTGTCGAAGCTGACCGATGAGCTGCTGCATGTCCGTTACTTGTTTCTGTAGCGACGAGATGTACCTTTACCGGGGATTAATTTGACTTTGTTGATTCGAGGCTCGGGTCGGGCCGTGGCTTACTCTTGCTCGCTCAGTTGTTTTGCCGTGCCGGCAATAAGAGTGTAGACACACCGAGCCAGAGGCTCTCCACGCTTGCTACATGGACCACAGATAGGCTTAGAGCCATCGCACTTGATCTTGCGCTCCCTGCAATTGTCGCATGCCAATGCAACTCTTTTGCGCTTCGCGGGACGACTCGAAGCCGAAACGGTGATTGTATCGTCGGTATCTTGTGTTGGCGATTCCGATTCCGGGCCCGTTGTTGGATCCATCACATCAGATGGCATGGCGGTGACTGAACCGGGGAATGAGAAATTGTGTGGGTGAGTATGAGGGGAAAATGGAAAATAGCCCTTTTCACGGGCTGTACCCGACTTAATAGCAAGGATTCGGCTTTCGGTGTTGAATGACCCGGGTAACACCCGAGAACTAGCGTCTATCCACAACCTGCTCGGCACGGTTCCGTAGCCTTGGTAGTTTACCGGTTCTCGTGATTGATTTATCCTTCTCAGGTTCCAGCACCGCCATCCTCACATTGTTTTAACGCTTGACTATTCATTTTACAGCACAGCACACTATTATACTCCCCTATTACATTTTACCATGCTGAGATCCCCATTTCTGCCACTGTTACGAAATGCTCGGAGGCCAATTCCTTCAGCTGTCTCACGCCTCACACTTGTTCCAGTCAATGGTATCCACAGCAGTAAGAGGAAACAAAAAGAGTCCAGAAGCCATAGTTACCACAGAGATCCACCAAGAAGACCAGTCCTGGTAGCTTCTGCGCTGTCCGCGACTGCAACTACTATTGGGGGCGGTTTGTTATTAGCTCTTGTAGGCTACGGAAGCGAATCAGTGGGAAATAATTTCAAGTACGCAAGTCTACAACAAATGGAGTTGGTAAGCATGGCATAGCATGGCCCATGGTGCTTGTAGGTTTTTACTAACCTCCATAGGCAGTCGAAGAAATCAGACAAGTTCTCGGAGAAGACGCTGTGAGCATTGAAGATGATATTCTACTTGCTCACGGCTACTCGGACTGGTCCACAATTAACATAGATAGGCTGCCCGTTGCAGTCACGTTCCCTACATCAACAGAGGAGGTCGCAATAATTGCTAAAATTTGTCATAAAAGACGTGTCCCCATGAGTAGGTACTCGGGTATGAAGAGAGTGACTCGAGCTGACAGGATGAGAAAGTTCCCTATTCCGGTGGTTCAAGTGTTGAGGGTCATTTCTCAGCCCCATTCGGTGGCGTCAGCGTTGACTTTGTGAACATGAATCAAGTTCTACAGGTACATGCCGACGAGTGAGTTATTCATAAAATTCAAAGTGATAGAGAATATCTTGTTACTAAATATCATTCCAGTTTGAACGTCGTTGTACAGCCGTCAGTACCCTGGATGGATCTCAATGAGAAAATCCAAGATACTGGTCTCTTTTTCCCAATTGACCCTGGTCCATCGGTAGTATCCTCCTAACTTTGATGCTTTGTATAGGGTTGCTAATCCACGGGTTCAGGCACAAATTGGTGGCATGATCGGTACGAACTGCAGGTATGCCCCCTTGGCCGGCAAGCTCAACTTATCACAGGCTGTTAACATATTCTAGCGGTACAAACGCTGTTAAATACGGGACTATGAAAGATTGGGTTGTGAACCTGACAGTGGTCTTGAGCAATGGTACTATCCTCAAAACTCGCCGGAGACCGCGAAAGTCATCAGCTGGCTATAACCTCAACTCTTTGTTCGTGGGATCGGAAGGGACCTTAGGATTCGTCACGGAGGCCACACTTAAACTCGCCCCGATCCCAGAGCAAACTGGAATTGCGGTACTCACCTTTCCATCCGTCAAGGCAGCTGCTAGCATGGCAATTGAAGTTATCCGCCGTGGCGTGCCCATCAACGCGGTGGAGATTCTCGACGAGGTCCTCATGAGCGTTATCAATAAGATGGGTGCCACTTCCAGAGTTTGGGCCGAAGTTCCGACGTTATTCTTCAAGTTCAGTGGCAGTGATACAACAGTCAAGGATAGTATTGCTCTTGTGCAAAGAATATCTAAGAATCACAGTGTACAGAACTTTCAGTTTGAAAGTGATCCGCACAAGCAGAAAGCCCTATGGTCAGCTCGCAAAGAAGCACTCTGGAGCATGATGGCGTTGAGGGAAACGGATGGACACGTATGGTCCACCGATGTAGCCGTGCCTCTATCTCGAGTCTCGGAACTCATCGGTAAGTGACCTGGCCTTGCTACAGGACATTCTAAGCTGACCTCTCTCATAGACGTATCCAAGAAAGATCTTGTCGAGCTCGGTATATTCGGAAGCATTCTTGGACACATCGGTGATGGTAATTTCCACGAGACAATTCTCTTTCAAGAGAATCAGCGCCACGAAGTTGAGAAATGTGTTGACAGAATGGTCTTGCGGGCTCTAGAGATGGAGGGTACTTGCACAGTAAGCGTTTAATTAGTCACGTCGTTTAACTCAACGGTGCTAACACTATCAGGGCGAACATGGGATTGGTCTAGGAAAGAAGGAATTCCTCAGAGAGGAGGTTGGTGAAGCGCCGATTGAGGTTATGAGGGCAATAAAATCCAGTTTGGACCCGCTTTGGCTCATGAACCCCGGTAAGATCTTTGATCGGAAATAAGATAGCAAAACAAGAGATGTCACAATACATAGCTCTATAAATACACCTTGGACATCTGAAACCATTATAGATCGAGTATAATACAATTTGCAAATACAACGGTAAGACCTATCAGCACCATGGCTAATACATAGGGCGAAATAAGGCTACGAGACACTAGATCAAGAAGCAGGCAAGCATATCCGAGGCTATCGACGACCCAGCCTGGAACATAGGATAACCATCATCGGAGAAACAGCAAGGTTGATACTGAGAGTAAAATAGAATGCCAGGTCTATCATAGTTAACAAACCATGGGGTGGGACATCCATCACGACTAGAAAGCTTTTATTAAGCAGTGGCAATAGCATTGTTAAGAACTTGAAGGCCTGAATTCATTGATACCGAGGGGTATATTGTGACCGACAGTAATGTTAAATTTCACTACGGGCCACCACTTTGGACAACATGCGGGAGACATAACAGGAACTCATCTTGAAAGGTCGGTATGAGTAGGTCTATTGAACCTGTATCTTCCATGTTTGTTTCCACCTCTAAATAGCAACATCCAACACCGCTGAGACGCCACGATCTAGACTCTCCATAGCTGCTTCCAATGCTGACAAAAACTCAGACGAGTTAGCCGCGCGAGCACCGAAGATCTCCCCATTACTCGCAGCCTTGGCAATGCCCGCATAATCTGGACTTGGGGCGAATGAAATGTTGAGTTCCTCTTTGGTTGCTCGCGAAGCAGGCCCATCGGGATGAACAAGAAGCATAGACCTTCGCGGCGCATTCCAGCCAAGGTTGTTAAGAACAATGGTCAGAATCGGAATTCCGTAGCGTGCAGAGATCCAGTAGACGCTGGAGGGAACGCTGAACATGTAGGATCCATCACCGACAATCTGCACAACGTATCGCTTGCGTTTCCCGGAGACCAATGCATCAGCTGCGTCCGCGGCAAGCTTGACGCCCAATGCACCACCGCCGCTCCAGCCGAGGCCGCCACCTCCGCAGTGAATCCATTGACCTGGAATGGTCGCCCGGATCTGATCCGAGACGATGATAGCATTTGTAATTGCCTCCACCGCCCATATGGTGTCTTCGGGAAACCTTTCCCGTAATGAAGCGCAGACGTAATCGGTTGTAAGCTTTCCCGAGTCTGGAAGCTTGGCTCGCTCGTCGAGTGTACGAATACGTTCTGCGTATGACCTTTCCAAAGCCTCACCCCGTGCATCATAGTCAGCGCTTGACAATTTCTCTGTCAGGTTGTTTTGAAGATAGTCGGTGATTTGGTTGAGGGCGATCTCAGCGTCTACGCGATACCTTTGCTCAGCATCAATGTAAAAGACTAACATAGATTCTTTGAGAGGATCGACGTCAAGATGGAAGATTCTCGCCGAGCTTTTGGGCTTGCAGAGTTTGTTGATCCATGGAACATCGCAATCGAGAATGAGAAACACGTCAGCGTTCTCTATCGCGGCATCGACTCCGTACTTCATACCCAACCACCCAGGGTGGTCCGCAGGGAAACACATGTCTGAACAGCCCGTATCGAGTACACGAAGGCCCTTGATCTTGTTGGCAAGTGACACAAGGGGTTTGACCGCCGCATGATTGCGACCAGTGAAGCCAACAATGACAAGTGGGTCAGAGGCGGCTGCCAGAGCATCGGCGATCTCCTGGACAGCGTATTCTGGAAGAGCAGCCGGGGCAACAGGTTTCCAGTAGGCTGGGTTGATATAATATGGCTCAATGGTCTCCTCCATTACTTCGCGGGCTCCCATAAGATAGGCTGGCCCCTGGGGATGACTTGTGGCGAGCTGGATGGCACGTCGAACCATTTGTTTCACATTCTTGCCAGTTTTGATCTCTCCAGTATACCGGCAGTACTGTGAAACAATCTGCTTCTGATCAGGGACATCTTGAATCCAGTGACTTAGGAGGCAGACATATTAGATATATCCGCCGAGACTCGAATGAAGAGTTACTTACATGAATTCTGTTCGGGAGCCAAGAACCTCTCCCTCTATGGTGTAGGGCGAAAGGCCGGCAAAGATAAGAACCGGGGCACGTCCCATAGCAGCATTATGGATTGCAGCCGCTAGAGCTGATGTGCCAACATCGACATGCACGATGACACACTGAGCCTCGCCGCTTACTCTAGCATACCCATCGGCCATGGAAAGGGCCACCATCTCGTTCGGGCATGTGAAGATCTTCGGAAATGTGTCGGGCATTTCTCTTTGGCCCTTGACCATAGCCTCCAAGATACTGGGGTGGTCCGAACCAAAATTGACAAAGCAATTCTTGACCCCGGCCTCGACCAGGGCCTCAAAAAAGGCGAAAGATGTTGTATACCTTGCGATTGGTGTTAATATTTAACCCGAGTTTAGGTTGCTGAACTTACATAGTAACAGATTGGTGAGTGAGCTTTGTGTCTTGTGTTTTGTGTCTTCAGAACCAATACGTTAAAATGTAATGAAAACCACTGTGATTTATGCTGACTATTCATTGAACCCAGTGTCACTGGTTTTGCGCTATTTCCCACAAGCGGGCTACTTACGGGATGAACCCGGAGAGGGGTCAGTCAGTCACGGGTATTATCCGTGTAGTCGATCGGCAGATTTGAGAGATTCCGGGAATAACAAAACAGAATTGTTAATAGTACTCCGTACTGGGACTAAGATAAGATATGAAAAAAAATTAATAATTTAATCATATTTCAAATTTTCATAAATAGTATCTATAAAACCATAGCTACTATGTAAAGCGGTATTTACACTAATTAAACCTAGGATTTAGGAGATACTTATTATCTTACTAAATAAGTATTTAATAGGAATGGAAAGAAAAATTAAGTAGAAAGAAATTCAAATGGGTAAGTAATTTTTTCCTTTTTTACCTGCATAAGTCGTCCTTGTTTTTTTACCTACAATATAAATTTCATATCTATAAATCTTCTTTACCATAGTGCTATTTCTATAACCTTGAAGATACTCCTGATGTTAAACACTATACCAATTACGCCACCGCAACGCTTGCGGCTATGAGCCGAGTATTCTGTTCAAGTTTGCCCTTTCCACTTCCCCGGAATTGCTCTTCCCCGCCCCTGTACCCCGCAATACCTAACTACGAGCTAATATAGTCTCTTGGTGAGTTTGATAGGCATCCAATCAGATAAAGTTTGCCGATGGCATATTGGAGTAACAAAAGGTTGGGAACCTGGTAGCTAAGACACTCCTCATCTACTTAAGTAGCGAATTTCCACATCCCGATTAATAGAATCGATCAGTAGCTATAAGGCGCAGTAACATCCACATACTTGAACTCTCCTGCTTTTACAATTATGGCTGATTATACTGACAAGATTACGGCTGAACACGCCTCAAACAAAGGCGCTGAGTCTGCCATGGAGCAAACCACCGACGATTCTCTCCAAAGCAAGAAATTGCTGCGGAAATGCGACCTTCGTTTGCTCCCCCCTCTCATGGTCATTTATTTTCTCTCCTTCATGGACAGGACCAACATTGGTATGTTAGTCCGTGGCAATTGAATGTTTCGAGAACCAGTGGACTGATGGAGATACTGCTATTGTTAGGCAATGCAAAGATCCAGGGAATGACCGAGACCCTCAACATGACTGGAAATGATTATAACATGGCTCTATTTGTGTTTTTTATTCCAGTATGATAAACATCCTCATGCGAACGTATGCAACGCAGCGACTGACAGTGTTCACAATGCAGTATATCCTCTTCGAAGTCCCATCCAATATTATTATCAAGAAGATATCTCCATCTCTGTGGCTTGCTTCTATCACAGTTCTCTGGGGAATATCCACAGTTGGCATGGGCCTTGTGAAGAATGTCGAGGCACTCATCGCCTGCCGGGTCCTATTGGGATTCTTTGAGGCCGGTATCGTTCCAGGTATACGTCAATTCAGCTTGATGAAGAGAGAGTCAACTGACATCGGCCAAAGGGTGCATATACTTAATCAGCATGTACTACAAGCGCTACGAAGTTCAGTGGCGTATGTCCCTTTTCTTTAGCGCTAGTATCCTAGCAGGCGCCTTTTCTGGACTTCTTGCATTTGCTATTGCTAAAATGCATGATGTTGGAGGACTTGAAGCCTGGCGTTGGTATATAGTCCTTCGCTCAAGCGCAATTTCACTTGCTAACATTGAAACGCAGGATCTTTATACTCGAAGGTCTTCTTACGGTGATTGTCGGCATTGTAACAAAATGGTGGATTCCCGACTGGCCTGAAACAGCCAGTTTTCTTACCGAGGAAGAGAGAGCCAGACTTATCGGACGGCTAGCAGAAGACTCTGGCGATGCGAAAATGGATCATCTCAATAAGACAGCTTGGGGAAGAATACTGTCTGATTGGAAGATATATATTGGTACAATCGCATATTTTGGCATAGTCAATAACGGTTATGCTGGTTCAGTAAGTCCAAGCACGACTTTGAGGCTTTTGCGGATGCGAAAGGCTAATGTTAAAACTTGCAGTTCTTCATTCCTACCATCCTTAGGGAAATGGGGTATGCCGCTGAACGCGCCCAAGTTCTGACGATCCCCGTGTATATTGTCGCGACCTTTGGCTGCTTAATTGCAGCATTTCTCGCCGATCGACTCCGCCATCGATACAGCTTCACTATCATTGGAGTTCTAGTGACAACAGTTGGCTATGTTCTCCTTCTCTGTCAGCAACATGTGCCCACTGGTGCACGATACTTTTCCCTCTTCATGCTCGTCACTGGCGGATATATAACGCAACCTGTTCTTCTTGGTTGGCTGTCTAATACCATGAGCGGCCACTACAAGAGGTCAGTTTCATCAGCTGTACAGATCGGACTAGGCAATATTGGGGGCATTGTGGCCTCGAACGTGTTTTTAGCTCGAGAAGCACCACAGTACTGGACTGGCTTGGGTGTCAGTCTTAGTATGGTGTGGCTGTGCGGTATTAGTTGCACTGTCTTCTATTTCCTCGCTATCCGTGAGAATAAGAAAAGGGATCGTGGCGAGAGAGACTATAGACTACAAGGTGCAGATGCTATGAATTTGGGCGACGACCATCCCCACTGGAGGTATACCACTTGAGATCTAGTTTCCAGGAGATACTTGCTCAAGTGATATAAGTATCATTTTGGACTATTTATTTGGTGACTCTGAGGAAGGAGAGTAGTTTCATTAAGAGTAGTAGCTACAATAACGCACAATCTGTCCTATAGCGGCTGTACCTTTCACACCACATTAGCCACTGCCTAGACCGAGTAAACCACGGGGTGAGCAGGTGGAATGAAAGTCATTCCATTGTCCCTGTTGCTTTTGAAAACTTCCTGTGAACCTGATTTCAGATCTCCGCCACACGCAACTGCGGTGGAAATTGATAGATAGGGTGCTGTGAGAGCCAAGACCTTTTCCGTAGATCTGAAGAGGTACAGTCATACCACGCAATCGCTAGAAACAGTATGCGGCCATTAGAAGAGCAAGTGCCCGATCTTGATATCCATTCAGTTGGTTAAGCACCGTGATGCAATGTCCTTTCTGAAAACCATCGACTCAAAAGCCACGCATTGAACACCCTCATAGGCCTTACGAACGGCCTCTTGAAGGGTGTTGCTATATGCAGCAACTGTAAATACACGTCCTTCATCGCTCCTTAATGTCCCGTCTGTTTTACCCTTCCGGGTCCCGGCGTGGAAGATTACCACGTCTTTGGTCGGTGACTTCAATGAAATCGCTTTGCCGGTCTCGTATTTCCCTGGATAGCCACCAGAAGCGACAACGACATTACAAGCGAAGCCTGGTCGAAGTTTTGCCGTGATTTGTGAAAGTGTGCCGTTTGTACATGACAACATGATCTTCGCGAGATCGGTGTCTGGCGAAATGAGTAGCATGGAGCTTTGTGTCTCAGGATCCCCGAACCGAACATTATACTCGATGACTTTCGGGTCAGACGAAGTGATCATGACCCCCGTGAAGAGTAAGCCCATGAAGCAGCGCCCTTTTACCGCCATCATCAGTCAAGATCCTGAGGGGATTTCGTCTACTTACCTTCTTTCTTGAGCGCTTCAAAAGTGGGTTCAAGGATAATCTTATCGATTTGGTCCAACATCTCCTGGGTTACAAACGGCACAGGCGAGTATACGCCCATGCCCCCAGTGTTGGGCCCTTTGTTGCCTTCGAATGCGCGCTTATGGTCTTGACCCGGAGGAAGCGAGTAGAATGTCTTTCCATCGCTGAATGTTAGAATACTTATCTCGTCTCCTTCCATGAACTCCTCAATCACCACTGAAGACCCTGCAGTTGAGAATTTCCCATCATCCATAATACTGTAGAGCTGCTTTATGGCCTCTTCTTTCGTCTCTGGGAGAATTACACCTTTGCCCGCTGCAAGGCCGTCTGCTTTAATGACAATTCGATGATCGACCGTGTGCACGTATGATAAAGCGTCATTTAGCTTCTCAAAACTACAATGTTGTGCAATGGGAATGCTGTTTCTTTTCATGAAGTCTTTGGCAAAGACTTTGGAGCCTTCGAGCTCAGCAGCTTCGAGGGATGGTGCGAAACAGGGAATTTCAACTAGAGCGCTGTTAGTAAAGAAAAGTAAGGAATGCTTGTACCACAAATTATGACTAACCATTTCGAAAATACTTGTCGATTCCCTTCACCACATCCTCGTCGGGTCCAACGACAACCAAGCCAACCTCGAGCTCCTTGGCGGACCGAGCCAGGGCATGATAATCGGTAAAGGCGCCGGCTAGGTTAGAAATATTGGCTGCGCCCTCTTGTGTCCCCGCGTTCCCAGGAAAGACAAAGACGTGTTGCACTGACTCAGCTTGACTTAGTTTCCAAGCCAGCGCATGCTCTTGGCCACCTTTTCCAATGACAAGACCGAGGCCAGTTGGTCATCTTGTATAAGGTTTGTTGAGGATGGTGGCTGATATTAACTGGCCGATTAGCTATTTGGATGATGTTGTTGTGAACTTTATCGGTGCTGAGTAATGGACGGGTGTGAGGAAACATCGTAGAAGACTGGTTGGAGTATTCTCTAGCCAACCTACCCCAAATCCTTTCACTCTCGTGTGTCATCCTTTCTCGACGAAGAAATACCGTTCACTGTTTGAGAAGTTTGTCTATATGGTATTCTGACTGTATTGGATGCCTTTGAGTGCCCGTAGGAGGGTTATGGGCCTGCGATGGAGTGGCAGGCAAGTTGGCCTCTTGCATACAATATTAAACTGTGAATCTTGGAAAAGACGATATCTTGAAGATCCTGATATTAAGGACTAACCAGGTGGACATCAATAACAGCGTTGGGGAACAGGGCGCAGATGATCTAGCGGAAGGCAAGAATGACGATGGGTGCGACGACGACAAGACTGGAGGAGAATATGAAGCAATTGATGATGAGAGCCAGGAAAATGATGGCAGTGAGGTCAACACAACGACAGAAGCATCGATGAATAATTCAAGTGATCTTCGGTTTGAGTTTGGAGATTGCCACGGAACCTTTAATCGATGGTCAACCGCAAACAACAACGTTGATATGGTTCAGCAGCATCCTGGCCTTTTCCTCCTCGCTGGAGAGCTTTCTACCCCACGAGGTCATACACACCATATCTCTCTAGCTTGACCTCAGCCATCATTCATACGAATGGTAAGTATATCTACCATATACATGGCAAAGGAATATGATGCGAATTGAATATTGAAGTCCATAGCCAGGCCCGGCCCGACGTCGCGTGTATACGATGTGAATCCTTGGTAGCTATGCAAACACCATTTCAAAATCCCTGTACTGCCCGAGGTGCAGATTACACAAGCCAGAGTATTCGGCGATACGGACAGCATGAAAACAGGATCGTCACTCGGCAGTGACTCAAATAAGTCATTGCCAATGGAGAGACCACCTATCATGTTAAATCAGTCCCTTAATGAGAGTGCAACTATAGTAGAGATTCTACGGCATATTTGGACAATGCTAGCAGGGGGGTTTATAACAGTCGGCAAGGGTATAAATGTGTCCAGCTTTGAGCACGGCAAGTATCGCGACATGATTCTATTTAGACTTCGTATTGTTAGTCCTAACAAATTAAAGGTTATTATTCTATTTACAAGATAAGTAGTAGAGCAGCACACTATATACTACCAGGATGAAGTTTATACAAGTCTTTTTCAGATTGGTTTCCGAAAAGAATAAATTCCTTTTTGGTATATTTGATATGCCATATTATCTTATCGAATTTCTAAATGTTATAATGGGTAATTGGGTTCGATCTTGGCTTACGGGCGGTTTCTCCATTAATGAGTTAAAAACCAGGGTGGCATACTTAGGAGAGTCATATTATTTCCATCAAAGGCTTAGCCTCGTGGAAACCCGTTCCATGGCTATGAACCAGATCCTAGCTAGTAGGGTTGTATTGACAGGCAATTTAAACTTCAAACTTACCGGGTAACAACCCTACAGTACGAAGTAGTCAGGCATCAAAATACATTTGTCAGACGCCACAGCCCCTAATTGCCACAACGTCACATTATCGGTTGCATGCACCCGTTCGATTGTCCTATACTTCGGGATAGACATCATCATTCCTTCCAGAGTATCTACCGACAGATACGTACTGATCGAGATTCGATTATACCCTGGCCTGACTCGTGAAAGTGAACATACCAGCCTGCGTCAGCCCGCCATCTATCAACCCGTCACCTTTTTTTCAACCCGAGAACTAATAATAGGAAACCTTGGCTACTGTAACTGAGTTTCAAGGTAACTACGTTCGGCTGGACCTCTAACGTGATAATCAATTATCCTCAAGGGACACTTAGAGTTCTTCGTGAGAATAAGATTTGATTGTAAGGAGTTGGTTGTTAAACACTTCCGACTGGCGCGCTACTCTCAGGATAATGCGTGCACTCCCATAAGGAAATTGTCCTGACATACCCTGGTCGTTCTTCTAGTCCGGCCTTCTGTTCCGCTCTTAGTATGATCCTGTCCATCGTGGCCACCATTGATAAATGACGCTGTGTCAGTTATCCTCTTCGTGACAAATTAAAGCCTTATATTAACGTCTATCTATCCGTACATCGGTACAGAAATCTGTTAGGTTGCAGGTCGAGGCAGGGACTGTACTGGTAGTTGATAGAATACCTCCTCTCTAGAAAGTGGTATCTTGCTGGCTAGAAGTTTGTCAAACCGAATACACCGACCTTCACAGATTTAGTTCCATCTGTTAACTGAGCAAAGAAACCACACATCGACCCCCCTTTCAAAGTGTATATATGTGGTAAGGTAGTATATTATAGGCCAGGGTCTTTAGAAAGTCATATCAACGAATAATTCAATTGCCAGCGTATATGGTATTATGTCCATTCTGTACATACTAGAGCTTATTCGACCGCTAAGAAGGCACGGGGCGGCCCGCTTCTCCTACAAATGGCAAGCTACTAAGAACTTAGAGGCCATTCAGCCACTAAACATCAAACAGAAAGATGGGGAAAAAAAACTATGTACCGGTCCGTAGAAGTTGTTTATATTCCGCCATCACTCTATGGCATATCAATAGTAATTGTCAAGATAAAAGAGTAAGCAGGCTCGTTACTAATATATTTTTAAACTGTTCGTCCTGGAGGAACCTCTCTTTCGGGTTGATTGCAGAACCTCCGGCAAGAACCCAACAAACCAACCCTTGAATTATTTTACCGGTACTATAAGGCCGGCTTTTCTTCCTGATGAGATATCTAGTATCATCCCAAGCGGTAACTTTATAGCTTCGCTATCCTGTGTTGGTACCGCACTTGTGGCCCAGAAGCATCTCGCCTAGGATTAAAAGAACGTTTCATCTCAAACTTAGACAAAGACTAGCTGCTGGACCAGCGGTGACCCATCTAGTGTTCGGCAACTAATTGAGCGCGGAGCTGACCCGGTTGTGTTTCCAAACATGGTTAGTTCTATAAATACGAGTATACTCGGTCTGCTCGTATTCATGGGACTACTAGCACTGGATTACAACAAGGTTTAGAATAGATCGACAGTTATCGGGCTACAATAATAGAACGGATTAACAAGGGACATTACCTTGATTGGATTTTTGTATGACGAGGGATGTTGTCCCCAGTATGCGGATACCACGGCTTCCTGAAACAAGATATACAAGGAAAGACGCCGTCTAAGATACCCGATCAAGATAGCCGGGGATGATTGAAGCATTACTAACCAGGTTATGGTTTGTTACTATATTTTTCATTCATTTGTGATCACAGTGGGAGACTATGGATCAGTTAAAAAGATTAAAGTAGAGTAGACATCACATAAGCTCTCGCTTTACAAGCCTATATCATGAGAAAGATCTTACTATACCAGATCTAAGTAACAGAATGAGTAGAGCTACCCAATTTAGCTTTATCGCTCTTTTTAAGGTTTCTAGACACGTTGCTAGTATAATTAGCTATCTAGTAATGATACAATATTACTACTACAGTTACACTAAAGGCACGAGTCTTGTAGCTTTTATAAAAGTAAAAGTCGTATGATATACAAGGGTAAATCTATACCTCTGGTCTCAGGGATCGTGCCGGGAGAAATTCCGCTGTAACCTCCGCCAAAAGAAGACTGTGTCTTGGTCAGGGACGAGGAATCGACATACTGGAAGACAGATATCATCACAAATAGACAACCGGACGAGGCATCAT
Organism: Fusarium avenaceum; assembly: GCA_025948275.1. NCBI lineage: Eukaryota > Fungi > Ascomycota > Sordariomycetes > Hypocreales > Nectriaceae > Fusarium > Fusarium avenaceum. The sequence continues at coordinate 181,023 of CP109669.1, forward strand.
AGGAAGAAGCAAGAGTTCTAAAATCCGACGACTTATGAAACCCTATACTCTAATTGTCTATAAAAAGCCCGAATCCTTTCCATTCTACCAAGTCCAAACCATTACACACACCAGCAAACAAACTTGAAACCCACACTCAGATACTACAAGCAACTATGAGTCTTCTTTCCTCCTCTCGATCTATCACTAGAACCGTTGCCCTATCCTCTACCATCCCCCATTCCATCGTCGCCCGCAACATGGCTACGGCAGCTGCTCAGCTTGAGGCCCAGAGTCATCCAGATGCTTCTGGCATTCCTCCTGGGCATGCTGCCACAGTGGGCGATCTCCAGACTTTCCTCTTGCCTGAGAAGGTGTCTGGCAGCGCTGAAGATAAAAAGTTAGGAAAGGCCATCATTGATGCCTGGAAAAAAGATGGTATCTTGCAAATTGCCATGAAGCCAGAACAACAAGGTTTATACAAGGCTGCTAATCTCGCAAGCAAGAGGTTTTTTGGTAAGCCTTATGCCCAAAAGTCTGCCTGTATCGACAGTCAGACTTACTCTGGCTACATCGCCAGTGGTGAGGAGCTCACCGATGGTATCGCTGATTACAGCGAGATCTTCACTGTCACTAAGGACCTCGATCTTGACGAGCCCCGTGTGGTAGCGAAGTGGCCATGCCATGGCCGTTGCCCTTGGCCCGACTATGAGATGCAGAACCCTATGGAGCGCTACATGAACAGTCTGGGAGAGAGTGGCGAGACGCTCCTGAAGCTCACCGAACTAGGTCTTGACGTGCCTGAAGGGTCTCTCACCGATTACACCAAAGATGGATGGCATCACATGAGAATCCTTCGGTGAGTGCTTATTTTTATCTCGACTATTGAGTAATCTACCACTGACACCCAGCTTCATAGCTTCCCTGCCATGAACAAGACCAACGGAAAGGGCAAGGAAGGTCGTGGGATTGGCTCTCATACAGATTACGGGCTACTCGTTCTTGCAGCTGCTGATGACGTCGGAGGTGAGAACAAGAAGTAGACCGACAATATCAATAAGTCTAGATGTGCTAACGAGATGTGACAAAGCCTTGCTTGTTCGCCCTCCTCAGAAGGGAGATGACTTCGCGAACTGGGAAGCAAGTGCAGCAGGTTTCAAAGAAGACGCTGACGGCTGGTTGTTTGTACCTCCGGCAAAGAACGTATTTACCGTGTTCCCAGGTACGTTGCAGTCGATCATCCGTGTAGCGATTGACATTGACTAATGCCTTCGAAACAGGTGACATGATGCAATACCTTACCAACTCGTTCCTACCATCCACGCCCCACAAAGTTGGTCTTAATCACCGGGAGAGGTTTGCCTTTGCCTACTTCCATGAACCGAGCTTCCAAGCTACTATCAAGCCCCTTCCTGGTTATGACGCTGGCCAGGAACCCAAAGAAGGAGTACACTATGGCAAGCACTTTACTGATATGTTTATGAGAAACTACCCTCAACGAATCACGACCCAGAGATTGCTAGATGAGGGGCGTTATGATCTGTTGAAGCAGGAGGCTCTTCACACTATGTCTCCTTGAAACATCCCAAGTGTTGCCTTTTGACCATGTATTTCACTCGCTATCATATTTCATATGGATCAAAATTGATTGAACAGTTCACAGCCAATACTTGAACTGTTGTTAAGAAGTTGTCCAGAATTGAATTCCAGAATATAAAGTACTCATCACGAGAGTCGGCCATATGTTAAACACCGAGAAGGTCCCCGGTTCGAGCCTGGGCAGAAACTGTTTTCTTTTTAGGGGTATCTTGCATACTTTAATCTGATCTAGAGATGGTACGTGGGGTTCTTTTTAACCTTTCTCTGTGCCATAATAATATTATAGAATTTTCCTTGTTCGAGACGAGGGAATAGAGCGGGATAATGAGAAGGGGACAAGGGAATTCACAGATCTGACTGATCACTGAACACGTATTTGTGGCCGCTGCAGGTATTTAACTGCGGGAGGCCGACCACCTTGTGTGTGTAAGACGTCGTAGATAAACGTCCATCTTTACACTTACCTCGTCCATAGCTTTCCTTCCAATTCCCCGATATTCTGTCTATTTTCTGTTGCCTTAAAATTACTGCCCAAGGTTCTAATAATCCTGATTATCATAAACCACAATCTTCTGATAACTCATAATCATCATGATGCCTGGTGTTTCCCCCAAACACAGTGTGTTTCTTGCCTTACCAAGAGAGATTCGTCGACAAATATATAAATTATGCGTCCCAATTAACTCTCGCATCGTTATATGCAAGGATATGTGCTATAGTGCCCTTCAAGATGGCGATGGGTTCCAACCGAAACAGGAGACTTACGACACTGAGGACGATACTGAAGAAGTTCCTGAAAACTCTTCATCAGACATACCGGAGACTGATGGCAGGGACTTTCCCGAGCCGCCAATGTTGCAAGATGTCAAAAAGTCTGCAAGTCGTCGAACTGCTTTGCCCGAACTACTTCTCGTGTGTCGCCAAATTACAGATGAACTCAAGCCAGTACTATACGGGGGCACTACGTTCACGGTTGATACCTCTGGAGACGGCGATGAATATATGGAACAGCTGTTCAGTCTCGAGACAAGGGATCACTTCCGCAAGATGATTCTGATCTTCCGCACCGAAGACTTTTTTTCTGAGGTGGACGAATATTTGAAACCAACAATCTGGGACAGGATCTTTAGTAATCTCTTGAAACTTGGAATTATTGTCGAGCAGCCGGAACCTTGGGAAGGCGGCTTGGTCTTGGAGGAGTGGACAGCGCGGCTGACATCCACCTTGGAGTATATAAACCGAGCTGTTCCCGACAAGACCAAGATCATCGCAGATACAAACAAAGAGGCAGAGGCAACTCAAATTTTTGAGAGAATGATGCCGGGGCGCTGCGAGTTCCAGAAGTTATTAGACGGCGATTCGGTATTGGATAGGTATTGGAACGGTAATGATGATGATGGGCCGACCAGCTGTAGGGATTGTATTGATGATGGCGACTATGATTTTTATTACTCGGACTAAACCTTTCTGTGTTTATCAACGGCATAATATATTTGCTCTTTATTTCCTATATTTTAATTGTGATATCATGCTTAGAAGGGAAAGCCTAGTACATAAAGACAAAATCATGTATTATATAGATAATGGACTTGTGCCTGTCCGCCTCGCTTTGGTGTTGTAACTGCTTAGCTATGACATGTCGTAAGCGAAGTATTCCTAGGGTCAAGCTAGTTATTAAATAGCACTTTGAGCGATTGGATATATGATAGGTTACTCACGAGGAGTCTAAGAAAACAGGCCTAGGCTGACTATCCAGTCAGGGCCTTAACGTAAATAGTAAGTCTATCTATTAAGAGCAGAGCATACCCGTACACAGCAAGACTCCTAGCATTAACCCAAGTGTACTAACCAGGCCTTGTCTCGGAGGACTAGAAGCAGCATTCTCGTTGCCACCTTCGCCAGTGGCAGTTGCCGTTCTAGTACCACTCTCGTCGCTGTCTTCCTCTTTCTTTTCCATATCTGACTGCTTGTAGACCAAAGGCACCACAGGTACCCAAGTCGCAACCATGAGATCACTAAAACCGGTTTCAGCCTCTCCGACAACTTCTTCCAAATCCACCATGGTCGTAGTGTAAGCCAGGGCTCGAGTGGGTTCCATGAGCGATATTATCCCGTCCGAATATGTCACGCCGTCCACAGATGAAATAATGGTCAATTTGTCACCATGACCGTACATTGAACAGTGCTCCGAGTACGTGTAAGAGGCAACTGGGCCAAGTGTAGACATACAACCCCCGCGCTCGTCACCTTGATAACCACTTCGTCCATTAGTTAGTAGACTCTTTAACGCACAGCTCTATGTAGATTGGATTATTACCTGGGACAGCAGTATGCAAGTGTCTCGGATGTATCCAATATGTTCTTCCAAAATTCGGTAACCTCAACTGCTCGAGGGAATCCAGTAAACGTCGTGGCCGGTGTTGCCAGAACGCCTGACGCGCTGAATTTGCTCCCATCATCGTGGGCCAGTAGCCCGACAGTCTCCCAGCCCGCAGGACAGGCAATACCTGGGGAATAATATGCCAAAGTGCCTTGAAAGAAAGTGGAAGTTTGCTGGTGACTAGATTCCAATTCTTTATAACTCGGAAGACAATCGCCGTAGGGCTCTACCGTACAAGAGGGGAGAGCGACAATCGGGTACGGTGAAGTTGCGTTGACGATGAGAGGATAATTTATCCTCGTAGCGCAGGACGCTGGAGCGGTATAAGTAGTTGTTAGCGGACCGTAGTTAAGGGCGGTGAAGCCAAAGAATTCTGTAGCGGTAGGCATTCTGCACTGTAGTCAGTAGTTATCAGCGCCGTTTAAATGATAGTAAACTGTGCAAAGGATGCAGAGCACGAGGGGGTACAAGGTACCAACTGTGCCTTTTAAGTACAGCGATTGATATCTTCTCACAGAAAGTTCATTAACGGACAGCCGCGTTAATCGCTCAAAGGTACGGCACAGCTCATTTCGCTTCGCAAACAATGGGTCCAGCGCGCTTGGCATCGCCTGTTCTGACCTTGGCATTGTTGCGTGATTCGTCGCATGGCTTTGTTGGAAAGCGAGACACACCCTTTATGCAGTGATGGAACGAAATAAAATTGGTGACTTTCAAAGGTGGATAAGCTTTCTTTTATTTAGACTGGTGAGATGTATATGGGTAGATTCCCTATGCATCATCCATGACTCGGCTCAAGACTGGGAACAGCAGTTTCAGCAGATGGATCAGGTGTATGGGCAGGCCTGATTGACCATTTGCGTCGCTGCTGGACCCAACGCTGACTGCGCAAGTCCTGATGTCGAACATACCTATAAACCCATCACAAAACGAAGATTTTATAATGGGCTTGATTTGCCAGCTATTAAACTAATTTCGAGAATCATTAGCTCAACTTTTTGGGACACACGAGATTGGACGTTTCAGGAACGCCAGTTGTCTAGAAGATGTCTTATACTGATGAGGAAGGGCAGCAGGTGGGGTGTGGTATTGTTAATGTGATTTAACGATCCAATGGACCGATACAAGCAATGGTCGTGTAGCTGAGCGAGTTGGACTAGCGAAGATGTTCCAGTTCTCATTCTTTTCTGTTTCATTGAAAGAATATTTGTAGAAAACCATCTTACTATGTTAATATATTGATGAAAATAATGTCAAGTTTTTGAATACTACGGGATTCTGTTGCAATATTGTTTGTCCCTAAATAAAATAAACAAACGTAATGTAGATTTCTAACTTGCATACTAATAGTAGAAAAGCTTGAACTAAGAAAGATTGAAAACAAGACAGCTTCACTACATATGCTATAGGCTAATGTAATTCACACTTGTGTCATTAGGCTTGAGCCTGGCTTGGATCATTGGAATAAACATTGCGAAATAGCTGGGACGATTACACATGTATCTGATACTAGATTAATTTATCAAAAGTAAGGATGTAAGTCCAGCACATAGGAAATCTAGCAAGTCAGGTAGCTCAACGTGTCTTATGCTAGTAAAAGTGCTGCACTGCAAATAAGACCAGCAACTGTCCATGGCATCAGATGATGCCTAGTCGCTGATGCGACAACCACGGGTGTAGATGTACTTTGCCCATCCCAGGGTGCTGCAGGATGGGAAACCTCGGTAGCTTCTGGCTTTTGTATCGGACCAGGAGCATGCTGCTCGGTCGTCCAAGCCTTTGAGGCGGGAGCCTGATAGGCACTGGTGGGTAATGGCCGAGGGGGCTCAATCACAGCGCTGGCATCGGGTACAGTGCTCACTGGTCGGGGAGCATTAGCCCTTGATGGCTGGGGCTTGTCTTGGCCATTGGGCTTAGGTGAGTCCTGGCCACTGGGCTTGGGTGATCCATGAACTGGCAAAGGCTCTGAATGTTCTCCCATTGTTGGCTTAGGTCCGGCAAAGCTGTTGACCTCTGTAATCTTATACGCCGAGTAGGAGACTTCATGAGGATATCCGGGCTTCACACCACCAGCCTCACAAGCAGCAGTAGGAACCGTCAGAGTGACACTGTTCTCCCCATTGGCGCCACAGCCATGGCACGTTGTAACAATAGTGGTCATGTCAACTGGTGGGTAGACCTGATGATCGCAATTGCAAGGCGTGTATCCGAGCGTGACAGGGACATGCGTAGTAATCAGATATCCTGGATTGTTCGGATGGATAGTGATATATGTGACGGTGATCACTGTGTTTGCTGCTGCAGTACGCGTGTAGTTGAATCCCTTAGTCAAATGTACCGTTCCAATGGTGGGGTATGTCAAGGGCAGGCGATCTTCGGTTGATGTAGGAACGATGATAACCGGCTCTGACGACAGGGAAATGCCCGTTTCAGTAGCAACGGTGGGTTTAAGTGAAATAGATGTAATGGCAGGCCCCGAAGAGGTAATTTCATCTGTCGCTGAAGAGAGCCCCGAAGAGATGGATACGTCCGCCTGTCTTTCGTATAGTGTCAAGAGACGGCTAGAGGATATGGCGCGACGACGTTGCGTCTCGCCAACATTGCCTCCACAAAACAATGTAGGATCTCCAGGGCACAAGAGGTCGCATCTGTCATTCGGGACCAAGACGTCTCCAGCAAGAGAATCTGCTGCATAGCAGGATCTAAACCATGGTTAGCGTTGTTAATTTGGGAGCCGTAGGGAACGTACTGTTGATAAATTCCAACGTAATTGCTGCCGGCAGCCAAATCAACGCATATCTCAGTGGTCATGTCTGGATCCGTTGCCACCTCCCTGAAGCTTGGAAAGCTTTCGATGGACCCTAGGCAGCCCGTATAGACATACTGGTTAATGGTCCTGAGATTCCTTGCTCCGACCGACGACTGTGATGCAGTCTGGTCTACAGTAGAAGAAGGCGCGATGGAAACTCGTGACACTTCCATGCTTGTGATAGTTGAGGGCAGTGGGCCTGCGGAGGTCGTGCTTTCGACTACCTCTTCACTCGAGGCAGACTTGGTTTGGGACTTTGTCTCCTTGGGTGTAGTTGTAGTAGTGGTGGTCGCGACACTCGGAATTACGACAGATGTGATGGTGCTGCCAATAATAGGAGATTGAGTCTCAATGGAGGTTAGTGCCGAGCTGAAGACATCGACGGAAGTGGTGGTTGACTGCTCAGTACGGGGAATTGTCTCGGTGGCGGTGGTAGTAGGCGTAGACTCAGTGACTTCTATACTAGAAGTTGAAGGCTCTGTCTCTTTTGTACTTGCTGAAGAAGTCGTCGTCATAGCCATATCCATAGTTGTAGTTTCGGTGTCGGACTGAGTCGTCGTTGTTGATTCCACCTCAGCAGTTGTTGTAGCACTAGTCTCGGTCGTCGTCGATGGTTGTTCCTGATCGGTCGTGGTAGTTTCAGCGTCTGTAGTCGTCGTCGATTCCACTACAGCACTCGTTGTTGTATCAGCCTCAGTTGTGGTCGTGGCGTCCGGTTCGGTAGTTGTTCCAGCCTCGGTTGTCGTTGTCGGTTCCACTTCAGCAGTTGTTGTAGTATCAGCCCCGGTTGTGGTCGTCGTTGACTCTGCTGCGGTAGTTGTAGTCTCTTCAGCTGTGGTGGTTGTGGTTCCTTCAGCAGTGGTAGTTGCGATCTCTTCTGCGGTAGTAGTCGTGGCTGGCTCTGCTTGCACAGTAACAATGAAAGTTCCTGAAACCGTGCCGGAGGCCGGGACGGTTGACGTAGTGCTCGTAGCTACATTTTCGCCAACTGTAGTCGTTGTCGTGACATAGTTGATCTTGATGGGTTGGTTACAGTCAGTACAGCCTTGGATATTAATCATTAAGCCCGTGTCGTAGGATTCGTCCGAAAAGTCGCACACAGCAAGCACCAGCGTATACAAACCCGGGTCAGCGACAATCCCAAAGAGTAGAGGTGGCGACGAGTCCGAATATGAAGTGTCACTTCTTGGTGGTGTGATACCGACGGGCGGCTGTAGGTAACTCGAAACTGCAGTGAGTCGTTGCCCGTTAGGATCTCTAGCATATTGAGTGCCGTCTAGGAAAACACCGATAGGATCTTCAGCTTCGCTGGCTTTTGTCAGTCCGTTTGTGATTTACCTGGAATTAAATTGCGTATATTTACCCTTCCTCCCCGGACCCTATAATCAGCTGGACGAGGATTCCATCGAAGGCATCGTCGACGTTGAGGTTGACCGTAAGAATGGCCCCATCGTAAGTGTCGAGACCACAGTAAGTATCAGAGCCTGCTGCGCCATTCTCTACCACGTTATTGCCTCCTGGTAAAGCGCCGGCTGCTGCACCCGACGTGAGAATTATACCGCTTCCGATCCCAAAAGGGCCATTAGTGAATGTTCCAGCAGCCGCTGAATCTCCGGTAAACGACCCTCCGAGAACCGTGATGCCTGGTCCGGAGATCACAGCGTTTGCCAGCACACTTCCATCATTTGTAGTGACAATGTTGATACTTGAAGAAGGAGACAAGAGCAGAGCCCAGATAGCCAACAGGCTTGGCTGTGCCCTCATGGCGAAGATAGCAGGCTCAATGCACCAACAGCGTTGGGAATTACGGATGAAACATCAAGTAGATAAACAACTGAGCATAAATGCGACCAACATCATAGAAGTTTGCTAAGCTGGATGGCCCTCTCATTAAGGGGACGAGACATAATCTCCCGTATCTTGGTGGCGCATATCTAGTGTGAGTCAATAACGGGCAGTGGCTCCAGCGGCCACCATTGGTTGGGGCAGCTCGGATCACAAATACTAGCGGTTGCGATTTGTTCCAGGGGTGAAGAGGAAGTGCTAGACCAGGATTTCACCTTGAAATGGGCGCAAAGAAGATGCCGAGGCGTACAATACAAGCAGTAATTCTCTGGGATCGTAGATGAGGAAATTAAAGATGGTCACCAAGATTGGGGAGCTCAGCTTCTGATTAGTCGGAATATCCGCTAATCTCAATAGCCTAGAACAAGCGTCTCAATCGTTGCAGCCCTAAGTGATGCAGAGGGAAGCACGTTTTTAGTGGGGGGCACTGGGTTGGGTCTGATGGGAGATCTTCCCAGGCATCGATAGCCCCTGGCTAGCTTAGTTAATACTTAGCCTACTTCCAATCCGAATCAGAAGCGTATTCTGGCCAACCAGTGCATTTCAGTCAGGCTCTTGATTCCCACTAAACGACTCAAAAACAAGCTCCCCAATGAGAAAATTTAATCTTAACTCATTCCTGGCCAGAGGAAATTTCACTTGACCTCTGATATATATTGCGCATAGCCGGGAAGCACATGTGCCAGCAAACTTGCAGACAGTCAAACCCAACCCTAACTGAGGCGGAAACCCGTAATTAACTTGGTGAAATTCCATATGGATTATGCTTTACTATTATAACGGGCGGCTTATTCCTCGACCTATCCTCCAGCTCAAGGCTGTACTCACTCCACCATCTGCATATTACCTCTCGGGTGCGGTGTGGCCCTTAGAGTAAAGGAGCACTACGATTTTGAATATCTTACAGAGAACTGTAAGGACTTTCATTGCTGAAAAAATAAATAAGAAAGCCTGCCACTTCCTAGGAGCCAATAGGCGCTTAATATGACAGACATTTCAATAACAGGAATGGGATAAAGGCAGGTAGAGGATGCAATATGAGTAAGTTCGCACTAATTAGAGCTCTGTCCAAGAGAACGATAAGGAATTACTTATTTAAGATGTTAAATTAAGTACCTGGTAAAGAAAAATAAAGAAAAAGTTTTATCAAGTAAAGCATGTAATAAGCTATTTAAAAATATATACTTCTTATTTTTCTAGTAACCTATTTTATCTAGAGATTTAGGCTAGAGTTAAAGGTAATCCCCTTCCAGTATAATTTACTAGCTGAACTAAACATCCTAGACTTCTACCCATATCCTAAACTCTTCTACCTACTCTTTAAGTAAGATATATTATTTATAAAGCCTATTAGTAATAACTTTGAAATGCTTTATACAATATTCTAGTAAGGAATAGTAAATAATATAGTGGTAGGTTTCCTACATTTACTTATTGTATTATAGGAGTAGTATAGAATTGAACAGTATCTAGACCCTTTGTGATTTAGCGGATAGACTGCTTACAGTGAGAATAAGGTCTTTTATTCAACTATAAAAGTAATTGCTAATGTAACAATCATAGAAGTATTTAAGACTCTTTCTGCTTAAGGGCCTATACAAATGGCAGCATCCATGGGTATGCTTGGATAATACTGCGTAGCTTGATATTATAACTTAGCAACCCGTCGGGATCGAGATCACTGTAATTCCACAATGTCTCTATTAGCTCCCTTGCCATATTTATATGTTTTGTTTCAGACCTTTCTTGCGTTCGATGAATGATACTCAGTATGGTCTGTCGTTGTTCATCCATCCGTGTTTCGCCGGCAATGATGAATAACGGCCAAGGCAGATCGCATGTCTTCATATGGGTAAGGATTGTCACCCCTTGTGTGACTAGATTTTGGTGAGTTGCCTCTATTCCGCAATATCCCCTAACAGAACGGTTGATCCATAGTATTGTTGCGAGACAATGCAGTATCGTGACAGCATTCATCCAAGACATGGTTCCTGGTATTATAACTGAATCTAGTGGCTCTAGGATTCTCATCCGAAGCTGACCCTCCAGTTCTAGAAGATATGGATGCCACGACAGAGACAATTCTTCTTCTCCCATAAGCATGCTGAATATCTTTGAGATGGTGTCTAGAATCTGTGGGTCACAGCCTGTCACGTCTGCTTCCTGCAAGAAAACTTACTTAGTAAATATTATCGATAGGGCTTTAATTCCACTCACAATACCCTTGCCAACCCTGAAGGGCTTCTGAAACATAGTAGAGATCCTTCTACGGCAGAATGGTTCAGAGCCTTTTCTTGTCCAGTACAATTGGCTGAATAGGAACATTGTCTCGTGATAGACAATCCAGTCAAAAATTACTTCATAACTCTGCGATAAAGCACTACGTTCTGCTAAAGACTGAAGAACGTGCTTGGCGCCGCAGAGGTATACTGTCCAATCTATGGGAGATGACATATGAAGTGTCTTTATATCAATTAGCAACGGTTCTACCCTAGCGTCTCAGGACAGAAGAGGCTCACTCACTTCATATAGATAGAGAAGCATACTTGCAGCTAAGTTACTTATTACTACCGAGTCTGGGTTGTTTGGGCTCAATGATACCCTAGTCATGGCGATTGCTTTGCTTTTGAAGGATATTGCCCTTGCCTCGCCCGAAACATGCAAGGCCGAAATCGCTAGGAGGCCATTTAGCACGGCGACGGAAGATGGCGACGAATCAGTGAGGCCAATTTGCAGAAGTAAATGGGCCAACGATCCCTGTGGGTTTAGCAAGAAGGATCCTGAATTTTGCATATCTAGACCTTTAGCATGGTTTGCACATCAGAGCACTTCGATAACGTACAATAATGGAGCAGACTGATATCATCGTTGTCTACTAATGATAAAGATATGGATTTTGGTATCTGGTATTGAAGCACTCTTTGTTGTATTGCTTTTGTGTGAGAGTGATTAAAAAGTAGTGAATAGGATCCTGTATTACGGAGGGGATGCTTTGCTGACATGTGCACACTACCTGAGGAGACGGCATCGTTCCAAGCAGCGATATGCCATTGCTGTATGTTGATAAAGAATCTCGGGTGAGAACCTTTAGGTTGTGATGCATTGTAGGAGCAAGGGGCTGAAAGAGCTCTTCTTCCGCTGCCATCTCGGGGCCAAGATAGACGAAGGCCGTAACCTTGACATTCTAATCTCGCCCGTCCACAGTTGGCACATGTTGGAGCTCTGCGATCGCATCGGATCCGTCGATCTAAGTGCCAGTAAGTAATAGTGCGAGACATGATTTTTCTTCCATTTGTCGGTAAGATAGCGTACCTCTACAGGTGCCGCAAGATCTGCCTGTTTTGGGCTTGCGTACCTCCTCCATGCTGAGCTGTAGCTGCTATTGCTGAGGCCCAGACAGATGCTAGCAATAGAAGCAATGATATTACAGCGTTTGGGTAAGGGCGCGGATTACAGTAGCGGAGAGCTTCTACGGGGCCCGGAAGTGGCCGTCGTTGAAGTGAGCATGTTGAGTTTGGTTGAAACAGAAAAAGACACTATCTAAACCCATTCCTTACCATCACGTGATGCTAAATGTTCGGCTCACAATGATAACATGAGACCAATTTCAGAGTCTTCACCAAGGTAGTAATACGCCTCACTGTTAATAATATTAATTTTGAACGTGAGTTTCTAGATTAGTAGTAATTGCATTTGAAGAGAGAAGAAATTAACGGAACTTTTATTGTTTTAAGAACTTCTCAGTTTAGGCCGAGAACGCCAAATGTTTGAAAAAAATCAAGAGAGGTTCAATTTGAAATCCTGGGAAAGAAATTAAATGACTTCGAAAACGCTACCTACTGGGTTATTTCTGTACGATGTTATGGTCAAGTTAATTCAATTCAAATCAGGGTTTTCACTATTTAGATTCACTGAATTTCATACCTTCAGTTGTTCAATATAAGTTAATTATAAGGTTACAATATAGGGTAATTATCTTCCATTTCTTAGGAGAAGATAGAAATATCTTGCTAATTCCTGTCTTGCTTTTATCTAATCGATAGGCCTATCGATAAGATAAGGCCCACAATCAATTAAGTCAAATCTCTCAAATCAAATTAATTCTGACATGTCTAAATGAAATCCGAAGGTCGCCAAATCAATTCCCTAAAAATCGATTTAAGATTTAATTTATCAGGACAGAGGACGGAGTACACACAGCATCGTTCTAGCCCTGGCTTGCTGCAGTACGTACATAAGTGACACCCTTGTCTCCCAGTAGCCAAAATCGGATTAGTTCAATAACAGCTCTTGCTCTCTGCCTTCTTGGCTGTCACCGCCCCTGCTAAGCAGACATTACAAATCCAAATTAGAGTTGCGCTATAATAACAGCCTAGTCTCGCGAATAGTTGCTACCGTCTTGTAACCTACCTGTCACATTATGTGCCGGGGCCCGAGAAGTGGCCCATAGCCCCCCTCTGCTCCTAAGTCTGCCAACATGCTAATGGCAGCGCTCCGAGGCCATCCTCGCCGATTCTTGCCAACAGAACGACATGCGCCAACCATATTATTTCTAAGTCATATATATTGGGGTTGTTAGTTAAGGTTAAGCCTGGTTGAATGACCCAATCTCGGGTGGAAGAGAGTATCTTTGCGTGGTAAAATGTACTTTCGTATTTATCCAATCTAGTTTTGTTGGGAACGCAGGCCTAAGAGCATAACACGTCAATGTTACGTTCGTACTCGTCCTGCTCTACATAGATATAAATACTCTACGCCTTGCCCATTTCTTAAGTCAAGGCTTTTACTCGCTGATAAACTAAAGCACTATCATTCTTTGAGAACAACCAGTCCTTCTGCTCTTTCAACCAATCGCTCATCATGGTCGACTCCCTCGGTCCCAATACGGCTGCCATTCTTCCTGCCAGGAAAGGAAAGCTTATCGTCCAAGAACGCCCCATTCCCACACCTGGTCCGGGTGAATTGTTGGTGCGCAATGGAGCAGTGGCTGCGAATCCTGTAGATTGGAAAGTACAAAGTCTTGGTATCCTCATCGACAACTTCCCTACTATACTTGGTAGTGATCTTTCCGGTACCGTTGTATCTGTGGGTCCCAATGTAACACGCTTCCAAGCTGGCGACCGTGTAATGGGATTCGCAGTAGGGATGGTCACTGGGAACAACGACGCGTCAGCTTTGCAAACGTATACCCTTCTCAATGAGACAGCGGCTTCGCATCTACCCAAAAAGCTGTCATTTGAACAAGGGGCCGCACTTCCGGTCGCTATGACTACTGCGGCGGTAGCGCTATTCGCAGATCTTGAGCTGCCAATGCGTGAAAGACGTGCTAGCGAGGCGGAAACGGGCGCTATTCTTGTCTGGAGCGGAGCTTCGGCGGTCGGGACTGCGACAATCCAAATCGCTCATGCGTTCGGATGGACTGTTTACGCGACAGCAAGTCCAAAGCACCATGAGTGGTTAAAGCGACTGGGTGCAACAGATGTATGGGACTATCATGACCCACAGGCCATACAGCACATAGGTCAAGCTGCCCGAGCTGCAGGACTCAAGATTCGCGGCGCGATTGATGCCAGATCCGAAGATCAGTCTTTTGATCTGGTCGCGGCGACGCTCGTCGCAGCCGGCTCTACGCCCGGGGCCAAGATCAGCACTGTACAACCATGGCCAGAAGATAAGCCGAAACCAGAAGGAATCACAGTTTCCGCTATAAACTGTTTCCGGTTTATAAACGAGCGTCAGGATATCGGGCATTGGCTTTTCAGCGACTGGTTACAGAAAGCACTCGAGGATGGAAGTATCGAGCCTGCGCCAAAGCCGAGTGTCATTGAAGGAGGTTTAATGGAAGCACAGAAGATGCTGGACACTCTAAGAGCTGGTGCAAGCGGTGAAAAGTTTGTAGTGAAGATTTAAACATGAGACATGTTTTTCGGAGTATTATAAATAGCTATGATACTTGAAAACAACGCTAGATATAATGTTATGGTCTTGAGGTTGAAGTTTGACTCTAAAATAACACAACCATCCAGTATCTAACCAGAGCAGCGGTCAGAAAAAGACCGTTACGACGTATTGGAAATTGTACGGAATAGAGCGTAGGACGTAAACGTCAGTATCTGAGTGGCAAATATGTTCTATGCGACTGGCTTACATTCTCCTTCTGTGGAATCCAACAAGTGAGCACCACATATCTTAGTGATACTTTCCCTGCTATTCGGAAAACTTTAGACAAATCCTCGACCAGGTACTCTAGATTACAAAGCAATTTAGGCCTTTCCAGGATTGTATAAAGCCGACACTTGGCAAGATGTTTATTTTCCCCATATTAACACCACTGCTGAGGCAAGGCCAATCCGTATGTTCAGCCACTCAAAGCCTGAACTTCTCATTCTTTCTCATCCTACCTCCAAATTTATATATCAGGGCCGGGATAGGAACCATAGCTAGAGAGATAAAACCCAAGACGGAATTGCCCCAGCCAACACCCAGCTTCTCATACATTGCCGGCCCAGCCAGAGGGAGGAATGCGGCTACTACACTCCTCATAACAGAATAGGCAGCAAGGGCACTAGCGGCATAGCGAGAATAACCATCAACAATGTAGAGCTGGGTAGGTAGCCAGATGCCCTCGAAGCCTATCCCAAAGAGAGCCAGTCCCAGGATTGGCACAGCCCAATGGACAGCTTGGTCGCTGCTCCAGCCGTACCAGAAGAACGAGATGGGAATTAGAGCGGCAAAGTAAATGCAGAGAGGAAGACGCATCTCGGCCTCATAAACGCCCCCATTAGCAGCAGTCATATGACGGACTGTCTTATCCGAGATGAGGGTGAAGGCTGCAAGGCCTATGAGGTATCCGGCAAGTAGCGCTAAGTAGGCGATGCCCGAGATGCCTGCTGACCAATTATAACTGCCACGGAAAACAATAGGGATTGTATTGAACAGCAGGTAGAGGCACCCATAGTCAAAAGCCACGTATAGGGACACTGCAAAGATAATTGGCGAGCTGAATAGTAACTTGAGCGGTCGAACAAGCCCAGAGAGAATGATGTCGGTGCTGCTGGCAGCCTTTTCTGCCGCATCTGCGTAACAGCTGCACAGGTCCGGCCGATCAAGAGCCTTGGCCAGTCTCGTTGTCTTCTGCTGAATAAGTACTTCGTGGTGTGTTTCGGGATACACAAGCACCATGGCGACCAGAAGCAGCGAAGCAGAAATGAGTGTAATCCAATTAGTCCATCGCCAGCCGATCGACTCAGCCACGAAACTACCGATCAGCGGCGCCAACGATGGCCCTAGGATCGGACCTAGGATCCATACAGTCATGGCGTTTCCGCGCTCAGCAACGACGAATAAATCGGCGACGACAGCTCCTCCGACGGTCTGTGAGGCTGATCCTCCGACTCCGCACATGAAGCGGAAGAATATGAGCAGGTCAATCGAGGGGGACAGGGCGCAGGCAACAAGGAAGAGGCAAAAGACGAGATGGGAGGCCGTCATGACAGTTCGACGGCCGTAGATCTCCGACAGGGGTGATAGAAAAAGAGGCCCGACGGCGTACCCAAGGAGAAAGATGCTCACGGGCATGGCGCTCTTTGTAACATCAGGGACGCCAAAGTCGTCGGCGATATACCCGATAGCGGGTGCGATAATGGACGACGCAAACGGCGTGATGAAGGCCAGGGCAGAGAGGAGGGCGGTGATGAGCCACTTGCGAGTACGAGTAAAGTTTGGGGGTACTTGGGGTCGTCTTCACCCTCCCAGCCGACAAGGCCGTTATCAAGGTCCATGAGGGACTCGTCCAGGCCAAGACGGTCGACGTTGCGCCTGACAGAACCGTTGTCGTTACTTAAGTGTACGTGCGTCTCAGCGCCTGCAGTCGAGCTGGAGGCTCTAACAAGCTGTATACAGTCAGAAAGAGAATCTTTTCGCGGGGAGTGAGAACCGACATCTTGCGCCATCTTGATCGGTACAGACTGAAGCAAAGGGTTCCTTTTCTTTGAGACTATCTCATTGTGGGGGATTGAAAGAAATTAAAAGGCTGCGTCGGCCCAAATTTACAGGATGCGAAGGCAGTAGACGTTATTAACCTGGCTTTGATAGTTGACTAGAAAGGCTCAAAAATTGACACCCAAGGGCGCAAGCTTGCGGAGACAGTCCAGGTATGGTTTTTAAAGTAGTGGTAGTTTTCAACCTATCAGAAGGGTTACGAAAGGCATTGCGTCTCGATTAAGCTAAGCTCGTACGCTCCTTTCCGTGACAAGGTGACCCATTTTTATCTTCGCCTTATTCCTCGCAAAGATTCGACATCATTCACTCTACATTTCTACATGGATCTGGTGCCCACTGCCCGCTAAACACGATTTTCATACACGGGAGACAACCTTGATGCTAACGGGCGAGAACACGCTCCAAGCCATGGACATAAACCCTTCTGAGCGCGATACGGAAGAGCTTTCTTCCGCTGCCGAGTTTGCCCAAGATCTCGAGTATGGCCTCGACTTCCACGAGGACAATCTCTTTACCTGGATGCAGGACCGAGTGGGGGACACTGATGATACCTGGACCACTACAGAGCAATTGCTGCCCATCTCTTCCTCAGAGACCCGCGGTCCCCAACCCTTAGCTACTGATGTAGTTGGTGAGCTCCCTACAAGCACCACATCCACGGGCCAATCACAAACTCCGGCAGCTAGTATACCGCCAAAAACTGGTCGCCGCTTTTCTACTCGAGTGGCCAAGATATTAAGGAACTGGTTCGCAGCTCATCAACAACATCCCTATGCCACCGTTGAAGATCTCGAGATGCTCCAGGACCAAACGGGTCTTAGCCGGCAGCAAGTAACCAACTGGCTCGTAAACACCAGAAAGCGCTCTAAGCCGCCTTCTTTCCGGACACAATCCTCATATGCCCGTGATGCTACTCAATCAACATCGACCGAATCTGATATCATCAATATCCCCCGACGACCCCCAACGCCTATGCCTTGTGAAGATATGAGTCCCCTCCAGCGCTGGCAAAATTCGCCACCCGAATGCGAACCTGCTACTGTCGCAAGCATCTCTCACGCCGTTGCTGCCTCACCTAAAATCGGGCCCTTCTCGCCAATACCTGGTCGATATTCAGACAACGCCTCGTCGGTCAGTAGTGCAGGCAACTCCCATTCAAGTCGCGGGTCTGGGTCTCACACCTCGGCCCATTCCTACAGCTCCGGAAGCTCGCTCAAGATCCTGGCACGACATGCTGGTCGAAGAAGACGGCGAAGGGCACCTAGGCGACATGGCTACCGCCGGCCAAGTCTGTTCCCCACGTACTACCCGTATCAGTGTACATTTTGTCCAGAGACGTTCAAAACAAAGCATAATTGGGCGCGGCATGAAAAGTCACTGCATCTTTCGCCCGAGAAATGGGTTTGCTCCCCAAATGGGGCTACTGCTATACACCCCGAGCAGGGTCCATCGTGTATCTACTGCGGACAAGCCGACCCGAACGACCGGCACCTGAATGACCATAATTATGCTCCATGTATAGAACGTCCACTTGAAGAGCGCACCTTCTATCGGAAGGACCACCTTCACCAGCACTTGAAGTTAGTACATGGTACCAAGTACATGGAGTGGCCGATGGACTCATGGAAAACCGACAACGCCGAGATCAAATCTCGATGCGGCTTCTGCGGAGAGGCTCTGTCGTCTTGGGCAATACGAGTTGACCATCTGGCCGACCACTTCAAGAGTAAAAGCACAATGGCGGATTGGAAGGGCGACTGGGGATTTGACCATGACGTGAATGAAATGATCGAGAATGCTATACCACCTTGTGAGTAGCTGTTCCTGATATGATAGACCCCACAACTAACCGGTAGACCTCATTCATCGCGAGCAAACCTCGCCGCTTCCCTTCTCTGCCACGCAAGGACCGGCCGGCACACCTAGCAGTGCATATGAGCTCATAAAACTAGAGCTCGATTATTACATGTACGGCTACCTAGACGCACATGGGAGTTTACCTGTGGATCAAGAACTTCAGTGCGAGGGATGCTCTATTATCTTCGGCGCGAACGCTTCTTCTGATCATCCTGGCCAGCCAGCGCCGTCATGGCTTCAGGATATCTTCACCAGTTCACCCGAGATTGTTCAACAAGCCCGGCTGCGCACCATGGAGCAGGTCGCCAAGTCACGCATGAGCAAACTCAAAATCAATGGCAAGAGCGACATCTTTGAGGGCTGCGAGTTAGAGTCTCAACTATGCCGACTAGTTGCGATTCATAACATGATAGGCCTTCCGATGACAGACTATGAATTGCAGAAGGAGGCGACTAACCTTCTTGATCGTGTCGAATCTGACTCGCCTAACCCGTCTCAACCTTTCACCGCATTCTTGACGAGGCTTGTTTGGATGTCAAACAAGTGGCTTGCCCCTTTGCGTGATCGAGGTCGACAATTTCCAGTCGAGAGCATAGCAGATGAGAACAACTTTCACTCAGACTTGGCCACCGTCCAGTCACCAAACAGGCTGGCCAATTTCGAATTCGCTTCTGGGCAACTGCAAGAGGGTTCGGCTGATCTGCTACAGCCTTCAGAATATTCCGAGACCCCCATTCCATCTACAGAGGCTTCAGGTGTATCTCCCTCGCCGCTGCTGAGGCCAAAACCTAGCAAGGGGAAAAGTAACGCCTCAGCCAGTTATCGTGCGGGACCACCCTCTACCACCCAAAGCTCTTTTCATGTCAATACCCCATTCAGTTGGACACTCTTCAATAACGATAGCAACAGCTACAGGCGTCTAGCGAGAGGTCTGTCACGATTTGTCATGACCACCATTTCGTCTAATAACCCTAGCAGCCATGTACCAACTGATGAGGAGTTGAAATACCAGGCACGTTGGATTTGGTATGGCTAGTGAGTAGAAGCATTATATTCTTGGTTCGCACGTATCGCAATCACTAACAGCGTCTGAATAGCGATGACCCGTGGGACCAAACTCCTGCTGACAATGCCGAATGGCTCCATGACTTCAAACTTGACTGTGGCCTTATTACCGATGATGGGCAGGATGTCGAGAGATAGATTCTAAACCTCTTTGTATATTGGCGATAAGACAATACTTAATACTTCCATTGTATTAACCTAATTAACTAGTGTAGAGACTAGCAAGTTAAGTAAACTACTGAGTTCTAGACTTGATAACATTATGCTTTAAGTCTCTGAGTTATAGAAATTTACTGTCTAATTTAAAATATATACTTAGCGAACCATTTTACCAGTTGATCCTCTGCTTGATCGGCCATCTCCTTCTCCTCCTTATTATTCGGATCACCTCTCACTGCAAAACCATGCTTTGCATTCGGAATAATAACCACCTCACTATCTACATCCTTCTTCCCTTCTAGAATCTCGGCTACTCTATGCACTTCCTTCAGAGGTAGCGCAAAGTCAATATCACCAATAACCATGCTATAAGGGAGCTTGATCTTTTCGATGTGGTCGGGAACCTTTATCTCACTTGGGTGGGCAGTGAAAGCAGCGTCAATAAGCGTCTTGCCATTTCTTGCCAATCCGCCATAAGCCAAGTTCGCAATACCATATGCGCCCCAGCAGAAGCCAACGACTCCGACTTTGAGATCAGACGCCTCAGAACAGCGCAGGTCATCCATAAATTGCCGCACGCCTGGATAGCGCTTCTCGGGGTTATTTCGAATACTGAAAGGCACCATAACATATGCCGCCTTCAATATCAGCCATCTGGTTATTTGTATTAGAAGCAAGAAACTGGCTTAGTGGATGCCTTATCTTACGGTTTTACCAGCCATCCCCAGAACCCTTTCTCGGTAAGGACTCTATCGATAACTGGCTTGATCGATGCAGGCGCAGATGTTCCTGGGGCTATATTAATTTCGGATGTCTCTGGGAAATAGAAACCAAGCATAGAGTGTTGGCTTACCATGCATGAAATCAGGTAGATAGACTTTACAGCCGGTCCGTTCTGCGTACCTATCCGCCACACCACGTAGATTTGTTGTGTCCCATCCAAAAGCATCCGAAAGGACAACGATTAGTCCCGTCTGAAAGACTGATTTGGTCTGAGGCTCAGCGATGTACACATCATGGCCATGAAGCTTGGCCTCACGACCATGAACAGGACCTGGATGGTCATGGCCCCTGTAACAGTCGGCGCACGGCATTGTTTTCTTGACAATATTTAATAAAACTTGTTGAAGTTAAAGAACAAGAATAGGATAGTATATGCAGAACAGGAAGGTCTTTGAGTCTCAGTACTCAGCTGCCCACGCGCTTGACTTTTTAAGCCTAATTGACCAAGCTGCTTTGTGTGGGGTTCCGAGCTTCCGAGCCGGTGGGCATCTACTATAGACCCCACCCGGCAAGGTCTCCCATTAGGTGGCACTAGAAAAGGCTTTTTTAGGGCATTATTTATTTCTCTCTTTTATCCGTATAGTATACAAATAATTTTACCCATTGTTCTACCTAAGACTTAACGGGTCTTATTTGTGTAATATTAGTCCGCCATTGTGATATTAAAGACGATTATTCTATTATCATCATTTTAGTATTAGGTGGCATTAAGTAGTTTTATGTACCGGCATCACGTTACTATAAAGACATGTAAACCCCACAATATATGTTAAGGCTGTAGGAATGGTTAGTAAGATTAAGATTTCATGGGTAGTTTGCTGTACCAAGGTTCTGTCTCTGAATTGACAAGCATCTCAGTAATTATTCACCTGTTGCATGCTGGTGAGCTTTTACATTTAGCTGGCTGAAGGTAATAAGGTCGCTAGATAGTATAACTGTTATTTTATCAGGTTATATTGAGTCGCTCCTTTTCAGATCGATGACAATGCTGTTGAGCCAATGCGGTGTTATGTATTGAAGCGTAAAACTTTATATAATAATTGCATCCAAGACTATTTCACAAAATCCATGAAATTCTACCACGCATTAGGTGCAATGTCCGTGTAGACTCTGAAGCCGCTATTCTCCTTTGCATCCTGGAAAGCTTCGTGGTGTTCTTCCAATTTGTACACCTTGTGGCTCGAGCCTCCACGCTTGCCGAGCTTGAGTAACCCGGAGTTGACCATGTTAATAGTAGACTCGATTCCTGCCCTCGTGACCATGACTTTGCCAGTGATGCTGATGTTCTGATGCATTACAAGCGTGTAAGGGATGGAAATAGACCCAGATGGTGCTCCACTCAGAACGACCCTACCTTCTGGCAGTACAGCCTGGAGTGCAGCCGAGAAGAACGGAGAGCCTGTTAGGCTTCCTGATGCCCAGTCGTTGAATACTTGGACACCACGTCCATCGGGACTTGCTTTCCGGATCGCTGCCGCATCGACTTCATCATCGCTAGTCATGACAACGTAGCTAAATCGGTCGTGATTTCCAAGCTGTTTCTGTAGCTGGGCGAGCTTTGCTTCGCTACGTCCGATCGCAATCACGTTGGCACCTATAGCCAGTGCCACGTCAGATACGATACCCCCATAGGTTCCCGTGGCCGGCCCGAGAACAATTGTCTCTCCCGCTACCAGCTTGGCGCCCTCGAGCACTGCTCCAACACCAATAGTGTAGAAGGAGATCTCGTGAAGGTCCGCAGGGGTATAGCCGAGCTGTCTGCAAAGCCTGTCCTCGTCCAGTACAAAGATGTTCTCGAGAGGAACCTTTTGATACTCCTGTAAGGCACCGTCGCGCCAGTCTCCGTCCATGAGCTTGTGGCCTCTCGTGCCCTCTCCACCATGGTGACCCTGTATGATATTGACGCTAGGGTCGTCTCGCGCATAGATGGCAGCTGAAAAGAAGACCAGATCGCCGGGCTTGACGAGTATGGCATCTGATCCGACGCTGTGCACCCGGCCGATGTGGCTTGGATGCGGCACCAGAGGAAGAGAAAGATTGAAGATCGGCAGTTTCCCGGTGTGTATGTCTTCCGCATAAGGGAACACCACAGTATTAAGAACCTTAGCAACCACCGAGCCAGTTGTGGCCTCAGGAACAGGGAGTTCGACAAGTTCCAAAGGCTTGTCAAATGAAGAGAGCCATAGGCCCCGGTTCTTTGTAGGAGCTGAGTGAGAACCCATGGTGAAACAGGAAAGGAATAAATAAGGGATTATCTCGAAAAAGGGAGTCAAGTGCAGCTTGCAAAATCGTGTAGAATAAGGTAGAGGTGTAAAATGATGCTCAGTGGGTTTGTCAAGGTCAATGAATGTATATATATATACGGATATACTCCAACTGGCTTTGGGAGTCGTTTTTGAGGCTTAGACAACTCACTCTCCAAATGAGTATTATTAATGAATGGGTGGAGTCAATTCCCACCCGGAGAAATATGCTGCCCACCCATCCCATCCAGTTCCGCTTTACCGTGGTATCCGGCACAACATCATCACGGATATCCATATTTGGCACACAACGGAACGAGCGACAGTATGAGTCTATGCAGCGAACTACATAGGTCCATATTTACCATCCCATTCCGTTCAAGTAATCTAGGTCTCCCTGGTACTTCTGGTGTGTAATGCCAGCTTCGCTTAGGTCTACGCTGCCAAGAATCTGCCTCCAAGTCTCACTGTGTTGCTCGTATGTGATTTCTGGCATGGGGGTATTTATATTCGTGGTCGAACCTGTTTTGTTCCATTATTAGTAATACCCAGAATATAGCAACGCTGCCGTACCTTCTGTGAGAGAGGATGGTGCCGGAGCCGAATGCCAGGCGGGATAGCTTGCGTCAGTAGTCTCGTGCTCCAAGGAGTCCGCCGGTGTCGGTAAACAATCAGAAAAAGA
The DNA here is from genome assembly GCA_025948275.1 of Fusarium avenaceum. Classification (NCBI taxonomy): domain Eukaryota; kingdom Fungi; phylum Ascomycota; class Sordariomycetes; order Hypocreales; family Nectriaceae; genus Fusarium; species Fusarium avenaceum. Next base: position 204,425 of record CP109669.1, read on the forward strand.
CTCGCCCATCACTATCGACGATTCGAGATCCCCAATAAAGTCCTGCTTTACAGATCTCGAGTCCAAAGCTGAGACTGCGTCGTTGAAGGAGGCAGCATCCCTGTTGCCGATGACCTTGTAACTAGTAAATATAGCGGGCATACTCGCCGCTCCAAAATCTCTTTCGAAGTTTGTTATGAGGCATTCGATTGATGGGCCAGTCACCGTTGCGCTTTGCGTATTTACGAGCCCTTTCTCTGACAGCAGGCTATTTTGTGCCTTGAGGAATAATGCTGTGCTCTTGAAAGCGAGATGGAGATTGATGAGTTGCGGCGATGATGTCTGGACAGACGCCAGCTGGTTATGATAAGGCGGTGCGGAAAGAATACAGTGCTGTGGGAGATTTTCATGCCAGTATCTCAGTGCCAGTAAGTTCTTGGTGCAAAGATGGTCTGATGTCGTCGGATCCAACATGGCATCGTTAAGTATTCGGACTACACCCACATACTGGTTGAAGATGCTGATTGCTCGTGATGGCTGATACTTGAGACCCTTGTTGTCTGACTTGGCTACGGACACGTCCTGTGACTCCCACTCATCTGGGCCCGTTTCCACTAGCATGGGTGGGAAGTTCACATCTTCTGTCCTCAGATGCGGTCGTTTGCGCAGCTGGCAAGAGACAATTGTGTCAAGCACAAAGCAGCTCAGCAGTAGTCGCCTCTGGTGGGAATCGTCACCGCCTTCGGGTGTCGATGCTTTGTCGGAGAGAGATGACACGTCCAGATTCAGACAGATTCTCACTGCCTGGCCAATCAAGCACCAACAGGCTACAACGTCACCCTTTTCTAGCTTGAAGAGACTCAAGATGAGCAAGGCCTGAGCGAATCCAGGCAGAAATGCCTCCTCGTTCGGTGTCTTCTGTCTTGCCTTAGCGTATAACTGCTCTGGTGTAGGGAGCAAAGCCCGATGGTCGACTGGAGCAGAAGCATCCCATGACTCGTGGAGGGACGAAACGGCGAGAACTGCCCAGAGGGTGGCCATGTTTCCTCTTTCTGATGGGGCGTTCCGCGATGGCGTATACAGTAGCTCCAGCATCTTGTACTTTTGAACAATAGGTAGCCACAGGTGCGTCCGGGCAAAGTATGCGTCAAGTAGATGCTTTACATGCTGAGTAAAGACGGCGGTTGATGCCGGATACTTTTGCGACAGGGCGTAAACCGGCCTCGGAGATGATTGAGTCAGTGTATCCACGTCATGACAGTGCATGGAATCCGAGTTGACCATAGATATATCGGGAGATGCACTCCGAATAGCCTCGAAAGACAACTGTGGAGGGACATGAAGGGTTTCTGATTTCGTCTTGTCTGCAGTCGCAGGGGTTTCGCCAGCAATATCACTTTCCTGAAATTCCGATAGAAGCTGGCCTAACTGCTCCGGGACACCACTCTTCTCCCATACTTGCTTGAGCGCTTCAGGGTCCTTGATAAATCGACTCTCCATGATAAGCCTTGAACGAGAATCCAGGCTGAACCTGATATCCGGCATTAGACTCTTGATCATGCTCGTGCTGTTGGGTACGATGGTGAAGACGAGGGACCAAAGGAGTTCAAGAGCGTGCACATATCCGGTCGGCAGCCCACGCTTCTTGCTATCGGAGCCGTAATCGCATGGGTGGTTGATGGCAGAGCACCGCGAGCAGGCTGGGCGGGTGCCATCGCATCTGTGTTTTCGGACGCGGCAGTAGTTGCATGCTCGCGAGACTCGCTTTCTCTTGTTGACTCTTGTGCGTTTGGCTGGTTTTCCCACCTTGCTCGTGACTGAGGCCTCGACAACCATGATTTGCAAAGCCGATTTGAACGATGGAAGTGGAAACAAGAGAAACTTCTAGCTTAGCGGTCCAGCTTGGCGGTGTGTGAACTTATCAGGCCCCTGGTAGGGAATGTCAATTATTTCAAAGTTAAAATTATATTGGCGGCCAGAAACAGTCCCATCCAAGGTGGGGAGACACTAACACTAGATTTAATGGCTTTCGCTCGATCCACCCGCTCTGTCCACGACCAGGTTCAGGGTAGTGGGGTTGAACCCAGCTCACCCTCACCATTGAGTACTGTACCACTGAACTTGGTACAGCTCTGTGCTACCAAAGGAAACAAATAGTGTGCCCCGTATAAGAGAACGGACATCAGATTGTTTGCTCATTTTGAAGCATACTAAGCAAAGGTATACATGTATTGTTTCTTATATGTTTGACGCTCCTCCTCAGTTCAATCTCACCAACAGAGACCCGTAGCTGGCTGTAGACTTTCTTCTCCCAGCTTTCAAGGAAATGGGGCAATCTCAGACGTGAGCTTTGAGGAAATAAAATCCCTCTTCAAGGAAACCAAATTCACTATCCCCAGGTTTTGCCCTTTCATCAAAACCATGTTGTCCTCCTTCCACAAGGACCAGGTCAGTCTCCACTCCGTAGCTTTTGAGCTCGTCATGTGCCCGTTGTGAGAGCTTGGCAGGCACCAATTTGTCCTCAGTACCATGAATAAAGAACGTGGGAGGGAAGTAACCGTTGGCGAATTGTGAAGTTGGGTCCACGCGGTCATAGTTGTCATCCCCAACAACCGTCTTCACCTGCGTTCCCTTGCCCAGCTGGTCAAACATCCACGCAATACGATAGTTGGAGAAGTCAGGTCCAGCCGGCCCCACGGGTGGAGGGGCTGTAGTTGGGGGAGGGATGTCTAACCAAACCTGGCTCACAAACTCTTGGTCAATTTTAGGAGCGCCTGGAGGCGCAGGCAGGGGGGTATGAAAAGCCTTATCCGTGAGGTATTTGATACCGTAGATGTCGAGAATAGCACGAGGTGGTTGGGCGGAGCTAGCCTGGATACATTAAATCAGCATTTCGTCATGTCGAATATCATGAGAGCTCTGTGTACTGACCGTAAGAAGTGCCAGAGTGCCACCACATGAATGCCCAAAAGTAACAATCCGGGACCCATCAACATCTACGCCAGCATCCTTGAGGAGCAACTCAGGTAGATTGGTTTCCGACCACTTATAAGCATCTAGCGCGTCTTGCACTGGCCCTTCGAATACAGTTATGGTGGGAGCAAGTCGATAGTTGGCCGAGACAACCACGAAACCCAAGTCCAAGAGTTTCTCTGACTGGTTGCTTGGAAGCATGTCCTTGGAACCGATAGTAAAGTTTCCACCATGAAAGTGCAAAGCTACGCAAGGCGTAAGAAGGTAGAACCGTGAGGGACAAGAGGGTCTTGACAAACCTATAGGAAGCTTAGAAGAATTAACGGCCTTCCTGAAATAAACATCAGCAGCTACTGAGACGCCATTGGCGACCTTGTAGATGTATTCTTTGCGTGTGGTCATGCTGTTTGTTGTGCTGGGTCAAAAACGTTTGCCGATGATGAGCTATGCGCCTATATTTGATGACTTGAACGGCCTTCGTATACTAAAATACCAACAAGAATTTGAACTGTCACTGATGCTTTTGGATGGATAGAAAGCAGGCGGGGAACGCTGGGGTGACCATTTCAACTGTGTGTGCCACCCATCCACCCACCCAGTAGCCACCCACACTCATACAAGCCAGAGCCATCTTGTTCAGACCGAATTGGCCAAGTAGAGTAAGTGACGGTATCACAGTGGGTTTAATAAAACTTGAAATCAGAGCTATGTTATTATAAGAATATAAGGATAAGACCCTGTTGGTACCCGATCACGAAACTACCCAATATTGACCCTGTTCCTTCCAACTCCACAATCAACACAAAATGAACCAGGACGAAAGTATTAAACTAACACAGCAAACTCAGTCATGCGTGCCTGACCTTAGCATGATCAGAGCTAAATAATCTGCAGATCGATTTCTGTCATGAGATAATACCTCCATCCCTGCGACTCCACGCTTTGACCAAGTATACAGCACTGACGAGCATCCTTAAACGGTCATTATGAAGCATAGACTGTTGCTACATGTATGGTTGTATCCGATTCCTCGAACTTATTCATTAATGACTTTATTCTTTCTGCCACGGAAGAGGGCCCTGTGCAGATGCAGACCAGCAGGTTAGCAGATGGTGGTACTTATTTCGCGAGAGAGACATCAACTTACACTTCCAAACTGAGTCGTCTGAGAGTAGCTCCACCGAAACAGCAAGTGGCAAGGTCGAAAGCCGGTCTTGAACTTCCGATTGCAGGTCAGCGATTTCTGCAAAGCTGTCACTGAGCAGTGCGTTGAGCGTTGAGCGTGACCCGACCTGTGGCAGGCGGTTCTGCGCGTAATGAAGATACCAGCACAGGAGGAGACCTGTATAGTATATATCAGTAAGCCACAGAAACAAATGATCAAAAGACTAATATAGCATACCGCCTTCGTACGCGCCGACAGCATCTTCCGGTCCAAATTTTATTGGTGCCATTTTTCTGAGATACGACAACCCCAAGCGGCAGTCATATCTGAGTCCCTCTGCCGCACAGATGAATGCTTTGTACAGATCAGGGGAGCTCGCCTCGCTCGAGAGGCGCAGGATATCGGCGTCCCGGGGCGCGACAGGCGACCAGAGCAATTTCTTCATGACAGACAGCGGTATGCTGGCGTAGAGATGATAGAAAGCCGAATCAAGCAGAGATTTTGCGCAGTGGGTGGTAGAGTCCGGGGCCAGCCCAGCGACTTGTTCGCCCATGCGCGTCTTGATAACCCCATTAAGCACATCCAATGACAAACCCATTTTCTCGCTATACGTAGCATAGATTTCCCCGTGTTGTAAGCTTGTCAGCAGCTCGAAGGAACAGATTTTGTAGAGAAGGGCGGATACGACGGTGACGAGGCCAAATTCGCTCATGGACTGGGACGGCTTTTGGCCAGCCACGATGGCTTCCAATGCCTCATTGCTGTACAGTGCCTGCGTGGGAATCGCGAAGCTAGACTCAGGCTTTTGCCAGTCTGCCGTGTTGCACGGGAGGGCGAATCTTGCTTCAACGATAGGTGAAGCAAGCCACGCCTCTTGTTCTCTTGAACATAGCGAGGCTCCTATCAAAATTGTGGTTGCGATGCACCTGGTACAATATGAGTGAGCATCTGCAACGGATGGACAAGGCGAGCACGCGTACCTGTTGATGCTCTCCCGGCGAATCCAGTCATTATACGATGTTAACGAACATGTCTGAAGCTCTTTGATTGCTTCTCGGGTAAGCTATAAGTCCCAAAGGTCAGCCGCATGTATGTATACCACAGCTGATGGCTCAAACCAACGTTGATGCAGTGAGGGAATGCGTGGGCCGATTTTGCCTCTGAGCTGCAATTAATTTCAAAGTATGCGAGGAGCAGATATGTCTGCAGCATCCAGGTGAGAGTCTCTTGATCAGCCTTGTTAAATGAGCCCATCCGTTCGTGCTAGGGTCTTGTGTTAACGAACTCTAGGTAATCCCAATGGCAATCTATGTAAGCCTTTCTCCTACCTCGAAAACTAGTTGCACGGCGATGGTATGCATGGAGATGGACGTGGAGGCTTCGCCGAGATAAGCAGCGCCGCAGGCCATGATGGCGAGCAGAAGGGGTGCTGTATTGAACTAGTGGTCAGACTGTTCTTACCAGTTTGATTAATTGGGGTGCTACTCTACTCACATGGTGTCGTGGCAACATTAAATGTTGGTTCATGTATAATGGGTATATGGGCAGCAAAGTGCTCGAAAAAGGCCTTGACGAAGCGCTTTACGGCGTATTTAGAGGGGAACCGGAGAGAAGCGAGTATGTGAGACGGATACTTGGCGAGATTGAACCAGGCATTCTCGCAGGTGTTATCGTCTGCGACCAGGTTGTGCTCGGCAGAATTGCTATCAATAGAAGCAGCGGTAGGGGTAGGAACGCTGGGTTTTGGTGGTTGCAAGACCGAGAGCGGAAGTTCCGGGGGATTGCCGCCTGGGACCTCGCTGAGAAAGCCCTGCGCCAGTAGCGCATCTAGGTCGAACATGTCTGAGAGATTGGGATTGACGAGCTCGGTGTCCATGAACGAAGGGTTGAACCCTAGCCCCAGAGGACTCCCTGGGAGGTAGGTAGGGAACGTGTCCGAGCGTGGGGGCATGGCTTCGTCGATCGAGTTGGCTCGGCTACTCGGGGATCCCTCCATCTCATTGCTTGTGGAGTACTCTTGGTGTTCCTGTTCCTGTTCCTGTACCTGAATTGCCTCGTCGTCTTCCTCGGAATGGCGATTGCGGTCTCGTCGCGCGGTGGTCGAGGCGGGTGATGCTCGTGAGGGGTTGTTCTTACGGGCCCTCGGGCCAGGCCCAGGCCCAGACGCCCCAGGATGGGAATTGGTTCGACGTCTGCCCCGAAAGCCAGAGGCCTTTCTGCTGGCGAGCCCGTGGTGGAAGTTCTTGGTGTGGCGTACGATTACGTCCTTGCGAGAAGAGGTCAAGGAGCAGTAGAGACAGTTGTATGGCTTCTCGCTTCCGTCTGCATGCAGGCCAAATGGTTAGCCAGTGTTGAACAAGATGGCTGAGGATCGATGGGGGAATAACTTGCGTGTTAGCTCGTGGCGTCGTAAATGGGCCAGGCGATTGAACTTGGCACTGCACTGGTCGCAGGAGAAGCCGTAACTGTCTTTGGCAGAAGCTTTGGTTACATCTTGACGAGTGACCGGCTGCTCAGAGGTGGCGGTTTCGCATAATGACATTTCAACGATCCATCAAAAAGGGGAGGGGGAAAGCATCGCATGTGAGAGACGAGAGGATGGAAGGACGAGAGTGACAAGAGAAGCCGTGGACATGTCACATGGGGCTGACCAATACAAAATGAACACAAAAATGCGGGGGATAAGACCGATTTGCGGGGGGAGGCTAGGGAGGATCTGGTGAACCTAAGCACTACCGGAACTAGAAAAGACTATCCGTAGTCAGTTAGACTACAACAGAGAACAGTGTATGAAGTATCCGTACGGAGTACATGCTCTGTAGGTACAATACTATGTGGAAATTGTACTGGGGACCGTGCATGATTTGAATGGAGTGGACCGACACCTAATGATGAGGGCTCCAGAAGGTAGGTCATGATTAATCAAAATGCTGTAATATTGAGGTGCCAGCTACGGACTACACTACAGGGTAGGGTAGGATACAGACTACAGTACAGTAAGAAGCTACCTAATCTCTCCATGTAATGGTCTTGTGCCTGAGAAACTCGGCTAGTCCCTGTGCGGCATTGAACCTCCCATAGCCGCTCTTCTTGGCCCCCCGTGAACAAGCGAAGCTTCGTCGTGCACGGTCATGGAGTTGATGTGGACGGCCCCGCTCTCGTACTTCCGGGCAACCCGCAGCGCGGCCCTGAGATCCTCGGAGAAGACGGCCCCGAGAGCCCGTAGTCGGTGTCGTTGGCGATGCCGAGAGCCTCCTCCTCCGTCTCAAACGTCATGACCGACACCGTCGGCCCAAACGACTCGGTGTGATAGATATCCATATCCTTGGACACGTTGGATATGATGACAGGTCTCATCTTGGTGGGTTGGTCCTCGACAGCCTCGGCGTTGCCTACGAGGGTTGTGGCGCCCTTGGAGACCGCGTTGGCGATCAGAGACTTGTTCTTCTGCACAGCCGCCATGTTTACCAGCACGAATGGCGGGTTGGCGGACCCAAACAGTTTCTCCGTGGCTTGCTTGAGGGCCACATTGAATTCTTCAGCTATCGATGTGTGCACGACGATGCGCTCTGTCGACATGCATACCTGCCCACTCTGGAGAGGTTGTAAGCCAAATGAGCTCTAGGGAATCAGAGTAACAACTACAACTTGGGTAACTTACGTGAATGAAGGCGCCTAGAACGCAGGCGGTAGCGGCCTTTTCCAGGTGCGCATCCTTGAGGACTATGGCGCTAGCCTTGCCCCCAGCTCCAGCAGAAGCGGCTTGACGTGTTTCCCCGCGAGGCTAGCGATGATGCTCCCCACAATCGTGCTCCCCGTAAAGTTAATCTTCTTGATAGCCCGGTGAGCGATGAGCGATTCTGTGACGGCAGCCGCATCGGCCGTTCGATGATAGATAACGTTGAGGCAGCCGTCGGGCAGCCCAGCTTGGCGAAACACGTCGCCGAGCGCCCAGAAGACACGTGGGCTCAGCTCGGAACCCTTGAGGACGGTTGTATTGCCTGTCGCAAGAGCGAATGCGACTGATCGCGCTCCGAGCACGTAGGGAGCATTCCTGGAGGAGACGTTTGTGAGCGATGTGTAGCGTAGCATACATAGCAAAGCATAGCGTAGGACACACATACCAAGGGGCAATTGCCAGGACAACGCCGTATGGCTCCTTGACTACCATGGCATGGGAGCCCTCCTCCGCCGTCGTAGGGACCGACCCCTCGACCGCAGCCTCGATCCGCCCGCCGATATCTTTCAGTATCTGCACCGTAGCATTGATGTTAATCTCCATGAACTGTCGGCCCGCACCCGTCTCCTCGCTCTGGTACTGGAACAGCTCCTCCTTCCTGCTGATGAAGAGATCGGCGGCGCGGAGCAGAATATCTCTACGGAAGCCAGGCTTTGTCTGGGACCATGAGGTGAAGGCCGCCTGGGCTGCTTCGACGGCCCCGAGGGCGTCGCTGACTGAGGCTGCGGACCCATCCCATAGCCTTTTTCCATCGAAAGGGTTAGTCACCGGAAATGTCGATGTGGATGTGACATCCTTTCCATCGATAATGAAAGGGACCGTGTTCATGGCACTGGTGGCCGTCTCGCTTGGGCTCATGGTGAACACTAAAGTAGATCTGACGTGAGAGTCGCGAAATGGATTTAATTAGAATTTCTTTCCGCCAGCCTGCGATGCAGTCTAGTGACTATTTAATGCTTCCTACCACAGGTTCGCCAGCTAATTATCTTATAGGGATGCCGATGCCGACACACTTGGCTCAAGGTGGATATTTCTTGGAGTGGCAGTGTGTTCTATTTTGTTCCGTACCGCGCTCCACCCTAACAAAACCTAAGTAGAATCAGTGTAGAAAGGTCCCACCCTGAAGACTGACAGTAAGTAAGTAGCAATCTAAGAAATAAACCCAAGACTATTATTAACAAAAGCTTCTGATATATGTTGAGTATTAATTAAAACGCCTTTTTAAAGTCTTACTTAAGGACCTATTAAACTTATAAATAATAGGAGACACAACCAGCACTGGAAAGATGTTGCTTAGGGAAAATACAGTGGGGATAAAGCTTTATACTGTCCAGTCAATCCACATCACAATTGATGACTCACTTTTAAAATCTTCCCAAGTTCCATTACATATTAGACTAATATACTAATATACTAGATTATAATTTAATATTTTGCTCGCTTGCCTTCTTCTCCAAATTGCTGTACTATTATAGCATTAAGGGTAAAATCACATCAGGCGCCAGGGTGGGGAGAACTTTAACCTTGGTGGGGATCAAATTCACCACCACACACAGGTGGGTGATTGAAATGGATGATAACATAATGCTCGTACCCGCTGAGACACCACAGTCGACAGCCGAGGCTGTTTTCGAGGCTAATTTTCAAACCCTCAGTTCCTCAGGCGTCAGTCAGACCCCTCAAGATTGAACTTATATTTCACGTGGTCGTAGACCCAACCTCGGGTGGTCTCACCCATAGGGTAGCACAAGCTTTCTTTTGGCATGACTCGACGGCATGACGTTAAGTGATCTATGACTATATTACATCTTAAATCTGCCACTGCCCATCCTGCTTATCCCTCGAGAGTTGCCAGACTACGTGAGTAGCTGTTATTACCGCCAGTGACCAATTCCCACCCCAGACTCCCGGGCGCGGTACAATCATGATGAAGCCACTGGAGAATCACTTCGAAGTGTCGTTGATTGCTGGGGGACTGATACTACTATGGCTTCTTTACCGCACGTACCTCATTGTTTCATTCCGTCAAAGTTACAATTTCCCGAACCTCGTTCCTGGAGGATTACCACTTTTCGGGAATATGTTCCAGATCCCTACCGACACGGCGGAGCGTCGCCTTTACTTTAAAGAACTAGCCAAAAAATACGGTGAAATGTACTGCATCCCAAGTCTTTAGACAAACATCATATGGCACTAACACACCACTTGCACAGGTTCACACTCAAAGTCGGTTCCAACTACTTGGTGTTTATGAACTCTCAGCGCGTGGCGGGTGAACTACTCGACAAGCGTGGGGCTCGCTACATTTCGCGACAGAACCTACCTATGCCAGGTGATGTTGCCTCTGGCGGCAAACGTGTCGTTTTCATGCCATACGGCAACCTCTGGAAGTGGGAGCGCAAGCTCATACATGAGATCATCGGCCCTGGAAACCGCAACGTCTTTGCCCCTCTGCAGGACATGGAGTCACGAACACTGCTTTACGACTATCTCACACAGCCGAACTTGTGGCACCAGGCCCACGCCAGATATGCCAGCTCCCTCATCATGAGCATGGTGTATGGAAGAAGGACCAAGTTGGGAGACCCCAACGTGAATAGAATCATCGACACAAACAACGAGATCATGAAGATGTTCGAACCTGGATCGAGCTTGATCGACTCGTTTCCATTCCTCGCATATCTGCCCCTGCCACGCTCTATCCAGCCATGGAGATGGTGGGGAGATAGTGTCTTTGAAGCATCCAAGAGGTGAGTCCTGGCCACACCGCACTTGCAATACCAGGCATGGCTGCTGACTTGCGGCTAGGAACTTTATTGAAGAGTACGAAGGCCTCGCGGATCGAGAAGCACAGGGAAAACATGTCACATGCTTCATGTCCGAGTTCAAAAGGCTCGGGAGAGACAAGGCCCTTGACTATGAGTCAACCATGTTCCTCGGGGGATCCCTCGTCGAGGCCGGATCTGACACCACACGTGTGGCTTTAAATCAGCTTATGGCAGGGGCAGCGTTGTTTCCCGACTGGATTGAACGGGCACGTAAGGACTTGGATGATGTTTGTGGCCCTGACGCCGAGAGACTTCCAACTGCGAACGACCTCACCAAGCTGCCCTACATAAAAGCAATCGGCAAGGAAGTTCTTCGATGGAAGTAAGTCAGCCCGCCTAGCAAACGTCAGCTGTCGCAGACTAACCGGCGTGATCCAGCATATCTTTCCCAGAGATCCCGCACTCCTTGATTGAGGACGACTCGTTTGAAGGATATCGGCTCCCTGCGGGAACCAGTGTCCTGTGGAACAGCTGGGGTCTGCATATGAGCTCTTCGGAGTACGAGAACCCTGAGAGATTCTGGCCCGAGAGATTCATGAACGATGACGTGGACAAGCCGATCAAGGGACACTTGGCATTTGGAACAGGTGACAAAGAACTTGGTCATTTAATTACGGCCGTGTTGCTAACAGTTTGGACACAATAGGCCGCCGAGTTTGCCCGGGGTGGACAATCGCCAGCAACAGTCTCCAACTGTTGATCGCGCGGGTCGTCTACTGCTTCGACTTCCATGAGGTTCCGGGACATCCGATCCCTGTTGGGAAGCCTTTCGATATTGGAATAGAGAAGCCATATGAGGTGAAGATCACGGTTAGAAGCCCGGCTCACGCGGCACTGGTGAAAAAGGAATGTGAAGAGTCGGCCAACTTTGAGTGAATATCGATATTGAAATTAAGTAGACGCTGAGGGGTGGGACAAATGGACTGATATCTATTCGTCACTATAGTCAACAGAAGTCGTTAAGGAAAGGAAAGAAGGACTAGTCCCGAATGTACCCTGTTTGTTGCTTCGATATTTCTGATGCAACGCAACGTACAATGATATCAACAATGTTATCAACTGGGGAACATCGCATGTGACAACAATCAGTGGCGGTATCTCATTATTCACGGCTTCGATAGGATCAAAGCTGCTCATTGTAAACAGTCATGATCTATTAATGCAGTGACTCTATCTTGCCTCTTGTGCTTACAAGTCTGCTCTCGCGTCCTCACCAGCCCATGCTCTCCTAATGACCTCCCTGATAAGATCCCTATCAATATCTCTTGGATTGGCGTAAGCCTTGCTGACGGCGATATCAGCCGCCTTACCAATGTCGGCCTCTTTGAACCCTATGGATCCCAAACTCCGGGGAACGCCCAACTTATTGAGGAGGCTGTTGAGACCGCGGAGAGCATCACCGTTGCTATCGGGGAGTGCACCAGCGAGGGCCTCCATGGCCTTGGGGACTTTGGGTGCATTGTACGCCAAAGCATGCGGGAGGACAATCGTATGCGTCTCAGCATGGGGCAGATTGAACGAGCCACCCAATGTGTGGCAGAGCTTGTGATGAAGAGACATGCCTACACTGCCCAAGCATGTTCCACACAGCCAGGCACCATACTGGCAGGTAGAGCGAGCAGAGTTGAAGTCGGGATCATGGAGCAATTGGACCGCTCCGGTTGCAAGAGCTCTCACGCCCTCGGTAGCCATGAGACTGACCATAGGGTTGACATTGGGAGCGTAGAGGGCTTCGACGCCATGGGCAAGAGCGTTGATGATACTCGTGAGGGACATGGGCAGTGGAAGGGTTAGAGTCAAGTCGACATCGTAGATGACAGTCTTTGGGAGAATGGAAATATTGGTCTGGGTTGTTTTGACGCCATCAACAGTCTCGCCGAGGATGGGAGTCACCTCACTACCGGCGTATGTAGTAGGAATTGTGATGTGGTAGAGACCTTTCCGGAAGCTGATGGCCTTTCCAAGACCTGTGGTGCTACCACCTCCAATGGAAACTAGAACGTCTGGGTCTTTCTCTTGACAGAGCTCGAGGGCTTTCTCAGTGATGTCCAAGGGAGTGTGCATGGTAGCTTCGGAAAAGATCCAGGTATCGTCCACATGGGACTTGATGATCTTGGTGATCTGCTCAGCTTGGTAGATCTGGTATGGCGTGGAAAGGACCAAGGGCCGACGGAAGCCAAGTTCCTTGAGACATTGTGGAAGTTGCTGGATTGAACCACGACCAAAAATGATCTTGTGAGGCAGAGGGCTGTAGACAAAGGATTGCATTTCGGTGGTTTGACCCTTCTCTTCTTCTTTCTTCTTCACAGTGAGGGCTGGGGGTATAGCATCCGTCACGTCAGCCTCTTTTATTGACTTTGGGCATCCTAGATGCGTCTGGAACTCATAGACAACACTTATCCGTGGTGTTCCCCGATCCCCACGCGTCTTCCCCTCGTTTTCCACCATTGCCACCCGCGGACCACCCGGCTCATCCCCACCATGGATGGGTTCTGGTACATACTGTGGTCGCTCTGCTGGTATCGATTTACAAGACAACGCATAGAAATTGATGCCTGAAGCTGTTGACATACGTCTCTGTCTCTATCTCTGTCTCAATCATACTGGCTAGCTAGCAAAGCAAACGATATTTCACCATGGCCCACATCCCCCCAATGAAAGACCTCACCACCGACAATATCACCGAGAATGTCGTGGCCATCAATTCCACCTGTCAGGATCCCCGAATTCGGTTCCTCTTCGAGAGGCTTGCCCATCACCTTCATGACTTTGCGCGCGAGACTCGTCTCACGACCCCTGAATGGATGACGGCGATTCAGTTCCTCACCAGGACCGGCCAGATCTGCAGCGAAACTCGACAGGAATTCATTCTACTGTCAGATGTGCTGGGGCTTTCGCTCCTGGTGGACTCAATCGATCACCCCAAGCCACCTGCGTCTACCGAGGGTACCGTTCTTGGGCCCTTTCACGCCCATGGAGCTGAAGAGCTGGCCTCTGGCGACACCATCTCCCACGACCCCGAGGGAGAACCACTCCTGGTTGTGTGTTCAGTAAAAGATTCACGAGGCAACCCATTACCGGACGTGGAGGTGGATGTCTGGGAGACAGACTCCAAGGGCTTCTATGACGTGCAGTATGCCGATCGCGAAGGATATGATAACCGAGCTATTCTACACAGCGACCAGCAGGGAAGGTTTCATTTCAAGGCTATCGTACCAGTTCCATATCCCATTCCCGATGACGGACCTGTAGGGCAGCTTCTCAAGGTCCTCAACCGACACCCTTACCGACCTAGCCATATGCATTTCAAGTTCAACAAGGCTGGTTACGATCCATTGATAACGTGAGTTATGCTACCTCAACAAAGTATGGTTCCGGCTAATGCAACCAGGGCACTTTATGTTCGTGGTGACCCGTATGAAACCTCTGACGCCGTCTTTGGTGTCAAAGAGTCTCTCATTGTGGATCTGGAGAGGGTATCCAGTGCAACTGGATTCTCTGAGACATACGAGGTATCAGAAACTACAAAGCTACTTAAATACGACTTTGTGCTGGTTTCAGAAGCCGAGGCAGAGGCGCTGCGGCATGAAAGGGCAACAAAGTCGGCTGGGAATCTGAAGAACGGTGTCAAGGTAGTTAATGGCACTCTCTCATATTGATTTAATTCGACCTCAAGCTCCAATGGCAAAAATAAAAGACGGTAATAATCTTGCGTTTAGTATTTGTGTCGTCATAGTGTGCCTGCATTGTTATGATGAGAAGCGAAAGTATAAGATGTGATGGCCACCAGAATTTCATATATCACAATAGATATGTGGAAGTCCAAACTCATCTATGGGACAGAATCCATCTCCCCTCGTCAATTGGGGTTTGCCTTCATTCATGCTCGAGGTGGAAAGACTCGCTGACGGTCGTTTTTGTAGATTCTACAAACTTGAGTACAGAACCTTAACGTGAAGAAACCCAACCTGATCGACTTGCGCACCTCTAACAATGCTTGCCATACCAAGTTACACAAATCTCACCGCTCTAGTAAGTAGTACACAGCGGCGTCGATTTTAGTACATTTTCAAACGGTAAAACCATAACGGAGGCTGTTATTTGAAGGTATCGCCGCACATTCTTTTTGGCGACAGATATTGATGTCTTGTGTCACCGCAAAAGGACCTTGTATAAATGCTATATTGTATCTAATAAATTATGTCTAAGTTCGTCGGGCCGGCAGATGCACGAGACTCTTGGTTGGCCAGATTCCTTGTTTGCCAGGAGACAAGATTCCGTTTGGATCCACAGCATCCTATTGTTGTTGAGATTAGTATCAGCACATAATGAACCTGTAACGTGGGAGCATACCTTGAGTGTCTCAACAAATCTCTTATAGATGTGGTCATTGAAACCGTACAGGTTCTGGACGGCATCTGCAAAGGTTTAGCAACATGTCCTTGATTCGAGGCATTGGATAGAACTCACCCATGTGTTGAATGTGAGCTCTATAGTTGGCAAACCCATTCTTCTCTGCCTCGGAGAGCAAAGCCTCAACTACCTTGCGGCCACCCTCGCGTGCCTTCTTGTTAGACTTGTCGAAGACATATTCTTGAACAAAAAGGATGTACTTTGAGAAGACGTGGCAGCCAATGAATGGATCCACCCCCTGATCCTCCATAATGGCCCGGGCCTTGCGAAACCATGTCACGACGGTCTCACCATCGCAAGGCAGGATGAGGGTAGTGTCGATGTGAGCGCCTGCACCTGTGCCGTCTGCGGGAAGGTTGTATTCTGCAAGCTTCAAGGGACCCATCGAAGGCACGCCCGCAGCCAGAGTTCCGATCTCGGCGTTGTCCACAGGCTTGCCATCTTTGCCCTCGAACAAGGTATGCTCAAGCCATGCATTGGTGGCCCTCTGCTTGACAACCTCCTCCACCCTGCCCCAACGGGCGAGAACCATCCGCTTGGGCCCATATAGGGACAATGAGCATCGCCAGTACCCTGTATTGTATTTCTTCTTGAGCGCAGCGATTGTCTCCGGGGTCAGAGGCCCTGGCTCACTCTGCTGCTGATGCTTGGGTGCGTCGTGAGAGGCGAAATGGTTGATGTTTGTGATCATGAGATGGCTTTGGGTAATGCCCTCACGATCTAGTTGTTGGAGCGTGTCGATGAGAGGCGCGAGGTCTTCCACCTCGGGACAGTGGATCTTGACGTCCATGAAAGCCGGCGGTGCCACGTCAAGGCCAACTGAAATCTTTGTAACAACACCCAAGTTACTTTGCAGGAAAAGGCCATCGATCTGGGGGCCGAAGCTGTTGGGGCAAGCATGTGCGCTGGGAGAGTTGGGCACAGCCCACTGGCCTGTCCGGAGGATCTCTCCCGAAGCCAGGACAATCTCCATGCTGCCGATGAAGTGTTGGCGGTCGCCGGAAATAGTGTATCCATGGCCACGGTCCAGGGTCTGCAAGTTCGTTAGTAACAAGTACAGCCGCCAAACAGGGCGGGTTGACTTGCATTGCCCAGGACACTTCCCCAGCCCAAAGCCGGGGCAGATACCCAAAGGTCAAGTTTGTTCTCGGCAATGTGGTTGAAGACGTCAAAGAATGTAACGCCAGGCTCCACCACAATGTAGGCCAGCTTCTCGTTGACCTCGAGGATGCGGTTCATGCGGTGGAGAGACAGCACCATGGAGCCAGCAACGCGGGGTGCAGGTCCACCATATCTGCCAAGAGTTTAGCGGGCATGATCGACGTTGGGTATGGGTATGGGTATGGTCAATCTCACCCAAAGTTCTTCCCTTGCGAGCATGTCCAAAGAGGGATTTTGTGTTTGTTTGCTATCTTGAGAATTGCCTGCACCTCTTCCACAGAGGCGGGACTGATATCTTCTTGTAAGCTTGATTGACAAGTCCCAGAACTGGATTGAGGGCTCATTCGTACCATAAACCTGCGGATGCCTCAAATCCCTCCTCAAACAGAGGATATGGGTCCCGGAAGTTGACCAGACCCTCGTCGGTAATGACGTTCTCGCCGCCTACAACGGCTCGGAGCTCGTTGACGGCGCGCTGGAAACTGGCTTCATCGTGATCTGGAGGGAGAGTTTGCGTCCCCGGGTTTCGAGAAGTAAAGGCATCGTCGTGATGCGACTGAAGGTCGGACGATTTATACCACTTGAACATTTTGAAAATTTGTTCTATGTCTGTTTAAGCAAGGTAGGATTTGGAGCTGTGTAGTAGATCAATTTGCAGGCAGGTTCAGTCCTTCTTGAATAACATGGAGGGATGTCCCGTCCCGTCCCTATGGAGTATGGACTTGCAACACCCGAACCAAAATGCCGAACCCACCATGATTTGCCTCACAATTCTACACTAACCGAATGGTTCGATCCAGGTGGCACAAGACAAGCCCATCGCTTCTCATGGGATTGTTTCCTCAAGCCCTCAAGGTCAGGTCAGGGCGTCAGGCTAACTAAGTTTCACAATTGACTGGTGGGGATTTGAGCTTACCAAGCTTGTTTTACCCACTCCAAGGTTGCATGGTTACGCCTCTTCCCCACACAGCAATGAGAAGTCAATACCCAGATAGCCAGCCAACTTGGTGGGATTTGATATGCATCAAGAGCAGAATTGACATTTATGCTGGAGAGCGCGTCATGAATATAAACTCTAGGCCCTGTGACCAAAATCAATTGAACCTGCTCTCTACCGACTACACCTCACAGCGAGGCAAAAAGTAAAAGTAATCAACAATTCATCACTTCTTCCACCATGGCACACGTTGTTCCAGGAGTCCCGGGCACTCGCTTCCCCAAGCACTATGCTATGAGCAAGTGGAACGAGGACCATCTGCGGTTTGAGGCAGACGCCTACGAGCTCGAAGTCACCGGGTCAATCCCCAGCGACATCCATGGAGTCTTCTACCGCGTCCAGCCAGACCACGCATTCCCACCCGTCTTTGCCGAGACCGAGATTCCTCTCAACGGCGACGGCAACGTCAGCTCCTTCACCATCAAGGACGGCCACGTCGACTTTAAGCAGCGCTACGTGCGCACGCCCAAGCTCATCGCAGAGCGTGAGGCCAGACGCGCTCTTTTTGGCAGATATCGAAACAAGTTCACGGATGACCCTCGCGTGCAGAATGTTCTCAAGGGCACCACCGCAAACACCCACGTTGTCTTTCACGACAACAAACTCATGGCACTCAAGGAGGACGCTCGTCCCATGGAACTTGACCCCATCACCCTCGAGACCATCGGCTACGTTGACTACCACGGCACCATGAGTGCCCCTACGCACACTGCGCATCCCAAAGCGGACTCGGACACAGGAGAGCTCGTGTCTTACTCGTACGAGGCTGCGGGTGAAGCAACACCTGACATTTGCTCCTTCTCCGTCGACAAGGACGGCAGGCTCTCGGAAGAGGTCTGGTTCAAGGCACCATGGCCCTGTATGATCCACGATTTTTGGGCCACCGATAACTGGGTCGTGTTCCCCATCAACGGTCTCAAGGCGAGTCTGGAGCAGATGAAGGCCGGCGGTGACCACTTTTACTGGGACGAGACCCTCGACTACCAGCTGCTTGGTGTTATTCCTCGCCGAGGCGCCAAGCCCGAGGATGCAAAGTGGTTCAAGACCCCTCAAGGCTGCTACTCGCACACCATCAACGCCTACGAGGAGGATGGCAATCTGGTTCTTGACGCCAACGTCTGGACCGACATCCACTTCCCTTCTTCCCCAACACCAAGGGTGAGAGGTTCTTCACTGATCCCCGAAAGGTCAAGGCACCCATCCTTCGCTACAGGTTCGACCCCACGGCCAGCACAGACAAGATGATCCACCCCGAGGGCGTTCTCGTCGACGGCGTGAACGAGTTTGGCCGCATCGATGACCGTCTGCTGGGCAAGAAGTATTCACGCGTGTGGATTCTCAAGATCGACCCCACGCACCCCATCAAGCTCAACGACCACGAAGACGCCCAGGGCAACGTTGGTTTCAACACCTTGGTTTGCTTCAACTTCGACACAGGAGACCTACAGTCGTACCGTCACGCAGACGATACCACTTTCCAGGAGCCTGTTTTTGTTCCTAGACATGAGGGTGCCGACCCAGAAGACGGCTACATCCTGGTTGTGGCTGACCGATATCGAGAGGGTCGCAACGTTGTGCTCCTGTTCGAGGCTTCGGATATTACAAAGGGAGCCCTTGCTGAGATCAAACTGCCCTTCAAGTTGATGGACGGTCTACATGGTAGTTGGGTGGATGGCAAGGATGTAGACGCAGCCAGGGCGGCCAGTGAGGCCCGAAGAGCGAATGGAGCGAACGGATCCGCAAAGAACTAAGTTGGTAGCGCGGGTAGCATCTAGAAATAGTCTATAAGATTGTGATTTTCTGTCGAGACAACAATAGTCGATTACTGCATGCACGCACGCACGCCATTATACTGATGAACGTGTAACTCCATCACGAGAATTTCCCATGTATGGATATCATATCTCACCGATGCGGGATAGAAACCAGCAGTGGAGTTGCGAGATAAGTATTATTAAGCTGTTTGCAAATCCCTGCATTGTTCTTGTTGCATTCTTACTCACACACCTAGAGAGAGCCCTATTTATAAACACAAACGTGGGTCTTTGAAATGGCATATATTCAGCTCAAGCTCTAAACACTCACTGGGCAAGAACTAACTATCACAGTATGTATGTATGTATGTATAAAACATGTCGGAAAGCCGTACAGAAAGTGGCATTGAAGTGAGATATTGACTATTTCCATCGTAGCTTATTAGTCTGGTCTGATCTAAAATATACCACCTCCTCCGCTGATGGGTATGAACGCTCCGTTGATCCAGCTCGCCTTGTCTTCAGCCAGAGTCGCAACCGCCCAAGCGACTTCCTCAGGTGTACCCACACGCGGGGCTACAGGCGTTGCATCTATTAGAGGCTTCAACGCCTCCCTCACAAAGCTGGGTGCCGCGTTGAAGGCATCTGTGCTAATAGGGCCAGGGGCGAAGGCGTTGACAGTGCATCCGTATTTACGGGGCAGCTCTGTCGCCCAGCACCGGGTGTAGACCTCAATGACGCCCTTGGTGCCTGCATAGATGCTGGAATCGGGCGCGGGGCAGCGGGAAACAGAGCTGCCAATGTTGATGATGCGCGAGTTCTTGCGTGACAAGTGCTTGAGAACGGCGCGGGTGAGGAAGAAGGTTCCTCTCGCGTTGAGGTTGAAGACATCATGCCACGTCTGGTTGACCCTGTCATCATCAGGATCGTCAAGAGCTGCAGGACGGTTGATGCCGGCGCTGTTGACCAGGATGTCAATCTTGCCAAAGGCCTTTGCCGCCGCGTCAGCCAGAGTCTGTGGTCCCTCGGGCGTTGACAGGTCGGCCTCTACAGCAACTGCCCTTGCCTCATCGTTGAGGCTCTTGAGGACCTTGTGTGCGTTGGCTTTCTCGCTGGAGTTGGGGTAGTTGATTACCACCGACGCCCCGCGGCTGAACAATTCGTGGGCAATAGCGGCTCCCAGTCCCGACGAGGACCCGCTGATCAGAGCCACTTTACCAGACAGTGATGATGACATTGTGTCGATGGTCTGAGTAGGTAGTCTTGTCTTGAAAAGTCCAAGGTTGTGGATGGATGAATGGATGGTTTTGTTGTTGTTGTTGTTGTTGCATACTTCTTCATGACGCTGCTGTAGTGCTTATGTTATATAGACGGACGCAATTGAGATCCGTCGACGACCCCGTCACACACGCGCACGCAGGTGGGATAAACCGGGCACTTTGTCTTGCTGCGGTGTCTTAGACCACTGTAGTCTAAGTTAGTCCTTGGGTGGTGGTCGAGCACCTGTACGTTCCAACTAGTGACTACAGAGCCACCCACCTTGGCAGGGTGGGGAGGATGGAGCCACCATGAACCACTAAATTAGCTGTCTCTCTATAAAGCGAAAACAAGCACATTGACGCATGCCAATTATGATAGCTCTTCAGCAAGTAATCAAGCGCTCAATCACAAACATTCCTGCCGTCAACATGCCCTTGAACATCGTTGTTATTGGAGCTGGGCTGGGTGGGCTTGCTGCCGCCTTGTCCATAAAGCAAGAGGCGCCAACCCACGACGTTCTCGTCGTGGAATCTGCTCCTGTCTTGGCTGAGGTAGGACTTTCAACATGTAAAAACTCGTTATACTTGACAATGCCTGCTTACAATCTGTTGGTATAGATCGGCGCGGGTCTCCAACTCACCCCGAATGCTACACGACTGCTCCTCAAGTGGGGTTTAAAGCCCAGCCTGGAGAAGCTGGCGAGTAGCCCGAAGAATTCCTCATCCGTCGGTTTGACGGGCGCAAGGTTCTTGGTCACCGCCAGAACTTTGCCGCCGAGATGCTCGACAAGTATGACTCATACTACTGGGACATGCACCGAGCCGATCTACAACTCGCAATGTTCGAGCGGGCCAAGAGCCTCGGCGTCCGCTTCAAGTTCGGTACTTTGGTGGAGACCGTGGACCTTGCCATACCTCAGTTAACGACCGATAAGGGGGACAAGATCACTGGAGATCTGGTGATTGCTGCCGACGGTGAGCAGCAGTGCCTCCTCTCATCTCTCTGGTGGCCCGGTGCTAACATTTAGTAGGACTTTGGTCCAAGACTCGATCCACCGTTCTCGATAGACCCAGCCGTCCCATAGCCACAGGAGACCTCGCATACCGTATCGTTCTCAAGGCAGAGGATATCAAGGATCCTGAGCTGCTCGATTTCATCAAGAAGCCACGGGTTTGCTTGTGGGTTGGCCCTGAATGCCATGCCATCTACTACCCACTCAGGAACAACACCATGGCAAATATCGTACTTCTCGTTCCGGATAACCTGCCAGACAATGTGGCCAAGATGGCTGGTGACTTGTCTGAGATGCACGAGATCTTCCACGGCTGGGATCCATTGTAGGTTGACTGCTCACATCGCCTGACAACCAGAACAGCTGCTGACTAGTGGTATCAGATTACAAAGGTTTTTGTCTCAAGTGGACAAGATAGAGAAATGGAAACTCATGCATTGTGAGTGCAATCAAGCCTAGGCTGAATCAGGCCTCTAATATTCTACAGTGGACGAACTGGAGCGCTGGTATAATGAAGAGGCCACTGTCGCCTTCTTGGGCGATGCTTGCCACCCAATGCTTCCCTACATGGCGCAAGGAGCTGGCTCTGCTATCGAAGACGGTGCTGCACTGGGTATTATCCTGTCAAAAGTCAACAGCAGACAAGAACTTCCAGAGGCTTTGAAAGTCTATCAGAATCTGAGAGTTCCTCGGAGCACCGCTCTGCAGAAGTGGAGCATGAAGCAGGTACGTCTACAGTTGGATGATTTGGCATCAGGGTAGGCCTATATGATTGATGTTAACATTCGGAGCAGAGACATATCAACCATCTGCCTGACGGGCCTGAGCAAGAAGCGAGGGACCATCTTGCGGAGTCCCAAATTTACAATCAGCAGCCTGGATACCCATTCTACTGGTTGGTGCCGCCCATGCCAATGACACCTGGAAATTTGTTACTGACGTTACCAATTAGGATTGATCCGGCCGCACAAGACTTTGTGTATGGATATGATGTCGTGGCTGAGGTGAGTAATTCTTAATTACCCTTGTGGGACTTGTCGTGCTTTTATTTGCACCTACTTACATATATGCACCTGACATAGCTAGACAAGATTGCCATCAAGACAACAACACCCGTCAATTGATAAGAATTCGAGGACTTTGCAGGACGAGTTTGGCTAGTTACTTGGCGTATTCCATAAAGTAAATGCAAGAGATTTATACTTAGAGAATGTTTGTAATCTGGTACATGGTTATGGTCCAGAGGGCCACTGTGCTCATTTATTAAGGTTCATTGGACCCATCGTACTTGACACCGTCTTAACTCGTGACATTAAATCTAGATTAGAAGAGAACGATCAGTGGTATAAAACACATCATTGGACTTACTATATCATTAATGAGCCCATCTTCAGGCGTGAATGGGGTGAAAAGGACTGACGTGGTTGTTTCCTATCAGTGAATGAAGATAGCTTGCGGCGGGGCTGTGCCGCTTTGATGGTAAGGCAAGGTGGTAACGTTTAAGGCTTCACCCACTCAACAAGCAGCAGGTGGCAACCAACTCTGGTGGGTTGGATTCGATTGGATTCCCGGGGTTTCCGATCCCACTAGCAGCAAGTGCGCTTCGATCGTTAAGTTTATATGAGTCGAATCCTTATCAACTTTGGGGACACGTCTGTCTACATCATTCGCGCACAGATTCCTAACTAACTAGCATCCATCATGTCTTCAGTTCCAAACACTCTATCTCAGGGCTCGGAGGGCTACGACCAGCTTCGCCGAAAGTTCTTCAACGCAAGGGTCCCCGATGTCCATCCAACTGAAATAGCCAGTCCAACCACAACCGCCGAGGTCGTGGTCGCCGTCAAGAGGGCGCGGGAGCACAACTGGAAGATCGGTGTCCGCTCTGGTGGCCACCTGTTTTTCTGCAACGCACTACTCGAGGGTGGTCTCCTTATCGATACGCGTAGCCTCAACCGAGATATCGAGTATGACCCTGCGACCAACATTGCTGCCGTCAGCCCTGGCCACAGGGTTGAAGATGTGACCAATTCGTTGGCGGCTCATGGAAGGTTCTTCCCATCTGGCCACTCACGATCTGTTGCGGTTGGCGGCTTCTTACTTGCTGGTGGCCAGGGATGCTTCCTCCGCGGATGGGGCTACACCGCCCCTACCTGGGTCACGCAGCTGGAAGTCGTCACCTCAGAGGGCAATACTGTCATCGCCAGCAAGACCCAGAACACCGACCTGTTCTGGGCGGCACCCGGTAGTGGACAGGGCTTCTTTGGAGTTGTTACTAGGATCTGGGTCAAGACCATTCCGACCAGAAAGCTCTTTGACGTAACCCGCATTGTCGACTCCACCGATATCTCCAAGCCTCTCCTTAAGTGGACGCTCGCAATGTCCGTCAAAGTGCCCAAGTATGGCGTGGATCTATTCTACGCAACATTCTACGCCGACAAGGACGACCCCAACGGTGGCCACGAGTCGGCCGCCAAGCGCGTCTTTCTTGCCCTGAACTTGACCGTCTTTGCTGACTCTCTTGAAGAGGCCAAGGTGTTGGCTAGTCCACTGGACTCCTTCCCCGAGGAATTCAAGAAGCACATTGTTACCACTGTTCCACTGATGGAGCGGACCTGGGAAGAACTCTGGAGTCTGCAAGAAAGCTTCCAGCCTCAGGGTGACAACGAAAGATGGAATGTCGACAGCATTCTTGTCGACCCTAAAGCTTCCGATGACGAGGCAAGCCCTACATTTCTATTTTTCTCTTCTTTTCCAAACATACACTAACAAGTGAGACTTCAGGTTGTTGATGCCATCACCCCGGCCCTGTTCAACCTACCCTCCCGTCTATCGTCAGGCACCGTGTGTCCCATAGACTATTATCCCAACGAGGCAGATCAGGCTCTGAGCCTTCCTCAGAAGGCATATGTCTCCACGATGCTTTGCTGGAAAGATCCCCAGCAGGATTCGGCTATGGACAAGTGGTTGCTTGACGCATATACAAAGGCAGACAAGGTATCGTGTGGTGTATACGTCGCCGATTTTAATGAAAAGCACAGAAAGCCCAAGGCAGGTTCTAGCAAAGCCATCCGGTTTGAGAGTGAATACTGACTCGGAGAACAGGTCATGACGGACTCTGCCCTGAAGAAATGGCTCGAGATCAGGAGCAAATGGGACCCTTCCGAGACCTTTATTGGTCACCGGGGTTTCAGTACCACCTTGGAAGGCAGTGACGGTACTACCAGTAGGCTATAGATATTCGGTTGAGAACAACGGACATGAATAAAGCTTAACAAGATTACAACATGTTAAATATTATCACTAGACTTTTATAAATGGGTTTGGTTAGAATAAAGCCTTGATAACTAGGCCATATACGCCCCTTATATGCTTCCACTCTTATATATGAGCTTCAGCTAGTAATAAAGGAATTGATTAAAGTTCTTAATTGTAATTAATACTCAGTTTTAGTTCTTTTTGTGTTGAAGGTAAGATAATTCAATTATAAAAACGACTTCTTTCAGGTATTACTCGACTTGATACTAACAACAAGAAAGATTAACATATACCTATCATAAAGCTTATGCCCTAACTGCATAGTTTGGAAGCTCATCAGGCTGCCAATGAACGATGCCCTTCCATTTACCTGCAATGGGACCTCTTAGGTCATCTAGCAAGGTGGTCTTGGGCAGTTCCAGTTTCTCATTCCATATCCCCAGCGGGCGGAAATCACCAATTGCCTGGCTGTCTGAATTGTAGTCAAAGAGAATGGCCTGGACCTGATAACCCAAGCCCCAGTTCAAGCCCTTGTTGATATCTACCAAGGCCTCAGGGATGACCTCCTTGGAAGTGACGTTCTCGGTCTGCCACTTCTGGCCAGTCAACTGCTCAACAGCGGCCAGGATCTCGTTCTGTGTAGTTGTGTAAGATGCCACGTGGATGTACTTGTTCCTTGCCTCTTCCAAGCGCCCTGGCTTGGTGATGAGCGCGTAGAGAGCCTGAGCAGCTAGGTCACGGAGGCCTGTGGAGAGTGGGACGTCGCCACCATTGTAGATGCGGGCGTTCTGCTTTTTTATGTCAAACCCCAGAAGTCCGTCGATGACACACTGTGCATTTGGGTCAGCTACGGGGCCTAAGATGTTGCTTTTGGAGGCTCACGTGGTCGACCCAGGGATTACACATGAGGGCAGTCCAGCTCATGATGTCCTGAGTCTTCTCCAGATGCTTGACGATAGATCGTTTCTTCTTAGCGAGCAACATGTTCTCGGCAAAAGCTGGGTGGTAGGTCCTGACGCCGTACTCGGAAGGGAAGAAGCACTTGACCCCTGCCTTGACGGCTGCGTCAATGACAGTCTCGTGGTCGACGGTGGACTCTGGTGGCAGGAGCATGATGACAACATCTTGTCCCCGTAAGCATTCCACAAGTGACTCAAAGCTGTAGTCGGTGGCAATGATAATCAACCCGGGAGGGAATTTCGCATTGGAGCTCTTTCTGGTCAAGACGGACACGCGCAGTGGTGAGTCTTTCCGAGCTAGGAAATGGTCCTGGATGTTCACTCCAAGGTTGCCACTGGCCTGTGGATGGTTTAGCATCGTCTATGGAATTTTTCTACCGAGGGTCACACGTACGCCAATCAGTGCGACGTTCTTGAGCTGGGATACCATATTTGCTGAACGTTGGGTGGTGGTAAATAATCCCACAGAGAGGTTTGGGTAGTTTTGAGGAACTTGGTTTACCCTTGACTGAAAGGGGGAGATAAAGTTTACGAGAATCTTGCCTCCGCGGGACGAAGCTTGTATTTCCAAGCTGACCAGTCCGTATGATTCTACTGGTGGGTACTCTCACCCGCGCTTGTGCCACCTCTTTAATACGAGTGGGAATAATCGGTCACTTTCCCCACGGGGTGTGACTGGGCATAGCTATGCCTACCCTGAAGAAGGGTGACAATTCGGGTTTAACTTCCGGGCCCCCCACACTTTCACAACGCTAGGACTGTACCCCGCGTTTCCTTCATTCCTCATCCGCCTTTTTTCGTCACTTGGGTCTTAGCTGAGGTTAGTAGAGGGAGGATAACATTACTCGTTGAGGTGGCTTGACTTGAGCCGAGGGTAATACACAATAAACCACCGGCACCTTTTCCCCACTCTGGGTAGGTGGAGAGCTTGTCGAAACACTCAGTGAGCCCGTTCGTGGTCGCCCTAGAGCGTGCTTGCTGTTCTCTTCAACTCAACTCAATGAGGCCAACAGTCGTCACAGGATCATACATACACTAGCCACTTATTTAAACACCTCTACGGGTCACAGGGAGGTCTCCACGAAATAACAGTACTACCAGGGCGCTGTGATTGTTGAAGCATTGGTAGAGGCAACAAGTCTTGATCTGATGCCTCTCTGTGAGTCAGAGAAATCTCTCATCGTGGTACGCCCCAGCTCATGCAACAGAGTTTCCATGCTTGATATTTCCCCGGTCAACCTGCTGAATAACATCCCAGTGCTCTACAACCTTGCCATTCTTGAATCTGTACAAGTCGAAAACATGCTCCCCTGCGTCGCCAGGCCAGCGCTCGGAGAAAATCTGGGCGACAATATAATTACCATCCACAAGAACTCTCTTGAATTGCATGTTGAAGTGCGGCTCTCCGGGGCCCGTCCAGTGTTTCGCTGCAATAGACTTGAGAACCTTGGATGCTTCGATAATGGAGTCACGTCCGTCCCCAACCATCTGGCTATGCTGTTTGTAGTTCTCATCCACAAGCTCAAATGTTCTCTTGTAGTCGTAGTATTTGAAGGTTGCCAGGTGCAATTCGATCACCGCTTTGGCTATAGCACTCTGTTCCGTGGTGTGAGGAGGCTGATCGGTGAGGCTGGCGTAGATCTCCTCAACTTCGGCGGTATAGATACCCATTTTCTAGCCGTGGAGGAATAATGCTTGGACTTTTCTTGTTTGTATTGACTCTTTCTGAATAAAAATACGGTAATTGAGACTCACTAAAATCGGGAACCTGGATGTGCTCTGGATGATAATCAACTAATATGGGCTACTGAATCCTGTTTGATGCCTTTTTGATCACATTGATCTCCTCAGTGGGGAGATGAGGGATTGTGCCGAGTGTGAGCTTGGTGGGGAGGGTCTATCCGCACAAGCACTGACAACCGTTTTGTGTTGGTGGGGAGAGTACAATCACGGATGATGGAGCTTCCAAACCCTTACGCTTACACATCAGTATTAGGACAGTGGGGGTGAGGCAAAGTGCAATCCCCATGTTTTACACACTATCATCGCTTGATACGAGGTACCATACCCTGTAATTGTATCGAGCACAGTAACCCCACCGGCATTTCGGGGAAGCATGCCTCCCAGTGCTTCGTCTCTGCTTAGCTCATGCCAATAGCCTAATAGCTTACATATCTTAAATGGCGCAGACGTGCTAGCACATATTCACCAACTACCGCCCGTATCCAAATCCCCTTCACCACCTCATCCAGCAATAATGGCACTGTTGCGAGATTTAGAAGAATCCCCCGTTGTGCAGGCTATCCTGTCACAGTTTCAGCATGCGAGTCCCAAAAAGCTTGTCCTGGGCGTATTGGCGGCTCCCGCTGGTCTCGTCATTGCTTATTATCTAGCAGCATTGTTGTACAGTCTCTTCTTGTCACCTTTGAGGAGAATTCCTGGCCCACTCCTGGCTCGCATGACGCGCTGGTGGGAGTATCGTGTGGTCAAAAAGGGTAAATCGAATCAAGAGTACATCCGCCTACATCAAAAATATGGTACGTCATGTCGCTAATCATTAGCGCTCAACTCTCAGTCCATTATGCTGACTCGGTAATTACAGGCCCTGTTGTCCGAGTAGGACCAAACCGATACAGTCTCAGCCAGCCCCAAGACGTCAAGAAAGTCTACGAGTTGGGAGGCAAATACGTCAAGACCGACTATTATAACCCGCTGCTCAACCCTATTGTCGAGAAGCAGAATATCTTCACTATCAAGGATAGTAACCTACACAAGGAGAGGCGGCGAAAGATCTCATCAATGTACACCATGTCATCCATGGTTTCATATGAGCCTGCCGTTGATGAGATGACAAACATCTGTATCGATAAATTGCACCAATTCGCTAAAGAAAGGCGTCTAGTTGAGGTCCCACACTTTGTGCAGTACTACGCTTTTGATGTCATTGGGGCCATCACCGTAAGCTTCCTTACATAACTCTAACTTCAAGAATGATCAACTAATACCGTCAAGTTCAATAAGAGTTTTGATATGATGAAGAACGAAGGCGATAGAACCGGAATGATCGAAGGCATCCGAGGGGCCAACGATTTCCTGGCCTTCTGGGGCATCGTCCCGAGCATGGTCCCATGGATCATTGGTATCACTAATGTACTCGGTCTGAGCAGCAACACCAATTTACTTGTCAGCTATGCACTCAAACAAATCAACAACCATCTCAAAATGAATGCGGAGTCTACGGTCAAGGATACTAGGAAGTATGACACATTCTTGAAAAAGGTGCTCGATCTGAAGGAAGAAGGTCGCCTCGGACAGTCAAATATCCTTGACGCATGTGGTAGCAACATCGGAGCAGGCTCAGACACCACCGCTGTTACTCTGAGCAGCACGCTGTATTACCTTTATAAGAACTCAGAAAAGCTGCAGAAGCTACGTGACGAGATTGAGCAGAAGGCCAAGACAGGCAGCATCTCCGACCCTGTCACCTTCCAACAGGCACAAGACATGCCATATCTACAAGCTGTTATCAAGGAGGCATTGCGTATCCATCCTGCCGTCGGAACCATACTACCCCGTGTCGTGCCCAAGGGCGGCATGGAACTATCAGGAACCTACTTCCCCGAAGGCGTATGCAACCATAGACACCCTGTTGTACTTGAGCTGACTGATCATCTAGACCGAGGTTGGTGTCAATGCATGGGTGTTGCACTTCGATAAGGATATCTATGGCCCTGACCCTGAAGCCTTCAGGCCCGAACGTTGGTTGGAGGGGGAGAAGACAAGCATTATGGACTCGATGATGTTTGCGGTAAGTCAACTAGTCAGTAAAGGTACGAGCAGTCTGTTGACTAACACTCATGCAGTTTGGAGGTGGTTCCCGAACCTGTATTGGCAGAAACATTAGCCTGCTGGAGTTGACCAAGGTGGTGCCGCAGATTGTCCGCAAATTTGACATGGTGATTGAGGACGAGGATAAGCCCCTGGATACCTACTGTGCTTGGTTCGTGTATCCTTACTACACCGCTCGATTCAAGGCTCGAGAAACAAAGTCGTGAGCTTGATAAGCCGTATGGGACTAATCATTACATAACTACCTTGGTCATTTCACCCGAGTTAGATGTGTACATGTGCAAAGCTACTTATGTGGTTGGGCTGGTATTAAGCCACGTGGACCGATTGGTCCCATATGAAGGCGACCAGGATGACATTGAGCTACTGCCTTTTAAATAAATCGTTGGTATCCGCTGTATACTACGGGGATGTTGTTCTTGGCTCAGTGCGTTGTTCCTTAGAGGTGAAAGGACTATGAGCCGGTTGATGCGAAGTACCTTGGTTGCGCAATCTTACAACTTGAAACGAGCTTATGGTGGAATTCTTAAATCAATCCCATGATTATGTACAATACAGTTGTCAGCTCAATCCGCAAACATGATGCTACCTTGAAAACTGTCCCCCATGCACCTAAGCCATCACGCACCTTACAGCTAGACTATGAAACGCGAGCCCTGCTTAGCTCAAGTCATCCTCCTCCGCGGTATGAGTCAGTGAGATAGTGTTCCACCCTTTTACCCACTCCGTTAACATATCCCTCAACCCCACTGAGAAAACCTGCATCCCTATTGTTACCACCGGCGCCAACAGTCCTTATTGGCCGCCATAGAAGGTGTGTTGCATCTCAGCGCCACATTCCGGGGAAGTCCGGGGAAGTCTGGGGAGAGCTAAAGATAAGTAGAAAAGGAGTCAATAGGCCCAAACTCTGATTGTTAACCACTTACAATTCATTTTGACATTCTGTGACAGATTTATAAACCCCACTTCATTACAAACTCAAGCAGCATGACGACCTCTACACCTCTCCGTCTTGGAACCAAGTCGATTCGAAGCAGAGCCGACTTGGAAGAATACGTTCGTCACTTCAACCGTGACGACAAGGTTGAGTACACAGCTTACTACGCCAAAGATGCGGTGGTGAGTACAGCCTCCTATGATCCGACTTTCCAACACTTGTGTCTCACATTTGCACCGACAGTTCAGATTCAGTGGGTTCCCCGATCGGACCGTCGAGGAGTTCATGACCTGGGCCGATCAGATTCATGCCGGTATGCGAGAAACCCTCAACATAGACAAGGTAGTCTTTAGCCCAGATCTCGTTTTCACCGAGTTACACACTCAGTTTCGGGGCATCAACGGTTACGAAACCGACAACCTCGCCGGCAGATGGGGACCAGTGTGGGAAGGCAACGGCCCCCTTGTCAAGATGTTCATCTGGTATCATCTTGACAAAGATGGCCATATCTGCATTCTCAGCGAGGACGCATATGTCATGAAGGAGGCGACGAGGGCCGCTATTCGCTCGCGCGATGACATGAACCAATACATTGATGCCTTCAACAACAGCAACTTTGATGTCTTCCCGCTTTATTACACTGCAGATATCACAATCTCGCTCGATAGCAGGCAAACTCTCCAAGGCAAAGATGAGGCTGTGGGTTTTTTTCTCGATGCGCGCGACAAAATACTTGAGACGGTCGATATCCAGTCCATCACCCTTGACGAAAATGCTGTAGCAGTCAAGTCCAACATCAAGTTTACTGCCATTGAGAACATAGAGGTACGACCAAGGAATCTTTCTTAAACCACTCAGACAGAAACTGACCTCAAGGAACAGGATATCCTACAATTCGGCTCGGGAGTGAGGAAGGGAGGGGGTTACGAGGCTGAGTTTCTAATTTATTATGAGCTCAACCCTGAAGGGAAGATTTATAAAATCACCACCGCCCATTCTGGACCTGTCAAGATCTTTAATCCCTGGAAGCAGTCTTTAACCGTATAAAATTACATAGAGTATTGGGATTGTTACATGTCTCAACAAGCCAAGCATGGGCATCTGCAGCATGATTATTTCAACGTATATCACTATTTTCCCTGTATTCACCACGAGTTTTATCGTTGGGGTTTTAGCTAACAAACAAGGTTTCTATTATCTGTTATCGTCTTGAGAGAAATGAGAAACAGCATAGTACCTATTGCATCCGCGTCTCAAGTGTAATAGAAGTTATTTAATAGCTCTCACTTCATGCAAAGTAGGGCTGATTCTGATAACTGACTGAGCTTCATTAACTGTGCTAATTGCGTAGGCAACCACCTAGTAATCTTGAAAGAGTGGCTACGGGACGTGACAAAACTTCCGCTACTTGTCCAAAAACGCTACATCCAGATGGTGGTTGTCCACTCACATTCTCCGATGCTACGCTGTTGTGAATGTTTGTCATAATCAGGGTCGAGCTCTGGGGGATTCAGATGCATAATCCAAAGACATTCCCCAGGTAAGCTTTGAGCCAACAAGGTGGAGCAGGTGCCGTCACTAAGAGATCGATAGTTCCTTGAATGGTGGAGTGGAATTGGGTCGGTGGCTATCCAGAGGGACCATGGCTTAGTAGCCACCCTTAGCAACAAACGATACTCAGCACTGACCGTCATTCTAACCCCACTGGTTATTCTAACGTGGTGATCCCACATTTACCAGAGACTATCGGGAGAGGACTCAACCGATACCCCCCACTGATGACCTGTGTGCCACCCCTTTACATAGCTTGGTTAGTTATAATACACGGTCTAGCCACAGCTGTTGAGGTATTGAGGTGTGGGACCTATCAGTAGCTCTATCTATTCAATCTCTTCTGCCTAGAAGAATGGTCGATTTACATAGCCTGCCGTCGGGATCAAGACCCAATGCCGCGGTACGCAACAATGGGCCGGATGATCTGGCCCTTGAGAGATCCAAGCTACGAGAGCTAGCTGAAGGCTGGCCAATTTACAGGTGAGATTCAAGCCACCCCTTCTGGTCTTGTGATGGCATCAATCAAGGTTGACACTCCGCTATCAGAGACTCCTGTGAGTGGGAGAACTTTGCATCCATCTTCCATCCCGGAGCACATGTGTACACAACGTGGTCTGGGTGTGTTACATACAAGGACTTCATAGCTGCTTCACAAGCTGGCATGGACAACGGAGCATTCATTATGCATCGGTGCCACGGTGCGAGCACAGACATCAACATTGAAGCCACCCGCGCAGTGACTAAGCTAAAAGCAACCATCACCCAGCGTTTTAAGGTGGATGGAGTGGAGTTTGACGTGGAGGCAGACTGCCGCTTCTGCTTCTACTTCGAAAAGAAGGATGGAAAATGGGGTGCCACTCTTGTAAGGCATTGGTATGAGAAGGACAAGATGATTCTTTGCAATCCCGCTCAGGCCCTCCAGCTTGAACTCGACGAGGAGAAGCTCAACAAATTCCCGGCAGGGTACAGATATCTCTCATATTGGCAGGAAGCCACCATGGGCATCAAGGTATTGGTGGACATGCCTGGACATAGACGCCATATTGGCACAGTGAATCTCGCGAAGCATGATGAGCTATACTGGCTAGCAAAGCGTTGGTTGGAAGGGGAACCAATCGTGATTTAGGCTTCGCTGATCCAACACCAAAGGGAAATACAAAGCAATACTGAGAACCAGAACCATGTACGGATACGAGTACATGATATGCGGACTTCACACGGAAGTTATCAACTGAAGTGGCAGGGAGACGTGGTGCATGTCATGTACTATTTGAACATGATTGCACGGAAACGAACGACATATCGCCAACAATGCACATTTTATAATATTTTCGCTAGGAATGCTAACCAGCCGCTTCATTGTCATAATTGCAACTCATCGGAAGTTCTGGGATGGCATACTTGGAAATAAGACATAAACATAAGTAGACTATGACAGACTTGTAGCAGTTGACAACAACAACTTGTAGTTCTCGAGAAATATAGAGGGTCGATTGACCCGACTCAATCAATCCAGCAGGATTCGGGCTTGGGATTAGCACTTGGAGATATTGCCTTCCATGTCAGCCCACGCCAAAGGACCATACTCCATTGGTAACAGACTCTCCAAGGCTCAAAGTCAGTCCCCACCCCAGGCTTGGTGGCGCGTAATCTGGTCAAGGTCTACATTTTCGTTCTTCTCCACCCCGATCGCCTCATTCATTTCGTTGCTGCGGAAAGTCCCTGCTATTTCGTGCTCAACTGGCGCATCCACGTGCATATTGAAGCTATTGCGGGGATCCTTGACAAAGAGTGCGAGGATTAAACCAACGGCTGAGACCCCAGCGGCTGCACTCCACGTGCCACGGAAAGCGATGCGATAGGCTGACTTTAAACCGACTACTCCTGCCGAGATGATGTTGGGAGTGATGCCCGGAATGCTCATCAGGCTCTTTTGATCATTGCTAGCAAGTGCACCAATAAAGGCAGGCAGGTCTGTGGCAGAGAGACCAAGAGGGAGAGTCTTCTCGGCTATTTCCTTACCAAGGTGCTGTTTCAGAAGGGAGTTTAGGATGGCCGTGTAGACGGGGAGAGCCACCGAGCCGCCTAGGGATCTTGAGCTCAATATCAGGCCGCTCGTAGTGGCAATCAAACCTGGCGGGGTGCTCAATTGACCAGTCGCCACGGCAATAACAAGGCCGAACCCAAGACCAAGACCCGCCAGGACCGTATAGCCCCAGATCGCGTTGGGCTGACTAGGCTTGAGACTAGCCATGCAAGCTTTCAATCAATTGCAATTAGTGAGGGTTTCATGAGTATCCAAGCGGACAACCTTACCGAAATAAACAACAAACAAAGCCATACCAAGTGTCAGAGGTGGCCTGACTCTTTTTGACTTCACAGAATATATGCCACCAGCCACGGACGCGAGAGCACCACATATGAAAATAAGCGACATCAAGACGCCGACCTTGAGAATATCGCTGTTGAAGTAGACCGAATACACGAGGGGCAAGAAATTATTGGCAGCATAAAAGGCGAATCCTTCAATGAAGATGAAGACCAGGGCAAGTGGGAAGTTACGGCCGGTTTGGAAAAGGCCATGGTGGCAGAATCCGTCCTTCTTCTTGACCTCCCAGACGACTGTGATGATAATAAAACCCACGCCGACGATAAAGGTGCCGAGGACTTGCGCGCTCTTCCATGAGTAGGGGTTGTTCGCCCAGGTTAATCCCACACTGAACATGATAATCCCGATAGAGAACAGGGCGTAGCCAATCCAGTCAAGAGCCTTGACCTTCTCCTGCCAGGTTAGGGATATCTCTAAGCGCCTTTTCGGTGGGTTAAATAGGAGGAAAATGGCGAGAAAACTGAAGGCAAATAGTCCTATGCCAACATACCAGACGGTCCGGAAGCCTTCGTCACTTTTCTTAACGAGACCGAAACCCAGCAGTAGTGTAAATATACCCCCAAATGAATTGGCTATATTCACTCCAGCTTGGGCAGCCGGTCGATACTGCCGTGGCATGATCTCTGACGCAACCGCATATAGTAGTGAGGATGATCCCGATCCCAGACCGACGATCAAAGATCCAATGATGGCCGTTGTCATAGAAGAAGCCCGGCTGATGAGGACTGATCCGGTTATACAGAGAGCCGTGCAGATGAGTATAGGTGTTTTGCGGCCCCAGAAATCGGAGCACTGCGCAATCGGGGCAGCCGTAAAGGTGACGCAGATAATCAGCCCTTGAGGAATCCAGATGTACTTGTCATGTCCGCCCAAGATATTTGCCATGTTTCTAGCAAGCTGCTCTATGTATCAGCAGCGGCGACATGTTTCGACCGGTAGGACGACTTACCGCACCAGTTGCAACAATCGCAAGGACTTGTGCAAAGCAGGCAGAGAGGATAGACTAAACGAATAGTAAGTTTCTTACTTGAATTCAACCAGCAAGAGTATTTGGCAGAGCCCATACAAAGTATACTAGGACGCATTTCAAGGTAAGGCCTTGATAGTTGTCGGTTTCGGTCACAGTCAGGAGTTCAACCTCAACTGCGTTAGGCAGGTCATCGGTAGCCTTGTTGTGTGTTTCCGACATTGCTCCAGATTCGGATAAGAACAGAGGTGAGGGAATCTATACAATACCTTAATTGAAAAAGCGTAGAAGCAACAGCATTACAGAGAGGTCCTGGAAGTATTAATAGATCTGGAGTACACACATAATCTCTGGCACAGATCTCACTGAAAGAGTCTAGACCACCCCGCGTTGCGCTAAGGGTGGGACAAACGCGGGGAAGTGGTCCCCACCTCGCATGGACTTAGCTCTATCAAATCTAAAGTTCAATAGCGTGTGTAGATACCTACTTAGTTCCAAGACGAGTGAGTAGGATGTTATCACTGGTCTAGGGACTTAAGGGCATCTTGGCTTAAAGTCTGATTGTCTGTCAGTCTACCTGTTCTGTCGTACCAGTGGTCAAGAATATAATATCTAAAGAGCTTCACTCCACAAACGGAACCCTACAAGACTGCGGCGTGACAGGGGAGATCTAGAGAAGCAGAATATATTACTCTAGATGCATTTAGCCTTAGGACGTCTTGATCACAAAGGCTAGTACTCATTCGGATATGCTGAAGATATAAAAGAGGTAAACTAGCCTAAAGTTCACCTCTTCGTAAGTAGCCTCTAAACCGCTCTAGGTTTAACTACAGCCTTATACTCAGGCTTTACAAACCACCAACATTCATTCTTCCATTCCATATCTCCATTATTAATCTCAATATCGAAATCTTGGATAATCTGTGGAATGGCCTTGGACATCTCTAGAATACTGATATTCTTGCCAATGCAGGATCGGGAACCAGCTCCGAACTGTATAGCACTGGTGTTAGTAACGGCGTATTGAAGGAGTAATAATGTGGTCACTTACCGCAAAGGATCCGCCGATGTTCACGTTTTTGCCTGATTCCAGCCATCTCTCGGGCCGGAATACGCTCGCATCGTCCCCAAAAATTGCTTTGTTGTGGTAAAGAGCCCATCCGTTTACACCGACCTCGGTCTGTCCATCGTCAGTTTGTGCTCAATATTCGAGCCATGTAGTTATATTCAACTCACACCCTCGGGGAAGAAGTGTCCCTCGATGACCAGACCGCCTTTTGGAACAACCCGTGTCAGTTGCGTGCCAACACCTGGATGCAGCCGTAGTGCTTCTTTGATGACTGCTTGTAGGTATGGCATGCTTTGCGACTGCTCAAAACTGATTGGTTTGACCTTCACATAAGTGTCCAACTCGTCTCGAAGACGGGATAGCGTAAGTGGGTTAGTGTACAAGAAATACAGAATAGAACTCAGAGCATTCGCCGTCGTATCCGAGCCAGCCCCGATATTCAGACCAATAGCCTGCTGAATATCCGCCGAAGTTACCTTTCCTTACTTCTCCATGACGAGGAGCCTAGCCAGGAAGTTGTTCTCGCCTTCGACTGCGGCATCGTCACTGATGCTAGTTTCCTTAACTTTATACTAGGCGATGCGCTGCTCTACAAACTCGGTAAGACCCTTGATGGGAACTTCAATAGGCAGAAGCGAAGAGAGACGTAGCCACCAGGCATGCACGTGGGGTATATATGCCACCAAGGAAGAATAATGCCACATGCTATCAAGGGCTTTGCAGGCACCATTGGTGTCCGAGTTGGTCTCCATCATACCCATTGGCTTTCCAACCTGCGAGACGCAAATGTCAGATAACGCACTCAAGGTCCGCCTTTGGCAGTGCTCACCGTGATGACTCCAACGACATCAAAGGCATAGTACTGGAGGAGTTGTGGCAGATCAACAACTTGCTTTTCATCGCAAAATCTTTGCATCTTTTCTCTCAAGATGGCTGTCTGACTGTCAACGCCCTGTTCATACGACAGCAGTGCCGTCATAGTATATAATGAGGCAACCTTTTTTTCATTGCGGCATGACGAGAGGGATCCAGCATGTCGAAAAGGTTAGGAAACGAGGGCAGGCCAAAAGGTATATAGTAGGAAGCTTTAGGGAGGGCATTTCCAATGCGGTAGATTATCTTCATAGCCTCCTCAGTATCGAAGTCGTATCGTTTCGGTCCTATACGGACGATAGATCCTAGTAAAGGCTGTGGTAAGAATATGGTCTACTGGCAGGAAGCCATAAACTTACCGTGACGTTGGTGTAGATGTATGATAGTCTCATGGAGGTTCCCAGTGGCTGCCTCCTTCATCTCCCAGACTCGGGAGATGCGCGCTAGGAAGGGACCCGGGATCTTTCCCAGGCTCGAATTCAATGATGTGTAGATAAACCATAAGAGATTGTAGGCGACAACAGCAACAAGGACGAACTGGAGAAAGGCAGCCCCGCTCAGGTTGGCTTGGAACGTGCTAATGTGCCCTAGGGCAGTGTCGACAAGCATGATTGAAGACGATGATAAGCGTCGGAGCTAGGAGGCTGAGTCTTGGTGTAAGTAGGCAAGCCAAAGTTGAGAAGAAGGAGAGAGGGAGAGATAATAGGTAGGACAGGTTCTATTGTAATAACCAGAGGTATTTATAGATAGCCATTGGATACTAAGATTTTCTTGGATTGTACGTCGCAAGAGCAACAGTGGCCTAATATACGGAGTAGAAAAGGTGGGAATCGGGAGAGTTTTGGACAGAAAAGCGAGGAAACAGGGTTTGTCTGATTCCCCTGCCCCACCAGAATTCTGTCCCGCCATAGTCACGCTTTCCCCACCAAGACATGTCTCCCAAAGGCTGCTGGTTTTGCATTTGCTGATTGGTTGATCTTGACTTTCCAACGGGGTTCCTGTCTATGAAAAGGTTGTAGTTTGTATTTACCTCGGCGACTGTTGGGAACAGGGTAGTCAGAATGGGCAGCGGTGTGTGAAGTCATGTACAGTAAATATAGGACAAACTAGCCCGAGATCGACAGCATGATAGACTTACGTACAACATTGGGTTGTGGTTGTGGATTCTCTGGATCCAAATCCTGTGTTTTATCTATTATGGTTTGTTGATTACCTCTTGTTAGCGCCTCTTTCATTGATCGATACCGACTGCCCGATGACTTAAGTGTATGACGGGAATATGCAACCTCGAACGTTACATGGGTAACCTTGGGTCGGCTTTTTTTGGAAGGACGGTGATAGTACCCGTAGTTTGACAGGTTGTGCAAGGGTTCTTGGCAGTATGGGCCCGCTTTCGCCCTCTCGGCTTCTTTAAACATTAATCAGCGGAGGAAATTAGAATTTCGGGTTTCTTCTACGGCCCGCGCTACCAGGATCGACATGGCACGGCCATATTTCGGTCCCACAACTGTATGCTCATGACGTTTTACCTGGTATTATACTCAAAATGTATGAAATCCGAGAAGCCCCCTGCAGACTCTCGTGTTTCCCCCGTACGCGTATTGACATGCTCAGAGTTAGTAAGAGCCAGAGTGGTCGAGTTGTCTACCGTCTATGAAGCAACAGGATTAATTACTGTACGGAGCATGAATCTCTCATTTGCTGAGGTACGACCCGAGGATAATTCGTATAAGGGTCCATTTATCAAGTTGTGGAAGCTGCTGTCTCAATCAGGCTCGCCAGTCGAATCTGCATACCTAAAGCTATCACGGCCGAGTTCTTTCAAACAACCTCTTAACATATTCCTCTAAATTCTCTTCTGGAAGTCCCAGCCTTTCCGTCCAATCATTCTCGTCCCTCGGATCTCCCAGGCCAAGAAAGTCGCCCTTCCCATAAGTGATGCACTGAATAATATCCCTCTCAGCAAATATGTCCTTCTCGTCAGATTGAACTCTGCTCTTGAAACGACGCAAAGTATCTTCGTTCAAATCTACGCTGTTTACGAAACGCTTTTCAAATATTTTCTGCGAAATCTTCTCCACCGCTGCCAGAATGTCATTCTGTGTGAGAATACGCGAGTAGATGTTGATGTATCTATTGGCAGACTCCTGAAAATTAGTCTGGTTTGAGATAATTTTAAGTAGGGCTTGCCCTATTATGTGCAGATTAGTGGTGCCATAGGGTGCATCTCCATTGTCAAGGAGGGAGTACTTGTTCGGAGGCTCATATCCATGGAAGGTGTTCTTCAAAGCCTACCCCATATCAGTCAACGTCAGCCCTCAGATTGGAGTGAGATATAGAGTTTACCTCGTCAAAAAAAGGATTGGGAATCAAGGCCGTGCAGGTTATGCGATCCTCCCTTGTCTTGAGATATTTGATGAGGTCACGTTTTGGCTTGAAGTACGGCATCAAATCAATAACCTTATCAATGTAGGTGCGGCAACCAAACTCAGAAGGAAAGATCCTCTGCACGCCGGCAGCAATAGCGGCGTCAATAATACGCTTCTGAGTAGGCATACCAGCATCTCCCAGCATGGAAATGATGATATCTTGGCCAGCGAGAGCGCTCTCCAGCGACGCCGAAGTGTAATAACTCCAAATGACGTTGACCCCGACCGAGAATTTGGCGTTGAATCTACTCGAGAGAGGGCAGAGAAAGCTATACTGGAACCCATGCTGGCTTGGACTAACGAGTTGAACACGACACGACCAGCTTGGCCAGTTCCCTGTGATCAAGCTATTAGCCTCGCAAAAGAGATATACTTGTGAGATTTACTTGCTCCCAGGAAAATGAAATTTTTAACCGTTCCTAGCGATAGTGTGCTTCATAGCCTCTGCTGGTGAATTCAATGGTGAATATAGGTTACTTCTTATAGTGTTCTCCTAGACTGTTTAAAAACCGTGGTTCTGCAGGCATTGAAGTATTGGTTTCGCTATTCATGACATATAGGATCCAATGTTAGGTCCAAAAATCTATAACACAATTCATTGTACCACCTGTCCCACTCGGCATCTTTAACGCCAATGAATACCCCGATGATACGGGTAGGCATGAGACTTTTTTGATCAAGGTCAGGCGGCGAGTTACTCAAACTAATTGCCACTCAAGCCACCTGCTCGGCTATAACCTATTACAAAGACTGAGCGGACGGTGAGGGCCCAATTGCGCGAGACTAGGGATGACCACCTTAAGTGCAAGAAGACAAGGGATTAGAGGAAGCCACGCTGACTGAAGCCAGCACTGAGCTACCCTCCCCACCCAAGGCACGCTTAGTAATTGGGAATATGGAATCTGAGTGATAGACATCTCTCAAAATTTCGGGTATTAATAGCTGTTACTTTAGCTTAAAAACATTGAGTTCAGTAACTAATTCCGACTCTTACATGCCTTATTAAATAGCTCAATTAAACTGATCCTCAATACCCCCATTCTCGATTAAGTTATTCGCCATGACGATTAGTGATGAGGCTCTGAAGACCGCAGTCGACGAGGTTTACGCCAACCTCAAAGACCAGCCCCAGCATTCCTCATCACAAATTTCCACCGTCAAACGAATTATCGAACTCCATCTCGTCGCATTCAAGTACCACGATTTTGAGCGAGCCCGACAGCTCGTGGATAAGAACTACAAGCAACATAGTGTCTTTGTCGGTGATGGGCAGGAATCTGTTATTGACATGGCGAAGACAATGGGGGAGTGGGCTGCTAAGAGATGGTCAAGACTAGAGGAGCCACATGTTCAGATGGACATCAAGAGAACACTTATTGATGATCCCTACTTCACGGTACATCATCACTCTTCGCGATGGGAGGGAAGTAATGGAAAACATGGAATTGCTATCTACCGGCTTAAGTGTGGCAAGGTACCGGAACATTGGAAGGGCGTGATGGATATCGTGCCGACATCTGAGCTTAAGCATCGGAACGGACAGTTTTAGCTGATAGGGGAAACTTAGACAAACACCTTAATTTTCCCTCTGTAATGGATGGGAGTAGGTATGGCCTTCATATTTGTTTAGCATTATCCGTAGCTTGGCTTGGCTTGACTTGGCCGGTTTATAAGTGGTTGCCCGTAAGGCCTTAATGATGTCGCACGGGCGCCAGGGATTCCTTGGAAAGAATGTGTCTGAACTGCTTTCCAGGGAGCGGCCTTTTCAGAAGTATAAAGACGACATGTCGAATTTAACATCAGTCAGACACAATTCAGAACGATTACCCAATTCACTGAAATCTATCAAGGTATTGAGAACTTTTCACTTAAAGACACAATGTTTTCAAACGGTTAGATAAGTACAGATAAAGCCAGTCCAGAATCGAAAAGAACCGAAGGTCAGGAACTATAGCCCTGGTACTATAGCTTGTAATGATCCGCCGGTCAAAGGTTGTTACTCTTTCATCTCAGACATCTCCTATGGGCTAGGCCAGGGTCAGAGTTGAAGCTGACTACAAAAGTGGTACTGGAGTCCGTGAAAGTCCATGGTGATCCATCACAAGCACCACTGCTACCTTTTTCATCAAATGAGGGGTTGATAAAGATTTGAGTGGGCGAGGATTCCTCCGATGCGGTGGTTGTCTCAGTAGATGATATGGAGGTGGTGGTTTTGATCAGCTCACTCGATGTGGTCGTGTCGGCGGATGTGATTGGAGGATTAGTTGATGTAGTGTCCTCAAATGTTGTGAAGGGGATTTTAGTGCAAGTGGAAAGGACCTCAGTGGAGGATGATTATGTGGTGGGAATTGCACTAGAGGCTGTCAAGACATCACTAGTCGAGGCTGACGAAGACTTGGGCTTACAAGGACTCGCATGTCCTCTGCTGCAGAGAGCGAGGGCAGTAAATGTGATTGAAACCACTCAGACCTTCATTTTGAACGTAAAGGAGAGGTAAAGACTGTGAGTTTGAAAGTTGATCTGCTGGGTTACCTCCACGATTAGCAAGGGGCTGGCTTTGTCCTTATAGAAGCAACACTACAGCCTGTAGCGCTTCGCTATTCTAGTAGGTCAGACGGCCTATCCAGAGAAAACCCTGACACAAGTGCCAATTAGTACAGATTCAAGCGTCCGGGGGAGCATTAAGAGAACTTTACTCATCCAATCAAGCTCAGGGTAGGGGTGAGCTAACAAACTCCTAGTGAGCTAACAAACTCCTATATGTAGTGGGTAAATTACCATTTGGTACACCTTCCAGAGGAATCGCCATGACAAGCTCTTAACATTTCCTGGCCTATATGGAGGCTGAACTGTGTAGGAAGCGTAGATCTGACTAAGCGGTTGGCATTGAGTTATTAAAGCACATGTCATAGAGTTCTACAAGCCTGGAGGAGTTTAAAGAAGCAACGGATGAGTATTAGTTACTATGTTATTAAAAATGTTTATCTTAACCTATTATTGAAAAGTGTTATAAAGAGATAATCCTTTTTTTTTCTCAAATACAATCTATACATCTTTCATAATAGACCTTATATTACTAGAATATTACTAATAAGAATATAAATACTGGTAAGCCATGAGTTTCTACCGCTCTATAACGGGAGAAATAGCCTATGATACATCGCCCGGATATATAAGCCACTTTAGTAACTTTTTCATCAGTAATTGTCTATTCATGGGTTTTGTAATGTAGTCATCCATGCCTTTCTCCAAACAGCGCTCCATATCCCCTTTTAGCGCATATGCGGTCATGGCGATTATAGGTAGACATGCGCCACTATTCCGCATCTTGACCGTCGCCTCATAACCATTCATGACCGGCATACTGATATCCATGAGTATTAAGTCAAAGGCATCGGCCGCCGCGGACAGTGATGAGACGGCCTGGGCGCCGTCCGAGACAACAGTTATGTGCTGGAATCCAAATCCATGCAGCATTCCGACCAGGACCTTTTGGTTGATGATATTGTCCTCGGCGGCAAGGATCCGCTTCATCGGTGAGATCTTCCCCAACTGTGTCAGCTGCGCTGCAAGATCCTCGCCATATGAGACCACCTGTTGCGGCAGTTCTCTGCAAGAATCTGACAGAGCGCCGACACTTTGGGCCCGCTGAAGGTCGTTGAACTTCTTAAGCTTGAATGAGAACCAAAAGATACTGCCCTGCCGTTCTGGGTTAGGTTTGTACCCAATATTCCCACCCAATAGCTCAGTGAGTGATTTTGCGATGGATAATCCGAGTCCAGTCCCTGGGCGACGTTTCTGATATGGAGTATCAAGTTGCGTGAAGGGCATAAACAGTTTCTGTGCGTCATCCGCTGTCACACCATGTCCAGTGTCACAGACCTCAGTCAGGATTGTATGAGTAGCCGCGCTTTCTTCGAGCAATGATACGCTCACCAAAATGTACCCCTTCTCGGTAAACTTTACCGCATTGTTGACAATGTTCTCAACGACTTGGCGGCACCTCAAAGGATCCCCTTCTGCCCACTCTGGCAAGTTTGGTGACAGGATCAGTCTCAGGGATACTCCCGGTTGTACAGTGGTCTGCATAGTACGCACGACCGATGTGACCACCTTTCCGATATTAAGCCTGTCATTCCTAATCGGAAAATTGCCTACTGCAATCTTAGAGTAGTCGAGGATATCATTGATAATCCGCAATAGGACATGGCCAGACTCTTGGATTATATTGGCCGTCTCCCGCTGGTCCTCGGTTAGATGGTTGTCTAGAAGTAGGGAGCAAGCAGAGAGAACACCATGCATCGGCGTACGGATCTCGTGACTGATGTTTGCTAGAA
This sequence comes from Fusarium avenaceum, assembly GCA_025948275.1. Classification (NCBI taxonomy): domain Eukaryota; kingdom Fungi; phylum Ascomycota; class Sordariomycetes; order Hypocreales; family Nectriaceae; genus Fusarium; species Fusarium avenaceum. The sequence goes on from CP109669.1 coordinate 248,327, forward strand.
AGTCATTCTTCAACTTTGCGCTCTCCTCGTAAGCAGCAGTCAGCTGCAATTCTGCCTCTTTTCGCTCAGTGAGATTTTGGGTAACTTTGCCGAAACCGACGTGAATGTCGTTCTTATAGATGGCCGTGATGACGACGTTAGCCCAGAACCTACTGCCATCCTTACGGTAGCGCCAACCTTCATCTTCCACTCTGCCTTCACGCAAGCAAATCTCGAGTTCTTTCTCAGGCTTCCTAGACCGGATATCTTCCTCGCCATAGAAAATCGAGAAGTGCCTGCCGATGACTTCTTGCTTCTTGTAACCCTTGTTTAGCTCTGCTCCGGCATTCCAGGTCATTATATTTCCGCGGGTATCGAGTAGGAAGATGGCATAATCCTTAACAGCTTGGACAAGGATGCGGAAGGCATCATCTATAGGCAGCCAGCTCTGTGTCATTCCACCATCGCCAACTGCGGTGTGGAGTTCGGCCTTCTCCCATTCTAAGATTAGGCACAGTAGTTCATCTTCTCTGTGGACAGGAACAATGCGCGCAGTCCATGAGATACCGTTCGCAACATAGGCCGCATGGCACAGACGCAGAGCCCGAGCCGCAATAGCCGTCTCAATGGCGTAGACGAAGGGAATACGATCGAATCTTTCGGTCGGCGAGTCCTGATAAAGAGCAATAAAGAGGTCTTGATCGATAAGTTCGTCACGCCTGCGACCCCACGCCACTAGTAAGCCAGTTGAGGCTCTCTGTATGCGATACGACGATGAAACCACAAGAGTAGGGACGGGCGAGAAATCGAGGATGTTGGTTACCGCGGGGACGTTGGCATCGAGCCTATTGGTGGCCGTCTCCATTGGTAACTTGCAAGCAGAGTTGTCGCTAATACGATGTCTCTTACGGTTAAACGGTAATGTCCACTTCGATGCTTGTGAGGATAAGCCGTTCAAAAATTGAGGGGAAATCGCCCTGACCCCTCGCTCACATTAGCGTATGCTTGATGCTGTAATCATGACGTTAGAATTTTCTCATCTTTGTTTTTTACCTTGAACTTTTTGGCTTTTCCATTTGGGAGATTGTCAGACGTGGTGTCTTCCTAATCGGGTATAGGATGTGCTAAGCTAAAATCACTCCGGCTAAAGTCCATGAAGGCGGAAGGCGGGGCTGTGATCTATCAGATATTACGCGAGATAAATATAGAGGTTAGTTATCTGCGCGAGGATGGATAGTATAAACCGAGGTAACTAAGGCCTGGCACAGCTTTATACATCTTCTTAAGACTGAAAATTACTTTCAAGATCTCTACTACAATATATAATAAACCGCATTGACAGTTATGACACATACCTACCACAACCAGAACTAAGAAAGACCTCAGGCAGCAATAGTATTTAAGACCTATTTAGCATACTCTGCAGCTACATTATTTACTACCTAGTGCTTGGGTGCATATGAGGAACAGATTTCATGTTCCTGCATATAGTTTAGTTTGAGATGGAAGATACCATACCATCCTGATTCTCCAAGGCAGTATTAGAATAGTGGGGCTTGTCGGAGATGTTACCCTGAGTCGCCATTTGCCTCGGGGTGTCACAAATATCAGTCGAAAATTGCGAGGTATTACTTTCTCCCTCATGAGTGTCGTATCTGTAATCAACATGGCCCCTATCAAGGGTGCTTGAGGCGGATTGATGGGTATACTGCTCCGCGTCACCCGAACTCCCCTCTGCGGTGCTTGGAGCCTTGCGGATGGCATCGATGCCCATATCCCTCAGGCTTTCACCATTTTCAGGAAAGGTACGAGATGCGTCTGCGGCACGTTCATTGGCCTGGGTAGAAAGCTCATTGACAGTTTGCTTTCCGTTTTGAGCCATGTCTTTGACCCGCTGTTGCACACCCCCAGTGGTCTCGCGAGCCTTGGAAGATAACTCCATTGCCTTCGCTTTGCCATCTCCAGCAAGTAAGTTTCCTTTCTCAGCGGTGGCACTGGCCAGTTCCTTACCCTGTGCCGCTGCATCGTGGGCCATAGCCCGTCCCTGAGGCGAGTTGATAAGGGGTGCCACATAGAGCGAGCTCAGGCTCAGCACGGCTAGCGAGAACGGAGTTGCAACTTTCATGAGCCAGAACAGGGCGGTGAAGCCGAGGAAAGCCTGTTTCAATGTCAGTTAAAGGCTTCGTCCACAACAGTGAGTAATGTCTTGAATTTAACATACGGCAAAGGTTTTGCCCAGATCTTGTCCAAAGGCAATCCTTTGCACTTGAACGACAGCATACTGGATAAAGTCATGGATATCCCTTAATGTGGCATTAAGGATGGGCTCTGGGACTGTTTTGTACTCTTTGGGTCGGAGGCGGGAGAGGAAGGTGTTGGGGCCGATTCTCCGGTTGACCAATTCAGCGAAAGAAATTACTAATAGGTTGAAGTTAATATGTATTCATCTCCAGAGTCCTATGCAGTCATTAAATTGCTTACCTCCAAAGACAACTGCTCCAACCTTTACTGCTATCTGGGTAAGAGGTAGGTAGTGTGTTCCAATTAGGATGCTTAAAGCAATGAGGTATGACCCGAGGGTACGGGCTGGATCCTCCCACTTCAAACATATGTAAGCAACCAGGTTCATGATTAGTTAGTGGATGCCAAAAACATACATTAATGTACTTATAAAGACTGTCTTGGTGTGCTGTGAAACCGAATTTGTTAGAGTGATACTCTCTTGTCTTGATAGTATTTTCTTGCATTTAAATCTTACCTATGAGCTTCTTAAGTGGTCCTCTCTGGTTATGGTCGTTTGAACGACCGTTTTCTTGGAGGGTTTGCTGGATCGCGGAAGCCACTATATAAAGACGGCGTAAGCAATTGGCTTAACGGACGGTATTTTCTATTGATCTGTCAGGACTTACGCTTCGTATGGTCTTGTTGAGTGTCTTCAGCACCATTGGCCTGGACAGGCATAATAATAACCGCTGGTGCACTCATGACGGTATTGACTAAAGATGAAAATTTGTATAAAAGACTGGGTTAGATTTGGGTTTCTAGGTTGACAAGCCCACCTATATAATTCTTACCAGCGGATATTATTTCCTTTTAAAGAGGAAGTATCATATGTTCATATGCTTTTAAAATGTTAATTAAATGGAGTGCGTCATATTCATGTCTGCTGAGGAGACCATGACGAGAGGGTTTGTGACATCAGCCAGTGGTCATTGCACCTTCACCATTCTTGAGCAAACGCTCCGTAGAGCTTATTGACGCCAGATACACGCCATGTTCAATTCAATAAATCAGGATTGGACTGGGATATCGCCTTTTGTGGCTTGAGCCTCTTACATAGCGTATACGTGCTCATGGAGTCTCGGAGCTGATCCCCCGTCCTTTTTGTGGTGTACTTCAAGGATCCCCGCTCAAAGGTTACCAATATCGAATAGGGTAATAGTTATATACACCATCTCAACCCAGCACGTAGCGTTCATAGTTGAATTAAATACCTGCAATGTATGCCTATTCTGTCCTTCTGCGATGTGTCTGCCTATCGATATAGCGTATGATAATCTTAAATGCTCTAATTTAGGGCTAAAAGAAATACCTGATACATTCTAAAAGAGTATGATATACCGTAATAAGATAGTAGCCCTATTTGTAGCTGCTAAAGGCCAGTACCTTCTAGTAAGAGATGGACTATTGAAGAACTTAAAACTTGATAACTCTAACCAATTAATATATAGTCAACCTTGATTGCACACATAATAATGTCTCTTTAGTTCCAGGCAAGGCTGAGAACTTAAGACCAGTCACCATCGTCGATGATATTCTCTCCCCGCTCAGCCACCTCACGCATCTCCTTGACGGTCCATATCTTGAAATGATGACCCGGAGGATAGTTCGTGTTGTCGAACAGACTGCCGGAAAGCAGATAGTTGGCACATTTACCATACATTTCATAGGCATACTGCTCAGGATCGTGCTCGTAGATCCAAGAGCTGGTCATGGGAAATACAGGACACGTACCCTCTTCCGCTGGCTTGAAAGTGGACTCGTGGTACAGCTGGCGATTTTTGAAACCCGTTTTCTGTGCACAAGTAACCCTTTTAAATCTGTAACAGAAGTGTTAGCAAAGTCATCAGCAACGGGTATTCGACATACCTCAACTCATTGTGGATCTTCACTGCCAAAGCCACGTTACTCTTGCCACCAAGCTGCAAGCATGTAGCTAGAGAAAAGCCGTCTTCCATTGCCATGGTTGCACCGGCAGCCGAAGTCGGGAGAAAGGCGTGGGCTGCATCTCCAATTTGGACAACTCTGGCGTGCTTAGAAGCCCATGTAGGAGAGGGATCGCGCCACAAAAGCTTGTAGTCGACGGCTCCGATATCAGGAGTATTTTTGATCAATTCATTGAGCCAAGGAACCCAGCCTTGAACATACTTCAGCGCCACTCGTGGATCGACCTGCGGGTGCACGTTCATTCCCGTGAGGATCATTGTCCTTTTGACACATTGGAATTAGCGTATATCTCATTCACTGTATTGGCGGACATACCTTGTGCGTGAGCATCCACGTCACGTTGTCGCCGTTACACCCGGTGATTACGTGTGCACCTGGTCCCACCACACCTTTGGCTGAGGAACGATCCTCGAGGAACTCTTGCAGATGAGGATTTTGACTAACTCTCTCCGCTGGATAGGTTGCGCGGAACATAGCAAAACCCGAGCTCGTTGGCTGATCGCGTTCACCCTTGATGACACCCCCTGATCGAGAGCCTACACCGTCAGCAGCCACCACAAGATCGGCGGTGAGCTCAGATCCATCTTCGAGAACAACTCCGCCCTTGTCAGGACCCTCGAAGTAGTCCATTACCCGGGCGCTGAGACGGATATTGATACCCAGGTGCATTGCATATTGGTAAAGAAGACGATGAAGGCTAGAGCGAAGAGTGGACAAGCCGAACGTAACATTGCCGATAAATTGGCCATCGTGGGTAGACATTTTTCCAACTTGGGGGATCTTCTCCCTTTGACAAGCTTCGAGAAACCCTGGCCATGACTTGGGTGTTTTCAATGCAGAGCCTTGAAGCGCAATGAAATCTCCTGCGAATATGATGAGTCTTTCTATGCAGGTAAGTTAGTCTGGAAGGTCTTACCATAGTCGTCGAAGTGAGGACGGCGGTCAATGACACAGACATCGTGACCTTTTCGATATGCTTCGATGGCAAAGCTAAGTCCACCGATTCCAGCTCCTGCAACAAGTACGTTGATATCACTGGCTGGATGTCGACGGACGGTAGGCGTTCCTTCGAATTGGTTCTTAATGTCGGACATGGTGTAGAGATAAATATTGATGAGGATGTTTTGTATTCTAGCAAGACTCAAAAGGTGCCCTAACCTCGCCTTTTATATTGAAGAAACCTATGATTGTCAATCTAGCGATAACACTGCGGGCTCGGGTATAAAGTGGACTGCCGAGATTGATGTAGTGGATATTATAGCTCACATTCTGGTATTGATCGTCAGCTAGAACTGGGCCTTCTCGGAGGTTTCGTAGAGCCCGGGGATTCTATGGAGGCAGTGACTCGTAGAATATCTCACGGCATGGAAGTGACTTATCGGTTAGGCTCCAAGAGCAGAGGAGGGATAATGTTAGAGTCTTCCAGACTACTCGAATGCGAGAAAATGTACTAAAGCCCGAGATTACAGCCAACCTAACCCTGACTTGCTACAGCCTACAGTTTAGGTATTATAGTAAACATGATTAATACCTCAGCTGTGGAAGCCATAATATTATGGTTAACTGATACTAATAGATTAAATTATTATAATGCCTATACCTTAACAGCGCTTATAATCTGTCTTTGTAAATTTGATTATTTCTAGGCTGTTCGTATGTGTATTTCTGTCCGAGTTGTCGTCTAATTACGATGACGTACGTGAATGTGACCTATCCGTTGTGAAATTGTAAAACCGTGGGCTTTTTCACCGGCTTTCAAACATCAAAGCTTCCTTACGTACTTTTACATTCTATCGAAGCATGTAAGAGCAAGTATTCACTTACATTTAAGTACATAGCCGATTGACTTACAATTAACAATCTCGGAGGATTGATCTGATAATTTATTCACGAAAACCCGAGAGATAGGGTACCGGGGCATGTTTTACATAACTCTCCCGGCACCCCTACCCTGCACAAATATCCGGGCTACATTTGTGTGACGCTTGAGTGCCGGGACAACCGCATATTATCACAAGCGGCGCCAATAGCAGTGCACTGATTAGGGTTTGAGCCGGGCTTGACAAAAGGTCTTTGCTGTCTTGCTCCGTATTAACTACTCTTGGTTATGGTTTCTCAGACCGAAACTTCGGATCATTAGGGGGCATCCACTTCTGGCTGACTCAGCGGCAGTTGTAAATTACACGCGAAGACCGATCGTAGCCTCAAATCGAATGATCCAATAATAGCCCAACGTTGGTGGAGCCGCAGGGTCGCTTCGATCTCAATGACGGAATCTGTGTCAAATTGTCAGGGGTCAGGCCAAAGTGGATGCTTTTCATTCTCTCCATATACCACTGTTCGCCCACTCCAAGAGTCCAATGATGTGTCCAAAAGTCTATACAACTACAAAAATCAAAATGTAAATCTCCAGTCTATCTTTTCTTCCTCTTTCAACATCCCCATTCTTGTTATTTTATCACTGGAGACCGTTAGGATGTTATTAAATCTTGCATTCACCAATGTCTGGCTCTTAGGTGCCTTGCCAGTCATTTACTTGCTGGGCTGGATCTTCTATACAATCACCTTCCATCCTTTGAGCAAGATTCCTGGTCCCTACCTTGCAAGATTGTCACGACTGTGGTATTTGCGCAAGATCTGGACAGAGGATGTTGAGAAGGATGAAAGAGCTCTCCATGCCAAGTACGGTCCGCTGATTCGCATTGCTCCAAATGAAATTTCATGTTCCGAGTAAGTCGCCAGGTAACCCAAAACATACGAGACCACTTACTGACTTCCATGGAAGCCCTGAGGCTTTTGCCACCATCTACCGTTTCTCCAACGCTTTGGACAAAGCGCAATTCTATGAGCCCTATAACACAACCGGCTTCAGCCCCCACGGCGACGTCTTTCTTGCAAGAGTGACAAGAAGCACGGCCAGAGGCGCAGGATCACTAGCAACATCTACTCAATGACCAACGTGGCCAAATCTGAGGAGTACATCAACTCATGCAGTGATCTTCTCACCGAGCGGCTGGGCCAGTTTGCAGACTCTGGTAAACCTTGTGATATTGGCGAGTGGCTTCACTGGTGAGTAGATTAACCCCGGTGACTGACAGAATATTCCTCACGTCTTCTAGGTACACTTTCGACATCATCGGCGAGCTCTTCTATGGCCGTGCGTTTGGTTTTGTTGACGAAGGCAAGGACCAAAATGACTGGATCAAGTCCCTGGACAAGATGATTCCTTTTGTTTGCTTGATGGGTGTTGCACCTCCAATTCTTCGGCCATTTATCGGTCTGGGGACTATGCTTTCGTCTGCTGGTAAAGAAATTAGAAAGGGAGTGTAGGTCAACACAAATTACGAGCCTGGATTACGAATGAAGTTGCTGACGAACCGATCCAGCAAAAACATTGGCGAATCCTCTTCAAGACTTATGGAAGAAGCCTACGCCTCGCGCCTTGAAGCCCCTCGAACCGACATGACGCAACAGATCTTTGACATCTACGAAAAGAACGGAGAAAAGATGGACTACCGCTGGGGAGATGTCGAACAGGAGTCCTATGGTGCGCTCTTTGCCGGTAGTGATACTACAGCCATTGCTTTCCGCTCATTGTTCTACCATCTCATACACAACCCTGAAGCTTACAGCCGCCTGGAAAAGGAAATCGATCAAGCAGTCGATGGTGGCCGTTTGAGTATGCCTGCAACTTATAAGCAGGCCAGTCAACTCCCCTATCTCTGCGCATGCATCAAGGAAGCTCTTCGTATATGGCCAGGCGCACAACTTTGTAAGTAATGACCGATGCCGATTTTAGGAGAGGAATACTAATATGAATTTTAAAATAGCCCTGCCTCGAACTGTACCCCCGGAGGGCCTGACTATCTGCGATCAATTTATCCCTGGGGGTTATGTTGTTGGCATCAACGCCGCCGTGATGCATTTCGACAAAAAGGTCTTTGGACAAGACGCTCATAGCTTCAACCCTGGCCGGTGGCTAGATACAGCTCGTGCCAATTACATGGACAAGTATATGATGGCTTTCGGTGGTGGCACTCGTACATGTTTGGGCAAGAACATTGCGCTCATTGAGTTGCATAAGCTGTCTCCTCAACTTATCCGCAACTTTCGGTTTGAGTTCTTCGACCAGAACAAGACTCAATGGCATACTAGGAACACCTTCTTTGCTCGGCAAGAAGGCATTGTGGTGCGCGTGAAGCACCGAAAGCACTGAATAGGTAATGGGGGACATGGTCAGTGTTAACTGCTGGGCTGCTGGGGAGGAAGAATCCATCTCCCCTATTGAAGAGCAAACAGTCACTCGAGATAATAGACGGCGGTGGTGCAATCATACCACTAGCTTCAGGATTTAAGTCGCCGTAAAGGGTCAGCGTAGATGAAGATAGTAGTGTATAGAGTGTTAAATACAATCCAACAGCCTTCGATAGTTTAAGGGTTGAAAATCTACTGTAATGATATTAAAGATTGAGACAAGCACCGCCATGGGAATATAATATCCTTGATTGCTCTCCTTTTTCAAAGGCAGTTATATATATTTTAATTTCTGGTAATAAACTACTCTCTCTTTATATTCTCTCCAATTCATCTTGGCCTAAATGTTTAAATTAGTGATTGCTTTATTAAATAGCTAATAATTACACAGTAGCTAACAGTTCCTCCCCTTCAGGATTGCTATTTACCCCTCCATAAATCTCCCAATCATCAAGCATCATATATCCCTCACCCGCATCAAACGTGCAGCTATCGCCCAACCTAGCTTCACACCTAATGTTCATGCCTTTGAGTAGTTCTAAGAATCTTCCACCTGGAGTTTTTGAGCCCACTGCTATTCCTTTTAATTGCACAGACTTTAATACAGGGAATACCTCTTTTTGTAAGACCCCCTCGATAACCTTTATTAGCCTCTCGCTTCGGAGGCCATCCTTATCACTTCTGATGAATTGATGCTCGCGCTCGGATTCTGGGTCTGTGTCCTCTATCCCAATCTTCTGCTCCAGCATTAACGTCTCGATTGTTGAGCTAGAGGCTTTCAAGATCCTTTCCCAGTCCTCGTGTGCAGTTATTTCTGCATGTGCCGACCAGAAGTAGTTCTGCATCACTTCCGAATCCAAATTATTATCGGACGGCTGGCACAGTTATAAGTACCGTAGTTTTGGCAGGGCTAAATTATACTCGCCATCGGGTTCGCGAGGTAAGAACCCAGACAGTGGTCGCGGTATAGATGCCCACCCATCTCCGTCCCCATCTTGTTCCTCCCAAAGAGGGCTATTGACATCTTCAGGGTGGGCGGCGAGGATCACTTCGAGTTCCATAGCTAGCGGTATACCTTCTTTTAGTAGTTCAAGCTCGAGTCGTTCTATGGTACTACCAGACGCCGAAATCCACGATACAGCAGGGGTTGGAATATACCCAGCCAGCTTTACAAAACGCAGCCTGTTCAAAGGGGCCGCAGTCGCATTAAAAGCTGGGGCCTCAGCAGCCTCTTGATCATAACCGTTTATCTCAATAGTATCGAGATTGACAAAGTAAAGCAGTAGCTGCCAGAAATCCGGCTTTCCTTCGAGAACAGTCCATATCGACCTTACGCGGGCACAAAGGGCCTTGAAACGGTCTACATCGCTAGACAGTAAACCGTGCATGATCTCAAGAAGCTTGCGTAATTTCCGATATCCAGGGCTATCTGGGCCCCAGTGATAAAAGCGAGCGGATCCAGATATGATAGGAGCCGGTTACTTTTTATCACATTGTTCGTGAAAGCTTGAGTGATGGAACTCAAGATGAGTCCATAGCCTTGATATGGCGAACTCGTTCAGTCCTTTACAAGTTCGAGACAGTTGGGCAAGGTCATGGGCAGGCAAGTTGAAGACAACCATACGAATTATGTCATCAGGGAGAAATAATCGGTTTGCGTGGTATGTAAGCATTTTTGGCAAGGCGAAGATTGACGGGAGATAATTGCGGTGGTTGGCTCAGTGAGGAAAAGTTTGTTGGGAACCATTACCTGTTCGGTGAAGTGTCACATGACTCGCTCCTGACCCTTTATCCTATGCTCTCAATCTCACACACGTTTTCTCATAAGAGCCCTCCATCTCGCCGTTGACCAATCTCACAGAATGATCATGAGGAATTTGTTCATTTCATACCATACAACTGACTACGGATTGATATAAGTCTTTGTTCCTAGCAGATATCCATAAGCGATTGATAAAATGTATGATGTCATGGATCAAGTCAAAATGGGTCGCTCCCATATTCCGCTAAATACTAACGTTTGGCCCTAGACATTCGATTGAGAAACACCTTGACATCACTACGCCACCTTCCTTGGTCACACCGTCATAGATATTTTCCGACTCAATGTATAAAAAGTTGTAAAATAACAGTAGCTAAGATATCCCTTATCTGTCAAAAAAGAATCCTCCACACTATTACCCGGATTATCCTACGTCACCCTCACCAAACCTTTCATCAATTCAACAGTAATTCACTACATTCATTATGTCGAAATCAATGGAAGCCCGAAAGCGCCAAACCATGTATCCCATCCTCGCAGGCATCACATTTCTGGGCGCAGGCGTCTACTACCTTTCTAAGCAACCGAAAGAAAATCTCCCGAGTGTTGAGATCCGCGGCGCCAATGGAGTTATCGGAGCAGGAGGTGCCACTACCGGAAATATCAGTACAAAACTGCAGAGCACATTTGGAACTGGTGGAGCGACGGCTGGAGTTGGAGTAGGCGATGAGACTAAGGATACCCGCGTCGCCAGCAACATGACGGGGCTATACACAAAACGGGAGGCGGGTAATCATGAAGGCAGGGATTATCGTAACCCACGAACGCCGCGAGGTGAGAACGTGATGGAGAAAGAAATTACTGGGGCGACTGGGTCGCCAGGAAAATAATTAAATAATGTCTGAGATGGCGTTGCCTGCGTTCCTATGGTGTTTGGCGATCCTTGTCTAATGAATTGAGCATGCCATTGCCACCCTGTTTCCTCCCTCGTCCATCGCTTAGATTCAGACTCCTTCGAAATAAGGGCTTTCAATCATATGGAATGTTACTTCGCTTTCATTACCAAAGGAGATCTGGCGAATTTTCATTCTTTGCTACCGAAGTGACCTTTCTGGGTAGTAAGCCAATAATGATTACAGAATGGCTAAAGCAAAACAACTTGTCAGCTTTGCTGTTGAAAGACCGTTACATCCCACTGCCGAATTATCTTATTGGGGTTTGTTACATGAAATAGTAAAGCCACAATTAGACTCCGTCAATGAGAAATTTCCTAGCATATCAAGGGTTTAAGAGTCAGTAGTTTGCCAGTTTTACCATTTATTGCTCTTCTCAAAATAAATACAGTCAATCGTTATAGATAAACGAGATTGGTATCGTCCTCGCCAGGTGTAAATCGGAGGGGATAGACTTGAATGCTTGTGATTATGAAAATCTTTATCATTGACCACAAATGATGTCATATCCACAGGACAAACCTATGAGGTCTGAGTCACCATATTAGCACCATTCAACAACATAGAAGGCCAGGCCTCAGAACCACCCTTTTTCAGCTTGCATCCCAGCTTTTCATTTCCCTTATTGACCCTCGTTCTGCAAGATGTCTCATGATACGTCCAGCCCACCATCAATATCCGTATGCCTATCTATAGATCCACCGAAGTTTACAAGAGGCTCTGCATCACCACCCAGTGCTACTATCGCCGTTACAGCAACCTCGCACGCTTCTGGACATATCACAGTATTCACATGGTATACCATATTCAACCTTCGACTTGCGCAACGACGTGAAAGCTTCATCTGTACAGATCTCACGACAGGTTCACCACTCCAGCTAGAGAGCACCAAAGGTCCGAAACGACCACAGTTTAGTTTTGCACTCGGTGGCCGTGATGACGACTATTTCATTACCCTGGAGCCACAAAAGCCTATGACCATCACCCATAGGTTTCTTCGATCTGTTGCACTTGAAGGAGATCGCGCCTTTTTGCCAGGCCATAAGTACCGACTTGAAGTGCGTGAGGACGAGGAGGCTGAATGGTGGCGCTATGGAAAGAAAGAAGACGTAATGTCGCCTCCTGATCAGTTTGCTGCTAAGGAAGGGTATGAGCATGCAAGTGGTCCACCGATCAAACTCGGTCCTATTACCCCAGTTGAGTTTGAGGTTGAAGGATAAGTAAGCAGAATGTAATCAGCCGTTATGCATCAAGTGTGAAACTGAATAAGGGATTGCTTTAGTTACTGATTGTGAATGTTTCATATTGACTTGTTAATTCCATGGCTGTGAATCTTCCCCTAGGCCCATCGCATGAATTGTCCCGAAGTCGGGAAATATGCACTGGCTGAGAATAACGTTGACATTTGCATCTTCGTATTCGTCGCTGACCGTTGATTAGTTATGTGCTTTCTACCAGACTCCCACGACATAGCGCTGTCGTATGTAGATAACACGTACCTTGTGCCTGCCCCATGCCCATAGTTACTGGCAGTGTTGAAGGCCCATATCATAGGCGACGCGGGGCTTGCAGTCTCTCCACCATGACGCTCTCGATCTTCTGGTATAACCATGCCACTTTCATCTCTCCCGGCAGGCGTGGGCGACTCCAGAACACGGTCCCTAGAATTTATGACATCACGAGCTCTTGTAAATAGCCGATGCAAGATCTCCGCGCCAAAGTATGTGACCTTGATTTCTCGCACTACCATCATACATAGATCCAGCTGATGGCAAGCTAGGCGATGGACCAACTTCCGCTGTGACACAGAATGTAGGAGGTGGACTTGCAGCGTCGGTACGAGAGCGATACAGCTATCCAACATCAGCAAGGTTATCCCAATAAAACTTGTGCTAGTGCCTATTGAAATGATCTTACATTAGTGATTGAGAGAGATAGATCATATCTGCCATAATCATATCACTGAGGACGTTATTTGTATTCGTAGCCGCGGCGGTTACTTTCTTTTCTGTACTCAACAACCAATCTTGTGATTCTTTATCATGTGTGATGGCGCGCTGATTTCCAAGACTTTGTAATACAAATGGACGGAATAGAGTGATGAGTGTAGACCTAGTTGCAATTGTTATCATCATACCTTTGTCATATGACCAGCATTCTTACTCAAAGAACAATTCGAAATGATGCATGTGAAGAGTGAGAACTGGATCGGTAGCTCTAGTTTTGAGAAAATCTAGGTGCTTGTGATGTCCTCGGAGCTCGCGTTCCAGATCATTTACCTCTGAGTGGGTCGAAAGCGTCCGCTTGGCGAGGTGCTGGACAGAGAGAATCCTTGACAGAATACTAGTGACGGAGAGCAACTCATTCCACAACAAAAATAAATTCTCAGGATCCTCTGGGATATACCGCCGACGCTGGGACTCTGTTAGCTCGGAATACAAGCTCTCGGAGGCTTTTGCATCTGGTTTGGGTGTATCGGAGTGTGCCAAGTTGATACGCATCGGCCGTCCCATGCCAACGGATAGCCATGTTTCTCGGAAGAAGCAGCACCACCACAGATGTTTCCACAGATCCCGATCGATAGATGAACGAAACTGAGAGTGGCTGAGGCTTGCATCAGGTTCGCGATGCAATCCAACAGTTTGGCAAAGGCTGATGGCAATACCGTTCCAGTGCCACGGCCCAAGCCTGTCTTCTGTGTCTGAATACCAGAAACCCATCAATATCACCGCTTGAATCAGGGATATCTTAGACCGTTCGTAGCTTGCATCGTACAACGCCTGAGGAGGATTAGACACGATCTTGAGTTGGGCAGACAGAGAGCATACCTTTGCACGCAAGAACATTGCCCGTTTCATATCCTTTCGCGATTCATAACCAGCTGACTGCACGGTCGTCGCGTCGGCAAACTGCACGGTCAAGGATTAGTAAAATTTGCGGCGATGGAAACCATTACATTGGACCCTTTCCTACATTTGAAGCTGCCAAAAACACACTCCAGAGAAGCTGGAGGCACGCCCCATTTTGCTCTTGGCTTTCAAAGGTTTTGAGGAATGAAGAAACATGTATGACGGGCAGAAAGGGGTGGACGTAATGGAAGTACGCCTTGACGAGTGATTGTTGTGTGTGGAAAGCTGGCAAATCAAAGCAGCCTCTTTTTCTCAAGTATTCGTTCGTTTCAGAATCGATATTCGCCGAGCTTAGAGCTGCTACGACAAAATGACCACTCTTGTCGGGACGCTCGGGCTCGCAAAGATCGGCAACAAGAGCAATGCCTTGAGTGTCACCTTATGAGAGTGTCAGAACTCAATGAACAATTAGTATCGCGTTTAATTGCACTTACCGTACACTGGTGATAAAGCTACTTGGATTTGCGGGGTTTCCATGTCAGATTCCTGGGCTTGGGAGTGGTGACCGAAGTGATCAGTGAATGGACGGTAGACTGGCTTATCGTGGCTTGCCAGGTCCTGGGCGTTGGACTCGGCATCACTCTGCGCTCTTGGCAGATTCTGGCCTCTCCGTGTTCGGATAGCGCTCCGAGGTCGGCACAGAAAGTCAGAGTGTTGATAACCCATGAAACGAACACCAGACTTACCTCTGTGGCTGTCTAGAACGTGCTTGACAGCTGACGTTGTCTAGGGCACAGTTCGTGCAGGGGCTGCCAGTTTGTGAGATGCTGCAGCGAACTTTGCGAGCGTGACAAGCATGGCAAGCCGCGGCTGCTCTTTTTCTTGGACCAGAGGAGGCATCAGTGGATCGCGATGAAGCCGGCATTTTGACTACGGATATGGATGGAAACAGACCAGAGGTGGGCATTACGACGAAGGAAAGACCAAATAAAGTAATATTTGCCTCGGTAAACTTTGAAGTGCTTTGCTGCCGAGGCAGCACACATAGGTACTCTAAACACATGATTGGATGATTTATGTATACAGTGGGGCCTTTAAAAGAGGGCGACACGCAATTAGAGCATGCTTCCTCAAAGTCGATGTTTCTTAGCTCCCGCGATAACCTTGGCCATCTCCTCCTGTGGAATGCCTTCGCAGAAACGGTCAAGGCCTTGGAACGTCTCCAACGGCGCCATCTCGTCCTGCTCACGAACAACCCGGCGACGCATCAGTGCCTTTGTTCCCAGCAAACTCGAGCCGACAAGATGCGAACTGAACGTTTGGCGTAAATATTCCAACACCTGAGTCCGGAAGTTGTTTTTGTCCTTGAAGACGTGGTTCACGAAACCAACCTGGACAAGCTCGTTGACGGGGATTTTTCGGCCCAGGATCAATGCTTCGTTAGCCTTACCGGGCCCCATCCTATGGACGAACGCAACACTGGCACCGCCTTCAGCAACTAACCCCAGTGAAGTAAAAGGCGTCAAAAGATAAGCATCAGGCACTGCGTAGATAAAGTCTGAGTGGGAGATGAGCGCGGCCGAAAGTCCGATCACAGGTCCGTTCAGAGCAGTTACAAGGATTTTAGAGTGACTATAAAAGGCCCTCGCAACATCTAGGTTATTGTTGACAAGCTTAGGGAGCCAATACGGACGGGACAGGATCTCGTCCATGGACGGAGGGCTGTCTTTGAGATCGGCACCACTTGTGGGGGAGTCAGGAGCCTGGTCTACTTAATGAGGTGAAGGCTGACTTACGCGGAGAAGAAAGGTCCCTCTCCAATCAGAAGAGTGACGTAAACATCCTTGTTTGCATCCGCCTCCCTAAGCAGACTCGCTAGGCGAGAAAATAAGCCCTGTGTCAGGGAGTTGAACTTGGACGGATTGTTGAGCGTAATGGCGGCAAAGTTGCCTTCGTAGTCGATACGAACGAGGCTCTGATCAGACATTGCGTGATAGAGTGAAGCGTTGGTGAGAGTCAGAAATGGAGGCAATGGCGTGTTTTTGGTGACAGATAACAATGTCTCGGTGATGGCTCAGCGGTGCCGCGTATATATATATTGCCCTGTCACTCCCTGTCGCCTCGGCGTGGGCAATGTCCCGCGGCAAACTTTGGCGATCTCTCAGTCTCGGGAGCAAATAATCTGCCTCGGAAGTTTCCTTCACCACGCTTTCTCGGCATCTTTTGATCTTTCGTGGGGATACTTGCACTCGCCTCGGAACAGCGTGCTGTTGGTCTGAACCTTCCATGTCTCGCTGTTGTAGAACATCTTGTGACGTGATGGTGGGATGAGATCAGCTGGTCACAACAGCACTGGGCATCTTTGCCGAATCACTGCCCTTCCTGTGGCATGTGAGTTTCGCCTAAAGAGTGGCTGAAGATTGTTCACTCGCTAATCCAAATCATCGGCGATTCTTCTGGGTTTTGCTTAGATGGAGGCTCTCCCGTTGCTGGAGGGGTTCGCCTCGGATCAGCAGGCGACACCTGTTTTTGCCGGGTCCCTCGACCCCAAGTTTATATGTCCGAGGCCTTTCAACGTGCCAACAGTCCACCATATCCTTCGGCAACGCCAGACCCAGGGTTGAAAAAGAGGTGCTTATGTCTGCTATCCCTCAGATGGTGTTCAAAAAAAGGTTGTATTATTGTCCTACCAGCTAACAGAATTGAAGCCTGTGAGCTCCATCCAGACAGAATCCAGGAGCCGGACACGCCAGTGCCTTCCAAAGGTGCACCATCAAGTCCTTTCCCCCGTGTGCTTTAACTGGGACATGTGGCCAATTACCAGCGTCGCTAGCTATAGATACAGATTTAATATTTATTAAATTGTGAATTATAGTTAAATTGATCCATATCTTAATTAATAATCTATCTGGCCTATTTCCCCTCTCTTAGGTAGTTTACTTTATATTATTCTTAATCAAGACTTAATCCATTTATGTAACTCTCTTTATCTATCTAAGCTTTGATTAATTAAAATACTTTTTATATTATTACATAATATCTCTGGTTTAATAGTATATAAGGTCCCTAGCCTTATACTGCATTCTTACATATATAGCTATAGCGCCCACAGGATCAGGTTCATGCTTCAGGCCATGACACTAGGCTATCAATTTCATCAATCGGCAACCAGGGCTTGAACGTGTTTTCTACAGAGATATAATTATAAGAGACCTCAATGTAAAGATCCAGCTATTATTTGCAATTGGTTTAAGCTCGTATAGAATACAACTACGAAATATAGTATCTATATGAATAATATCTGCAATTTTAATGAGACCAGTTTTATGATATATATGATTTCAACTGGCAAAGTAGTCACAAGTATAGAGAGGCGTAGAAGGTCAAAATCAGTCCAGCATGGAAACCGGGAATAGGTTACAGTCATTCAAGGGATCAATACAGCAGGCTGGGCTATCTCGCCATTTATTATAGTTATAGGCCAGAAACACCTTCGTAACTAGTATGAAGGAAGCACCCTCCCGACCGATTAGGCTATTACCACGACCCAAAATAAATGGATAAATAACGAGATGGGTCTTGAATGGCTAAAGCACCTCGAAGAGTATACTATTAAACCCTCTGATAGGTTTAATTGATTGTATTGATAATGATGTTCTTCGTTGGTTCTATGACCCCTAGCTAACTCCTCTTTTAGTCGGTTATCCCGCGCTAAACCTCCTTTAGATATCGCTTAGTTATAAAAGCTCTCCCCTTTAATTGGAGAGCTTCATTTAAGCAAAACGAGCCTCATTGGTATAATAGTTTCGGTTTAACAATTATCGTTATGTTTCCCCGGACAGAATATTGGGAAATATTGCCCCGTTTCGGTATAGTGCGATACAATAAGGACTACCGTTTTATTTCCCCGGATGAGATATTCGGAAGTATTGCCCTGTCTTGGTATAGTGCGACACGATAAGGATTACCGTTATGTTTCCCCAGATAAAATAGTGAGAAGTATTACCCCGCTTTGGTATAGTGTGATACGGTAACCCGTCTGGCAAGCACTATGGAGAACCTTTTTTAAGTTTTACACTAACCCTACATACACAATAGGCCTGCGAGATCCTATGCGCGCCCTTTACTTATCTATTCTACTCCTCCTATAAAAGCTAGCACGAAGACCTGGGGAGTATTTATCCGTCACTTAATGCCATTCAGCACCACTAGATAACTGACGCCTCTCTATGGTACTAGGCGACTCATCATGACTACGGATACGTTCGACTACTTTTCCCATGTTGAACTGCCCACACCGACGCTGTCTCCTGAAGAGGCATGTGCCCTCTTGGACCAACACTTTGGCATTTCCGCCAAATTGCGGCCGCTCGGCAGCCAGCAGGACCAGAACTTTCTCGTCCTAACCGCCGCCCATACCGAGCCGTTGGGCGTGCTGAAGATCAGCAACCCCGTCTTTAGTGGTTTGGAGATTGAGATGCAGGATGCCGCCGCCATTGCAGTTGCCCGTGCAGAACCATCCCTTCGTATCCCTCATATCGTCGAAGGACCGCGGGGTGCCATGTCGGGGTGGTGGCAGACCAGTCAGGGACGTCTACACTGCCGCATCATTTCCTTCGTGTCAGGTACCACACTGACCGGCTCACATTACCTCAGCCCGGCCGTGGTGCAACGGCTGGGCGAGCTGTCAGCCGCGGTCAGTGTAGCCCTGGCTACTGAGACCCATCCTGCTGCGGGACGTACCTTGCAGTGGGATCTACAACACGCCGAACGCGTTATTGTGGCCATTACAGCCACTGAGCCCGATGTCGACGTGCGAGCGCTTACCGCCGAAGCCAGCCAACATGCGTTGACATTGCTACGCCCCATATCAGATCGCCTGCCACGTCAGTTGGGCCACTTTGACGTGACCGACGATAATGTCCTGCGTCCGGATGGCAATGTCCTCAGCCTGCCAGATGCCGTGATCGACTTTGGCGATGTGATTGAATCGTGGGCGGTGGCAGAGATTGCCATTACCGTTTCCTCGATGCTACACCACGCCGATGCCAGCTACCGCACCGTGCTGCCGGCCATCGTCGCATTCAATCGGCGACGCCGTCTCAGCGATGATGAGATCACCGCGCTATGGCCGTTGGTGGTCCTGCGTGGGGTCGTTCTGGTGCTTAGTGGACGTCAGCAGGTGCGTCTCGACGTCGATAATGAGTATGCCAAGCGAGCGCTGGACCGCGAGTCCACGATCCTCCGTCGCGCCACTGAGGTGCCATTGGAGGTGGTTACCGCCCAGATACGCCATGCGCTGGGATTCCCCGTCGCCATAGCGCCGCGCTGGAGCGGCAAGTCGATCCTGGCAGCGCCACGATCGGTGGTAGTTCTAGATGGCTCTACTCTCTCGACGTTGGCCGACGAGGGAGCTTGGCTTCAGAATGATGCAGTAGAGCGTGCCGCACAGCACTTGCTGGCCCAGGGTGCCGATATGGTCGTGCTACCGGCCTTGCGACCAGTGCTGCTAGGTGCCCCAGCCAGGACACAGAGACTACCCTCCACCGTCCCCACCTCGGCGGCCGCATGGTTTGCCTCTGCCACCACCCTTGAAATACCTACCAATCTATGTGTACGACAAGGTGGGACAGCTCTGCCCGTGGGAGTAGCAACAGTTGCAGCCGGCAGCCGCATTGACGTGCTGCTGACTACGCTTGATCAAGCCAATGTGCCGACCGCGATCCCTGCCGTCGATCTGCCTGGTTGGAGCGTGGTGGTTGGAGATGCAACCGCAACGCTGGGTGTGACGCCGCCCATGAATGATGTGGACGACGAAGGTCTGCTGGAACGGCGTGAAGCAGTGGTGGCAGAGGTGCAGGAGCACTATTATGCTCGTCCACCACAGATCGAACGGGGCTGGCGCGAATACTTGATGGACGTCAACGGCCGTGTCTACCTCGACATGGTCAATAATGTCGCCTCGGTAGGCCACGCCCATCCTCGCATTTCCGCGGCCGTCGCACGGCAGACCCGACTCCTTAATACCAATTCGCGCTTTCACTATGCCGCCATCACGCGCTACGCCGAACGGCTTGCCGCTCAACTTCCTGACCCGCTTGATACGGTCTTCTTTGTTAACTCAGGCTCTGAGGCGGTCGATCTAGCCATTCGTCTGGCACTGGCGGCCACTCAGCGTCACGATGTGGTGGCCATGGCCGAGGCCTACCACGGTTGGACCTATGCCAGCGATGCCGTTTCCACCTCGATCGCTGACAATCCGCACGCGCTGCAGACACGGCCCGACTGGGTGCACACCGTCGAGGCGGCCAATGCCTACCGCGGACGTCATCGTGGAGCCGAGGCCTCGAGGAACTATGCCGCCGACGCGGTGGCACGTCTGCAGTCGTTGGCTGCCGAAGGGCGTGCGCCGGCCGCCTTCCTGAGCGAGACCTACTACGGCAACGCCGGCGGCATAGCGCTGCCTGATGGCTACTTGCGCGAGGTATATGCGGCAGTACGCAATATGGGCGGAGTGACTATTGCCGATGAGGTCCAGGTGGGCTTTGGCCGTCTGGGCTCTTGGTTCTGGGGCTTCCAACAGCAGGACGTTGTGCCCGATATCGTGGCGGTGGCTAAATCTATTGGCGGTGGCTTCCCGTTAGGTGCCGTAATTACCAGCCGCACCATTGCCGATCGATACCGTAGCCAGGGATACTTTTTCTCTTCCACTGGTGGATCACCTCTGTCATCAGTGGTGGGACTCACGGTGATGGACATTATCGAAGAGGAGCAGCTGCAGGCGAATGCGCGGGTTGTTGGTGCCCACCTGAAGGCGCGGCTGCAGGAGTTGGGCAAACATCACCTCCTCGTAGGCGCCGTGCACGGCGATGGCCTATACCTGGGCCTCGAATTTGTGCGTGACCGCACCAGCCTGGAACCGGCAACGAAGGAGACCAGGGCCATCTGCAACCGGCTGCTGGAACTGGGAGTGATTATGCAACCCACCGGCGATCACCAGAATGTACTGAAGATCAAACCGCCGCTCTGCATTACGCAACAGTCTGTCGACTACTTTGTCGATATGCTGGACCAGGTACTCTCAACGGGATTCTAGAAGGGATACGTTCTTGAGAGAATTGAGAGAATTATCAAGGTTGGGATAATGTGGTCGATGAGCGAGTGTCATAGATAAGCGAGTGTTATAAAAATCCCTCACGGATTTTCAAATGATGGAATCTGACGATATAGATCCCAATTAACTGGGTTGGCTGCGGGCTGAAGTTGAAATGCTTTTATTAGTGTAACTTATTAGTCCATTCTGTGGAAGGAGAAGCCATCTCATCGTTATGAGAAGTGAGCGAAGTGAAGTGGAGGACTCGTGGGCAATGAATTGCATGATGATCTATGAATATATTGAAAAAAGAAAGCCTGTCTATTAATTAATATCTTCAAGTAAAAGCCTGATCCTCATCCAAGTCCGTGATTATCCGTCCTGTCAGCTCCATTTCTATTTTCCCTCAGTACCTACTCCTCACAGGTTACCAGCAGGACCGGAAATCTAAGTAGATCCCCTCTCCGAATCATCAGACGCCGCACGTTCATGATATCCGACAATCTTTCTCATCTTCCAACCTCTCTTCACATTTCCTCCTCTTACTGACGCCACAACCTCACTTGGATGTAACACATTGAAAAGAACCATAACGGCCAGCATCAAGAGTGCATCAAAGATATACAGGTATGCTTCGTGCGAGAGCAAGTATCCCGAAAAGCCCTGTAGGTATTCAATGACACGGAAAATAGATCGGACCATGATGAGCGCGCTGCCGATGAAGAGAGCCATCAGGTGCTTGCGCCAGGGAATATCGCCTTGAGCGCGAGCAGTTGGCACCTTTTTCATGGCGAGGTAGAAGTGGACGGCGACGGCGATAAAACAGCCAAAGAAGAGGATCTGCACGAGGAGGCCACCGACGATAATGTACTTGCCCGTATTAAGGGAACTTTCGGTGCCCGATGACTGTATGCCGCCGCCTAGAATACCGTCGTCAGCCAGTTATTCTACTAAAGAGTGGATTGGCTGGAGTTGGTGCAACTTACCTGATCCTTGGACAAAGAAAGAAATGACATCTCCAATTACAAATATCTTAGTGAGCCACTTCTTCTTGATCAGAGCGTGACTTTCGCCATCTGCCGCAATGATAATGCGGCTCAATTCCATGTAGATGCTTGCTGCAAAGAGGGCGGGAGACACTAGGAGGAGAAGTGTCTGTATAAGGTATGGTCCCAATGTCCAGTCGGGGGTTTCAGTATGAGAAATCGCGCGGCCGATGTAACCTATAAACTGAACTAAACGTGTTTCGTTAGTTTCTGACGTGCAGCAAGGTCATGGAGAGACGCACAGAATCCTCCGACAATGAAGGGAATCATAAACCAAGTGCGGGCCCGCAGAAGCTGGTAGCAATGAAGAGTTGTTGTTGCTATGAAAGCGATGATGAAGATGACGGCCGCTGCCAGGGATGGGTCATAGTGATAGTATTTGAACTCGGACTCGGCCATTTTGGTTGATGTGAGGGACACTTAAAAAACAGAGACGTGGACCTGGAGGTATAAATTCCAAAAACGAGAATCTCGGGCGCGAGATTGTAATAGAGAGACAGTTGAATGACAGAAATGGACTGATAATTTTATATAATTGTTGAGATTGTTACTACCATTGCTTTATATTAGAGGATCATGGATCAGGACCTGACGGTTACCACCCCGTACTCAGTCGTACTCTATGCCCATTCCAGCAAGGGTCAAAGCAGATGGTCCAAGGGTTGATAATACGGTTTGCGTCGTACACTATACCCAATTGAGCACAATTCTATATCAGCTCTCGAGCTGGAAGAATGACGTGCTGTGCAGTCGGAAGCACCGGTAACTTTAAGTCATGTACGACAATTACTCATTCTAAGCATCGATGAAACAAACTCCGCCCAATTTACCATGATTATTCTGTCTATTCAATAGACGCTTTGAATGTATCTTGGACTTTCTTTACTCTGGTTGGCTAGGCCCCCTGCTCGTCACCTCACGGTAGTTAATACGTGCGCCATGCCGTATATAGTATAGCTAAGATCGTTGATATTAGAATCTATCCGAACGTATCCGAGCGCACACGTAACCACGCAGGCGGTGCAACTTAATGCCGATCCATATCTTTTACGACATCCTCGAAAGCTGTACGAAGGAAGAGATTCATGCACACTTCCTCATCCGGCAGAACTGCCGTATCGATCACATATTCGTACTAGTATACCCAACACCGTTACCGGGCTTGGGATTCTAGCTTGGTAGATGCCGTCCAGACGCCCTCATTTCAAGTCGCGGCATGGCTGCAGGCAGTGCAAGGCAGCTCACGTCAAGGTGTGATAGCAACTAATTATACCCTCTATTATTCTCCTGACTGATGACTCATAGTGTGATCTTAGTCGTCCAATGTGCGGGAGATGCTTTAAGAAGAACAATGACTGCGAATTCTTATCGTCAACCACTCCGTCTACGGTGGATGATCCAAAAAGCCTAACAACCTTGGCACCCACCAAGGAAAGGATACTTGACCCAAGAGCTTCCTTCTCCGAAGTGGGGAAACTCCCGTGGGAAGATCTGGAACTATTGCACCACTTCTCGACCGTGACATACACCACACTGGCCAATCGGCAAGATCTCCTCCAGATGTGGCAAATGCAAATCCCAAAAATGGCAATGAAACAAAAGTTTCTCATGCATATCCTCTTTAGCGTCACATCCCTGCACATAGCTTCCTCACGCCCAGAAGATGCATCTTCGTATACTGACAGGGCAATCCGACACAACAACATTGCCCTCCGAGAGTACCGCTCTAAACTTCACAGCATTACACCAGAAAATAGCCCTTCAATATTTGCTTGTTCCACTCTGCTGATCATTGCCGCTCTCCGCCTATCCGCGTCAGGCCCGCGTCAACAGCCAGTGGGGGCTATCGAAGAGATGGCTGGCATCTTCGTTCTTACACAAGGAGTACGGTTGGTCTTGTCAGAAATGCGGAAGTGGATCGGACAAAGTGAGATTGCGCCTCTCTTTAACGGCAGAGAGCTGGATGACAACATCACATTGCCAAATAATGTCGCCGATGCGTTGGGACTACTCGAAGATTGCAATCAACAGTCGGCAGACCCAGGTTCAGATAAAGCGGCATACGCCCTTGCTATCCAGGGGTTAAAGGCGTGTTTTACGCATCTACTGTCAAAAGAAAGGGACAACGGCATAGTGCTCAGTTGGCCCGTCGATGTGAATCAAGATTACATAAGGTTGCTGGGTTTGCGGCGTCCGATGGCTTTGGTGATTCTGGCGTACTTTGCAGTCACTTTAGAGGAGGTTAGAGAAACTTGGTGGGCGGATGGGTGGGGGAGTCGGTTAATTCAAGAAGTCTCGCAGGCATTGGGTGTCGAATGGAAAGGCCTGATGGCATGGCCCATGGATAAGATTACTGTAGGAAGTCCCAACAAATGATATTTGAGTACAGTTTATCTCCAGCCTCAACAGCCGTGTTTTGGGTTATTTCACCACGTATCGTAATTGCTTAAGGAGATAATGACGTGTCGTCCAAAATCTAAAGTGAAGGACCTAAACGCAGTTGGTAATATGCATAAAAAGTTCAAAACAATGCCTGAACGAATTCACCAATAAGAGGATCTTGACCAATCCATGCGGATGGAATGGAGCTACCTCAAAGCTGGTAGTGCCGTGGCGCCGTTCCCTGTTATTTTGGCATCCATGCTGGTTTCATTCTTAGTTCCTTACAGGGGCTCCTATATTAACAATTAACCATGGCGCAGCTACGAATTATTGTTCGGAAGTGTCGGGAGAAAACTCAATTGTATTATCACTAAACTTATGAGTAAAGCAGCTTGTATTGATAGCAGTCTAACAGGAGTTCATACCTTCCTCTGCAACGTCTTAGAAACCAGAGAGATAGATATAAAATGCAAAGTTCCTCTGTTTCCATTGCTTTCCATTCCTCATTCTCCAGCTTCCTCAACCGAAGCATTTCTAACATTCGCAAAGTCTGGTCAATATCTCACTCCTTCTCTAGACTCTACTTTATTAAAACACAATCAACTCCACATTTCCGATCTCAAGTTCAAAAACTGCAATTCTGCAGCGCAACGCTGGCATCTTAAAATGTCACATGCCTACACCCCAAGCCCCTACTCGGATCCGACAATGGAGACGGTCTCTCCCTTACAATTCCAAGCCCAAGACACCCAAGGCCAAGATCCGATCCCCTCCGCGCCAAGCTCTGACATACTAGATAAGCCAATAGTCATCCCCCGTCAGTCCTCATCTATCCATCAAGTATTGGCCTCAACTAACATACTCTCTAGAGTCAACTAATCTCAGGTTTATGCCGTTCATGAAAAACCTCTCCCCCTTCGCCCGCTGCTTTCCGTATTCTCTCTCCACCCTCAGCAACCCAATCACAGAGTATACACAGCCACGCTACCAGCAGACCATTCCCATACTAATACCATTGTTTTCCAGGTCGGAATTCCTTGCATTCATTGACCGCCTAAACCATGTCTTTGTCTCCCTTCCCATTTTCCAAGTGGCGCACATAGCTGGCGGTGTCTTGTGCTCGGTACAAGGAGTCATCCCCGCACAAGCCATAGGTGGCGTCCTGCAAGTGACGTCCATCCTAGCATCCGCGGGCGTAACCTTTGTTCGTGTGCGGAAATTCTTGAAGTCCGCGAATGCAGACATCTTTGCTCCAAGGGGTTTGGTATGTCCTTCCTGCCTTGAGCATACTCATCTCTGACTTGGGACTGTTCTAGGTGTGTAGGATTATGACAACTGAAAAGATGATGGCAGCAATCAATTTCACCCAAACGGATAAAAAAGGAAAACTCAAGCTCCCCCCGCTGGAAACCACTCATGACCTTGACATCCCACACAACGAAAACGCTCCAACATCTATCGGTTCTGAAGACATCCAAACTAGTGGTCGTGTTGAGCCCGTGCTCGGAGTCAAAGATCCGCGCCTACTCCGGCTCCAGGCACTAGAAGGGTATATCGCACCCCTGGATTTCAACGTCTCCGAGCCCTCCCCGCTAGAGAGTTGGCTATCCAGGGTGGGCCAGAAGCCTTTGAATTGGGCTAATAATCGGCAAATGAAAGCACTTGAAAAGGCACACAAAAAATGGCACAAGTCGCGCGATTCGAAGGCTTCCGCTATTTCAGCTCCTACACTTGATTCTAGTAACACCAGCACGACAACCAATACTAACATCGAGATGGTGCATCATAGTCAGGGAAACTTTATTCAAGGATCAGGAGATGACAGTGCACTGTTGGAGGGGTTGCGAATGGGAACGAGGGAAGAGGAGGAAAAGAGGAAGGAGACAATAAAGGAGACTAATGGGGAAGTTGATAAGAAAATAGAGAAGGCGTACAAGAAAGAAGAGAAAGTTGCGAACCGGATTCTTTGGATTGTCATCGCCAAAGTTGACGGTACACCCGTGGAAGAGGAGAGCTTGTTTAGGGTGGAGAGTGAGATGTCAACGCCGGAAGTGAGTGGATAGGTAGCGAGGATAAGAATGTGCGGTTCTGGTATTTATCTTCGGCTTTTTTTTTTAGGAAGAATCGTTGTATTATGACCAATCTTGCCCTAAGTTTCGAACCTTTGCCCTGACAGCACAAGCCACTTCTGGTTAAAATTAGAGACTGAGGTTTGAAAAGTGAACCTGAAATTCATTCAACAGTGACATAAAGCTTGATTCAATTTGTCATTTAACGTGGGGCCGCTGTGTCGTAAAAACTTCAACCGCGGACCCGCCGCCTCCCATAATTCTTGACTTGGCGGTCACCTCACAGCGCCTTGCGTAGTAGGATTTCAAGGTCTGGTGAAGAAACTTTTCCCGAAACTACTCAACTTACAAGTTTACACCCAGGGAGCAACAACCCTGAACGTAGCAAGAACCTTATATAACCCGACCAAGTCTCTTGTGCTGTCCATTGTGGTGCCTTTAACAATTTCATATAGAATCAGTAGATTGGGGTTTATCTAATAAATCCGTAAGTTATCTGATCCACTGAGCGCTGATCCTTCGGGGTGGTGACTAAATAGGACTCGCTCGATCTCAACGCTAGCTCAGTTCCGAAAATGGGGTCACATCATCTAATTAGGGCCCTTAACGCCGCGTAAAGTCCGCTGTTGTGTTAGCCGCCACTTTCAATGATTGGGCTTTGGGTGAGCATGGAAGCCGCTGCAGGAAACGAAAATAGCTTCCTGGGGAGTTTCCCCGAACGAAATCAACCCCTTATCCACTTTTAATACCGCAATGTTAAAGCAAATTATTTAGCTTCAGGTTGAATATCTTATGTATAAATATCTGCACTTATCCTACTCTACCTACCTTTATGATGTATCGAGCTATTATTTCACCTGTCTCAATCTCTTCAGCATATTCTGTAAAATGGAGTCGTTTACACTTCACCTCCCCAACGGAGGAACAGTGGCGGGTATTCACAACATACCTCCACACTCCGAATCTCCCATCCAGTATCGACCTCTTGTTGTAGCCCTCCATGGCGGTGGTTATGAATGCCATTACTTTGATGCCAATCCCAGACACACAGCATCCATTTCGAGTAACGCCTATGGTGTCCCGTTCATATCCATCGATCGCCCTTGCTACGGAGGAACAAGTTCCTTTCTCCCCGTCCCGAAAGGATCCAACTTCATAACCGAGACCGGCACCTGGTTGCATAAATACATCCTGCCAACCCTTTGGTCCAGGTTCGGAGTTCCGAATCAATGCAACTGCCTTGTACTCTTTTGCCATAGTCTCGGTATCATGTACGGCGTTGCGGCGGCGGCGATGCATGGGCAAGATGAGAGGTCATCTTACCCGCTCGGAGGGCTTATATGTTCTGGCGTCGGTGATGTTTGGCAGCCTCATATGTATGAGAAGTCGGTGACTGAGCCATATGACCCTTTGGGTCAAAGCTCGGCTGATCCAGAGGTGAAAGATACTCTTATGTTTCGACCGGGAACCGTGCACTCAGATATCCTTAAGCTCGCGGAGCGTCTCAATGCTCCAGCCCCGCTTGCCGAGCTTGCGAGTTTGCCAGCTTCGTGGCTACCTAATTGGAAACAAGAGTGGGCAGTGCACGTTAAAACACCAGTCATGTTCGCATTGGTGGAACAGGAATCGTTCTTCGTTGTTTCAGAGGAGCGAGTGGAAGCATGTGCAAAGGCATTTTCCAGTAGCCTGCGCGTTGACAGCAGCTTCATTAAAGGCGCGCCACACTGCATGGAGTTGAGTTACTGGTCGCAGGGGTGGTACGCAAGGGTTTTCGGTTTTGCAATGGAATGTTCGGCGTACGCAGGATTGCAAAATGGAAGCAAATAAATAGCATCTCGAAGGTATTTAGCCTCTACAAAGCCAATAAAAAGATTGCGAAACTTATAGGCTTATAAGGAATGCTTGATATCATCATTTCAACATCTATCGACATGTCACAAGTTATACATGGATTATCTACCTACCTCCTCTCTCCAAATGGTGACTTGTTTAGTCAGTGTGGTTATGGAGCTTCCCGGCTGCTCCCGCCTAAGTCGTTTAGTCAGCGACCTGGCCCAACTCCAAAGCGATATTGCTCTAAACGATGGCCGCACAACCCACTTTGTGTGGGCAATTTGAGTCAAACCGTCTGCAAATGGTACTTAGGACAAGGGTTGGATGAGGTAGCAGAGGGCAGGCTCAGCCAGACTGATTGATTGTTCAGGACTTGGAAGTCCGAATACAGAATCATATGACCCAAGTACGCACCACGTAAACAGATCCTCTAATTTTCAAGGTACTCCTCAACGTCCATGCAAGCTCGAATAATGCTCCGCGACGGTGGGCTCAGGGTGCGGTTAGCCGTTCTTAGTATGAGGGCTATCGCGCCAGACGACACGGTAAGTGACGGAGCTAACGTATGGACTATCATGGACTCCAGCCCCATGACCCAGTGATCCTGTAACTCTCCAGTAGTGGTTGTACTTGAGGGCGACGTTGTAGAGAGAAGCATGCCTGCACCTGCTGATAAATTCGTGCTAAAGACAAATTGCGGGGTAGCGTAGGAAGTAAGATAGAAGCTAGACTATACGTGGGAAAGGGGCTACTTGATCTCTCCCGAGAAAGACAAATTACGGGGCAGAGCTCATCTGTAATCACTGAGCTTCTCAATCTAAACTCGTTTTCATTAACCACTCGATTTGTAAGTTGGATGATTAGCACAGCGTTTGTGACCGAGTAGGCCCGACGTGCTATTTGTGCTGACCTCCCTCAACTTAATAAATAGTTCGTGGCTCCTCTGAGCAGTGTTACAGTTCCAAACCCTCCACGATTCTGTCCATCATTCAATCACACAACATAACATCTACCACCACACTTGCAAACTTCTCATAAATAATGGTTCCCCAGACTCAAAAGCAGTGGGTAGTTCGCGGTAACAATGGCTTTGACTCCCTCGAGTTCCAGACAGAGTCTCCGATCCCCTCTATCGGCGATCTAGATGTTTTGGTGCAAAGTACTACCATTCATGTCTCGCATTGGCAACACTTTATCAGTGGCTAACTCAAAGTTTACTACCGGTAGTTCACGCCGTTTCGCTCAACTTCCGCGACCTCATCATCCCCATGGTAAGCGCTTCTGGGCCGTGTGCTCGTTCTACAAATCTCCATCCCTTCATCATATCTCCGAATCTCCAAGATATTGAGCGTTAACCGGGGCATTAGGGACTGTACCCTTTCCCACAAAAGGACGGTGTAGTGCCCGTGTCCGATGGAGCCGGCATCGTTGTCGCCGTTGGCCCTCGTGTGAGCCGTTTTACTGTCGGCGACCGGGTTGCAACCCTATTCCACCAGCACCACCTCGCTGGACCCATAGACTCCAGAGCCTTGCACAGTGGTCTCGGAGGTTTTTTCGATGGTGCACTACGAGAGTACGCAGCATTTTCGGAGGAGGGCCTCGTAAAAGTTCCAGGTAATTTGAGCTTGCTGGAGGCTGCTTCTCTTCCATGCGCCGCCCTGACCGCCTGGAGTGCTCTTTATGGGCTCGAGGGCCGGGCGTTAAAGCCAGGCGATACCGTGCTCACTGAAGGCACAGGCGGTGTAAGCACCTTTGCTGTCCAGGTGTGTTACCGCGAAACTAGCAACATGGTCTGGACTGGGTGGAACTAATCTTCTCAAAGTTTGCCAAAGCAGCCGGTGCCAAAGTCATTTCAACGACTTCGACAGCTGACAAGGCAGAAAAGCTCAAAGAGCTGGGCGCAGACCACATCATCAACTATAAGGAGAACCCCAAGTGGGGGCAGATTGCGAAGAGCTTGACACCCAATAATGAAGGCGTTTCCCTCATCGTCGAGGTTGGAGGGCCATCAACCGCTAGAGAGGTAGGCTAACTTCCATTTTTAAAAAAGAGCCCTTGAAGACACAATTAAGTCCTAACTCGAGAGCTTTGTTGGCAGGCGCTCAGTGCAGTTAAGATTGGAGGGTTGATCTCAATGGTGGGCTCCATCACCAGCTTTACTTCGCCTGGAAGCGACGAGAAGGCGCCGACGTTCCTGGACACCATTTTCAGCTGCTGCACGGTGCAGGCCATCACTGTTGGTTCAAGACTTCAGTTTGAGGACATGAATCGCGCCATCGAAGCAAGCGATATTCATCCTGTCTTAGATGAGCACGTCTTCAAGCTAGATCAAGCGCGAGAGGCCTATCAGTATCTCTGGGATCAGAAGCATTTTGGTAAAGTTATTATCCGAATTGCTTCCGAGGAACTACTGTAGAGTATTTCATCTAGCCTAGAGGTCTTCCATAGTCCCGCTATATGTCATAACTTAATACCAGGATTGCTTGAATTCACTAAACTTCGATTTTGAAATCTAACCTGAAGACTCTGCCGACTTCTACTCCTTTCTGGCCGCCGTACACCATTGGACTACAGTCATTTCGTCACTATCCGGTTATCAGTCTCTGCCAGGCGCATTTAGTCATCCTTGGACGCACAGGGTTCTCATTCAAGGTTGTGAGGGAACTCCGCTAAGGCAAGTTAGTATGTTAGACAGACCTCGGCCCACATAGATAGAGGTTCCTAGTGCACTGAAGCCTAACTCACCATTCTGTACATTTGATAACAGCCTTCCTCTCCAAGGTAACTACCATGTTGATTGTAAGTATCACAAAATCGCGCGGGAAATGTGATGTCTGCGTAGTAGTATTTTTTTATCTAAATAAGTTATTGTCTAATTCCAAATTTAAGGACCGCACCTGCCCAGGGAGAAGACTTTAACAGGCAGGACATACTACAAGGCCATTTATGGGCCTTAAACGCCTGGGCCTGCTTCTGCGCTGATAAATATGAGGAGATTAACGCTGTTGCTAATGATTCGTCCAGATTGAGAGCGTTAAGGAAACTGAGGCCCTAATATTCTCGATCTGCCTGGCTATTTGAATCTGGACAAAAAGTGTGAGAACGTGTAGGTAAAATTACTCTTATTCCAGTCTTTTTTACTGTCACTTTATAGATTGGGGTAGTTCATACTTAAATTGTCTTGTGGAGTTTTGGGGGTAGGTTTGTTATACATACCTTAATATCGTTTTGTCTCCGATATTATCTTGAACTTGTAGGCAACCTTGTTATAATCCGGCGCTTGATAACGCGTTATTTGTCTTCTTACTGGGAGAACATTTGCAGGTTTGCAGAAGCTAGGCCACTTATGGGAAAGGAGCCACTCAGTCTCGGCCGCGGGTCGATCCGCAATCTGACGCCCCGCGCCTCATTTTAATTAAGAATTATCAAACCTCGGCGCGTAAAAGCTTCATCTCTACCATTAGATCCACGATAAATAATGTCTGCCCAGCTTTGCTTACCGTGCCGGCATGCATTCGTCAATTTGAAGCCGCCCGAAACTAAACTGATTGACATTTATTATTCTCCATTCCACGAGGGTCCATGGAAAGCCTTCCAAGAGCAGTCAGAAGCGCCCCATGATGTTACCGCAGCTGTCGCCGCATGTGATTTTTGTGCATTCGCCGTCGCATATGCCACTTCGGATAAGGCTCTTGGCGAATATTCGATCGGTTCATTCGCTGACTTTGATCCCAAATCGCCTCGTCGGGAACAGAGCGAGCCTATGTTGGCTATATGGGATCGTGTCATGTATAACTTTGAAGATCTTTTCTCCAGAGGTCTTGGTCTCAGAAGACAATTAGTGGATAGTCTCAATCAATTTGATATGAGAATCTTCGACGCCTCAGGTTAGTAATCAGTCTCTGTTCATTGAACGTTCCCTGGCTCACTGAATTCGAGATCCTCGCTTGACATGTCATAGACCGATTGGCAAAACGTCAACAAGCACTTCTAGCCAGTCTAGTTTCAAGTGCTTGTCAACTTGGATCCAGAATTGCTCAGAGAATCATCCGTCATGCGAAAAGCTACACACGCGACGTGATCAGCTCCAAGATTGGCTCCCAGCTCGACTTGTGAAGATTATCTTGAACGACCAGGGCACACCCGAGACTATTCGAATTATAGAAACCAACAGGGACGAATTCAAAAATCTCCAAATCCAGTATGCGACCTTGAGCTATTGTTGGGGTAAGAAGGCACTCACGAAACTTCTCAAATCCAATTTCGATACCATGACGACTAGTGGCATGTCCGTACAAGACCTTCCCTTAACATTTCGCGATGCCATCACTGCCACAAACCGTCTTGGTCTCGAGTACATCTGGATAGATGCTCTCTGCATTATTCAACTTGATACAGAAGACTGGGATTCACAGTCAGTCACCATGTCCAAGGTTTACACGTATTCCGCCATCACTCTCGCAGCAGCAGCCTCATCAGACGCCCACGGAGGGCTTTTTCGTGACCGACAACCCACAGGTATCAATGGCACCCGAGTGGATCTGAAATGGCCTACCGCTGATTTCGAAGGCGAAGTCCTCATCGTGCCTACCGATCCATGGCTCAAGGCTGTCGCTAAATCTCCTCTCTTAAAACGCGCCTGGGTTTTCCAAGAACGTCTCTTATCACGCGGAACTGTCTACTTCGCGCACGATATGCTTTACTGGGAGTGCGGCGAGCTCTACGCTTCAGAACTTTACCCCGAAGGAGGGCCATGGGATTTACAGTACAGATACAAAGAGCATAACGCTTCTGACAGGTTGCTCCCCGGTGTGCAGGCTGTAGGAGACTATCGTTTCAAGCACATTTATACCGACATTCTCACGAAAGAATTGGCGCAGGATGGAGCAGTAACAAATGAGGAGATGTTTCTCTATGTGTGGGCTTCTGTTGTAGCCCAATATAGTGTTGGGAAACTTACGAATGGAACCGACAGGCTAATTGCTATTGATGGCGTCGCAGAGCAAATGACGAGTATTATGCCGAGAAAACATTATCTCAACGGGCTTTGGGGTCAGGAAAGCCTTCCACATTTCATACTCTGGCAGATCAGTTGGCCTGAAGAAACACCGCCCAGCACAAAGGTCGCACCTAGCTGGTCTTGGGCGTCTGTGAATGCGCCAGTAGAATTCTTCTTTCTATTCCGCGCGCAGACTCAGCCTAAAGTAGTCACGGAAGTTGTCAACATTCTGATTCCGGACGATGCAAAGACGGACGCTCTGGGAATTTCACCTTCTACAGCCCTGATACTCCGCGGTCCTCTAACAGAAGTACATTTCCGAAATACTTCACGTAATTTTCTAGGGCCATTACATTCGTGGTGGTGGCACCAGAGTCTAAGTCAACGATGGACCACCATCAATCCAGTTAACCCAAAGCCAATGCTTGTGTTTCTGGGGAAGGGCCTGAAGGCGGACCATCCATGTATCATTCTGTTGGATCGGGAACTGCCCAAGAACACGCGGGTCTTTGCATTCAAGATTGCAGAGGCTGAGATTAAGCAAGACGGGGGAGTTATGGTGCCGTCCGAGTGCGGGCTGTTGCTAAGACTCTGCACCGACAAGGAACAAGAACGTGGAACATTTGTCAGGGTTGGACTGTTTGAGATTGGGTTGAGTCAAATGCACAGGGATTGGCTCGATCATAAGGCGGTATTTAAATCTAGGACCAGATTGAGGGAAGAGATATGGAGCAACTCGGGGATAGAAGAGAGGTTCTACAGGGAAAAGGATGAGAATGGCAGGTGTGCCATTAAGATTATCTAAGAATTAGTATAGCAGATGAAGAACCATCTCATTATGGCAAGTTATCGAGTGAATACTACTAGGAGTGGATTTCATAGCGAGTTACTCAACTAGATTATTAATATCTTAAATCTTGGTCTTCCATTATTACAGAGTAACAATATGAGATAAGCGGGAAAGTAAAGACAAGCAACAAATAAAAGGCCGTATTTCCCGCGTGAGGGGTAGATTGGTTCAGATTTGACGCAGCTGAAGCCCAAGTCAATTGTTGATGGTGTGGTAGGTGTTCGAGCTACGGGGCTAACTAAGGCAGGATCGGCACTCGTTTAATCTAGGCCAATAAATAGAGTGAAGCGAGAGGCGAAGCCAACCGCAAATCGATGGCTACTTTACAAGGGGCTGCTGGTGATTATCTGCAACTGCCCGATAATCAATAAGCTAATACCTCATGCATTGAGAAAATTGAAAACTATGCAAGTCAATCCCAGCACGGAGATAATCATTTGGACCAACATGTTGCAGGTGAGGAAGCGTTTATTTGTTGCCAAGATATCCTTTTCTAAATATAGAGATGGGATTCAAGGACAGGCACAGCCCTTAGGAATATGCGGGCGCCTATTTTAGGCAATCACTCGTTAGTGGCTCTTCCCCGCAACGGAATCAGCCTCATCCAAGACATACTGGACGCTTTATGTCAGAGATTCATGACTCTCTTCAGGCACCCTCATTCTGATGGTTCTTACGTTCAATGCCGCTGGATATCACCTATCGAGATCTCAAGCTGTCAATATGTCGGACCCGCTGTCTATTGCTGGAAGCATTGTTGGGATCGTATCTCTTGGTATCACGTTATCTCAGGGATTATGCGATTATTATGCTGCTTACCAAGATTATAACACCGACATAGCCACAGCATCAGAAAGGCTCCGTCGCCTTCTGCACGTATTCCGAGAGTTGCGCGTGGACTCAGGCAACGACAGTTTAGAACCGACGAGCGAGTGCTCTGCAATGAAATTTCATCTTGTATCGAGGACTGTAGTGATCTTGTCACAGAGCTCGAGACTGAACTGTCAAAGCTCAGCTCAACGCCTCGCCGCGATACCATCCTCGAACTTCGACATGTAGGCCATCGCGTACTTTATCCCTTCCGAAAGAGCACGCTTCAGAAGCTGAGCGAGGACATCGACAGCATTCTATCTTGCCTATCATTAGCCATGCAGTTACTATTACAAAAGGACGTCGTTAAACTTGAGGACAGCATGGAGGATGTCAAAGGCTTGCTTAGTTTGGTAAGAGCTAGTCAAATCTCTTCAGATATCAAAGTCTGGCTCAGAGCCCCGGACGCCTCTGCCAACTTCAACGAGGCCACTCAAAAGAAACATCCTAATACTGGTCTATGGTTTGTCAAGAGCTCAGACTTCGCCACATGGCGCATCAAGCCGAATTCTTTACTCTGGCTCGTCGGCTTTTCCGGATGCGGCAAATCTGTTCTCTGTTCTACGGCAACTCAGTTCATCTACCGACACCGCAGAGGTAGTTCGGAAATCGGTATTGGATTTTTTTATTTCACATTTAACGACGAGAACAAGCAGAGCGCATCTCATATGCTTCGGGCTTTGGTCCTACAGTTCTACAGCCAGCTCGCTAGTGACGAGCATGACCTACTGTCACAGCTTCGTGGGAATTGCCGGAGCGGTGAACCGTCGAACCATACCCTCATGACCTACCTGCATCGTATTTTACAGAGCTTCAAGGAAGTCTATATTGTGCTGGATGCTTTGGACGAGAGCCCGAGAGACACGCATCGTGATGCCGTTTTACAAACAATCGTCGGTATTCGCTCGTGGTCTTTACCCGGACTGCACCTCATTGTATCGAGCAGGGACGAAGTGGATATTCGGGAACATCTAAACGTGGCATCCATAGAAAGAATTGAGATGAGGAACGGTTCAGTAGATCAGGATATCGCACTCTTTATTTCGCAAACTTTACAGGACAACAGACGGTTACAAAAATGGGCGGACTATCACGACAAGATTGAGGAAGCATTAGCTACGCGAGCTCAAGGCGTGTAAGTTCTTGGACTGTGCCAATTTCTCATTCCCAGAACTGACCAAGTAAGCTTTCGTTGGGTTGAGTGCCAGTTTAGAGCACTGGCAAGCTGCCCTGCGAGCGAACATCTTCTCGACCAGATCTTAGATACTCTACCCGTGACTCTCGATGAAACCTATACCCGAATGCTCAGCCAAATTTCCCCATATTCAGTGGACTACGCTCATCAAATGCTTACTTTGCTTTGTTGTGCGCGCAGACCGTTGACAGTGGATGAGCTCATCGTCGGTGTCGCGTTCCAGAAACAGCAAGACCCTCAATTTAATTCGAAGTGCATACTCAGGAATGAGAACGCCATCCAGGAAGTCTGCCCCGGGTTTGTTGAGATCGATGTTGACCCCTTCAGCTTAAATAGGACTGTACGTCTTGCTCACTTTTCTGTTCGGGAATACCTCACCTCGGGTCGGCTGGCGCAGCAGACAAATAAGAGTTCTTTTTGTATCGACTTAGCCAATGCTGAGAGGCACATGGCCTGTATTTGCTTAACAGTTCTTTTGAACCTCAAGGAGCTGGCAGAGCCGCCCTTGCACCAACTCGACATGTCAGTATTGGCAATTTATGCCGCTCAGTACTGGCCAGATCATTTTCGAAGTGGCCGGGTAGAACCCATAGTCGAAGGCAAAGCATTGGATCTTTTCACTGGCTCTCATGGTGCGTTTGAGACCTGGAGAGCAATCTGGGATGCGGATTCTTGCGGTGGCAAGGTGTCTCCAGGCAAACTAGTTCCACCTCTTTATTATGCTTCATTACTGGGTTTGGAAGTTATAGTAGTGAGGCTAGTCGAGAAAGGCGCCGATGTTAATGCGCAAGGCGGCTATTATGGCACCGCATTGAACGCAGCTTCGCACCAAGGTCATTTGGCGATCGCTCAGCTGTTGCTCGAACATGGCGCTGACGTCAACGCGCAAGGTCAATGTACTGGCACAGCATTACACGCCGCGTCTGGGGAAGGCCACGAAAAGATTGTGCAGCTACTTCTCGAAAGAGGAGCTTGCATTGACATGAAGGATTCGGAATGGAAAACCCCACTACACCATGCTGTCCTTAACGGCTGGAAGCGATGCGTGTTTCTCCTGTTACAGCGAGGAGCGATTCTAAAACCAGACAGTCATAATATGACCCCTTTCCACTACGCTGTCAATAACAATAATCAAGAAGTAACTCAAATTTTTCTTGATGCCGGCACACCGGTAGATTTAACGGTTAGACAAAGGCTAACCGCCGGAATGTTTCAAAACGGCTGGGATCGTGCTCAGAGTAGCGCGCAAAATCGGCAGTAAAAGGTTCTGTGAAGGTAGGCTTGACAAGCCTACACCTCGCAACCTTGATGGGCTGCCGAGATATGACAAAATTCTTGTTACAAAGAGGCGCTGATCCGAATTATGCTTCGGATTACGGTGAGACACCGCTGCACCTTGCCTTAAAAGGAGATTTGTTTGGGCCACGATGTCCTGCCAGTCCAGACTTTTGGAAGAATATAGACAACCGACTCGAGTGCATATTTGATTATTTGGAGGGCGAGGAATCTCTTTCTGTACAGCTTCGGGTCGATGAACTCAGATTGGAAATCATCGATCTTCTTTTAGAAGAGTCTACCACCAACGTCAACGCTCAGGACGCAGCCGGCGTTTCTCCTTTGCATATTGTGTCCCGTGGCAGAAATGCTTCTAAGTTTATGATCCAGAAGCTCATAGGGAAAGGTGCGAGAGTCTCAATGCGGACTAATGAGGGGAAACACCCTTGCATCTTGCCTGCAGCGCTGAGAACATTGGTGTCCTTACTGTTCTCTTGGATTCTGGAGCAGACCCTGCTGAATGTGACGAGAAGGGAGCCAATGCTTTGCATTACGCCGCTCGACATGGACATATGGAAACGATACGGGCTATCTTGGCTCACATGCCTGAGGAAACTCGAGAAGCTTTCACAAATTCAAAAGACAAACGCGGCAAGAACGCAGTACATCACTTATGCAAGAATTTCAAACGGAATGGAGGAGTCGATAGCCTCAAATCTCTGTTGGAATTGTCACATGGCGTTAATGAACTTGACCAGGCAGGCATGTCGCCGACGGCTATATTCCTCAAGTCACGTGCCTTTTGGCAACGCGATGAAGATACAGAGGCATTGCGTCTTCTCTTTGGACATGGCGCAGATCCAACTTTTGAAACAAAACAAGGTCTAAACTTGGTACATCTCGCCGCGAAATCTGGCAGGGCTTCCAACGCTCTGTTACAAATACTAGCAAATCACAGGGTAGATATGAGGGCTAGGGATAAGCAAGGACGTACCGCATTTCATCATGGTGCTATCAGCGGTAACCTTACAAAGGAAGCGCTGTATTGTCTTCGTGACGAATATCAGTTGTCCACTGAGCTACTGGATGAGCAGGGAAAGACGCCTTTAGCATACGCAGTTGAGAAGGGTCAGGGGTATCACCATCCATACATGTTCGACCCAACCCGATGGGCAAGGATTCAAACGCTATTACGCGAGTAACACATAAGTGCAAGACTGGGAGGCCTTGGTATTTTAGTATAACCTGCACTGATTATAATTCAATAAATCACGCCCTTTTTGTTGTTGCACCTGTTCATTAATGGTCATTATAGTTTTCAACAGAGATCTTCGAAAGCAACCGACATGGTGTCGGGTTATCTTGTCCCTAAGCCCTAGCCGGATAAGAACATCCGGTACCTCCTAATATATTTTCCCTATTAATAAGATCTGTCTTATTGTATTTACCTCACTCTCTTACCCAACATAAAACGTATTAGTGTCAAAAATACTTAGTCTATCTTATTACTCGAAGTAAAATAATAGCTTATTAATACTAGCTGTAATACTTCGATACAATATATCACGATTGCCTTTTATGCTGAAATTAACAGGAAATTTCGAGGTATTATGTAAAGACATAAGTCTGCTTAATGGAATGTGTAAACATAAGAGTGAGGTATAATATAAACTTGATTCGAGCTAAATTTATTCTATGGGTAATATATAATGTTGTCAGAACTTTGAAGTTTAGCAAGAACTGTATAACCCTATTGCACCTTCTCTGATTTAAGCGCCGTTTCCGTTGTAGGCAATCAGGTTAGGGCTGCCAGAGAGTGTGCCAGTGATCTTTCCAGATGTGCCAAGGGCCTTGATACGGCTAGCCACAGAAGCAGGGGTGGTAAGACCTTCGAGGACCTTAAGGTAAAGGGCGAGACCAGCAACGTGGGGAGAGGCCATAGAGGTTCCACTGATGGAGTTAGTGGCGGTGTTAGAGCCAATCCAGGCGGACAGAATGCCTTGGCCAGGAGCAAAGATATCGACACCAGCGCCTTTGAATAGTTAGTTAGTTAATTCGGACTTAAAGAGGAGTGGGATTAACATACCGTAGTTGGTGAAAGAGGTAGGCCTCCAGGCAGAGGTGAGAGCAGCAACAGTAATAGCGTTGGGTGCATTGGCAGGGGACTGGCTAGAGACGGGAAGAGGGTTTCCGTTCTCATCACCGTTTCCGGCAGCAACAACAGAGAGGACACCAGCGTTGTAGGCAGCGTTAATAGCAGTGACCCAGGCTTGAGATGCATCACCACCTAAACTAGCTGTTAGTGTAAATTTTCACATCACGGGAAAATGCATCATACCAAGAGAAAGGTTGATAACGGCCTTGCCGGCGCGTCCCTTGGAGGTGATATCGTTCACAGCCCAGTTGAAGCCAGCGAGAACACCAGAGTCAGTTCCCTCTGCACCCTGGAAAACCTTGACGGAAACAATGTTTGCCTATAGAAGTTAGCATGGTTTGCTCAATAGTCAATATACAGCCGCGTGCACTGACCTTCTTAGCAACACCATAGGTGGAGCCGGCAATAGTGGCGGAAACGTGAGTGCCGTGTCCAAGAGTGTCAGTGTTAGCTCCGGAAAAGATGCTGTATCCTGCAACAGCGCGGCCACCGAACTGGGAGTGGGAGATCAAAACACCGCTGTCGACGACGTAGGCGTAAGATCCCTCACCAGCAGATGAATCATAGATGTAGCTGGTAGAGCCAGAGGTGCGGTGGGAAATCGTTCCAAGACCCCAGGGGGCTCCCGACTGGGTAGTCAGGGCCCTAGCAGACAGCTCGCTGGGCTCCTCGAAGCTGAGTCTGACAACCTTATCGGGCTCGACGAAAGCAACCTGGATCTTTGTTAGTAGGAGTCTTTAGATTGATCATTGAAGCTTACCTCAGGGCTGGCCTCAATCTCCTTGATAGTGTCCTCATCAAACTGTCCAGCATAGGCGTTCCAGTTCTTGATGTTGAACTTGTGTTCGATACCAGCAGTCTCACGCTTGGAAAGGCTGCGGCGATGAACGTCGCCAACCCACTGAAGGTGAGACTCGACCTTAGCAACAGAAGCAGTGGACTTGAGGGTGACGATGTATTTGCCGGGGATCTCGTCCGAACGCTTGCTTGGTGCGGTGGGAGCACCAAGAGCGGCGGGCAAGAAAGCTCCCAGGTAGAGAGCGAGACGAACGAGGC
This sequence comes from Fusarium avenaceum, assembly GCA_025948275.1. Lineage (NCBI taxonomy): Eukaryota > Fungi > Ascomycota > Sordariomycetes > Hypocreales > Nectriaceae > Fusarium > Fusarium avenaceum. The sequence continues at coordinate 289,174 of CP109669.1, forward strand.
TGGCCATGATTGATGAACAGAGAAGTAATCAGAAGAGTGGTGATGGATGATACTGATGTCGAGATACTAGATTCGAGGACTCATGGCCATGATTTATAGTCATTTGTAAATTCGACTGAGACGGCTTCTAAGTGCCGTTTACTTGCTAAGACTGACTTATTGATGTGATCAATTGCGCGATAGTGTCTATGTAAGGCCTTCGCTATCGGACTTGGCACAGCTTCCTAAATGGTCCACTGCCGATGCACCCCAGAAAGGAAGGTCACACTTTAACAAGGTTAATTACAAGGTTAATGCAGGAACTATTGCGAAAAGACCACGGAGAACAGCAATGGCGTCAAGAAACGCATCGATTGTCACAATTCTAGCCTTTAATGCTCGTATAATCCGATGGTCGGGCGGTTAGCTGGTTATTTACTCGTTGACATTGGAAGATAATCAAATGTGGGGTTCATGACATTGAACTCTCACCATAATAGACGCTAATGATGCAAGCTTATCAGGTGGCAGATATCGCTAGCAATTATTTCTTGACTAGTTATATCTACATTTCATTAAAAGCCAATAGTAAAAACACATAAACAACTACCTAAAAACAAAAGGATTATGCTTAAAAGCATCTCAATTACAATTCGGGTAAATATAAACATTTTACAAGCACATGTGTTTAAGGAATAGCTATAGACAGAGCAGTATGAATAGTGGAAAGTCGGCCCGCTTGAACGACAATGCCCTTGCTCCAGTGATCAACTTCCTCAATGAGACAGCGGATGCAACAATCTCCAACTCCAATACAGGCAGGCCTATGGACCGACATGAAACGCGCCAATCAATTGGATTATATACGAGCAATAGCATCTACCCATTATGGCAGTTGTTAATGGCGCTCTTGGCCTCTTGGCAGGTCAAACCGAGACTTACTTTGTAGCGGGTGCCTGTTATCTCGAGACTCAAAGTAGAAGCTGCGGAAAAGGTTAGTAATGTGGACCGAAAGGCAGAGTTGAGGGGTCAATTCTGACAGTAGCTATGAGGGTTAATTGACTAGTTTCCTTGTGTTGTGAAATAATTTAAGGGGCAAGAGAGGAAGCTTTTATGCGAATGACTATGTGATCAGAGTTTACTTACGGTTTGTAACTTTTACTGTCTTTGTTATGCTAAGCTTAATCTTAAGTTTATTTTTATTCTTAATATTAAGATATTTAAAAATCCTACGGATAGGCTTAATAAAGTTTAAGGTTAAAATTGAAATACGCTAGTAAAGAAATGTTCTTTCTAGCAGATCAACCTGGAACTTGAAAGCGAAGATCAGATTAATATGTTTCCTACACTCTCTGCCATTGGTATTGGCTATATAGACGGTGTTTTACTGTGTTTGTATTCGATAGCGACGGATATACTGAGGTTGCTATTTGTGTTGCCAACAGCATTAATTTTAGCGATGGTGATCAATTTTAACACTGGTAAGAATGATATTTATCAGTACATAGCAATTCTCCATGCACTTCCAGGACCGCTTCATACTTCTATTTCATTGCCAATAGACTTCCTATAGACTTCCTACATTGCTAATACTCCGCAGGCTTCTAGAAGGAGTGCCAGTTCTTTTTTTAACGGCATGACCTCTTGACAAGTGGGTGTATAGAGAACAGCCACGAGGTGTATTCAATCTTCTTGCCGTGGCCTAGACTTTCGATAGTAAAGCATTGAAGGAAACCTAGGAGTAGGCCCGTAGAGACGGATGCGGAGACTTCCATAATGGACATAACAATCAGATCATGGATAATAGTGGGGATAAGTATAAAATACTTTTAGACAGGATTTGGTCTCAATAGGGCAGAATTATCAGTCATTCTAAATTATCCACGTAAATTGCTACCACATTACCAAAATGGATTCTTAGTAAAGAGGCCCCTAGGGTTATAGTGGTTAATAGAGGTTTGGGGATCTCTTAGACGAGTATTACTATGAAGTCATCGATGGTGCAATTATCAAAGAAGACACATATATTTAACCACAACTCAAAGTTCAGTAGATTATATATCTGTCTTTATATCATATACTCAATCGATCTTGCTTAGTTAGCCCCTTCTCAGCTTAAGCTAATATGTCATTATGTTAATTTTCACTCTTATTATTAATGTCCCTAATGAATTCAAGTTCTATTTATCTAAAATACACCTGTTGGTCTGTTACAGGGTAGCTAAGGTACACATTAATTATATTAACCTGTTAAAAAAGAAATATACATATATACAGGATTCATAACTAGAGGAATGGGTGTATTTTCAGTGCCAATATCTACTTTTTTTATCTCATTGTAGATTTATATTGTGGTAAAAAGTGTCTTAGAAGACTCCTTGCCCCCATTTGAATAACGAATTCCGTAATCTGAAAAGCTACAACTATTTATATAATTTAACTTAAAGGCCACAATGCATTAAAACTGTTAGTATTTATTTACAGTGTCTTGTATTGTACTGGTGAATTTAGATACATCTTATTACTTCCTGCTTTTTCAACGTAGCCTACTATGGAGATTGTAATGAGGAGCTTTCGCCAAGATATTTAGCGGCGTCACAGTTCCCCTTGAGCACGCAAGCGGTTAGCGGGTGTTTGATAAGATAGAGAGATAAGATAAGAATACTCACTTCTTATCTTTTCAAGGCCCTGGTTGCTTTTTACCTGCGCCTCCATTACACCATCTAATTTTATCTAATTGTATGACGTGAGATATTTCTATCCAGTATTGGATGATATTAAAGCTGATGTGCATCTCGCGGGGGAGGTGTGGGTAAAAGGCAGCCAGGGCCTCAAAGACATAAGGCTGATAAGCCTTCCCCTCTTTTCTTCTCTCCTCTCCTTTCTTTATCTTCTTTCTTCTTTACTAAAAGAGGGATTGGTTAAATACTACAGTAATATGCGTAATAAAGTTAATAGCAAGCATACAGTACAGGCAAGAACAGTTTTCTCTAAAGCAATGCCCATCTCAAATAAAACACTGTTTTAACAGCAGCTGAAAATCTCCAAGACATGGTGTCTGCACCGCCATGGGATTCTATTTTCAGCCTGTAAGGCATAGCCACGAAAGTGTTCTAGACCGCGATCTTTTTGTCTGACACAATACCAGAAAGATTATTGTAATATATAATTGCGTTATTACCGGAACGCTAAAAAAACATTTTCCATAAACACGGCATCTGCAAAACTTCAAGCAATCTGATTTATAATAAATCTTTGCAATGAATCTTAATAACGCCTCTCATCAAGCCCTGCTTCAGGTTCGCCCTACAATAGCCGGAGAGGGCATTGAAACAAAGCACGTATGTGTGGAGACGCGCGGCAAACACGCGTGGTTGCAATCAGTTTGGGAGTGGTACCTGATTCCTCTCTATCTGTCGTACACGACCACCGTCGCATTTTATATCGTTTACCGGCTCAACGGCACATCTTTTGCAATTGACGGCTCATCCAACCGCGAGAAAAGACTCAATCAATCTGACGTGACGACTATCATCTCAGTGGTTTTGGTAATTGGCAGGACTATCTGTTCTGCGTGGCAGGCGCTTGCAACTTGGCGATGCGCTTTCATCCTCCTTGAAAAGAACGGCCTTTCTCTAGCTGACACAAGTCGCCTCATTTCATGGCGAGTACCAACACTCGCTATGTTTCGTGCATCGACGTTACACACCGCTCGTCACCCTCGCAGAATGAGATGGATTGTAATCCTGATTTTATTACTCGCCTGGCCAGCTCAATTTTCAAATCCAATCGCCTCTGGCTCCGTATCCTGGGTGCCCGTAAGGGTTTACAAAACCTCCACTTCATCTATCTCACTGAGTGGTTCGCCTGTCACTTCATCCACCTGGCAATGGTTTTCCGCGTACTCAACTGTCCGGGAAGCCTTAGTCAAGAAGTCAGCAGGCTACGCATTCTTGGCTTCTACAACCATGAGAAACGAGAGTGGAAGACCACATGTGCCTCCCGCTCAACGTATAGTCACGCAATTGAAGTCATATCCCAACGCGACAGCTGTGAGGAACGCAACAATACCTGTTTTCAAAATCAAGGATTTTGAGTGGGTCACTGATGGCATGACCCTTCCATCTGGAATAGAAACTGCTGTGAATTCCCACCTCAGCGGGTATTTAAACATTTCGAGACCAGACGGACCTTTGGCGCAGGTCCTGCCTGGGAATTCAGCTCTGCTCAAGGATACGCCTTGGCGGCCGCTTCCGGCGGAGGAGTTGCCACGGGCCGAGGTGTTCTCCGGGGTCAAATATGCTGGGATCTACATTTCCCGCAACGACAACAAAGGGTTGGGCATGAACTTTGACTGTCATAGTGGCAAAAGCGACTTCGACCCCTTGCCAGATGGAATCAAACTCATCAGTATCAGCTTCAGCAATGATTACACCGATTGCTTAGCTGTTGCAAAGCTCTGGATTACTGCAGGGGTAACGCAGTGTTATCAACCAGGCATTCCTTCTTCAGCTAATCCAGCGTGCCTTCTTTCATCCGGAGTCCTGACCGCGAACACCATTGCAGTCTCAGCAGATGTTCTTGTTCAACAAGCCTTCAGTATGATGCCAGAAGTACAGGGTGTAGTAGGTGCCCTTGGCTTGTCCGACCCCAAGGTGCAGAACGGAAATCTAGAGACTCACCTTCGCAATTCTCTTGTTCAGGCTTATCAGGGTAGTTGGAGCGCGCTCACGGACTATTTTTCTGATCCAGAGCAAGCGGTCCAAGCAGAGATTTGGGAGCCATCTCCTTTACTGCAAGCTCGGGTCGTGGCGTGGCGGATATACCTATGGCTTGGAATTAATGGACTCTTGGTAGTCTCTGGCCTGCTTCTATTTGCTGTGCAATCGATGTGCAGGATTAAGGCGGTTAATGACCCGGTAATAGCAAGTCTCATGATGGATAGCTCAATGGTCACGAACACGGACAAAACTGGTCTCTGTAATGCCCTTGACGTTAGTGCCGGGCATGGAAATGTAGAGATGAAGGTATGCCTTAAGGCGGACAGTTATACTGCCTTGGGAGAGGAGTATACCCACCACAAACTAGTACCGCAGTATCTAAATAATGTGTAGAAGTTTACGTATATAAAGCGATTCTTTATATAAATACTAGAATAAATATAGATATTAATAAAAAGTCTAGTAATACTTTTAAAAAAGAGATATATAAAGAGCATCAATCTAAAGAATGCGCGGTCTGTTCTGTAACCCAAAACAACGCAACAACACTGGCCGTAACACTCAAGTACAACATGTCGGCGTTGTATCTTATTTCCCAGTCAAAAAGAAACTCCTATTTGCCACATAGAGATGAAATGGCGCAGTAGCATCCATCTTGGACTGAACGGCTGTGAGGTTTTAGCAAGAGGCAGGGCGGTAAGTCATAGAGTCACACCATGACAAAATCGGCAGGATAGGGGTATAGAACTTATGTGATTAACAATAATTTTGAGTTAATTAATGGAAAAAGGCCCAACATTTATTGGTGAAATCCGTCCAAGTAGCGGATGTTCAGGCAGCCTTTAATTGTTTTTACTTGTCTTATCTTAACAATCTAGTGGTATTTTCACAGCCACTTGCTAGTGACAAGAGGCGGGGCTTGATGGAAAGAGCAGAGACTTGGCCATAGGTAACGGTTCACTACGTCGAAATCGCGAACTGTTAATATTCGCGGTCGTTATCTAACGCTCGAACCCAAATTTTCCATATTTCGATTCAGTATGGAGTGCGGAGTAAAGGTTTGGTCCAACGGTTATAACTACGTATGGAGTTAACATGATCCGTTGAGTTTGAGATGGGATGAGGTGGGTCAGAACATAATCCGCGCTCACATCAACGTTGACAAAATCTATGCGTCGCTCTTAAGTGAAGTCTAGACCAAGTCTTTCTGTCAGCCTTGCTTGCTGGATGCACACTTATTCCGTAGCTGTGAGGGGTTTTTGGTGGAGATGCCTCGGCTCAGGCTTGCTAGGCGTGATTGCTGATTGGCGGAGCATGTTGATCATCGCTCGCCCCACCTTATGGGTTAGGGTCTGCCCACAACACCAAAGTTGCTCCACTTGTTCACCTATCGTACCTTTCTAGATACCCTCAGTCCCTATCGGCTAGTAAAAACCGTGTCTCAGTTATGGGGAAACTATATTATCAAATTAACAAGGGTTTCTTAAATACTTCAAAGCTATCACGTTGAATGCTACTATTGCAAATGTAGGTGAATAGAGTTCAGTGATACTAACTAACAGAAGAGAAAGGAAAGATACTAGCTATGAAAAACAAAAGAAATTACTAGACTACAACAGGAACATTAACGTTCTTTGAGAAATCCGCAATGGTATAGCAGAGAGCATCAAACAATTGCTCAGCAAAGTCCACGCCCACATGTTCACCCTTAGGGTACAAGAAACAGACTTCAGTACTGTTTGAATCCTGCGGTGTAGTGAGGACGCTAAAGTCGGCAGTATCCTCCTGCGAAGCGATCGCACCCACGCTGTACGTGTTGTCTCCGATAGACAGATTGTCCGTTTGAGCCATGCTCTGATGCTGGACCATGGTAGAAAAGCCCATTGCTCCATTGTCATTCCAATCAGTACAGTTCCTGATGATCTCACTAAAGCCAAGTGATTCATATGGCATGTTATCCACTTGTTGATGCTGGATATGTCGGAGAAGATCGAGCACGGTCCAGGAGGCTTGGTAATGCACGCGCACGGGAACCACATTCAGGCAAGGGCCGACGACGGCTTCGATACCGGGGACGTGACGTATATTGCGTCCGCTGATGAGATGGCCAAACACAACATCTGTCTTCCCAGTGGCTCTGGCAAGGACTGTGGACCAAGCTGCCTTGACGACAGTAGCGGTAGTGATGTTGTAAGCCGCTAGAGAGGGTGTAGCCACAACCTTCTTCAAATCTTGAATGGGAGTTGTGCGCATGGCACCGATCTGTCGAGGGATGATATCTGTTGGAGTGGAGTTCTTGAGGAGAGACCGCCAGTATGTGTATTGTTCGGATCTGGCTCTGCCCCTCACGCCGCAGATGTATGTCGCGTATGAGGGAGCGGTGATGATAGGTTCTCCCTCGTAAGATGCCTTCAAGGCGTTGAGAATAGTCGGAAAGCAGACACCGTCGTACAGGGCGTGAGATAATCTGATGAAGATCCTGTGTCTTTGGGAAGAGTTGTGTCGCGCAACGATAAAACGGAGAGAGGGGCGCTCAGGGCGTGCAGGTTGGCGAAGATGGTCTGATTCAAGCTCAGAGGTGAACTGCTCGATGTCGTCGACGTCTTGGATAGTAACATCAGGCTGAACGTGGCGGAGGATAACTTGTACGTAAGTCGCCTGATAGGGAACGAAGACGGTGCGGAGGATATCGAAGGTGGCAGTGACGTTTGTGATACTTTCTTGTAGAAGGGCAACGTCCAATGACCCGGACCCATCGAGGTAAAAGAAGTTCAGCATCCATCGTGAGTCTAGTAGGCTGCCTTGAACGGCTTGGGCTTGGAAGTCGGTTGTTGGGAGGACATCAATGATACTGGCGCGAGAAACGCCGACAAGAGGGCAAACAGTGTCTCGGACGAATCGTTCAGGGTATTGCTGTCCGAGAAGAGAAAGTGGTTGGTAGACATGCTCTTCTATGACAACGCCATCCTTCTTGGAGTCTATTACGGAAGTGTCGTCGTCGGTAGACGCCATATCGCCGTCTTTGTATGACTTGTCTCTCAGGACCTTGAGCATAGAGCCGAATGTTGGGTTCTTGAAGATATCGGCTACAGTGAGAGGGAGGTCTTGGGCTCTAGCGTCGCCAACCATGGCCATGGCGATGATGGAGTCACCGCCGTACTCAAAGAAGCTGCCCTCGTATGTCATATCAGTCGTGTCAATGTCAAGATGGTCCCTCCACAGTGCTGATAGTTTCTCCTGGAAGCGGTCCTTGGTCAGGGTACCCCAAGAGGCTGAGGGCGAGAAGAGCGTGGGACCAGGACCTGTTGAGTAGCTGCTGACTGTCAAGGTTGGGGTTGTAGCGACACGGTGCATATCGTCGTGCTGGAATGTCCAGCCGTCTACCTCAGATGAGGCAACTTGGGTAGGTAGAGTTGAATCCTGCGACACCCGTAAGTGTGACAAGGCTTCCTCGCTGTGATCGATGATATCGCCTAGTACCTCGGACATGATGTGAGCAAGGTCCTTGGCTTGCGTGTGGGAAAGAACGCTGGTCCAGTATCGGAACATAATGCCTTCATCACCGCGAGTGGTGTTTGCGTTGAGTGTAACGGCATATTCACTGGGATCAAAGGCATCAACCGACTGGTATGTAAGGGCCCCAACATCTGAGTCTTCGGATGAACCGGCGTTCTGGATGGACACAGCTGTGTTGAAGAAGCCACGCTTCCCTTGTCCAAGTGCATGAGTAACGCGTGCAAGAGAGAAATGCTGATGCGGCAGACTGTTGACGTAGTCTTCTTGGGCGTCGAGGAAGAGTCTCTTGAGAAGCATGCCGTGTGTGAATTGGAAGCGGAACACGAGCATGTTGATTAAAGGTCCAACGATATCAGCGACTCCATCAATTCGAGCATCGCGACCGGATGCCAAGTATCCGAAGCAAACGTCCTGGGAGTTGGTGTATTTTCGAAGAACCAGTGCCCATGCGACCATGATGATGTTGGAGAATGTCACGCCGAGCTCCAAACCGAGAGAATGAAGTTCGGAGAACCGGTCGAAGTCGACTGTAGCGGAGCCGAGACTCTTAGCAGCCATGTGGTCTGAGTTCATGGTGGGGAATTCGGTGCAGCAAGCGCCAGAGAGATAGCTCTTCCAGTAGATGAGACTTGAATCAGGGGATTGGTTGGAGATGTATTTGATGTATTCCTTGTAGGATGGGGCCTTTGTGGGCGGCAGGCTGTTGGTGTAGGCGCTAGAGATGTCCCGTAGGATTGTCGCTGTGGAAGCACCATCTGTGACAGCGTGGTTCATCTCAAGCTTGATAAAGACCTTGCCCTGTGTTGTCTCGCAGATGGTGATCTGATAGGGAAGTGTGGGCTGTCCATGTTTCTTATTCGTCTTTCCGAGCGATCTGGTGTTGAGCTTTGCCATGACATCGATCTCACGACACTTGATCGTGCTGATTCGAGCCTTCCGAGGCTGTGTAACGACTTGATCGAAGGAGCCGCCGCGGTGAACACTTTCAATGAAGATGGTACGTAGTGCAGCATGACGTTCAATGACTTCCGAGCAAGCCGAAGCTAACTGCGCAGCATCGATAGTTGCACCAGTAGGAGATGATACTTCGAGGACAGCGTGGAACAAGTACTGCGAGGGATCAAGTAGTTGACTGAGTATGATACCCTCCTGCATTGGCGAGCATGGATACATGTCCTCGACTTCATTGTAATGAACATGAGCGGCAGGGAGAGACTTGTCGACGATCTCTTGAAGCCCGGCGTAATCTAGGGGCATGAGAGGGAAGTCGCTGAGGGTGGGGAAGGATGGAGCTGTGGCGAGCTCCTGTGCCATATTGGTGAGAACGTCCTTGCAGGTGATGACCCATTTCTGAATGAGATCCTGATGGAGCATGTGCTTGTTGTACATAAAGGTGAATCGGATGTCTTCATCAAGAATAGCAATGGAGATCTCAAAGAGAGCCATGCGTTGAGTGTCGGGTCCAACATCTGAAATGGCTTTGTTATCCTCCTCGCTGAACGTCAGGTTGGAAGAGCGCAAGATAGTATCTTCTTCACCACTCTGTTGAGAGCGGCCAAGGAAGTTCAAGAGAATCTCCATAGGTTCATGATTGTTGAGGTGGGCCTCACCCGATTCGGTAAGGTAGCGCTGAGCAAAGTAAGGACGACCGTTGCTGGGGATGCTACGTCGCAAGTCTTTGACCTTGCGAACGTAGTCAATAGTGTCGATAGGGTCGACACTCTGTTGAGATACGTGAATAGGGCAAAGGGAAGTGAACCATCCGACAGTTTCGGAAAGGTCAATGGTGTCGTCCCAGGGTTCACGACCGTGGCCTTCATTGAACAATGTTGGGAGCTCACGCCCTGGGAAACATTGCCCGAATGACTGGAGGAGAGATGAAATGAAGAGATCGAGAGGTTCGGTTCTGAGTGCTGTATGGGAGTCGTTTAACAACATAGAGAGGATGCTGGAATCGGAAAGGGAAAATGACTGCTGAGTGACTTGGGAATAGTTGTTGGGAGCGTTCGACATGCCCCAGAAGTCCAGATCTGCGGGTTGCACAGTAAATGGAAGTAATGCTTCACCTTGCTTCTCAAGTGACTTGGCATGCTCGATCTGTGCGACGTTCCATCGTCGGAACGAGAGGGGTTTGGGTGATAGAGAAGAAGAGGATGAGAGTAAGGTCTCCAGGTCCTGGGCGATGTTGATCCAGGACACGACGTCGACGACAAGATGATGGGCTATGAGTGAGATTGTTGGATAACAATCAGGCATTTTGAAGTGGTCAACGATAAAGACTGAACCGGAAATGTCAATGCTCTCTTGGCTGGAAGCGATAAGCTGAACCATCTCGGACGTGGTGTTGACGTCGTGGAAGTGCAAGCCGTAAGCATCTTCAGTATCTGAGGCAATCTGTTGTGTCCACTCTCCATCAATGGATTTGCTGAAGCGGGCGCGAAGCATAGGATGTCTCTGTACAAGAGTATGAATGGCTTGTGCAAACCTGGCTGTATCAATGGAGCCATGGATGGAAAGGAGTTGGCTCTGGTTGAAGCGGTCTCCACGGTTCTTGTTGGAGCTGTTGTTGAAGAAGAGCTGTTGGATTGGCGACAGTGTGAATGGCTGGTTGTCGTCCTCGTCATCTGGTGTGTTTCTCTGTGGACGTCGGTCTTCCGTCTCGATAAGAGAAGCCAACTCGGTGATGGACTTGCCGCTCATGATGTCTCGCATGGTGAGTTTGACTGAGTGATCGCGGCAGCGAGACATGATTTGCATGGCCATGATGGAGTCACCACCTAGAGAAATAAAAGAGCGGTTGGTGGGTGTCACATCCTGTGGCATGCGAAGAACTGAAGCCCAGATTTGTTGTAGTAGACTTCCAATTTCCGTGGTGTCAGACACTACAACATCATCGCTGTGACCACCGTCAACCAGAAACTCGGGCATCTCCATGTCCATGTTGGCCAGCCAGCTCTGACAGCTAACCCTATCAAGCTTGCCAGATAGCAGCAACGGAATAGCGCTAACCACGAGCCAGGAAGAGGGCATCATGTAAGGAGGAAGGTTCTCGGATAGAGTGTGCTGCAACTCAGAAACCTGGAGGCGAGCAGCTTCCATGTCAGAATCAGAAACCGGAGTGAAGTCCGAAGTTGCAAGGCCTGGGTTCTCCGACTTGGAATCCTTGAAAGAGACAATGGCCACCAGTCGGCCCTTGAAGATACCGGATTTTGGCAGTGCGACGAGGGCATTGCGAAGACGTGTATCAGACTCGAGACAGGATTCGATCTCGCCGAGCTCCATGCGCTGGCCGTGAAGCTTGACCTGATTGTCCTTGCGACCGATGTACGTCAAGCTTCCATCTGGGCGATACTTGACCAAGTCGCCTGTCTTGTATAGACGAACAGGCTTCTCAGTAAAGGAATGCATCCAAGCCGGGTCTTTCACGAAAGCTTGTGCTGTCTTGCCATCGTCGTTGAGGTAGCCGCGGGAGAGGATAGGACCACTGATGAGTAGTTCGCCTTCACAACCCACGGGAGAAAGACGATTGTGATCCCTGGGATCGACGATCCACGTGTGGTTACCATCCATAGCACGACCAATGTTGGTATGATCCTTGTCGCCTGAGACGTGGGCATTGGCAACGGCAAAGATAGTGCACTCAGCAGGCCCATAACCGTTAATCAACTCAACCTTGTCTGCCCATTTGGAAATAGTCTCAGCTGACATGGCCTCGCCTCCACAGACAAGAGTCCGGAGTGTCGTAAATTTGGAGGGATCTTGCATATTGGCAAGTGAAGGCGTTAAGAAGGCCCAGGTGGCGCCGAGTGAGTTCATGGCACCTGGAAGATCGGTCATCCTCATCTCTTCGCTAGGAACGCAGAGGCAAGCGCCGGTTATAAATGCACCGAACGTCTCTCCCATGGCGATGTCGAAGGCGTAGGATGTGAAGTGGAAGACGCTTGAAGTTGACATGACATTCATGCGTCTCATGTAGGCTTTGCTGCTAGCGATAAAGGTGGCATGCTCAATGACAACACCCTTGGCCTTTCCAGTACTGCCGGAAGTGTATATGACAAAAGCGGCATTCTGGGGTGCCACAGTTGGAAGATCTTGCAGTGTGACATGTTGATGGGTGTTGAACAAACCTTCGCCGACCTTGATGACAGTGTCAATAACACCAATGAAGCGGTCTTGATACTGCGGTGAACACAACGCGACACGAGCGTTGCATTCACGGGCGATCTCTGCGTGACGAGCAGGAGGATGAGCGGGGTCCATAGGAACGATTGCACCGCCTGCAAGAATGACAGCGAGCATGGCGACTGAAGTCCAGACAGACTTGTCCATGCAACATGGCACCATCACCTCGACACCTACGCCCCGCTGGACAAGATGCTTAGCGAGGCCTGCAGCGTGTTGTGCGAGGGACTCATAGGTGAGATGGCCGTCCCAGGCACGGATGCTGAGAGCGTTGGGAGAGGTGGCCACTGTTTGCCAGAACAAGCTGGGGATAGCGTCAATTGGAATATCGTGCGAGTGGCTGTTCCATGCTTTGATCATCTGGGAGTCCTCTTGACTGTGAAGCTGAAGGTCGGACACCATGCGATCAGGCTCCTGTGAAAGAGAAATAAGCTGTTCGACAAGAGCGCCGAATTGATGAGCCATACGCTCTGTCTGCCAGCTTGTCAAGACGGTTTCATCATGATGAATCGTCAGAACCAAGTTGTTTGCCTCAATGGAGCATTCGATAACCAACGGGTAAGTGAAGAAGCTCTTATGCTCAACCTGTTCGTCAAGTGACTGCAACAGCTCCTGGTCCTTTGCTTCATCGTCACCGTCGCCAGACTGAATGACAAGCAAGTTCCTGAAGTCGCAAGCAACAGCGATCGAATGTCCAAGACGCTTGATGTGCTGGAGACCAGCGTGCTGATGGGGGATGACCTGGGCTGCCTGCTTGTGAAGAGTGCTCAGGAAGTGGCCAACTGTAGCACCTCGGTTGATCTGGACTCTCCAAGGCACTGTGGTAAGAGTTGGGCCGAGAATATCCTCCACATGATCAAGAGCAATGTCACGACCGGACAATGTCTCACCGAAGCCGACATCATCAGAGCCAGTCTGAGTCGCCAGGAGAAGCGCCCAAGCTGCGCGAACGATGGTTGGGATGGTGATATCGATACCGAGGGCATCCTTGCTGTACTGTACTGTATGATGCACCGAGGCATGGGAAGGCTCCTCGTCGGTTGCAATTGTAGTTGGGAAATGAGATACAAGAGAGGCGTCCTGGAATCGGGCCTTCCAGAACTCGTCTGAGGCTTGACCATCAGTGTCGACTAGGTACTTGGCGAAGTTTGCGTAGGGAACCACTGGTGTTAGGGTACTCTCTTCGTGGTAGAAGTCAGTGACAAGCTTGAGGATGGATGGCATACTCCAAGCGTCGTATAGAGCGTGGTGCACCGTCCAGACGAAGTAGCGCATGTCAGCACTGGAAGAGTCCACAATAGCATAACGAGCCAGTACCCCTCCATTGCGATCGGGGATGGGGCTGATAATGGTACTGGCTTCAAGGTTGCTGAAGTACTCCCATTCGATCTCATGTGGGGTGAGGATGGCTTGGTAAGACTTGAGGGACTGAGCGTTCACGATTCGTGATCTCAAGATGTCGACGTGTTTGATAGTCTTCTGCCATGCCATCTTGAGACCATCGATATTGATGCTTGACGGCACCTTGAAGACGTAGCGGGCAACATATGCTCCAGGCTTCTGTAGGGAGGAAGCCACAAGACCTTCTTGAAGTGAGCTGCACGGGTATAAATCTTGTATCTGGCTGGGCTGGATACCGCAAAACTCGGCGACCTCGTCTAGGAGTAGAGAGGGAGATGCGAGATCATGTAACAGTGAGAAGGGTTCGACGTTGGCAATGGTAGCGTGCTCAGACCTGTCGCAACAGGTAGCCAGCTCCGATAAGACGGGGGTCTTAAAAATGTCCATAACGGTCAGGACAACATCCTCCATCCTAGCGGCAGAAACAACCTTCATGGCGCCGACGGAATCACCACCGAGCCTGAAGAAGCTGTCATCTCTGCTGATACGGTCCGGAGCCATCTTCAGGATCTTGGACCAGACCTTCTGCAACTTGCGCTGCATAAAGGTAGTTGGGGCTCGGGTCTTGTTGGACCCAGCTAGCTTGTAGCTGCCCATCTGTTGGGTAGGAATGGACTGTGCAATGGCTTTGAGCTTTTGACGGTCCAATTTGCCCGCCAGGGTCCATGGCATCTTGACCACGGGTATGTACACGGTTGGCACCATGTGTGAGGGGAGAGCTGCGCCGATGGCTGTCTTGAGTGACTGGCAAATCTGCGTGGAAGTGGATGACATGGCTAGGAGAAGATCAGCCTTGTCGGCTTCGACAGGTTCATCGCTGGTGAAGAACACGGCCAATGCCTTGGTAGATGTCTTGCTCTGGGGTACGACCAACTCCACAGCAGACTGAACATGGGCAGGTAAGTTGATCTTGACGTGATGTTCAATCTCACCAAGCTCAATACGTTGTCCGTTGAGCTTGATCTGTGTGTCCTTGCGCGAGACATAGTTCAAAGAACCGTCAGAGTTGTATACAACCAGATCACCGGTCTTGTACATCCTGTCCACGCGATCACCGGAAAGTCTCGTGTTTGTGCGCCACGGTGGATGATCAATGAAAGCCTCTCTCGTCTTGGTCTCGTTGCTCAGATATCCCCTTGCAACAATAGGTCCTTCGACGACAAGCTCTCCGATACCTCCAATAGGCATAAGACGGTTGTGGTTGCGTGGATCGACGACCCAAGACCGACACCCGACAGCGTTTCCGATAGTAGCAGGCTCTCGGTTCACGATAGTGCCATGCTGGTCGACCTTTGTGTGCGCCGCAGCAATAACAGAAGCCTCACTAGGCCCGTAGGCGTTGATAAGTGCAGCGTGGCTTGACCACTTGGTGATGTGGTCTCTTGACATTGCTTCACCACCAGTAACAAGAACCTTGAGGCCTGGAACGCTACCTGGCTTGAGAACATTCGCCACAGAAGGTGTGAGCAAGGCCCAGTTGGCGTCGTACTTGGCGATGGCACCAGCCAAGTCGTTCATGCGCTCCTCATCGGAGGGAATGCAAACACAGCCACCGACGAGGAAGGTGGTCAGAATCTCCATGATACTGGCGTCAAAGGTGTGTGATGCAAATTGCAGAACGCGAGAGGATGAGGTCATGTGGATGGCTCGGGCATGAGAAGTGCCACCTGTGGTGAATGCGGCATGCTCGATGATTGTGCCCTTGGGTACACCGGTCGTTCCTGATGTGAAGATGACATACGCAGCGTTATATGTTTGGACCTGGACCGAAGGGGAGATTGGTGACGCGAATAATGAAGAGACTGTCTCATTACTGACGGCAAAGGTTAGAATATCCATGCTTGCAAACTTGTCCACTAGGGATGGTGAGCAAAGAATGATTTTGGCGTCGATGTTATGGATCAGGAAGCTGATGCGCTCAGGCGGGTGACCAGGATCGACTGGGACAAAAGCAGCGCCGGCCTTGAGAACTGCGAGCATGGCGATAGGTGCCCAGGCCGACTTCTCGAAGCACAGTGGGATATATGTCTCGGGTGTGACACCGAGAGATACCAAGTGCTGGGCAAGCTGAGAAGCCACAGCATCGACCTCGCGGTAAGTGAGAGTGGCATCCCAGGCCTCAATAGCCGGTGTGTCGTGGGGTAGATGCTGAGCATTACGCTCGAAGACGTGATGCACGCAGTCGTTCAAGAACTCTGGCTCGGTATCGTTCCAAGAGGTTAACTGCTGCGCGCAATGGTCGCTAAGAATGTTGAGCTGGTCTGTTGGGAGAGCGGGATCGGATGTGATGATTGAAGTCAAGATCTGATCGAACGTGCAAGCGATATTCTTGGCTTGTGAGTCAGATACCTTGTCTGTCCAGTAGCACAGCTGTAGCTCTGCAGTAGAGTCCCAGACTTCGGCGTTGACGGTCAAGTCGTACTCATTGGGGTCCTGGGCGTCACTGACGTCGAATGATAGAGGCCCGGTTGCCATGGACTTGTTGACTGATCGTCGCTGGAACGAGTAGGCAGTGTTGAAGAGAGGTTCATTGGCTAAGCCAGTCACGCGCTGGATGTCGGCAAGTGAAACGTTCTTGTGGCTCATGGCTGCACTAAGATCGTCTTGTACAGCCGCGAGGACGTCTCCGATGGTTGAGGATGGGGAGAGACGAACGCGGCAGACTAGCATGCTGATGAAAACGCCAATTGCCTTGTCCATATCAGGAACTGGGACGTCTCTCTCTGCAACAAGATATCCAAAACACACGTCGTCAAGGCCGGTGTAAGCTTGAAGAACGAGGGCCCAGGTGAGCTGGAGAAGGTTGGAAAGCGTCACGCCTCTCTCGGTACAGAATGTCTGTAGCTGTTCTGCATGGGAGATAGGTTGATCGAGAGATTGCAAGACCTTGGGCTGCGCGGTTCCCGAGAGTGAGGGTAGATGGCATGGCTCGGCACCACTCAAGTAGTCTTGCCAGTACTTGACGTCATGAGAAGACTGGTCTTGTAGGTGGGAGACGTAATCCCTGTAGACAGATATGCTTGTAGAAGGAAGCGACTGTTCGTAAGCCAAGGCCAAGTCACGGAACAGGATTGGCATCGAGGTTCCATCGGATATGGCGTGGCTCATTTCCAGAACACAGCTGACCTTATCTACAGTCTTGAAAACAGTGAGATGGTGTGGTGGTGTGTTGCTCATGACTGGTAGTGGAGAGCGATCGTTCATCTTCTCAAGTCGCTCATCGTCAGAGCACTCAAAGATAGAAACGGCAGCGAGATGGTGATGTAGAACAACCTGATCGATGTCACCCTCCTCCAAAAGACCTTCGACGAAAACTGTCCGGAGAGTAGAGTGATGCTCGACAACGCGCTGCCAGGCCTCTGCTAGTGATTGGACATCCACTGCTTGACCAGCCTGAGTGGGGTTCACCGTGAAAGAGACAGAGTACGAATAGTACTCAGGGTTCCTGACCTGAGCCATGAGGATACCCTGCTGGACGCGGGAGCAAGGATAGACAGCTTCGACCTCTTCACTGAACGAAATGCCAAGTTCTGTAAGTCTTGTCTCGACTTTTGATGCGCCGCTAAAGGCCAACGGGAGAAGGGAAATGTCGGGTGTCTGCTGTTCAGTACTAGCTGCAGACAGCCTCTTGACAACCTGTTCGAGGGACTCGGAGAAATTGCTGACCCAGTCCTGAATGCCAGATTGACGCTGCATGTGGAGATTGAAGGTAAAGCTGAAGTTCAGGGTACTGCCGTAGAGGGAAGCAGAGATCTCGATGAGTGCGAGTCGTGGCACATCAGCTCCAATGTCTGTCTCTGAAGTTGCCGAGTCGAACATGCTGCCAACTGACTTGAACACTGACGCTTCAGATTCCGTCTTCTGTGTTTGGCCGAGGAAGTTGAAAGCGATTTCGGCGGGCCACTCTGAGGACTGAGCTGCTTCGGACAGCATTTGGTACGCAAAGTAGGGTCGACCCTTACCAGGAATCTTGCGTCTAAAGTCCCGTACCCAACGTACAATGTCAAGCAGATCGGGCTCTACAGGCAATGACTCGGGTAGGTAGACGGGGCAGAGAGTGGTGAACCAGCCAACGGTGCGCGACAAGTCTAGCTTGTTGTCCACTGGCTCTCTACCGTGACCCTCGTTGAAGATGGACGGCAAAGAAGATCGGTCGGAGAAGGTTTGACGGAATGAGGCGAGCAGAGAGGCAAGCAAGACATCGACAACATCAGTATCGAGGCCTTCATGGTAAGAGCCCAATAGCTCGTCGGCAGGCATCTCTACAGTTTCGGTAACTGCATCGCCGTGGAGGTTGGGTACAGATTGCATTCCCCAGTATGACAGATCTTGAGAAGGCGCGGGTATATCGTGGGACACTCTCTCAAGTGTGTTATTGCGAGCCTCCTCCAGCTGCTGGGAGTTCCAAGTCTGAAAAGAAAGTGGCTTGGATAGCCTTGAGGTGGGTGATGATAGTAGTGTCTCTAGGTCCTGGAGGATGATGTTCCAAGAGACAACATCGACGACGAGATGGTGAATGGCAAAGAAGATGGCTTGCTTGGAAGAGTCCTCCATCTCCATGATGTTGGCGGCGACGAGTGGCCCTTGGAAGATGTCCAAGCTCTTTTGGCTCTCTTCAATCAACTGGGAAACGCCAAGGTCATCAACACCCACGTTCGATCGAAGAATGTAGGAGCCAACAGCATCGGACGTGATACGCTGAGAATAAATACCATCATCACAGGAGAAGCGAGCACGTAACATGCTGTGCGTCTTGATGAGAGTCTCCAAAGCAGTTGATAACTCCCCGGCTGTGATATTGCGCGTCGTCTCCAGAAGCACACTCTGGTTGAAGTGAGTAGACCCAGCAAGCATGCTATCAAAATACATCTTCTGGATAGGCGAAAGAGGACAAAGTTTGTCCTCCTCTTCGCTATCCTCTGAGACATCCTCCACAGCAGCCACAAACGACGCAAGTTCGACGATGGACTTGCTTCGCATGATGTGGCTAACAGAGACAGCCATGTTGGAAGATCTGCAGATCGCCATGAGCTGCATCGCTGAGATGGAGTCGCCTCCTAGTCGGATGAATGAGCGTGTAAATGGCACGCTGTCAACAGCAATGCCGAGGACCTTGGCCCAGGCAGCTCTAAGCTTTGTCTCGATGGCTGTAGCGTCACGGTCTAGAGTGAGACCCGATGTCTTGTCCTGGTCTTGGGCGCTGAGGATCTTCCCATGCTGTTCAGATGTCATGCCTTCAACCCAGTTCGCCGTGTGTCGACGATCAAGCTTGCCAGAGGGTAGGAGAGGAATGTGGTTGACGATGATCCATGTAGAGGGGATCATGTAAGCAGCCAGGTGTCCTGCGAGGTTATCGCGAATGGTTGTCAACTGAGATGGCGCAAAGTCAACGAGTCGAATTCCTTCGTCCCCAGTGATCTCTCCGTTGGGGGCAGAGGATTGAAGCGATAGAATAGCGACGAGACGGCTCTTGAAAGGTCCAGAAGACGGGATGAATGCTAGACAGGATTGAACGGCGGGGTCAACGCTCAAGTGGTGCTCAATCTCAGACAGCTCAAGTCTTTGACCGTTGATCTTGACTTGGTTGTCCTTTCGTCCTTGAAACTCAATGGATCCATCATCTTCCATTCTGGCCAGATCTCCAGTCCTGTAGAACTTACGCTCGCTAGTGGAGGCTTCACTGGGGAACTTGCTGCACCATGACGGGTTGGTGATGAAAGACTCGGTGGTTTTCTCAGGGTTCTTGAGATAGCCCTGTGCGAGAATCGGGCCTTCAACCACAAGCTCGCCGACAACGCCGATAGGCACAAGTCTGTCGTGGTTGGTAGCATCGACAATCCAGCAGAGACTTCCTACAGCACGGCCAATGTTGGAGGGGCTGGAGGAAATCCCAACACTGGGGTTGACGGTGGCGACAACAGAGGTCTCACTGGGTCCATAGGCGTTCATCAACTGGACAGATGGCGCCCAGGCAGAGATATGTGAGCGAGACATAGCCTCTCCACCAAGCACCAATGTCTTAAGTCCAGGAACGACAGACGGCTCAATCAACTGGGCGACAGAAGGTGTCAACAGAGCCCAATTAACGTCCATGCGATTGATGGCCCCTGCGATGTCATGCATGCGTTCATCATCAGATGGCACACAGACAGTTCCGCCGTGGATAAGAGTGCTCAGAGTCTCCATGATGCTTGCATCGAAGGTATGCGAGGCAAATTGCAAGACCCGAGACGACTCGTTCATACCCATAGCTGATCCATGGGCCGTCGCTCCAGTACAGAAGGCGGAGTGGTCAATGATGGTACCCTTTGGCTTGCCGGTTGTACCAGATGTGAAGATGCAGTAGCATGGGTACTTGACAGACAAAGTGACAGCATGATGTTCAGATGGTGAGGAGCTTTGTATCAAGGTAGATGAGATAGGCATGACCTTTGTTCCTAGCTTCGTCAAGCGATCGGCGTACTGAGGGGAAGATAGGACAATGGTAGCCTCGACATCTTCAAGGATACCGCTGATACGGGCGTCGGGGTGGGCATAGTCCAATGGCACAAAGGCAGCGCCTGCCTTGAGGATGGCTAGCATAGATACAACCACCAAAGATGACTTCTCCATACAGAATGGAACGAAGGAATGAGCGCCAACACCGGCTTCAATCAGGAGGGAGGCAAGACGGGTGGATTGAGAGTCCAGCTCAGCGTAGGTAAGGTTCTGGTCCCATGCGGAGACAGCCGGCTTGTCTTGTGGCTGGGCTTCTCCAGTGGCCTTGATAACGTCGTGCACCAATCTTTCCATAGCAGGTGGTGCAAGTCGAGCCATGTCAGAGAGTGTCTGGTAGTCCCGAGCACTGATCATGTCAAGATCGCTGAGCTTCTCCTTCTTCAGCTCCGAAGATGTGACCGATGTCAACATCAGTGCGAACTGATCCATGACACGCTGCATCTGCGACTCAGAGATGATGTTGGGATCGAAGTGAACAACACTCTCAAGCTCGCCGTCCGCAACGTGGCAGGAGAGCATGAGAGGGTAGGAGTAAAAGTTGGTACCGGCCATCTCGTTGGTCTCTTCGCACCAGAAAGAATCTGTTGACTGTCGAGGCCCGTAGTTGATGGCCAGGAGATTCTGTGCGGAACAAGCAAAGGCTGTATCAGAGTTGATACGACTGATGCGATGGATGCCTGCGAACTGGTGCATTCGGACTGCTGCGGATTGAGACTGGACCGTGTCGAGAAGAGCGGCCACCTTCTGTGAAGCGTCGAGTCTCACACGCGTTGGAATAGTGGCCAATGTCACACCGACCATGTCCTCGATTCCATCAACGGGAGCATCACGACCTGTTACTGTCTCCCAGAAGACGACATCATCTGCAGCCGAGTATGCAGAAACTGTCAAAGCCCAGGCTGCGCGGATCATGGTAGCTGTGGTGATGCCCGATCCAGATGACTCGGCTTTGAAGTCGGTCTTGTGAATAAGAAGACCACTTGCGCTGGGCTTGTAGTCAGGGGAGGGAAGGCGAGGAAAGTGCTGAGTCGAGATGTCGGATAGGTAGGATCCCCAGAACTTGGTGTCTTGACTCGCGTCAGCCTCGGAGAGATACCGAATGAAGGGCGAGTACTTCGGACCGCTGAGACTGGGTTGCTGAGTGGAGGTTTGGAGGTTCTGGTAGCATTGCTTGACCTTGTCAAGAATGAGAGGAAGACACCAACCGTCGTAGAGGGCATGGTGGATAGTCCAGACGAACAGGATTTGAGAGCCATCCTCAACGAGACTGTAGTCAGATAATCTTGCACCGTTATGAAGTGGAATTTGACGACGGAAATCTTCCGCATCAGAAAGACTGCCAATGGTGGACCATTGGGGAGCGTCATCAACCACAACCACGTTCACAACACCAGCATTGGTTGTCTGGACGAGTCTTGTTCGGAGTGTTGGCTCAGCCTGTACCACGAGCTGCCAAGCCATCTTGAAGCTCTCCATGTCTGTACCATCGGGGATACGGTAGACGAACTGGGCAACGTAAGCTCCAGGGTTTCCAGCTGACAGCGCCACGAGACCCTCTTGCATGGCAGTACAAGGATAGACATCCTCAATCGCCGCGCCATCAACCTGGGTAGCGGCTGCAACTTCGCGTTGAAGTGCATCCAGCGAAGCCACCTTGGATAGCAGTGAGAATGGCTTCACAGGTGTGACCGCAGCTCGAGACAAGGGCAGTGCTGATTCGGCCATGTCCAGCAGAGAAACCTTGTTGAAGATTCGAGTGACAGTGAGGTTGATGTTTGACTTTCTCGCCAACGTCACCAACTGCATCGCGGCGATGGAGTCACCACCAAGTCTGAAGAAGTGATCCTCGACTCCGATAGTGTTGACATCGATGTTCAGCACCTTGGCCCACATGCCAGCTAACTGCTTCTCCATGTCGCTAGACGGAGCTCTACCACTCTTCATGGCCAGCTTGTAAGAGGTAATAAGCGCTGCCGGAACAGCCTGTGCTAGCGATCGAAGAAGACGACGGTTCAACTTTCCTGATGAGGTCATGGGCATCTTGGACACGGGAAACCAGACGGATGGGATCATGTAAGCAGGGATAGCGTTCAAGAGCACCATCTCAAGATCCTTGGCTCGCATTCTGAAGGAATCATCCATAGGGAGTACAGTGCTCTCTTCGCTCCCATCCTGATGGGAAATATCTGCGTCGGCGCAGATGAAAGAGGCCAGTGCCTTTCTACCCTCCAGCACGACGAGCTCGACAGCAGAATCCCAGCCATTGGGCAGACTGGTCTCGATGTGATGCTCAATCTCTTCAAGTTCAATGCGTTGGCCATGGAGCTTGACCTGAGTGTCCTTGCGTCCAAGGTAGGTAAGTGTACCGTCAAAGTTGTAGCGCACCAAGTCGCCAGTCTTGTAAAGCTTGTGAGCCACGTCCGCAGTCAGGGACATATCTTCCAAGAAGGCAGGTGGCGCAACAAAAGACTCGGCCATCTTCTCGGGCAGGTTGAGGTAGCCGCGAGAAACAATGGGACCATCGATGAGCAGCTCTCCCACACAACCGATGGGAACCAAGCGACTATGATCGGTAGCGTCGACTACCCAAGTGACACCACCGACAGCACGGCCAATGTTGGTAGCCTTGCCAGGCTGAGCAATTTCACCAGAGTAGGTTGAGTTGACAGAGCACTCAGACGGTCCATAGCAGCATTGCAGAGACACAAAGTCACGCCAAATACTGACGCACTTGTGAGTAACAGCCTCACCACCAAGAGCCAGAGTCTTCAACGTGGGGACATCCGCTGGGTTCAGGAGGCATGCGACGGTTGGAGTGATATCAACCATTGTCACGCGGTAACGGTTGATAGCCCCGGCCAGGTCATGGAATCTCTCGTGCTCTGATGGCACGCAGACGCAGCCTCCGAGAGTAAATGTGCTGAAGATCTCGGCGAGACTGTTGTCGAAGGTGTAAGAGGCGAATTGAAGGACTCGTGAACTCTCGCTGTAGCCAAGTTTGGGGCCGGAGCACATGGCGTTGGTAGCAAGTCCTCTGTGCTCTAGTACCACGCCCTTAGGACGGCCAGTGCTTCCGGAGGTATAGATGACGAAGCATGCGTTGTGAGGCTTTACCTGAGGAAGAGTCACGTTCTGTGAGATGGTCTCGAGGAGAGAGTTGTCCACGACAACTGTTGTATCGACTAGAGTGCTGAAACGAGAGGCCATCTTGGGTGAGACCAATGCGATGGGAGCACGTGTGTCTTCAGCACGAAGTCTAATGGCAGCGTCAGGGTGAGCTGGATCCAGTGGAACACAAGCACCACCAGCCTTCAGAATAGCAAGCATGGCCACGATGGCAAAGGCCGACTTGTCAAAGCAGACAAGTACAAAGGTCTCAATACCCACACCTAGAGCAGCGATGTGATGAGCGAGTTTGGTAGATGCCTCGTCCAGCTCAGAGTAGGTAAATTCCACATCCCACGAGGCGATAGCAGGGGCATCAGGACGTAGCATGACCTGTTGTTGGAACAGTTCGTGCACACATCTCTCAACAGCCTCGGGCATGTGTTGGTTCCACTGTGAGATCTGATGGCGGTGGTGATGACCAAGATGGTCGAGCTGGCCAACAGGCTGGTCGGCGTGGTGCAAGATATTGCTAAGCGCCGTGGTGAAAGCGTTGGCGACATTAGTAGCTTGACCGTCCGACATGGTATCCGACCAGTACATCAGATCAACAGCCATATCATCCTCCCCAGCCTCGATGTTGACAGACACGTTGTACTCATCAGGGTCATACGTGGGACGAACCTCGTCAAACACAATGTCCGGAGGGTTCTGCGGCGGGGGTGGCAACTTTCTGTACGACAGCGCTGTGTTGAACAGAGCAGTGTCGGAAAGATGCAGGGCGTGTTGGACTTGAGCTAGGGGGATGTGGCGGTAGTCGAGACTGTCGAGGAAGTCCTTTTGTACGAGAGCCATCACGTCGCCTAGGGTGGTCGAAGAGCTCATGTTTGCACGGCACGTCACCATGTTGATGACAGGTCCGATGACATCGCGAATGCCTTCGATCGGTAGGTCGCGCGCAGATGTGATATAGCCGAAACAAACTTCATTTGAGGCAGTGTAAAGACGCAGGACAAGTGCCCAGGCGGCGTAGATGGCGTTCACGATGGTGACACCGCGCTCGTCACACGAGTTTTGTAGCTGAGCCAACTCGTCGAACTTGACTCTAAAGTGTCTCAACTCCTTCGCCTCCACAACCTCACCGTCGTCAAGAACGGGGAAGTGACACGGCTCTATACCCGTCAGGTACGACTTCCAGTACTCTATGCCTGGTTCAGACACCTGGTACTGGAGATGTCTGATGTAGTCTCTGTACGGAGGACCTTTGTCTGAACCTAGGATGCCGGCGTACGCGAGGGAGAGGTCGCGGAAGAGGATAGAGAGAGAAGTACCATCCATGATAACGTGGCTGATATCGAGCTTACAAAATACCTTACCTGTCTTGGACTTGCAAATCTCAAAGACGTGTAGCAGTGGGGAGTAATCCTCGTGGTGTCGTGGCACATCGAGACTGCGGACTACCTCCTCGTCTGTCTCCATCTCAGATATGATGAGGGGAGCTTGAACCTCTCTCAAAACCACTTGGTCATAGAGAGAATCCTCAAGAGTCACACTCTCCACAAAGATGGTTCGCAGCATGGGATGGTACGCAATCATGCGCCTCCAGGCACTCGCAAGCTTCGCCACATCCACTGGCAGACCACTCCTAGTCTTGACTTCATGGAGGGTATACGCAGCGTACGTAGCGCTGTCCTTTGTCGTGCTGACCAAGAGACCTGATTGCATCGGGGAGCAAGGATATGCGTCCTCGACTTGACTAACATCATCGATGCCGGCCTCAGGTAACTTCTCCTGCGTGAGCAGATGAAGACGGTCATAGGTCAAAGACAGCAGCGGAAAGTCGCTTAATGTTGGCTCAGGGGCCATGACAGACAGTGACTCAATCAGATTGCCAAGGTTCTGCTGGCACGAAGTGATCCACTGACGAATCTCGGGCTGGTGGTGCATGTTCTCGTTGAACAAGAATGAGAACCGCAGCGTACCCTTGATAATGACTGCAGACACTTCGAACAGGGAAATACACGTCGTCAATGGACCGACATCGGCGCCAGCGGTAGCACTTCTGACCTCTCCGGCAATGTCACCTACTGGAGTAAAGAGAGCACCTTCGCGCTCAAGCTGCTGGTACTGTCCGAGGTAGTTAAAGGTCATCTCCAATGGCCAGTGACGCGAGAAAGCCTTCTCACCCGCCTTTGTCAACCAACGGCTAGCAAAGTATGGTCGTCCACTATCGGGAATCTTGCGTCGACGATCCTTGACCATCTTGATGGTGTCGATAAGGCTGGTCGACGCATCAGAGCCGGCAAAGACAGGGTAGATTGTTGTGAACCATCCAACCACGTTGGACAGGTCGGTGGAATGATCCCAAGACTCTCTACCGTGTCCTTCAGCGAAAACAGCTGGGATGGGACGGTCGGTGAATGTCTGACCAAAGGAGAAGATCATAGCCGCCATAAGAACATCTGGAATCTCAGTGCGCAAAGCTTCATGGCACTTGGATAATAACAAAGATGTCTGTGCAGGCCCAATATCGAAACCTTTACCGGTCATCTGTCCATAGACGTTGGGCACATTCTCCATACCCCAGTAGCCAACGTTGCCATCAGGAATACCGTGAATGGGGAGAGCCTGTTCAGGCGTCTGGGCATCAGCATGGTCTTGCTGCATCTTGCACCACGTCTGGAAAGCCAAAGGACGGTCCATATCGCGAGCAGCCTCAGGTCGTAACAGCAGCTCCTCTAATTCCTGAAGAATAATTCTCCAAGAGACAAGGTCGATGATTAGATGATGTGCGACCACGAATAAACGCTGTTGCTCGCCAATCTCGTCGATGAGGTCTGCAGCGATGAGGGGGCCTTCGGAAGGGTCAAGACACGTCTGACTGTCGTGGAGAGAGTGATTGAGCTCATCTTTCGATGCCACTTCAACAGTACGCAGTCGATAAGAAGTCGTAACCTTGTCGGTGACTCGCTGATACCACTCTCCACCAACATCCTGGCAAAATCTCGCGCGAAGCATAGAGTGTCTCCGTATGATGATCTCAATAGCCTTACGCAAGTCCGCCTCGGCAACATGCCGACTCGTGCGAAGAAGGAAACTCTGGTTGTAGTGCCCCTGATCATGGTTCGGTCTGGAGAAATACAGCTTCTGTATAGGCGAAAGCCCAAAGGGTGTGTCCACAGACTCTTGTAGCAGTGTTGGCTTCTCAATATCCCTCACTTGTAGTGCAAGTGCAGTGATGGACTTGCAACTGATGATGTGCGAGACAGTCAGACCCAGGCCGCGCTTCTTGCACTCGCTCATGACTTGCATTGCGGAAATGGAATCGCCACCGACACTCAAGAATGACTGATTGAGACCGAGTTGTTCTGGCTTGAGGTTCAACACGTGAGTCCAGACTTTGTGTATCTCGGACTCTGTGTCGTTCGAAAAGGTCAAAGTCTTGGCATCGCCGTTGATAGCAATTGGGTTGAGTTGCCGATAGAAATCCTCGGTCATGTCCTCAACCCACTTCCCTGTCTGCTTGCGATCGAGCTTCCCCGATTGAAGACGGGGGATGAACTCGAGTGGAAGCCACATAGAAGGGACCATGTAAGCAGGCAATCTCTCAGCGAGAAGTGCCTTTGTCTCTTCAACCTTAGCATGAGCGATATCAGCGAGGGGACCGTCGATCAGCTTGTAAGGCTGACCCTTTGGTACAAGGTCATTGGCTGAAGCATCGCTGAGTTGAACAACAGCCAAGAGTCTACCCTCACAGAAACCTTTCTTGGGAAGTACAACCATCCCGTGCTTAATACTGACGCTGGCGTTGATATGGTGCTCGATCTCGCCAAGCTCAATGCGCTGACCATGGAACTTGATCTGTGCATCCTTGCGGCCGGCGATGTGAAAGGTGCCATCATGGTTGTATCTGACAAGATCACCAGTTTTGTACATCCTCCTGGGCCTGTCATGATGTGGTTGATGATACGTCCAAGCAGGATTGACAATAAAGGCCTCGCTTGTCTTCTCAGGCTCTTTGTAGTATTCCCGCGCAAGCGTATGGCTTTCAATGACTAACTCGCCGACGGCTCCAATGGGCATGAGACGGTCGTGGTTGTACCGATCAACAACCCAGCAATGGATGCCAACCTGGCGACCAATGTTGAGTGGGTTCTTACCCTCCCTCATACCCCGATGGACATGTGAGACAACAGATGTTTCTGCAGGGCCATAACAGTTGATGAGGTTGATGTGAGACCATGACCGAATGACAGCTTGGGTCATGGCTTCTCCGCCAGTGACAAGGGTCTTGAGGGAGGGGACATTGGCGGGGTTGATGAATTTGACAAATGTCGGTGTCAATAAGGCCCAATTAGCTTGAAGCTGGGTAATAGCCTCCTCAATGGCATTTAACCTGGCTTCTTCACTGGGTATACAGACACATCCGCCCAGGATCAGACAGCTGAGGATTTCAGTAATGCTCACATCAAATGTCGACGCGGCAAACTGAAGTGATCGCGTGTTGTTGTCCATCATCATAGCCGGCCCGTGGGCGAGTGCACTCGACAGAAGAGCGCCATGCTGTATCAAAGCACCCTTTGGCTCTCCCGTGGTGCCGGAGGTGAAGATCATGTAAGCGCCATTACTCCAAGATCCACAGTCCACCTCTCCGCTGTGCTCGGCCAATCTTTCGAATAGCTGTGCATCAACCGGTAACAACTCGGGGGCTACACTCTCCAGCATAGCCTGGTGTTGGGGGGAACATAAGATAGTCTTGGCATCTACCTTGTGCGACAGAGCCTGCAAACGCAGTAAAGGCTGGGTAGGGTCTAGCGGGACGAATATGCCGCCGGCTTTGAGGATCGCCAGCATAGCGACCACGGTCCACTTCGACTTGTCCAGGCAAATGGGTACAAACACCTCGGGACCGACGCCCAGTGTCTGCAAGTGAGATGCAAGTTGATCTGAGAAGGATAGAAGCTGTGCATATGAGAAGCTACCGTCCCAGGCACAGACTGCCTCTGCATCTGGGCGCAGGGTGCCCTGTTCTGTGATGGCTTGGTGGATACATCTCTGCACGTGGCTCATGGGAGCGCTGTTCCAAGCCGTGATCTGTCTCTCATCATGCTGACTGCAGTAATTGAGAGTGGAAATGATTGTCTCTTGGTGTGCGACAATTTCTCTGAATATTTTGGTGTAGGTGCTGCTGATACTCTCCGCCTGTGTTCGTGTCATGAATGCAGGATCCCATGACAAAACCGTGTTGAGGGTGACAGGATCAACACGCATGTGGATCTTGCACCATGGAGAGGAACGGTTATTTCCATCCTGATCGTCGTCCAAGCGGCAGATGGAAAGCTTGGTGTTGAAATGTGTCCTGGCCGTGCTCTCGGGTACCAGCACCACAGCATGTTCCCCAGCACGTAGGTTCTGAACACTTTGATCGGCAAGAACGTGCACCTGCATGGCATATGTGTGATCCTCTGTGCTGTAGCGTCCCGATTCTGCGGCTGGTATGTGCTCACTCTGGAACCCGAAACACACATGATCAAGTCCAGTGAAACATTCCAGGAGGATGGCCCATGCGATGTAGAATACGTCGCACCGAGTCTCGTGGGAAAGAGAAAGATCGCCGTCGACAGCGTCGTGTTTCAAGCGTCCCGCAACATCAGATGTCAAACTCTGATTCTCTTCGCCCGTTTCAGACGCTGGGAAGATCGTTGGCTCCATGGATGCCATTGACTTGCTCTGAACGTCGGCACAGCCACAGGTTGGTGGGGCCATGTTGTGTATATATGTGAGACGGTAGTGGTAATGGTAATGGGGGGCAGTATTAAGAAACAAAGAATTGTTTGTAAATTAGAATAATCGGTGTATCAGAGCGATATCACTTGTGAATATTTCTATCAAGCTGGGTACAGTAAAGTTCAGGTTGATGTTTGTTTCGTGGTTCACATGGGGTGAAAAAAACAAGCGGAACGCTTTTGCTTGTATGGACAACGAACGACCGATATATCCTTGCCTGTAAAGGGGACTAGGTCATACGAGATAGGAAGGCGTCGCCATTCGAGGAAGAATCCAGGCTGCAATCCAACTCGAACTAGACTCTCCGGCCATCTTGGCTTTCAGCTGAGTAGAACGATCCAAAAATCCTAGTTTCATTACGGGCGTGGCGCATCGGAGAGCCAGGGGCACAGCAATTTCTTCTTCGTCTATGACGGGAGGGCTCAGAATGGAGACTCTATTTTTTTCTTTTGCGCTGCTAGAGCACCCCTGGCCTGCACTGGGTCTATCCACCCCTTTACAGGAACGCCCAATGGCAAAGACAGAAGGATGGCTACTGGGCTAAAGGGGAGGTTGGCCTTTGCTCTTGTGCATATCTCAACATCTCGTGGCATCCGGTCCTGACCGGGTAACGACGGCCAGCATCATAGGGGGGCCACAGCTTCACAAATCTGGGTTATTTTGAGTGGGAGATCACCATACAGTATCGAAGTTAGGAAAGATCTAGCGAGTGTGGCTGGCTGGCTGAGAAAGTCCTTTGCTTTGCCTCAGTTCATGTGGTTGTGACACCACCATTGACAACAGGACCAATCTCGTGACTCGTGGCACCAAGACTTGTTTATTGCCGTGTTTTACCAAGGAAACTATCCAATTGTTTACTAATCTCAAGTTTCCTTCTTCTTGTGGAAGCTCGTGTGTGAATTACCCTGGATCTATGAGTATGCGGCGCCTGTAGGGTGTCGTGAAAACAAGAATTGCGAGTTTACCGACCCCAATCAGGGGAAAATTTTCATTCTCCAACATCATGATGATGGATTCTTGCGAATCATATCATGTAAACAAAGGGATAGACTCCGGGTGAGACACTCCACCCCTGTCCGGCCAACTGCTTAGGAGGTGATTGGTGTATACACGGGCCAGCTAACAACGTGAGGCCCATCGGTTTCTAGCGTGACCACCCAACAATAGCGTTTGCGGAGCCTAAAACGGCCGCTACATTCAGGAGGTCAAGGTTGACATGCATATGCCGGACTGCCATTGACCACACCAAGATTTGTTGTTCATCTCTTTTCCTTCGCCGCCGGAGACTTAGTTATCCGCACGGCACAGTGCCTTTCAGCTGGCTACGCTTGTCTTGGCAAGTGCCGTAGGAAGTCACATCATTGAACTTTACACGGTGGGTCATGATTCATGACAAATTGTTTCACTGTGAAGTGACTGCAGCTGCGGAGCCGCTTGCAGGCATTAGTTGGCTGGTAAGTGTTGGAGACGTGTGTACGTGTCGATCAGTGGGACTACCCTAGACAAGCACCCCGTACCCTCGAGGGTCAAGACGATACGAAGTCTGTGAGCGCGATGTGGATCTAGGGTTGCAGTCGGATCAGAAGTTAAATTTCATGACATTTCGATACTACAAGAGTCTAGAAAATGAACAGTTCCAACTTGACTCCAGACCACGTTGCCAAGTATTTTGCAGCCTACATGCGAATATCTTCCGGTTTGAGGTGGATCAGGCTCATAGCGCGTCATCGTAGGGCACAGCAAAGCCACAACGACGTCAATCCCAATTCTCGGCACATAAACCTGTCTCACAGTGACATTTCCAAGCCTTATAATTTAGCCTGAGAAAACGTTGTTGCATTTGGGCGTAATTAGCGAAAGTTGGGGGAGTGTCGTAGCTCAACCAACCAAGAGGATTGTGCACGTTCCTGGGTCCAATTGCGGGTGCCTAGCCCTATCCTTATTAGCATTTAGCAAGGATCAGCGGAGATCCCTCAGCTGTGGCGCTAAAACAAAGAAACGAGAGCACTCTCCCTTGCCTCCAAGTCCATTTCAAGCGCCGTTTTCTCACGGAAGAGGTTCCCCGACCAGGCCCGGTAGGGACAGCACTAGTTAACGTTGCACTGCTGTAAATGCCCCGCAAAGATGGGTCAATGTCTTTCAGCTTGCACATCATTTCTCATTATGGCGTCTCCCTTGCGCCCCATCTACCCGTGCCGTGCCGTGCCGCGTTTAGCCAATCTGGTAGATTTAACCAGACCAAATCAGGATTTGATCATCGAAACACACACACCATCTAGCCTGGAAGGATCGTCTCAAAGAATCTTGACCGGGTTTTCACACGCGTCCCAATCTTTTTCTCGTATCCCAACGTAGCGCTCGCTTTGTCACCTTCTTTCCCCTTGCCCCGCCCGGTCACCCGCTCCGCGTCTCGCTTTTTCATCCTGTGAGTCGCGTTCCTTTCCTAAGCGAGCTGCAGGGTAAACCGATTGTCTTAACGCCCACGTTGTAGGTCCGCTGAAGAACGAAAAAAAGGTTATTCTGGAGATTGAACCAGATCTTAGTTGGGTAAACGCACTGTCGGTGCTGTCAATCACCAACAATGAACTCGTCTCAGTGCGACAAGTCTTTCGGCCCTTACGCCAAAGGCTGTAGAGGCGGATTTGATCTTACGCTGCTGTTTGAAGAATCCATTCTCATTGTGCCCATCACGGTTCTGTTACTACTTGCTGCCCCTTGTCGGGCTACCTATCTCTTGCGCAAAAACAGTGTCAAAGTTGAGACAAATTATTGGCTCTATAGCAAAATTGCAAGTTGATGACCTCAAAAAATATTATTACTCACTCTAACAATTTGTAGATACTGTGCCTGCTGCTGTTGGCGTCTCAGATCGCTTTTCTCATCTGTTGGACACAATCCTCGGCCGTCGCGACAAAAGCTTCTCTACCAGCAGCTGCTTTGTCGTTTGTTGCATCAATCAGCTTACTAGGCCTATCTTATGTCGAGCATGTCTACTCATATCGGCCTTCGACTGTGCTGAACCTCTTCTTACTCTTCTCTGTCCTTTTTGATGCTACGCGAACGCGTACGCTATGGCTCCAAGGCTACAATCGACCTGTAGCCATCACAGCTCTTGTCGCGACAGTTGTCAAGATTCTGCTGCTGGCTGTAGAGGCCATCGAGAAGCGTGGATTCTTACGTCCGCAGTATCGTCATCTACCTTCAGAAGTCACCAGTGGCGTGTTTTCGCACTGGCTCTTCTCCTGGCAGCTTCCTCTGTTCCGAACTGGGTATTCTCAAAACCTGCAGATTGAGAGTTTGTTTCCCCTCGAAAAACATTTCAAGTCTTCGTATTTGCAGAATCAGCTGCAAGATGCTTGGGGAAAAGGTTTGTTCCCATGATCAGCTCACGGTAGAAATTGCTAATATTTGGGCAGCATCCAAAAAGGGGGATTATGCTTTGATGTTCACTGTCTTCAAATCGCTCAAGGGACCTCTTCTTGCAATTGTCTTCCCGCGGTTATGTTTCATCGGCTTCACATTTTGCCAACCGTTTCTCATCTCAGCAACATTGACGTGGGCTGAGAGAGACAGCAACTCTGATGATGCCAGTCAAGGCTATGGCCTCATAGGCGCTTGGTTCCTTGTCTTTGTTGGTTTAGCCGTAAGTCTATACTCCAAACATATTGGAAGTATATTCTACTGACGCACAATATTGCAGGTGTCAACCGGTCAATATCAGCACATGACTGTTCGCGCCACAACGATGGCACGTGGTCAACTCATCTCGATGCTGTACGACAAGGCTACAGATATGAGCATCACCGCCGCCAATCCTACAGCAGCCCTAACTCTTATGAGTGCCGATATTGAGAGGATTGACACAGGATGGCGAACAGCTCATGATGTCTGGGCTAACTTGATCGAGATTGTCATTGCCGTCTACTTATTAGGACGTCAGCTTGGTCTGGCGTGTCTTATTCCCGTCGGAGCAGCTATTTGTGAGTTTTGTTGCAAGTTTCTATGAACACATACTGATTCTGCTTTTGCAGTCTCTATCGTTGGCTCTGTCATCGCTGTCAGCTTCGTCATGGCGCGCCAAGCTATTTGGCTCGAGGCCATCGAGAGGAGAATTTCTGTCACGTCTCAGATGCTGGGCAGTATGAAGGGTGTCAAGATGTGTGGCCTTTCCTCTGTCCTTGGTTCTCGGATCCAGGCTATGCGTGAGGAAGAGCTGCACATTTCTGGCAAATTTCGCAGACTGTTAATCTGGAATATGGTGTTGGGTGAGTACTCAATCCTGCTATGGACTTACTTGAAATTATACTAATTCGATACTTGCAGCTTATCTCGCTCCCATTTTCGCTCCCATTCTGAGCTTCATGACCTACAGTCTTCTAGCTCAATCACAGGGAGGAAAAGGAAACTTAGACACAAACCGCATGTTCACATCCTTATCGCTCTTTGCACTTTTACAAGATCCTCTGACGTCTTTTGTCACTGCACTGTCATCTTTTATGGGATCTGTTGGAAGCTTTGTGCGCATTCAGGCGTTTCTCAACTCAGAACCCCGCGCCGATGATAGGATGATTCAAGACTGCGGAAAGATTTCTGGTTCCTTGGTTTCCAAATCATCAACCAGTGAGCAAGAGAAGGGTAACGTCTCGCCCTCCACAGAGCTCAAGACGCTGGTCAATGAACCACTCAAGTGCTCGCTGGACGGCAACAGCTTTGTCGTCAAGGATGCTTCTTTTGGATACGACAAGAATGAGAAGCCCGTCTTGAGCAACATTGACGCTGTGGTCCCTTCGGGTAAGCTCACACTTGTTGTCGGACCTGTTGGAAGTGGCAAGTCAACCTTTCTCAAAGCACTTCTCGGAGAAGTGGGCATTATGGAAGGCTCCGTTCATGTTTCAAACCCTGATATTGCCTTCTGCGACCAAACCCCTTGGCACATGAACGGCACAGTCCGTGACAGCATCATCGCCTTTTCTCACCCGGACGAGCGCTGGTACCAAAAAGTATTGGAAGTTTGCGCTTTGAAGCAAGACCTTGCTCAACTGCCTAAAGGAGATCTCAGCACTATAGGCAGTAAGGGTATTGTTCTTAGCGGAGGTCAGAGCCAACGAGTCAGTCTCGCAAGAGCAGTGTATGCTCAACGGCCTACGATTATTCTTGATGATGTCTTCAGTGGTCTGGACGCTCATACTGAGAACGCCGTGTTTCACAATCTTGCCGGCACTAATGGTATCCTTCGAGACTTGAACACGACTATCATTGTCGCCTCTTCTCGCTGTATGTATAATAGTTGGGGATCTTGATGGGATATTGCTAACTGTTACATAGCCAATCGACTTCCCTACGCAGATCACATCATTTGCTTGGATGGCACTGGGACTAGCTCTGTCCAAGGCAGCTTCGAGAAGCTCGCAGAGTCGGACAATTATGTGTCTCGCTCCTCGGCATCTGCACTAGACGGGACACAGATGAAAGCACCTGGTGCCGCTCGTACTCCCTCGTCTGCTCCTCTCGAGGCTGCTGATGCGCTGGCGGAATTAGACGCCGCCCTGATTGGATCCGAGCAAGATAGCGAAGGCCGTCGCGCTGGCGACGTGGCAATCTACATGTACTACGTCCGTGCCATTGGCTGGATCCCAACCATGGTCTTCGTCCTCGCTATCTGCGCCTACATCTTCTGCCAGGCTTTCCCTAGCATCTGGCTCAGCTGGTGGGCTGCTGCCAACGCGAGAGAGCCCTTCACCAAGCTTGGCTACTATCTCGGTATCTACGCCATGCTCGGTGCCTTGTCCATCATCTTCTTGGTCTTGAGCACCTGGCAGATGATCGTCACAATGGTACCACTCTCGGGCAACAGTTTCCACCAAAGTCTGCTGGACACAGTCCTCAACGCGCCCATGTCCTTTTTTGCATCCACTGATACTGGTACTACCATCAACCGCTTCAGTCAGGACTTGCAGCTTATCGACATGGACTTGCCACTTTCTGCGCTCAACACATTTGCCACATTTGTCCTTTGTATTGCTGAGATGATTCTCATTGCTGTCGGTTCCTACTACACAGCTATCGCGTTCCCTTTTCTACTTGCGACGTTGTGGGTTGTTCAGCATACTTATCTACGAACTTCCCGTCAGTTGCGCTTCATGGATCTTGAGGCGAAGAGTCCACTTTACGCCCTTTTCACTGAGTCCGTCACTGGTCTAGCGACACTACGTGCGTTTGGATGGCGTGATGCTCTGGAGAAGAGGCACCATGAGCTTCTGGATCGATCGCAGAGACCATTCTACCTTCTCTACGCTGTTCAGAGATGGCTTACCCTCGTTCTCGACATGATTGTCACTGTCATAGCTGTACTGGTTGTGGTTCTTGTCACTCAGCTGAGAGGCGTCTTGCCCGCTGGATTGATCGGCGTTGCACTCGTCAATATTATCCAGTTCAGCCAGCATCTCAAGCTGTTGATGACGTTCTGGACAACACTCGAGACTCATATCGGCGCCATCTCTAGGATCAAGTCGTTCACGGCAGAGACTGTCTCTGAGCATGAGCCGCAGGAGAAAGAACAGCCTCCATCCGTATGGCCATCTAAAGGCACTATCGTATTTGATCAAGTCTGGGCGGGGTATAAGTATGTTTAGTGCTGGTTTTTGCTACAGGATAAATACTAATATGCCCTCATAGAGAGTCTGAACATGTTCTCAAGAACGTGTCGCTATCGATCGAGGCTGGACAAAAGATTGGTATCTGTGGACGAACTGGAAGGTAAAGTCACCAATCCCCTCCACAACTTCTTTATCTAACTCCATCTTTCTACAGTGGCAAGAGTTCTATGGTATCGTCCCTCTTCCGTATGGTAGACATCCACGATGGTCGCATACTGGTAGATGGCCTTGACATCAGCACCATTCCCCGTGAGGAGATCCGCACCAAACTCGTCGGTGTACCTCAAGACGCATTCCTTATTGAAGGAAGTAGCGTGAGGCTGAACACCGACCCTGCTGAGGGTATCACAGACGCTGCCATCGAAGATGCTCTCAAGGCTGTTGAACTCTGGGACATTGTGGCCAAGAAGGGCGGCCTCGATGTGCCTATTGAAGAATTACATCTTTCGCATGGCCAGAAGCAGCTCTTTTGCATCGCACGGGCCATGATACGGCCTTCGCCTATTGTAATTCTTGACGAAGCGACAAGCAGGTATGCATTCGTAATCTCGCTCTATTCATCAAATGCTAATTCTATTGCCAGCGTTGACGCATATGTCGACGAGCTTGTTCAGCGTCTTGTACGTGAGCGTTTCCAGGATCGCACTGTCATCTCTGTCGTTCACAAGCTCAAGTCTGCTCTTGATGACTTTGACATGGTCGCTGTTCTTGATGCGGGCGAACTTCAAGAGTTTGGACCGCCTCGAGAGCTGCTGGCAAAGGGACCTCAGGTTTCTGTGTTTGCTTCTATGTACAACAGTCTCACGATGGAAAAGGAAGAGGATAGTGAATAGGAGGAAAATTGAATACCAGGCTAGTTAATATCTTAACATTCATCTTGGTAAATAGGTTCTGTAGATAGTTGTATTATTTGCGTATACTGGAACAAGGGGCTGCTACGAGCTTGTGCACCTGCGTGCCTCTATTTTCAGTTATTCCTTTCAGGTATATTTTATTTTAATGTTTTCTTTTCAAAACCACCGTTAGTAATCTGAACTGTGACGAGATGTCCACTATGGATTTCTTTGAGCTGTGACGAATTCTTCAACAGAACAACGAATGATCAAGAACAATTGTCGCATAATGACACGATAATTCATCACCGTGACACATTGCCTTGGCACATTGACATATTTCCTTGGCAGAACAGGTCTGGAACGGTTCTCAGCCTCATACCACATTGGTCTCGATC
Source organism: Fusarium avenaceum (assembly GCA_025948275.1). Classification (NCBI taxonomy): domain Eukaryota; kingdom Fungi; phylum Ascomycota; class Sordariomycetes; order Hypocreales; family Nectriaceae; genus Fusarium; species Fusarium avenaceum. The sequence goes on from CP109669.1 coordinate 326,250, forward strand.
TTTCTCGTCTGTCCGAAAGAAGGGTCACACAACATTTCACCTCGAAAATGGAGAAAATCTCAGCATCGGCATCTACATCTGGCAACATTGATCAGATGATAGTCAGAGTTTTCACCGGTTTTGCCTCGTACTCGATGACCGGGCCTGGGCCGCATAAACGGCCAGCGCGTTTACCGACTTGACATGTCACATATAGCCACTTTCGTCATATATTGATTGCCCCATCAAATAATACCCGGTCCGACCCTGGTCGTGCGGCTGCGGGATCGACACTGCAGCTAAAATAGTCTCCCCACCGGCTTTTTCTTGGCACGTACACCCTCCCCTGTAAGCCATTTATGCATGTCTCAATCTCTCGCCTTGTTTTCGTCTCGTACCTTTTCTTGTCTTGCCAAGCTTGCCCCTTAGCTCGGACGGACGGCCAACTCAAATTACTAGCATGGTTTTTGTCTTAGTTTCTCATTTGTCATGTCGGGACTTTGGTAGAGCCTCACTATGCCGCCTTTTCCGCAATGTGGCGTTCCCGGTTCAAGGGTTGGGTGTAAAGAGACAACTGGGCTAATTTAGTGAGGCTAACCATTGCCGAATACAACCATATCCCAGGAACTTTAGTTTTCCCACGTATATGTTGCTCCCAAACGGCACACGTATTCCTGGATTGGACCTCATCCCACTCGCTGATTACTAGTAATCATGCGGCTCATGCTGTGCTTACCAGTCGTCTGCCTGACTCTTGGTCGAGTTTTGGCTCGGCCTGGTTTCGATGGCCCTGCAGCACGATATCATTCTCTGAACCGCTACGAACCCGAATCATCCGAATGTGCCTCCAACAAGGACGTTGCGGTCAAGGCGCCGTGGAAAAACATTTTCAAAAGTCTTACAGACCAGGAGTATGCTGATGTTACCGCGTATCTTCACAAGCAGGAGGAACTCAACCTTACTGCTATTGCTAACTCAACATCGTAAGTCTTTACTCTCCCTTACTTCAATAGTGAGATTGGTCATGTTTGCTAACTTTATGCAGCTGGGATAATGTCATTGTCTCCCTTGACTTGTTGCAGCCCAACAAGACAGATGCCTTGACGTATCTTGAAGGTCATGGACCGGCTCCAACTCGCTATGCTCGGGCTACATTGCAGTTCAACTCGCAACTGCAACCCTACATCCAAGAGTACATGGTCGGTCCATTGCCTGTCAAGGAAGGATCCACTCAATACGAGGAGCTCAACTACATGTTCACCTCTGGTCGAGGTCGCATTAACGTGTACAACGCTGACTCTGAGGCCATCGCTGCTTTCAACTTGGTGGTTGGAGCAGACATCAAGAAGATCACAAAGAAACTGCTCAATGGTGTAAGTATTCGCTGTTCCGATGACATGCAAACCTCAGGCTAATGGTCAATAGACCGCTACAGGTGCTAAAGACGACAATCTCTTGATCGCAGGCAGTGATCCATTGATCCACCATGGAGACAGGGTCTATCAGTGGAACGAGTTCTACTCTGCTCATACGGGTGAATTCTTTTCCGAGACCATTTTGCCCACCAGTCTGCAGTTCAAAGTCGACATTACCGGCCGAGATCCTTCGAAATGGAAGGTTGTTGGTTGGTACTACGATGGCAGCTACTGGCCCACGACGGCTGAGTTTAAAGAGGCTGCCCAGACGCTGAAGCGAAAGCCAGGGCCTAATGTCGATGGGCCTTGGACTTCTACTGATCAGGAAGGCGAGAAGTTGCCTCTGGACCATCTGTATCCTCCTGTTGCTGTTCAACCTGATGGTCCGCGGTTTGCTCTGGATAGAAAGGAGAACTACATCGAATGGAGTGAGTCCACACGAGCTGTTCCATTACGGGCCTTTGGCTAATAACTTTACAGTGGACTTCAGCTTCTTCATCTCAAATCACAAAGAGACTGGCCTCCAGCTCCATGATGTCAGATACAGAGGCGAGCGTATCATCTACGAATTTGGCCTTCAGGAAGCCATGGCACACTACGCTTCGCAAGACCCGTTGCATGCCTCATCAGCGTATCTCGATACCTCGTACGGTATCGGTACCAGCCAGTGGAATCTGGTCGACGGCTTTGACTGCCCTTCCCACTCCACGTATCTCAACACATCATTCTACATCAGTGAGATGACCCACATCCACCCCAACAGCATATGTCTCTTCGAGCATGACACTGGATATCCCATCCAGCGCCATCTGACATCGACACATGTTTCTGCGACCAAGAACATTGTCTTCAATGTTCGTAGTGTCTCCACGGTTGGTAACTACGACTATCTGTTTGAGTATAGCTTCCATTACGATGGATCTATCAGCGTCACCGTTCGCGCATCTGGTTACATCCAGGGCGCCTTCTGGTCTGGAGATGGTGATTACGGGTTCCATATCCATGACAACCTGTCAGGTTCCATGCATGACCACGTGATCAACTTCAAGCTTGATCTGGACATCAAGGGCAGGAAGAACAGTTTGTTGAAGACTGAGTTTGTGCCAATCACCAAGGTGTAAGTTCATTCGGAGAACGATGTATAGCGATTTACTGACTTTGATAGGTACCCGTGGTCTGAGGGACAGTCCATCAACACGATGAAGGCCAACCGATCTTACGTCACCAACGAAGACGACGGGAAGATCACATGGGCAAAGAATGGAGCCGCTGCTTACGCCGTTGTCAACAAGGATGCGATCAACGAGTTTGGAGAGGCGCCTGGCTATGCCATCTCCCCAAGTGAGTTATTCTTCAAATGCCAATCTTATTGTTGCTAATAGACTTTGAAGACAGCGGTAGCACAGGTCATCTGACTGTGCAGTCATCCACAGCCCTCGGACAGTCCGCGAACTGGGCCAATCACAACATTTACGCCTTGCAGCAACACGACACTGAGCCCAAGAGTGCCTATGCCTTCAACAGTTACGACCCACACCATCCAGCCGTGGACTTCAACGAGTTCTTCAACGGTGAGAGTCTTGACCAAGAAGACATTGTCTTGTGAGTATCCACATCCTTGATTCCGCCATTACACAATGCTGATTATTTTCTCAGGTACTTCAATCTCGGCATGCACCACCTTCCCAACACAGCTGATTTGCCCAACACCGTGACCACCAAGGCTGTTTCGTCCATGATCATCACGCCTCAGAACTACTTCGCAGGTGACGTCTCGCGACGCACAATGCATCGAGTCCGCGTCTCATATGACGAAAAGTCTAATGTTACTGATGTGAAGATGTTTGGCACGAAGCAGCCTACTTGTGCCTTTGACATGAAGAATGTTACGCCCAAGTTGGACACATTTGTTGGAGAACTTCAGATCCCCAAGTTCCCTTTCAACCCCAGTGGCAGTCTCCAGACCAACCCTGGTGGTTAGAGAGATATTTACAGAGGGGGATCTGAGCGATTGATGGTATTGGTTTAGCTGAATGACTGTCTGGTAGCGGGTTGTAGATAATAGTTATCAATCTAATGTGGTCAGCTCATTAAGTGTTCGTTCTGGATAGGAACAATTTCTTTATGAATGGGCTGAAATTGTTTGCCATGCGTGGACTACGACAGTACGTGTAAATACCTTGGCAAATAACGTCTTGCGCCTCAATAAAACCCTGTGGCGGATCTCGTGGCGGCTTAAACAAATGAATCAGAATTATGCATGCATAGCTTCAATGTGCGCTTGTCTGATCTCTCCAACACTCGCCACGGCTTGTTGTGGTGCGTAGTGAAACAAAGCACACCAATTCCTGGCATCCTGAGACACCACCAACGTGGCTTCTCAGCCTTAAAGCGCAAAGTTACGATATCGCAACTCGCCAAGACCTCAAATGGTACGGAACAGTACAGCTTAGATTGTGATGCTGACGTGGTGAGACATATTTATGAAACCACCTACCCTAAACAGAAGCGGCTCATTCATCCCCACCTCTTCTACCAGCGCTCTAACTGTCGTCTCCGGACTTGGCAAGGAGATTCCGTGTTCATCGGATACTGGGATTCACGTGAACGATAATGATTAACACAAGGCGACAGTAAATTTAGGTCTGTTCCACGGAGAGTAAGAAGTAACATGATAATTTAATCAAACTCAACCTCAAATTCATCCTCAGATGAGCCATCGCAAAGAGGGGGCCCAGATAATTCGTCGCTGAACTCTTGTACAAGCGAAAAAGCATCTTCGTCATGCTTTAATAGCCTTTCAGTATCCCATATAGCTGATCCACTTGCCCAAAACTCACGGTGTAAATCAGTGCCATGGCAGAGTTTGTTCAAAGAGAACTCCAAATGAGCACTTACTATTAATGGACAAGTAAGAGTATTCTCTTTGAAGTTAGAGAAGCGCATATATAACGACAATATGCGTTCTTCTCGCGTTATGCTGTCCATATCTTGTGATCTCAGAAGCAGATAGTAGCCTTGCGAGCAAAGATATGCGATGAATTGTACATGATCCCGCGGGCTTCTGTCGAGAGATTCTTGCCGTTGACGCAGCCAGGGTGTATCATTGGTGCCAGGCCGATGCAAACCGGTAGAACAAGCGATTCGGTCATGAATTCGGTTCAGAAGGTGCTCATATTCTCTGAATACGAATCTGAAAACTGTCTGAAAGGCCCTGACACACAGAAGCTTATCTTGGTAGATGAACCTGTAGGGAATATGAAAGTTGGTCATGGACGACTCAGGAAGATCATAGTCTTGTAGGAAAGAGGTGGTGAAATTGAGAGTATGTCGGCATGCGTCGAAGAGTAAATAGAACTTTTGTATCTCGTAACATTCTGTTTTTGAAAGTGGTAAAGACAAAGGAAGCCTGATGCTAGAAAGCTTTTGAGGTACATGATCTTCGTCATAATCGTCATTTTCTCTAGACACCCAATCTTGGAACAAGTGCCAACATTCTCTTGAGAAACCAGCTGTGAATATTTCTGCTTCGCGAAAGAGTTGATAGAGTTTCGAAATGGCACCCAGGCTCAACTGTGCCACAGATAAAGGTTTCGGTGATTGTGATAGGAGGGGTCCCATCACCTCTTCAGCATAAGCACGGGTTTGAGTTCGAGGCGTGGCACCACTCTCGATATGCCTCAGGCGACATGCTACGGCCGCTTGCGTGAGATTTTTGTCCGGGAACTGATGGTACACATCTTGGCGCAGGGGCCGAAGGATAAGATGTCGATTTCCAATGAACACACGTAGAATGTGAGAGTCGGCCCGGATCATGGACTGGAGGGCCTCCGGAGACTCGAGGTCGCCGATGATGGAGATTATATTCTCGACTGGAAGTTTTTCGAAAGGTGTACTGAATGCCATGATTTCGGATGGGCTCTAGTCGTTTTGAAGAAAGAGAACGTGAAGGCACCATGGTTGGGGCAAGGGCTATTTATAACTGGGATGTAGAGAGACTCGGTGACTCATTGTTTAAATTTGAAGAATCGAAAGGTAATATTGTATATAAGGTCATGTAGAGGATTAAACTTACGGAGGTCAGATTATCTACATCGAAAGTTCTGCCGGAATTCTGAGTGAATAAAAATTCCTTGGTAGCCAATCCTAAGGTTTTCGAGTCAAAAAGGTAAAGAGGACTGAAAATCGACACGCACAAGGTCAGGTTTCCAAACTCACTCCAACCCTCTGTCGCCCCTTAATCGGCCCGTCAGTCAAGACTCGACATAGATTCTCAGTAAAGAGCCACCCTTTTTTGGAAGAAGTGTGTGCAAAGGTAGGAGAGAGTCACAGGAAAGCATTCAAATAGTATACGTTGTGGTTGGTTGATAATGCTGGGGTCTTATATGGATATTCCAATGACAAGTCAGCTGAAAATATTCAAATAATCTAGAATATAAAATTGATATCAATTAGAATGATCTATGTATATTTATCACGTAAGATTTCACAAGTTTATATAAAATATAATACTTTAGTGTAATTCACATATATTTATATCCTAAAGTTCTATACGTTTATATAAATTGGAAGACTGTAGGATTCTTTATCCATACTTATATCATAAGACTTGAACAATTTCGATAGACTAAAAGATTTTATCAAAACTCGTATTTTATTTCATGTACTTTAGACAGGAGAAGTCTATCATAGCTCACTTCATTGCAGTAAGTATCGCCCGAGACAGGAGATTCTGGTATGATATGGCCATTTTGTGGAAGATAGAGATTACGCAGAGCTCCATAGTGCTTGATGAATCGTTCTATCTTTCCATCAAGGTCGCGGGTGTTCTTATCCCATACTTTTTAGTCCGCATATGCTATCTTCTCTGCGGGGAGAGGATAGGTGCCACTTGTGGGGGGCGGAAATGGCAGCAATAGTGCATAGTAGGCGTTGCGAACATCCTGATATTGTTCGGGGGATAGGGTGCATGGGATGATGAAGAATTCGGGCCGCATGTTTGTAAGGCGATGCGAAAATGAGTATGGTGAATGTAATGTTGGATCTAGTTAAGAATTTGATTTGTGGTTGATGGATGATTTATGGGATGATGTTAAAGGAATGGAATGTTGGCAAGATCGAAATTCGGCGAGTCTCTGAATCACAAATGCGGATATCACCGTCCCTGCTGCTAGTGGTAACCCTCTCCCCGTCATGTGTGTCACAATGAACTCGTCGATCCACGGAGCTATTTCTCCGCATGCGACATTAGGGGCTGTTGAAATATACCAGGTGCATTCGCAGACTTGAATCAGGTTCGCGATTCTGATGTGATATTGGCTTAGCAACGAGACGCATGATCTGGAAACGTTGTTGATACAGCGCAATGCAAGACACTTCAAATGTCCCGCAGGAGAGACACTAACACGAAGTCGCCAAAGTACGTTCAAATGATCTGCCGGTTTAAATGCAAAAGGGTACAGCTCCTGATACGAGATTGGGTGTCTTAGCTTGTTAAGGGTCCAGGCGTCTACAATTTCGTATCCACATACGCACGATGCGCTCCTTCTATTCAAACGATATCTACATCTAAACTGAGTGCTAGAAAACAAACTGTCAGAGCACCAGCTCACAATCGGATTTAAAGACATTTGAAGATTTGAGAGAAGGGTCATAGCAGATAGTGAATCTAGTGATTTGAGAACAGTTCTATTAACATGTTGATATTCAGCTGGTTAATTAATGGCGCAGCCTTGTATATAAGAAGTTGAGAAATTAAACATGATAAGGTTCTCCCATAACAGTCTTGAAATGTTTGCTTATTAGAGCCTTAGTAAGTGATCTTCCCACTAATTATTAATTATTAGTTCTAACAAATAGTCGCCGGAAGAAGATCGACTGGGGACTTATCCTATCAGGCTGTCACTTTTAGTCAAGGTTATTCCGATTGGATAAACAAAACCGCAATGTGAAGATGCGGGACTATACCACGTGACCAACGTTCACTGCCCAATCTTTGCTACCTAAGAAAGCCTGATCTTGTGTTTACCTTCTCCTCACTTGCTACCCACCTCATTACGCGTCGATCATATCCTGGGCGACCATGGAACCACAGGGTTGCCCCGTATCAAAATGCGCAGTTGAGCCCGCTTTGATACCTTCCACCGGACTTAGTGTGGTTTATGAACCAGACGCCGATGTCCCGATAGTTGAGTAAGTGCCACGCGCTCCTCTATACATCAGGTTCATTAAAAGGTGGCAGTATTGTTATGGTGCACGGCCTGAAAGGCCACCCCTACAAAACGTGGAGATATGACGAAGGTATCAAAGATGCGAAGAAACGCAAGATCGATTCCCAACAAGAAACATCAAATTCAACTACGACAAGGCGACTAGAGATCAGACAAAAGATCAGAGCTTTGTTGAAAGCCTCGTCAAGCAAAGGCAACCAAGAAACCGAGGTTGCTGAGTCTTTTACCAGTGAATCATTCACCGCCAAAGATATCGACTCTTCCGTTTTCTGGCCTGCTGATTTACTCCCAACGATCTGCAAAAAGGCCCGGATTCTGACTTTTGGATATGACACCAAGATAACTAAATACACCTCAGGACCGACAAATACAAACAGCATTTACTGTCATGGAAAAGATTTCATATGCTCACTTGGGCGGGAGCATGTATTAGACCGTCCTCTAATATTCATAGCTCATAGTCTCGGTGGGATATTGGTGAAAGAGGTATATGGTTTTACTGTTATGTCAATAGTTAACTTTACTAACCACCTAGTCAGATGCTTTTGCTATCCTCCATCTCAGAAACTAAAACACAAAGAGGAATCATCGAATCAACTGCAGCCATAGTCTTCCTTGGAACACCTCATCGAGGAAGTCCCGAACTCTCGGCAATTGGCGAGTGGGCTCGATCTATGCTTAGTGGTCTCCACTTCCAGACGACGTCAACTATCTTAGATGCCCTTGGCCTCAAGACAACTGACCTTGAACGTGCCCATGATTCATTCAATAGGCTTTGGCGTCAGTATGACTTCCAAGTCAAGACCTTTGAAGAAAGCTTTGGTCTAACCGGGATTAATCTGGGTGTTCTGGGCAATAGAGTTGTATCTCATGAGTCTTCATTAATTGGAGACCCGAGAGAGCAGGCTGAAACCCTACAGGCCAACCACATTCAGATGTGCCGCTTCAGTGGTGTTCACGATCCTAACTATAAGAAAGTCGCTGGAGATGTTCTGGCTTTCTATACTGCAATTGATAACGCCCAAACTCAGAATAAATGTACGGTTGAGTCAAGAAAGGTATCAATGCTAGAACCAGGCTTTTCAACATTGGTACGCAGGAGCGGGATACTCTCATATGAACCACTCGATCAGAATGTTTTGGATGCCGTCCTTCGGGAGCTACCATTTAATGGCATGAATACCCGAGGGGACTCTATCTTGCCTCCCTCTCCTAACACAGGTTGCTGGCTGTTTCAGGATCCAACCTATACCACGTGGTGCAATAGCTCTGAACTAGACCAACGCCTCCTATTGATCAAAGGGAAGCCAGGAGCAGGCAAGTCGACTATAATGAAAAAGGCTGTACAAAAGGTGCAGTCCAATCGTGGAAGACATGCTATCTGCGCAAGCTTTTTCATTGATGGTGGTGGTCACCCTCTACAACGTTCTCAGAGTGGCATTTTCAGGTCTTTGCTTGGTCAAATGTTGCCATATATTAATATATGCACATCTACTACCGACTTTCAACCAATGATGCAATTGAGACAGATCATTCGCGAAGCTGCAGTTACACCATCCAACTTGTCAAGGAAGAGCACATTACAAGATCTTCTCAGGCTGACTCTCGAAATCCTATCGGCTTCCGATATGCCAGTTTTTATCTTTTTGGATGCTATCGACGAGTTGCGGGAACAGGCACAGAGAGAACAAATTGAATTCTGGAGGCACAAAGTATACCATCCAAGCATCAAAACAGTGAGAATATGCCTATCTTGCAGGCACTTTCCCAATATCACAGTAAACGGCTGCCTAGAGCTTGTGTTGGATGCTCATAACCAAAAGGATATCTCCTCCTATGTCAAGTCTCGACTTGGAGGCCACATCTCTGACGGGGAAGAACACTGGAGGGAGCCACTTACAGACAAAATACTGTCTCTATCAGCAGGGGTATTTCTGTGGGTTGTGCTGGTCCTCAATGATATTCTTCGCCGGTATGATCGAGGTTTAAGTTTGAAGGTTCTTATGAAGTATATCGACTGGTTTCCAGTAGAGCTCGATGGACTTTATAGGAGGATGCTCGGTGTGTTCACAGCTGAAGAAAGGCTGATGGCAACAAAGGTTTTCCAATGGGTATTTGCACAAACTAGGCCGTTGAGGTTGGATGAGTGGCATCACATAATTGCTTTCCTAAGGCCATCGGTACCAGAGTCACTTCGGCAATGGCGAGAATCGGACACTTTCACAGAGAACGACGAACAACTCGAGAGAGAGATCAAAACAATATCAAGAGGCTTATTGGAAGTGAGCAATAAAGAGCCTGAGATGCTGCCTGGCAACCTCGCCGAAGGTTTATCAGTCAATGCTGGTGCCGGGTCTCTCGATCACGAACAAGGATCTGCTCGTGTTGTGAGACCTATTCACCGGTCAGTCTATGACTTTTTCATACATAACCAAGGGTTTGCGCTTTTACGTCCGTATAAGGATGATCCTCTCACGTCTTGCCATTGCACTATCGCAAATACGTGTCTCGATTACATACTTATCCCAGAACTACTTGGATTCGTTGTTGCTCGACAACGTGTTAACAAGCGGAGTGTGGAAACCTCCTCGGTCTCTTCAGTTACGTCCGAACAACCCAGAGAGAATAGCTCTCTCAGGATGAGCCACTTGGAGAGACCATTATTCGAAGAGCTTCACGCAATGCTGTTGCCAAACTCTCTTCAAATTGTGGAAAGCTGGCTCACCGCAGAACATATTTCGTCTTCCGCAGATTGGGCCACAAGCTCTACTAATATTTGCGCCTCTCGCAATTCTATTGGCACAACATCACGAGCTCTCGAAGACTACCCGGCGCTCCTTATATATGCAATTACGGAATTACAATTCCACATCGAGAACGCCATGTCAGAAACGCAGCATAGAGACAGCCATCAGCTTCGCGTAAGGCTCAAGGCCCCAGCCATCAGAGATAGTCTCACTGCACTTCAGTCAGAAAAGAGCGCGAGACGAAGGACTGCTACGTTTCTTCAAATGGTAGCAAATGATGAGATACCATCTCGGTCGTGGTTAGTGAATAATATCAAAGCGCAGTTCCGGAAGTAAAACGGATGCTAACCAAGAATCCTCTATCAAGGAGAAATACTCTGGATCTCGTATGTCGACAAAAAGGCCCAAGAAGTATTACAAGTTTTAGTTCCGCGAGTAGCTACGGCAGTCACAGGTCGGCACCCTCATCAGTTCAAAAATGCATTGTTGATTCGGAGGCGGGGATGACGGGGAACTCTACAGGAGGTATAGGTTCGCTGCGACCAACCCGGAACGTTATGAGCAATCCCCCTGGAGAGAGGAGGTCTCTGTGATTGACTCGGAATATGTTTCCTTCCACCACTTTAACAGGATGAGCATGACTCGGACTGTTTTGATGTGATAGTTTATTATGCTTCAAGCGTAAATAGCTATTCGATATTTACTGGTATATATACCAAAATATGGCACTTCTCCGCATCGCGCTGCGTCTTTCATGGTGGAATAAGCCATTTTCCTTGGGGTATTTCCGCTCCGATCTTTTTAGCTTATAGTAATATATGCAGTGCAACGTAGATACCCTGAATTCCTAGTAGATGGTTGTATTTCTATAGAAATGGCTCTTCCTTAATACACACCAGAGCAAAGTAGAAAGAACATAAACTTAAAGTTTACTGGAATATTACCCACTAAATGTTAAAGTGGTACAGCCAAGGCTACTTTCATCACAGGAGGTTCGGCGTAACAATTTGGAAGAGCACGCCCATTTTTTTGCTTCCTTGATATAGCCCATTATGATCACCCCTGCCTATTTATAGGGACGTTATAATGCACATCCTGAGAATATTCGCAGGTAATTTACTATTGTTTCGGTGTTTTCAGGGTCCAGTTTCCAATAGCAACTCTGCAGCTATAGCCAGTGGTTCTGCGCTACTTAGAGGGCTTCTGTTGCCTATTAACTCAGTAGATTGGGATAAAGGTATCTTTGTGTCGAAATTCATGGTTAGCGGCCTTACATTGTAAGAAGGGTCTCACCTTTCCAACAGTTATTTTTGATCTTGAAGCTACCAAAGACCAGGTCATCCAGCTAGTAAAGTTGGGAATTGCTGTTGTTCCTCTGTTCGTGGCAGATAAGCACATGCAGCGTATATTATTTACTTGTATCAAAATAGCATCTTTGGTCTACCGACCAAGGCAGGGTGTGAATAAACGCCACCCTGACTGGCTCGTCATGTCTGAGGTCAGGGATGTTCAGATTACAGTATCGCTCAAAGGTAAAACTATCCTACGTGGTTTAACACAGAACCTCATGCCCGAGATCTGGGAATAACATCTTACCTAGACATATCAACGGGGATCATATATTCTGTCGACCTTTAGGAAAAATTTGCCCCTAGCTTTGTTGTATCGTAGAGCAGGCGCCACTGGGCACGAATCCTTTAGATATTGGATAATTATGTTATTTGCCGCCTCGCGCCTTCTTCAAGCAATAGCTCAGCTTGGAAATGATGGTGAGTCCCGCTTGGCCAAGTATGCTTCTTCGAAAAGGCATTATGCAGACATTGCTGATACTAGTTTCCAAAGCTAAAATCCGAACATTCTCTTGCACGTTTAATGGAGCTCTCACAGATCTTACTCTAGGATCAAACGATTCATCTCACATAATATCTGAGAAGATCGTCGAGGCTCTCACATCTGTGCTCAAAGTGGCATTGAACACATTTTTAGAGACGGCTGGTGTCTCCTGGGATGCAATGCCCAATGACCTCGATGGTTTTCTGACGAGGCTTAACCCCGATAGTCCTCTAGTGCCTAATCCTGACTACGATAGGAAGCCAACTGGACGCCGAGTGTTCATGAGATGCGAGGAATGTAACGAAGCTCTAATCCACGATGCCTTCGCTGAATCTTCTGAACCAACATAAGTGGCATCCCGAATGTTTTCGGTATCTGGTGTGCCGGAGTTCAGAAGGAGCCATCTCACCTCCGGCACTCCAGGTCGTTGGCTCATACAAATGTCAGCTGGAGTCATGTGGGTGGGTGGGTATCATTGAGTTAATACCGAGTCACGCTCTGATTACCCACCATATCTGGCGAAGTTGGCTGTTTATCAAACATCAGGACGCTCCGGCCGGAGTCAGCCCTCGAATGGCTGGATTCCATGGAAGATGTGTTCTTAGGGGTATTTAACAGGTCTTATTTGTCCAAGAACAAACTCGGACCATCATGATGCAGGATTGTATTTAGTCATATTGCGTCGCAGTGGATAAACCTTAGGTAGAATATAATAACTATATGCTCCGTGTTGGCCAGGTTTCAGTGTGAGTCCTTTCAAGATTCTGCCACTTCAACGCACTCTACTTATCCAGATTTTTGACGTCTTACGAAATACTTCATAGCCAACCTAGCTTACCATATGTACTTCTCCGCAGCTACCGTTAATTAAATCCCCATTGTTAAATTCCCATTGTCGTCCATATTAGTTAGTTTTCCTCTTTTGATCAATATAGGTATCAGATGACTCAGAAATGCTGCTGGCTTGATCAGAAGTGTGTTCTCCCGGATCATGTAAAGGTGTTTTATGATACTCATTTCTTCATTATGGATGTGGCACCAGCGACACCAGGAACCACGCGGGTGAAAAACATAACAGACCCATAATTACTAATTCTGTATATTGTGGATCCGCTTCTTATCAGCTGAATGGTCGAGAGCTCTCTAGTGCTTGCACCTTAAATTAAAATTGATGTTAGCGTATAGAACTATTGACAGTAGCTCAGCCATAGCCCGTTTTAAGAACCTGACAGCACCTTTCAGCTGTTAAATAGGGGAATAGTTACACATGTGTTGAATTTCTTCTCTTCTTTCTCCTCACCTGCCATTCATTCACTCATTCATTCAATCTGCGCTGTTTTGAGTTGCGTCCCATCGTTTTTATTCTCCCTAATAATCCAGAATCATGGTCTGCCATTCACCCTTAGGTCTCGCCGCTCTGGCTGCTTGCATTCTCGAAGCCTAAGCGGGCCCTTGCCGCCCCGCAGCGACAACCGTCGCCAGCAGCATCGCCGAGATTTCATCAACTGCCGTGTCTGAGTCGACGATCTCCAGCTTGGCTACGACTTTGACTGCGGCCACGACCACATCCGTCGTCGTATCCGAAACAATTTCGACAACTCTAGCAGAACCTACAACGACGACTGCCGGCCCTCCAGCCTGCGTTGAAACGCAGGTCGTCATTAACCCGGGATTTGACTCGAGTGCTAATAGCATTGCACCTTGGGTGGGCAGCAGCTACAGTATCAGCAACAGTAACGCCTATTCTGACCCCAACGCCGTGTTTGTTTCCCTCACTCAAACTATTCGGTAGGACAAACAAGCTGACGTTATTTAACAGGGTTCTGTCTTTCACTGATGGAATGGGCACCGCACGAGTCGCCCAGACACTGCAAAATCTTAGCGGCAAGTACAAATTGTCCTTCCGCTATGGCCTCGTGTCAGCACAGGGTCTCGGTGCTGGATTCGGGTGCACACTTACGCCATCGATCGGGAGTCAAATGCTCCAGTATGTAAATGTGGATGAGGTCACTTCCGATTGGGCATCTGCGACACGGGAGTGGTCGGCTGGGAGCGGGAATGTGGCTACGGCTGAGCTATCGCTTTTCGCTATTTGTTCTGGCGAATATGACCAGTTGTTCATCAGCATCGATGAGATTACTTTCACCAAGGTCTGTGATGGGTCTGCCACAGACTGATGAGGCAACAGAAGCTGTGCGGATTTTGCCTTTGTACGGAGGAAACTTTGTATCAGCTGCAGTGTCAATGATATGGGTCAGTTGCACAAGTGTATTTGTTGCGAGAAAGAGCTTCTCGAATTTACAATGGAGAACACACGGTACTTGTGTGTATTTCCCAGGTCTTCTTCACCCTAGTTCTTCTACTGGTCATCATAGAATATCACCCCTCAATCCAACTTCCTCAATTGGCCTGGGTCTCGGCTCTGTCACTGAGTTTGTGTCTCACTGGTTTGTGAATATCTACAGTTGTTGTGCAAGTTCCTTTCTTCTAAATTTGACATAAAATGATTGATCTTGAGAAACTCTTCTATTTTGAATAATCCTATAGAACTTTAGGATGATATCATCTATAATATGCTCTAACCTACCTTTATTTTATACACTTCTATTATTATACATATTTTCTTTTTCGTCATTCCCATCGTAGTCGGCTATGCTTCGACCACATCCATTTATAATAGGACGCTTTGCAAATCATTTACGTTTTCGCAGTCAGAGCCAACACCTACAGCAGTGCTGGCCCAACAGGTAATACGCACAGCACCAATGACGGACGGTGGCACAGTCCACCTGATCGGCCTCCTGCATGGATAGCGGCTCACCCCGACGTCAAATGCGTACCAGATTTTGGTGTCTTGACGTTGTGAGGGAGAGGGCGGGGAAATAATTTGATCTTTTCAGTCATTGGTCCATCGATACCTAACAGTAAAGCTGGCGCTTATTGGTCCGCCAGGACAAAAAAGGACTCATCGCATCTGCAATTCTTCCTCTCTCAACTCTCCACATCAGTCAATCTAATGAGCATGTCAACCCAACAAATCCAGATCGACTCCGAAGGGGATGTTCTGATCATCGTTCCGGTCAAAAGATCCATCGCTGACCTCGAACCCTCCAAGTCCTCGAAATCACCCATTGAGAAGCGCTTCGTATGCTCTAAGAAGCATCTCACATTCGCATCGCATCGTGCGGCAAAGATATTCTCTAGCGGCTTCAAAGAAGCGACGAAACAAGATGACGGCTTCCATCACTGGAAGTTTGATGAAACCTTTGATGATAAAGCCTTTGACCTGGTGTTGAACATCATCCACGGGAAGACCCGTGAGGTCCAACAGCGCCTTGATCCGGATATGTTGGTCGCGGTCGCTTCAGTCGTTGATGACTTGCAGTGCCACGATGCTTTGAACTTTTATGGCCGCGGATGGATCTCTTCACTCCCTGGATTGTTTAGCCCGACTATCCCTAGTGAGATGAACAAGACACTCGTCCAGTATGTTTTTTCCTCGTTCGTCTTTGAGCATGAGAAACTCTTTGAAGACTCTACCAAGGCTGCGATACGATTCAACAATGGTGCTATGCCTACGTTCGACTTGCCAATCCGTGCAAACATTCCAAGTAAGATATGTTCTGAGAGCCAAAGACTTGAGCTAATTAGGGAAGGCCACATCGAAAAGAGAAGGCTGGCTATCTTAGGAAACCTGGGTAGTACCCTGAAAAGCCTTGAAAATCGCTTACTCGAAGGGCAGTTAGGGTGCAATCAAGGATGCACAGCCATGCTCTTGGGAGCTTTAATGCAAGGAATGAAGGTGGCCGGTTTGTACCCGCCACGAGTATCACCGCAGTTTCCGTTCCTAACACTGGACTCCGTCATTAATTCTTTGCGAAACGCACAGTCGCCGACGTATTTCAGCGCAGAAAAAGGCAGTGTTGCCGGAAAGTATTCGGGCAGTTGGACGCTATCGACTCGATCCAACACTGCGCCTCCTACTGTTAGCCCAACACCACCAGCTACAGGTGGTCTATTTGGACAACCCCGCCCTGCTGCTAGCCCAGCATCACCAGCAGGTGGTCTGTTTGGGGCACAGCCTCGTCCTCCTGCTGCTAGCCCAGCATCACCAGCAGGTGGTCTGTTTGGGGACAACCTCGTCCGAAGCCTCCCACCCCTTCTGGCAGTCTATTTGGTACCTCATTTGGAAACACTACCTCATCTGCCCCGACTGTGGTAGATAAAGAGGAGGATCCTGCACTTCTAGTTCGCCACAGTTGTTCATTGAAAGATCTTCTCAAACCCGTATTGGATGCGGCGGAGGGCGAGATCGTGGGGTTGAAATTAGCTGACTACTCTAAGTCCTAATTTCCATGAATGGGTCACACATTACAGTAGCTTATCAAGATCTAGGAGCAATCGTGATCCTCGCAGGATCACTCAAGTATGTAGAATACATTCATTATTACTTTCATAGAACTGAGCCCACCAGCTATCAATACAACTTCTTTGCCTCAATACGCCTAACCCGTTCCATTGACTATAGTTATCTATAACATTCTATAATTCTGTACACTTTTAAATAAGTTTATATTCTTTTGAAAATAATTTTATACATAATACATTTTCACAATGGAGAATAATTTATAACTTGAATAATTTTAGCTTAAATACCTTCATAAAAATTCAATCTGTATTTACTTATATATTTTTACTGCTAATTATTCTAAAAAATAAAAGCTATTATTCTACATGATATAGTCTCTCCTTACAGCTCTAATAACTATCCTAAGAGTATATTTAAGAACAGAACAACATGCACTGCTTATCCCATATACGACACCACGGTACCCTCTTATAAAAACATTAGAGAGGGCGAATTGTTACGTAAATGAGCCCCAATCTCCTCAACTGAACAGCAAAACATCTGAGTCGTTCGGTAAAGTATCGCGATTCCGAAAGATTGTTGAAAGAGGCTATCGAGATCTGAATAGAAGTACTGGGACACGAGCATTGCCAAACACTGGAAAGTATAAGCAATCTAGTGCTGCTCCAATGGAAGGTGGGTGCGTACAAAGAAGTAGAAAAGCCGGCAACACCCCTTGTTAAGACTCTGCAGAGGGTGTTAAGTGAGGAGGAGCGTCTAAAAATGACTGCGGTAAATACTCTGGCATTGATACGCCAGAATCAGGGCAACTTGGAGGAATCCCAGCGTCTTTTCGAAAAGGTGATGCAGGCGCAGAGGAAATTATACGGCTACGAGCACCATGAGACACTCTCTACAGGTAGCAACCTAGCAACAGTATATAGAGACCTCAAGCTTGTAGACGATCCCAGAGGCTGCACCTGTTGGTAGTGGCAGGACGCAAAAAGGTTCTAGGGCGGAATCATCCAATGACGCTGTTAATCATGAACAATCTAGTGTCAACATTCTTCAATCAGAAGCGTTTGAACAAGAGCGAGGAGATTATAAAAGAAACACGGCAGATACAGGAAGATCTTTTGGGTTAGAAACATCCCGACACGTTGAGGACGACGGGTAACTTGGCATCCCTCTTCTATGGGTCTGGACGCCGTCAGGAAGCGGTGGAACTATTGGATTGTTGTATTGAGGGGCGCCGAGAGGCTTTAGGGCGTGAGCACAGTGTTACTCTCGCAGCAGAGAGGGTATTACGGAAGTGGAAAGAAGAGATTTTGAAAGATTCTTAAGTAGTTATTGCAGTGGGTGTGCAAAAGTGATGACAGTTTCCTACAATCTAGACTTTATATAAGGTTATATAAATGTATTAAAATATGTCATAGTGTAGATAACATCAGCTTATATCATCTTAGGATTATGTGAAAGCTTCTTCAAAGTCTGGGATGATAATTTATAGCGCCTTTACTTAGGCCAGTGCGATTAATCCAACAAACACACATACTTTAATTTGACTGGTACACATATGTCCTTCTGAAAATTTCCAACACCCCCGAAAACTTTCCCCATATTCATTCGTTCTCTGTGACATCGATAACAGTCGACTTGAACTTCCTGGCAGGAGTCTTGCGCTTGAACAAGATATCAGCCTCGCGGTATGAACGATCCTTAAGCTCAGGAAGGAAGAAGAAGGCAGAGAAGAAGCAGACAACTGCAGTTCCTCCCCAAACGTAACCACACTTTCCACCAAGGTTCCATCCGGTGGGGTTGAGCAGGCGAGAAGCGAGGTAGATCATAGGAATCTCGGCGACGTAGTAAGCACCACGACCAATACCTGTGCTAAGAGCACGGAGACGGACCGAAGAAGTCTCGGAAATGATGGTGTAGGTGATGGGTCCGAGAGTGCCGGCATAGACGAAAGAGATTAATATTCCGAGAATAGCCTGGGCGTAGTTGGTACCAGTGTTCTGGGGGATAGACGCCACAACTCCGAGGAGCATGAGGAATGTGACATTTACAGCTGTGCCCCAGAGGTAGACAGTTCGCCGACCGAAGCTAGCGGCGATAGGCATGGAAAGACAGTTGGCCAAGAACTGGAGGCATGCGTTAATCAGGTTCAGCTCGAAAGCACGAGTAGGAGCAACTCCGGCCTCTGTGTCTGGAGTTAGCCGTGTAATCTTGAACTGGACTCGAAAGGGTGTAACTCACGTTCGAAAAAGAAAGTAGCCTGGTTGGCAATTAGATTACCAGCAAAGTTCTGCGAGGCATAGACCAGGCATGTAATGATAGTTCGTCGCAAGTCAGTGCCCTTGAAAAGGTCAAGAAGGGAAGGGTTGCCTCCGAGCTTCTCCTCAATCTCAACAGTGCGCTCCATCATAGCAAGCTTCTGCGCAGAAGCCTTAGTGTCACTAGTTCCCAGACGCTGAATGGAACGCAGTGCCTCCTCCTTGCGTCCCTTCCGGATGAGCCACCAGGGAGACTCGGGGGCGAAGAAAAGGAGAACCAAGAGGGGTGTCTGAGGGAATAGGTGTTAGTTCATGTTACTAGTTAACATCGTTGGGGACACATGTCTTACAGGGAACAGCCATTGCAAAGCCAAAGGCGCACGCCACGCCCACTCGTCGTTTCTTTTGTTGTAAGCGTAGGTGGCACCAGCGACAATGACAGAGCCAATGCACCAACTCATCTGGAGAGTGGCCGCGCAGATACTTCGAAGGGCGAGAGGGACGATCTCCGAGGCGTAGGCAGGGGAGTTAGCAATGAAGAAACCCCATGGGACACCCTCGAAGGCTTGTCCTACAACAAGAAGCTCCAAAGAGTCGGCCTGTGTTTTCGATTAGTAGACTGATATACACTGTAGCATATACATGACTCACAAAGAAAGAGATAAATATGGTAGCGTTCATCATGATCAGAGCAAGAATGGTGGTCCATCGATAGCCGAGAATATTGGTAATAGGCCCGGCGGCGAAAACACCGATAAAAGCACCACATTGGCCAGCTTGGAAGAGAGCGCTTTGCCATTTCGTCTCGATAGCATATTTTCCTGGCTCGACCTCGACTCCGTAATGCTTCTGGAAAGCTGGAAGGGCGACAAAATTTCCGTTCAGAAACATGTCGAAGGATTCCATGACCTGGAGGTGCGTCATTAGCGACTGGCAGGTTTGCACTGCGGCTCAAGAGTGACTCACAATGGTGAAGCACATAGTAAATGCCCAGAAACAGGCCCAGGGATGGGCCTTGGCGGCGGCCCATACACCCTGTTGATGCTCGAGGTGTTCGGCCTCGAAAGCATCGTTCATAAGATCGGAGTTGGCCAACACCTCTTTGTGGTCGTAGTCGACATGGCCCGCCTCGTCCTTTGGTGTGAGGACTGGAGAAGACATTATGACGTGGTTGACTTGTGAAATGATTGGTGATGGGCAGGTAATACCAAGAGGATGTGATTGCCAAGAGGATGAGGACGAAAGCCAAGAGATACTGGTATGGGGCCAAGGTAGTTATAGATAAAGCTGGAGGGGCGAATGGATCTCTCCGCATCTTACCCCAGATTCTATCGCCAAGGGGCGAGACGCGGAGAAGTGGACATGTGGAGAGACAGCGTTTGCGCTATACTCTACACGTACTAATCAAACTTGATTCTACGGTAAAGACGGCAGCTGGAGAATTCCGATACCAGTTTTCCCTCCGGCCTGCTCTCCGAGATGGCCCTTGTATAGATTGGCGCAACTTTTGTCAGAGAGTCGTTGCATCTATGAGCTGCGAATACCGCCAATGAGATGTTTCACTGATGGTCTGGTGATTAATCCTCATCTTCTCCAATTTCTGGGTAGGGGTAATTTGTCCAGCATCTATCATTTGGACGAATCATATCAAGGGATTGAAAAGTCTAGAATCCCCACTTAATATCTTAGCCACATAAGGGAATAATCCCCGCGGAGATGGCTCAGGGTTTACACTACTGACATGAAACTAGTCATAGTTGATTCCCTTAAATCCCGCCACACTTCGACGTTGCTCTTATATGACTCCGAGTCGTCGCCGAGTCTCTCTCACTGGCCTCTACAAGGGACTAGGCCTTTAGTGTTTAGTATTCGCATGGGGATGTCCGGGGAGATCTTACATCCAGAGAACTCTCCACACGCTTATCAAGCCCAACGCTGACCATGGATCCTGCCTAGTCTATAGCCCATGCGGGGTTTTCTCCACTGGCCCCATGGAGATAATAACAGGGACGCTATGTTTCTTTGCATGCCCAGATATACTCACGTCATAGTAGTCATGTACTGGTATGTGATTTAGAGAAGTGCACTGCATAGCCATATTTTGAGAATATGTATTGGGTGGCTGCCTGCGCGAGGTCACTAAGATTTGGTATGTGGATACTTTCTCATGGCCAAAGAATGTCTATAATACGAGTTCTGTCCCTCAGTAGGCACCAAAAGAAGAAGCGGTCAGGTCTGCTCTGAATGCGAACCGAGATCTAATGATCGAGAGATCAGCGCATCTTTGTCAGTGAACGAGTGTCGTGTGTGCTGAACATGATGGGAATAGTGGGATAATCAAACAGACATCCTCCTTGTTGAGCTGACACTAGCTCATTAGTACCTGGTGATCTGGATCTCTTCCATCGCCTCGACGTTGGAAATGCCTTTGTTTAATGTGTCTTGCCAATTGGGTGAGATATCACATCAGCGAAGCTTTCTGGACCACGTGGCTCACGTAATATGCGCGGGGACGATAATTTAAGTTTAGCTTGTAGCCAGACTCTTGATGACAGTCGGAGGGCGTTCAAGGCTTGAAACGTGCTCGTGAGTGTTAAACCATAATTGTTTCTCAAGCATTTGCTTCTCAATTCCCGCCGTAGGCAAAGCTAGGTGGGGGAGGAATTAGCGGATACCTGCTGTCGTTAAGAAACCTTGATGTTAGCCCTGGCTGTCCGTCTATCTGCTGGGCTAGGAAGTAACATGCCGGCGTTGAGTCAAAATGGATTTTGACCCTGGAAGAGGTTATTCTTGTTGTCGATATCATTAAAGAATTTGAAAAACATGGGCTTGATAAAGTTGAAAATTAAATAAGAAAGGATTTTCATATAGTTGTAGAACGTACTAAGAAACTACGCCTCTGACAACCAGTAGTCTCCTATTACCATGTTGTCTCATGTATCTCGTACCCTTGTGCCGTGTATGTAATTCCAATACTTGCGTTATTCGTGTGTCTACAGATTCGATGTAATATCAACCTCGAGAACGATTATCCCAGCCAAGAGTCCTGGTCCAAAGCTAATGTACCGCAGAATGTGAAGTAGAGTTTTCATCATCATAGTTACGAGTATCAGTGTGTCAAATGCTGACCACCAATTTCTTCTCAAGATAGCGTCGATTGAATAGAGTTAGCAAGAGAGAAAGGCGCCGGTGTGATACGGAAGGCATTAGCTCTTAAGGTATTTACAAAATGTTGATCAAGGGTATTCTGACTGTACACATCCTCCAGTTTTTTGTGTGTTATTCCTAACCTTTTACAACGTGTCTGGTTTCAGTTTGCAAAAGAATAGTCACGATTCCCGCCAGAGTGATAATTGTCATGGCTTCGGTCAGATGCCCTTTGCTGAGTGATGGAATTCTGTCCAAGGAATTTGTTCAACCTTGGGATGGGCGATCAACATCGCAAGAGGTGTGCCACATATGGAGACAAAGGCAGTATATATTCCCAATGCCCCAGTTTATAGTATTATTAATACCATTGCGCGTAAACCAGGCATTGGATTTTGGGAAGAGTCACGTGATCTAATTCAACAAAATCGTGGAAGACTTGATAGTTTAGCGCATTTATTCTCTCGGACCTAATAAGCCGCTACGATCCAATTGTGAGTGAAGCGGTCGAGCCGACTTATGGGTGAGTTGGAGGTATCGGTGGGTTGCTCATCAATCTATTCTTCTCGTCTCTGGTCGGTTGATCAAAGTGGAATATGGAGAGGGAAAAGTAGCCTTAATTATTCTTATTAAGACTTTTCTACCTCTAAGAAGTTGAATTGTCCCTGATATGATAAATAACCTTGGTAAATTTGAGATATTCTTGCTTTATAGTATATTGTAAGACCTTCATCATTGATATGTTTACAGGTTATATCAACACAGTCAGATCTCTTTTTGAAAGGTGCTACCAGACTCTCTGTGGATGAAAAGCCACAACTCCTCTGGATCCATTCCAGCGGTGCTAATATTTGTCCGCTCCCGGGACGGAGTCGGGTTAATTATTTCAGCCTATAAATAACGCAGGAGATCTCTTAAAAGCGTCTTAGCAAAACTACTTGAATAAAAGCCTATCTAGCTAAGGGTAGCCAGAAAGTTTTCATCCACCCTTTAACAGAAAACATCTGCCTAATACCCCTGATCTGCGCTTCAACAACCAAGTATCAACATGAACAGATCAGCCTCTGAAAGCCGACAGGACAACCAGATCACATTTATTTCTACTGGCACTGTCAAGATCAAGACCGCTATGAAAGGCCAGCCTATAACGAATCGAAACGTAACCATGCGTCGATTGCGATCGCTTGTTGACTCGCAATGGTCTGAGGCGCTTCCCATCGGCGTCTTCCTAATTGCTCATCCAAAAGGACCGGTCCTTTTCGACACAGGGGAGTCACCTCACGCCAACGAACCTGGGTTCAGGCGTTTCTGGAACCCAATCAGCATGTTCAGCATTACCGAAATCGACCAAGCGGAAGGCATCGTGTCTCAGCTCAAAGTTCACGGAGTGGAGCCCAGAGAGCTCCAGGCCATTGTCCTCAGTCATTTACACGGTGACCATGCTGGAGGTCTCCTAGACCTAGTTACTGCAGTGCCGGATGTCCCCGTGTATGTAAGCCAAGAACATTGGGCTGCATTCGGGAGTAGCCCTGTGTTCGCCACCATGCAGGGCTGCAACCCGGATCGTTGGCCAAAGCCATTCAACCCTCGACTCTATACGTTCTCTGATGGACCTATCGGTCCATGGAAGCAGTCTTCAAATGTTACCTCAGATGGACGTATCATCATCGTTCCCACGCCTGGGCATGTTCCGGGCCATGTTTCGTTGATAGTGCGTGGAGTTAGCCCTGTTGGAACCGAAACGACCTACTTTTTGCCGGGCGACGCTACATATGGCATCGATTTGTTAGACAAGGAGGAGCCAGACGGAATCAATGACGATCCTGTGAGCGCTTTGCAGAGCTTGAAACTAATCAAGCAATACGCGGCGCAGGTTGAACTCGTGGTCTTGCCTAGTCATGATCCGAAAACGCCCCAATTACTCGCAGACCGGGTGGTGTACGTACCCAAGCCTGCGGCTGTCGCCTGAAGATAGTGAGAAGATGGCGAGGATTCGCGCAACACTCTAATGGTCTTATTGAGAACAGACATATTTTTGATTCAATTTGAAACTTTATCAACCTTGAGCTTTCTCATTATTAAAAGAAAATCAACCTCAATATTGAAATTTAAACATAGTTACTATGATGGAATTTTTACATATTAAAAAAAACTCCAATTAGGTAAACAAATCTAATAGCTAGATGTATAAACATTTCGTCGCCCATCTCTTGACTTGTTAGAACGAGGTAGATAGGTGTGGGTGAGTAGATTCGGTAGATTCGGTAGAGTCAGCTGATTCGGCATGTTCGGCACATTCGGCATATTCGGCAGATCGACCACAGTACAATAGTCGTGAACCGTAGTAAGATCCAGAT
The DNA here is from genome assembly GCA_025948275.1 of Fusarium avenaceum. Lineage (NCBI taxonomy): Eukaryota > Fungi > Ascomycota > Sordariomycetes > Hypocreales > Nectriaceae > Fusarium > Fusarium avenaceum. Next base: position 350,582 of record CP109669.1, read on the forward strand.
AGTCGCTGAGGTCTTCTGGGTAATTGTTTACATTCTTGCCGAGGTAAAATTGCACAAGAGTATTAGAACGGGGATGCCGTGTTAGTTAGAGCAGAAAGACTAGTGCTGATATCTCACAAGCTGTTTGCGATTCTTCACATGTGGACATGTATTCTCCACATCAATCACAAATCGGGATAGTTATCGATTTATAAACCTATATGCCATATCAAAAAATTGAATAAAGTATCCGTCGTACGAAAGAGAGACACCCAAGGGACTTGCTAAATATATCGATGCGTTCTGCTCCAACCGCACGGAAACTTCGGTATGGGAGATTTAGCATGAGGTCTTTAGCGTGATGGTTTCAGTACATGAGCTTCGGCACAGAAGACTCGGCACACAAGCTTCGGCATGATCACGGAGTAAATGCATTGGCCAAGACGTAAGAGTTCAAGCGAGCGGGTAAATAAGTAAATAAAAGGATTGAGCCCAGCTTCTTATCCAGTCTCATGTTCATATTACATCAACCAACTCAAAGGCTGATCCCATATTCATCAATCTGAATTTAACAACACAATGTCCCAACTCAACGAAAAGCAGCTTTTGGGCGTCCAAATGATGCAAGATTTTTTTGGCGAGCAAATTTTTAACAGCTTGAAATCGCAATCGGTTAGTTCTGGCCATGGATCCTAGTTATTCTATTCCTGTGTTGATAAATGCTATAGCGAGATGACCTCCCAAGTAAAGTTGGGGCTGAGTACATCACTGAGACCTGTTTCTCATCTTACGCTCGGCCAGGATTTTCATTCAGAGATCGGTCTTTAATGAATATCGTCATGCTTGTTGCCCTGAACCGAGGTCCAGAACTACGTCTTCATATTGCAGCTGGGTTGAAGAATGGGTTGTCAGAGGAGCAGATATGCGAAGCTTGTAGGCATGCTATGGTGTATTGTGGTGTCCCAGCGGGGAGGGATGCTTTGGCTATTGCTGGAGATGTATTCCAACAGGTAAAGAATGCTGGCAAGTCGGTCGGCGGATCCAAGTTATCATAACTTTTACCTTACAGTAGCCTGAGATTCAGTGTATACAAGCTTCTTATATCCACCAACGTTGCAAAGGACGAGTGCCCTCATCGCCTGTCTAGCGGTCATGAATTTCATGTCTGGGAAGGTAGTCCTTTTAACCCCTATACGACACTAATCCTCGGCGACTTGAAGCTAGAAAGTGCACGAGTAGTAGGCTACACCCGGCGAAACCTTTAAGCCGATTCGGTTCGTCGGTACCTTGTTTGTTCCGTTCGGCAGTCGTTCGGCCCCACATAGAGGCACATTCCGAGGTGAAGAACTCCGTACTCCGTATCCGTATCCGTACAGGCTGCTGAATGCGGGGAACCAATCCCTCTTCTCTCGTAGAGCACAGAAAGCTTCTCATTTTAAATTTCTACGGCAACCATACACAGTCTTCGAATTACTCGATTTGCGCTTCACCCTCAAAGGCAGTGTACAATTCTACATACAGTGGCCGAATGGACGCGACAGGCCGGGATCGGGCCCGCATAGTGTGCATCCGGTGCCACGCGAGAAAGGTCATCTCCGTCTGCCCCTCAGCTGTCAAATATATTCGCTTACCTATTGCTGCCCTAAAAGGTCCGGTGCGACCTGCAGGATAGTTCTACAGGGACATGTAAGAACTGCCAACGCTACAATACGTCGTGCGTGTAAGTGCCTGCAGAAGAAATTGACAGGGTGGTTGGTTCTCATGTTGAGGCTGTCTTGATTAACACTTCCCTATCTACAGGCGTCGTTCTAGTACACGCAAGCAGCGAAGATCAACGAGCTTGCTCTCGCCACGATGTAGTTTGTATAATCTCGATGGTCAAACTCACAATCCAGATTCGGAGTCTTCTACGATGGGTTCGGATCGTGGAGTAATCCTGCCAACCCAGTTACCAGCACCATCGGCAACGAGAACGATGCTCAGCTTGGACAACGACGAGAACAATCCTCTCCAAATGGCCACAGAGACGGGTTACATCGCGTCACACTCAGTTCTGCAATCCAGTGGCCCCGTAAATTCCTGTCCTGTGTCACTGGAGTCAGCACTCATCGCATCTGAGACTGTTTTGAGTGTGACAAATGCGAAGGTTATTCCTAAGCCATTATTAAGACAGGCCCTAGTCGATACCTACTTCTCCCAACTGAGGCATCACTATCCGGTCGTCGATGAACAAGATGTCTCAGGGCCAGAGTCCTCTATCCTTCTCGTACAAGCCGTTTGCTTGGCGGGCAGTCTTGTACGACGCAATGCAAGTCTGCAGAGCCTGGAATTATCCCATGGCTTGTATGAAAAATCCAAGATCATGATTTCATTCAATTCTGAGCCATCCCCCTTGATTGTTTTGAAGGCCATGTGCCTCCTCTCAATCTGGAGCCCAAATCCCTCTCATTCGACCAGCTTAGATGGGCCATGGCACTGGTCCGGGTGCGCCATTCGCACCGCATACCAGCTAGGCTTACACAAACAGTCGACTTATTGCCAGGACGAAGACACGGCATGTCGCAGAAGGATTTGGTGGCATCTTTATGTAAGTCTTGGAGAACAAACACCACTTGTAATCTGCTAGAGATGGGAAGCTTATCTTCTATTTCAGTGTTGCGATCGTCTGCAGAGCGCCTGTTTCGGCCGCCCGTTCATGATTCAGGATGACGATTTCGACATTGCTCCGCTCACACTTCTTGACTTTCCTCACGCTGACTACCAGGCCAAGGTGTTTATCGAATGCGTTCACTTATGTGAGATCATCGGGGGTATATCACAGTTAGCTAAGGGAGGGCGTCCCGCCTGCCCCGAGGAGATTTCAGCTCTCGAATCATCTTTATGTAAATGGTTGGCCGCACTTGAGCCGGGACTACGTCTTCACTATGATGATGGGTCGCGTAGACCTTACCACAGGGAGGTATCAGAGTTGCACCAGGTATATTTCGTGGCAGTCATACTGCTGCAAGCCGTGTCCTTGGACCACAGCACGCAGTGGAAGGTAACTGTAACTTCCATTGTCGCGTCATCCTGTATTGTTCGCCTCTACGAGGAGCTATATATCAGAGAAGATGTGTGCTCACTTTTACATATCCATAGCTTCTTCTGTATGGTTGCTTATGTGCCTCAGCTCTGCCACCAGTCGCCATCTCAGCCAAGAGAGGACTGCCGTCTGGAGGAGCTTGGTATCCTACACTCAGTTGTTAAGCAACTTAGCATCAGGTTTGGTGGTGCTAGAACAGTGTTACATAACATGGAGGCCCTGAAAGCTGATGTGGAAAGGAGAGGTCATCTTAGCCTTTCTGGTGGCAATTTCCACTCTGATGAGGGGGCTGCGGCTGCGGATCAACGTCGGGCTGCTTCGTTGCTCCCATTCCCTGCCGACTTTTGTCCCAATATGGATCTACTGGCTAGAGCTTCAACGACATGCTCTGAGACACTGGCAGATGCCCCTACAGTTCTTCTCCAGGATTTGCCTGAAGGACTATTTGATGACACGTGGTATCTCTTTAGCGCAGGAGCTCGATTCACTTAGCGTCTTTATGTGCCAGGGGCAGCATATTAGATATTTATCCTCAGCCGTTCTGGACAAGATGATGAACATAGAAGCTATTTGTAATTTATGACGACTCCAGAAAGTCGCTTAGGTCATTTTTCTCACTTTCAGGAGGTACATATAGCTGCGCACTACAGTGATGCAACTCTATTTTGTTAATCTTACGGTACCAATTGTGCTGTGTCAAGTCAGAGAGCTTTGCTTACATGCCGGGTTAGTTAATCGATGCTCGGCATTCGGCTCAGTACGTAGTGAGTAGACAGAAACAGAAGTGCGGAGATGCCGAGTGCCGAGTACCGATCTCCCGCTTATCATGCAGGCACAGTAGTTTCACCTAACGCAGTAGTTTTGTCCTTTACGGTTGGTTGCCATTGTCATAGATACCGGCCTTTGCTCAAGCTTCGGTACCCAGAAAGATTGAGGCGTGGCATGGCCCGTGATACTGTTGTCGTCGTTGATCTCTCGGCCCTCGGCTTTGTGCTCGCGTCTACAAGTGAGCAGGTAGGCTATTATTACAGGCTTCTATGGTAAATCAGCGACCCTGGACCGATATATATGCGGTGCTCAGCCTATGAAATGATAAAAGCTGCACATCAAGACTTTCCACAGCCCACCATTCCAAGTCAGCAGTAACATTTTATTCTCAACAATTACCACAATGGCCGAAAGACAATTAAATCAATTCGCTCGACACCTACACGGGCCAGCTGCTAACGACTTGAGTCCAGCCTCAACTGCGGAGTCCAGCTACGAGGTCTTGGAGCAACCTTTGGGATCGACTCGCCATGTACGTCTCGTTTGTATTGGAGCAGGCGCTAGTGGTCTTAATTTGATACACGCGTTGAGACTCCACCTAACCGACTATGAGATCACGGTCTACGAAAAGAATCCCGAAGTAGGGGGAACTTGGTTTGAGAACCGCTACCCCGGATGCAAATGCGATATCCCTTCACACAACTACCAGTTCTCTTGGAAGCGGAACCCTGAATGGACCAGCTTTTTCTCTCCTGCTCCGGAGATACAAAGCTACCTACGCGGCTTATGCGACGACGAGGACATGCGCTCCGTGATTAAATGCAAGCACCAGATCGTTGGGGCGCAATGGAACGAGCATAAAGGAACCTGGGATTTGAAGGTTTTGAACAATAGAACTGGTGAAGAATTTGACGACTTTTGCCATTTTCTTTTGGATTCTAGTGGCATCCTCAAGTAAGTCCCTTGGTCTCACGAGCGTCGAGCTCTAGAAGGACTCAGCTCGACCACCCTTGCACACACATTGATTGACATGACAAAGCAATTGGAAATGGCCAGACATTCCTGGTCTCCAGTCTTTCGGTGGCGAATTGGTACATAGCGCGAATTGGCCCGAGAATTTCGATTTCGAAGGGAAGTCAGTTGCGCTGATCGGAAACGGTTCATCGGGAGTTCAGATTATGCCACCCCTACAGAAAGGCAAGTCTCGCTGATCGGGCCACCACTTGATGATTTACTGACGTTCGGAACGACCAGGCGCCAAAGAAGTCGTTCATTTCATCCAGGAGCCAACTTGGATCGTACCTCCAAGAATTGAGATTCTGGCGCAGAGCCAAGCCGGCGAAATGATGAGACAGATTGAGTTGAACGAACGAAACGAGTTCACCCCGAACCAGATCGAACAGTTCAAGTCTGACCCAGATTTCTATCTGAAATTCATCAAGACCATTGAGGAACAGGTCAACGGCAATTTTCCTGTTGTAAGTACCACGGCGATCCCGTTGATTTTCGAGCCGGACTGATCTTTACTGTCACCACCAGATGTTAAAAAACACCGATCACGCAGGCGCTGTAACCAAGCTAGTCAAGGACTACATGACTACGGCGCTGGGAAACGACAAGCGACTCTGCGACGCTCTTATTCCTAAATTCGAAATAGGCTGCAGGAGACTAACACCAGCTGTTGGCTACCTTGAGAGTCTCCAAGCCTCAAATGTCACCACCGTGACAGACCCGATAGTGGAGATCGAAGCAAAAGGTCTTCGAACGTCAATGGGAGAGTTCTTTGCTGTTGACGCTATTATATGCGCAACTGGATTCAATGTGTCCTTTTGCCCTCGTTTTCCATTGATTGGAAGAGAAGGTAACTTGCAAGATCTCTGGACTCAAGCTCTGCCTAAAGCATACATGTCCTGCGCGGTTCCTGGTATGCCTAACTATTTCAGTGAGTGTACCTTTCTCTATGTACATCGCATTCTCCTTACCTAGGAGGTGATTGCCATGCGAGACTTGTTGTTGGCTGATCGTACCTATAGCCTTCCTAGGTCCAAATGCCCCCATCGGACACGGCAGCGTCTTTACTATTAGCGAACACATCGCCAAGTATGTTATTCGCATCATAAAAAAGTGTCAAACAGAAGGAATCAAGGCAGTTGCCCCTACTCACTCCGCAGTCGACGAATTGGCCGAGCATACCAAGAAGTTCATGCCCCGAACTGCATGGGCTGGGAGCTGTAGATCGTGGTACAAGAACGGGAGGGTGAAGGGTGAAGTTACAGCGTTACACCCTGGAAGTCGAATCCATTTCTTCCACATGCTTCAACATTTCAGAGGCGAAGATTGGGAATACACATATGAGCACAAGAGCAACCGGTTCCGGTATCTTGGCAACGGATTCTCCAAGATTGAAGCAGGCGATAACGACTCGACTTGGTACCTCAATGATCCAGATAAATAAACTCTATTGAATGTGTGGCGAACCCAGAAAGATACAAAATGCAAAGACAATCTCGTTGCTCCGCCTCTAGAATGATTTATATCGTATAGCGAGCACAACCTTACCGAGCTGTTTGCGTAGGTACTCTCTAAGAAAGGGAATAGAAAAACGAAGGCTTACTTATGAGGATATCACATAGTTTCTTTACCCACTCATTCAATAGTCCCATGTGCTCCAAGACCATGGGAATATTGCTTGGTCATGCTTCTGAAACATAGCCTTGCACAAGTCAGGGTGACCCTGATCACATGTTAATTATCAGTTACAAGTATCTTTGCTTTCTCTGAAGCTTTTAACTTTCTATAACTGTCTTGTCTTAAAATCCCGATTACTCTGCACTCTTCAAGCTCTTTGATGGTGAGCTTGTATCATTCCTCTCGCAATCTCTCTTCGGCCAGTGAGGAGTGTTTATCTTGGATTTACTGAACTTTTTAACGGACTTTTTGGGTTCATCATTGTTGCAATGATTTACTAAAGCTCGATTGATTACCAGAACTTAGTCTTCATGATATAATCCATACAGCTTCTTATTAGAGATGTTATTCCCTGGGTAAAGGCCTTTTTCGCAGGGTTTATTCATAATAAGAGGAGCACAAAGCAGGTAAGTCAATTCAAGAGGTTACAAAGCGGGCAATCTTCTGTTCTGTATTCCATACTTTAAAGTTGGTAAAATAATAACTTCTAAGCCCTTCAAGTCTTTCCAGAGTTTGCTCCCATCTCATAAACCGGTTCCTGCTCACGAGCCTCAGGACCAGGCATCTCATAAGCTGGGGCAGGAGTATGAAATGGGGGAGGAGATGGGTGTTGATTCCATCCCGTTGGCGAAGCTGGTCCAATACTAGACACTGGTCCACTCATCATTGACATATGAGGATCTGACGGTGAAGGAGATACCGTCATGCTATGGTCGGGGTAGGATGATGCAACCGGTGGATAAGGCTGTTGCTGGGGGTATGGGTTTGGGTTCACGGGAGGGGCAGGAGGGTTTTGTTGTTGAGTCATGACCGGTTGAGCTGGTGCTGGGTTGGCAGCGGGTTTAGGTTTACGTCGGCGCAAGATGAAGAAAACAACAATGCCAATGATGCCAATAAGAGCGAGACCACCAACTACACCTCCGACGATGGCACCGATAGGTGCTGACTTGCTCTTTTGAGTAGGGGCAGGAACATCGGATGTTGTTGTTGTGGATGTCTCCGTCTCACTTGGCTCACGGGATGTGGTGGTACTAGGTTCGGTGATGGCTGGCAAAGACTCTGATGCTGCACCGCCGATAGTTGTAGTGCGGAAAACGGGATTCTCCTCTCCCTCGTAGGTGAACTTGACTGATTGAACTGACTTGACGGGGGTGGATGCGCATCGATAGTCGCGGATACCACTTGGGTAGGCATATGTGCGGCAATACGGCTCTTTAGAATTGGTACTAGAAGTTCGTGTTAGCATCAAATAGTGAGTGAACGACAGTTGGACTTACCAGCGAAGGTAAAAGGTGTTACTCTCACAGACATCATCACATGCGCCCGGATCGACTGCCTTCGAAGACTCGAGGCAGGTGATGTAGATCTCTGAATCACAACCAACAAGACCTGAAGTAATACCTGAAGTACTAACAGTCGCCCATGAACAGGTACTAAGATTTTTGCAGGTAATGGCCACGCCTGGCATACCAGACAGGTATCCGCATGTGTTACTGGGAGCGATGGTAACGACAAGCTTCGAAGTCGTTGTAGCTTCCTGTCGTGCTTGTAATCCACCATGGCCCGCGAAGAGGTTGAGTTCATCGACGAAGGCATACGGCGCTGGCGTGGTTGTTGCTATCGGTACGTCGCGTGCGTGATTTCTTTGAGCTGCGTGGGCGAGATCCATTCCTGTGACTCCATGAAGAAATGCTCCAAGAAGGAGAGTCCGTGAAGACGACGGCATGCCGAAGTTATCTTACAGCAGCAAAAGAAGTACTGAAAAGGGCAAGAAAGGGATGTACGCGAAGTATTAGAGTTAAATGGAGAAACGCGATGGCGGAGAAACACAATTATAAAGGGTCCCGAAACATTCAGCCCTGAATGAAAGAGTGCCTTGGCTGATTTCTCAATGGGGATAGGAGGGCGCAGCAGATGGTCTAGAACCAATATTTGACGTGGCTTGCAGGAGCTGAAGCCTCCATGCCAGGGGTCAACTCAGCCGCAGACGATCTGGGTTGGTCACAGCAAAAGGATTGCAATCTCCGCCGGGCGACGGAGCTAATTGTACTGAGGGGAAATCTGGACGATTAAAATAGCAAAGGAACTGCGTTGGGACAAGATATTTATTGAAAGATAGCTTCTGGTGAAACCAAGGTAGATTCCATTACCGGATATGGCTGGTGGTCTTCTTTAATCAGTGACACAGTTCGGGTAAATAAATGGCTTCACTCCCACTCTTCATTGACGCAGATTGTCTTTTCCAGTAAAGTGCATAATGGCGATACGAAAAAGCTCTCGTAGCACATAAGATAACTGATTCTTTTCTTTTGAGCACAGCCTCGTGCGCTGTTCAATTTGCTGGTGAATGCCGCTGTAAATCCCTTTTTACAAGCATCGTGGGTACCACTGTTACAACATCATACGGCCCTATTTCGAATGGTAATCGCTTTGTCCGCACTAACTTCCTTTTGTTTGTATGATTTGTCTTGAGAATGTTGCTGTGTGCTCCATTGGTAGTGTTGTCGTGAGGCTGTGGTCAGCTTTCGCCTTTTGGCCGCAATTATCGTTGTGGCGTCATGGTTTAGGCCAAGTATTGGTCCTTCCGCTGGCTCATTTTAGTAATACCAGATGGCCTATTGAGAAGAGATTTGGACATGAATATTACACTATGAATGATTCAAAACCTCTAATAATCTCTTAATACCTCTGGTTTCCGTACGTAGGGTAGGAGTAAAAATTTCAGTCCCGCAGATCCCCTTGCATTTACCCCACTCAACACGTCATTAGGATCTTCACCGCCTTAAAAGGTATTTTATAGCCTCTTCCAAGACTTCCAAATAATAGACTAACTTGATAGTAAATTCATTTCTGATTGCAGTTTAACATCAAAATTCAGTTAAAGTTGTCACCAGTGGACAGCAGCACAACCTCGAAAACCATAATGTCAGCCCCCGAGTCCCAAGCAACCATGGATGATTCCGAGTTTGAGAAGACACTCCTGCAGCTGCGATGTTTCGACACCATGTTTCTCATCGACGATTCGGAAGCCATGCAGCCCTACTGGCCCGAAATCAAGACACTCATAGAGCGCATTGCTCCTATTTGCGCCAAACATGATCCAGATGGAGTCGACCTGTACTTTGTCAACCACCGACCAGGAGGTGTCTTGGCTAAATTGCCCGGAGTGCAGTCCATCCGAAAGTCGGGCTATACGCATATCGGCGGCTTTGCAGGAAGCATGCTGTTGACAAGCAAAGGAAAGCAGGTCAGCGCTATCTTCGACAAGGTCCAGCCGGCTGGCAAGTGCAATATGGGCGCCAGGCTTGGTGGCCTGCTTAAGTGGTACTGCGACAAGTTCACGGCCGGAGAAGAGAAGGCGGCTCTCAACATCATCGTTCTCACAGCCGGAAAATTCGACGACGACATCAAGACACCTCTGATCCAAGCTGCCAGGACTCTCGATGAGGCCAAAGCACCAATTCACCAGGCTGGCGTCCAGCTGTTTCGTCTTGGAGGCCCGGATCTTGAGCGACAGAAGACACTGCAACATCTCGACGACGAGTTGCACAAGGAGGCTGCAACGAGAGACATCGTCGACACAGTGACGTGGAGTGGACACGGCACAACGATGTCAGATGATGAGCTACTCAAGATTGTATTGGGTGCAGTTATCAAGAGGATCGATATCCGTGCCTCTGAGTTGCACCTGGATGACTTGGCCCCGACAGCACGCGCTGAGCGGGAGTTTGATGAGGAGAATGTGATCTAGTAATGCGGATTTATTTGAGAAATTACTTATAGTCCATATAGTTATACAAGTGAAGGGGTGCCACGTGCACCCTGACCTTTTTGGAGGATGCTTGAGTAAGCTTTGGCTTCTGCTCCCTGAAACAACAAACAATGCTTGCTTCAAGATTTTCTAAGTGCTTCTAACAATCTATCTGCTTTCTTAATGGTTGGACTGAATATGATGAATCTTATAAGTCAGTCTGAAAGTAGAGGCTTTCTAACCGCTTGCTTGGTTTTCCAGATCTTCGAGAAAGTACCTCCAGCATCTGTGGTATTCCAGTCGGCGCTACAAACGGTGGATCAGGTTCCTCAACCTCAGAGTCCGAATCTGAACCAGAACCCCAGTCCCCCAGATCAAAACCCAACATCTCATGCATTTCAACAATGTCGTTGCTATCAATAATACCCTCCCGATGGTCCAGCTTCTGAAGAAGATCCAGTGCCTGAGATTTGACATCTGCATCATCATCTGACATAGCCACAAACGACAAACCGGAGACAAGACATCCGTCGAGAGAAAATGTAGGTTGGTTTAGCGATACTAGAGGACCAGCGACCTGCTCTGCAGTTTCCAAGAAGCGCTTGTATGGTGCAGGAGGCTTCAATTCCTTGTTGTCGTACACATCAATGTACATTTTCAAGTATTCGTAGCGTAATCGTAGATTGTTAATCTGTGACATCCCTCCCTCAGACGGATCTGGCTTTTTCTGGCACAATTCTTCGAAGGCGGCGTTCCATCGATTAAGTAAATCTTCAAATGCGTCATCCCTGGCTATCGCGTCATCTTCGCGCATATCCCACGGGGAAAACTCGTGATGTAAACGCAGCTGGTGAAGTGCAGATGATGCCTCTTCGATGGTTTGGAACTCCAACTCCTTGTCTCTCTTGCCGCACCATTTCTTGATTCCAGAGAGGGGATGGTCTTGTAAATAGCCTGTGCATTCAAGGCCAATCTGACAGAACATGTCGACAACTTTGTCAATCAGCGCAGAATCCGCAGTGAAACCAGAAGCGTCTAGTGATTGAAGTATCATGTCGCCAGCTGTAAGATGTCGCAAGCGTTCATCATAACGGCCACTAAGACCCTCGCAAGCCATAAAGAGAAGGCAGCAAATTAGAATACAGTGTATGTTCAAGTCTGACGGCGCAGACATGATTGGCAGAATGGATGATATGGCTCTGTTGTAGTGCTGTATGACAGGCCTCTGTAGATACTGAGGGCGCGAGTAGCTGAGAGAATGCGCCATGTAAGCCCTGTGCGATGCCCCCACAGCTATCATGCTGCGCCTGATGGCATCATTGTGATACGACATGGGGAGGGCATATTGAAGCCAAAAATTCGTGGCGGTTGAAGAAGTCGAGAGTTGTTTTGTGGTCCAGTGTAAAAAATGTTGAAGGTACAGTTTCTCAGAGCCTGTTAAGGCATAGTGTTCATCAATTGTCTGCATGGAAAGTGGTGATGGCGCGACAACCGATTCAATCTGCCGTGATGGAGTCTTTTTCTTTGACCTTCTCGAACCCTTAGGCTTCGGAGGGGCATATCCATCACACTTCACTTTGTCTTTACCACAGCGTTGGCATGTGGGTTTTGCCTCGTCACATTTCAAGTGTCTGAGCCTATGGGAATCACTGTCAGCTATTTAATAAGGGCTAATAAAGTCTAGAGACCTACTTGCTGCAGTATTTTCAGTTAGTGATATTTCTACGACAAATGAGGCGTAATCACATACCACGTAACACATCCCGTTCGTACTTTGGGTGTTGAGGCGCGCTTGAATTTGTCCCTAATAACGAGGGCCTGATCGATTGTCATGATTACAGAGTCTTGATGCATTTTTGGCCTCCTTGAATAATGCGAATCGGAACTAGTTGAGAGTAGAAGTGGGCGTTGAAAGAGTTGTCAGTATCAATACATTATACCACCAAATGCATGACTTGGAAGATTTTGCAACGTTGAGTGATGGATTCATATGAAACATGGTCCGAGTTCTAAAATTACAAGAAGTCCAACCAACCATCGCCGCACGTTTAGTTAAATAGTGGGGAGTAAGCACTAATGGAGTTTAGTGGCTATCACTCAAAGCTTCTGACTTAGAAATAGGGGGAATTAAGTTTCGTATTAACTGATTATTGTACGACCTATAGACCCATTCTTTACGATATAAAGCCGTCGATTGGATTGTAATAGTTTAGAGATCTGACATGTTTGCTAAAAGGCAGAGTATTGGTGCAAAAAGGACCCAAAGGTTGTGTTGATATCAATCAGCCAATATGGTACTGTTCATAATCTTTTTACCAATCATTATTTTCAATCCTTACGCGGCAGCTCGGAAACATCCACAACCAGAGTAGATGTAGATGTACACAGCGTGAAGTTACTCCCCAGGTCTTTCGTTTTGCAAGTCTGAAAAGTGAGGTTATATAGGTGCATCCATGTCAAGTGTTTGAAGGCTATTGCATCCCACAAGAACACGAACACGATTTTCGCAAGGGTCTGATACCATATACATTGGTTATTTACCGACTTAGACCCAATCTACCGTTTCTCTATTGCCACTGACCATGGCACTATTTCGGTCGTGCCAAATTTCCTTTTCTTGTGTTTCACATTTCTATATCTTGTTCATCTTGAAACGACAACATGCACCATCTCTATACTACGGCAGTCACCCTTGACCAAACGACTCAAAGTCCAGGCTATCTGCCCACAGCCATAGCTGACTGGCATCAACAAACCCAGAGTCTACCAGGGCAGACACGTCGCCATCCCAATTGAAAGTATCGGCCTGTGCCAGATTTCCAGTCATGTCGTGGCTGCTAGGGACAGTGCCCTGAACCTCCGAGGTGCCCATTGTGGACGGCGTGGAAATGTGCTGCCTGAATACTATTAAAAGACGTCAGTTCAGCGTACACACAATTATATATAGAGGGCTATAATTCGGCTCACCTTCTTGGATGGGCTCCAAGATTCGCTCACTCCGAGGCTCACCTTGGTCCAGGAGGGTTCTTGAACTTGAGCTTGATTGTATCATTCCGCTTGCCGAAGAGGAGTCTTGACCCGCTAATGTATTATCGGTTCTACTTTGAGGAGCGCTGGGTCCTGAAAAGTTCACTCTCCCAGTAATCAGATCCCTCTCCTGACGCAACATAACTTTAACCAAGTTATTAATGATGCCCAGGCTCTGCTCTGACATGAGCCGACTGCTGTAAAGACGGGATGTAGTGTCCCGGCACAAATGTGTGATGTGCATAACACCAGTTTTCGCACGCGAACCAATTTCTGTAAGAGGCTGTGTCAAGCAGATCGCGCAGAGGACGACCGCAGCTGTAAACATGGTGATGCCGACATGTGCATCAGCGTGACTTTTTCTGCAAGCATCCAAAACGTGAGGCTGTCGAGAAAGCTCAGCTGTATCCATAGCGGATTTGAAAATCTGCTGGAGAGATATGCTGCTCTTTGGTGATGTGGAATAGTTCTCGTTTCCAATTATGTCGTTATTAAAGACAGCCGTGCGATGCAATATGATTTGCAAATTATCGTAAGTGAGCTGTAGACTAAGGGCATGGATGTCAGTTGCATTGACAGCACTTGGATCTATTAGCCTCTCGTGACCGCTAAGTGTCAGGACGGTGGGCAGCTCTTGGCGCCACTGAAGCATCCGCTGATGTATTGTTTCAATGGACTCGAAAGCCATTTGCTGTCTCTTTCGACCTAGAAAAGCACCCATGATTCTGTAGAGACGAAACTTATGTTGGTGATAGAGGATAAGCGGTCTGGCAGGGAAATGTGTGTGACCATTAAGCTCAACATCTGAGATCATCTCGACCTGACAGTCAGAGTCATCAATGATACAGGGACGCCCGAATGCAACAGCAGCATACCTGATTGTAGGCGATATAGTCAGCTTACAGAGAAAATGGCATCACTAACACCTGCAACATTATTTGGTGTCACTTACTTATCAAAGACCTCTAGAGTCCACCAAGTGCGCCTCTTTCCTTCTCGAGCCAGTTGACACGTCTCTTTCCAGAAACTCTCGCGGTGTAGACCAATAACCTGAGCAATCTTGACTCCCATGCCACAAATCCCCAGGCCTGTTGTTGGTCGTGTGTAAAATATGAAGCTGCCAAGTAGAACACATATCTGAACAGCTTCCACTGTGGGGCAGCCAATAATACGCAAGAAGTTTGTCTCAATACAGGCAATGAGATCTCGAGAGAGCTGCTGGTATTGAGGGCTCATCTGGTCCGTGGGATCTTTGAGTGCAGCGTAATGCGCCCCAAGGCCAACAACAAGTAGCCAAGTCCAATAGAATGTGGTATCATTGTATTTTATTTGGTTCTGTTGCAGCATCTTAGCATATCGTTGGCGGAAGGTATCTTCGTGGAAGACCATCATGAACCAATTGACCGATGAGAAGAAGCTGTCAACCAAGTGTTCCAGGATATCATCAGCAGGTAGCTCTACGCCTGGTATGTTACGCCACAGCCTAGGCCCATCGAGCGTGGTATTGACATCTGTGGGTTTCTTCCCGCCAGGCAATGAAGACGTGTCATGGTACAATTCCTGACTGGAGCCACTCGCGTGGATCATCTATGTCTCATAAGCTTAGCTCACGTCTCAATGTGCCAATTACTATTCTAGACTTACCAGAGTACTGAGGTCAATGATACTAGACTCTGGGAGCATAGGTGACGTAGGTTGATGCTCTGAAGCCCGTGAATGTCTGCTCGTTGCATGATTCTGACCTGACGAGGATGCCAGAACGTCCGCTGACGACAACTCGCGAGGAATACATTGGACATCTGCACGGACACAATGTACGCAGGGTCTTTCCGCGTCACACTATGAATTTGATTAGCGATAGAACCGTCCAGGTCCATAGAGACATTATACCCCAAGCTTACGCTTACGACATCTCTCACAGGCTGAAGAAACTTTCTGTCGTTTTCTTAGAGGCGTGGACATCTTGAGAGCTTCTGCCACAAACCACGATAGAGACTATGAGCTAAAGTCCGTCGGAAGCACCCCAGCTTAATACCCCTCATTTTCCACAATTCCAGTCGATGGCTGTGCATTGACGGTGGGTGGAATTTTGAGTTGAGTCTATTCCATTTGCATACTAGAGCTATAACGGAAATAACCCGCACTGCAGCGGAACGCGATTCCCCTCCCTCAATGATTAAAGCTCGAAGTTCATAAAGACAAGAGATAGATATTGATAAACCTTCAAGGATTTGGGGATTTGCTTGCAATTTTTTATTTAGACGAGATCATTTCCTAGTAATTTATTTTACACTTCTCGACTACTTTTTAGACCTTACTTGTTAACCTCATCCAACAGTGTCTTGGCTGCCAGCTTGCCCAAGTTGTTCGAGGCCAGGGGCGAATCACCAGTCAGCAACAGACGGTCGCGATGACATTCACCAGTGATATCCTTGTTGATTGGCTTGACACCGAGCTTCTTAAGTCTCTCGCCGACGAGCCACTCCATCTTTCCAGGGATGTAGCCAATGTCGATATTGGGGCCCTGGTCTAGCGAGTCGGGGAAGACATCAATGCTGTAGCCCTCATAGATAAACTTGGATCCCTCGGGCTTGCCCACATCGGCAGCGAGAATACTGGCGGGTCCGTGACAGAGGGTGATGAAAAAGCGGTTGTTGGCGTGAGCCCATCGGAGGACATCACCGACAGTCTTGCTGAAGGGCACGCCATTGAGCACGCCGTGGCCGCCGGGAATAAAGACCGCTATGTAAGGCGTGTCTTCAGTGAAACCCTTGCCATTTCCACTGTGCCAGAGGTCGGATCCTGTACCGTCTCCACTGTGCCAGAGATCGGACAAGTTAAGCGGGCTGCGCATCTTCTCCTTGTATTTGTTGTAAATCGACTTGACTGCCTCGTCCTCCTGGGGAAAGGCCCACATCTCCAACTTGACAGGGTCTCCTGAGAGAGTGGCTATATCGATATCAAACCCAGCAGCGTCAAGATGGTACATTGGCAGCAGCATCTCCACTGGGTGATTTCCAGTAGAGAAAAACTTGCCATCTGCCATCTTGAGATAACGCTCCTGAGTGCAGATTACAAGAATCTTCCACTTGCCCCCAGTGTACTTGTTGGGGTAATCGGCACCGTCAAAGTCTGTCTTAGCAGAGACATACTGTGTGAGAGAGAAGGGTGAAGGAAAGTAGGCATCATCCTCTGCCGTGTCGCGAACGGGGGCCTTGTCGTTTTGGTCAGACATTGTGGTGATGTGCGTAAAGATGTTTTAAAAAGTAGTGTGGTTCTCAAATTTGGAGAAACTGATTGAGGCGGCGGGAAAGCATGTCTTTATAGACGTGCTGACATTGTACCAAGACAACACAACACACAGCTGGTTCGAAACCGGAGAGCTATCAGACGCCACAAAAGTAAATCTGAGTCTAACTACCTTAGTCTAGGCTTTTCGGCATATGAGTACAGGTCGCTAGTGATCCATTGGCTATTCACCCCAAGTCCGTTGGAGCACTCCGACGGAGTATTGATAAGCGTTCCGACGGAGCTAGAAATTAATCTCCGTGAGGCCTGGCTTCTCATCACCCGCATCTCTATCCCCTTGTCTGATTTTACTGCTAGGTAACGCTTAAAACTTTAACTTTAAGGCAGGGTACTGGTAAACTTGAGTGTCTCGAGACAGAGACACAAGTAAGACACTTCCGGGCTCTCAAGGAGATGGACCGATGCGTAGATGCGCAATGACGTCTTTTGGACCAATCAATAGGCCCCTCGCGGTGTACGTCATGTCCAGAACTTTAATAATTCTTTGACGCCAATCGATTTGACTCGTGTGGCTTTGCCATGACGTTATGGACTTTTTGTTTACTTCTTAAGCATTTCAACACCAGGTGTGATAAGGAGATTAGTGTCTTTAATTAACCACTGTTCTCCATTGGAGGGTGACGGTAATATATACCACCACGATTATTTAATATATTAGGATAATGCTGTCTCGCAGTGGTTGAGATGACAGAAGTTGCTTTGCGTCTTGTATTTCTTCCGAGATGAGGGGCTTGCTGCTTTTCTTGCGATTAGGGGGGTTATCTAGAAGCAAGATGTGGTCGACTGTCAAGAGTGACGGTGAAGACGCTTGTTGTACCTGTCGAACCAGCGATAGAGCCTATGAGGGAGACTATGTACTATCGGCGGCAAAGGTTTGTGAAACATGGTTGTGGTAACACCATGGCGAATACTCGCTTTTCTCATGGGTTTGGAATTGTTATGAATTTGCACTTATTCCTGCTGCCCATCATACTCAAGGGATTACAAGCCTGAACCTCAAGAATATACCAAGGGCGGTAACTTGCATTTGGCATGTTCTTAATAGTCACCACCCTCCTTATTGCTCTTGTTTGCAGTCATCTACTGGCCGGTAACGACCTGAGGATCTGGCAAATAGCATGTCTTGATTCGACCAACCCCCTTCTCCCAGATGGTAATTGAAGAAGACAATACTGAGACAAGTAATAAGACAACACTGTGCCGTCTTCCCCAAATTGTCATTAGTATAAGCACAGATCAGACGCAAAGCTGAATTGCCACAGGTTGAGGGTATGATCCTTGTTGAAGTTATGTTCAATTGGATCCTGAAAAGCCAATACGCCGTTTCACCGGGCTCCAGTGTAAGTGGTTGCCGCCCAATGAAACCCAGGACTTCCGTCTATATTGAAGGTCTGAAATTGCCCTCCCAGATGATTCGTTGGATATAGCGAAGTCCACAGTTATTAGTCCGGTTCAGTCACCGCTTAAGCATTACCCCTGGCTGAGGTGCCCGCTGACATACGGGCCCTGTCAGCCCTAGTGAGAGTCGAGAGCCGTGACCGACCTATTTGTCTCATTTGGGAGGAGAAATGGTCAATTGACTAATCTTGGATGTTACTTATGGGACTGAACCCACATATTGACCAATATTCACTGTCCAGCGGCATGAATCCCGCTTACACAGTCAGTCCAGGGTTCAAATTGCTTACCGATTTCCCAAAACTACTCAATGACTATAAAGTCGCACTGATCTGTCTCCATATTGTATTTCATCATCCATCATCTCAACATCCATTTCAAAGGCCAATCTACCTCCCGATCCAGCAACATGCAGCTCGTCAACTTTACCGCACTCACGCTCTTCGCCTCCTCAGCCCTCGCTGCTGACTGCTTTGGCAATCAGCAAAAGGGCATTGATCAATTCCAAGACGCATACTGGGATGCTCGCGCAAAGATGTGCGGCAACTCAGCCTGCGGTTATCAACAGAGTTGCACCACACAAGGCTCCAAGACGATTCAGGGCCTGATCAAGCTGACTGTCAATGTCTCACTGCAGCGCAAGAACACGGGTGGTAAAGCGGGATTCAAGGATTGCTGGGTACGTGGCCTGCTGCAAATTCTATGGATGTGAACTAACTTCCTCTTCTTCTTCTTAGGATGCTACCGAGTAAGTCATCGCGCCGCCGTGTCAAGTACATTTATCTAATTTGTTCTAGGAATATTATCAATCAGTGCGTCCGAGGCAGTCAGCAGATGAGTGGAACTTGGGAAGCCAATGGCCAGCTCTACCAGATGAATTCGTGGTACAGTTAAGAGACTTGGGCTACTTAGTGTATTTGCTCTGTAGAACCAGCGATGTGGATGCTTTTACACTTTCAAATGACACCCAGACATTCGATAGCAGTGGGCTGAGACAATAGAAAGACCTCTAGTCTAACAGAGGTCCCATTCACACTACAGACCAATTGAAAGAGATTTCAATCTTGACTTTTCAATAATCATTATTCATCTTTTCCTAGTAAAGCATCGAATCTTCGAGCTGTGAAAAGAATGTAAACGCCTAGTACTCATATCAGCCACATACTACAGTCTTTGAGATCGAATCCATACTGAAGAATCGAGATCCAACCAGTCCGTCGGTTGCCATTGGCTCAGCGGGTTCATGATAGAAGAAAGACCAGAAGTAGATCCGTCCTGATCCTCAAACATGGATCCAAGCTCATCCATACTAATGCCAGATTCGTGCTCACTGGGGGCAAGTGACTCTTGTTGGCAATGTACCATATGAGATGGTCTCGTGGCATGTTGCGGACCTTGTCTTGCTTCCTGTCGCAGCTCCTCGATAATGATGCTGTATCTTCGACTTGCCGACTCCACTGCAATGGTTCTTGCTAGATGGTTCTGGCACTTCTCTGCGAGGTCAAAAAGCGACGTGTTTCCAGGATCTGCAGTCTCATTGCTTCTCTGTTGGATATCCCAGACGTACACAACTGCCAATGCACAGAAGGTCACATACGGCATCCACCACAGCGCATGGAACAGAACCGACTTTTCAGAGAACATGCCATCGACTATCTCAAGAGCGAGTTTGGCTGCACCTATGCACTGTGTCACGCAGGCGCGCAACGCAGGACTGCAGTCGTCTGAATGGTCGAGGAGAAAGGGTCGTGTAGTATGCATTACGGCGTGGCAGTAAGCGAGCTTCAAGGCTGTTGCTTGGCGAGAGAATGTCGGTATCAGGCTTGAGGGACGGACTGTTCCGATATGGTGAGGTAAGGCTTGACGCCATTCGTGCAGTTGCTGTATGAAGCCTTGCGCAGCTGCGAGACGTTCCTCGGCTGGCATCTTCTTGAGAGAATAGACCTTGCGCGATACGTTCTCAATGATGATTGCGATTCTAAAGCTGTCAGAGGGTGTGAGGGGAGTACAATGAGACATTCTCACCTCGCATGAAAGACAAGAGAGTCGATATGGCAATCCATGGCAGGTTCCCCAGGGGATGGTCCCTGCGGTGTCATGTCTTCGTCGTTGATTCTATCCGGAAACTCTTGATCTACATCATCATCGTGGTAGAACCGAGGCCTACCGAAAACAACTGCGAGATACTTATCAATTGTATACAGGACCCAGAATGTTCTCTTGCGACACTCGGATGATATGTAGTCAACGGGTTGACGGCCGCCGTTTCTATACTGCGTTGACTTTCGATGCAGACCCAATGCTGTCACGATAGGTACTGTGTTGCCAAAGACATACCAGGCCTGGTTCATTCGAGATGTTTGCAGGAGATACAGAACTTGCAGAACACGCGCCTGTGCTGATTCCAGTCGAGGCAGTCCTGTCTCTTGAGCTGTGAGATCGGACGCTGCGAGAAAGTATTCCTCACTTTGTTGCGAGAGCAGTGATATTCCTCCGGGCAGTGAAGTCGATTCCGAGATTCTATGTTGACGAAAACAGGCGATGGCGAGGGTGGTGATGACAATAGCGGCCTTTGCATGTCCAATGCCTGTATCCAACGACTGTCCAGTGTGAAAGTTGTTAATGACAGCTTCCAGCCATGCTTGGCAATATTGTCTGTTCAACACGCGATACGTCACAACGCAGTTCTCAAAGTAATACTCGAAAAGCGCAAAAGCCGCTGCTTGGTCAACAAACATCAAGCTCTGGTCTCCCCGAGTGGAAAAGGGCTTGTCGCCCGCTGACATTAGAGGCTGTAGGTTCTCTGACCCTGTCAACAGTCCTGCGTCTGTCTGTTGGTTCTGCTGGGCCAGCCTCTTCCACGCGCGGTGAATGAAGGTCAAGTTTGAGGTTGGATCGAAGAATTGACCCTCGATTTCCGCCGTCTCAAGACCTGGAGGGCCCTGCGAAGAGGATCGTGTGGTGTTCTGTTCGGGATTATTATCAGCAGGTCTCGACTGCTGACGACTTGGCAAGTCAGTTATGTACCCTACTCCAAGAGTTCATGGTGGAGTTACTTTGCATCAGACTGGATAGAACTCATTGACCTTCTGTACGCATCTACGGTAGGCGGAGTGGGCGGCCTTCCTCTTCGATACAGCGAGTCATATTGACACTCGACCTGTCTCTTGACGCACCCTGCGCAAGGGAGCGTGCCCGAGCATTTGAGCTTCTTGAGCTTGCAGTGATCGCAAGCCCGGCTAACCTTTGAGGCCTTCCGACGGTTCTCGGACTCGCGGGTTGTGTCTGGAGATAGAGGGAGGACCCGTTTCGAACGTGCAGTTCCTGGATTCGTGCATGTCGATGCCTCTGACAAGGGCGTTGAGGTGACTGGAGTTGCCATCTTTTAGGTGTTGTCCGGACTTTCCGGAGATCTGCATGGATTGAGATGAAGAATCCGAGATGTGGAGGAGCAAGAATGTGGGGGAGGGCTCGGATATATACGTAGTAAGTAAGCTGTCCCGGATTTTACATGCCCCGGAGAATGTTAAGGCGCTACTTACAAGATAAGTTAGCAGCGGAATGAAAAGTTACCCTGTAGTGGTCACCACTTACAGTTTGTAATTGTGGTATAGATATTTCTGTGTTCAATACATCATCTGCAGAGTCTAGAATTAACTATAACTTATTAACCTTTGTTTGAAGCGCTTAAATTGTTATCTAATGATAAGTAGGTTGTTTGACTTTTGCAAAATTAATTTAAACACCCCGTCATTCAAATCATATCTGGGCTTTTATGTTACGAAAGAAAAGTTGAGATGATATGTCTCAATACTGGAAGCGATGTCTAGAGTGCAGATCTATGATACTCATGACTAGCATTATGCGTAACAAGATAGAGCTTTCTTTTAGCATACAGCTGAGTTTGTAGGAGGACGTGATTTTTACATTTGATCATGAGATAAGAGCATGGACTCAACTTCACAGCATGTATACAAATGCAAACAGAAAGCTTATGAAGAGGGGTCACGGTCACATAAACAAGAAAACATGTAAATTAGAAATGTGAAATTCAAACAGTCTATAAATAATGCTATATGAGAAATCAAGCAACCTTCTTCAGAGACGCCGATGAAATAGCAGAATGAATCTCCTCCTCGGCTCCGTCAACCAAAGGCATCAAAGGTGATCGCACTGTAGCGTGATCCAGGATACCTCGAGCAACAAGCGCATGCTTAAGAGCGACAGTGCCCTCCATATGTGAGCCACGGTGGTACACAGCCTTGGTAACAGGCAGGAGCTGGTCGTGGATTTGACGCGCCTTCTTATAGTCTTGTGCCTTTCCAGCTGCGATGAGCTCAAGAAGAGGCTCTGGGGCAATACCACCGTACCCCACAAGCATACCATCGACGTCGAAGGCAGTGTGGAGAAGATACTCGTCATGGCAGGTCAGGACGGGGACATTAGGGCGCTCTCGGCGGAACACAGGGATCTCAGTGTCCCAGCGGCGCATGTTGCGGACACCGTTCTTCATGGCGATGACACCGGGTTGAGCAGCGATGTCGAGAAGGGTCTGGAGGTTGTAGGTGGCCTTTGTGTTATCGGGGTACTGGAAGAGAATAAGAGGCAGCTTAGAGACCTCGTAGACGACCTTGTAGCGGTCCTGAGGAGCACCAGGCTGGTAGCCGAATCGCAGCCATCCGTGAGAAGGGTACAGAAGACCAGCCTGGGCACCAGCCTCCTTGGCGCGCTTGGCCTCGAGAGCAGCGACCTCAGTGCCCTCACCTGTGATACCCGCGATGATGGGGATCTTGTTGTCAACGGACTTGACAAAGGCTTTGATGGTGTCTACCTGCTCCTGCTGGGTGAGGAAGGTTCCTTCTCCGGCGTGTCCGAGCACGACCAGGCCCTTGACGCCGTCGATGCTTCCAAGCCAGGAGCCCAGGCGCTGGATGGCGTCGTAGTCGACCTTGCCATCTTTGGTGAAGGGTGTGACAGGGGCGGGGACAAGGCCTTTGAGATCGAAAGACATGATGATTGGTGGATGGATGTAGTATGTGAGGTTGTTGAATGTGTAAGAGTGAGTTTGGGTGAGGCTGTTTGTTGTAGATGTTGTGGTTGTTGTTGAGACTGTTGATTGTGATGATTCAATTCCCTTCCATCGTCTTTACCAGCTTCTTATATATGAAAGAAAAGGACTCACTTCGCGCCTCGGCTTCATCTTTAGAATGGCGAACTTGGAGATCTGACGATATTCGTGCCGAATGAATCCGAGTTTCCGACTTTTTCACAGTCGCACGGAGAAAGGTTTGGTGTGACAGATTGCTTTTCCGAGCAACACCAAAGGTGAAATCCGGAGATGTCCCTCGGATTCCCGGATTCTAACCCACCTGACCCCAAGCCCCAGCAAAACTAGACAACACCCCCAACCCATTTCGACTCTAGATCAAGATCCGGAAATCTGTATGATTTGTTTAAAGATGGTTAGTCTGACGCCTCGACCATTTCCCCGCATCCCCGGACTCTCCTCCCTCCACAATGCTACTCCAAAGTCCGGGGAACTAATCTCCCAGCATTGACCTTTTCCTGTCATTCCTTGGTTGTGCTACTTCTTGACTCACCATGGCGCAACTCAGCTGGTGCAACAACTTTGTTATAAAAGTATCCTGAGCGGCTGGTGTCCTTGTTCTTTTTCTTCAACAGACATCTTCTCTATCATCTACACGAAAGAGAACATATCAGCTCGCAATGGCTTCTCAATCTCCCCCAATCGAGCGCGAGTTTTCGCGAGATGAAAAGTCTACCATGATGCACAATGAGCATTCTAGCAATGGTCTCTCGCACGACGATGCTGAGTTCTTGAGATTGTTCCCCGAGGAGCGCAAGAAGGCCGTCATTCGCAAAGTCGATGTGAGTTCTCCCAATACATACCTTTCCTTACGCGTCTCACATATCACAGTGGAGGTTAATCCCCATGCTGGTTCTCCTGTACCTCATCGCCTACCTCGACAAGACCAACATTGGAAACGCAAAGATCGAGGGAATGACGGATGACCTACACCTCAAGGGCATTGAGTACAATATCGTCACCGCCATCTTTTTCATCCCCTTTGTCCTCTGCGAAGTCCCCTCGAACATGATCCTTCACAAGTTCAAGCGTCCTTCCTGGTACATGGGAGGCATTGTCTTCTGCTGGGGAGTCATCATGACCCTGACGGCCCTTGTGCAAAACTATGCTGGCCTCTTGGCCATTCGCTTTCTTCTCGGTATCTTCGAGTAAGTACACACTTGACAACTCTGCATAAACTCAACATACTAACTCTTAGTAGAGCAGGTTTCCTCCCTGGTGCGATCCTTATCATCTCCAACTGGTACCTGCCCAACGAAACCCAAACCCGAATTGCCATCCTATACACATCAGCCGCCACTGGAGGAGCTTTCTCTGGTCTTCTCGCTTTTGCCATTGCAAAGATGGACGGCATGGCCGGCATGGAAGGTTGGCGCTGGATCTTCCTCATTGAGGGACTCTTCACCGTTATCGTCGCCATCATGTGTGTCTTCCTCCTTTGCGACTCGCCAGCTCTGTCAACACGCTGGCTCGACGCCGATGAGATCAAATACCTCGAACTACGCCAGCTCAGCCGCCGATCAACGGTTCCCTCTGACTACAAGGAGAATGACCACTTCAACCTCAGGCTGTTCAAGGACATTTTCTACGACTACAAGATCTGGCTTCTCTTCTTTGCCAACTGGTCGAATGCGGTGCCAAACTACGCCATGAAGTTCACCATGCCGACCATCCTCCGCGGAATGGGATATACCTCTTCTGATGCGCAGTTGATGACCATTCCACCTTACGCCATTGGAGCCATCTCGGCCTACGCGTTTGCTATCTTCGCTGACAAATACTCGTGGCGCGCACCGTTCATCCTTGGACCTCAGTGCTGTCTGGTCGTCGCCTTCATCATTCTGTTTGTCAAGTCCAGCAATATTGAGGACAATATCGCTGTTTGCTACTTTGCCGTTTGTCTTGCATGCTTTGGGTAAGTCTTCTACTCTTCCACCCCTTGTACGTTCTTCATACTAACTGAACCAGCATGTATCCCATCCTCCCCGGTGTCAACGCCTGGAACGTCGCCAACACTCCCGACCCTGCAAAGCGCTCCGTGAACATCGGAATTCTTGTCTGTGTTGGAAACATTGGTGGTCTGATCGGCTCTTACATCTACCTTGAGCGCGAGGCACCTCGCTACCCTGTTGGGTACGGCACTTCTCTTGCCTTTGGACTGGCTGGAATTGTCGCGGTCGTGTTACTCGAGACTCTTCTGAAGCGTGGCAATGCCAAGAAGGCCAAGATGACTCCAGAGGAGATCAGGCAGACGTATTCTGAGGATGACCTCATTCGCATGGGAGAGAAGAGCCCTCTGTTCAAGTACGCTCTATAGATAGTTCTTGGCTTCTGTCCTCCTCTACGTTCACGTCACATAGCTGTTATCTACCTGATTCTGTCGACTCTTATGTTGCTGATGGGAATGTTGACGTATGCTGTATCCTGAAGCTAATTGGTGTCTTGCCCTTGTTCGAGTATTAGGCTACTAAAACGTCTAGTACAAGGTTTCTGATAACTCGAGCAAATTAACGGACTAACGGTGCCGTTGATTCTCAGCCGGTTAATAGTTCTTCCACGGGAAACAAATTTCCGGTCCCAAATTAGTAGAAAGAGGATACCTGAAGGTGCCAGAGATTAGTTTGGTTAGCCTGGCTAAATTCGTGCCGATATTAGCTCCCGATGTCAGAAACAGGAGTGGCGTGGAATGCGGAATGCAAAGTAACGGCTCAGGAGTACAAGCCACCCTCGCCGTGGTGTCGAGGGAGTTATACACTTAGTGATCCGTTTTGCTGGAGATTGTTACTCGATCCTGTACTCCTAGTATGAATTGATAGTGTTTATTATACTATCTCTGGCCTTGTGAAGCAAATGACTTAAAACACCCCCTGCTGCTCTGTAGTCCTGTGATACCTAATTTGGGCCTGTTCCCCATTTTCTTGGCAGCTAAAATAGCACGCCCTCAAACTGGCTGATGTACCTGCTCCGTAATTGAATTTTGCGAGCTTGTGTGTGGACGGACGTCAGAGTGCAGCTCATAATAAGCACATTTCGTTAATTGCACCTCGTCGGCATTGCCATTGCCAAGTACAGTATCTTGCCGATGTCGCGAGTTCTGGCGGGACTTGCTACTCCACATACCCGCCGTACTGGATGTAGGCTTTAACTCATCCGCGGTACCGCTCGAACTCAGATTCTTCAGGCCGCACCTCTTCCAGACAAACTTGATCACCGGGCGCAGGGTGGGGAGACAGCAACAAATAACCGCGCTGTAGAGATTAGCCATAGGGAGATGGAGTGAGGTTGGGGTATGTACCTATAGACTTCTAACCCTGTCCAGATCATCAGGTCGACGGTTCCCCATGTTGGGTCTGTTAGATCGACGGTGATAACTTTGGTGAGTCGGATAATAGTGACGAAGCACGCACTGTCAAGTTAGCATCAAACTGACACCTGCTGATCAATTCTGTCTTACAAGCTTCCGAAGATAAGCATCATTGCAATCAAGATCTTGTGGTAAAGTGGGCCCTTGAGAGTGAAGATATAAGGAAGAGGGAGAATCATCAGGCCTATATCCGTTATGATTCCACCAATAGCGACTCCGACATAGAACTTTGAAAGATCGATACAGTTCTGTTGTGTGCCGTCCCAAAACGTGTGGATGGGCCAACATGTACGGATGGATGGAACATACTAGTCGTCGTGTCAGCTGCGAATAGCATGTTTAATGCATCGTGTTAACCACATACTGTTGAGATGGCCCAGGCAACGATGAGAAAAACAAATCCATGGAGAAAGTACCGCATGCTTGATACACCAAATATATGGTAGAAAAAGGCCACCAGTGACAATCTAGCGCAAGCCAAAGCTGTAGTATAGAGTATCTCATTGGCGACAATCGTCTTGAAGAAGCGCTCGATATTCTTGGGATCGTCTTGTACCACCCATGCGAGATGTCTCCCAAGGCCAAATCGAAGCCATAGCATACTTCCGATGAAGACGCCGATGGTGTTGAACTGTTGGATCGTCAGATGGGCTATGCATTACGAGTAACAAGATGTGGGTGTACTTACTGCGGCAAAGTATGCAAGCCAGTCATCCCATCCCATCTTCTTTTTTGCTATCCTTGCTGAAAAGAACCGGCATGGA
This sequence comes from Fusarium avenaceum, assembly GCA_025948275.1. Taxonomy (NCBI): domain Eukaryota; kingdom Fungi; phylum Ascomycota; class Sordariomycetes; order Hypocreales; family Nectriaceae; genus Fusarium; species Fusarium avenaceum. Next base: position 377,819 of record CP109669.1, read on the forward strand.
ACTATCAACATCATCATCACGAAAAAGGCAATGTGCGTTGCGTAGACTTCATTCTGGCGGCTCTCCGCTAAGAAGGCGGCATCAACGGTTTGGGACGCCATAATGCTAGCTTGCAAAACATGGCACTATAGTAATTAGGGTTTACATACTAATTCCGGTGGGCACTTGTAATAGATATGGGATAGCCAGTGTCAAAAGATCGGCCAAGTCATCTCTCTGTTGGACTGGGTACAAACAATAGTGGGGCTAGGGGGTAATATATAACAGGTTCATGACTCGGATTTGTCACGGATTTTGAGTCAGTGGCGTCAGGCGGGAGACACCCGCGAGACAGGTGACACCGCCTGCCAGGCTACATAGAGCTAGCTGCTGTGAGAGCGGCTGGTGGAAAGCTCAGCTTGTGGGCCATAAGTCTAGGGAGACCTGGGTCCCAAATATTGATGACATGGTATGTAGGTACCAAGATTGCTTTACTGATCCAACCGATACGAACGATACGAATGACACGGCGCGTAGATACACTTGGGATACTTTTAGTTCTATTTATTCACGGCTTTACCTGATTAGGTTTATGAAACAAAAGTACAAGGCGCCAGACCGATTTTCCCTAAATGTATAATTAGTCGCCGAATCTTAGCCCAGATAGGAAATCGGCATACCATATTGGTTAAAAGTGCGCTGTTTGCATCGTAGATCAAGGCCTTAATTACAACCGGTACAGTCCCTTCGGCATACAAAAGGCTTGATATCCGCGGTAATTGATCTACTCCGTACTTTGTGTAGAAATACAACACGATACATCATCCTGTGCAGTCTGTGCGATTGCCTCCTACCAGTCTTTTTTTCCTTTCTTCTTTTTGCTTTCTTTTTTCTATCCCTAGGGCTTACTCCAAGACAAGACACTGCTTATGCTAGCCTCCCTCGGTTTTGTCTTTCATTATGCGCGCATCACTCCTCCCCACCATTTTGGCAGTGCCAGGTGCATGGCACACAGTCGAATCATTCGACACAGTCAAGAAGATCTTTACTGATCGCAACTATGACTTTGTCAGCCAGAATGCCCCTGGGGTAACCTATGCAAACTCCACGGTAACGGAGGATGCTGCTTCACTGCGGACAAACCTGCTCCAACCTCTCGTCGAGGCTGGTAAAGACGTTATTGTCATGATGCATTCCTACGGCGGCATGTATGGCTCGCAGGCAGTTCAGGGACTGAGCAAACGGGAGAGAGAACAATCAGGCAAGCAGGGTGGTGTCATTTCTCTCATCTACGTGTCAGCAGTGACACCTCTCGAGGGCAAGACGACGCTGGACATGATGGGTACTGATGCACAGCATCTGCCGACCTGGGTGGATTACAACGTAAGCAAACTTTCTTATCTCGTCACCGTGCTGTGCCGCAAGGCATACCCACAAATGCGCAGCTCAGACATTGACCCAAACTCTAATCAACAGGAAAACACGGGCTTCGTCGCCTTCACTGGCGCAAAGGAAGTAATGTACCATGACATTCCCGATGATGTTGCAGCACATTACATTTCTCTGCTTCGGCTTCAATCGCTCAATAGCATGAACACTCCAGTGTCATACTCTCCCCTTACAGACCCTAACTTCGAGGGCACGGCTGGTTACATTCTCTGTGGAGCGGACCGTGTCGTACCTTTGGCTGGCCAGGAGCAATATGCAGCAATAGGGGGCATCCAACGCACCATCCTTGTGCCGCAGGCGAGCCATGCATTTTTCGCCACCGCACCCAATGACACGGTCAATGCCGTGCTTGAGCTTTCCAAAATCTGATCTCCTGCAGATGGATGCTACCTTTGATCTTTGATCCTTGTTGGTGTTTTTGCTGCAATTATTACGGTGTTCAGCTTGTTGATCGTGGCCCGCGAGTAAAACGTATGCCTCTTGCCACGGGGCAAAGCTGAAAAGAACCCTGGACAGGCTGACAGGGGCATCAGCAAGGGACTTCGGCCGTCATTTACGGAAGGAATATTAAACCTTTCCATTTCGCATACAACCCGGTCTTAGAGATACCGCACTTAATCCCAAAACAGTAACCATTTCATCTGATCGGATTCCCGGGACTAGTTTGCTCCCGTCCGTGCCACACGTCAATCAATCTGATCTTACCGACGCCAAGGTTGCCGTAATATCGACTGCGAAGGTCAAAACTGGGGTCGAGCAGCTCAAGATCAAGTGGTCCAATCAGGCCAACCGGAGACTAATTACTCTAGAGTCTACTTTAGCATCACAGCTCAGACCAGAAGATGTCAAAACTTTAGACTCTTTCAAGGCGGCCGCTAGGTGTGAGACTAAGGATGAGAAGATCCATAGTTAAGGATTTATGATAATCCGTTCTGGAAACCACCAAAAATGAGGTTCTGCCCGGGCTCGAACCGGGGACCTTCTCGGTGTTAACGAGATGTCATGACCAACTAGACCACAGTACCTACTGTTATGGACAGGGGCATAATATGCTGTACTATGTTGCCGGAATTCTCAATGCGACGAAGGCCACTCATTGAGACTCAATGCTTTGTGCGTAATACGTCTTCCCTAATGTGGCTGATGTTACATGAGTCCACGTTTAACCATGGCGCTGTGGAGGTCGAACTTGACATTCTTGCATGAACCAACACTCCCTCGTTTATGCCCCTGACGTAAATTTGGTTTTGATATGGCATGAAATGATGTTTGATACTCGGATTTGTTCGACAATCTTCCAGCGCATTGAACCATTTTCTTTTTGAGTTCAGACTGTTACTCGGTACGCTTAATCTTGTGCCAAACTTTGCTTAGTGTTCCAGGCCACACAACTGAGATAGAGCCAACTCGGCTTGACTAAGAGTCAGTAGCATCACCCTACCCTACACCCATGTGAAATCACAAATTAGACTTGCCAAAGACACCATATTCAGTCATTAATCTGCAGGATAATACCTTACTTATTTTTGTTGATGATTAAGGTAGTAGAGCTTTGCAATGAGCTTAGCAAATTATTTTAGAGGTCAGTTTGTATTCGCTTGAGTAAAAAGGTCAATGCATCTAAAATCCGGTATATTCACCCGGCACCAGGTGGAGATGTGCACGCACCCATGAAAGCCGTACCGTTGATCTCTCGGTCAATTTTTGTAATGATGAACAAAAAGAGAGGTTCTGCCCGGGCTCGAACCGGGGACCTTCTCGGTGTTAACGAGATGTCATAACCAACTAGACCACAGTACCAACTGTCTTGTTTGAGCGTCACAAATTGAATCTGATACCCCCGAAATTGGGTGTTCGATAGTCAGTGAGCACCACCAACTCCAATTTCCTATGTGCCTCCATTGGCATCAAGCTCAGTTATGTTACTAGTAGTTTCCACAGGTAGTATTTCTTCCACACCAGGTCGCACGATGGAGGTCAGGAAATACCAGAAGTATACAGTTAGGAGGATACCTTGATATTCTATGAGTCGTGAACAGGCTTGGGAGAGCTTTGTCAGGTAAAGCTTGTCTTGTTGAACACAACGCTCCATCGCGGACCGCTGCACAAATTTTGATTGTCCGCACGCCAGACCTTGAATGATAAAGTAATCCTGTTTTGTGCAAGACGAGTTTCAATGGAGGACTTCATCTCATTCTCAACGTTCGTCAGCATATGACGGACGATTCGTTGCTGATAACATAATTGATCAGCTGAGAAAAAAGAGCTTTCCATAGATCTTGGACTTCTTTCTTTCTAAAGTTGAGGAGGCTTGCGTTGAAGACCCACTCTGTGTCCTCTTTCTGCCAAAAACAGATGAACAGAGTATCCGTTTCGAGGATTATTGCACCCCAGTTTTTATACGAGCCATGAGGGCCGAAAAACACATGATCTTCCATATCCCAGAACTTGACAGGTATCTCTGTTGTGTAGAGTACTGAGATATCCGGTGGCAGCTTTAGTGAAACCAAAGTAAAGCGACTGTTCGCGATGAGATTCGTGTTTCTGGCTGTAGATACTGGAGATCCAATGGTTGAGGTAGGCATTTTGGTAAGAAGTGTAACTGTATAAAGCATATTCTCCTCTAAAGAAACAGACTCGAGGCAGAAAGAATCCATTTTGTCTTTCACCAGACTGCGAGCTCTTATTAGGCCCGACCTTTCGCATAGGTATGATTAAAGAGTGCCCATTGTAACCAGGGGACAAACAATCTAGCCTAAGGACATATCTGTAACCCTTATGCGAATAATGCGAATAATCTAGAGCGTGCACTCGTGTCGTCAGTCTCAGACCTTTATTTGAGACGCTGATATCGCCCTCTCCAAGGAGGGAATCGGTGACAGAGTACATCTCTGAGCAAGATGCGAAATGGTTTACAGACTCAGCCAGAAACCCGCAATACTCGTTCTCCGATCTACCCGATGAAATTGGCGGTGTCCAAGCTAGGAGGCTCAAATCGTATGTCGTCCTGATGATTTCTTCTTGAAGACGTCGAAATGCGGTTTTCCCTTCGCCGTAGAGCATCGGCATGTGAACATTGCAAATTCCAAGTAGGCAGTATGCTATATCTTCCACTCGAGTTGTCTTCCGACCCGCAGCCCAGGAGAGCCGTTTTGCGATGCATGCGGATGAGATAGGAGCGTCGTGTCGGAGGATCTCAGGGTCAATAGGTGTGATAGTTGTAAGCTGGCCCATGAGGCTGTCTTTCGTGCCAATACAGTCCCATGTAAAGTTGAAGAAGGTCATCACTCTTGGCGCTATGAGCTTCTGTAACGTCCAGCCGCGAGTGAACCATCGGCAATCCGCCAGCGGCGATCCTTCGAACTTATCCACAAGATACACGTAGCAGACGGTTGCTTTCTGATACCACAGAAACATAGAGTTGATGGCTTCAGTCAATTCGGCGCTGCTTGATTTGTCGATGCAACAGGTATCAACCCAGACGTACTCAATTCCATCCTTAAGCGCCAGTTCACAAGTCTTGCGGATCTTTTCATATCCTGTTTTAGACTTGGCTGATTCGAGGTTACACTCCTGGAAAATAACCTCTTGGTGGCCATCCCAGGTATGTGAAAGAATGGCGCAACGTGGCACATCGCCATAAAACTCCGCGAACGAAATGCATTGCGTTTTGATAAACGTTTGAGCTACGATGAGCCTCATTTCGTCACAATACGAACACAAGCGCGAGGGAAATGGATCTGCGGGAATTATCTCTGCAGTGCTCAGAGTTATAGGATGATGTTATGCATACCCCGCCCGCCCTTGGTAATGTTGGCATTATTTGGTTGGCGTGTGGATGTAAAAGCAATAACAGCGTAAGCTTATCTGCAAAGATTAAATTGTGTTATCCCGTCTCCCAATCCCGATCCAAGTTAGTCAATGAGGTAAAGATGCAGTGTATCAACGTCAAAATATTGAGTGGCAGGCTGCAGCCTCTATCTTATGAATGGTACATTCCGTAAACCATGCGAGAGGGGCAGAAGAGTTATTCAACGTACCAACCAGATGGCACCCAGAGTTAATCACTATTGCAAAGTATAAATACATATTAAACACCTGTACAGATAAACAGCCCATCCACATCAGCACTGCATACCTGCAACACTTGCTTCTAAGCTAGTGAGCAGCCCACCTCCAAGAAGTTGAAAATAACCACACATCCACCAGACTTATACAAATTGAAGTCATGACATCCGCTGAATAACTGATGTCCTCAAACATCGGTTACCCGGATAATTGGTATTTTGTAGCTTGTTTGAACATTAGGACATCTCCGCGTAAAGTCAACGCCAGGCTTAACCAGAAAGAGTCTGGAGGCACACGTCCAAAACTCAGCATCTTCGACATCGTTGTACTTGCATTGGAATGACTGGTATCCATTGGCATCTACAGCCCGGCAGTTCACCGGAGTGAAACCATTGTCCCGCCCGTATGCAGCATCTACAATGAAAACCGCACTATAATCGATGTTTGCTTTGATGTAGAAGGCAGATTTGCCTTCGCTCGGACCATTGCCGACCTTGACTTGGCCTGTGAATTCACTGATGGTGAAAACAAGAGAGCTGGAGGGGTCGGAACTGAAGTTGATGGCCTCCATATCTTCAATAACTGTTGCGATTTCTGAGAACCCAATACCATTAGAGACTGCAAGAGAGGGATCGTTGCTGCCAATGGCGATAAGTTGGACTGTTTGGAGTGGTTCTGCCGCTGTAGTGGTGGTGGTTGCAGCGGCGGTGGTTGCGGGATCCGAGGTCATCCCAGGAGTGGTTTCAACAGCAGTAGTAGCGATACTAAGCTCGGTCGTGGTGGTATCAGTCTGGATGATATCGACTGAAGCAGTGGAGCTTGCTTCTCTAGTTGTGATTATTTCGGTCGCTGTCTGGGTTTCGGATGATTGGAGACTGGTCTCAATGATAGAGATGGTCGATGAAGAAGCAATTGGTGAGGGGCGACAGGGTCCAGCGCTGGCCAGACCAGTAGCGAGCAGGACAATAGTCCCACTGAGAAGGTAAGACGGGATCATTGTAAGCGATAGCTAGGTTAAAAATGAAATCGAGTGATAACAAGTTGGTAAGGAGTGTAGTAATTGCCAAGGGATATGTATCTACTTATCCTTCATTTAGTATCTATAATGCCCCTTAATAAATCTGTTTTTAATTATTTTAGCCTACCTCTAGAACAAGGCTAGTAAGAGCTACTGACTGCTAGCGCGACACTAAAGCCAATAGTCAGAATGCACTTGTAAATTGTGGTAATTACTATAGCATATTTACCCTAGATTAAATGCAACTTCAGTAAAATATAAGAGTACTCTCATATATTCGTTTGAATGTATAGCTCTGGTTATTAGTCCTTTCAGAGACGGAGGTTAGAAGCCACTGCTAAGAATAAAGCCAATAGTCATACTTTCTGAAATCCAAGAAATAAAACATTGAATGACATATGCCTCGTTGTAGTTTCCCGAAATAAACAGCCTGTATGGAAGCTCCCCGCTTTGCTGAGGTACACTATGGCTATTAGATTATCACTAGAGAAGATCATCTACACTCTGCTTTCTATGTCAATATAGGCGATATGGAAAGTGTAGGAGTTGCAGTGCATTATCAGGGCCGCTAGTTATGAGGATTAGTCAGTGTCTGCCTCTCCCTAAGTCCATACAGTCTATAAAGCAGATCCACTCGGCAAAAGACTCCCGCAGCACGGATTCAGATGAAAGAATATTATTTTCTGAGAGAAATGCAAGACCTCTGATTATTCCCATGCATCCATATTACCCTTGGCCAACGACCAAATACTTCAATAAAGTGTCACAGACTGCGGCAATCCATTCTTAAGAGATCCCACACTGTTGTTAAATGCTGCCACGTATGAACTGTCTATATAGCGACGTAGGATAAGCAACCAGTTTCAATGCATAGGCTGGACAATCCGAAAGGACTTTAGGCCGGGAGTGATAGAGGCTGTGGTGTGCGGTTTCAAGAAGGTTATAGTTGCTTGGTGTTAAGTAGCAATGCAGTTGTAGGAAGCAATTTATCGACTGGGGCGAGAGGTGGAAAACACAGATCAAAGGTACATGACCTAAACTTATTATGCCATTGGAGCCGGTTGGTCATGACGACAAAAACATACAACAGCGGGGATTCGCTGGTCGTCACCGACCCAACTACTAATCCGCCGGTTAGTGGCTTGACTATGGGAGAGCGGACGGGATCCCGTATTTTCCACTACCTTTGGTCGTATGTGATAACTATTACACTTTCAGAGGATATAAGGCAATCCAAGTATGCTTTTCAAATAACGTGGTTGATAAGTAAGTGTAATAGATAAGCATGACGAAAATCCCTTAACCTTATATTTGAATATCTAATTAATTTATTCTTAATTGCCTAAGATATTGTAATTTAAATGCATAGTATAATAAGAATAAAGACAAAAGATCCATAATGAATTCAGTGATACTATAACTGCAGCTTGATTTACTTAATTAAACTAAGGTCAATTAGATCTGGAATTTATATAAAATAAGAATTAAATGATTAGATAGCAAGTCGTAGAAAACATGGCAAAAAGTAATTAATTTCGTCGATGTAGCTTGTATGAGCCAGAAGGTATGATCTGTGTAAGTTCTATAAGAGTATTGGTGTTTTTATACTTATAAAAACACCCACTCTTACGTAACGCTCTTGCTAACCTAAACCTCTTTTCCTTCATGCAAGGCTGCCTCTATTATAATATAGGCCCACCCTATAGTTTAGAATTATTCCTACAAGGATCTTATACTTGTATTACTGAAGAATGAAGATGATATGAATTAAAATAGAAAACTAAGAAATACTAATTTTAAAAGTCTAGTGGGCTAGTTACAACCAAACCTCTTTTTTAAATAGCTACTTTGTATCCATGAAACACCTGGCTAAGATTGCACAAACTGGAGTTGATATGTCGCACTAGTTCCTTGTGAAACTAAATAATGAAAAGCAAAGTGGCGAGAGATGACCAAATGAAAGCCATGAGCGCACTATGAGCTGACACACGCTCCAGGGCACTGGAATCAGAGTCCTCTTTATGCTTCTCGACCCACTCCACCGCCGTTTCATATTCTGGCCAGGGTCTTTCTTCCTCGTCGCTCTTACTATACTCTGATCCATGTTCATTGACAAAGGTAACTTCGCCATCGTATTCCACCGTACTCGCATTGACTCCTCCGCTGGCTATCTCGTAGCCGCAGGCCACAACCACCTCTCCATCCCAGTCTTTATCGTCACCTTTGCAATCTCTAAGAACACCATTCCAACAGTGCAATTTAGGTAGGAATGTCCAGAAACCAGTAGATCCATTTTGCACTGTAAGTTGCGGGTTGCTAAATGGAATCACGAGAGTTCTGTTCAAATTTGTCCATCGTGCTATGGCTGGGTCTGCGGCATCTCGCACAATCTCAAGAAGAACTGCCTTGTCTGAGATGGTGGCATTGACGGTAGAGTTAACGATAATGCCCATTTTGAATCGATCGTTGTTGCATTGATCCATGGGAGGGCCATCTTCTCTGGCCTTTTCTGTGGTGCAGTTTATTTTTGCTGATACGCGGACTAGTTGTCCAGCGGCACTGTGTCCCTCCTTATCCATGATCTCAAAAGACTCGCAGCCGCGCTTGACTAACGACATAGATGCAGTTGGAAAGAGCAAGAGGAGAGAAATTAATAACAAAAACATTATTATCTTGATTTGGGAGAAGACCTATAGCTGTTGGTAATTTTAAATTGATTTCTAGGTACTACCCGGGCCTTTTATGGTTGCCTTTGAATTCGTAAATGGCCCCCAAAGTGCCTTATCATAATATTCTAGGACTTAGGATTCTATGACGTTGGCCAAGGATAAAACCGCAGCTCGAACACGAAGAGATACCCAATCAGTATATACTAATAACCGACACCATAATAGGATTATGCAAAGTGCTATTCGGAAAGCATTGATGTGCTGGCCTTTTACCTGACGAGGAGCCGTGATAGGTCTGTATTTACCGGGCGATGCGTCACTCTGCTTTTAACTCCGGATATGCCCTATTATATAAGCGACAAATCGTCGATCGCATATCATCCTGTCGGAGGATTCTACCAGCCGTCGATCCTTATTTCCGCATAAACAACCTGTTTCAATTTAGCCATCGTTTTAGGCGGCACAAGTCTCTAAAAGGTCACTTCACCTGCTTTTCTTAGGTAATCCGGCCAGTACAAGCGAGGTCGAACAATTCAGGTGTGCGAACAATTGCCTTTTATTTCGTGTATCTTAATTAGCTCTACATCCCTATTGGAACTATATCAAAGTATTATACAGCTTGAAGGATAGTAGGGATTACCTTTACCTTTATACTGAGACTCTACTATACTGCCATTAGTGCAAAAGGTATGGCAGACCCCAATACTAATTCTGTCTTGGTTAAAATAAACTGCAGCTGCATTTATTTACTTTATTATAACTGTTAAAATTGAAAAGAACAAGTCAGTCAACTTAATATTAGATGTCTTTAATTTTTATAACCTTAAAACTACTAATGCTTTTTTAATTATAGTCAGTTCTCAAGGCATCCTACTATATAGAAAGATAAAACTGTTTCAGAAATTTACAAGAACGATCCTAAGGTAGAGCGGTTTGTGAACGACTAAGCCTATTATGAGCCTCAACAGTGATGTCATAATCGATGCTCTGGAAGCTCAACTATAACTCCAGTCCATACCCCCAAACTGGTTTTCATTCTGAATAATTTTGAAAAAACATTAGGTTGTATCCAAAAGAGCAGTGAAAGTGATGAGTTAATTGCTAAGGTGGGGTCATATTGCAAGAACAGAGAAGGGTAGAATGCATTTAGTCGCAATGCTTGCCTAACTTGGTGCGTCTTGACCCGCTTTCGTGCACTTTTAACTAACGGCCAATCCAGTTACCGTAGTCTTTGGTCACACGACGCCGATTCGCATGGTTGGCTGCCAATGAAGGCTTCGTTCTTCCACCGTTCAGCATCACATAGAGTTGATAACAAGGATGTGAACTATTTTTCATCAACATAGTCCCATTATGCAAGCGGGACAGCATCTCCAAGCACCAGTATATCTTGTGACTTACCTAAGAACTACTCAAAGAAGACCAACACTTTTATGCTGTCGAATACAGTTCTCACGAAGTGGGTGTCTAGGACTTCAGACAAACTATGCAGACAAAAGATAATGATCAGCTTCTATTTACTCCTTATCCTGCCCTCAGTCCAAGCTGCGGATGGTTGGGATGACTTTTCAAACAACCTTGCTACGAACTTAGCACCCATTCTATCCCATTTCGGGGGACAAATTACCAAGCAATACCTCAGCGAGAGCATCTACACTACAGACTACTTCATATTTGCATTAGCGCCGATCGGTATAATTACTGCCATCGGCTCTGCTATTCGAGTTTGTGGAAGCCCATCACCACGAGCCTTCATTAATAGAAGGCAAGGCGGGGGCTTAGCGGAAGCGGAGTTTTGTTCCTCAAAGAGCCGATATATATATGGGTTATATGACAACGGCGGTATCGCACGAGTGTTGAGTCGCCCCAAGATCCTTGAACTTGTTTTTAATCCAATCAACCAAGACTTCAAGACCGGGGCAGCTAGGATATATACCTCTCCTCAGTATCTCCATGAGAGCCATAGCAAGCAGGAATAGGATATTGAAGACGATACAGAACAATTAACACCCAGTCTCAATCTTTCCTTAAACATTAAGATTACACGAATATCCCGGACTGTTTTCAGGACTGGCAGTTATAGGCATAATCCTACAACTTGGTGTACTATTTTTTGTAGCTGTAGTAACGTACTACTGTCAGTGGGAAAAAGAAGGCAGCCATCCAGACTCCTACGTCTGCCCGTTAACCATTGCTGGGACAACCCTTATTTCTTTCGGTTTTCTATGTGAAGTTCTCATCGGGGAGAGCACCAGTGAGAAGGGCTTCAATCCGAAGCCTGGTAGATCTATACCATCAACAGATTTCTGGATACAGCCCGGTGGACAAGTTCTCGGAGATCAGTTCTTCGATCCGTTTTGTTACAGTGACCATAAAGAGCCTTTTCAGCAGTATGTCACCTCGCGGAAGGCGAGGACAAATGACTCAGAACTATTGATTTAGTTAGCCGCAAGCACAACTATTGTTGGGTTTACACTAGTAGTACGGGAATTGGTGTCTAGCTTTGTTAATACCAATGTTGAGAAAGGGTCAGGGTCCAGAGACGATGCACTATTATGTATCACACCTCTGTTAATCTCACCCCCAAATCCCCAGAACAGAAAGTGGCTTGGCGGCTGCTAGAGGGTGAATTGTACAGGCCGGCGCTAAAAGATGACAGGGGAGCGAGATTCGGCAGTGGCAGTATTGACTGGCTATCGGAGCGAAAATCCCGTCCAAGACCACAGCTTCAGAGCTCTATCGGGGAGATCATTGATCGCTATAGTACTGCCGCGAACACAGTTGCCAACAAATCCACAAGGCAGACAAGGGCAGACAGATCTCCAATCATATTTGGTGACGACATATCTTCAGTGTTGACTAATCTCATCCTACCAACATCCCCTAGTGCCATCAGCTTGCTAGCCAAACTCCCGGGACGTGCTGGCGATGTTGAGGCAAGCAACGAGAATGACACGACGCCATTGATGCGCGCTACTGAAGAGGGGAGACACGAATGTGTTCGCTTACTACTTGATACAAACAGGGTTGCTCCCATTGCTGCAGATACAAGGCGTCTCGGGGTTTCAAAGAATCGTTAAAGACATTCCCTTGTCCAAAATTACCTCAAGCCATGACGCTTCAATCCCCAAGTCTCTATAACTCCCATACTTCCCGTACAAGTTCCAACCCGCGGTTATAGGTCTGAACACGAGTCCGTGTGGCCAAGCTTTCGAACTTGGTCTCAACCAAAGCTCTCTCTTCTACGAGTGCAGCGGGTAGCTCGGGACCGGTGATTATAAGCAAAGGACCAGTAGCAAGCAGGATAATAGTCCCACTGAGGAGGTAAGACAACATCATTATGAGAAATAACTGGGGTAAATATAAAAGCGAGCGACAGCAAGTTAGCAACAAAAGAACATAACGAATACTAAGGCATTTATATCTTCTAATCTTCTATATAACACTTTATTATGCCCCATGAAATACTTTTTCCTCATTTTAGTTTACCTCTAGAATAAAACTGGTTAGAGCTATTAATTACTGGCGTGACACTAGGGCCAATAGTTTGGATGTATTTATCAATTGTGGAAATTAACATAATATGTTTACCCTAGGTCAAATAAATGTCACATGCACGTATAGACAGCTGAGCTTAAATAAACACTTGGGTTTTCTATTTGAAGGAGCGACAAGACTCGATCTCTTATACTCATGTTCGGTCTGCCGTTCGTCTAGGCAGCAGGATGCTGCTTTTGATTTAGAGTCCATGGCAATCGTGAAGTTATTCACGGTCGTGATCCTTGCCCTTGACACTAGGATCCTTATCATGGTCTAGTGCGCCATTTCTAAAAGGTGATCCAAGATGACGTTCAAAAATCTTCCAGCCATCGGGCGTCATTCTTAGCCGATCGATGCTCCTTCCGATCCACCAAATTGCTGGGAGGCCGTCCTCCCTAACAGTATCATTTCCATTGATAGCAGCCAGGTCGTCACCCTGCCATCCATATCGAATAAGGCATTCCTGATATCGGACAATCACACCTCCATCTTCGTCACGATCGACGACATGGTTGGTGGCATGGCGGGAGACTCCTGGGATGAAGGCTCCGTACGTATTCACGAAGAAGTCTTTCATATCCTTGTGGCCGCGAATAGTTCCATGAGTATGGTAGACTACAGCGTCCGGGAGGAATGTGTTTAACATTTTGTCATGGTCGAACTCTTCGAAGATAAGGTTATGTCGGTTGACGAAGTCAATTGCACTTGACCTCTCCTCGCTGGTCACGTCATTGAGGGTGGCGCCAGGGATAGGAGGGTAGCGTCCATTAGTAATGAAGGACGACATGACAGTGAAAGTGAGTAGATATTGGATGTGTGACGTGGTGGATGTAATGGGTTTTACGATGTTAGAAAATGATCTTTATTGGAAGTCTTGCCTAAAGACCTGTTTACCTTCTATATAAATATAGATAGAAAGCAATAGAAAAATAAAGCTTGACTAGTGGAATTACAATTGACATTGTTTTATATAATTATTATAATCATTACTTGCTGCGTCTTAATTATGATTACTAATTACTAATAGCTATTTGCACATTTAGTAAGTAGGAATACTGATGACCTTACTTTCTGTCTCTGTTCATTGTGTTGCCGGAGCCAGCTTATTTATTTAATGCCATGTCACAGAGCAGTTATTATCAGTCGCAGGAGTAGAGCTATTATGAAAGACTGAATAAACTGGTGGTCTGGCCTGCTGTGTAAAGCAGGGTCATAGGTGTTTGTCACGAACCCCGTAACTACTTTATGTGTACCCCACCCATGATTCGCACCCGATTATATCTGAACTGTCATTAATGACGAGCATATACTTTGTTACTGTATGTTCATATATGAAATATCTTAGTGGTTTTGCTGTGCTGTCAAGCTCTATCGGAATTTTTAATCACACTGGTGTTTTATTGAGTTTACTGCCCTGCTGGAGTTGAAAGGGACTGTCGGCATTGATTATTAATTACTTGGCATGGTTTAAGATAACCGGAGGGTTTAGGTTTGACAGCCGGAGGGTTTTTCAATGAACTAACTTCCTTAGCGACAATTGCAGGCTAAGGGCAGGGAATAGATACCCGAGTTTCGCTCAGGTGAAATAAAGCTTTGTAATATGTTAAAAGAATTCCGAAAGAGAAGGAATTGGGTCATGCTGAGTAACATACCTACCAGCTTTCACATGTAAAAGCAATCTTTATAAAGCCAGGAAAGGTAGTTAAGAATTTAATATCTGCTCCAGTTTATTTACAATTATCCATATCAGATTGAGACGCAAACTTCAGAATGTCTAAAACCCCCACTATCCTCATCACTGGGTTTGTCACGCCCCATCTTGGTTGCACTTGAGGGCATATATACTAACGAACTCTCTTACACTTATAGCTGCTCAGAAGGCGGAGCTGGTCATTCCCTTGCTCTGGAGTTTGCGACTAAGGGGTATCGGGTTTTTGCCACCGCTCGATCCACCAAGACGCTTGCTCTTCTCCAAGAGAAGGGTATCGAAACTCTGACGCTCGATGTGACCCAACCAGAGAGTATTTCCGCTCTCAAGGCTGAGATCTCTGAGCGAACTGGAGGAAAATTGGACATCTTATTCAATAATGCTGGCATGAGTAAGTGACTCAATCTCAGAGCTCTGTCACTCAACACTGACCGTCCAAGTGTACGAGGCCCCTGCCATTGAAGCCGACCAAAACCAGGTCCGGAATATGTTCAATACCAATGTTTTTGGCCTTTTTGATATGGTCAACGCCTTCACCCCACTGCTTCTTGCATCGGTCTCTGGCTCAAGTACGCCGCCTACCATCATCAATACTGCATCAATTCTAGCTCGACTTCCTTATACATTTTCTGCTCAATACAACGCCTCCAAGGCGGCCGTGTCCTCCTATTCTGACACCCTGCGGATTGAACTGGCTCCCTTAGGCATCAAGGTGGTTACCTTGTTCATGGGAGTAGTAGCCACAAAGCTCGTGTCGCCCGATAACGTACTGTTCTCTCGCAGTAGCCTTTTCCTTGACGCCGAATCGGGTCTCAAAGAGAGATCTAGGCTGCATGTGCGTGATGGGATGAAACCTCAAGAATTCGCACGACTAGTGGTACAAGAAGTCTTGAAGAACAAGTCAGCTCTCGCCAAGGGGGAGTACATATGGCAGGGAACCAATTCGTATGTCGTGTGGCTTCTTAATGCCATTGGATGGAGGAAGATCTTTGATAGCACATCTGAAGGAAGTGTTGGCCTGGATAAGGAGTTAAAGCGTGCTATCTTCAAGAAGGGCCAAGAAAGTCTACTTTGAACGATAGGACGACATGTCAACATTTCTTGGTCATTACTTTCACTTTGAACTTATGAATATTCACCATCTAATATAATTTCCACTCTTCCTAAAAAACACACCAGAGACCTCCTAACCTGCATCTGATATCTAGATCTCCACGTTGGTATTAAGTGGGATGCACTCTAGCTGATTGAAGAGATTGGATACAGTGCCAAGTCTCCTTGCTTAAAACTTCACTTCATGGACGGGCCTAACGCTATATCTCAAGTCTGTCGAAATTACAACTCGGGCAGAGGCTTCGACCTACTTGGACTTTCGAAAGGACTTTCATCACTGAAGAGTAGCAATAGAAAATGTTAAATGGTAGTGATCGAAGTTACGTACTATGAGAGTGATAAATTTGGTATAGGCACCTATTTAACAGGTTTAATCCGCCATGTTCATTCGAGATAAAATAATATACGATCGCACCCTCCCCAGTCGTATCAATAAGGGCGTTACGCAAAGCTGTGCTGCCTGGCGGTTGATCGAGTTGAGCAACTTCTGGGCTTCTGGAGAGCTTCTACCATATCATCTTGCGCCATCAGAACCTGCCTTTATTGGCCTTGATTGAAAAGATAGCTGCTTTTCGCTCGTGCCTGTGGTTGCATCAGCATATTGGAAACCACAAACCGGAATGTGAGATGACGGGCAAGTCTGCCATTATGCCATCGAAGGGCATGCTGTATGTACTTAGCATTTTGATAGGCCATAGCCTTGACTCAATGAAATCAGCTTGATAGGGCTAGGGACAGGAGTGCTTATGTCTGGTTTAACTCATTTATCGGTGTTCTCTGAATGTCCGGCATTTCAAGCCGATGTTATGTCGATGTCTTTACAGGAAGCTGTTTAACACGCTCTTCGCCTGTAACGTGCGAATGTAATGTTTCCATCTCTGTATCCTCTTGTAGTAGACCTGGTACTGCAGACAGGTCAAGCTCATCTGGCTCAACGTCCTCATTCTCGATAGTAACCAAATTAGCTGTAAAAAGATCGGTGAGTTCCACAAACGCAACTTGATCAAGTACATCGCCATCTTTAGACAGTAACTAACATCCACTTCTGGCAGACAGCAGTATCTTGGTAGCCAGGGTCCTCATCCAATAGGAAACGGTTAGGTTAAGGATCATAGGACAAATAGTTAATTTATTAGAGAAATATATATATAAATAAACTAGTGCTTGTATCAGCGTGATATAATTCTAACCCTTGCAACCTATTTACTCTTGGTCGAAGAGGTTCCAACACATAGCGAAGTACTTAGTGCAAGGATTAAATCGCTCCCAGGTAGTACACACTTGAGCTTGCAAGTTGAACTGAAAGCAAAATTACGACGCCTCACACACAACAGCAGGTACTGTGGTCTAGTTGGTCATGACATCTCGTTAACACCGAGAAGGTCCCCGGTTCGAGCCCGGGCAGAACCTCATTTTTGCCATCTTGCTTAGGATCCACTACTACGCTCACCTTCACCTCTCTCAATTTACAAATATCCCAAATAATATTTCACCAGGCCTGGGCTCATCTATAAGTACTAGGATCGCCTGGGGCTAGAACGAGGTTATAAACAACAGTACTCTTACCCTCTGATTGTATCATGCTTCTCGCCTTAATTAATAGTTAACAATGCAACTCCTGATAGTAAATAGATAACTTATAAAGGGAACTCATCAATTTTCATTTACTTGGGCATTATTTTAAAGATAAACATAAAGAAAATACATGGAGGCTTAATTAAATAAATCTTTTAAGGGAGCCTATAAATAAATACCAGGAGGTTAAAACCTTATCTTCCTAAACTCTAAAGTGTATAAAGACATCGGAGTTCAAACCAAGGTAAGCAACAAGACACTTCCCATGCTCAGCAAGCAAAGGCATACTAAATAAGTTGTGAGCAATGAATGGAAACAATTTGCTTACCGGCTGCTGACTGTGGCTGCCTCTGCCCGAGAATACTGTCTCGTGATCAAGTTCGGAGGCTCTACTCTTCCTTTCTATTGGACCTCACATGCATGAGCTCGGAGCCTGATCTGGACAAAGACCAATAAACAACCTCTGGCTGAAACTTGCATCTGCACTCCTTTTCAGCTGCTTCCCCGCACTCACGTCTCACCAGTATCTATTCTTACCCAGGCAACCAGGGCCTAAATGCCCAATCTCACTAATTTCCCATCCCATCTTTCTCTTCTTCTCATCGCATGGAAAACACCAACGCTAGCCCAAGCTGAACCAAGCTAGTCACAGCAATGGATCCTCAATACTTGCGTATTCTTTCTCTGGGTAAGTTGATAACACACGCGACAAGTGACATGTTGGCAAGTGCTGACCGTATTAGACGGCGGAGGCATTCGTGGCCTATCTAGTCTGTTGATTCTCGAGAATTTAATGGAAGGTGTCCGAGAGGCAAATGGACTTGAAAAAGTCCCAAGACCCTGCGAATGGTTCGATCTAATCGGCGGCACTAGCACTGGAGGGTCAGTCTCTTTCTCATTTGCCCTCTCATAACATTCTTGTCTTACTGATGGTTCTTAGTATCATTGCGATCATGCTTGGTAAGCTAGGCATGACGGTAGATGAATGTATCAGAGCATATAAGAAGGTTGCACAGCAAGCCTTCACGCCGAAGCCGCGGGCGATTATTCCAGGACGACCAAATGGCGCTTTCTCTGCAACACAGCTCGAGGCCGCTATCAAGCAGACAGTTCGAGAGTATTGCATTGATCCTGGGTGCCTCGAACAAAGAAAGTGCGGTGAACCCACAGATGAAAGTTGTTCTCACCAAGACATGCAGTTTCGTGGCAAGTCATCCACCAAGACGTACGTCTCCGGTTGTGACCCTTTAATGTTAAATTGTCAATAGCTAATGGCTTTCTCAGAGTCGTGCTGGCAATCACGAAAGATAATGTCGATGCGCTTCCGACTTTGTTCAAAACGTATGATACCTCCGCAAGTCTTGACGGATGTACCATCTGGCAAGTCGCTCGAGCTACATCCGCAGCAACAACATTCTTCAAGCCAATTCGTGTTGGCAGGGACGACATCGAGTTCATAGACGCAGGCTTCGGATACAATAACCCATGTGAAGTTCTCATCGCTGAAGCACAGGTCCAGTTCCCCAATCGGAAGAACATGCAGGTACTCAGCATTGGCACCGGCCTTGGAGATGTCGTGAGTATTGGCGACACCAGAAAGTCTATTCTCAAAGCCTTGAAGAGTATGGCAACTACTTCAAGGAAAGTAGACTCTAGATTGGTCGAGCAGTACAGCGACGAGGGTGTCTATTTCCGCTTCAATGTCGACAGAGGACTTGATGACGTTACGCTTTCGGATTGGGAAAAGTCAAGCAAAATCTCTGCTCACACTCGGAATTACTTGGAAGAGAACAGGAGAGCCACCAGGAGATTTATTGACTGTCTGACACAACATATTGAGGTGAACCATGCCACAAATGCGGCTGAAGTATCTCAGGAGCCAACTGGTTAGTCTCACTAGAACATCTAGATTTACTCCTTGCCTAACGAATAAAAGTCACCGCCAATCATTGGATCCCGTTCCCTGAAAACTCAGACTTTACCGGGCGTACAGCCATCGTCAATAAACTCAAGGAAAAGCTATTCGACACAAACAGTCGCAGAAAGGTTGCACTGGTCGGTCTCGGTGGTATGGGGAAAACACAAATAGCCCTTCATTTGGCTTATTCGGTAACTGCACTTCAGCAAGGCTGGTCCGTTTTCTGGCTGCCAGCCTTCAGTATGGCCAGCTTTGAACAAGAATGCGCAAAGCTAATCAAAGACATTGGCATCCGGTACGCGGAGGGCGAGGATATCAAAGAGGTTTTCCAACGATATTTGAATTCGGGAAGAATTGGCAGGTGGTTTCTGATACTTGACAACGCAGACGACCTGGATATTCTCAAACCATCCGATGGCACTGCCAAAGGCATTTTCGAATTTTTACCAAACCATGTTGACGGACGCATCTTGTTCACCACTCGTTTTATGCGGGTGGCTGTGGCGGCAGCGAAGAACGAGGTGGTGAAACTATCTGAGATGGACTTTGAAGAAGCCTCGAAATTGCTGCAAGCATCCTTCATCAAAGACGATGAATTCTGGGCCGAAGAAATGCGGCATGAAACGACTGTGGTAAAGCTGCTCAAAACCCTTACATGTCTTCCCCTGGCAATTACACAAGCAACAGCATACATGAACACAAACCAGACGTCTATGAAAGACTATCTCAAGCTTTTCGAACATACAGACCGGAAGAATGTCATGGAGCTCCTGGAGCATGAACAGGATGATGAGACCTACTACGATAAGTCACAAAGTGCTGTCGCTACGACTTGGATAGTATCTTTCAACCGCATCCGCAGCTCTGACCCAGCGGCAGCTGATCTACTCTCCTTCATGTCTACCATTGAGCCAAGGGCAATTCCTCGATCTCTACTGCCAATCCCTGAGACAGAACAACAGCTAGAGAAAGCGATCGGGACACTTATCGGATTTGGGTTTTTGACTCGAAGAAGTCAGGAAGCAATATACGACATGCACAGACTAGTACATTTAGCGACACTGAGATGGAATGCAGAGGGCAAACATGCGCAGGACGTCCAACAGCTGGCCCTCGCACACGTTGCTAAGGTATTTCCAAACGATGAATGGGAGAATCGAGAGTTCTATCAGCAGTACCTGCCACATGCTCAAAGGCTTCTTGATATCACTAATGGTATCGAGAACGAGGCGGCATATGTCCTTGGACACAATGTCGGCACATGTCTGTTGGCAGAAGGACATGTAGAAAGAGCTGTGCACAGGTTCAAGTATGTGGACAAGATTCAAGGACACACGCTGCCAAAGAATCATGTCCATCGATTGATATCACAGAGGTGGCTTGCAAATGCATATGTTGAGAACGGCCAAATTCAGGAGGCAATTGAACTCCTGGAGGATGTGTTGGCGATTCGAGGGAAACTAGGAAAGCACAACAAGGAGCGACTAAACTCACAGTACGAGCTTTCAAGGGCATATCTCGACAATGGCCAGAGCAAAGAGGCAATAGAGCTACTACAGTATGTGGTCGCAAGGAGGAAGGATACACTACCTCAAGATCATCCTGAGCACCTAGTGTCACAGCATGCGCTTGCAGTAGCATATCTCCGTAATGGGCAGATCGACAAGGCAATAGAGATACTGGAGCATGTAATCACAAGGCAGAAGGATATTTTACCTCAAGATCATCCTGAGCACCTAGTGTCACAGCATGCGCTTGCAGTAGCATATCTCCGTAATGGGCAGATCGACAAGGCAATAGAGATACTGGAGTATGTAATCACAAGGCAGAAGGATATTTTACCTCAAAATCATCCCAGTCAACTAATGTCACGGCACAACCTTGCAGGGGCATATCTCGATAACGGGCAGATTAAAGAGGCAATAGAGCTACTGGTTTATGTGATTATGAGGAGGAAGGAAATATTACCTTCAGGCCACCCTCACATCTTGGCATCGGAGGAAATGCTTAGATATGGCTTGGACATTAGAAACAAGGGAGTTAGTTAATTTATAAACTCCGGTAGTCTTTAAGTATAATAATGTTTGAAGAATACGTCCTATCACCTATATGATATAAAGACTGTTGTGACAGGCTGGCAAGCATAATATGTTTTACCTGATTTCATCAATCCTCTCCAGAGGATAGGACAGCATATATGATACTCAAATTGATATTCACAATATTTAATAGAATTTGTCGTTGGCCCTTTAAACCAAATGGCCATGGACTGCTTTGGAATGTGTGAGTCAGCAGATTTGCACATGAAGACGCTAGGCCTATTCTGTCGGTGTTCATCACCGTGCTGATCTAACATGACGCGCTCCTTGCGGGGCTCTCGATGAAGAACAACCAAACACTTTCCGTTAACAGCCCTCGATTGACAACTTCTGCCGGATTAGTTGGCCACTTTCTGCACTACTTCCGAACAATACGCAGATTTGTCTGAAAGGTTGTCACCGAACCTGCAGTCGGGCTCACAAGTCATACACAGTCATCGATGGCCCCTTCTTTGCCACAGACCCGTGCCTCACAGGCACCACAGAATAGATGGGCCCTCCCCTTGCGTGGAGCAGATACCATCACCGTCAAAAACAGAGAGAGAACAGCCCCCTGAGACCCGTGCTAGGGGTAAAAACAAGGCTGAGGACAGCGACTTTAGAGACGAGAAACCGTCTGTACAAGAAAGCAATGTGGCCCGACAAATTGACGATTTGGCGCCACCCACGTGTCTGATCGCCAAAGGTCGTAGAGAGGAAGGGCGGAAACGACTCGCTGAAATGGAAGTATCGACAAACGGCGAGCCTTCTTCCACTAAGCGCAAAAAGCCAAAAACAACCCACTTAAACAGTGACCTGATCGACCACTTACAGAGCGTCATTGGATCCACCTATTCAGCTATGAATGAGTACATCATCCGACCTGTTGGCGCAGAGGACATGCAGCTTGCGGTCATAGATTGTACTTAGCTCTTTGAGAAAAGTCACGGTGTTCACTTCGTCATCAAGGTTATTTATTAGCTGCGGAAAGACCCGATAAATACAGTAATATGGAACGCTCTGGAGGGAAAAGAGTTGAAGGAGGCTCTTATCAGGTCGGTTTGATGAAAATATTAAGTTATAATGATAATGTTTCTTTTATAATTAGAGAAGTTGGTATTGGGAAACACTTGAAAGAATATAATTTCAATTAATGGAGGTTAGGCAATAGGATTAAATATTATGGGACCTCGGAAGGGATCTTATCATATTCAACAGCTTCAAGGTCCTTCTAAGTTTCTCTGGCTCACCTTCGAGCTCTCGCTGGATATTATTTGTGATACCCAGGACCTCAGTCTTTGGAATTGGATGTACTTGTGTACTGATGTTATTTTAGCATTTATATGTTATAACAGACATCTGGCAGACCAGTAAAATATTTGAACTTTCCTTTCTCTTAACAGCTCACTGTGGTGTGTGTTATAGCCTGAACCAGTGATAGAAGAACTGACGCTTCCCAATTTCCAATAACCGTATTCCTTCTCCTTGAGGCAAAGCCAAGGCCATACAGAAATGTCCAAAGCTCTCAAAATCGGAATTAGCCAGTCTTACACCCTTCCTTAAATCGGTGACAGGACCCATTGATCATTTTTATCATCTTTAGTCGCAGTCCACTTCCTATCCATCACTTCAGAGTTACTCTTGCCTTTCTGACGTACATTACCATCAAAATCTGGCTCTTTGCGAATATTAGAAGCAAGACGAAGGAGGTCACTCTCGCTCAAGATCGCTGCGACTGATAAGAGACCTTGAGGTTCCTCAGTTAAGATGCTGGGTCTTTTGTAGACATAGAAAGATGCCCAGAAAACAAAACCAAGAGCGATAAATAGAAATATGATAATGACATATGCAACCCATTGAACGACAAATAGGCGGACTGTGGGGATAAAAGCTTCGCCCGTGCTTGCTTCGGGCTTCGAAATTGAACTAAAGCCATGGAATCCGACGCCATTAAGGTAGGTGGCTGTAAAAATAGTCGATATCGATTGAATCAATACCTCTGGAGTTAATTGTTTCGAAGGATGCAATTTCTGGGCATATAACAAGATCAAACTACCCATGTCTGACGTTGAGGATGTTGCTTTAGGATCAAAGGTGACTGACCCAACAATTCCTTGCTCAAAAATCCTCCAGAGATATGGTCGGCTGGTATCGGGTTGACCTGTCTCATCAAAGGCCTGGACAGTTGGGGAAGTATTCAGTGAAGAAACCTTTAAGTTGCCGTCGACTTGACGATATCCTGTTGCACAGGAGATGACACTGATATCGTCGAGCAGGTTGGGAGATGAAGAGGAATATGTCCCAGCTGTGAAGACTAGACGACTGTAGTACGCTTGAACAGAGCAATCAATGACCGAAGTGCTCTTCAGATATGTTTTTTGCGTGCTACTGACTCCGAACTTCTGAGTGAAACTGCAGCCCCTGTCGTCTCCGGATATCACAACAGTACCATCCCTCGAGTTGGGGCTTTTGTTCATTGTGATGGTGTAATCCTTCACGACTTCGCAATTTACATAGGAGGCGAAAGCAGTGGATTTCGCCTCAATGCCTGCTGATGCTGGTATACTCGAATGGTTGGAGAACGGGCGGAACGCGTACTGGTTGTTTGTCCAGGCAATGCTTTTACCTTGGTAAAGCAAGGTAGCTGCGACAACGTTCAGAATAGGTCGCCAGTCAACATCCGCGTCAAGGTTTGCTTCCCTAAACTCTTTGTCGTATACAATTGGTATTGTCTTTGGTACTGAAACGACTTGAGTCGTGAACAGACGCGCAGCGAAAGGCGCTGTAACGTAGGTCAACAACACAGACAGCAATGTCATTGCCCCAATTGTTTTGTGGGATTTCTGAAACGCCGTCCACCAGCGCAAAACCAATGGAGTGACACGGTAATCTAGCAATATGGACTTCCTTGCTTCGGCACCTCCTCTTGCGCGCAGTTCAACGAATGGTTGACGTTCTGCTATAGCGCAGGCTATCCAAGCCCAATGAGCGGCAAAGAGGGCGAAGACAAAATTAGGCAGTGTCGTCCAAAGGATTCCGATATCCAGAGAGACGTTGAAGTGGATAGGGTCTCGCCAAGGCAGAGCCAGTGAGCTATTCCGGGTGATAGAGGGTGAGGGGATTGTAACGAATCCATGCTCAGTAGATGACTTAACGGCCAGAATAATAATTGTGATGGTGAGAGCAATGTCAAATACACCAAAAAGTATGAGAGAAGGCCATTTTACAGCTTCAGACAGCCACCCAAAAGATTTCTGAGCCATGATTGAGGGTGCAAAATGAGGGAGGTGTGAGATCTCTGGTTATTTACCAAGGTATCTTGTTTCAGAAAGCGGCCGAAGACTTTATAGAGCCCATCATTGTAAAGGATGTCAGTCTAAATACAAGGCAGAATCCAGGGAGCTGGAACATGTGCCAAATGAATACCTACATCATGGAACTTGCCGGACTCGTGCGGCTGTTCAGCCCCAAAGACTGGCCTTAACCTTTAACCTTTAATAGTCCTAGACTAATCGCCCTTTGTTCATATTTTCCAAGCCACAGCAGTATTTCTAACTTGAAATGGTATTTTAGATCCTATCATACTGGCGTCATGTGGCCAAGCCATCATTTCCACCTTTTGCCGACTTCACACTAAGTCGCAACCGTAGCTCAGCCTCACTTTGTGGTCCAGACCGACATTTGATATATAAATGGGATTAAAAGACAGCATTCGATGAAGCACCAGTGTCATCCACAGAGAGATATTCAAAATGCTCCCACACATTCAAAGCCTTGTTAGCATCGTTACTCTTTTGAGTATAATCACAAAGACCTTCGCAGTCTCTCTGCACCCAACCGCCTGCCTAGGAGTAGTAACGACATTTAAATACTGCGATAATATTGATCGCATTCTAAAAAAGTGCAATGTTCTCACGGGAAAGCAGGAATCAATTGACTGCTTCTGCACGCAAGAAGTCCTTGATTCCTATGTGGGGTAAGAATAGATTTTGTCACAGTTTGTTAGTGAATGTGGATTTGCATTGACAAGTGTGACTTAGGTGCCAAGGTGAACTCAGACAGTGCTCCTTGTCCAACTCGGCCGATAGTGACATGGAGACGGAAATTGCAAATTGGCATGATGCTTGCGCTCCTTATCTCCCAAAGGATATTACAACTCCAACCATCGCCCAGCCAACAAGGACGCTGGATCAAGACATGTGTCAAGCAATTGCTGAGAGCTGCTACCAGCTGAGCAAAGCTACAGACGCCTGTTCATCTTCTCACACCGTCCCCGCGGATTTAACTAGCTGCCGATGTGAGAGTTCCATGATTTCTCTGGCCTCAGTTTGCGATATTGATGGAAGCCTGACGTGCCTTGGAAAAACGCCTGTTACATCTAACATCTGGGAATTTCGGGAGTGCGCAGCAGCAACGGCGTTTACACATACTCCAGTGGTAAGTTCAAAATCGGTTTACCGTACGCGTTCATTAATATCTATCTGGCAGAGCACTGGTCCAATAACAACAATGCAAGAAAGTAGCACCGAGGCAGAAGTAGGCTCTGCTTCCACTTTGAACTTCGGACCATCTTCTACCGCCACCACGACATCTTCCAGTGAGGCTGTGTCTAGATATAAGTTTGCAGGACCTTTTTGGACTTGGTTCGCTATCATCTTGCCCTCGGCCATTTTCTATTTTATCCTTTCTTTATAGAATAGCTGTTATTTATAGTGGGATTGCAGTTATTATAAGACGTTTCAAATCAACTCTACGATAAATTTGTTTGAGAGTTACTGTTATGTAATTTGTGAATGGCTATGAATACTTCTAAGCATGGTATAATTCTCCCGTTATACTTAGCATAAAACACCCTATATGACATTCCGAATATCTTAAATTCACATGTGAGGGGGTTCATTTACAAACCTTCATCGCTAGATCTTACACTCAAAACAATGTTTTCGCTATCTTATCCCTTAAATCAATCTGATGTTCTCTGTTCATTTTGCATCATAACGGGTGTTGGTAATTGTAGGAGGGAACGAAAGGGAGGGTCTGCAGCGGAGATGCTCTTGTTAGGCGTACTTGGTACTCAGCTGGCCAAGCCATAAACAAAATGTGTCAAGCTAGCTTCAACCTAAGATATGCTACACTAGTTATGAGCTGGTGCCTATTAAAAGACCTCCGCAAGCTAACGGAGATGCAATTCCAGGCCTTGTTGGGCATTTAATGCCTGGGTAGGGGCTGAGAACGCAAAGAACGCCACTTTCACATTCAGGAGGTAAATATGAATGGCGTGGTCTAGATCGTCAATAATAGGATTGGGTTAACATAGACATGATGCGGAAGTCAACTGTAATAGTCATTATTGATAGAAGTAATGTCAGTGGTATCCAGAGTAGACCCTCATTAGTCAAGCTGGAAAAGTAACGAAGAGCTCGCAAGTCCTGCTTTGCCTAGAAATCAATCAGTCATCCTCGGTGTTCATCCCGGAGACAGTGGAAAGGCTCAGACTCTACTCCTAAAGACTGCTGCCTTATTACGACTAGCAAACGTTCTTATTTATCTCGTCATAAATAGTTGGTTTGGAAAACCTTTATCACCCATCAACTCATTAACACCATAGTTTAAGCTCCTAGTAAGGTCCAACATACAAAAGTCAGATTCACCCACCGTAAATCGATTTATTCGCAACTGGTTTCCGTGCAGTATAAATCCTACTCTCTCAAGTCAAATGAGGAACTTAATCAGTAGCTAGAAGCTGGCCGCATTGTCATGACCGGATACTCCCAGAAGTATAAAAACAACGATTACGCACGTCGGTTCAAACGGGCCCCCAAGGACCTTTTACAGACCTCTTCTGGCAATCATGCCTTGAGTATGGAGTGTCTTTTGCAAGAAATACAACAACTCACCAAGCGCGAGGACCCTCTGATTTAAGAGACCTAGTGAGCTTGTGGAAAATGGAAAAGACATTGCCGGGTTTTTTTTTTGAAGGTGTTGATCAAATGTCATGGGAAATTTTACATCCAGTATTCTGACTTTTATTGTAAGAAGCTGTAATCCTTCCACCTATTATCTCCGTAGTCTGTGCCTCCATAGAACGGAAGTAATATCGTTTAGTCCAGGGATAAGTTGGATACTTGGCCGGTATTCATTCTGCTTTTGCGGTAACTCGACTTTCCTTCGAAAGAGTAATTTTATTCTACGATTTAAATGTCCCTTGTGCTGAATTATGTTCATACGACAGCTCGTTTGCGACAGCGATTAAACCAATTTGCTGTTGTTTCTTATCGCAGGGAGATAAGATAGAACAAGATAAGATAACGAGCATAGACCTGACTTTGATGCCTGAGGTTGAAAGCACCCAATATGATTATTAAGTGGCTCCGCCAATCACAGCAAGTTTTCATTTCACGACTCCGCATCACGCATCTTGCTTCCCAATCTCCTCCTTTCATCAGCATCATCACCTCTCGACACCACCGCGCGCATCCCAAGGCTCCAGCAAATCGTCGCTACAGACCGTTATAAAATTCCGACTTGTACCCGTCCGCGAAAACAAGAACTTCTCCTCTTTTTCCGGGCGGAACAACCGGGGAACTGTAGAAGGGACTCGGGCTCAGTCCTGCCAGCTATGTTCTGGAGGACTGACATTTGGTCTGCCAGCTCTGCTCTGGAGGCCAACGGGTCGCCTGTTGACGAAGCTGTTGTTCCTTGGTGTTGTGTTTGTGGCTGTGAGGCGCGGTAGAGACTGGTAAGTCTACTGAACGCCCCCGTCAAGCTAATCGCGTGATTTTTAGATATGGCAGATCTCGAGATTTGTAATGTTACGCCTGCTGTTGTTGGATGGCAGTGGGATGGTGTGGATTGCGCTTTGAGCGAGCCTGACCCCAAGTTCAACGACATCACACTCACGACGCGCTTTGACACGGTAGGCTCGCTCTTTGAGCTGAGCATACCGATCAAATTGAAGGATATCAGGCTGAAGGACGACAAGGGGGATAACAGCATCTCATCACTGCTGCTACGGATCTGTCCATCAACGGTCGACTCCTTTTCTTTCGCGTCGATCTCAGCGGCTCCCAAAACAACGCGATCCAAGTTCACGGCTTCCACACGCCTCGACTTTCGACTCAACAAAACCCTCGATATCCTCGTTCCCACCAACGCCCAAGACCCTCTCATCCCTGCACGCGCACACTCAGGCGTGGTCCTCGACGCGATTCGCCAAATCTCCAATGTCACAGCTCTCTCTGTATCTATCCAAGACACCGTACTCTCGGACACCAACCTGCAACAGCTCAGCGACGCGTTCAGCCAAGGTTTCTTCAAGTCCGTCCACCAAGACGACCTCGCCAGTCTCTATAACGGCAAAGGCGCCAAGATCATCCATCTCGCCGCACAAACCGGTCAAAACCCCCCGCCGTATCGCGAACTCACGCCGCCTCCTCCCAGCGCACCTATATATGCCAAGAAACGTCCCCGACAAGATTCCTGCGATGAGCGCGACAGCGATATCTCCAAAATATGGGCCGTACTCGCGACGCTCAAAGAGAGAGATCTGCGGACTGAGGCTCTAGAAGACGATAACCGACGGCTACGGAAGGAAGTCGAGGAGCTTCGAGAGCGGGTCATTCTTCTTGAGAAGCAGAAGGACGATTACGAACGCGTCGAGGCTCAGACCGATGAGAATACGACGGAGTTAGCGGATCTTGATGTTGAGTTGGCGGATATGCGGGAGGATATCTGCGAGCTCAAGGCCAAGGCTGCCTCTGTTGAGAGGGGCGAACTGGCGGAGGATGTCAAACATGATGTTCTTGAGTATATGCGGGTGCGTCTGTTTGAGGAGTGAAGCGTGAAACCTTTGCCTTCGCAGATGTCTTGTCTGTACATTCTCTCGAAGGTTGCTGAGATGCAACGATTGACACGAGCATAACAACGCGTTGATGGTGGCAATTGCAGAGACTCTTGACCAAGGTCCTCAGTTGTCGATTGCGATAAATCATCCGCTGTGGATAATGCTCGCCGCTCCATGTTGGTGACAGCGGACGCCGGCCAACGTGGTCGCAGCTGTAAGCCTGTGACTCTGTACTACACCCACAGAGTCCATATGTTGAGGTAAGTCATACAAGCCTTCTGTCTAGAACCCTACTGACATATTTAGCCACTGTCAACCTCCATCTCATCGCACGTACCGCTTATCTGCACACAACACGCTAGACATGTATATAACATTGGTGTTGGCCCTCAAGGTCATGCATGATTTTGGCAACACCTACACAGGCCATTTATGTATACTTTTGGTTCAGGTGTTTATACAGGCGTTGGATTGGGAACTTTGGTCGGCGTTTAAAGTGGAGTATGATGAGCGGGCAAATTCTATTCCTCTGCCTAAAACAATACAAGGCCTTGCAATATTGATAAATTGTCACCGCCACCTTTCATTTTCTTGCTACCGTGCTGCATGTATTTAATTCCAATCTTCAAATGCTCTTCCGGAATCTCTTCTGGTCTCTCTGTCTTATTATCAGTCGTCTATCTCCTTGTTATACACCGCTTTGCTCATCAACCACAACCTCAAACTTCCTTCCTACCACCCCAAACAGTTTATCACCTGTTGAGAACCTGGTACCTACGGCGACGGCTCAATCATTAACTGCAAACTACAAACTGCAAACTGTAAATAGCTTCCCATGCCCCACTTGGCACCTAAAATCTGGACCAGGTTATCACCCGTGTCGACCCTGAATGCATTCTACCATCGCATCGCCATATCGAGTCCTCGACATCTTCAATCTGCTGAGGATATAGAACTATTTAAATCACGAGTTATACTAACTTTATTAAAGGGGTTGCGGGGACGTATTGCTTGCATATTAGTGTGCGTTATGAAGTAGAAAGACTCAGATTTACACCAGTACTTACCACTGAAGGGATATGGCTGTTCGCCATGCTTGTAGAGGCGACTGAGCTGCTGTGCGAGATTACGTCTTTGATAGGTTAGTTGAGGTTCTTATGCACTGAGACTCGTAACTCGTTACATGAATCGGCCTGCATATGACAGGACAGCTGTTGGCGAAGAGCCAATAAGCATCTGCCACAGGATACCAACGCGCTTGAAACTCGCGTGAATCTTGGGCCAATAAGATTAACTAGGCTCGAAAAGCCTTTTGCACATCCAAACCAACCCCTCTCTTATGCCTTCTACAAACACCATCCACACCTCAGAGTTGACTCATTCACGCAAAGATCATTAATTGAAAACCCATAAGACTGCGAGCGTCCACATATATCAATTCAGATTAGTAGAGTCTACTAGCTATGTCGTCGGCATGGGTGTATTCAACGCACTGGATTCGAGACGCAATGAACACAGCATGGATGTCTTTCCTCAAAGCTTTGTTGTTCTTGTTAGACCTGACAACAAGAGCTTTCAGTCGACTCACCGGGTCATCTACGCTCAAGAACTGGCAATTCTGGGCCACACTCTTATCTGTCCTTTCACTTTTCCTTGCCGCCCTCTCGTTTTGGCCTTCTCTTGCTTCAAGTCAATATGCAAGATGGACGGCTTACAAAGACTTTGCAATTCTTTGCATGGACGAGGTAAAGTAGGGTCATTCCAAATTTAATCCTCATGTGACTAATTGTGGTTGCCAGTCCACGCGTTCACTTAGTTCATCATGCCCAAACATGACAAATATCACCATCCCTGCTCCCCCTGGCTTCTCAATCCCTATGGTTCGCAGGGAATCCCTGGAGTTAGATGCTCGGGCAAACCGTAATTTCTCATCTGTTGAGGACGATCCCAAATCAGGGTATTGGCCCTGGTCAGCCTATACTTCTTGCACGACAAATCTTACGCCTCCAATTTCAGCCGAACTATGCACTGACAAACCAGGCCTGGACCTTGGGTCTTGGGTCAACTATTTCGAAGTAGGAAATGCACAATTCTGCTTTCTTATGCATCTAGGTTATTTTGCATTTTATCTAATGACCCGCTACCTCTCAGGGTATCGGCAGTTTCATCTCCTATTCTCCTCAACGGAATCACCTGCACAGAAATTAGTCTACGTCGATCATGCTAAATTAGCAGCTAAAACGTCTTTCCAGAGAAATTACAAAGTAATAGAGGAGTCCCAATATCAGCTTGCGTTTCTCCTCTATCTTTGTGTAAGAGTACTGCCAAGATCGCCCCAGAGTAGCCCTCTCATGAATATAATACGCATTCGTGAGAACCAGGCGGTTCCAAGTCACATTAACCCCGAGTTAGAATTTGCAATATTCTGCGAAGTTGCGATCTTTCTTCTTATCGTTTTGTCTCAAAATCTCGTTTATTTAATTTGCCAAAGTTTGACTTGGAGGCTGCTCAGATTCCTTGACTGCACTATAATTCAACCCCACCGCGCTGTTCGTGGCACAGTACTTGACACCCAGATCTTTATACTAGAGTTGGGTATGGTTTCTTATATCCCTATCTTGTCGGTAGCCGGAGGTATAGCTACTTCTTTTATTTCATCTACAACGCGCGACTTTCTGTTACTTGCATCGTTCTATCTTTGGGTGCGTATAACCGGCGCGTGTATGAATATCCCTGCATGGAGAGCACAGCAGGTGAAAGGAACTTATGAGTCTGGTTTGAACTGATGGTTTTGAGGATGCATTGATGTCAGGACTGTTCGTTGGATGGATGACATCACCATATGCGACATATGCCTTTCCATACAGGAATGAGCTGGGTCGAGATCTTCCACGAGTAAACATTGGATGTGCGTGTCGAAAATGCATATAGATCAGTTACTAGCGAACCCGCCTTTAACTAGAGTGCTTTATCTAAGGACAGGGTACTATATAGTCTTTAACTAGAGCTTTCACATCTGAAATTGTTATAGAGCAAATCCATGTTAAATAACTACTGATCATGCATTAAATAGTTATTATAGTTAGAACATCAACTTATCATAAAAAATAATGTTTTGTTATTCATATGTTACATTTTAGATACAAGGTAATCATCGAGTTTTCTGAAGATACAGAACAGGACATATCGCGGTTTCGTGGCAGTCATAAATAACAAGTTATGTTAATGATAGTATGGAGAAATCTGGAAAACCTGGGCTTGATGAAGTTAAAGGTTGAAGTAAAAGAAAAGGAAATCAACTCAGAATATCAGTCAAACAATTGCAAGTCCCAATTACAGCTCCTTTACTGCACAGCCTGATCTTCAAGACGCTTGGAGAATGACGATCTTAACTTTCGGGATTATCGAAATAAGATCAGCAATACAGCTTGTAATAGAACACAGCTTGTAATAGAACACAGCTTGAACTTCTACCATACTTAGGTCGGCGTTAGAAGTGAAAGTGGACGAGCGGTCAAGTTCTTTTCATTGCTTAAAATAATAGCAAGCCTTCCAATCTTGAACTAATTCTCACTGCTACTTTGAATATTCTCCCCCGTTCTGGTTAGCCAACCCGAGCCCAAAATTCCTGCCATGATGCCCATGCCTTGAGGCATTACGCCTACACTAATGAACTGCGCCTCCACTAATAAGCTGCGCCTCCGCCATTAACCTATACCATCCATTAAAAAGTCTGGGAATCCGCCTATCTTCAGCGTTCAGATTACTAAACTGAAAGTCCTAGGTAAAATCATCCTCATATATAAACCTAAGAAGATATCTAATTTTGACGCTAAATATCGAGTTATAAAATTTCATTTCACTCGGCATTACTAGGCGATGTGAATGACACATCTCAAAGTCCCCACATTACATTTTATCTTTGACTCACGTGTTGAGGCTACTTAATCATGGCGTCAACCACATCGTACAGTCAATCAGGGACCTCACAGCGAGTTACCCACAGGCGAACAAACGTGGGATGGCTATCTCCTTGTTAGTACGCCTAAACGAGGTCTCACATCGTGGGTCACTAAACTTAAATAGCTACGCAGCTGCCAAAAGCAACTATAAGCAGCGACCACGGTCCTGCGCTCACAAACGAGAAGCTTTATGCTATTGCAGGTGCTCTGTCGAAGTTAGACCAATTTCTATTTCTCTATTGTCAGCATTTCTACGAGAGGATCTTACAGGGTGAACTCAACAAAGGCGATGTATCGGCGCAGAAACTAGCCCAGGATGACCTGGCTGATCTTCAGATGATAATGGCTCAATTTGACGACATCAACAGTGGACGATTCGTCTTCAGTAGCTCATATTTGAAGGAAAGGCGTATCCTCCACTACTGGGGAATGGCCTTTTCATTTCTGGCTCAAATGCTGCTAGCTGGCGATGAGATACACCAACCTACACTGGGGAATCTGAAGAGGATCACAGACTTAGCCGCCAACATAGAGACTGCGTTGCTTGATGCAGCCTCAGAAGGGGTGCTAACATCCGATTATCGGCTGGTGCTTTCTGAGCGATGGGATCTACTTGAAAGGCCTGTTGGTTTGTACCATCAGCACTCACAAGTGCCTCGAACACTTGCAAAATGGTAATTTGTCAAGCGCAGCATATAATACTAAAGCTAAGACGAGTTCAAGGCCCGAAATCACACACCAAATCCAGGAAGCAATGAAAAATCACGTACCCCAAAACAACAACGCGGCTCTGCAAACGCAGTCTGGGGTATATATACTTTGTGCGCATCTCTAGAGCAATGCTGACTTGTACTTGATAGACATTTACCATCATACTCTGGTTGACTTTCATCGGAACGACAATGTCTAATGTGTGGACTTTTGCCCTTGCCTACTACTACTCAGATCATGTACCCGGAACCACAAAAGACGCCGACTTTTGGTTTCTCCTACAGGGCTGCATTACACAAGTGTTCACTTTGATCATCTCAGGTATCCCTTTGAAAGCAGATTCCAGACTACGGAAGCGAATATGGGTACCACCAATGATATTAGCTCTGATTTGCACGCTCATAGCACTGCCCCTTTACCTTACTGCTCCAACAGAGTGGTCCAGCTTTGTTGTCCTTATAGCAACAGGCATACAAGCTTTTATGGTATTGCAACTCGTTACTATGGCAGGTTGATTGTGATACCCTATTACCAGGCGCGCAGGATAAATATATAGGTATCTAATTCGCGGAATGGACTTCTAGACGTTACCTTTGAGGATATTTCTCAATTCTCATCCTGGTACTGGTATCTAGCTGAAGATTTTCCCAATAATAGCCATACTAGTACAGCTGGCTGAGAGAGAAACCGAAATGTAGTTCATCTGAGAGTGTCTTATCAATATGTTTAATTTCAACATAATAGTTGCGTGTCTCGTTACTGTTAGCCGCCAGATTTTGAAGCAATAACCGCTCCGCCCCGCTTGGCCTTTCGAAAATATTCAACAATGTTCGGTCATCCTTTTTAGGGTGATGGATCTTAAAGAGATGAGTGTTACAGTCTCACAGGTTTGACCGTTATTAGTCTAATTTCTGTTGCATAATTGTTCATATACTGGAAGATCTAGTCTAGGTTGCAAAAGAATACACTGGTCGGAACTTTTACACCCACGAACCAAATACCACAGGCAAGTTGTCCACGTACTCTATAGTCATACCTACATATTATACTTTAAAACCTGGATTATTGCTATCATTCAATAGTATACTGAGTTCCAGTGCTATCTTGTGCATTAACTCTCCATCTGGTCAATCGAGCCAACGAAGACCTTTTTCAGTTATGGACGCTGCCATAAACACCTTAAGGCTATAAGCTTAAAGATCATACCCAACTTGCACATACGACCATACCTATCAGAGAACTCGGGATCCCGTCCGCTCTCCCATAGATAAGCTGGTAAGGGGCGGATTAGTAGTTGGGTCGGTGACGACCAGCGAATCCCCGCTGTTGTATGTTTTTCTTTTTGGGTAATTCTACATTTGCATTTGACCAATGGGGTGAAAACAGCAAGGAAAATGCAGAAATTACAGAGTATAAAGACCGGTGACAAGGAGAGCTTGACCACTCAACACGGTGGTGGGTCCATCTTTTGAGAGGTTGTTGTAGCAGATGCATAACAGGTTATCATGGTTCCGGAGAATGCCACTGGTAAATACTGCTAATTTTTATTAAAAAGCTTGAGACCATGGGCATATTGTATGTTCCACTGTATTGCAATGCTACTAGTTGCGATTATATCGTCCAGTAATCGGGTTTTAGTACAAACATACATTTAGAGCTTTTATCTCGGCTCAGCAAACTCCATCCAGAGGGGGTCTTCAAGCACCTTCTGTAACAGCTCGCCCTCGGTCCCAAAAACCACTTCAATACCACCATCAGGCAAGGTCGGCAGAACAACATGGCATCCGGGAAGGATACCAGTGTTTGGACAACGGATAGCCTCCACTCTGTTTCCCAGTAAGTGACCCCATTCCACAGTTGCCAAATCGAATTCAGCCCAGGATGTTTGCACCGAACTCTTGCCAAGGACGTCGAGAAATGCTGTTGGGACTAGTCTAGCTACATCTTCAAGCTCGTTAATGAGCGTGACCACGTCGTCGGTGAACTGACTGTTGAGCCGCAGCAATACTTCCTTACGGATTAGAACAGCTAGATCAGCCAGGCTCAGACTGCCCAGTATCTCACGAACAGTCGCAGAGACAGAGATATACTGCAAGAAGCAACCAAGAGTCTCAGGATGCACCGGTGGTTCGGTACGTTTGCGGCCGTCTACGGCCATGTTAAAGACAGAAAGAGGATCCTCGGTATCATTGAGACTGTCGATGGGTGCCTGTACAGCAATAGCAGTTCGCCACATAAGAGCTGAGAAGGCATCGTTGGTAGAGATCCATTTCTGATCCGTGGATTTGGTGACATTGATAGGTGATGCCCTAGCCTTGAGTGAATGGAGCGAAGAAGGAGAGAAGTAAAAGACCTGTCCGCGAAATGTTGAACTCAGCATTGCTGGGGATGCGCCTGTGGGAGTGAAGGGGAGAATAGTGTACTCGAGGTGGTCTCTAGCTCGTCCCTTGTTACGACCCGAGGGCTTTGTAACGCGTTGTCTATCAGATATCATAGCATCCTCGATGATCAATGGAGATTCAATTTGGAGCCCTTGACAGCGACGGCATTCCTCGGCCCAGATCTTGGTCCAAGTGAGATACGTGGTAGCATCGCCCACCATATGGAAGACGCACCATCCAATGAGAACACCGCCCTCGATGAAGTTGGCTTGCACCAGAGAAATGGGAACAGGTTTCCCTCCTTCTGGCCAGAGAGGACCAGGCATAAGCAGATCGACGTCGAAAGCTGAGATGGGGAAATGTTTCTTCTTGAGCTGCTCGTAGGTCCAGGAATACTCCCCCTCAAGTCTGTATTGATGATATGTCCAATCTGATCATCGGGAAGCCTCTGGAGCTTGAGAAGATTGGCCTGTTTTGAATCAAGGTCTGGAACAGCTTCAGATGCTAAGACGCCGATTCGCTGACATGCAGCTTTGTAGCCATCTTTAAGAACGCTGAAAACCTCGTCACGATCGTAGTCTTCTGCGAGGCGCATAGGAAACACATAACGTAGATAGCCTCGTGGACCAACGCGCTCCAAGGCCGTCAAATCGGGAACGTCGCCTATCGATACGTTTGAAGTCATACCGGCTGCTTAGTAGTTTGTGGTGGTGTTTGAGGAGAGTAATTGGTTATAGAATGTGAGATATCAAGCGTCGAGTATACTGGGTGTATCGAAAAAGTTGATACTACTAATGCAGCTCTTGGTGAGAAGGAAGTAGTAAAAGTGATATGAATGCCAGCCAGTGCTCACAGTAAATCCGAGAGCCTTGTGAAGTTTGTGGTTTAGCATGGTTCTTAACAGTGTTGGTTCTACCTACTCTTCCTGCTTAGCTAGACTTGTGGACTTGCTTCAACCTACGCCGCAAGATGCAGGGGACTTGGACAATCAATCTCAGGGGTTCTTGTTACCCGGACGAATCACATACAGGTAGAATCCATGCCCTGCTACCCCGGTATATTAAACCCGCCTACTGCCTCGGCCAATTTTAAGCCACTTCTTTCAAACATCGTGGAGTAAACTCTAGGAACAACATATGTCTTTATTTCTATTAGACTTATCAACGTTTCCACGTCGAAGGTAAATAGTAATGACCTCCTACCATATGATGTTAGGCTCGAAATCACATGTCAACCAGTTCAAGCACCACGAGCAAGCATCCTTGTCAGATGTTCCATTATAATCTTGGCACAGGTTTCGACAGAACCAACTGCATAGAATTGTTGGCTCACCTGTCCATTGCATGGGACCTGCGCCGTCCGGAGTGATGGAATGACACATTCCGTGGCTGTTGGTCCTTAGTGTAACGGCCTGCAGACAGGTGCCATTCCGGGTGGATCGATCGCGGTAATAACGCAATTTATCAATTCAAGATGCTTGCTTTGTGAGTTCAGCCGAGATACACGTTGAACTTCATTACCCTGTACGGAAATGGAATAACGACCAACAACTAACCGTGCAAGGTACGTATGTCCAACAGCCACTGCCAACATACGACTTGTCGTGAGCACAAGTGGCACAGCATGCAAGATGCCGATCGCCTGCCAAAATGGCTCGTCGGAGCGGACTTTTGAAGACAGAGGAGTTTGTGTTGGTCCTACAATTACGTGTTCCGTTTGATGAGAAGTTTAGGGTCTGTGAAAGTAGGCATGGCAAGTCTCAGATACTGGGGATACCTGCCAACCCCATTTCTTGAGGCATTGATCTGAGCTTTGTTCCTGCAGCAGAATGTAACTACCATCGAAACTCATCACTGCACCGCTCTCATGCATGAACAACAATTCTTTTCTTTTTCTGATATCTTATTTTCTTAAAAATGCTTTGACCTTCTCCGCATCCATCTACTTTCACCTGCCAATAATGAATTCTACCGATCCTCGAATTATTGCCATCGCTGGCCCACCACCATCAGACATCGACCTCAACGCCAACACTGCCACCTCAGATAGAGCGGCCATAATCGCAGTATTTATCCTAGCTTTACTGGCTATCTCCCTACGATTTGCAGCGAGAACTATTCAACGGACGAGGATACATTGGGATGACTGGGTTATTATTCTGTCTATGGTGTTGGTCGCGGGAACCGCCGGCTTAGCCATTGCTGGTAAGATATCTTCACTATCGCCCACATAACCTGTTAGGCTAGCTTACATATTATAGGTGGTATCTATGGAGCTGGGAAACATATTTGGGCAGTTCGGATGGACGACCTGGAACAGATCTACAAAGTAAGTCACATGTATTAAGGTGGCGCTGGCCTAGCTAATAGTACAATTAGATCCTGTTCGGGTATACATTTCTATACTCGGCCTCTTGTGCGATTATCAAAATTTCCATACTTCTATTCTACGGCCGAATATTTCCTACGACGGAACCTGTCTTCCGGATCTCAATAATGTTCGGCTACTTTCTCTCCATCTCGTATCCAATCGTCGTTTGGGTTACGATGGGAAATGCATGCAGGCCCATTGCGCACTTCTGGACCCAGTTCAGAGGCACAGAAGGTACATGCATCGATATAAATAAGTTCTTTCTAGCCCTTGGGATTGTAAATATGGTCAATGACTTTTACATATTACTCGTACCTATCCCACAAATATTCCAGCTACAGATGTCCCTGCGAAAGAGGCTGGGTATTATCAGCATTATGATGTTGGGTAGCTTGTAGGTAACTCTTTTTCTTAGTTAATGTCTCGATGCGATATCATTTACTAATCTATCCCTCTAGCGTTTGTGCTGCCAGCGCTGTGCGCATCCACTTCTTGACTGAGTTGACAAAGACTGTGGACGTAACGAGAGCCATGGGACCTGTTTTCATTTGGTCCGATCTTGAGCCATGCATTGCTATTGTGTCAGCGTGCCTCCCACACCTTGCGCCTCTTCGACATATCATCCGCGATAAAATTTCCTCTTCCTTAGGGAGTGAGAGAGGGAAAGGTACAGGTGACAGCTCGAAGAAATGGGGAGGCGGAGAGTCGAGTTCCAAAGGCCCAATGTTTACCTATGGTGGATCCAGGTATTTTGGTGGTGGTGACAAGCTAAAGCTCGGAGACAATGATGATGAGGTTGAGCTGACAAACCGTGTCACAGCTGGGCCTCAAGCTGGCAGACAAGAATCATCAAGGTCCAGCTCAGGGGAGAATATTACAGATCAGTCCATATATATTCAGACCAGCTATACACAGACCACCGAACGCAGGCACTAAAAAGTATAGAAGAGTATGATGACATCAATGGATACAGGGCTTGTACTTATTTGAACAATTCAGAATAATCATGCCTTCTCACCTGTTCATCTCTTCGGCCATGTATTTCGCTGAACATACTCGTGGAGATAATGCTAATACTTATAATGCGACTGGAAAAAATTTCATGATTTCGATGAATGCTTTTCTTCATTAACACTTTTTGCTGTAATACCTCCACTGCGCTGAATCCCCAACGTAACTATATTATCTCAAGATTCGGAGCTGCGGGATAGATAAATTACCTCGACTTGCTAAGTTTGCTGCAACGTTACAGAAAGGAAGTCGACTGACAAAACATTAAATTAGGTAGTTCGTGTGTATCGATAGTTTTATAAGTGAGGCCGCACTGTAAAGACTTTATATTAACATAGCCGGATGATCTTACAAACCAATACGTTCTGGCTCATTGTTCAATACAGCTCTACAGTGTCATAGATTATAGCTATGAATATCATTACAGGATCCTACCTAGCGCTAATTACCGAAGGAGATATACTGAGTTATTTGACTAATCAAGCCCTTAAAATATTGACGGTATTCTCAAGTTATTACACTCCTCATCAATAACGTATTCTTTCACATACGTATACAAGTATTTAGGAGGTGGTACAATCAAGCCCCTGAATGATTCAAACAAATGACTTCCTCGCAGGGACGTATCTTACTAAAAGCTTATTGCTTAAAGGATAACGCACCTGGTGTTCAGCTTCGAGCTGTGTGTTTCATCGGAGACGTACAGGCTGTTATCTGCTCGTGAAAATTCATAGCGCGATTACATATAAATCTGTTTCACTGCACGTGTTATCTATTGCATTCTAATAAAATCTTTTCCAGCCGTTACTGAGTACAAAATAAAGCAATTATATACAAGCGCCATTGAACGGTGCCCCTTTCTTGCTTTAGGATATAATAGAGAGTAAGTATCTTAATATTAATCGTCGTGATATCCTATTCATATTTATTATTGAAATCTCTGCAAGTCTACAGGTTGCAAGCTTGTAGGACTGAATTGGATTCCAGATTCGACTTTTTTACTATTAATCGATGTGAAGCTTAGGCCCTGATCCAATCGATACGTACGGCACACTTCTGTGACAAGAAGTGGGTCACGTACCTAATCAAGCCACCTTTAGTAGTCTGACTAATAAATTGAATAGATCGAGGAGGTTCGATCCGGGATAGACGTTATATAAGCTTATTAGATCAATTACTTCCGCTATAACCTAGAAAGTCAAAATTGCTGAGGAATTTATTAAGTTTCTATATATTCTATACTGTATATCTATTCTATATTTATATAAACATAAAATTTAGTACGAATATATTTTTTAAGGTAACCCCCCGCCTAAAGGTCTGTAGGGTAGCCCACTAGCCTGCATAACAGGTATACAGGTTGACGATGCAGCTGCCAGATATACCTTTATGCCGTATGGAGCATGCCGTACGTATCGATTGGATCAGAGCCTTGAGCCTCACTTTGGCGAATATGATAGATCTGCACAGTCCATTCGCTCATTGTCTTTTGGCGCGCTACAGCGGGTCTCAGTATTGGACAAGGGCCTTCAAATGCGACTTTTGGTTGGCGATTGACCCGCCACCAAGATATACCCCGGTCTTTAGAACACAGCTCGATAATGTGATTTGATATTGTACTATTATCCTTGCATTACTACCGCATGTCTCAGCTCGTTGGAAAGCGAGGATGCGAGCTTTACGCGCGACCCCTCTCGAGAAAATTTCAGAGCTGAACCAGACCCTTTGTTTTGGAAGTTGTGTTTAACCCTTAACTAGAGGACAACATTTGATCCGTTCTACAAGACCTCATATTTTCTGAGCTGTATCGCTCTTCCCAAACGAGATGTCGCATTCGAGACATCATACCTTCCTGTTGCTGTTACTCGCTACGGCTTGCCGAGCAGACCCTGGCGATGACTTTAGCAATAACCTTTTCTCAGACTTAGCTCCGTAATGCTATCGATCTTCGGTGATTTACCTATACTGATATTTCCCAGGCTGCTCGCTTTATTCGGAGAACGTGTTACTATGCAATTTTTAAGCCAATCTATGGGCTGGCTAGATTGCATTATTCTAGCTATGGGGCCATTGGGTATAATCACTACTATCGTTAGCGCGATTCGGGTAGATGGCCCTCCATGGCTTAAGGCGATTATAGGGAGGTCACGAGAGAACCTTTCTGCTGCAGAAATGGAACTGATGTCGTCTACCTCTGACGAGACTTGTGAGCTATGGAATGGCAGTGATGTAGTCAGATGCCAAGGGGTAGCTCCGGTTACAGAGTTTATTTGCCTGGTTCCAAAGGGGACAGGAAAAAGTATCGAAAGAATCCGGTTTATGAATCTAAACGAAGCCATTTACGAGGGCTTAGTTCATAAGAAGGGTACGTTATTTACACTCCCGGAGATAATTTAGCGAGAAGTTTTGCTGACTGAGCCTCAGATTCTAATGCACCAGAAGCCCTCGACAGGCTTTGGACCTATTGCGATTGGCTACCATGGCGGCAAAGGAACGAGCCTGCTAAACTTATAAACGTGCTTCGCAGAAATTGGCCACGACCTACTCCTGCTGATGAAGAAGCCTCGACAGCGATACCTCTGGACAACGCAAGACCAGCAGACTCCTTACACTCAAGTCCAGAACAACCACCCTCATCACCACCAATAAATCTCTCCGAATTGATCGTTTTGCGAAATACTTCCACACAGGCTCCGAATATCAGTCTCAACCGAAACCACAAAGCAACTGAGGGTCAATTGCTGGTAGCTGCCGGCTTTGGGATCATACTCCAACTCGGAGTCTTAGTATATTTTGCGTTCATCACTTACTATCCAACTTTGAAGTTCAAGAAAGATGATAAAGACATTGTGGGGTATGCATTTCCTCTGGCTAGTGGTGGTACAATTTTCCTTGTCTTAGGCATGCTGCTATGTGCCCATGTGGTCGATCATAGTACCGAAGAGGAGAGATATGAGCCTTCTAAGGAGCACCAGATGAGGATGATATGGCTTCAGCAAAAGCAGACTATCAGCGACCAAGTCTTCCATTCGTTCGCATTGTTTCCACGGCGTTTTACTAAGTCATCACCACCTCGCAAAGAAAGACAAAGGGACCAGCACAAGCAGAGGGCGAGCAAAAAGCGGCAATGTCATCCGGACTCGAAGACAAAGTCCGAAAGGAGTGCTCAACGGTCCGGCAGCGTGTCAGACAATCGAGGCTTTCGCAAACAGAACAGAAAATCCACACAGAAAAGCAGGAAGGCGCGTCACTCAACCTTTGCGTTATCGCAACATTGGTATGTCTTATGGGATTCTTTGTACAGTTCATAGGCCTTAGGGCGATGCATTGGTCTGCATCTGTCGGACAACTTGTTGCGGTCATAATAATGACGATTATTCGAGCTTGGATTCGTCGAGGATTTACTGCGCGTATGGATGGCCGAGAATTGCGACACGGGTTCGAAATTGACGGGCTGGCTTTGGCTCTGGGAGACCCCGACATGGACAAGGGTCCTGGATCTATCGCCGATGGAAAAGGGGTTGATTTTGGGCTGTCTAAGAAACGAACTTGGATTGTAGAGATCAATCAGGATGAAGAATTATACCCTTTCATACAACAGTCGGATCACAAGAATACGCAGAATACAAATGCGGGCGCTCTGACATCAGAACTGGTAGTAAAGCGAGGAACCAACGAAGCTCAGGAGATTTTGGACATCCGGAGACATCTAGCGCGGCTATCGCAGTGGCAGGGCCCGGCATCAAGAGCGGCGAATTCTCTTGGCAAGGCGATAGAGGCGACGATGAATACGCTCTGTCCTAAGCCCAACACCGAGTCGCTAACCTGGAAATGGACCATCCGAGTGGCCATACAAGAGAATGGTAGCTTCATCGAGTCTCACCCTGTTGAGCTACATATGAGCCATGATAACGGGCCATGGAGATGTCGTATCGATGAGCTGGATTCAGTTCTATCCCTGTGGCTGTGTTCCATAGACGAAACACGGGGAGCGTCTGTTAGCAAGATGCAAAGACAAAGTAATAATGATGACGACGAATGGATACGCAGAAAGACTTCTTGGGCTGAAGGGGGCCTGATTCTCTTTGGAGAATACTGTGAGCAGCTTCAACAAGCTCTTGGGTGGTGGATGCCGGCCGACGCACCCAAGTTGTCAATCATAGACGAACAGTCAAAAGAAGATCGATTCGAGTCATGGAGAACCATCGGAACAGAAAGCCAATATACCACTCAAAAGTTTGCCCCTAGTTCAAGTCAAAGCCAGGATCCGGCTTTTAGTGAAGAAGACTCGGCACCAGCGACAAAATATCCAAGGCAGTTCTTATCCATTGAGGTGAATGATGGATTGGAAAAACTGTATGCTCGACATATCTTCCACGCTTTCATCTCCGCCGCAGTCGCGAATATGGATGGCCCCATTGATGATCATTCAGATATGGATACATCAAGCGGCATTATCCCAGGAGAATGGGGAAACCTCCGTCTGCGGGGAAAGAACCTAACGAGGTTGGCGGGAGCAATTCGAGATTCTGGTCTTATGGACTTGAACCAGGCTCATCTTACCCTTATTCCTCCACTGCACGCCGAGGGAAGATTAGGCGAACTAGACACTGTTATTGAAGCAGTGTTCACTCAAGCGAAGCAACATCAAAGACTACTGAACTGGAAAGCGGCCGGTAAGGCTTATACAACTTTGCTTGACCTTGTCAAAAGCTATTATCCCGACAGCTACACTTTCAGGAAAGTGGTGGCATTAGCTGATGACTACATCCGGACACTTGAGACAGTGCCCGTGGATCCAGAAAGTCATAGAGACGAGCAGTACCCACAACTGGCGGATGTCAACGAC
Source organism: Fusarium avenaceum (assembly GCA_025948275.1). Classification (NCBI taxonomy): domain Eukaryota; kingdom Fungi; phylum Ascomycota; class Sordariomycetes; order Hypocreales; family Nectriaceae; genus Fusarium; species Fusarium avenaceum. The sequence continues at coordinate 422,061 of CP109669.1, forward strand.
ACCCTTTTGTCTATACTGAACTGCGACATTTACGAAGGTATCAAAAATGACCTGCAGATCCTACGTAGGTACCAGCAGAAATCACATCGGTACCCCTCAGGAGTCGAAGGCGCGTCGGGCGAAATTTTGAGTTGTAACTTCACAAAACTCCATTCCCATGCTGCCACTCTAGATGTAAATTTCTTGAACGAATTTTTCCTGGGGAAGGAGGCATACAATGATAAGCTCGCTAATGCCAAATCGAAAGCTAGAAGTGTGTTGAACGAACTTTCTATGCAAGTCAATGGCCAAGACATTGTAGGATGGACTCCCCTCCATTATGTAGCCGCCAGGAAAGACACGGAGGCCCAGCCATGGATCAATGAATTGGTTGAAAATTTGGCTGATATAAACGCTGTTGACATTCGGCACCGGACAGCACTGCATTACGCCATCTTGAACCGCAATGTTCGTTCTTTCAAAGCGTTACTCAAAGCAGGCGCAGACATCACAACCACCGGACTAGACGGAATGACACCCCTGCACTACGCAGCTTCAACTGACTCCGATGATATGGCATATCTATTACTCTCCCATAGCATACAACCTACAGATCAGTTTGTCAGAGACAATTATGGAAGAGCGCCTATACATGTAGCCGCTCTAGAAGGCAACGCCAACCTCATCAAGCATTTCCAAGCCAGCATAGAGATGAAAGACCTACAAGGTCGAAGAGCACTCCATTTGTCGACTTTCGGCGGACATCTAGAAACAATTACCGAACTCGTTCGGTGCAAAGCAAATCTTAATGCACGATATACGCCACTCGGAGGTGGTGACAGTTTCACAGCTCTCATATTGGCAGCCAAAGAGGGCAAGACGGAAATCACCCAAAGGCTTATTGAGGCGGGTGCTGATGTTAATTGCCAAGATAACAGTCGCTGTACTCCACTACACCACGCATCCAGGTGCGGCTACGCTGATATTGTCGGTCTGTTAATTGCCAACGGAGCTCTTGTCAACTACACCTCCGGTAACAGGCACACGCCACTACATTTAGCGGCATTCTCCGGGCAACTCAAAGTGGTTAGGAGGCTTTTGGAGGAGAGGGACATTAAATTGAATATTCTTCTGAATAATGAGAAACTTGCGGTGCGAGTAGCAGCAGAACATGGCTCTCTTGAGGTTGTTGAGCTCTTGGTCCGCAAGGGTGCCATAATCGACAGTAAGACAACGCGTAATGTAGCCATTCGTGTGAAAGAAAATGGTAAGAAGGAAGTGGGGGCGCACAACTATAGAGCAGACGAAGAAGACGAAGTAGAAACAGGTAAAGTGGACGGAGCAAAGGGGGTGGCAAGCGGTCAGAAATCATGCAGCAAAGCGTTTCACCAGCAAGCGTTATCACTGTGGCAGGAATGGAAGAGGTATTCGGATGAAGACGAGGGGGATATAATGTGGGAAGAATTAATTCGGCGTCTACTACTGTCATTTCGGGAGTAGGTATTAATTTACGATGAGGGCTTTGGGTTTCAAGTTATGTTACGTGGTGGTCTAACGAATCAAGTATTTGCCATAAGTATATCGATCGCGGTTTTAGTTTTGGCAATTACAGACCTTTCTTTTGGAATGAAATAAATATACTCCAATTTATATTTATACCCTGATTCTCGATTCTCGAATTTTTATGTCCTTGGTCATTCCGTGTTCTGCATTGCCACTTGAATACATAACTCCAATGCCTATATCCCTACCCGTATTGGCTTCTCTCCTCTACTTATTCTCCAGCGATTACTACTTTCCATCAGGTCATCACAGTCTTTGACAGCCCATGACCATTTGGCAAGAAAGCCAGGGGTAGCCTCCCAGTTCTGCATAACATGCGGCTCGCCCCAAATGATAAGACCGTTGCGTCCGGTGGTAACCTCATCCGTGTCAACATAGCCCCCTGACAAAAGATCCTGCGGCTGTTCGGTCCCAAGAACAGGGGCAGAGGTTTGCCATGCGGCTCTTGTGGAGCCCATAAGGTTACCGACGAGGTCTTGCCATAGTTCCCAATTGTCAAAATGACCTTCACGTCGGATAAGATTATCGCGGATGCGTGGGAACGGCATGATGTTTATCCAAGGGAAGTGATATCGAGTTACTTGCAGGGTGGTAGGGGCAAGGGAGGGGGGAATATTGGGATTGAGAGGGTAGCTCATTGTGTCGTCTAAGCAGGGGCCGAACACGGGGCAGGTCGTAGGGTCGGACGACACAGTATTTAGAGTGCGCTTGATGGAGATAAATGCACGGAAGACATTGTATTGGATGAGATGAAGTAGATTGTCTGAAGGGAGAGGAAAGGCAAAGTCAATAGGCTGGGGGGCTGAGCCCGCCGTGATAAGTTGGCCTGCCTGTGTTGCGGGGTGTGATATTGGCAAAACCATGGCTTGCTTGGCAGTTGCGGAAACAGTGTAACACGAAGAATGGGATATGGACATAGTCATGTCGGCGTTCGTGTCTTGGGAGGAGCTGTCAACCTCGTCCACCCGCCAGCGTCTAACTTCAAATGGGAGTATGTCCTGGCCGACCTCGGCATCTTTGCCCTTCAATCGTTGTCCTAGGAATATCCATCAGCACCGCTATGATGCGAAACGAAAAGAACGACTCACGACGCGCTCTTTGGTTTCTCCGGTTCTGGAGCTTTCGATGCTGCTTGTTCATCTCGGCTTTTTCGGAGTTAACATTGACTTGTCCCATTGTTTCGCTACGTCTAGTACCAGTGTGCTTTGTATCTTCTCGGCCTTGCGGTGTGATGAGGATAAGTGAAGAAAGTAGAAAGGTTAGTCTTTCGGGCTTTGCTTGAGGATCGAAGAAAAGTGCCGTGCACGCTAAAGTGGTGGAACCCACAATTAAGCTCGGTGAGCTAGATCGAATGCGGATAAAATGTCATCAGCCAACGTAGCGCGCATGAAGTTCCGCAGAGTAGACTTGTCCAGAAATGGTAAAAATGTCATCAGATTAGAAATAATAGTCAACACGATATCTTCAAAATCACTCTCTTAACAGAAAGGATTGAGAGTTTCTATCATCTCCTATTCCTATGTCCGAAAAGTCCGGTAATTGGTAATCGTTTCTTTTTATTAGCTAAATGAACTCGAGAGCGAGACTATATAACGCAACTGCTCAACTCTCTCACTTCAATTTACACACATACTCACTCAATATCAACTACACAAATCTTTTTCATACACAACCACCAGGAATGTCTCGATACGCCGCTGCCCACAAACGACCCAAGGGACCAGGCGATGCCCGCCCTACAGCCATCCAGATCATCGAAGACGAGGGTGTTCAGGGTAAGCTTCAGGGCCAGGTCATTGTCATTACTGGAACTTCTTCCGGCATTGGCATCGAAACTGCTCGCGCCCTTGCTGCAACTGGCGCCACTCTCTACCTTACAGCTCGAGACCTCAACAAGGCCAAATCTGCTCTTGAGGGCATCTTTGACCCGTCTCATATGGAGCTGTTTGAGATGGATCAGGCATCCCTATCTTCTGTGCGCGCTGCCGCCGCTGCAATTTTGGACAAGACCTCTAAGATCCATTGTTTGATCAACAATGCCGGTATCATGGCTATCCCTGACCACCGCCACACTGTTGATGGTCATGAGCTCCAATTTGGCACAAACCATCTTTCGCACTTCCTCCTCTTTGAGCTGCTCAAACCCGCTCTCCTCGCCAACGCTTCCCCTACTCTACCCTCTCGTGTTGTCAACTTGTCGTCCTCCAGTCATAACATCAGTGGCATAAATGACGATAATGACTACGCCTTCAAGAGTATCAAATACGACCCAAACATTGCCTATGGCCAATCCAAGACAGCAAATATCTACATGGCCAACGAGATCGAACGCCGCTACGGTGCCTCCCACCTGCACGCAACCAGTGTCCACCCCGGCATTGTTCAAACATCATTGACGAGACATATGCCACCTGATGCATTTAAGGGAATGGATCACATATGGCCGATGATGAAGAACTCCGAGCAAGGTGCTGCTACCTCTGTGTGGGCGGCTGTCGGTAAGAACTGGGAGCAAGAGGGTGGTAAATACCTTGTCGACTGTGCTGTCGCCGAGCCAAGCTTAGGCGGGGAGGACAAGATTATCACACATACGTATGCTGCCTATGCGTATGATGCCGAGAAGGAAGGAAAGTTGTGGAAGGATTCGCTGAAGCTTGTGGGGTTAGATGATGAGTAACCGAGGAGATTGGGTCTGTATGGATGGAGTTTGCTGAGATGAAACGACTGTCTGTATGTTTATCTAGTTAGCCCCAAGCCAATTATATGTACTGTAGATCTTGGGCAACTCCGAGGAAGCAGTGTCCAAGTACTTGTATGCCTACATAATGCAACATGATAGATCGAAGATGTTGAGCTTAATGTATCCGGTGTTGTTTTATGCAAGTGCTGTAGAAACAATATCTTCTTGATCTTTCAATTCAGTTGTCGAGCCATGCAATTCATTAACCCAAGTAAGAAAGATTATTAAGAAGTAACCGTATTTTTTCGCATTTCATATTGTATATTTATTCCCCTTCTGAGAAGCTATAAACTCATAGTTTCACAAAAATATATGACAAAAAGGCCCCTCTGGCTCACGGCTATAGGGTAGCCAATCACGCCCGGTAGTCTGTTGGGTGGGTTGCAGAAAAATGGGGAATTGAGGCTCTCAGTAGAAGGACATGACATAAATAGTCAGTAACTTTTACACTATCGTGGCCCTAGCTACCTGTGTGTTTATGTTAACAGCATTGAGATTTCTTATTTTCTTACTACCCACCTGCCTGTATAATGGGTATATCAGCCGTCAATGTAGTTGCTGATGTATCTGTGCGCCGTGTCAAGCGTGCAGTACGTGTCGATTGGATCAAGACCCTAGTGGCACATTGCCAGTCAGCCTCATTGTGCATCTTATCCTGCAAAGGCAGCAATCTTATTAAGCCTTTTCTACTTAATAGATAAATGCTTATTACCTCTAGCATCGTCTTATCGGGTGATTGTCTTAATGGGTCTGCCATATATATTGACATTCAAAGTCGTAACTGGGATGCGCAACTATGACACAGGCCATTTCCAATATTCGTAACTCAGTGCTTGCGCCGCCACCTATTTTTTCATTCTGCCTCCCTTGATGATGAGGCTTCATACTGCAGTTGTAGCGTTCCAGAACTTGCGTGGCGTTGATCGAATGATCTCTGCTAAGGCATCCCCATGCATGAGCCACAGAGCACAACACCCGGCTGGAATGAGACAATGCGGCTTTTCGTAAGTCAGTACATACTTGTTCTCCGATTTCCATGATCCAAATTTCAAGACGCTTACAACAGAGAATATTTGATAGAAACTTCCGTCTATTGTAGCTGAACCTTTTAGATAATTGTTCAGGTCGCTGGAAAAGCTCAATTGCTGTTCGGCATTGTGATTCCCGTGATGGTTGCTCAGCTACACCCCACTTCCACGCATTGAAATCAGGGATATTCTAGCGCTTACAGCCGAGTCTCAGCCTCATGGTAGGGCTTTATCGCGCGATCTTCCAGATTGAGTTGCATGATGGGCTATATACTTGATATCCAGGTCACTGTTAAGCTCGGAATCTATTGTGGCCCTCCTGGAAATCAAGTTGGGTCCCTTTCCCGGTTCCATTATCGCTATAGACTATAGTTTGATAGGATGTAAATACAACCACTACAGTTGGGGCTTGAGTTCGAGAACGTATCCAGTGACAGATCAAAAGACTAATGCATGATGGTCGACACTATTGGAAATACTCCTATGCGGGCGTGTTCTGGCCTTCCACCAAGTCGTCGCATCACGTTCTCCATTGGGAATATGCAAGAAGCCCTCGTTTCCCCTTCGGGTCGAATTCTAATACGTGGGGTCTTGTCTATGAACATGCTACTTATAATCCTCTTCTCTAGCAAGTAAATTGAAAGCTATCGAGGTCGTTTTCTGATTCCCGGATCTGTCATCGCTTCGGACATAATCATCTAATACATCATCAGAACCGCGGTGCCATGGGTACCTCAACAAAGTTCCCATCATTCCTGCTCCTTCTATGGTTCCTCATCAATAGCTGTGTTGGGCAGAATGACCCGGTCAAGAACTTCTGTCGCAGATGGGGTCATCAATCAGCCGTCGTGGATCGGAAGCTTTACATCGACGGCGGGCTTATCAACTACGAGGATGCAACGAGCAACTTGACCAGTTAGTATCATCGCCTGGGCTCTTAGACTCACATTAACAATATTACAGACACTTTTCTGTCTTTCAATGATCTTGACGCTGTAAACAGTGGTGGAATGCCCCCATTCTACGCCAACCTCTCGAAAAACGCCACGATCCCGAGCGTCAACGGCGGCATTCTCTGGGAAGACTCTATCAACAAGAGACTTTACCTTTACGGCGGCGAATACTATAGCACAACACCACAATCATTCGATCTCTACAGCTACGACATTCTGTACAACAAATGGGATTCGTATGGATCTCCCCGGACGAGGTTCAGGCAGCTAGCTATGGAGCTGGTGTCTCGATCTCGTCGAGGGGAGAGGCTTATTATTATGGAGGATGGCTCAGCAATGCATCTATCAAGGGCTGGTCTGGGCCGCCGAGAGCTTCTAATGGACTCATCAAGTACGAGATGGACTCTAATACTTGGAGTAACATCACTGGACCAGACGATACAGGACGGGCAGAGGGAGCTATGGTGTTCATTCCCGTTGGAGACGGTGGGATGTTGGTGTACTTTGGAGGTGCCCAAGATTTGTACGGTAATGGGACCTTGACACCTCAGCCTTTGGACGAGATCTTTCTCTTTGATGTTGCGAATGCGAAATGGTATACGCAAAAGACGTCGGGAAACACTCCTGACAACAGACGTCGTTTCTGCGGCGGCGCAACCTGGGCAAAAGATCAATCAAGCTACAATATGTAAGTCTCAACCACGAACCCTCAACATACGAAAATTAACTCTGTCAGTTACATCTACGGCGGCGGAGGTTTTCCAGACTCAGCGGGCTACGATGATATCTACATCCTCACCATCCCAAGCTTCCAATGGATCAGAGGTCCATACCCAACCTACAAAAACGGCACCGGAGCCTTCCCCAAGAGCATGATGAGCTGCAACGTGATTGACGACGCACAAATGCTTGTCATTGGCGGAACCTACTCCAACGCTACAGACAAGGTCTGCGATGTGCCCACCATCCAGGGCGCACACAATATGAACCTGGGCAAGCAGAACAAGGAGGATGCAATTTGGGCACTTTACCAGCCCAAGCTGACGACGTACGTTGTGCCGATTGACATCCGCACGGCTGTGGGCGGTAGCTCTGCTGGTGGCGCGACGGAAACAACGCCAGTCAGCGGCTTTGACGCTCCAGACTTGGCCGTGCAGATGGAACGCACTGCGGCGTCCGGAACGAGGACGGCAACACGCGCGACTGCGACGGGCACCAAGAAGACAGCGCCGCCAGCTCAGACGAGCAACCCGCCATCATCGGGACTTAGCACTGGAGCAATAGCGGGAATTGCCGTCGGGTGCAGTGTGGTCTTTATCCTTGCGCTGTCAGGATGCGTTGTCCTGATCTACCGCCGTCGAAAGTACCACGGCCAAGGTCGTGTTGTGGCGGCGCCACCACCGCGCAATGATATGACAATGGCTGGGACGGCTGGAACTGGTGGTTGGGCATCCCCTGTAGCTCCGTCTTATAACGGAGGACAGGTGTGGCCTGCACATCCACCGTCGGAATTGACGAGTGAGCAACGATCGCCCGACATGCATCAGAGGATGAGTCCCAAGAATGATTTTCAGGTCACTGCTGGTGGTGGGGGAGTTCCGCCTGTTGAATTGGCCGGTGAGGGGAATATGCATGACTATCACGATGGGCTGTCACCAATGTCTGGGACGTCACCACATAATGAGTGGGCGAACCGATACTAAGGATGTAATGGCTTTGACATCTTAAATACTAAGACCCTGGTAACACTAACTAATAATTGTATACGATACTTGAGCTTGGGAAATACAACACTCAACTATATCTGCATTGATCAAGATATGAGACATGTTCTAGCATAATAGAATTATGCCAAACCTATTCTTAGCTCCTAAACCCTGGATTTAAAGTCTTATCCCAAATCACCTTCACACATGACATCTTCCCATACTAATAACGCTCCATTATAAGCTGTGTTCTCAACGAGTCCTGCGCAAGAAACCATCCCTCACGCTGCAGGTGGGAGATCAAACTAGCCTGCTTTTGGGACGCATCCATGCGGGTCTCAGTCTTGAAAGACGCCTCAACGAGGTTTTCGAATCCTGTGCCTTGCGCATTGCGAAGAGTCCAGACCTCTAGATAGATCCGCGTTCCCTCCCACTTCCCAACATACCGCTTGGCGTTGACTGGCCCGAAAAGCCGCGAACTTGCCAGCAGGCCAGCGCCCCATTTTTCGTCCAAAAAGTTGTCAAATTTCTTAGGCGCTTCTGCAATTAACATCGAACGCGATCTCGATTCGTCTGGAAGCTCCATCCCGCTGGCATTGAAATCAGCCGACTTTTTGCGGCTGATAGAGAGTGTTTTCTTTTGGTAACCCCATTCGACTTGGGCGTCGTATTTCCCCTCACCGGCGCTAAAACCATCTTTATTGGCTTTGGTGAGCGCGGCGTCGATGTCATGGTCTTCGATGGCATATCGTTTCTTATACGTCAATTCTAACCCATCCTCATTCTCAGTTTTGCGAATGCGTGCGCTCCAACCAGCGGCATAGAGGTCCTTCTCATTCGTGTCAAGATACTGAATGGTCTGCTTGATCACGCCTGGACGGATATCGAACGCCGCCAAGACGGTGCTTGTCAGCCCGTTCTCAGAACTGTGGACTTCGTTGGGCTTAAGCAGCAGCTTGACCTCGTAATTGGGTGTCATGTTTGACGACTGCTCAGCTGGGATGTTGGAGTTGGTAGCCATATTGAACAGGTTGATTGAGATGGGCCAAGCGACAAAGCGATGCAAGGAGGTAGTATCCAATTGAGGTAAGAAGAATGCTTGATCTGTAGTAGATCTTATGTGCGGTAGTGGCTATATTTAAGCAAATGTCCCATACTTACTTCACTAAGCATAAGTAAAAGTATAACCGAACGACGTCGTCTGACATTGCATGCTTGTACTACCATTCCTGATGAAAATGGCTTAAAGCACTGCCCCTATCAATATTGTCTCACTGAACGCCTCTCACCACCCTCAAGAGTAGTTGTTATGTGAAATATCGTTAAGCGAGTGATTGTATCATCTAGATTGCCTGGCATTGAATGTTCATATGCCAAGGCCAGGTGCATGCGTGATGAATACATCCATTCTCACCCTTCTTTATCCAGCCACCAAGCTGGAAGCATGACCTTCAGCTTTCAGCTTTCAGCCTTCAGCCATTAAACCTCTTTCACATCTGTGCTCAAACCTGCCTTTCTTCTGACAATTGCTTTGTCCCGTATATAAACGGACGCCCCTATGACGGTAGGCATTCAAACCTGTTGAGAACCTCTGTTGCATCGCGAATAATCTTCATTCTCAGTCTGGATCATATTTGTAAATTGTACATAGGTTTGGATAAATGTTTCAACACATATTTGGACAGATATTCAATACATAGTAAAATCCCATAATCTCTGCAAAGAAGTCATTGCATGATGGCCACTAGGCTGTAGGCTGCTTCCCGGCACTACTTTTTATCTTTCGATGATGTATCTGGCGGGCGCTATTACCACTTGGCGTTGGGTTATATACCACATCATCGAGTTAGAATGGTGTTTGTGGAGTGCGACAATGTTTCATGGCGTATTAAGCTTAACACCTTGGGATAGAACCATAAAGTCAGCCAGCCACAGCACCATACATACTTGTTACCTGACAGCGATGGTGCCAATACACACCACTAAGGCCAAGAAATTTCTGCGCCGATAAGCTGTTTGGGGTTCCTGCATCGCTTATTGTCCGCAATGCTTAGATGTCTGTGGGTGTGCTCAAAACATGATAAGGTCTCTTTTGCATTAAAGTGCGCTGGCTCTGTTAGTATGAGACCGCTTCATTTTGTAACAGACTCTAAAGTCGCTGTAAACGAGCATGATTTTATACCTAAAACATCCTTTGGGCTTTGTGAGGAAATGAGGATTGACGACAAATTGCTGATAAAGGTACTCTACCGGCGTAATGCCCAGTGCTTCATCGTGTAGTCAAGGGACATAATGCAATACCACGTGATTACCACTGGTAGCTTGATGGAGAGGTAGTTCCATACCGCACAGAAGATATAATAGCAAGGCTTTGTATGAGACGCCGTGCATTTGCTACATTGGTCAGTTTGACAATAGGCTGATACCGGACCATTGACAAAATCATGTCCCTTATTGGTCAGCTTCTACTCAATATTACGACACATGGCTTTACCCCGCTCCGAGGAGCGTGGGAGGATGACAGGTAATATTCAGAGGAGAATAGAGGTTAAAAATTAAATGCCATCAGCTCAAGCATCTACAGACTAGTTTCTTCCATGATTCCAATTTAGGAACACTCATAACCCTTTTCAATCAAAAGGAATACATTTCGACATAAGCCCCACGCAGTATAAATCTTCCAGCAACGAGTCTCGTTTCTCAAGTACGCCATGGCATCCAACGTCACGCCACACCCTAAAATTCCAGTGCTTTACTGGGATGCAAACAACGTCTATGTCGAATGCCCATACTGCGAGGAGAAACATCGACATGGCTTCTCGCTTTCAGGCAAGCGTATGTCGCATTGTTATCCGGGCGGCGGGTACGAGTTCGTATATCCAGTTGACCTGGAGCAGGAACTGGTTGGCTACGAGATCGACAAGACAAGGGCTTATTTTGTCAACGTTGGCTTGACGAGCGATCGAACGGGTCACAGATTGGATCCTCTGAGCGAGACCGAGGATGAACTGGCCGATATATTTGGTTCTACACTAAACCTGATGCCCACCAATGCCAAGCCGGAGGCGAGTCTGGAAGAGGATTCGAGTGAGATGACAGTTATCGATCTCACCAATGGCGATAAGTTTGAACAGAAGTTAATTACGGTCGCTATCTCGGAATGCTTGTTCGGTAACACGACTTTTATCAAGCAATATATCAATATGTCAATCGAAGCACAACTCTTTCTACACGGAAGAGACAAGTCTGGAAACATTACTTTGATTATGGCGGCAGTCGAGGAAAGTTATGAAATGGTATCACTTCTGCTAGAAAATGGGGCAAATGTGAATGCTATCAACCATTGCGGACGAAATGCTCTTATGGAGGCCGCACTTTGGGCCGGATTGAAACCGTTAAAATATTACTCAACTTCGATGCCAACAAGTCACTCCGCGATCATCGTGGTCGCTGCGCGAAGGATTTTGCGGAGCCCTGCCGCGAAAATGAAGAAGAGAGGAACACACGGAGTCCCCAAGCGGCTGAAAAACAGGTCTATCAACGCAACGGCGATAGGCGACACATCGCCATATTACTCCGTGACCCAAACGCCGACAACCAGAATGTTTATACCAGGCCCCTTTCAAACATTCAACTTAACAATTATTCTTCCAGAAGTCCTCGGCCAATATGACCATAACACTTTCCGGGCCGATCCAGGAATACTCTGTGCCAAAAATTACCAAGACCGCTGCCATTCTTGATCGAGGGGCTCAATTTGCCCGTGTGGCAGCAACCAGTGGTTGGCGCAGAGACACTTTGCCTGTGAACCGTGCAATGGAGCGGAGCTGGGTTGAACAGGTCGATTATATTGCACGCATTGTGGGTCATACGTTCCAAGCTGCACGAAACCCGGAATTCGACCAAGGCACGCCCGGTCAATATTACGCTTCACATGCGGAGAAGAAACTGATCGCCTACTTTCTCGACAAGCACGTATTTCTCCCAGAGGATAGAAGCCCGCACCAGGTATTGGGAGAGTCAATTGACGCATTGGACGACTCTGTGTGTGAAGCAAGAGAGCTGTTCGCGACATGTGCCAAGGTTAGTGATCTTGAAAAGCAAAAAAAGAAACTAGGACTGGACCTTTTTGAGGCAGACGATCACTTGCTTCGTGAAGATTATGACGAGGATAAGGTCCAAAACCTGAAACAGCAGATCTCAGAAATCAGTGAGCAATTGTCAAATCTTGAATCTGACAGGGACGTCATTGCTATGAGAAAGAAGCAAAAAGAGAGCATGAGACTGATGGAGAGATATGAACAGCATGAAAGACTGGAGGAGCTAAGTATATTTCAGTTCCAGCCTCATCTCTCATTGAAAGGCGCAGTCATACTGAGCAGTAATCGGATTTGTCTAGACTGTGAGTCTTTCAAGGAAAGGGTGAACAAACATTTTGGACTGAGTATCTTATGCATTTGGTTAGAATCAAGGGATAAGCGTGGTATTTACTAAAACATCGCAGCGTTCGCAAGTCAGGACCTTCGTTATTCACATGTTCCCTTGTAAGAAAGCCCGTGCCCAAAGCGAAATACAGGATCCTTTGTATCGAAAGGAACATCCTCAAATGACTCAGCCACAGCAGCGTTGCTTCGCGGGAGGTCGAAAGGGAGTCTACCCTCAGGCTCCGCACCATCAACATTAAAAACAACATCCAGGAATGCATCCGTGCTACTACCATAGCTAGCAAAGAGTGCCTTCGCCTCTGCCGCAACTTCAGGTACTGCAGCTGGGCGATTGAAATTAATGTCCACGATAGTAGGGACTTCGCGGAAAATCTTTGCTTGTCGCTGTTTCTCCTTGCTGGTATACTCCAAGCTACCAGACTCTAGGTCTGTGCCCACCTCAATTGGATCCGCTGGCGCTGAAGGGGCCTTCAGGCGTAGAATTGCAAAGTCAGCTTGGTGAGTTTTGTTCGTGACCTGGAAACCCCTGGCTTTGATCAAAGACCTGTTGAATCCCTCCACATAAAATTTTGTTTTCTTGCTTAGATGTCTAAAAGGAAGGATGTCGTTTTTGTTGGTGAGTAGTGTGTAAGACTTTCTTTGAGTCTCGAGCCCAACGCGACGAAAGTAGGGGTTGCCTACGATCAACCTGGACTGCTCGGGGTCCACAAAAGGATGATCGAAAAGACCAAGTAGGAACTTTTCCCGCAGAAGTTTACGAACTGATTGGTCGATCCTTGATTCCGAAATGACACCCTTCTTAACAAGTTCGACAACCAATTCGGGACGTGCTTCTCCTCCAAACTGATCACATCCAGCATTAATGACCCTTGTAGCCCGCTCAAGCTCAGAAAGGTACTCAACGCCCCAAGCTTTGGCCACCCAAGGCTTTCCTTGCACAATGGTATTTGTGATCAAACCCCAATCAGTAAGGACAATGCCCTCGAATCCAAGTTTCTCTCTGAGAAGTCCTGTAACGATCGCCTTGTTGAAAGAGAAGCCGACAGCATCATACTCAGTTCCCACGGGACGACTATAGTACGGCATCATTTGTCTGGCACCAGCCTTAATCGCAGCCTTGAATGGAATCAGGTGATAATCGAAGTTGTGTCCGGGGTACGTTGAATTCATGCCGAACCGATTATGGGCGTCGTGACCCTTAGATGCAGGACCTGCACCAGGAAAGTGCTTGGTAACAGTAGATACTGACTGATGGCCGAAGAAATCGCCTTGAAAGCCCTTGATGTACGCAGTCAGAAGTTCAGCCGTGAGCGTCGCGTTTTCACCAAAGCCATTGCGGTTTCGAGGCCATCTGGGTTCAGTGGCAAGATCGACTTGTGGATGGAGCGCAGCTCGGATACCGACAGCAAGATATTCCTCCCGCGCAATCTCAGCAAACTTGCGTACCAAGTCAGCCGAACGGATAGCTGCGAGACCAACGGTCTCTGGCCATTGCGAGAATCCGGCGGCTTGAAAGCCTGTGCGGATGTCGTCCGTGAAAGCATGTCGGGGATCAGTCGAGATAGTAACTGGGATGCCAAGTCTGGTTTCCAAAGCACGAGCCTGGACTCTGTTGGTGAATTTCGCAGCGGCCCTGGGATCCTCAATTTGGATGGCGAGGTTGAAATGTGTCATTAGCTGAGTGGTGATCATGTAACCAGAGCTGTTCATCTCAGGTGTTGCTTGGTCAAGGGTCCCATTGGGTCCAGACAGTAATAGGGTTTGGAACATCTGACCAGCCTTCTCCTCTATTGTCATGCGTGAGAGGAGGTCATCCACGCGGGCCTCTACGCAAAGAGAGGAGTTTCTATATGGAAGATTGACAGTCTCCTTGCTTGGTGTGAACTTGGGCATTGAACTTGCTGCTAATGCTAGCCCTATATGGACGAAGCAGATGAATGCCCCGACACGGCCTTGCACTAGATGAGATCGCATTGTCATGGAATGTGAAAGAAGTGGAGAGGGAAAGTAATGCATAATCAGTCAAAACACTTGTGAACAGTTCTACTTATAGCCCGTTATAGTGAAAATCCAGTCCAATCCAAGTCTTGATGAGCCCTGTGATTTCTTAGTTTTCATTCCCGAGGTAGATGCCGGAATCGAGTAGATCGGATCCTTGAACCTTTGATATTGCCGTTCTTTGGCCAATGTGATGTGATTTCAAGCATCTAGCATAAGAAAGCTTGAGTAGTCTCGGCCAATTTGTGGATAATGTAACCATACAATCGCGGGGAACAGCCTAAAAGGTATTTAGATTGCGGGGAAATTATGGAAACATTCTTGCGATTTATAAGATGCTCCCTAAGACTTTGTGCATCATTACTACATAGGTCCTGTGCGGCTCGGTAACTACCTTGGTGTGGAGTCTAACGGCTCGGCAACTATAAGCACGGAGTTCAACGGCTCGGTAAGTTAAATAGGTTGTTTACTTTGCTGACGGAGTAAGAACATCGGCATTTTATAGTTGCGATTAAAAACCAAGTTTTAATAGAGACAGTCGGATTAAATCATATTTAGTCCACCCCTCCATATAAGCTATGAATCTTTACCGGCAATTTACTATAACTAGGCCGCTAAATTTAGTAATAATTAGCTTATAATGTTGAACAGATGGAGTATCAGATTACCTCAAGCTTTTTAATGGCTAAGAGATATAATTTATATGATTAAGGGTACGAAGTACCTAAATAATTATAAACAAACCGAATAATGGGGTGAAGAAAGTCTCGGGGTTATTAATCCCATATCATTAGATTAGTTGTCTATTCTAAAGCTCGTGCCACTTAAAGCGCCAATAACCCGTTGGTCGGTGACTCAACCCCGCTTCCTAGCTCCGCTTCCCACAGATCAACAAAGCTCTGGCAACGCAGCTAGCATAGTTATCGGCCCCAAGTCCAAGATATACGACAACTCGTATTAACACGCTTTTTACAAGATATGACATCCGAGACTTCTAGTGACGCACTATTGCCGACTCAAACACCGCCGGCATGGAGTGTAATCCACTTCACGTTCAGCGACAGAGACACTGATTCGAAGCTGGTGGTTATGTGCAATGACAAATGTTTTGTCGTACGTCTCTCCGCCGACAACTTTTCTGAGTCGCCAAAGTTAGAAGAGCGTTATCTCTTCTTCTTGAAAGTTGCCGACGAGTTCGAGCTAGACGGTGTAACTGTCGAGGACTTCTGGGAATGGATTGTTGACCCTCTGCTCCCCATTTTCCGGAAACTACCCAGTACAGACCAGGCAACAGCACGGACCTTGGACGGCTTTTTCAATCCTGAAACCTTCGTCTATACCTTTCAAACGGTATCCGATGAGCGTATACCACAGCTAGATACAGACACCCAACACCAATCTTCATTCGGTATTTCTATTCCGGATGAACTCTGTGCGTCATGGAAGTCCTTTGATCCATCTGAAGTGCGGATCTGTCATGAGAATGTTGTCGGCCCCCCTTCTCATACGCCAAGCAAAGTCCTTTTGAACGACGGAACGATTGCATTCCTCAAGCTTGCGCGCCGTGGCGACAAACAATTCCTTCAAAATGAGCTGGATACATATGGGAAGATTGACAGAGCACAACTTGACAGCAAGATGAGGATTTCACGCCTCCATAGCCTAGTGCGGAACAACGACGGTGTTACTTTCGGTATTTTACTTACATATATTGACTGTAAGCGTGTAACACTATCGTGTGCAGTGAAGTCGGGAACTGAAGTCTCAAAAAGGGAGAGATGGGCTGCACAAATTCAGGAAGCTATTGGCCAATTGCATCATGCTGGAATCGTTTGGGCAGATGCCAAACCGGACAATGTCCTAATTGATGTAAATGAGGATGCTTGGCTTATTGATTTTGGGGGTGGATACACCGAGGGATGGGTGCCTAAGACCCTTGCTGGGACAATGGAAGGTGATCGCATTGGTCTCGAGAAGATACTAGGATACATCCACACGTAGAGTATCAATCTCAAGCTACCTAGACTTGGGATGGCAATGCCACATTTAACGATATCAATTAGCCTAGGCTCTTATCGCCACTATTATGCGCCATGACTTGGCAATACCTAGCCCACACCTCATCATGAATGCCACGAGAAGTTTGGGTGGTAACGGTTTGACAATTCTTAGCTGCAGAATGCTGTAGAACCTGCGGAACAAGGGTCGTACCGAAGATCACCATTCATTACCTAAGTGACTTCTAACCAAGGCCTTCGCGATAGAGCGACAGAATCTGTGCATACAAATTGGCAACGATTCAATAAGACCCGAGAAGCTATTTGGCATCTTTTCATGCATTCCGGATCCTTCGGCTCAATCCTTCTTAGAGATTGTGCTTTGAAAATTCATGTGTCACGTCAATGTTGCAGCCATCGGCTTGGTTGCTTCGTAATAACTGAACTTCCAGTCATGTATTCTGAATATTCCAACCAGGTTGCCCAGTTTATCACGATGACACCATCGGCATGACGTGAGAGGGCCGGCAAACATTCAGAAACCCACTTCGAAAGTAACCAATCCGACCCACTTGCTACAATAGGAAAATAGTGCTAAACACACTGTGCTTGTCATACCATGTCAGCTTTAACCGTGCATAAGGGTATCACACCTGAGGTCAGCAAAGACCACCATGACTGGAAAGAGTAAACGTCAATAAACATAAATACTTAGAGCATTTCCGGTTGAAATAAGAAATAAACGGACAAAGCTGCATTCGCCATTCCATGTTCAAAACCATCTCCAAAGCTTTTACTCCTTCACGCACGAGCCTGAAACCCAGCTTCATACTTCCTCATATTTTCAAGACCGTCCAATCTCGATCAATCCCAAGACTCTCGTTGTATACTCTTACCCCTACCATGGCTTCAATCAACCTCCCTACTACAATGAAGGCAGTTCTCCAGCCTGACAAAAACTCCCACAAGCTCATTCTATCCGAGCAACCTGTTCCTGTACCTACTCATCCCGAGGATGTTCTGGTCAGAGTCCACGCTACTGCTCCTTGCAAAGGCGAGCTTGACTGGGCTGTCTGGTTCCCTGACTACTTCCCCAAAGACAAGATCGCCATTCCGGGGCAGGATCTTGCGGGAACAGTCGTCTCGGCTCCTGAAAATAGCGGCTTCAAGACTGGCGACGAAGTCTACGCCCGTATCGAAGCCAATCGCCCGGGCGCTGCAGCCGATTATGTTCTGGCTCGTATGCCAGAGCTCGCCATCAGGCCCAAGAACCTTAGCTGGGCTGAGACGGCGGCAACTCCCATAAGCGCGCTGACAGCATATCAGGCACTGTTTGCCCATGGCGGACTGGACCCACTGGCTCTATCAGGTGATGCAGCGGCGCAGGACAAGAATTCCAAGATTCGTGTCTTGATTACCGCCGGAGCTGGTGCAGTAGGTAGCTTGGCGATCCAGCTCGCTCGAGAGGCCAGAGTAGCTACGGTCGTAGCTGCTGTCTCACCAAGGAACGTTGACTATGTACGAGAACTGGGCGCCACTGATGTTATCGATTATACAAAAGAAACTGCCGGTGACTGGGTGGCTCGGGACGCCAAACATCGAGAGTTTGATCTTGTCTTTGACTGCATCGGAGGTCCATCACTGTCCCAAGCCTGGTATGCGGTTCGGGATGGGGGAAGACTTGTCAGTGTCTGCAGTGTACCCGAGGACAATTGTCCGCAAGATATGAAGAAAGAGGTTCAGAGCCTCTTTTTTGTTATCACGCCACTTGGTAAGGATCTAGATGTTATGAAGGGATTGTTGGAAGATGGTAGGCTGAAACCAAGTATCGATAGCGTGGTAGGTCTTGATGAGTTTTCTCAAGCATGGGAGAGAATGGAGTCGGGGAAGGCAAGAGGAAAGGTTGTTGTGAAGATCTCTAATGAGGCTTAGTAAAACATATTAGCCAACGGGAGTAGGCGTCCACCAGCTATTTAAAAACTCAATCCCAAACTTATTATCCCACACCAGACAATGGAGATAACACTCGAAGTCAAATCTTGTGTTGCACTGAAGGATCTGACAGACAATCTTCAACTGCGTAGCGTACCACGTTCCGTGATCTTGAGCCGGCTCCTCAGTTACCACAGCACCGACGAAAAGTACCCAAATTAGCTCAGGCAAATGTGATATCCAAGCCTCAGAGTACACTGGCTCGGTCTCGAGTGATTTCTGTAGACGTTGCGCCATCGTCCACGGGAGGGATGCGCTCCATCGAAAGTCTTGTTTCATGGCTGCACATAAGAAGAGATGAACAGCTAAAAACATTGTACGTGTGCGTTGTTCTTCCAGGGTAGTCGGGATATCTTCAACGTGTTCGAGGGCGAGGAAGGCCCCAGAAAATGACAGTGCACGAATATCTCGCTGTGTGAGATCCATGCCATATTCCACAGCTTTTACACGTTGTCGAACCAGTTGAATAATGGTTACCACGTCTTCGTATCCTGGTCCGAGGCTTTGTAAGTGAGAAAGACTTAGAAGCTCGCAGCCCTCTATGATATTCTGAGGAAGCTTGACTTTATCCAAGCCATAGTGGAGTGGGTAAAAAGGTCTTCGTCCATGAGTGGTAGCTAATTCGAGATCCACCCTAAACAGTTTTAGACCAATCTCTGTCGACGTAATGTACGTACGCTTACCAGTTTATAAATCGCCCAACCTGATAGGTATTAATAGATCTGATTCCTCCTCTCATGTTCAGTAGTGTTTGTAGTCCCCGCATGTGGATGTCTGCTTGCCGAGGGGAACCTTCCAAGTTCTGCAGTATCAATGTTAATGATTGGACTCAACACCGCCCAGCAAGCTTTGGACCTCAAGGTACTGAACACTCACTTCACTATGTCCTAGATGTGCAATCGCAGCAAGTATATTCTCTGAGATTGACCCATTTTGTAGGATAAAGTTTAGCTCCTTGATGGCATCACCCTTCAGTCTTAATCCTTCCTTTCGTAGATCTGTACTAAACAAAGGTATCATCGTCGCTCCGAAAGCAGCTGTTGTGCAAAGAGTCACTCGCATAAGAAGTGGGTCGGTTATCGCAATTCCCAGCCACGTGTTGTTGCTGGGAACTGTTGTAGTCACGTAATCGAATAGCACCATGACTAGGGTCGGTGAGTTTATGCAGCGCAAAGTAGAAACGAATAAGACATACAGTGCTTGAGAAGGGTGTCAATATTCGGATTCGATGGTATCGGGATTGCTTCAAAAGGGTCGAGCACATTAACTGAGAACGTTGGGACCCCGCTTGAGTGATTATTGCGGAAACACCTTTCGTCCATGTTTATGGCTACGAACATGTTTCTACTCTCGTGCCTGACTACCGCCCGTGGCGAATTCTCTGATTTGTGTATAGAATTCTTTGTAGAGGCTATCGTGGTTCTGAACTGCCCTCTGAGCTCCGTTACTCGTTGCGCTGTTTGTATTGATGTCGCTGAGCCATCTGGCACATCCTCTCCGGCTACTCTTTTCGAGCGCAACTGGAGGGCCGTCTTGATTGCATGGCTCCGGATGACCTTGTTGACCTTTGCCGTTGCGCCATTTGACACGTGAAATTCGTATTGAGGCATATGAGCTCACTAAGAGGCGGCCTAAATCATTCGCAAGAGATGGTCTCGTCTTTGAAGTAATCAACATGTACAAAAGCTGCAGTCCATTGTGAAACCCAAGATACTAAGCAAGAGACAAGGGGCAAAACTGGTTGTGGCACTGCTATCTTAATCGTACAGGTGTGAGAGGTGAGCAGTCAAAATAGAGAAAATTAGGCTGCTACTAGCGGGAATTACCACACAGTGTGAGCCGTTTGTGCCACTTGAAGTTTATGCTTATTAGCGGTTTAGCTACCCTACATTCACTGCCCCGGTCGTTCCGGTTGATGGTCAGCTGTACGGGAAGGAAAATAAAAGCTCCGAAATGCCATCTGACGTGGAAGATATGTTAAATTTGTTGATCATCTACCCAGAAAGAAGTTCGGAAATAAGAATAAACCCGTCTGATTATTTGCAATCCCTGGTATTTAGTTCTCGGGAGGATTACCGAGGACGAAGACCTTAAATCGTGGAATTATTTAACAAATCTTCTGGGATTCTTAGCTATTGCTTTGAGAAATGCCTCTTAGCTATATCAGAATTCCCCCTATATGCCCTAGCTATATCGCTATTATCGGCCGGCTAAAGGTCCTTACAGAAGGCAGGCATGAAGGTAGGTACATTAACTAATATATCGGCTGCAATTAAGGTTAGCTTTATTAATCGGTCAGGTTGACTTATAGCTTGGCGGGTTACTTATCGCGATCTTCGTCTCGTCTCGGGTAGGTTAATTAAAATAAAGTATAAAAGAGAAAAAGTAGCCCTAGCAGTCTTTATAGGGATTTTTATACTATTAAGAAATAGAGTTATAGCTAATATAGTAGGTAACCTTATTAAATTTAAGTTATTATTACTTTTCGGTCTATATAGAGACCTCTATTATTAATATTTTTATAGGTTTAATTAGGATAGCTAGATCTCTTTTTTAAGGTACTACTAGACTTAATATAAAGAAATAAGAAAAGTTTAATAAATCTTAAACATTAAATAATTTAAAAATATTAACTAAATAATAAAATGCTTTATTTTGCCTAGAGCCTTTAGGATTGAGCTTATCTCGCCGTCAACATTTCGGTAGAAAATATCTTGGGCTATTGAATGACCGTGTCAGTTGTTTGCCTACTGGACTGATCTTGCGGCAGGGCTGAATTAATAAGTGACTGATCTTTTAAGTTGATGCGCAAATTGTTTCTCTCACGACCCACAACTTCGTGGGCAGAATTTGATCGACTAGATTTTGGCAATTCACTGCGGACAAACGACGTGTCCCTTTTGGACTTGATGTCCCCAAAAGTCCTCCCAATTTCTAAACTCATCAACATCCGTCTCAGACTTATGATCGAAAGGACAAATGAACTGCCGCCCTATAAGCCATGTCATACCGCAAACAAGACAGCATGCTATATCTCCGCCCTCTCTATCCTTCTCCGACTCTTTAATCCCAGTCGCAGCCATATAATGTGCATGCATCATCGACGATCTCAAGATTCCCTGTAACTCCTGCCATTCCTGGTTATCTTCTGAGAGTTGAAGAGCATGCAGCACTGCGTCCCAAGCTTTATCGATGAACATGTCCCAAATATCCTCTTCTTGGGCCAAGTGTGTCCTGTAACAATCGATGATCATGAGTGTGTCGAGCATGTGGCTGCATAGTTCATCCTCGTCGCTATCAGGAAAGATGCATTTCTGGAGAAGCTCAGCAATCTTTGAATTGAGCTCAGTTGCCGTGCCGGGGCAGAAGTGGAGGTGTATCCTTTCTCTTACATCCTCTGGAAAATCGAAGAGGCCGCTGCCGTCTTGACATTCTATTGCAAATTGCCAATTTAGAGGGTCATCTACAACATATAGATGAGGTGGGGATCCAAAACCGCTCAGTCTTCCATCCTCGGTACTTGAAACGAGGGGTTCCATATCATAATGCTCATCTATGTCGATATTAGAAGAAATCTCACGCGGCGTAAAATGCGGTGGTTCGCTGATTGTTGGAGAACAGGCTAGCGGTAGTCGTGCACCGCTACATTGAAATTGAGAGAGATCACCGGCATTAGGGCAGGCTACTCCATAGAAAGTCCGTTTGGTTTCCACAATGTTGCAATCTTGAGCCTTGTCAGCTGCACTATACACATTGCCAATCGCATCATGCTTGATCATATCTTCGTCGGAGTCTGGAGATTCGGATGGGGAGTATGTGTGGACCCTGGATGAGAGATGACCCACGGCCGGGCCTCCAGAACGGAAGCCTGTGTGGTAAAATTGAGTCCCTACGCTGGGAGGCGAAGGGCTATGATCGGTACCGACGTAATGTAAGAGCTGGTCGATATTTATTTCGTCGAACAATGCTTTGTAATGATTCATCTTTTGCTCTTCTTCGGTTTGCGTGGGTTCATTGTCTGATATAGCAACAAAGCTTGTCCATTGACTGGCGATTGAGTACATCATACCAAGCTCTTCTCCATTAGCCTTGGCGACATGTGTCATAGTTGCCCCTCGCTTCACTTCATCTTCTAGATCGAGAAGAACAGATTTGGCCACTAGGCAATGGATTACCTCGTCACCACCGGTGGCTACATGGATTGGAAGCTCATAAGACTTTTTCTTTGCCTCAGGTGTGGTTATGGTTATGGTGACAGTCTTCGGGAGAGCTCCTCCATGGCGGAGATTAAACAAGAAGGATATCGAACTGAAACTGAAAGGATGGAGTGGTAGGGTTGGGAAACGAGCTTGGAAGTAAGGAATTTTACCACTAGCCGAAGTATTCTCCTCCCCTAGCTTGTCAACAACCAAACTTTGACGTTCGAACTCACTTCCAAGAGAAATATCATAACTCCAGCTATTCGGTTGAAGGGTAGACTTGACTAGCCGATTCAGCCGATCGTGCCATCGCGGGGTTTTTATTGTATGGACGACATCGCTGTGGCCACCGCCACACTCGGCAATACTCTCGACTAGGCGATGAGACACCTTGTCTCCGATGCCAAGTGCAAAGAAACGAATGCTATCCCCTAGGAGCTGACGTTTCTTCCATATAAACTGAATAGATTCTTCGGGCTCCAGTTCACCGTCTGTAAGTATGATGATCTGCGTTGGTCCTCTTTGTTGATCACGTCGTCTCACCACGGCTTCCAGAGCTCGAAGAAGGTCCGTGCCGCCCATATCAGCCCTCATGTGAGAGACGTAACTTTTTGCTTCTCTGATGTTCCATTCTGAGGCAGGCTTCGAATTTTCCCAGAGACCTTTAGTAGCCGATCCCCATGAAATAACGTTGAAGATGCATGTATTCGGGATTCCGGCAAGCGCTAGAAGCATTGCCTCGCGCATCACAATGATCTTTGGTACTTCGTTACCATATCCCAAAGCCATTGATCCAGACCCATCGAGAAGAAACAAAATTTCTCCTGTGAAAGACTTTGGAATAATGGCATTGCGGAACAGGTCATTGGGTCTGATACTCAGTACCATGGCACCAAGACCATTGTTATCTGCTGGACAAGCAACAGCCCGAGATTTAGTATGATGCCCCTCTTGCATCTGAATGACAAAAACAAAATCCTCCTTCAGAACAGGTGACTGGGACTGGTGGTGCCAGACGGAATATGTTCCAGAAGCTTCAGCAGCACCCATCGCGGATCCATGGGAGTAAAGGGCAGTTTTGATACCTTCAAACTCAATACGGTGACCAGACTCTGCTTTGCACCCTTTATGGTTGACTGTACCATTATCAACGAATTTCACCCAGATATCAAGCTTTTCGTCTCGCAGTTTCGATGCAGTGTCCCACGGAACTGGTGACTTGCTGTAACGTGGAGCAATAGATAGGGGAATGGTAAGTGCTATACCTTCAGTAGCTTCTGTCTCCGTCATGACGACCTTCAGCTCCTGAACGTACGTGATCTTTATCTCGACCGTCGTTTCGGCAGGGATATTTCCAAGAGAAGTCTCAAAGATCTCGGGTGTATGCTCTTCTAAAATTGCAGGCGCTTTCACTCGGTTACGGACTGCTTTCTCGAATTCTTGGCGAGCTTGGGCTTCGGGTTTGACGACTCCTATGACGCGGCGCTCGTCACTGATCGTACATTCAAATGAGGTGATGACAGCACGGTCATAGAGGGGAAATATGTGCTTCGCCGTATGTATGACTGTACCTGAAGGATTGTCAAACTTTTGTACAAGCTCTATGTGGGCGATCGTTCCGTCCACGGTGGCGGTCAGCGACACGTTGAGTACTGGTAGGCAAAGTGTTGTCCCCGCTATATGTTGATCCTGAGATCCCTCAGGAAGCGCTGGTGGAGGCGAGGAAGCGGTTTTGTATCCTTTGTAGCCTTTGTCTTGAGCGAATAAAGCATGGCTATCGTATGGCTCATGGATTGGCATCGCTGTTCTTAAGGAGAATACGGGGAAGCTATCAATTCCCCGTTTCGTATGATTCTTGCTGGGTCTTTTGGAGCGATTGATGGGCGGATCGTCACCCCAGCCTCCCTCCGGCATCTTGAGCAGATTACCTGGGGCGGAGAATATCACACCAGAGGGGATGCGGTTCGTTGGGAAATGGCGGCTACTCATTATGCCTTTTGGATAGGACTTTCAATCGATAACTTAGTTTTGGGATTGCGATTTAGTTGATACTGCATTGATGGCAAGGGAGGGAAAAGACCATCAATCCAGGTCAGCCTTTATCAGTTAAGCAATACCATCTACTCACATTGTTGCCGCCCAGCATGTACGCACAAAGCATTTCAACCCCCCTGTCTACGCCGAGCTCAGCCGCAGTGTCGGTCTGCAAGTGAGACAAGTGTAACCCTCAACGTGTGGCTCAGAGAAGACCCCTCAAAGGAGACGAAATTCTCACCGAATAACTTCGCAATCGTGATTACGCTTAAATGACAATGCAAAACCAAAGAATTACCCGAGA
The DNA here is from genome assembly GCA_025948275.1 of Fusarium avenaceum. NCBI lineage: Eukaryota > Fungi > Ascomycota > Sordariomycetes > Hypocreales > Nectriaceae > Fusarium > Fusarium avenaceum. The sequence goes on from CP109669.1 coordinate 446,999, forward strand.
CATTGGAGACCGACGGTTGAGGATTATTCTTATCTGCTCACGGGCTTCACATTAAAGGTTGAGCCGAAGATGACACTGGCCCAAGTCGGTGTGATTGATCTGCACACCTGCATATTTGTGCCTATAATGAGGGGGCCTAAGATGGTGTGCACCATGACAAACAAGCCTCCGCTCTCGAGTATCGAATCCCAAGGATGGGCTGCGATACATGTTACTTGTTGCTGCCTAATTCTGCCGTGCCCTAGCATGGCTGTTTCTCCTGATTTCAACCGTTATGAGGAGTGAATCTTCTACCGTACACACATCTGATAACCCAAGTGGTTTGAGTCTGAAACCACAACAATCACAGGCTTTAGACATGGAAGATAAGAAAAACATCTTTGATGCCTTAGCAGGCGAGTTTTACAAGGTTTCTTCCGGTCTATTCCCACCTACGCCGAATCATGATGGGGCTCGAACCACCTTCACTGTTACAGAAATGCTCATAGCGGGCAAAGTACAGTCTAAAACTCTTTGCGAAGAGAGAGTGGTCTGTACTGAGGCGCAGTTGTATAAGTCTGTAGTGATAGGGCCAGAAAGCTTCAGATTTCGGTGCTGTTGTACCAGTGAGCTGCATAAAATCGACTTGAGTTATCAGCGTAAGTACACAACGTTTTCGACGAATCTTGAGCAATTAATCTGATTATGCTATTTAGTTATACCTAGAAGGAGCCTTTTGAAAGAAGAAATGGGCTGCGACAGACTGCGTAAATGGTCTATATTAGTATTCAAGCCAAAAGCCGCCGAGCATGCAGTTGTCAGACTGGTGGCTTTATCACCGATCAGTAAAGAGTCTCGGCTGTAAAATTGGCGGTTGTAACTAATTCTTGACAGGCATAAGAGAGATCGAAAATGTTTCTGCGAATATTGCGACGCAACACTTAGAGAGTTATGCAGCGTTTTCAGATCTCCCGCCCGAGCATCGCCAGAGGCGGATTGTGGAGTCCAGAGTGATAGAAATGATCAGACAGTAAGTCAATGCGGTGAATCGTTATGTTGATGCATTTTTATATGAGCCATTCGGTAGCACTGGAGCTAACGCATGAAGTGACTGGGGGTTTCCGTCTACCAAGGTAGTAAAAGTAACCTGCGACTCCGGCAGCACTCAAAATATACTCACGAAGCCCCAACAAGTTGAGATGAAACACTTTGGCGTAGTTACAGCACATTCCCAGCGGCCCAACTTAGATGATGGGCTGTCACCAAAAGTCTACCCTCAATCATATTTCTGTATCCACTTGTATGGATCTAGCCCAGGTGAAGGCTTGGAAATCAGAGGTGCGAATGGCAACGTGTTGAAAAGCTAATTGTTTAAAATTCGTATTAACACAACCTTGATGCAGTCGCTGAGAACGCACGGATCTTTCATGAAGACAACCCTCTTGGCAGACTTGTTGTCAGCATGCAAAATGCAATAGTAGCACCACTAAAGACTGACAGCCAGGGAGGGAGCTATAATGACGTGAACTTCCATTTTAACCTTCGTCAAGGTAGGACTCTTGTACTTCATGTAAGGGTTTGAGATAGCTTACCACAGGCCTGACAATAGACGCCGAAACTTTCAGCTCTTATTTAAAAGCAAGTCAAGTCAGATTACGCGAGATTTTCACCCAAGGGCCGGTTCAAGATGAGAAAGTACTATATTCTTGGTAAGCACATGTCATTCCAAACCAACATCGTAGTCAAAACCATGGAACTCAAGTTTATTATAGCGACTTTCCAGCTGCTGGTAATCCTCTGACCAACGAAAACTACCCCGAAGCGACATTGCGCTGTATGTTTGTATCAGCGCAGACAAGCGAACAATTATTGCAAAACTATCGCGGCATTGTGTCTCGTGGTGGATCTACTCGTTCTGTTTGCTTCAATTGTAACACCTCCGCTTTATAGTTCAAAAGTTCGTCATCACTGACTTTTTGTTAGTTGAGAGCAGTGCGAATAAAATAGACGAAGGAGAACTGGTCAGGATATTAGAGGATGCTAATATTTGGATTCATGACTATGACTCCAACGGGAGATCCCTTTTCTCGCAGACAACTTGGCATGAGCTCACTCGACGAAAGACCAGACTTCGAAGTCTTGGAGCTACATTTATTACGAGGTGCGCGTCATCTAGAAGCAATTACAAGAGCGTCAACTGACAATACCTCTATAAGTGAAAATGACAATGATCGCACAGCGATCGAGTGGCTTGACGAGGTGGATGACTTGATCAAAATATTGCGCGGTAGCGGGAATGATGCTTACGATAGAGTGAAGATTGCCGTCATCGACTCGGGGATTCATGACAGCCAGAAGCTTCAGTACCAAGCTGAGTACAGGGACTTTACTAACCATGCTTTTAACGACTCTTGGCACGGCACATCTTGTGCTAGCATCATACGGGAAATGTATGCGGAGACCAAGTTTTATATCGCAAGGATATTCAAAAATGATCATGCGGATGAGAATGAGGGGCCCCTTTTGATGGCTAAGGTTTGTTACCAGATGTTTTCCCTTTCGCTGCTCAGGCTGACCCTTATCTCTACCAGGCGATCCTCTGGGCTATAGAACCACCTCGATCAGTCGACATCATTAGTATTTCAGCTGGCTTTCCCAACTACTCAAAGGAACTCGATGACGCGGTGACGAAGGCCAAGTCCATTGGGGTTCTCGTGATAGCTGCGGCATCTAATTGGCAAAATGTAAGGTCTGTAGCTTTTCCAGCTCGACACAACCTCACCACTATGTGCATCTACTCCACCAATACTGGCAACCAGGGTTCTCGCTTCAATCCAGAGCCTAGAGACGATTCGCCAAACCTTGCTATTCTTGGCGAGGGGTTTCAGCATCCTGATCAGCGTAGGAACAAGCCATTGACTGGAACATCGAGTGAGAGACAGCCCACAACTAATGACCCCAGTTGTAGATGACTGATGAGTAGTAGTGGCTACGGCTGTGGCGGCAGGGCTTGCTGCCGCCATTATCGACTTTTCACGACAGAAGGAAAACCAGGCTTCCATTTTTAGAGGGGAAGACGTAGGGAAACTGCCTGGTATGCTATCAATTTTCAAGGCCATATCCAGGCCGGCGGGAAACCTGAGATACATTTCTCCACTAGAGCTGTTGCCCTTAGCGAACGGTTTGAGTCGTGAAGCGAAGAGACAACGAATAAGAGAGGTTTTATCTCAAGCGATGGAGCGGGCAAATTGAAGCATAGGGAAATATTTAAACAAGACTCGACATAAAGAGAGTACACAAGATCAATCAGTCATATCTTCGTCAAATACAACGGCTTCATCAAGCTCTTCATCTTCCACTACTTGGAAGCCTTCAAGCCCTTCTCCACGCAAGACAGCTTCGACATCCACCTCGTCCTCCACCGCAGTGCTCCAGGTAGCTCTCGTAGAATACGGAGCGATGGTCCAGTCTTTCATCAAGAAGCCTCGGCTTATCTTAGCAACTCGAATTGCCCAGACAAAGTCCCCAGGATGCTTTTCAGAAGTCTTTTGCGATGCGATGCGATGCGTAGTCGCGGTAGCCGTGATTGTTGCCACTAGAGGAAGATCCCTAAATATCGTCAATATCCTCCATGGCAAGATGAGAAAGGATAACGTACATCTCTGGTCCTATGTCAGCTGCAAGACTTTTCTGTTCCTGCGCCTCTCTCTTCCCGCACGAGCAACCTTTATACCTGTAATCATGAACACTGACCAAGCTACTTTGCCCTTGATGTGAGCTTCTAGTTTCTCTTGCGCCAGGCAATCCTCGACATAGCCCTTGGTAGGCTGCACGATGTACGTGTCGAGTCGCTCATAAGCTTCGTAGGTTTCTACAGTTCGCATGAACGCGAATTGCAAGCTCGCCTTGGCTGTGATGCCAGCAGCTGCAAGGATCGGCGCCCCGGCCGCGAGGTTAGTGCCCGGCGACTTTAACTTGGTGTCCTCCCAGGTAAAGTTCAATGCCGTGTTGCAAAAGACTCTCATGCGATGGGGAAATGCTAAGATTGAGTGCTGGTTGAGGGGAAAGTCTAGGCTCTTGATATTCGGAATGATGTGACCTAAACAGAGAGGGGCGGCGGAATCGTCGCCATCGCCACGAAGAATTGTATCTTCTGGCGGCGGAGGGTAATCGGTTTGACGGAGCTTGAACCAGACTTTCTCCATGTCTAATTGTCGTATCGGAGGATATTGCATGAAGGATGGAGATGCAGGCAGAGTCCTCATTTGAAACCCAAATCAGTTTATTGATGTGAGGCCTCACAGGCGGGAAAAGAGGCTGTGCCGAAAACCCACATTACGCCCATCCAATTAACAGCCAACACGAATCTTGATTGAGTACATAAGATACAAGGAAACATCATATCGCATCCTGCCGCCACCTTTGTTTTGACGTGCTTGAGCCGCGGGGGCCATTTTTTCGTCGGGGCTGAGCGAGGTTTGTAGCGGTCTAGACCAAGTAATGTGCAGTAAAGAGGTGCTCATACAGAATAACTGGGCTAGTTACTGGGCCAGTACCGCACAGCATTGACCTAGGTAATCATTCAAACTATTTACAGCTAGAATTCCGGTAAAAAACACAATTGGATGTTGATTTGACATACAATGACAATGAATATGATCTTGCGAAGTATGAAGATATGATTTTTTTTATTTGTAGTACCCCTTTAGCAATCCTTCCCTTCTACCGACCTGTTTATAGAAAGCAAAAAGATGTCCCAGTCGTTTTTGCAAATAGAGCCCACGGAACATACTCTTGGTCTCGTTCCAGAAGTGCCTGTCTTAGTAAACCCCAAACTAGGTCGGCCGCTTCTCTCTGGATATTATCCCTAACACAATTCTCTAATTCATAAAACTCCCGAATAAGCCGCCCAACTAATAAGCCGTCTTTGCTTTTCTTAGCAAGTCTCAATGTCTGTGAGTCTATAGTTGCGCCTTTTTCAACAAGCTTTCTAACTACATAAATATTTCCTTCCTCAACTGCTATTCCAAGAGCGGTGCAATTAGAGTAGTTCAAATACCCGTTAAGATGCTCCAGTGCAAGATTTGGACTCTTCAGCAGCAGATCAACCACTTTGACAGAGCCTTCTCTAGCAGCGATCATGATCGGAGTCTCGCCGGCGTAGTTTTTCGCATTGACGTCGGCACCATTTTGAATCAATAGACGAGCGATGCCCTTATGATCCTGAGAACATGCTCTATGTAGAAGTGTCTCAGGCATAGGGTCCCTTAGATTGACGGTCGCCCCAAGATGAAGAAGCTTATCAACGGCTCTATAGTCCATCTCACTTACTGCCCGGTACAGTACTGTCTCCCCTGGCCCAGAAGGTTCATCAAGACTTGTGCCGTAACGAACAAGTTCAGCTACCGTGTGCCAATGGCCGCTGGAAGCTGCCAGGTGTAGTGCTGTTCTGCCTTCTTTATCCCTTGCCCCAATACTTAGTCGAAGTTGTTCGATAGTAAAGCTCGACCCTATTAAAGCTGCCAAGTGAATAGGAGCTCTACCCAGATTATCTACGGCAAATTGGTCCGCAGGCTGTCTGGGGTTGAATAGTAGGAGTTTCAGGCTCAGAAAGACCCGAGAGGAAGCTGCGACATGCAATGGGGTTATGGCGTCGACACCTACTGCTTTGACGTTTGCGCCCCCTTCGAGTAAGGGTCCCATAGTCCAACCGCCGCTGTGCATTAAATGATAATGAAGCGGAGTATATTCACGGATATCATTGAAATTTACATCTGCATCTTGTTTCAACAAAAGCTGTACCCAATACATCGATCTCACGGTGTGGGTTGAGACTGCATAATGAAGTGGTGTCCAACCCAGAATGTCTGGAGTATTGACGTATTGACGGAGGCTTCTAGGTAGACAAGAAAGCGAAGAGTGACTCCTTTGCTCAGACGTCCACAAACCCCTGGCTTCGAAACTTTTGAGAGAGCCCGCAATCCACCGATGCAGCTTTGTCAAGTTACAGTGCTTGATCTCTTTATAATTTACCGGGGAATGTTGCTGAGCCCTGGGGAAGGCTTTACTGTTACTCCAGACACGCCGCTGTTTGGATTGGAGGGAATATAGATTCCTCAAAGCATTCAAAACCTGGAAACCAGCTTTCTGCTCCAGTAGTGATGAAAGACTGTCGGCAGCTTCCTTTGCTGCAATGAATAGTGTCCTTTCCTTATCTTTGGGTAAAACAGTTTGTAGCAAATCGTAGATGGCTCGAATGTATTCAACAATCAATGCCACCGACTTGTTGTAGATATAGCTATCCAGACCAAAGTTTACTGAGAGAAGAAACAGTTGCTCGTAGCATTTAGCCGCGGCGGCCCAATTTAGTAATCGCTCTTGCTTCTTTGCCTTTCCGGACATCATCTCGATGATGCAGTCGAGCTCCCCAAACCTATCATAGGAATGAAGAGGTGGGATGAGTGCATGATATGCGCTGTGCAAGTCCATAAGGTCTGTGGTCTGAATAGCTCGGGCGAGCTTTGACAGTTCAATACATTGCAAACGGAGAGTGTTCCAATCGCGAGTGTCTAGAGGGGTGCTGGATGAGTCTAACTCCGGATGGTACCGAAAGGCGCCGTCCGTCTTCTTGACAGCCTCCCATACAAAAGCGTAGAATATGTGTTGAGCGTAAAGTCGTTCGAGACTTTCATGTGACTGAATGGCAATGAAGGTTGAGTTGCGTTCGAATGAGTCGTATTGAGATTCATCAGATAAATGGTTGTCTGAGTCAAATAAGTGTCTGAGCAGGGCGTAAGGTGAGTCATCGGATCGGCTGTTCTCAAGTGGTTTGGCAGTAGACTCGCCCTCAGGGAAGTTTGTTCCTTTTGTTCCGACAACTCTCCAGGAGTCCCAATTTGCTAAAGACTCATAGTTCTCAATTGAAAACTTAGCGGACCAGTCGATAGGCATCCACCACTTTAAATGTTGAGTAAGGTCTTCAGTTTGTTGTCCGATGAGTATGAGGCCACCTCTAGTCTCCGAGCTCTTCTTGCGAAACCATGTGTCATATTCCATTGGCGTAGCGCTTTTTGGGGTTGAGCCACCGAGCTTTACGGTAGATGACCGCCGTTGCTTGTCTACCGAGCATAACCACAAGGAAAGAATGGAATCAAGTTCGTCAACGCGACACTTCCAATGCCCCTCATTGCGCCTGAGTTCCAAGACAACTGGAAAGACTTTGTCAAGGCCTTTATCATCTGATACTTTGACTTTGATGGTCCATGAGAACAAAAAGGGTCCCTCCTTTGGAAAGAGTGAGTCCATTGTCACCTCTATGGCCTCTGCAAGTTGGGTTGCTTCTGTAGATGCCGGCCCCCTCCAGTCAGACAGTTGTGCAAGTTTCGTTCGTAGACTTAAGATATTCCGGGCGATGTTGTTTGTCCGGCCCATGGAGGACCCGGCGGGAGGCGTTCGTACACCTCTGCCCCTCGTTCGAGTCCTTGGGGTATCGGTATTGGACTGTTGGCACCATGTATATAATGAGTCTTCCGGAGTATCAGCTTCATTCATCATTACCGTCCAGCTTGTGCCTTTTGATAATCCCAAGTCGAACATTGGGTCTTTATCATCTGATCCGGAGTCTGATCTTTGATCTGTATGCCCCAATGCCATGGCGAGTCCATCTAACTCAAATCCCTCCTTCAACGAAACATCGCGAATAGACGCAGTAAAGCCTCGGCGAATAAAGGCTCTGACCGCAGTCATGATCAGGATCGCAGTCAATTGAGCAACTGAAGCCGACCAATGCATTGCTCTCAGACCAATAAATTGTACGAAGAAGCCCGCAAGTGATATTCCTGTTCCGAAAACGGAGAGATTGATTGAAGAAACTTCTTCGCGCTGCGTGGTAGACTCTCCTTTGCCCTTCCCCTTTTTCTCTGGCCCTTGGCGTTGTGATGTTGTAATTATCTGCGGGCATTCTTCTGGATACAGGGCAAAAGATTTAAATACCTGGTCACTGACCGTTTGTTTTGACTGGAGCCACACCATCTTAACCTCATAGCCCTGGGTAGGCTCGTATCTAACCTCACTGGTGCTCCGGTCAACAACATGTGCACAGAGAAATATCCCTGTGACAAGCAGAACAGTACCACCGGCAGAGAAAGGGAAGGCATAGCCGAGGACAGCTTTGTCTTCCTTTTTGAACTTCGAAGGACAACAATAAGTGATGAGCCCAAAATAGATTAAAACTGCCACTTGTACAGCGACCCCAAAGACTGCTGCTATGTATAGGTGTCGTCGAGTAACCTTGTTATGGCGGTTTAAAGTGATGTTTGGAGCTTGCGTCGTGGTGTTGCGAAGTATGACTATTTCGGGCTCTCCTATTTGCGGAAGATTTTCGTGTGGTAGGTGATGTAGCGGTATTGTTGTGGAGGCGGCTACATCAGTGGAAGAGATGCGCGACCAAAGAGCAACCCAAAGACGTTTGATCCCTTCTTTGAGGGTGACTATAGCCTGGAGAACTCCTTTCTCATGTGTCTCTGTCTCGAGTGTTAATAACGAAAGAGCCCCGGATGGTAAATACTCACCTTGTCGTTTAATTACTCTGTTGGGGTTGTTTTCTTCATCCTCCAAGCGAATGATGCGTACCCGTTTTATTTCGGAAAAAGGAATATTTCGGGGTAAGAGGCAAATGAATTCCTTTACAGGGGCAAGCCCTTGACATCTCACCATATCGTCGCCGTTCCATAACTCGCAAGTCTCCTCTGAAGTAGATGACATAAGCTCCATTTCAGCCACTGACCTATTTTCTCTCGATCGTCCAATAATAGCTTTTAGCCAAGGGGGGCCGTCAACTCTAATGGCACTGACTATAATCGTAATAACGCCAAGGGGGGCCATAGCCAGGATAATACAGTCAGCCCAGCCCAGAGACTGGCTAAGGAATTGCATAGTGACACGCTCTCCAAATAAAGCTAATAGTCTAAAAGACGCAGATTTAGAAGCGTAGAAATGAGGGAAGAAGTAGATGTCTTACGGAGCTAAATCCGAAAATAGGTTATTGCTGAAATCATCGCCGGAATCTGCTTTACATCTTGGAGTATATAAGAGAAGTAATACGACAGCTAAGTTCGTGGAGGAAAACATGGTGTTCTAACGGCAGGAAAGAAAATGTTCAGCATAAAACCTTGGACCATTGGAGGGGAGGAAATTAAGAAAGGAAATTTGGGGGAGCAAAGCCACTTAAGTTAACTATGAGCTGCCAGCCGAAATGCAGGACAGCAAATAACATTTTTTCACTCATGTATAGCCTCCACAGTAGCTGACGGGATGATCAAGGTCATTGGCCAGAAGGAAAGTCGTTGGTGCCAACCGCAACCCTGCAATCAAGTTACCATGGGGGTTGAGAATCAGGCTGGCGGTAGGTAACAGCTCCTGGATGGCCAGTATTTACAGGCTGCTAACACAACAGCCAACGTGTCGTATTTAAAGCCATACAGAAACCCTAGAACAAACCCACCAAACAAATAGTATGGCTGTCGATCAACACATAAGTCCCGCCCGTTTCGAGAATATCGTTTAATAAAGAGGGCCGTGAGTCCCGTAGAACCAGTAAAAGAATGCAATGGAATATTGTTTCTCTTGTATGATCGGCCGCATGATGCGACCCGGCCTCAGATCTTTGGTCTCGAGTAGAGTGAGAATTACCTCTTTACGTAGCTGGACGGAAAGCTACGACTGAGTGCACCTGCGCACTTCTCAAAGTTTGTTTGTTCTTCATTGCTAAAGGTATTATTCTTACGACAAACTGCATTCTTGGGCTTTACCAAGAACAAAAATATGTAGGTTTACAGCATGATTGTGGCATCGGTCACAATCGTGGAAGGATGAAACTTGTCCAGATAAGAAGTGTAATATTTGTTTGCATATTTTACAATTAATGATTGCTAGGCTCCAGATGGGATTGGTGGACAGCGCGCTCTTGAGGTCAGGTAGAGGTTGAGAGTGGTGTTAGATGGGTTGATTTGGGTTAGGCATCTAATTAGATAAGTTAGTCACGACGGAACTGGATTGGTAGGTATCATGTCCTGAATATCCATCTGCGTATGAACAAGTAGCGTAAGTCTGTGAGAAGCCCCTGTAATGAGTCGGAACATGCATTCCGTAGCATACAAACATTCCTCACAGTGCCTTTCTCTCCCTCACTATGATTCTGAAGACGATGGAACTGTAAGACTGGACTTAGACGATGTAGATCATTTCAATGAGTTCCGAACGAAGGTACAAGATACAGATAGCACCGGTGACGATGAACCAGGCACAGATAGCAAGGAACATCCCTTGTTGCGACAGGAGGTATAACACCTTATCCATATAGAGAGGTTCACTTCCGGAAGTAACAAGAGTAAAGGTGATGAGGATGTTGAAGCGAAGACAAGTCTTCACTAGACCCAACAGTGCATGCTCGGCCTGCACTGAAACAAGCCTCGGCGAGTGATGTATGGAAAGATCTAGGAGGCCTAAACAGGTCAATTACTTGTTTCCTAATGCTTCACAGTATGTGTCTAGGCTAAGCTGGGTTTGGTTATAATGGCGGAGATTTGGAACGCTTGGTACGTCACAAAGCTTGAGTATTGCCGAGAAGACCAAGATATCTATCGTCTCGCCAAGTCTTTTCCTCTTCTCTCGTGCGATATGATTTGGGTTGAATTAGGATGATACGAAATCCTATCAAAAATCGAAGAGTTACAAATTTTCATGTTGCCAGCAACATATACCAGCAGCATCTTGGGTCCTTGAAGTGGCGCTTTACGCTCGTTCAAACAGGTCGCCGAGCCACATTATAGCACTGATATACACAAAGTCCAACCTTCTTTTCTTCATCTCGTCCATTACATAATTGAAAGCCCTCTTCGCATTCAGCTCACTGCCAGAGCTTTTCATTCTAACAGGCCAACACCCTTCTTCCCGTGGTATAACATTCTGAAGCAACCTTGCACACACGATGTGCTCGATCTGATGGTGAAATTTCACATCAGGGATATAATACTTAGTGCTGTTTTGATCCATGTCTGTGATGAGTATCGGCTCAAATTGACGGGTAGAGGTTTGTGGAACGTCAATCTCAAGACGTAGCGAAAAACGGCTAAATAAAGCATTGTCCAGCAATCGATAGGCAGTAGCATAGTTTCCAATAACGAGGGCGTATTGACCGTCACAGTAGTTTCGGTGGGGACCCTCTATAATGAAAAAGTCGAGATTCTCAGAGGCTTCAAACTCAAATAAGACCTCATGATGCCACTCGTTGTCCACCAGTAGAGTCTTGCTCAGCTCATATATCAGTTTGTTGTCTGGAATCCCATCTGGTTCTGAAACCCATCCATCACGCTGTAAACGAGTCAAGCAGTGAACAATGTACCAGGAATGTAGACCACGGATAGTCTTTCTCACGGTGTCCGTACTCTCTTCCTCCGCTGAGGTTATACACTGTAGACGGAGCAGAATATACTTGAGTATCTCCGAAAGGCCCTTCCTGCCTATGTGTTGTGCGTCAATAGAGGAAAGTGCGTGAAGAACGAGCGGAATGACATTGAGTAATCGAGGGGCAGGATAGTTGTTCAGCAAAGTCTGAGTATTCAAGACGGTATCGTCGATAAATGTGTTGATATGGTAAGTGCCGCGTTTCCTGCGATAGCCGTTAAGCAATACCGCGTAGATTCCTATTTCTATAAACTCCGATTCAAGCAGGCTTGTACCGTGATGCAGGGACTTTGGAATCGCCTGATGCATACGGCCGCCGCACAACCCAGATAATTGCCATTCTTTTATCATATTTAGTAATTCATTCCGGAAGGGCTGTTCAAGAACAAGATGGTTGTCAAAAGCTATGATAATAGCCATCAGTAGGTATGGGTTAGTACAACCAGCTCGGAAGCTAGCGGCTTGCCATATACTCATTGGTTGACGGTTGAGGTCAAGGTTGATATATACAAACCGAGATCTGACAAGATGGGCAGCGAGCAACCTCGAAACCTTTTCACCTTCAGATAAATCACAGACGCCAAGGCACTGCAGACCAAGATCTGTATCCACGAGAAAATCAAAAACACTCCTGTGGATGAAGTCAACCTTCCTAAAGTTGCTGTCACATAGGCGTTGATCTCCGTTCCATGTAAGGTATTCTGACTCCTGCCTAGAATTGGTCACTTCAAGTAGGCCACGACAAACGACTCTCACTTCATCCTCTACTTTTGCACACCTGGCTGAGAGTTCTTCGGCGGTTGTGAGGCGACCCGTGTTCAATATTGATTTCATTGACATATCCTCAATGGCTGTAGCCATGACTAGCAATGAGGACATGCAATTCCCCGTGGACTCCCACTCTTGACCACTATTCCAACGATACCCATTCATTTTGCGACTGACAAGAACAAGATTGAAGTATCGTGAAGCGATCGCGCGGATACTTTGTAGCTGAGCGTCATTTCCAATTCGACCCCACATATCGACATATAGTTTATTCAAATCAGAGGGGGTCTGGTCGAGACGTTCTTTGAGCATCTCAACAGTGGTATAACTCTGGTGGATGGCCCGATTCAAGCTATCCACCACGAGAACCACCCACAAAAAAACGCCCTCAGCCCTCTGCACAACCCTATGCACAAGTTCATCTCGGGTACGACAGTCCAGCCCACATATATCGAGCCGCTCACGAACGAAATGGGTAATGTCGAAATTGTTCAAATGGTGTATTCTCAGTCGTAATGCCCCTTTGAAAAAGGTGCAAAAGGCGGCTTCTTCTCGACTAGATGCGCATAATTTGAGGTTCTTGACTTCCAACAGTTTATGGACAACTTGAGATTCTGTCCACTCAGGCCAAGGGAGATGCTCTAGGTCTTTAGCCTCATCAAGACCATCGAGGAAGAGGCAAAAGAACCCTGTAGAGGCTTTAAGCGCAATCACCAAAGCTTCGGAAAGTTCGTCAAGGGACCAATCTGGAGGGTATCTTTTGTGCCGTATTAAAGGTAGGGTTTCCCATATCTTGCGACCGAGATCAGGCTCATCATATAGCACTTGATGGAGGAGTGACAAAGTCATACCTTGCACGTTTCGTTGCAATGGTTGCCCTGGTTTCCAGAAGAAGTGTGTGAGAATCCGTACATCGGACTGCCAATTGTTGAGATGATTGGCCGTTTGTTGGTTGAAAGCAAGAAACTTCATAAGCGAGCTTTTCCCCGAGGCTGGCTTACCGCTGATCCAGAAGAGGCTTGCATCTGATTCTAACCATCTTGGAAAACAGTCAAACTTTGAGTGATCGATGGTGTCGGCAAACTTGGTGTATCCACATTCGTCTGAGTCACCTTTCTCAGTATTTTCGGACAGTTGGTTACCACTTTCAGGTTGGTCAGATTCGGAAGATGAGGAATAGTTCTTAAAGACCCATTCGAAGGTCCCAGGATGGTTGTTTGATATCTGGTTTTTACGACTGTTCATCTCAGGGAATCTTAGACTTGACAGCAGTTGCTCGTGTTGTTTCTCGCTCTGTTTCTCGAAGGCTTTGTCCTGCTCACGACGGAGCAATTCCTCGCGGAACTGGCTGATTGATTGAGAAATACTCAGACGAATTCTGCTCCCCTCTGAAGCTACCTGATCTTTAATGGCTGTCCGTGTCGTCGCGTGCTCTTTGACCAGTCTATCGCTGTTTGATGAGAACTCGGTGGCCAGGTCTGAAACCTGAGTAGACCCATTGACCAGTTGTGAAATAATGTTTTGAAACCCATCTTCAAGACGCTGAAATGATCGCAAAGTGGTGATCTCGGCAGCCTGGGATCGACTGCAAACGCGATCCAAGACAAGGCTGTGCAGCAGGCGCTCATGTCGCTGGAGGTTCTTTTCGGCATCTTCAAGTTCCTTTCCATGCCACAATGTTGCTATACTCTTTTGTGATGCAGCGACCCTCCCGCGAACACCTCGCTTCGATGCATTGTCCACGTGTAGCTTGGCGAACTTCTGTTGGAGTTTATCGACACAGTCATGAACATTTTTGCCAACGTCCACGATTTGCTGGTGTGTCTTGTTGAGTGGGCCCATTTGCGTGGCACTTTGGTTCATCTCATCAAAAGCAGCTTTCGCATTTTTGAGATACAAGTCCAGGTTTGGGTCGGGAGATCGCCCGTCGCGGGTGTTGCGATAGACATGAAGGGAGTCTTTGGCAAAGGTGATGATCTGCATGGCATTGCAGAGAATGCCCACTCCAAGGAGTGCGGCTTCGGCGCCAGACATGATGTGATCAACTGTCAATAGCTCTCAACTCGAACAAAATTCAGTATTGATTTGATGGGTCGGGATTGTGCTAGGTTAGAAGTAGATCGAGAAGAGGAGTTCAGCTGAAAGAGGGTGCGGGGCTCGTAGGAAAGTAAAGGCTGCAAAACTAGGCTGCATAACGAGGCTGAGCAAGGCAAAATTCTTGTTGGTCCAATTATTGTATGTCTCACAATGTGACACGTCATGAGGGATTTGTAATTTCACAAAGCGGTCAATGAAGTTGCCTTGTTTGCAAATGAGTAACAACAAGCCCCGAATGCGGGCTAAGAGATACTCCTAAGGCGAGTTAGTAGGTCTCCTGCAAATTCGAGCATCAAGACATTTACATAGCCTTTGAATATATGATAAGCTCTAGCCCAGCCAATTACTGGCGTCTGTGAAGTGACTGTGCTTTTGCATGCTGTCGCCCAATTTGCGGATCTCTACTCATTTCGGCGCTCCAGCTTACGGCGGTGGTGTGGCAAAGTGCATTATGCACCTGGTCAGTTTTGAATGAGTGCTTTAGAAATTATTGCATTTCTCCGCATTCTACTGCCTTGGGAAGTATCGCGACAGATTCTCAGAAGTCTACAGTACACAACAATGTAAATATTGCGGACCGGAGGGCAATATTCGTGTGCTTGAAGTATTCTTCGAGAAGAACTAACTGATATTGCTTCGCCGCATGTTCGATGGACGCGTCAAGGCTGATCTCAAGGGCTCACAAGTACAGTGCGCGTGAGAACTAGCCTTGATAAGCAAAGTACCCCAGACTACACCTCTTGATGCCAAAATTGAACATGTACTTGGTGAGCAATCATGTATTCCAGACTCATCCTACCAACATTTCCACACAGCCATCAGCCACGTAAACTGGCTACCGAATCACCCAAGCGTCTGTCCAGATCGACCATGTTGGCTGCCTTATCAAATGTAGGCCAATTGATGTGTCAGCGGGCGAATGGATCATTCATAAATACCCCAACACATAGCCTACGCCCCGCTCTCCCCATTTACCTCTTCCTTGGGTGTCTCATTTCGTTTGCTTGTTTCAAAACACCATGGAAGCAGTAGGGTTGGCCGTTGGGCTAGTCGGTCTTTTCAGCACCTGTTTAGAGACTGTGCAAAGGATCGACTCGTACAAAACAGCTGGTCGCGACTCGCGTCTGCTAGGAGCTCAGCTCAATGCTACCATGCACCTTTTTGAGAGATGGGGCGACAGTGTAGGTATCGGCAAAGGACAGTTATCTGACAATCATCATCCGGCTCTTGATGATCCCAAGACCTTTTCTGTAATCAAGAATCTACTTCAGAGCTTCGAAGAGTTCTCCGCAGCCATAACTACACACGATGCCACAGGCCCAAAAGCCATTCAAAGAGTTCCGTCGTTCCAATTGCCTGATCCACTCACTAAAAACCCGTCAAAAACTTCAAGATGGCAAAAGACAAGTTGGGCATTGCGCGGGAAATTGAAGCAAACGAATCATGTCGACGCACTTACGACTTTAGTATCAGAACTTTACACTGTCGTCTCCCCCGAAACTGCCGTGGTAGCTTCTGTGGGCCCGAAAACATTGTCCACTACTGACAGCTTCATATCCCAACATAACAAAGGTACGACCGATAGGAGCACCCCTGCAGTTCCCACTGACAAGTTTATCAAGCAGTCTTAGTGTCTGATCAAAACCATGGATCGTCTGGCCAGCCTTGTGATGTGCGAGCGGTCCTGCTAGAATTTCAACAGGAGCTGAAAGGTAAAGTGTTCCACGTTGGTGGATTGTTTCTGTAACTAATTGATATAGCCGAGGCATTACCAAAATTGCGCGCCTGGCTCGGAGGTCCACCACCGAACCATGTATATACCGAATCCAAGGACAAGCGCCTTCAGAAAACTTGCGAATGGATGTTGCATCGCCAAGAATTTCTGAATTGGCAAGCGCCCTCGACATCTGATAAATTACTCTGGATCAAGGGTCCAGCGGGGTTCGGTAAAACGGTCCTCTGTTCCAGGCTGGTTGAGGAAGTTGAGAAAACCACCGATCGACCTATGGCATACTTCTTCTTATCGTCCAAGTTTGAAGGTCGAGATGACCCGTTTTCGGCTATTCGATCATGGTTGACAACGATGATATCGAAGAACGCGGTTGCTCTTGATACCATAAGGAGGCATCACGTTCCTGAATATGAACAAGTAGCATCACAAGCGACCATTCTTCAGCTTTTCCACGATATGGTTAATAGGCTTCCCGGCTGCACCTTTATTCTTGACGGTCTAGACGAATGTACAGGGATGAATGGTAGTGATTCGAAGTCTGTCACTTGTTTTCTCGAGCAGCTTAACAAGGCCATCTCTAATACAGGGACTAGGCTGCTCATTACCAGTCGTGGTGATCCCATCATTCAACAAGGCCTCTCCTCATTCCCTGGCTACACGGAGTATTCTATCCAGGCAGCGGATGTGGGGCCTGATCTCGCCATATACTCTTCTGAAGTTGTTGAAGCAAGGCTATCCAATAAAGACGAGGCAACAAGAGAGTTCATAGCTCAGAAGATCAAAGACCGATGTCAAGGGCAATTCCAGTGGATCAAGCTTCAGGAAGGATCTTTACGAAAGGGCCGAAGCAAGAGACAACTTGAAAGGGAAATCGATGAAACCCCATCTGGTCTTGATGGCCTATACGACCGAGAGTGGAGCAGGATCATGGCGATGGGAGCTACAGACAGAGATAGAGCTTTATGTCTACTTCGATGGGCTGCGTTCTCAATCAGACCGCTAACAGTATATGAGATCACCGAGGCTGTTCTCATGACAGACGACTGCGAGGAATTCCCTCATGACGAGATGCCGGACTCTATCGATAAGGATTATGTCGATAGCATGATCTTGGATCTCTGCGGATCACTAGTCGAAGTGCGACACTCTGCGGTAAATGACGTGGAGCGAAAACAGAATAGCAAAAGTGGCGACAATCATGAGAACATCGACAGAGCCGATTTGCCCAAGGAAAGTCTAGTTGAACTTGATGTGGGATTTCAGGAAGTTCACCTGACGCACTTTTCTGTTAAGGAATACCTCCTCCCTAGAATCTCCCCAAATCACGCCGACTCACTTCTCAACAAAGGCCTTCGCGTTTCCCTTGAACGCTTCGAGAATATGGTACTTTGTCGGTATTGTCTTCGTTATCTTAATCTTCCAGGGACTTGGGATGAATGGCAGATGGGCCCCGAAAGTACCATAAACCGGTTTCTGTTCTATGCAGCTACGTTCTGGCTGGCACATTACGACATGGCCGAGACGCCCGACATCAATTTGCGAAACGAAGTCAATGCGTTCTTCGATGACCAAAATACAAGTTTCTGTTTGTGGAGACGTTGGTGGGATACTTACTACCCAACGAGCTTTGAAGGTACGGATATCTCTCTGCTGATGGGGCCATTCGAACTGGCAATTATGTTAGAGTTGAAGGACGTCGTCAAGCATATGATATATAAGCGGAATCATGACCCGAAAAGCCATTTGGAGCACAACATGACAGCACTACACTACGCCTGTATGGTAGGTGAACAAGAAATTGCGGAATTGCTTCTCGAGAGGGGTGCGGAGCTTGATATCATGAGAGACGAGGGTGAAACGCCCCTTTTGTTAGCCATCGCCATGGGAAATAGTCATGTGGCGGAATTCCTCATTTCCAGGGGCGCAAACATCGTTCTGTCTAACAGCCATGGTAAGACGCCACTTCATCTGGCATCAGCACAAGGAGACCTGAAGATAGTCAAGCAGCTCATTGAAAATGGGGCCGAGATCGCAGCTTCAACAAAGGACGGCTTTACACCACTCTTATCTGCTGCTGCGAATGGCCAATCCGAAGTTGTCAAGATGCTCCTCGATGGGGGCGCAGATTTGAGTGACGCGGACGAAGATGGATACACGTCGCTTCATCTGGCGTCAGTGGATGGGCACTACAATCTTATCAAGCAGCTTATTGATCTAGGTGCTGATATGGAAGCTTTACTGAAGGATGGCCACACGCCACTTGAAGTCGCTGCTGCATCTGGTCACTCACAGGTAGTAAGTCTGCTTCTTGAAAGTGGCGCAAATCTGCACCAATGGAACGAAGATGGCCTTACGCCACTTACATTAGCTTCTGCCGGGGGCCATTTCAACGTGGTAAAGATACTTCTAGAACACGGTGCCGATTGCCGCGAAGAGAACCAGAAGGGTTGCCCATCGCTTCAAGTGGCTTGTGAGAACGGCCACTCCGAAGTAGTCAAGCTACTTCTCGATGAGGGCGCAGACTGGCGTTGCGTGGGCGAGGAAGGCTGGACCGCAATCTATTCAGCCGCTTTGAACAACCATGTGGACGTGGTCGACATACTTCTTAATGAAGGCGCAAGCTTCAACGCGATCCGCGGTGAAAACAATGGGTTCTCTTTGCTTTGTGCAGCTATTTCTGGAGATTCCCTTGAGTTAGCTAAGCTGATTATCGACAAAGGTGCATCTGTGGAAGAAAAGTGGATTGGAACTTACGAGGCTACGCCTTTGTTTCTAGCATCTTCTCTCGGTCAGCTTGAGATGGCGGAATTGCTTTTGGCGAGAGGCGCAGACGTCAATGCAGTGTCTGAAGATTTGGCTACACCACTCTACGAGGCTTCCGTGATGGGTCACTATGATATAGCGAAGCTACTGATTCAGAAGGGCGCAAATGCAGCTGTCAAAGACCTGTTCGGTCAAAGTGCATTGTTTTATGCGGTCGGGTATGGTCACAAGTCAGTGGCAGAACTTTTGGCCACTGAGAGTCATTCTAAACTTACAGCAACAGACAATTGGTCTCGCACACCTTTGCACTATGCCTGCAAAGGGGGGCATCTCGAGATTGTCAAGTGGATGCTAGGGCTGCTGCAAAAGACACCAGCGGTCATCGACAAAGCTGATTACTGGAGCTCAACTCCATTGTCTATGGCAGTGAGAAAAGGACACGCCAGCGTTGTCAAGCTTTTGCTCGATACACATGTTATCGATATTGACTCCACCGATAAGTTCGGCAGGACATTGGTTTGGTGGGCGACAGAGCAGGGACACAGTGAGGTTCTGAGGCTGCTTACCGAACAGAATCAAAGTTGGGATCTGGACGCTGAAGTTGAGGCTGGGGAAGACCAGGTTTGCAGATTTTGTGATATCTGCTGTCTGAATATTTCAAGCGGGGACTATCATAATTGTGAAACCTGCCACGGAGGAGATTTTGATGTTTGCCCAGCATGTTTTAAGTTAGGTGGCTCCTGCTTTGATGATTTACATAGCTTAGTGTTACGGACAGTGGAGGAACAAAATGAAGCATTCATGTAGTACAAATACACACTGGGTACAGAATATCAGTCCTACATTAATTGAGTGCATATGGTTCCAACCACCTATTGGCTGATCTCGAAATAATCCGTGGGCGTTCAGTTTTCACCAGCTATTCACCATGGCAGACATCAACCTAATCCTCCCACCAATCATCTGCTAAAGGTCTTCAAGACTTTATTAGACGTTGAATATTAATATTATTCTTATAGACTACTTATTGGATAATTGGCTCCTATATCTTGCTCCCTCTTCGCAAAGTAGTTTGACAATAGACGCAAGTCTTCCCTTGAATCCGTCACTGCAGGTGTCCTATGTTTTTCATCTTCTCCATGAACGCTGCTGGGTCTACCATCGGACTAATTCTTCCCTTCCATCTTTCGAAGCCTCTACCATCGGTTCACAAGAAGTCTCCTCTCTACAGTCTGTAGATCAACACCGAAAAGCATCCACAGTTGAATGATGCTCCCATCTCTCGTTTTCAATTCAAGTCCGCCTGCCAATACTTCCAAAGTGACAAGCCATTGTGTGCCTCAACACATGTTAATGCCTCCGTCTCTAGAAATATTCTGACAAACGTTTCTTGGTTCTGTCCACAGGCCCGTAGTCGAGCAGCCCCGTACTAACTTGGTTTAAGGAAGGGATCCTTTTGCAGTGAATCGCGGTGTAATGTTTGGGAAATAACTCCCCAGTGGTCTTGTACAAGTGCTTTTATCAGTGCAGTCCTGCTAGATCTTGGATATCTAGCCTGGGACTGTGCTGCAGGAGCGCCTCGACAATTATTTCCTGGCCTCCTGAGCATGCTTGCATGAGGGCGTTGCGACCAAAATGATCTGAGCCTCAAAATCACAGTTGTCTTCGAGAAAAGTAATGGCAAGTGCCTCATCATTGGCCGAAACTGCTTTCATGAGGGCAGTACGCCTATGATCGGCAAAGCATCCAGGTTGACGCCCATCTTGCAAAAGGTTTTGTAAACCGACCTTTTGTCTCTCTGCACTACTAGATGAACTGCGACTTTACACTTAAAAGTAAGAGACTGATGTCGAATAAATCGTCTTTGTCAACATTGAACCCATTTGCTCGTACAGCCATACCGTCCTGAAGTTCTCTGGTGTAGAGCTCCCTCTTTACATAACATACCCAAGATAATACTTGGTGGGCTTTTCGTTTGTAGTTTTCGCCCTGCTGGCTAATTTGAACCATCACCTCATTGTTTGCTTCTGCTAGCATGTCAGGATTACGATCATGGTCCTTACTCCTAGCCCGGTCTTGAAACACTCTCGGGGAATCCTTCATTTCCTGTAGTGCTGTCTTGTCGTCAAGGGATGTGAGATAGAATTGAGCCAAAAAGAGCCTTCACAAAACTTTAGTGGAATCATAGGTGCAAGAAGCCTTTGCTTGCTTACATTCCAATAATTGCTTGGCAATCGCAGGATTTGATCTCTTACCGTAGATCTGGCTTTCCACCAACGACATTTGGTGACGATCAATGGTAGACCTCAATGTATCGAAGAATATTGTCCTTTTTAGCCCTGATTTAACAGCGAGGATATCCTTGGAACTTGGCTTCGAGATGTGGAATGGATTGCGGCGTCACAAAAAGATCTATGTGGCACTCGCTATGTAGATGGAACAGTTCATCCACCAAGTAGAACCGATCATTCTGAGGGGTTTCTACTCGCCCAGTGCGTCAACTACGACCATGGCATGTGAACAGTCTCCAGAATAATATTTGAGGACTTTCATAACGCAATCTTACTGTGGCCCATGACGTGGAGATAGGTCAGACTGAAGCTTCTGTTATAGCAGCCGCTTGTGATTTCGACACTTGTCGTGGTAGCTGCGAAGAGATTAGCGATACAGGCCGAAGGGGGGCCAAGGGTTGATTGACTGGCTAGTCTTGCTTTCTTGATGGGTTGGCTAACGACGGATAGGTGGCTATAGGGGTTGATTGACTAAGTAGATTGTGGTGTGGGATGGGTTGAGGGGTGTGGGGCGGGAAATGCTAGCTTTTATACATACAGCTCAAATATTTGAAAACGGTTGGAAATTGTCTCTCCTTTGGGAACATATCGTTTCTTGATTGACTTCTCCGTTATCTAGGTACTTCTTCTACTTGATATGGCTTGAAAATCCCAACTATTTGCTTCGCATATGCCGCTGCTGCCATGGCTGCATAACCCTGCCAATCTTTATTCCCGTGCGAGTCTGAGTAGTTGCAGATGCCTCGAACAACAAGACACGGGAACCCATTCATCAGTCCTGCCGCTTCCGTTTCGAAACACAAAACGTTATTTTGTGACGCTAGCTTGTTTCTCAGAATTGCATTCCTCATCGATGAGTTGGCCGAGGCGATAGTGCCATAATGGATCAAAGATTCGTCAGTTTCCCTTGGTTCACGATCTACAACATCAGCTTCATCCATGATGCAAGTATCACACGAGTCTCCTCCAACGTGGACGACTGTAGGCTGGAATAGGATGTCTGTGTCGTCAGGTGGTCGTCCATATTTCTTCTTGAGATCGGGGTTCTGTCCCAAGACCTTAGTGATAGCGCCTTCGATGCCATTACCATCTATTTCATGGTCCACTCCGAGTGATCCTACTGCTGTACGCAGTAACTGAGGAGGTTGATCTAGTGCCCCGGTGTATTTGAACGAGTTGTCTTGTGCGGATTCTCCAAAGTCATACTGGAAAATGCCGGTCTGTCCTTTATATGGAGTGCTAACCACGACATCGCCAAGGCGAATATCATTTTTCGAACTCGGGGCCCCGCCACCAATTCCCACCATGAGGCGAATGCGCACATTAGGAAAGCTGCGGGTGAGATCTTTTGCTACGCTAGCTGCCCCAGAAATCCCGTATTCGCCCTTGGGTAGTGTAGCAATAACCACATAATGATGCTTGATCTTCCCAAATTTGTAGTTGTTCGTATCGTCCGGATCTTGGGTTGTTGGTCCTTCAAGTCTCTCATCTAGAAACACTGTTGCGGCAACAGCTTCAACTGAAGGCCTGCAGATCCAGCCCACAGTGTAATCATTGGGGGATGACATAACAGCGAGAGATCAGACTGCTTGAGGCTAAGCACAGTGTTTATTGCCAAACGAAGAGTAGAGAGCGAGGGGATGCAGTGGAAAGCGGTTTCAGAGGGCTGGCAAGGTCTAAAATCTTGTTTTGGTTGAAGCAAACCAACAGTACGCATAGCTTTTGGCATTATGCAGAGATGCCTAACGGGTATTTTGGGGGCCAATTGGCTCTGCAAACATGATAGGTAAATTAATGCTAAGCCCCGGCACAGCCACCTCATACATCTACCAATGAGCTCTCATCAACCTTTACCCGCTATCCAAGGCCATTACCCATGATATATTATTATTATTGGTCAGGCTGATGGCGCTAGCCCAAAGAGAAATTAGTAGATCCGCATCCCGCCAACCCGCCACACCCATTGCAACCCCCCGTGCCATTTATGCCGATGCCCCTCTTTTAGTATGGTTACGACTTTCTACAGTGTAAACGTAAGCTCTGCAGCTATACTAGGCCTGGCCGGGAAGGTAGTATGCAAGGAACGATCATCAACTCGGGGCGTTCCAGGCACCAAATCCAATGGGTTCCCTATTTCAGCTATTTGTGCTGACCGATATAAAGTTAGTACCCCGCTAGCGATAATCTAGCTTCAATTCTCGGTCTTTTCCACTTCGAATTAAAGGATACTTTTATCCCCCAACCGATACCATGTCAAGTGATGTCAAGTCCATGCTAGCTCTTGTATCTGACATAGAACTGAACAATCGATCTCCGACCTCAGACGCTCTACAATGGCGAGAGGAAAAGCGACACAAACGTTGGCCATCTCTGAAGTCAGTCAAAAATGCTTTCAAGGAATCATGGCACGACTTGAAGGCCGCTCCTCATCGCTTCAAGTCGGTACAATGGCGCCGCATAGTCATTCGTTGTATCATCCTTGTCTGGAGCCTGTCTCTGTTAGCCTTGATTATATGTCTTGCTCTATCCCTTCCTATGAGACTCGATGATGAGAGTCCTTGTCAACCGAACGGAGATTTCCACTTCTCCATGTCTGCAGCATACAAGCTTGAGACTGTTTTCAGTTATTGGGCGGCAAGTGGGTTCTTTGACATTACTCTCGCTTGGGGACGACTTGACTTTTCTACTGTGAAGCTCATTGACGTGGCTTGGGATCTAGTATGTGCTTTTATGTATTTGTCTACAACATCCCTTTTCTACCGACGTGTTTGAAGCTTCAATGAATGGAATCAATTAACAGAAGATAATCTAGGTCGTTGGCAGAGGGGGCCAGGCAATTATGGCCTTGGTATCTTGGCGTGTATTTGCCGAAAGTCTTCAAGTGTCTATCACTAGCAAACCGGCTACCTATACAACAGTGTGGTTACTACGATTCCAGCAAAACCCTTCCACCTATTCTACCTTGTGCCTAGCTTCGGGATTCTTCAAGCGCGGGCTTGCGTCGAAACCTGCGATGTCTTTTATGATTTCGGCAGCGACGTTTATCGTAGCATTTCCCACCCTTGCTAGCTCGATGACTGGGTATACGCCAAAGAACGAAGCATATATCAATACGACTAGCGGGAGACTTAGTCCGTTCACAGATGTCTTTCCAGCAGCCTATGTGATACATGACGGCAACAGAGTGGAGGGGTTTACTAAGGAATATGGTATTCCATGGAAGAGCGGTAAGAGACTGACTATGAAATGAAGTTTAGAGATAAGCATGAAAGCTAAAAATACGCATATTCAGGGTCGCCTCGAATGACTGATTTCAATGCTTACGATTCCTGTACCGAAATGGATAATTACACAGATCCTAATTCTGGGTGTAAACTACAAAGAGAGGTCTCGGAATGTGAGTTACCAGTCTCGTATTAGGGTTTGGCCTAACCGTTATCTTAAAAACAGACATACAGACATATGGTATTGAAGCATCGGGCGCGTCATCGAAAAGTCGGGACACGACAGAATTCCGCGGTCAAGAGATAGATTGGCCACCCTTGAATATATCGGCCTTCTATATTCCATTCAGTCAGTTCTACTGGAATTGGACAACAAATGAAGACGGAAGGCCGGTACGTGAGGTGGACTCCAATCAATCTTTTTGGGACAAGTCCAACGCCATGTACTTAATGGACGACAAATTGTATACATTGACCGAATTGAACACAAAAGGCATTTGCCAACCAATTAAAGGAGATGTAAGTTTATAATCCTAGGGCATAATGCTTGACTTCCTCTAACACTATCAGGACAATATTCAAAAGTACCAGTGGGGCTTTTCATTTCTTCAGCTCTTTGTTATGACAGTCCTATTACAATTTTGGACCTTTGGTCTTGTTTCAATGTGGACGAACGCACATCGTACGCTCAGACTCAACAAAAATGCACCTCCCTCGAAAGGATGGAAGGGTCTCCTTGAGTTTACAGCTGCGATCCATCTCGAGCTTGAGAGTATAGGTATAGATCCAGACGTCACGGAAGATGAGCGCCTTGAGTGTGAAATTGAGAAACTACTACAAGGTGGATCCATATCTTCACCGCAACTAACAGAGGGATCTTTTAGCACATTACAATGGATATGGAAGCACAAGTGGCACTTGCTCGCGGCGGTGTTTTTCGTTTTATATATTATTCTGGAGCATGTTTTACGTTTCTATGGGCTTTACTCTCAGCAATACCCTGGTTCTTGGGGTCGAGAAACGTACAGTAATGGAATTTTGTTCTCGATCTTATATGGGACTCTCTGCCTAGCCTTGTCTTTTGTTTTTGGGAAAGATTTCCTTGGAAGAATTATTGTTTTCTTGATCTTTGGAGGGTTATGTGTTCCGTTTCTCTTTTACGACGTCATTGACCGGGACTTGGTCCTGCCAGGAGTCTTTATAGGTTCAGGTCTCGCACTAATCCTGGGGTCTACCAGAGGCAGTCAGCGGGTCATATTTGGCGTCCTATTTTCATGCAATTATGTTGCTATACTGATCTATTTTATCAGCAAAACTCCGTCCTTATCACCTCTGGCATCCCCTGTTATTATCGTGAGCTAGTATAGCAATGTTTTTGCAAGTGCTTGTACGGAATGCTTGTTATTTATAGATAGCAAAACCAGCTAAATTATAATATTTCAGTTATTGCAATCTCGCTTCTTCTGTTTTTGACAAAGCGGTAGCCGCCGCCTATAACAATAACATGGTATAGAACTTCACCTGGATGGCATCGAAAGGCGATCGCCACCTCTATTTCTAGCATTAGAATTGAGCTTGAGTCTCCTATTCGAGACACTATTAACATGAATTAATCCGCGGGAAGGGTTTATAAGGCTATAGACAAGAGTTGAGCAAGTCACACAATCTCTTAGCCATGATGGTTGGTTAACTATATTCGATAGTGAAGCCTTTATAAGCGTGTGGGGCGTATCGATTGGATTAGGGCCCTCACCTAAAAGGCAGGAAAGCGTGTAATTATTATTGAACCATTTTCCTCTAGCTTAAATATATCTTATGTCCAATAAATGGCTCACTTCAGAGGAGCGCTTGAGACTCTAACATGCCTGTTTACCTGTTAAATGACTCTATAAATAGCTCATTGGAATGTTGTTTTAAAATAGCTTTAAATTTAGGACAAGTAAATACGATAAAATCCTACGACGTCTGTTTCATAAATATTAAAACCATCAATCTCCTATCTCATAGTTATCTGTAAAATCAGCTCAAACAGCTCGGGCTTTGTTTTCAGTTAGGATTCATAGTCATCGGCAAGACAAGACATTCTATACTTACCAGGGCAATGAGAATTCTCTCACGTGCAACAA
Source organism: Fusarium avenaceum (assembly GCA_025948275.1). NCBI lineage: Eukaryota > Fungi > Ascomycota > Sordariomycetes > Hypocreales > Nectriaceae > Fusarium > Fusarium avenaceum. Next base: position 473,442 of record CP109669.1, read on the forward strand.
CTTAGCTATTGGTTCTTGCTGAAATGTGTTGGGTCTAAGCATTATCACATGCCATCGTACGTTTTGCTTCGTATAAGACCAACAGGGTCCCACTACGGCCGGGTAAGCGGCACATCTTACGGCCGAAATAATCCCATCATTCGAATTTTACAACACTCCGCCCTTGTTCTCCTTTATTATTATCATACCTGTGGAAGTCTTTAACAGGTTTCTACACAAAGAAAACACCGCGTGGGCTCCCTCCCGATTACCATCGACATATATTATAATGACTTCATCACAGCTCTCTTTCCTCGACCGGTTCATTCGGGCATCAGCCGGATACATGATTCCCACAGTTTTGCTGGTAGCTAATCTCGCTGCTTACCTGAATAAAGATCAAAGCAGACCTTATGACATTCTTGTTATTAACGCCTTTGCCAACTTCTTTTTACTCTATGCGTATCGCAGAGGCGATCGAACCGCTCTAAACATCCGACGCAATAGCGCTGTACCATCCTGAAGGTTTTCAGCCCCAGGTTCCGCACTCAAGAGGTAGAGGAATGTCAGGGTGAGTTAAACCTCCTCCTATTACTAATTGCATTACTGAGGTTTCCAAGGTTTGCGAGAGGATTCTGGCCGCTGGCCCGGCGTGTGTTGTTATTGAGGGTGCTATCAAGGTATGAAATATTTGGAATAATGTTATCGCCATACTAAAATTTACTATCAAGGGGACGGTCCTTCAGGTTACCAAGTACAAAGTAACTTGATATCAGCCTCTTATGAATAGGTTTTTCAGATTCTGCGATTAAGCATGATTCTAATATGGGGACCTGCACCACTTTTACTTGTCGGGCTGGACCAGATGGCGGGGCATGTGAACTTTGCTATTGTGTGCTATCTATCGATATAGGTACTAATACTCAAACTTTTAGTCTGCTAGTAGGAATTACGATACGACTGCGAGAGAGGAAACCATTGCCGGTGCACTCGAGCATTACTCCAAAAAGAATAACTCAAAAATGAGTGGTACCCCATGTCGAGATCTGACCTACCGTGGGGCTTGGACTTCGTATTTTACTGTCGGACCTGTAAAGAGTTTTGATCATAAGTTACACTGTGGACCAGGACTTGACTTGGATAACTGCGCCTCAGGAGGCAAGGATGACCTTCATTAGGCAGGGCTAGATATTTTAACCCCCCAGCGTCTATTCCTAGAAATTCTTTAATTTATTCTAATCCTGCCAACAATACTACTCGCAAGCTGATCTGGCCCCTTGTTTAAAACGTTGTCCAACACCAGTAGACTTCGTTTTCATCACGCCATGCAGATAGTACTAGTCAAGAAGGACTGTAAGCAGCTTAGCCTCACGCTGAATGGGAACACCTTCCGAATATGTACACTTCAGGGAGAGACTCAAGCTTTCTGGCTTTTTATCGGAGCAGTTTTCAAGCGATTAATTAACCGGACCGCAAATGAAGAAGTGGTAACGCATTGATCAATTCATAAACCTTGCCACTAACAGGCGGCAAAATACAGGCGTCTATTACTCTTACCTTTCGTTCGCAGATACATAAATGAGGTTGTGCTTTACAATGGAGATCAAACCATTGCAGAAAATAATTACGTTTTATATCCTCTGCAAGGCACCCGACGGGCTATGATAAGAGGAGAAGCACGGGAAAAGAATATGTAAGGGGCAAGTAAAATATGGCCTAAAGAAACTCATTTCCCTCTACCCCCCAGGGGAATATATGTGACTTTCCATGCTAGGCATGGATTATAGGCAGCAGCTTGGCAGGGTAGCGGGTCGAGATTTACCCAACCAGGCTACCCTATTTCGCTGACCCATTTATGGCTACAGCGCCAGAAAGATATTGCTGACGAAGTATTATGTGCATAGTCATGTGATCCCCAGAGGTAAAGAGTGGTAAGGTTAGCAGTGAGAAGAGACTCAAGTGTAGAGAACATTTGTAGTAATTAGTATTATATAGAAATGCGTTTTCGCCGTTATACCCAGCGCTTCTACCGTGTGGACTTAAAGATCAATTTCCGGGATTGATGTAATTTAAGATTGCAAGCTTTATCTAATCGATTAGCCATTGATAAGTCCATAAGTAAAGATAAGATAGGAATAAGATATAGACAAGATAAACATAAAATGAAATACCTTCATTTGTAATTACCTTATATAGATAGAATATAACCTTATAATTAGGTTAAATCGAATAAATAAGGGTATAATATTAATTCGATTTAAATAGGGAAATCCCTAATTTAAATTGACTTGACTTGAACTGATTCGGCTTGATTTGATTTGTTAGGAGAATTAACTCTTGTCAAAGTGCAATCTAATCACACCTTATCTTATCAGCATACTGCACTCTCAGTCACACACGGACTAGATAATTAGCTTGCAGGTGCCGGTTTTTAGCTACGAGTGTGTCACCTGGTAAAAATATAAATCAATTTCTAGAACGGTGTGAGAAAAAGCCCGTCAATTATAGAACCTCAAAAAGGAGTGCTTTTATTAGGGAAAATAGCACAGACCAGGCAATGCAGGTAAGAGCAGTTAAGCTCATGAACTAGTAAGGCCGAGGTCTTACAAGGAGAGTTTCAAGACCGCATTTCAAGCTTCATAGTTAATAATCATAGAGACTGGGTTGGTTGATCATCCAGGATGATACGCACATAGTCATGCCAGTCATCGTACCAACCACTATTAGACCATGTAGCATTGGAATATTCCCAATACATGGATACCATAACGAAAACTCCCAGTCAATAATAACTAAGCCACTGTCGTCTTAAACCATTATATTCTTCCTTTGGAATTCGTTGTGCGTGAAAACCGGGGTGCTATCAATACGAAGCGCGGAAGGCAGAACATTCCGATAAAAGCGAGCCTTATAGGTCGTGCGTTCGCCAGTTGCAACCAATTGAAGTAGAGACAAGGCATACATATGTATTTACTTACTGTGTAGGGCTCCTAACAAATCAAATCCTTTCAAATCAAGTTAATGTAGGTCAATTTAAATTAGGTGTTTTACCATTTAAATTAAATCATTCCTTTATCCTTAAATATTTATTAAATGTTTAACTTTATTTTTACATAAGGTATTTATTTTCCTTTTAAGAAAATAAAAATATCTTATCTTCTCTCTATCTTATCTATATCTTCTCTTCTTCCTATTTTATCCAGATCTTATCTTTCTACTATCTTATCTATATCTTTTCTCTGTTATCTTGATACGTGACCGTATTGATATAATAAGGTCCACAATCAACCTGACTCAAATCTCTCAAATCAATTCAATTCCGACCTCTATTAATTAAACCCGAAGGTTAAATAAATTCCCCTGAATCGATTTAAGATTTAATTTACTGGGAGCGGTGCATACACTTCGCTACATTAACTAACTAAGCGCCAGATGTAGTGGGCCCAACTCCACGTTCTTACCTTCGCCATTACGTCAAACTTGTGGGTGACACTTAATATAAATTGGCGTTACCACTTAATGTACATCTCTACTGTCTCACGTCTAGTATTGAACAAGCCTGGGAGGTTAAATCTTACTCATTACAGCGAGGTATTTCAATATTCTCCCAGAGGTGGTCCTGGCCTGAACAAAAATTTCTCTGCACTGTTCTATTTTTAGAATGTGGTTTCAGGGTAACTACCAACAACATGAACGAAATAGACAATTCAAGGCCTGCTGTGGATGAGACTCGCCTCCTATTCAATCAACTGCATGAAATGGAATAGAAACCTGCTCTTCATACTAAAATTATGGAGGATCGCTGGCAGGATGTCCAGGCTGTAAATTAAGGGGCGATACTAGGCAACAGCGAGAAACAGCATAAATGCAGGACCGGATGGACACTCTTTTCCAATCATCGAAACTCATCCTCATCGGTGGCAGTCTTAATTACTGTGCTTAAATCCAAACACTGTTCATCTTCTCCAGCTGTTTCTTATCAAAAAGCAAACAAACAAATCTTGAATCTTTATCTTTTCTTTCAGACACCCAGCTACAGTATGTCACACTATCCTGTCTATCTTATCGAGTCCCTAGGAGCCCCCCGAAACCACCATGCTCTCTTTGTCCAAACCAATGAGGACGAAACAGGATCTCTTTTTAATGTCACAGGCAACATCCGGAGCGGAATGGAATTAGAAATTAAGGAACTGAGTGAAAAGCCCGAGCTGTCACAAACCTTCATGTCAAAGTCGCAACTGGGGTGGATCAAGGCAGGCGACCTTCCTCGCGTGGAGGCCATTTGCCGGTCCAATCCGCCACCCGCCAAGCAGTTCGATGGACCTAAGCGAATCGACAAAACTAAGCCCCTTCGGCGGTGTCAGGAGTGGACAAGTGAAATCGTCGCGTCTCTTAGGGCCGAAGGTATCCTCTGCTAGGAGGTGGCAGCTTTACCGCTACCCTTATGTCAAACGTTGGTGGGACCTCAGCACAGTGGCCAGTCGGCATGAAGCTCTAGCGCTGGATATTATATGATTGGATGGATCTGTTTTGAGTCGTTATGCGATCAGATTGGGTGGAAGTTCTTGCATGGATATGTCGCTCGAGAATGAAAGAGGGACTGGTTGTTGTCGTCAAAAACATAATGAGTTATCTAAAAGTTAAGATGTAATCTAAAATCTCCCCCAATGTCGAAAACCCCCAAGAATAATATTTATGTACATGTAAGCCGCCATCCTTCTCACACTGATGCCGGCTCTAATCTAACTCTGCTCAATGTCTACTGGTAAAGACAGTTGATACGAAGACCAGTAGCGAAGTAGGGACCGACAATGGGAATGAAGTCAAGAGCATAGGCAGCAATGGTTCCCGTCTTTCCGCAGCCACCGGAACCAACAGCCTGGGAAGAGACGCGAGCTTGGTAGGCATCAGCGCGGAGAGATCCATCACGGTTGTAGACGTTCATGCGCATGATGCTAGGAAGCCAAGTACCCCACTTCAATCCGGTGCACTCCATACCCTCCAAGGGACAGTCCTTGTTCTTGGGGCACTTGACATTGGAGCGGCCACCGCAGGCAGAGTTAGCCTTGCCCGGCTTACCCTCCTGCCAGGTAAATCCATAACAGTTGTTGTAGACAGTGTAACCGTTGGCCTTGCCAATTCCATCGGCCATTCTCCACATGGAGCGGATCAGGGCATCGCGCATCTGCCATCCGGTCAATCTACCGACAGCGCCCCACTGGCCATCGAGGACGAAGTTGGTGTTGACGCCATTACCAGCGCTGGGGCCGTTGCAGAACTTGCTCCAAGCGCCACGGCTGACGTCGGAGAGTCCTCCGTTTTGGTTGCTTGAGTCGTACATGCGCTGCCAGAGCATGTAGAAGGTGTCGACATCGCCGACGTTGACGAGGCGGTCGGTGTACATGCCGTGGACTTTAAAGATCCAGCTGTCTCTGGTGTCGAGGGCGGCGGTCTCATTTCCGATGGCGGCTTCCTGTCGGGCAGCTTCTTCCTTCACGGCTTCAAGCCAATGGGTGGGGTCGCCCTTGTGAAGCTCGACCAACTCGGGAGACTGCTCTGCTTGTTCGACAGATGGCTGAACTTCCGCTGGCAAGGCAAGAGCGAGAGGAATGCTCGCAAAGAGTGCGAGGACGGAGGAAGAGATCTTCATGATGAAAGATGGTTGATGAACTTGAGAGATGTCCGAGTGAGTTGTGTTGGGATGAGGATCTTTTCGTTATCTGAGGAAGTTGCTGTTCTTTATATATTGGCAAAGATCAAAGCACCAGCGAGTGTCTTCGGAGTGTATCGCTACGTTTTCGTGTACATGCGAGCAATACTCGTACCAAGACTGCTTGCCCCTGGTAACTATTGATAACGAAAACTTAGATTTGTTAGTGGTCTGGTTTAACCGTTTACATGTGGAGAACACCACGTTGCACACGAGCCACGTCCCCACGGCGGTGAGAAGGCTAGTGATTTCTACCATACCACTTTTACGATCTGTATCCAAAGTCAACGTTTACTAGCTCGATATGGACTGCCAATGAGATCAGTTCTTACTCCGTATCTGGCAGGTGGTTCTTGGTGGCTAATAAATGCTATGACGTTTATACGAACCTGACACAGTGGCTTGCCCGAAGAACTGGCAGTGCTAGTCTTAGCCTTCCGTTAGGCTGGTTCCTCAATGTTGGAAGATCATCTACCAATCTGATAGGCTCGGGAACTCGGCACGCCAGCTGGTCATGTTTATCGCCTTATCATTGCCGCCGTGGGGCTGTGATCGATTAGACTTACCAGGGAGCAACCGTGCTTAGGCTTCCGGCAATTGGAAACTGTAATCTTGCACGAATCACGCAAGAGAATGTCAAAGCTTAGACCCTGACGTCTACCTAGCGGTAAGTCTGGGCCTTTCTAGAAAGCTATCAGCAGACGAAGCTTAAACTTTAAATGCTTCTACGGGTATCTAGTCAGGCGCGATTAATTTCGTAACGACATATAAACTTTCTGCCCCTTGCAAACCAAACTGTATTAGGCATTTCGTCTCCAATCTTTGAACCGATTGGGAAAAAGTCAATTGAATCTCGCATTTGGTCTGCAGAGCGAGTCATGACCCCTTCTATTTGGATTCCAGAAAGAAGGCCAAGCGCTGGCGGCCGATCCAATGATGCCCCATATGACATTTCGGCAGTTGCGAATTGATCTATATACCTGCCACTATTAGCTAGCTCTGCCTTGTAGTGCACAGAAAATTGCGCATTTTATAGTTTGGGCCTGTGTAGTTTCACGATCAGCTGAGACAAAAAAGCCAATGCCCTACGGCTTATCCGAACGGTGCTTAGTAGGTAGTCTAGTCGCGATAGCATATCTACCCACATTCCGATAAACCTACTTATATTATATGGAGACTCAAAGCTGAACATCTATATACCTATACGATTCAAGCTCTCATTTCCCCATGAAAGCTCTTCTATGACTTCACCATGCGTTCTTTAACCCTACTATCATTTATTGCTCTTTGCACTCCGACGATATGCAACAAACTCAGCAGAACAGAGTTCAATATCTTGATATCTTCAAGACAATCACTCATTTTGTTCACTGCGGATGGTTGTAAAGACTGTCTTCGCGTACAAGAACTGTTAGACAATGCAGCCCCGGCTCTCACCAAGACAGCGATTGCCTCGGTCAATTGCAATGATCAGCCGGCAGCTTGTGATGATGCCAAGGTATACACTGTCCCTACGTTGAAATTCACAACAGGCAACGGCGACTTGGTTCCCTACAAGGAGGCTTTGGATGCGTCTTCGTATGTTTCTATCTCCGTCTCTCCTTACACATAACTGATCATAATTGCAGAGTCGTGAAGTACATTGACAGGCAATCTGGTTCTCCGGTCAAAAGTCTGACTGATCAGGGCTACATTGACTTTGCAAAGTCAGCCCGAGTGGCGGTCGTTGCATTTCTTGGCCCATCAGACTCTCCCGAACATCGCGAGAACTTCAACACTGTTGCTGAACGGTGGCGAGCTCACTACAGCTTTGGCTCTGTCGATAGTTTAGAGGCGCACAGCACAGAGCCCTCCATCGCCGTTTATACCGCGGAGGAAGACCAGCCTGTCTACTACCGCGGGGACTTCAATGTCGATGACATTGAGACATTCTTGCGAGATGCAACTACCCCGCTGATCCGAGAGTTTGACCCGGACACTCATGCACAAGCTGTTGAGGTAAGTCAGTAGTCCTTGAAGTATTCACTTAACTGACCGTTCCAGGATGGCAAACCATTGGCTCAAATCTTCTTTGACAAACACGAGGAAAGGACTGGCCTTGTGAAGTCTTTGATACCTCTTGCCAAACAGTATAAGGATCAGGTAGCCTTTCTGACCGTCTATGCCCCGGATTACCCTGCGACATGCAAGCAGATGCATCTTGGAACCGATATCAAGCGTGGATTCGCCATTGCCAACCCGCAAGGCAGGGCTTATCCTATGTCGACGACGGTCTTCAACGCCAATAGGGTTGCCAAGCACGTATCTGCGTACTTGGCAGGGACACTGACACCAACTATCAAATCGGAGCCAGTACCTCCCCAGTCTACTTCCCAGCCTTTCTTGACCACATTGGTGGGTAGCACCTTTGACGAGTTCGTATTTGACAAGTCCAGAGATGTTCTTGTTGAGTTCCATGTCCCGTGGTGTCAATATTGCACAGAGTAAGTCAATCACTCTTATCCACATACCTGAACTCATTTTGTACAATTACTAACAAACCTCGATAGCCTTCAAGCCGTGATGAACAAGCTTGGATCCAGGTACTCCAAGGCTGGTCTCTCTAAGCAGGTTTCTATAGCTGCAGTCAACGTCGATGCCAATGACGTGCCTATCGAGATTGACTCATACCCGTCCATCAGATTATATCGGGCTGGCACGAATGAGATCGTATCCTTCCAAGGCAATTTTACTGAGATGCTGACAGAAGAGCAGCTAGATAGTTTCATTTTCAAGAGTGGGAGCCATGGAGTTAGTGTGTTCAATCAGGATAATGTAAAGCCTCATGATGAGCTTTAGGTATATAGATCTTTGTTTATAGACTAGTTAATTTTGATGCGTGTTAAATCACGCACTTCACATTTCTTTCCTGCTTATACTAAAGCACAGGCATAATAATGTAATCTCATAAGTAAGCTGCCAAGGCGACTCTTGGGAATCCTTTACCTCCCCGCGGTCTCTTATTGGTTAAGCCTTGAACCCCACAAACTGCGCCACTCTAGGCTGAATAAAAGAGAAAACAGGAAACAAGTTAAACTCGCGTTTTCAATAATCATACACACTTCGATAAAACGAAATGCCTCAAACTGGTGCTTGTAATACTTCAGCGTTAGGCATCCGCCTTCAGGGCGGCCAACCTTCATTTTCTCCCGGCGACACTATCATCGGATGTGTGTACAGAAAGGCTCCCGCCGTGAGCCCAGACGCATCGGTATCCATAACTCTATGCGGGAGGACCAAGTCCAAAATGGTGGTCAGTACCACTAATAGCAACACTACCTACCGCGGCCGCTTCAATATCATTCCTGAAAGGGCCTGTCGCCAAAAGATCTTCCAAGGCCCGCTACATATCGAGAGCTATAACAATGAGCAGGTGTGGCCTTTCGCCATAACGCTGCCACAATACGTCGACCCGAAATACGTGCAGGGCGAAAGGCAGAAAGAGAGCTATTTGCCGTTGGGTACGGCGGATCATATTCTGCCATCGACCTTTACACATCCCACCTCTGGATCTACTGAGGCTTTCGTCGAGTACTTTTTGCAAGCTACCCTGGTACTTACAGGGCAAGGTCATGTTGAACGGCCTGTAGCTACGCTCCCAGTCGTATTGTCCAGTCGAAACCCAGACCCTCCCAGGGCAGATTTTGGGCTCAAAGGATCAAGAAACCGCCAGACGGTGTCGACTTATCATCTCCTCCCGGGCATGGAAGATGCCAAGTTGTCATTTTCGCAAAATCTGAAGCAAATCTTCGCTGCCTCAAGCGTCCCTACCTTTCTGTTTGACATTCTGGTCGACGTTCCAACGATCATTCAGCTGGATAACCCAAACCCTATACCATTTAGGATACATGCCATTCCAGATTGGAAGGCGACAAGCGAGGTCATCAGAGATATTCCTCAACAGATCAAGTTAACATCAGTTTCCATTCGGATTGTTTCCAGCACGGAGATTCTCTGCGAAGGGACGTTTTCTCCTCACGACAAGGAGAAAAGGAAAGAGACAGACCTTAATATCATGAATTCTCTTGGTGGATTGAAGAAGGATTTAACTATTCCATTCACGGAGAAGTCATCTCCTATCGATATCGGAGAGTTGATCGGTTTGCGTCTTGGGCATTCAAGTCCTGGGTTCCCCAAGGCCTACGGTTTAGGAGATGTCCGCTTCTGCCCCAATTTCACCACATACAACATTCGCCATTCGCACAAGCTAAACTGGGCAATCTTGGGCGAGATAGTAGGAGAACCCTTTGGTGCGTCAGGGACAGTGGCCTTGCAGCTATTGATGCCAAGTGATGACGGAAGGGAAGTGAATCAGCAGGGTTCTATTGCGAGGGCTGAAAACGGACTAGAAAGCGAAGCTGGTCCATCTCGATTGCAACGGAATGAGTCTTGGATCCAGCCGCCAGATGCAGACGATGCGCCACCTAGCTTCAATGAAGTGGTACGAGATGATGCGAAGCAATATCCACCAGAGAAGGGCGGTATGTAGATTTACGTCGTATCACCCGCGAAGATTAGAGTAACCACATTTTCATCTTATAATACCACCTTCCTTTAATATCACTAGAACAACCTCAAAATATAATTATATGTCAGCAGATAAAAAATAGTAGAAGAGAAAGAGGTCGGCATGACTCATTAGCGGAAATTACTAAATGGCGCAGCAAGTCCTTTATCTCCAGACCCCGCTTTTCTTCTCACTTCCGCCTCCATAAGTAATAGAACGCGGAAGCAATACTATCCTCGTGTTCTTCATATCCAAGGGGGCTAATATTCCAATAACTTAATTCCCAAACAGAAGAGCAACACCCAAAATAATGGCAACAGACACATCCAGCCAAGAACCCCGAGGCAGGCTCCGTGATGTCATACCAGAGGCGCATCTTGGATTCTGGCCACCTGGTCCAAAGAACGGCATCACAGATGTGCCTGGTGTCCTCGCCCATACAAAGACGATTCGCGACGAGAGCGGGCAAGTCAACACAGGAGTAACAACAATCCTCCCTCGACGAGACTGGTTTCATAAGGCCTGCCATGCCGGCGTCTTCCGTCTGAACGGCTCTGGAGAAATGACTGGCACCCACTGGATCGAAGAAAGTGGTCTCTTGCACACGCCCATCATCATCACCAATAGCTTTGCCGTGGGACCTTGTTATACTGGAATCTACAAGTATGCTATCGAGCATTACGGAAAAGGCGAGGAAGGCGTTGATTGGTTCCTTCTGCCGGTCGTCGCAGAGACATTTGACGGGCATATGAATGATCTGAGACAGTTTGCCGTGGAGCCGGATCATGTTGTGGAGGGCATCACCAATGCTTCCGAGGGGCCGATTGCAGAGGGCAACGTTGGTGGCGGAACAGGTATGCTGTGTCAAGGTTGGAAAGGTGGCACTGGTACCAGCAGCAGAGTTGTGGCTGGTGCAGACGACAAGTCGTATACGGTTGCAGCCCTTGTGCAGGCCAACTACGGCCGACTCCAGCATTTGCATATCTCGGGCGTCCCCGTCGGAAGAATCCTGCAAAAGAGAGCCGCAAACGACAAGGCCGCTGCTGCCCATGATAAGGCGTATGACGAAGCAAAGGACAAAAAGGACGGGTCCATCATCGTCATCCTCGCGACAGACGCACCGCTTTTACCCGGCCAGCTCAAGCGTTTAGCCAAGCGCGCAACCATGGGCCTTGCGCGTGTGGGAAGTTATGCTCACAACCCCTCGGGAGACTTGTTTCTAGCGTTTTCCACAGCTGCCGAGATTCCTGTACAGACAGTTACCGGTCAGCACAGAGCCGTTGATCCTTTCAAGCCTGGGGTGATTGATGTGGAGGCAACTGATAACCAGACTATCAATGGCTTGTTTGAAGCGGCGGCTGATGCTACGGAGGAGGCTATTTATAACGCGCTTTGTATGGCTGAGACTATGACGGGCAATATGGGTCGAACAGTAGAGGCTCTACCGTTGAAAGCTACGAGGGAGATTATAGTCAAGTTTAAAGAAGCGGAGGATTCATTCTGAGAGATACAACAAGTAGGTAGCCTGCTCCCTATTTACTGTAACGTCTTGAAAGGCCGAACTTAGACAAACCCAACTGCTGACTCCCTTCTCACCAATCAATTCGGGATACTACTCTAGGGTCTCATTGCACGGCAGCCTTTTGGGGTCTTGTGAACCTTACGATGGGTTGCTGTAGTGGTAGGTGACGAATAGGTGGTAAGAGTTGCTGCACCCGTTTGAGTTGCCTTGGTGGATGTGATCGTGTCAGGATTGCCAGTTACTTCGTTGGTAGTTTGGACAGCCTGAAGAGTCGAGAGCACTTTCGAAGCTGGTTGAGTCTCTGCAACAACTGAGTTTGAAGTCTTAGCGACCGCACTTGAACTTGAACCCGATGGTTTTTCGGCAGGGACATCAGACTCATCCAAGTGATGGAGGAGGGAGCCCCAGCCGAGTCCATCGTAATGGCCCGAACCTTCACCCCAAGATCCAGCTCCGCCCTCAAACCCTTTGAAGAATTCTAGAGAGTTGTTCAGGTAGGCTGTAGTCCAAGGGGCTTTGAGTCCTTTGATGCGAACATAGTGACTGTGAAGCAACTCCCATGCCGGTCGGATCGCACCGCGAGAGGCTTCGCTGATGACATCAAAAGACACGATTCCGTTGGTGTAGGGCTCGAACGGGACGTCGTTGCCCAGATTATAGCGGGCAAAGTACTCGGCTCTGGATGAAATTTTAGATTAGCAAAACGCAATTTAACGTGATAGACCTCGATGAAAGAGTGTAGCAACATACCCAAGAAGAATGCGGCTGTTGTTGTAAGCAAAGAGATCCTCTCCTTGATTCCATGCCTGTTGTCCGATAACTCCCAACAGCTGGAAATTCATCGCCGAATGTCCCTGGTCCCGTCCAGACTCCTGTCCTTGTCCAAGTAACGCCCCGGTGCCCGGCTCCTTGACGATATTCGAGATAGCGTTGTTAATAGCCCCATTGCCAACGCCGTTCTTGAAGTAGTCAACAGCAAAGTCCCACGTGGTCTGGTTGTTGGTGACTACCGCGATAGCTAGAGCGGAAGCAATGTTTCCCTGCTCCCAGTTCGCAAAGAAGTGCTTCACGTTGTGCTGTGACCCAAGCACCTGGTTAAGAAAATCGAGGTTCATGGGTAGGAATACCTCATTCAGTAATGCAACAACGCTGGAGAACCCCTTCTGGGCAAATGGCTTGTAGTCGCGGAGGAGTTCGGCAGCATTGGCAAGCTGGTATCCTTGCAGTCCCGCTGAAAGGTAGGCATCGTCACCGCCGCTGAAAGTTTCCAATTTGTCTGCCCACGCGACGAGGATGCTGGATGCAGTGTCCGCGTACTGGTCTTCTCCTGAGATCTTCCATCGTAGTGCGAGATTGAACGCCGCCGCTGCATCGTGCCATAGGGCCTCTCCGTTTTGGCCTCGGTTGATGTCTTTGACTGCATTATTCTTGTAGTCGGCGCTGGAGAATGGGATGCTGGTTAACTTGTTCCAGGACGCAGTCCATGGCTCTTTTTTCGCAGCAAGTTTCGTTTTGATGCGGTCGATATCTGTCTGGCTGACTAGCAGGCCAGGGTGAGTGAACGCGAAAGTGAAGGTAAAAAGATGAAACAACAAGAAATGGTAAAGGAGTGTCATGGTGAAAAGAACGTGCAAAAAAGGAATGTGGTAACTAAAAGTCAAAGTAGCAAAGAGATAAAAATGATGTGGAATCACGATAAAGGCAGAGGTAATATCTTAAAGAGAAAATGGTTGTTGAAATCTATCGCACGATAGCCATTAATCTGACACGAGACTATTCATCCCTACAAAGCACAAATTTCGAGCAGCGACCAAACCTTCCTTCTAGTGTTATTTCGGATGCTAGGCGCCAAGCCGCTCCAATCAAGGCAGCTGTCAGCCTGTTAGTCAGGGGACTGACTTTTAGTCTGAAACAAAGCCATAACTGAAGGGTTACGCTAATATTAATTCCTAGGAAAAGCGGCGGCTAGCATGAGATGATGGCTCGCTTATACGGAATGTGGGGTAAGGTTTGTTATCATGAGTCTACAATCTAAAATCAGTAAGATGTCTTTACCAAGATTACGGGTTGACGCTGTTCTGGCCAGAGGGTCATATGTGAGAGTGTGAATCTGGAAGCCTGAGTCAGAGGCGTGGTATAATAAGTTGTGTTTTGTTATGCTTGAGGTGGTCGATGTGACAGTGCAGAAGCGTGTTTGATCATTGACCCTGTCCAAACAAAGCATGGATGATGGATGATCTTCGCACAGAATACGAGTTAGCGATGGAATTACGCGTATAAATTTAAAGTGTTAAAATTCCTTTAAAGTATTGTACTAACTATTCTCGGCCAAAAATGACATTAACCTGCAATACTACCAAGCTCCAACGATAACACCAACCAAACTGCAAATCTCACTCCCGGCAACCAGGTTCTGACCTCCAACGTACCATTCCCCTCTTTTCCCATCCTCGTTTCGGGGTTTCGCAAGGCGGGTGACGTGAGTGATGTCAAGTTTGATCAAGACCCTGGGGGACTGAAGGAACTGGTTACAGTGATGGTACTGCCCCTTTTACAATTTGAGACATGTCCAATCTTGCAGCTTGTAAGCGCCAGCCTCGTCTTCACATTCTCTTGATGAAATCCGATATCATATTTGGCCTGAATGCTGTAATAAATCTCAAGAGCAGCTAGCAACCTAGTCCATTCCAATCCACACCATACCAGTCGTATCCATCGTCGTGTCCGCCCAAGTACCAGCCGACCACTTAAGCCTATCCTTCGTCGCCTCAATAATATTCGTAGCGCAACGCAGATTTGTGTTTTGCTCAGGGAAATCAATGTGGCAGATCGCCCCAAATGCAACAGGCTGCTTGGCGAACGAGCCGTTATACCACGGAGCATCCTGGATCGGCGTATCCTTCTTGAAGAACGACGTGCCTGAGCGAACATTCTTGCCGTCGTACTCGGAATCCCACGCCAGCCACATCACCTTTGCGCGGTCGAACTGTCGGCCGGCCCACGTCTCCATGTTGACAGTGCAGGCTGTGCGCGTGATGTTGGTGACGTTACAGCGGAGCGATCTCCAGCCCTTGGGCTGCACGATGGATGTGAACCAGCACTGCACCTTGGGCTCGGTCTTGTACGGCTTGGCGAAGTACACGCGGAAGCTGGCGTTTTGGGTGGGTGCTCGGCCGGGAAGCTCGGAGCTGTCTAGTTCGCCGTATTGGAAGTTGATGTTGCTGTTGCCAGGAAGCGTCAGCCAGTTAGCTTCTGTGTTAAACACAATACTGCTCCAGCTTGACAGCTTCAGGTCGAAGCCTTCTTTGCCGAGATTGAGAGTCTCGACGGCAATGTTTGGACCGTGAGGAGAGATGATATCCATTTGGCGAAGACCATAGATGACTCGTGGTGTTGAGGACAGGCTCTTCTCGAAACGCACTGTCGTGCTGCGCGTCATGTTGGTCTCCATCTTCCAGCCAATATCCAGTGCCCTTACACCTCCCGTCTTAGGCCTATCCTGCTCATTATCATCTCCACTTTCGAGTCCTGCCGCCACAGCAGAATCATCCTGAGTATCTCCCCAGATTGGACCCATTCTGTACAGGCCAGTTCGTTTACCCGAGGTTGAAGTGTTGACGCTTCGTCCCCAGAAACCTTTGAGATGGCCACCAGCCAGCAGGGGATCGTAGTGCTTGAGGGCCAGTCCTTCGAAGGAAGTATTCCCGCGTTGGCCTTTGCCATCTCGCGAAGGCTGCCAGTTGTCGGCCTGGCCCATGAGATCAGGCCCTCGGTTGGTATACAGACGAACTGCAGTGACTCGCTCCTTTGCATTGGACTCATCCGTGGGACGACCGACTTCAATGGAGCAAGCAACGACCCTTTCTCCATCTTCGGGATGCAAGTTCAAAGTGACCTGCTTTCCAGTCCCAACAGCTCCAAGATTGGTAACCAGACCGTTGGAGTATCGAGTTCTCATTCCACTCACAACGCCACGGTCTGAGACCTCGACGATAATTTGCAGCAGAGCGAAAGTAGGCTTGATAAAGTCAAGATTACAGAACAAAGTTCCCTCATCTGATCCAATGGGAGGGGCTAGACGCAAGTGCTCACTGATATCGTTTTTGTCCGCCACGAGTGAAGCGACCTTATCTGCCTCCTCTTGGCTTCCAGATGCACCTTCGAGCAGAGGGTGGTACGTCTGTTCTTCGTCGCCGAACAATTGCAGCTTACGGGGTGTTCGTTCCAGAACAACCTTCGGCAGTCTCTCTCTGAACGAAACTGGGCTTTGGAATTGTTCACCTCGGGTCTCGTCGGTTGACAATTTGGGTTTCGACGTGACGAGGTCCACTTCTGTGACAATCTTCATCATCTGGAAGCGGCATGCTCTCCTCGCGAGTTCCATGCCCTTGTAGCTGGCTGAAAACTTTGACTCGTCATCAACCTTGACAAGGGTAGTGTTGTCGGCAAGAGTGCCTGTATCCATTGACTTGTCGAATTTCTTTGTTCCGGCGTCAATGTCGAAGAGGTCCGAGGAAATGTTTCGGTAAATCTAGAAGCCTCACATCAGCAGTTCATTCTCATTTATCCAAGATGGGTCAGACTTACGTTCTTGTAGTCCATGTACGCATCCAGAAGGGCGTTGGTGTAGATTGCAGCATTCTCGTACATGATTGGCGAAAGCTTTTCCGGTTTCAACATCATGAAGCTTCGCAGAGCTTCATACTTTGTGAGGATCGCACTTCAAACGTTAGAATGGATCAGGTAGTTGTATCATAGGGTGAATCTCACTAAGTTCGCTGAGGGGTCTTTGCTACCAGGTCTGGGAATCTGGCCGCAGTCTGCATCAATGTATCGATACTCCAAGGTTCGTCCACTGTTACACCGTATCAGTAGGTATTGGCATTTCCCTCGCCTGGACAGGAAGTTGAGGAGTCATACTTGGCTTGATGCTTCCACCACCAGACCAACCAACTTGGATTGTGGTCTCAGTGTTTGCTTGGATGTTGTTCTTTGCCACTTTCACCTTGGCTTCGGCTTCAAGCTCAACGGGGCCGATAGTCAGAGCAACCTTGGCCCTAAAGTAGAGTCAGCTTAGTAGAGATTAGAACCACATGTGGACATACTCCGCCTCAATTTCGGTTTTCTTATCTTTGTTAAGAACTTTCATGCTGACCAGGGCATTAAACTCGCCACCTTCAAGGAATCCTGGGAAGCGTTAGTACTGCACCCAAATGATTCTGCACGACGATGTAACTAACCAGAGATAAAGCAGTCTCCAAAAACCTCAACAAAATTCTTTTCGTCAACAGAGGGTAGTGCTTGGTATACTAGGGCATCCTTGATATTGATTGACTGATTGATCACTTTGACGCTGATGAAGAAGTTCAAGTCGCTCTCTTTGAACTTGTCTGAGTCGATGAATGATCCCTTACCGGAGCCCCCAATGGCACCATATTTGATGGACAGGGAGCCAGAGATGTTCATTTCGTCTGTCACTTCGCTGAGCCAGTGTTAGTAATCGCCATAGCATAAAATGACAATGAACACGAACCTGAGCTTACTAACGAAGCGGGAAGTGTAAGTGACAACTTGGCTTCTGCCGCGGTTTGCAAGTTCCTCGGCCAAACCTTTTGAATCGGCAGATTTAAGCGCTTCAGTGACCTCAAGAGTCTTCAGTTTGGAGAGCTTGATGCGCTTATTCTCCAGGATCAGGGCTTTTTGTCGTCGCTCAGCAGTCTCACCCTTGGAAAGATCTTCAAGTTCAGTTTCGTAGGCATTGATGTCCTCGATGAGCTTTTTGATCTGCTGAGCGCGCTGCTCAAATTGAAAAGCGAAGCTTTTGGCTGCAAGGGTACTGCTATCGTTACCATCCTCGCCGGCTGCGGGCACAAGGACACCATCGCCACTGTCTTCACTGCTGGGGCTGTGAGTGGCATGGGCACCGCTGATGGCGAACCTCAAGTCGCGCATGGTGAAACCATCGTTGGTGACTTGGTTGTCGATTCGATCTGGGTCTGTGACTACAGCGTCGTCGACACAGATCTGCTGCGTGTAGGAATTGAAACTGTGATAAATATTGTGTTAGATACTACCCAGATAAGCTGAGGGTCTGACATACCCCTGGCCTGTGACTTTAGTTAGTTACAAAGTTCGAAGGTAGGCTTCAAAACTCGTCATACTTACCGAGTCTCATGCCATTGTTGTATGGCGCCAGTCGAAGTGCCATTATGGACTGGGTTCACTTCTGAGTCGGATAACTAAACGATGGGTAAGAGCTGAAGAAGCAATGCACACACAGAACGCTGTGCCAGTGAATGAAGAATACTGAGTGTAGATAATGGTCTGGGCAGTCCATCTTATATCACAAGCTGCTACCACTAATGTCCCACGCTACTTTCTACGATGTCCATCTAGGCCAGCTGCCGCCATTCACTACTGTTTCGCCCAGTGGCCAGTTCTAGACTTGGGTTCAGATCAATTCTCGTACCAAGCACGATAGCGCATGCCGAAGCATAAGCCATAACGTTATCCGCCAATGAGACCTGGTCTTTGTTCTAGTTCAGCCCGCCATGAATAGAATTTAACTATAGAAGGCAAATATGCATAAACTATCTTGCGGCTGACACGCTAAAATCGACACCGATGGACTGCTGTACAGCCATGTTTTGGCATAGCGTGGTGACTCTCATTGGCTGATACTCATTCTAACAGTCTTAGGTGGAAGCGGGGTAGAGATGCACTATTGAATCTCTGAGGGTCTAGATTGAACGTTAGCCAGCCAATATTCTTATGTATTGAGTTCAGCTAGCCTCATACTAGTCACCGACTTTCAGAATGGCATGTGTTTCGAACAGTAGCCACCTATTGATTAACTATCAACGCCTCATATTCACTCTTGGTAGTGATCGGCATCAGGCGCCACGGTGGGTACGCATAGCTTACTGCAGGGCAGGCTGTTCGTGCAGTTCAGCAGCTCAAGATCAATTGGGGCGTTAATAGAGAATTACTACTGGTCAAGTTACGCACCTGTGATAAATCAGACGCCACTATGTTGCTCGCCTCTCGCCCTTGGTGGGACTTCTTGTCTTATCCAAGATTATTCCGTCGTTCTCTTCTACTCAATCATATATTAACCATCAACACGCGATTCTGAACACCAAAAATGGCGGTCGATGAGTTTGATCCTCTGATCACCAGTGTTGCCAGACAGGCGTCAACTGGACAGATACTTCGACTGCCATGGCATACTCGGCCTATTGCTTTAGGGTCATTCTTCAACACAAAAACAGCATCAACATTAAAAGTCGACCCATTCTCGCGGGATTCCGCATTTGATGCCGAATCAGTGCGCAAATCACGTATCAATTTCGAGCCATTTGACGGCGATGCGTCATACAAATCCAGTGAATCTACATCTTCATCAAGCTCTGCTGATCACCTCAGCGTCGGTGTTGGGGTTGGCATATCTTGCTTTGTTGTTTCCGCCAGTGTATCTTGCCAGTATGATAGACATGTAATGGAGAACCATGATGTAGGTGCATCCATATTTATTTTACTACCTACGAAAAGTGAGAAGTGCTAATCGGACTCTTATATCAGGCTTCAAAAACATCAGTTATGACAACCTACCGAGCAGGGTCCGTCACCTTCTCACGGCCCCAAAACTGTCAGAAGCCGCCTTGCAAACTATCAAATACAATGGCGGATTATCTGCCTTCAAACAGAGGTGGGGTGACTACTATGTCGCAGGCTATAGAATTGGTGGCGATGCTGGGGTCATGATGAGTCTTGGCTCCAGCAGTAAGACTGTTTCGGAAAGTGTCACAGTCTGCATCAAAGTCGAGATTTTGTTCTTTTCCTTTGAGGATAGCTGGTCCAAAAGCTGGTCATCGGCCGAATCAGATCTGCGAGTCACTCTATCTTGCTTTTCAACCGTTGAGCAGGCCAAGATCCAAGAACAGCGGCAGCTGGGGGATCCTAAGCTTTACAGTTTTATTCAAGAAGCTCGGGGTATACACAATCGGGCTCAAGGCTTGGTTGACACCATACAACGGAAACTGGATCAGCTCGGTGTTTCCAATGATAAGCATGTCACTGTTGAGCAATGTGTGGGTCTTTGTAAGTCCGGGGTGGTGGTGGAGTTGTTGTTATTTCCGGTTGAGAACCTTAGGGAGTTGCAGTATTGGAAAACCGATGAGAACGTGATTTGTATGTGAGGTGCTAAAACACTGCAATGATTATTATGTGCTCAGCAGTATGCGGCATGTTTGTATCAAAAGGTACAAAGATCAGCTGTGACCGTATGATGGACATCGGATGGCAATGCAGCTTAATACTCGGTTAAGACGAGGAAGATTGAGATCTCAATACAAAGAATTTACAATATCACCAGACGGAATTAGAATTGTATGTCGGGTTAGTAATTTTGCACCCGAAGTGTGGCACTTTAGAAAAATGAGGATGAAGTTCATATTTATAATCCTATCCGTAGTAGATCTATACTTCTACTCTACACTATTGTAATTACTTGATCAGCCTTAGACCATTTAATCCCATTCCAAACACCTGTAGTACCAGTATCCGTCCGGGGGAGTATCGCATCTTCTAAGCCTTGGTTCCGGTCTCCTTGATCTTTACAGATCCCTATTCTCCTAAACGAGCAAGAAAGGTCAGAGCCATCAATCTGATCAACTGGCTCCAGGAGGAGCCTAACAATGGCTGTAGGGAGGCTCTCTTCGTCCCATCCCATTTCTTCCTCATCCGACTCTTCCATATATTCATCCGAGATTATCCTATTGAAACCGACAAGGTCCAGGGCATAGCAGCGATCCACTGCCCCTGCCCGATAATCGAAGAAAACCTCGCTATCCTTAGACGACAGGTCGACTTCCTTCTGATATAAAGTTCCTTTCAGGGTAATGGAACCGGAGACATGGCTTTGTGAATTATTAGTCTGTACATCAAACGAGACTAGAGTTGCTAGGGAAGTAGACTCGGCTAACCCGTAACCCCGACGGAGACAATCGAATTCAATGGCCCGATCCACAGATACCCAGGACCAAGAAGGGGCTTTGGGTTGTTTATCATCTGCCTTTTCAGCATTCCATGAAAGGCTTTGCAATAGTTTTTGTCCCTTCCAAACACCTCCGATAAACTCATCACCTATTGTGCTCTCTAGAGCCTTTGAAACTGCCAAGAATGCAGGGATGCGATCAGATGATCTCGTAAGGCGACGTTTGGTATAACTTGTTAAAAGAGACTGCCAAATTCCCCACGGCTGATGCCTCAAATCATCAGAATCATAATAGTCCGTCGGATAAGTAACGCCCTGTACTGCATATTTCCCTCTAGCTTTCGACCCAAGTCCCCCGCTAGTCCTTGGTGAGATGATCTTGGAGGGATCCAGGTCGGTCGTTGCAAGGCACAGACATTCCCAGAGGATGTAATTGCTGCCAAAGTACAGCATTCTCGTACTCAACATCTGCTCTTGTAAAACCCATCCGCGAGAGGTTATCGGCGCCCGTGCTGCAACGTTATCACCACCAGAGAAACCTGCAGGATCTCCATCATTGTTAATTAACAATGATGGATAAACCGCATATTGGTGGATCACATTCTGTTCCCAGCTTGGGCGCTTGTCCTTCGGTGTCCAAATATTGAAAGGAATAGGTCGTGTCGTCATACTACCGCGGAGGTGGAACAGGTGCTCATGGCAGCCCCTTGCAACGAGACTGGATAATGTTAGGTCGGCATTTGCATACACGTCCTTCATCTTTGAAGCTTCGCGGTCCCAGTCATCGGGATCATCTTGTATTATGCAAAGGGCGTCGATCCAGATGTACCGATATCCCAGAGTTCGAGCGGCGATAATGGCCTCTTGTATAAAGACTGGAATAGATTCCGTAGGTATTCCTTCCATATGCTTGGAGGCGTTGCCTTTTGTAGTCGTTATGTTTGTTCCCATATCTCCCCAACAATAGGAAAGTGCACAGTATGGAGATCTCGTGCCACCAGTTTCCACCAATCGAGGATTGGGAAAGGGAGTAAGATCTAGAATTCGAGTTGGCAGCTCTGGTCCTAAACTGTCTCCTCCATCAGGGTAGGCCTTTCGACAGTCCTCATGATTGCTTGAGTTTCGACATTTATCGAGCCATCTGGCTGCTACATCAAAGGTTTGCTCGGATCCTGTCGATGCGTCAACCCCAATTGGGTTGTTCATGTTGAGAAGATATATCTCATCAATTCCATCTATAGGTATTTTGGTCGAGAGCACGTTTTGTCGGTCCTCGGCAATAAAGAACGTATGTTCGTCGGGGTCAAGTGGGTAATGTACATCATGGCGAAGTTGAAGGCGGATGCCAGTTACCGCCACACCGTTTGGTTCTGAAATATGGTCGTCTTTCTTCTCCGACGTTTCTTTCCGGCAAGATTGGCATTTTCCAACCCACCCTCCACAACGCCCCTCGTTATGGCGCAAGATCAAGTTGTCTTTTCTTAAGCGCTCATTGTCAAAGGCATCGGCTACCAAAAGACAGAATGGACAGCTCTTGGCACATTCATCAAGCTCGCCTCGACTTTGGTGAATACAAAACCAAGGTTTAGATTTGCCAGGCAAGCATGTAATTTTCTGGAGGGATAAGCAAGCCTGACAAATTGTCACTCTCGATGTCGGCATAGTAATGCCTGCGGTATCAAACAAGGCTTGAATTACATCCTTGATGAGCAGCGTTGGGTCAATGGTGTCCGACTCGACATGATAGATTTCGGTCCGCGAAAGCAGCACATGCGCATAAATATCGTACAGTTCCGGAGGAGGGATCAAGAGGGAGCTGGTACAAATGGCAAGCAATTCCTTGGCTTTTGAGGGTACTGTCGTTTCTTCCGGAGCATCTCCACGTTCAGCACAAATCCACGGAGAGGGTTTCAGGCTTGGATCTCGTTGAAAAAGAATCTCCAAGGCTTGATGATCTCCCGACAAAAGTGCAAAGTCAACAATTGTCCACTTATCGACCGAGGCAGTGGTCAGATCAGACATGGCATCTACCAAAAGGCGAAATATGTCGACGTGACTGATCATTAATGCCAAGCATAATGGATGAACACCGTCGGGATAGCGCTCGTTGGGGTTTGCGCCTCTTTCAAGCAGAAACGCGACTGCTTCTTCATTTTCGTCTAGGATAACTTGGTGGAGAACAGTAAGCTGCTCACGGTTGTAGAGGTCGATCGCAGCCCCATTTTCGAGTAGGTAGTTTGCGGATTCGAAATCCGACTTATCCAGAGCCCAATAGAGAAGTGTGTCGACGGGACGTACTTGTCTCAGATGTCTATCAATCAGAGAATACCCACGAATGCTCTCTTTAACGAGGTTCGGATCGAGCCCGTTAGCTAGCGCAGTTTTAAGACCCGTGAAGCGGTCTGCAGCCTTGGCGGCTTTCATTTCGTTGTTTTTATTTTCCATCTTGTGATAGGTCGTCAGTAGCTTGGATGTAGCGTATGGTCAAGATAAAGATAAAGAACGAGGCTAGACGCTGGTAGCGTCGCTAGTGTCCGATGTTCCAAGGAGCGGATTAATCACTGATTAGGTGGCCTTTCCACAGTTCGGAAAGCCCCTAAGCCCTGTAAAAGCCAGAGATCAAGCACTGCTGATTGGTTTAAAATGTCATACAGTATCTGAGCACCCTGCACCAGAGGCTCGGAGGAACAGGTCTGAATATCCGGATCAGTAAGCCAATCAGAAAAGAGCCTCAAAGAGGGGCTCCTTCTGACAAAAGCCTCCTGGAAAGTAAGCCCCACTTCTCAGATAACCGAGATCAACCTCATTAATTCCCAAGCCAACAAAAGCATTTCAGCCACTCTACAGTTCCACAATACCGCACTAAGAATCAAGCCACGATGGGGATGCCATACTCGAAACAAGTCAATGCGGCATTCGACCAAGTCACACCTCTTGTAGCCGCTGGATTCGAAGTTCTCCAAACGACAAAAAATATCGCAATTCTCCTTGCTGTTGTCCAAGTCTTCGTCGCTATTATCTTGACTTTGACTCTTTTGGCGATATTAGCACTGATATACTCGATCAATCCGGACTTGGAAACGGAGAGACAAGCGCTGGTTACACCAGTTATGAAATGGTTGGCAAGCTGGATATTTGAATATGGCACTTTGGTTGGTTGGGTGTTGAGGGTTTATGTTGTTCTCTGCACTGGTGGCTTGGGTCTTTTTGTCTGGTACAATTCGAATCCTACATTTCCTAACACCGTCTCACCTGTGGCTGAGGATGGTGAGGAAGATGAAGATTTTGATCACAGTGGATAACTTAGAGTTGAAACCGATGGACCCTGATGTTATATGTATTGGTGGAGGCGCTTTACGAATCGTGGACAGGTATCTGAACTTCTTCGGAACCTTATGGCTCTCGTTACCCAAGCGGCCACTTCAATCGTGCTTCGAGGCGTAAGGTGTTTTGATAGGCACAATGAGACTCAAAGTTGTTAACCTAAGGATATACATTCACTCGCTGACAGCAGCAGCCAACTCTTCCGATTCTTGCTGCCTCTTCAATCGCAGTCCCTCCTGATAAGCCTGTAGCTCTTCTTTCTCTTCAGCACTAAGAAGGCTCATCCATGTGAAAACCACATTTTCTTGCCAGTCCTGAAGAGCGTTATGCTTCATCCCAACTTCAGGATCATCGCTGCGCATAATACAATCAATCATTTGCATCTTGTGCAGCCTTGTTGGATCCCAGATGCCAAAACCCAGACGCCGAAACGGGCGGAATAATAGGCCTTCGGTTAGCTCAGTGGTGCTTTCTGACCAGAAGTCGGATTCGGCAAACGAGCTGCCATTTATAGCTAATGCCAATCCACAGCCATAAGCGAAGACATTGTCCCACATATATAGTGGCGGTTGATTTGATATCTTGGTTGGCCATTTAAAATCTGATGTCTCATGCTTTGGTTGCGGTAAGCGTAATTGATCACCTTCGAGAGGCTTGAACCCTGTGTCTTTGAAGAGTTTGTCCTTGTTCTCGCCGTCGGTATCACCCACGCAACAGTACTCGTCTGGGACACCTTCTAAATCCCGGACATAGATTACTGCGGCCCAAACCGATTCCCATGTGTTTAATACGGTCCACTTTCCAAGCTCAGGGAGGCACATCTCTGCACTTCCTAGATCGCGTATGGCTGCAGCATCTGATGCTGGCCAGTCCAACCGTCCTTCATAAATCGCGTTACTCAGCTCATAACGCAGTTGAAGATTGCAGAACCCAAAGATGAGACCCTGCATTTCCCACCATGAGGGTTCGTCTACTCCAGCGTTGAGCTCATATAATCCGCCCCAAGGTTGGCCATCAGGACGGGAGTTCCATGGTAGTGGCTTGAGCTCAAAAGCCTTATCGATAAGATGCTGAGGCTTGGAAGTCCGAATACGCTCGTGAAAGAATTGGAAACACTCTTCTGCAAGTACTATGACTTTCCTTGTGAGGAAGAGCATCTTCCGTGGTGAGTATGATTGGGGTCCACCTGTTACATCCTGAAGTCGGATCTTCGGAGAGTTGTCTGTTGGGAACTTGAGATCATGCTGATGCATGTCCGGTCTATCTATGGTAACTGGCTCGAGGTACTTGCTGATCAAAGACTCAAGATTATTTGCTGGTTGGTTTGTGGCAGAGCAGTGTTTGACAAGAGCGATCAGCCGTAAGACGAGCGGCACCCATGGCAGTGTGCCAAACTCTCGACGTTTCATATTGCCATCTTCACCACGCGAACCTCTGATAAAGAGATCGTTATCCTTGATCACCTGGCCCCAAAGGTCAAGGATACCATCCAGGATTGCAGCGCCGGGGGGGCTGTCAAGGAAATGAAAAACACGTGGCGACGCCTTGACAATATTATAGAGACTTTTGAGATCGGGCAACTTGCTTAGAATTGGGGCTATTAACTCCGTGGGAAGCCTTTCGAAAAAGTCCATGGTGCCTATATGATACGTGCAGAGATGAGATATGGTAGGGCTGAAAGTAGTTTGTCTGAACTTGCGATTACCCCTCAGAATGAGATCGTCACTGGATCAGATATATCACGTGGCTGACTGTGCTTATCCGCTTTCAACCGGAATTAATAGCGAGTAGAGCTATGATGATAGGAGAATGGTATATAAGTATCCTTCATAATTAAATATTCATATTACTATTTCTTCCTGCTTAAGTAAATACAATATGTAATTTCTCACCAAATTTGGCCTAAACAGGCAACAGGCGTGTCGCTTGTAAACAAAGTGACACATTCGTATGGATTGGATCAGGGCCTAAAGTCTTGACAAACAACGAACTTTTTGGTTCTACTCCGCGTTTATTCATGGCTTTACCCGATTAGCTATACGGCAATGAAATGATAAGGCATTAGATCGGTTTTTCCTAAATGCATCCAATTCAACCCCTGAACTTTTGTAACCTACACTTGCGGAGACGATAATAGTAAATAAGAAATGGGGGTCGAGAGCATCAAGACATGAGACAGCTAGAGAGACGTATCATTATGTGGCACTTATGTATAATTGCTTTTTGATCTCACAGCAACAGCTAATAATAATCTCACAAGGCATAATTATTAGTAAGATACGTTCTGTTATAAAAAGACAGGGGGTTGATTGTGTTAGTTCTTAAATCTTGGCCTAAATAGGAAGTCGGTGTGCCGTCTTGGTTAAAAGTGCGCCGTTCGTATCGGTTGCATCAGGGCCTAAGCCAATAAGAATACATTTACTACGTGTTAGTGAAGGTGCGCTCATGTCTGTACCCGATTGGTCGGTTACATCATGGCTTGAAAACCCCACCTTGTTTTACGACCTTACTCGATGCCCCCGTTTCAAAAATATTTAGAATCTCTTCCGAGCTCTCATTCCACACTCAATATTGCTTATCATGCCAATCCTTGTACTACCTGGGGCCCCATAAATACAGTGTGTTATAGTACGGTACTGCTCAAATAGAATACAGCGATATAGCGTACGCGCCCCACAAAATGTAAAGTATAAAGCCATGGATTTGGTTTTGCCTTCAAGATGACTTTTTAAACACGTAGTATCTATAGTTCTATGGACAATTGTTTACTTATCATGGAAAGACTCGAACCTAAGTACAAACTTGAGATTCAACAGGTGACATACACCAACAAAACCTCAATTCATCTCGATTTCTGACGATTGGACAGATGATGTTCGTGGCAGGCGAAACGCAAGATCCTTCGCCTGATACCCTCACTCTTGTAGAAGACATTATACGAGACCAAGTCATTTTGTTGGTATGTAGTTTAGCGACTTTTCTCCCTCTTGCGACCGAATATCTTAATAATCCACATGTTAGCTGACTACTGCAAGCGAGCTTGCTGCTCGCCGCGGATCACGAACCTTTTCTAGCCAGGACCTCATCTTCCAAGTTCGTCACGATACTGCCAGGGTTGCACGCCTGCAAACCTTTCTTCGATGGAAGGCTATTCGCAAAACTGTTCGTGATGACGATGAGAAAGCACAGTTGGACCTCGCTGCAGAAAACATCGTGGATGAGGCCCTTGGCGGTAGCTCTACAGATACTGCGGCGAAGAACACTCAATCCCGAGCAGTGATCTTACCCTGGGACGTGCAAACATTCTTCTGCGAACAACCTCCTGGTGGAAAAAGTAATGAGGACCTGATCGCAGAGTCCAGCGTGTCGTCTCTCGACAAGCTGCGCTGGGCGGACGAACAGACGACGAACATGACAGCAGACGAGTACATCAGATGGACTGAGTATCGGCACGCATCTTTCACCTGGCGTAAAGCAAAGCGGTTCCGCGAATGGTCTGGCTTAGGTACGATAGCAGACCACAAGCCGACTGATGACTCTTTGGATATACTTGGCTTCTTGACTTGCGAAATGGTTCAGAAATTGACAGAAATTGCATTGTCAATTCAGCGGCGAGAGATCATAACTAGCCAAAGAATGGACATGAAGCCAGCACTGTCTCATGTACGAGACATTGAGGGCCCCTTCGCACCGTCGAGTTTAGAACGGTCGGCAATTAGCGTTCGGCACATCCGTCAAGCCTTCGAGACCACCCAGACAAAGGCGAAAAGGCAACGTGTGAGCTTAAACAAGTCTTCAATCCAAAGGGTCTTGAAACTAATTTAGAAATCTTCGGAATGTTTATAACTATAAGAGATTTTACTACTTCAATAGCTAAGGTCTCTAGTAAGAGTTATCAATATTGTTCGATTTTCGGTGTAACTTTAGAATCTCTATTTAAAACCCTTAGACAGAATTCTGAAGGTTTATATAGTACTTTAACTGCCTCCTTTAATATTGGCTGACTAATTTGAAACCCGTACTTTTACCACGCTATTTCTCCTTAGCCCTCTTACAGTACACGTACTCAGTACTTATTAGAGGTAAGGGTAGTGGGAATGTTATCCTCTATTGGATAGATAAAACTGCGTTTAGTAAGAAGTTCTTTTATAGTTTCGGACTCCAAGTACACAAAAAGTATTTTTCAGCTTTGCTAGACTTATAAATCCCCATATTATAGCCCTATTTATATAGAACTCTATTAACTAATATAAATATAATATAAATTCAACATAGTCTCAATATTGTATAAGCATATCTATGTATAGGGTAGTAATAGTCAATAAAACCAATACTACATATAGTCGAAAAAGGTATACAGTTAATTAATACTCTATCTGAACTTGAGGTTATTAGTTAGAATGAAATTGTTACTAGACTAAATATCTTACATAGCTAACTATACCTGTTCGCTTTCTGCCTAAGCCAGTGGTAAATAGAAAACTCGTACCTGAAAGACATTTGCAATTGATTATCTACACAACTACTTCGTCCTGTTAAAGTAAATACGAAATGATTTAAATCTGACATCGGATATTAGGCTAGAATTTAAGCCACTTGACTTGTATAATCCCTTAAGGCCACTCTAGTGGGTTAATACAGATTTGGAGATTTCGATAAAGTCATCTAAGACTCTATTGGCGTCTGAAGGGGGATATGATTATGACAAGCCGCAGTGGAATCCTTCAGCTAGAATACCACCCGCGCAAACTAAAGGAGGCGAAGTTCACAGTACGAGTCCGTAGTCAGAGTTCCACCCCGAATGTCACATTACTTCAGCGCATGTTTATCTCATCCCCAAAGACTGCCAGGCAGACAGTATTAATTTCTAGTCTTTTAGGCCTCGAGTCTTGTCTTAAACACTGACCAATCTGCCTTGTGCTTTTGCTCCAAGATATGAGCTCAGTTTATTGTTTATAGTCTACATACTTAGTGGCACTTCAAAACGCACCCATTCATATGTGGCAGGGTCATATCTTTAACAAGCAGGTCTAAATGAGATTAGGCCAGTCCAGACAGTTGCTGTCTGCCTTGCCCTTGGCTTCTGAAGGAACGATAGGATGCGTTTCAAATAGAGTTAACGCTAGGAGCTAGTCGGAACTTAACTCACATCACCCCACGGCAGCCCATAATGACCAGGCACAATCCCCGATAAAGCCAGAGCGGGATCTTCGGCATATTTTCAGAGCCCGATGATCATAGCGCTAATCCACCGCCGATGTGGCGGAGCCAAGCACCTGCATACTAGGCAACAGTTTAATTAAGCTTTTTACTGAAATAGGGCATTCAGTATGGCCAGAGACAGGCTAACCCTCAACAGTGTTTGGTTTGCATACAAGCCCCCGTGTTCTTACCTTTGACTTTGATAGAATGAACTGATCTTAAGTGACGTAATTGGCTAAGTCGGCTGCTATTGTAACGCAGAAGCAGTCTGCTTCTCGCTCTCCGAAGATGTCAGCCAACCAGTGACATGCCCGGGAACTGGTCAAACTGGGGATGGAGAATTTGGCTCCACTGACAATGGTTCAGGGGTCTCTCTCCCAGCACTAAGTCACTAGAGCTCTAGTCTGGAGACTGGGAAGTCTAAGCATCTAATTAAAGTTGTGTTCCTTCGTTATCTATTTCTGCAAGGTCTAAAATCCTCCGAGGCTTAGAACATCCAAAAAAGAGTAAAGGATGAAATTCTCTGACCCTCACGGCGACATATTGCAAGAAACGATGGAATCCTTCTGGGCTCACCACAACCCATCTAGAAGAGCGATGAACAAGTATATAAACCCAAAACAGTCTTCTCACAATCAATCTTTTCTTCATCTCATATCAACTCAACTTCACACAATCTCATCTTCTTTACATTATTGCCATACTTTACTTGATTTGCCTTTCTGCACATCCCATCAACTCCATCTTCAGTATGATGCAGTATACCATCGCCTTCGGGCTTACTCTTGCCTCTCTCGCGGCTGCCGTTCCAGCTCCAGCTCCTCAGGACGCGAACGTTCCCGACCCCAATGACCCTTGGAAGAGTGTTATCGATCCCTGGGGCATTTACGGCCACAAGCCTGACATGACCAAGCGGGCCGACATTGTCGTCCGCGACGACGGCTACAGCATTGGAGGGTTGGATATCTCCAACGATGATATCCTAAAGCATGCTAAGCGCGCGGATGGATCTTCCATCACAGACTACGTCGGCAAAATTCCAGGTTGTGACCTCGATCCCAGCGATGCGAGCGTACCCAAACCAGGCTGGGCGGTGAATCAGGGTGTCAAGATCCCCAAAGATGGCGACAATGATGCTTGCACCACCGGTCACAATGCAGACCACTGCTGGACTGAGTACCGTCTTGTCGAGGCGGCCATTGAGTACTTTTCCTGGAGAAAGAGTGGCTCTGCTGTGAACTGCCCTGCAGAGGCCGGCAGCTCATGCAGCATCGCTATCCAGAGCCTGCAGCAGAGCTGTGCCCTTACTGGAACAACCAAGACGGATGGTTGGGACTTTAAGATCTTCGAGGGATCCCTCGGAGTTGGCCTTGACCCAGCTGGCAAGTCCATCAAAGGCGATTTCGGTGGCAGCATGGGCATCACCCACAGCTGGGCCACTACCACACACGATCTACGCAACAACTGCGCCGGAGACTCCTCGACCGTCACCTGCACATGGACCAACCCAACTGGCGAGAAGAAGGACCTTTGCCACCAGATCTGGTACGCCGACCGTGTAGCTCACATCTGGGGCCAGGCCCAGCGCACCTGCAACAAGTGCACCAACGGTAATGTCCAACAAAACACAGGCGATGGTAACGTGTGCGTGCGTGGCCAGATGGAGTTTGATTTCCGCCTGCCTCTCAACAAGCTCGTGCACTGTGATGGGGCGTGTGACTCGGAGGACCCTGGCCTTAACATGCCGCCCAACGGAGAGCGTAAGGCTTACCAGGAGGTCAAGGACTGGAACCTCGTCCCTATTCGCCCCAAGAAGCCTGAGGAGCTGTGAGTGTTTATCGTGCAAGTATAGGGGGCTGTTACTTTTCTTGTACATGATGGTGTTGGGTTCTGTATCTTGAGTTCTTCTTATCTATTTTCTCTATCCATAGGGGCTGTTATTACGTGTACATACTTGTTCTATTTTATTAACAAATCATCTGATACTAAACCTTTTTGAAACCTGCCCGCGTGTTCTCACCCCAATAGCTTTGGAGTGGCTATCCAAGACTCACTGTGCTTATCCAGTTTCTGCCTGAACCAAGGGTAAATAGAGCTATGACAATAGAGAACTGTTGAACAAAAGAGCTTCATTACTATTACCCCTTTTTTTCCACAGATGTATGTCAAGTGCGATGTACTTCAAAGGTCGTGTGGGGCCCAATGTCAGCTAGTCTGTAATTGGTCTAGGTCAAGGTAGGATAATCTTGGTTGTTTAAACCCCTCAACTATTATGATGCTGAGTGATTCACAGCATGCAGACTACTAGTCCGCAAGGAAGATCAGAGTGTGGTTCAGGTCACCAGTATTAAGATCTCTGTGTCATGGCTGTCTTTTCTGACTTGCCAGATGAGACTCTGGAACGTGTTTTTGACTTCATTATACGTGATCGCCAGTCGCTCGAAAACGTCAGCCTCGTCAACCATCGTTTCAACAAGATTGCGTTTCCTCTCTTCATACGCCAATGGAAAAATAGCCAAGAATTCTCCGAGCCCTCCATCGGGCTATTTGCCCTTCGCCTTCTACGGCATCCTCATCTTCGGAACCAAGTCAGAACGCTCGACCTCGGTTACCTTCGACCTTTCCACGAGCATGACCCGGACTCTACTGATCTAACGTCTGAGAACCTGGATGCTCTGGCAGACGCCGCTGAGCAAGATATGGTTTTGCCCGATGACTTCCTGGCTGGTTTGTGCTATCAGATACGCGAAGGCTGCGAAGATGCTATTGCAGTATTGATCCTGGCATGGTCAACAAACTTAACTCGTTTAAGCATAACAGCCCCTTCTTTTTATCCTCAATATGGAGAGAACTTTATGGTGTTGCTATATTTCAAGCAAGTAGTGTGTCGATTACTTAATACATCCGGCGAGACCGCACAATGCCTGCCTCTTAGCCGGGTGCGCCATGTTGAATTTCAATACTGGAATAGAGTAAATTCCATCGGTATGAGCTACGCAAAGATATTTTTCCACCTGCCGAACATAGAGACACTCACGGCACATGAGGTCTTTGATGATATGGATGAGGAAATCGAGGGTGATCGACCCCCAGCAATCGTTGACGAAAACTACGCACTTCCTCTTCCAACTGGGAGGTCAACAGTAAAGGAATTGACCATCACCAGAGCCGACTTTTTGAGGGCAGGACTATTGGACTTTATGTCAGCATGTCGAGTATTGGAAAAACTTGTGGTTCAGATACACAGCAATCTCGACCATGGGATAGTACCGGGACGGAAGGAGTTAGCCCAGGCTATTATGAAACACAAAGGCTCCATGAGAGAACTTGATTTAAATATCAAGTTCGATTACGTTGTCACATCGAACGTAGACCCCGCATTGGCAGAGACGCATCAAAACCTCTCTCAATTGCAGAGGCTTACCACCAGTATCAGCGATTTATTCGAGGTTGTCACATCGGGAGAAGGGGAAGACGATATCAAGATTGTATTGGATCGGATACCCCTCAGCATCGAAATTTTGAAACCCCGCTGTTGCGAATTCCTTACCGGCTGGATCAGTCATGATTTGCTCACTGAGCCGTATCTCGAGGGTATGCAAGAACTGCTTGAGGAAGCTGGACCACGGGGACGATTTAGTAGACTAAGGGTCCTTGATCTGTCAGACACATTTATGGATGATCACAGCATGGTTGATATCAGAAAGATAAAAGAGTTAGCAAAGTCCAAGGGAGTGAATGTTTTACTACATAATTAGAATTTAAATACGTTTTTAGTATATGAATATTAGTATTGGGGAAATAACTATATCACCTAGGACTAGATGATTATCCCTGCTATCATAACGATAGAACCGAAGCAGTTATGAGAGTTTATTACGGTATAATAGTAATAGGATTTAAGAAACTATAGGTTAAAGCCCGAGGAGCTGTGAGTGTTTATCTTGTAAGTTAGTGGATGTTAATTGTCTTTTACATAATAGTCTTGAGTTATTTTTATTTAAATTCTCTGTTTAGGGGAACAGTTATTACCAAGATAAAGCTATTCATTTCTCTTAATAAATCATTTAAATATAAATATACTTAAAACCCAGTCATGGGTTATTCTTACTATGAACTTTTTAGAGTGGCTATCGAGGACTATTGTTAAGCGAATCGTAAAGCCATTCACCGTTTCAACCTGACTCGATACAGGCACAACAACAGCATCTCTACTATCAATGAGACCAATAGGAACATTCCCACGCTACCTACTTCTACGGGCCTTCGTTTGTGGTAAAAGCTTATTACAAAATAAATCTTCTCTCTGTGCCATCGCTCAATCTTATGGCCGGCCCGTTCAGCTTTGGCAATACGATATAAAGCGGAGCACCAGGGCCCTAATTGGGGCCAAGACCATATCCCTACGTAACTAACATAAACTATTGCTGTTAGCTTTGTCTAGTATGCTCAATTAGGAATTCACCCCCCTGTTGACGTGAAGCTAGTGTTGGGACTATTAACTAGCTGTTTAATTTCCCCTTCTTAAAAACCCTTCACACCCCTCACCTTCAGCCGTCAAGACTAGTGACTCAGACTCTCTCACAATGCTGCTTCGTTATTTTTTGACGGTGACAGTTACGCTCTGCTGCGAGGTCAGCGCCGGGCCATGTCGCCCCCACAGCAGCAGCAGTATTGCGACAGCCTCTTCCACTGTACACACGGATGATCTGACCTCGTCTACATCTCTGTTGACATTGAGCAGTGTTGAAGTGGAAGCGACGACAGTCCTCGAAAGTATCACGTCGATTTCTTTCAGTACACCTCTAGTTGTTCCTTCCGACAGCACCCTGGCCAAGTCAAGTGCCTCTACATCAGTATATGACTTTTCAGCGTCAATCGACCCAGCCGCTACTTCTGTTGTCTTTTCTCCTGTCACAACAGTGGCTTACTCAGATACCCAAACGAGTGATGCCGCCCCTACAACAACCATAACATCTAGTGAGACAGCTACAAGCCCGACCACCTCGGACTATCAATCGCCTACTCTTGACCAGACAACTGTCACGGATTCCACCGCATTAGATATCACCACCACAAGTACCGAGGCATCTTTCACTACCACGGAAAGGAATGAAACACCTTTTTCCCAGATCACTAGCTCGAGTAGAGATGTATCGTCCGACCAAACATCAGCTGGCGCAGAAACGAGCACGGCGGAAATCACTAGTGCCAAGTCAAGCACCGCCTCGACAAAAGAGGAGACAACTACCACGTCTACAACGAGCGCTGAGCCGATTCAGCCAACTAACTACTTTTTAAACGGAGGCTTCGAAATACCCAATGATGCGGGCGAATACACGGGTACACCATCATTACTTGGCCGGGACGTCAAGGTTAAATCAGATTCCATGCAAGCTCTTTCCGGCACACATTACGCGTGGGTACATAACGTTCTATACTATGCTTTTCAAGACTAACATTGTCCTTCACAGTGAACTGGCTCTCCCTCTTACTGGGGCCTATGTCTTTCGTCAATCTCTTACAGGCCTGGACCCGACGAAGAGATATGCTTATACTTACAACTGGGCAACCAACGACATGATACCTTTTAACGAATTTAACGCCTATCTCCAATTCACTACATATATTGGCAATTTTGGGTATGAGCTTGAATACAGGGGCGAAATAGGCCCTGAAAACCGTTTCGTTAAGAGGAAGATCGTCTTCGGCGGAAACGCGGCGACAGCTGCCGCCTTGGTGCAAACTCGCGTGCAAGCTGTCGGCATTTCAAGTGGTTCCATCCGGTTCGACGATGTCAGTATTGTCGAGTACGACCCACCGTGTACACTTCTCAATCCAACACCAGAAGATAAATGGTGTGGCCTCAAGGGTGGCGTGTATAGCCTGAGCAAAGAAGACAAGACGATTGGGAAGGAACAATCCTTATCTCTTGAGGATTGTCTGCAAAGTTGCCATCTGGAACCAACATGCCACATTGTCTCATACCTTCCAGGCTTTCGAAATAATATAGGACGGTGCTGGCGATTCAAGGTTCCGAGGGAGGATATAGAATACATTGCGAATAGTGGTGGACAGGTTGTTTATGAGCCAGGGTGCTTTAGCTTTAAATAACAAGTTTATATTAGAGGGTAATATATCACATTTTACATATAGTACAAGCTTTTATTTATCTGTTAGTATTGTGTTTCCCAAGTCTCATATTAGTCTTTAATAAATTTAACATGTTTGATACGCAAGTGCAATAGAAAGGCAATAGAAGTAGGAGTTAACTTAACTCCTCAATTTATTTATATAAAATAGCTTAACTTATAGAAAATTCTGTTAATAATGGACTAATTTTATTATATTATATACTAAATAAAGTACTGACTTTTATCTTCAGTATTTAGTATATTACCCTCAGGCTTGACTAAAGGCTTTAATTTGGCATGGTAAAGAGGTAGTAAGGTTATGAATCTGTTTAATTTTAATTACTTTTACGCTAATTCAATACACCTCATTAATTCTTACCTATCGGCTTTATTATTTCTTAGTTATTCAATCCGAGGCTATAGCTTGCTTATCTTCCGCTTTAAAAGCTTCTAGATATCCTTAATAGGGTTAAGATCTGGCGTCAGTATACTTAATTCCATACTCTATTAACCAGTCAGTTGTTGATGAAGATGTATGAAATCCGGTACTATCTTGCCAGAACGTTTATATACCGTTATATATAGGAATTAATCCCTTTACTGGAGTTAATTAATAGCCTTTTACAGCATTACTTATATTAATGCCTATAATTATAGTAAATGATTTAGTAAATATTAAGCCGGTGG
Source organism: Fusarium avenaceum (assembly GCA_025948275.1). NCBI lineage: Eukaryota > Fungi > Ascomycota > Sordariomycetes > Hypocreales > Nectriaceae > Fusarium > Fusarium avenaceum. The sequence goes on from CP109669.1 coordinate 509,541, forward strand.
GATAAATATACCAGTTCTAATACAATAATAGTTCCTAAAGGGTCTATTCCATTAGGTAGTAAATTAAGGGTCAATATCCCGATAGCAGTTACTATGCTAAAACCAGTAATAGTCGTGAATAGATCAGGGAAGGTGGTTTTAGTGGTTGTTGTGGAAGGCTTTAAAATGACGACAGTCCCAGCTGAGTCAGTCCCTGAAGGAGGAAGTGTCATTGTCGTACAGCCATGCCTGTGCTGATTCCAGTGATAGCGGTGAAGGGGCCAGTGTAATGGGCAGTTGAAGCGCCGGAGCTGAAATGGTGGATGACAACGGTGCAAGAGTCTTTGGTTAGCAAGACTGAGTAATCTGTACAGTTCCTTGCAAAAGCTCCGACAATGAGTCAATAAGAGATAGTTAGATTAGAAGAGGTTTTACTAAATATATTAAATTTAGAAACTTCTATATATAATCTTAGAACCATATTAGATAACATTATTGAAATTCAAAAGATCTTTTAATAATTTATATAACATTTATAAAATATAGGATAGTGGGAATTATCGGAACTTTTGCACGCCTACTTTACCAACTGACGAATAGGATTGAGAACGGGAAGACCCTGGAGGGCCAACAATGATAACAGTTCCAGTACCATCAGTACTAGAAGGAGGGAGCGTCAGGGTACTTGGCTTTCCGTTAGAGCCAATACTTGTAACAGGCATATAAGGTCCGTTAGAGCTAGAACCTGAACCGCTCGATGGATGGACAACGATGACAGTCCCAGTGGGATCCTGACCCGAAGGTGGTTGGACAATAGTGGTACAACGGGAGCCAGGAAGGCTAACGTTTGTAAGAGTGCTATAGGGGCCGTTAAAATGCGGTTTTGGGTCATTGTATCAAAACATATCACTTAATTCAAGTAACGGAAAGTGGAAGATAACAGAGATTCCTCACCTAGTCAAGAATCTAGTTCATGTTTCCTTGACATTGAACGAGGTGACACAAGTAGTCAGAGCACCCGTGATAGGTATCATAGTACCCGGAATTATATCTCAAGGAGATTCAAGAACTAATTGAAGAATGTGGACCACTGGGACGGTTCGGTAATTTAAAAGTCCTAGATCTGTCAGAAGGGTTTGTGGATGATCACAGTATGGTCGACTCGAAAGGTAAAGCCGCTATCGATGTCTAGTGGAGTAAATATTTCATTACATGTCTTAAGTTTACATGGTGATATTACGGAGATATACAAGCTATTGTAGTATTCATGAGTAATAACTTTGCTTAGCATTACATAGATAAACGGTTGTAAAGATGGGCAAAGGTCTAACAGTAATAATGTTTGAGAAACCAAATCCGGAACAGGATTCCGTCAATGGAACCCTACACTCCCGACTTCGAAAACGGAGGATACCACTCCGGGATAGCCTTTGCAAATTAAGTCAGGCGTCTACGTGAAGGAAGGCTCGTGACCCTGTGTCATGAGAAACAGCTTTCTCCAGCTCGGAGTCAGTGACATTGATTCCGACAGGATATATTATACCATTCTATACCCCCGTTTGTAAAAGAAGTGTGGGTGCTCTCTTTTCAGATTGGCCAGCCGTATTTCCCATTTAGGCCTTCGGAAGTTAATAACCGTGAATCGACGCATTGAGTCTACACAATCCCTGGTAAATACCCGAGAGCCTATTCTTACCAGAAAACAACCCACCTGATGTTTGAGGTATGTGACTCGGACATTCGTGCCGTCTCACCAACGGTGTGCTCTTATACCACGCTCCTGGTCGTGCAAGTGATATCTTGGAATGTTCTCACTTCCTCGCCTTGAGTCAACTTCAATCCGTCTCTAAACCAACGTCCCGAAGGTCATTATGAAGATCGCTACTTCAATCGCGGCGGTCATGGCTTTGGCGCAGAGCGCCTCTGCTCACTACATCTTCCAGCAGCTCAGCGTTGGATCGACCAAATACCCCGTGTGGCAGTACATTCGACAGAACTCAAACTACAACTCTCCTGTCACTGGTATGATTCCAATGCTCTGATTGAAAGACTGTTGTACTGATGGATTATTGGTTCAGACCTGGCCTCTAACGACCTCCGATGCAATGTGGGCGCCTCGGGAGCGAACACCCAGACCGTTTCCGTCAAAGCGGGCGACTCGATAACCTTCACCTTAGACACAGCTGTCTATCACCAGGGACCCATCTCCGTATACATGTCCAAGGCACCAGGATCTGCTGCCTCCTACGATGGCAGTGGTAATTGGTTCAAGATCAAGGACTACGGTATGCTACTGCCAATCACTTAAAATAGAGACAGATAGAGTGGATATGACTAATTGCATGCAAATAGGCCCGGCCTTCAGCGGCACAACTTCGGCCTGGCCTATGAACCGTAAGTAAACATTTACTGCCCACGGATACCTTTCGTGTCCTGACCTTGGAATCCTGACCTTGGAACTTCTTAGTCAGCTACACCTTCAACCTTCCCGTCTGCATCGCCAATGGTGAATACCTCCTACGCATCCAGAGCCTAGGAATTCACAACCCGTGGCCGGCGGGCATTCCTCAGGTAAGAGACCTCATGCTTGGTTTGGTGCAAAGGCGGAAAGACTAACATTGCGTACTCTAGTTCTATATCAGCTGCGCTCAAATCAGCTTTAATGGCGGAGGGAGCACTACCCCAGGTAACCAGGTCAAGATACCCGGTGCCTTCAAGGAGACCGACCCTGGATACACTGCCAACGTGGGTTTGTATCTTAACATCGCCATGTGAACCATACTAATGACTCATCCAATAGATCTACTCCAACTTCAACAGCTATACAATTCCCGGCCCCGCAGTGGTATGCAAAGGATAACTCCCTTCCTCATGGGTATCCCTCTAACTGTGGCTATAGTTCTCTTGCAATGGTGCTGGTGGCGGTGACAATAGTGGTAGCAATCCTCCCTCTACTACCCTCCAGACATCTACCAAATCGTCGTCCACACAGGTGCCTCCTGTGTCCACACAGCCTTCTGGTCAAGTGAGTTCCCCCTTACCTTTTTATCACTTTGCACTATATGGAGATGATTCATATGTGCTGACTGAACGTAGTGTTCCTCTCTCTGGGCTCAGTGTGGCGGAAGTGGTTGGACGGGTGCGAAGTGCTGCGCTACTGGAACTTGTAAAGCCCTAAACGACTTCTACTCCCAATGTGTTCAGTAGTGGTCCATCTGAAGCTCAGGCTGTTTATTGTCGGGAGATCAGACTCCACTACGTGTCTCTCGTGATGAGGACTGGGGATAACTCGCCGTATTGCCCCATGCCCACCTCTAGTGTTTACATAAGACCTCGAATAATACTATGCTGGAATACGCATCTACGTAAAGACTAGAGAGAAGTGATCTGCCCAATGATTCAACGTTGGACCAATCTACCACCCACTTGCCCTGACCCAAACATCCACGATTCTTGTCGCATCTCCATCAGACGAGTCAACCACAAGGTACCACCCATACATAGCCCCAGTAACACAAGCATGATTGGGGAAAATGACCACATTCTGTCCGACTTCCAACGGAACAGGTGCCAAACCATCACCGCTCTTACCCTCAGCGTGCTCCCAAGCCGCTATGGAGTGCTCTTGGCTTATTCGATCAATTATTAACCTTTTTCCTTGTCCAGACTGGCTTTTGTATGAAGACTGGCTGACGACACCCCAGCCTGAGTAAGCAGCACAAGGTTCACGCCCAAGACCTAGTGTACCGACTGCGATGAGGGCTTCGGGCTGTGATCTTTCATCGTTGTTGTACACGCTGCACACTTCGGCAATGACCGAAATGGCTATCTCTTCTTCGTAGGAACCGAAGTCTTTTCGTGAGTTGGTGGAAGTTTGCTGTATGTCGAGAATGGAGTACACTCCGGCATGAAGCTCAAGGCTGGTGTTGAAGCCTCCGGGTTTCCCGGTAGACACAGTCTCTATCGCCTGACGAAGAGACTTTGCAGCTGGCGATAGTTCTCCATGCAAAGTAGTCAGGTTTTCAACAGCAGTGACCTGAGGGGAGGCTCCAACGCTAATAATTAGCTCTTTGTTCTTGCTGAACAGGTGAGCTTGGGTATTAATTGCTTCAATGCAGCCTTGGATTTCACCCTCGAGGTTCTCCATGGCCTGCTCGGCTGTAGAGTCCTTATAGCTAAGACTACTGTGCGAATACAGCCCCAGTAGTTCAGCATCACCTTGCGCTTCGAGCTGCGCAAGAGCTTCAATCAGGCCATTCTTATTCAGAGAGGACGGAGGTAGGCCTGCGCGGTGGTAGCCGGTGTCCACCTTCAAGAACACTCTTGCTGGAAACTTTGCATGGTCTGAAAAGGCTTTGACAGACTCCAGTTGCGATGGATGATCGATGAGAACGGAAATACTTCCCTCGCCAAGCTCAGACCCGAGAGCGGCTAATCGTGAGATCTGAGAGCGTGGGAGGGGAAGGCCGTAGAGGATATCGAGACGACGACCGCTATCTCGATACTCTTTGAGAAGCGGTAGGAGATGTTCAATTTCAGCAAGGGTAGAAACGATCAGCTTGACATCGCCTTTTCCCTCGCCAATTTGAAGACGAGTAGCTTCGATTGTCTGAGGATGGTTAGCGCGAGCTGTTATGCCCGGTGCAGAAAGGCTCACCTTGTGGGTTTTCACATGCGCACGGAATCCAACACCAAGTGTATTAGCAGCCGTGAGCATCGATTGGCAATGGCGCTCTATCCTAGCTTTGTCCAGGACTACTGCGGGTTTGGGGACATCATGGATGCTTTTGCCGACGTAGAATTCGCGCAATTCGGAAATTGGCGGAGTTTGCCTCTGGGGAATAGCCATATTGAAGGATTGTTGATAGCGATTGTGAGTTTTGAACTATTATCTCTTCCTAGTCTTGTTCTTTTGTGACTTTTGAAAATTATTTATCTATCATAGTTGGCGGACTTCTCATGTTGCTCAGAGGGCGCAGCGCACTTGGAATTGTCCGTCCGTATGTGGAGACATGACGCTATTTTGGGACGCGGTTCAGTACGCGAATAGCCAATAGCATGAGTGCGAAGGATTCAAGATTACTCACTCAATCACAGAACAGACTGCGTAAATAATAGCCTGGTAATCAAAAGTAGAAATATTAACTTAGAATATAATCGGCACTAACTGGATAATGTCGTCAAAAAAGAAGAATAGAGCAAAAGAACCTATTCAAAACACTATCCTGATTCCTTACAACTTGCCAGCGCTACTACTGGTGGGCCGAGTGTATAAAATCTAAGAATTAGATACATTATCTAAGAAGTTACAAATCCACTGACTCAACCTAAGAAGCCATACGCTCAACACGAGTCGCAAGCACCTTAACCATATCCACCCCAGCCTTGGTAGCCTCATCCAAGCTCTCCTCTGGCAGACCCAGCAGCTCATTCTGCACCTTTTCAGAGTGGACACTCGGATCATCCGGGAAGAGAGCCCTTGCGAATAGCAACTTGGGAAATCCCGCCATGTTCCCAGCTTTGATCTGCGCGAGACCATCCTCGTAGCGCTTCCTAGTCGGCTCGTGAGTAATAGTCCAATCGGAGTCAGATGTCTTTGTCACACGCTTCACGCTTTCGAAAATATCGTTCTGGCTGACGAGGAAGCTCTGGAGGTAGATAGGCTTATTGAAAAAGGTCGAAAGTGTGAGTTTTTTGTCTGAGTTATTCGCTGGTGAGACTGGGAGGCTGAGGACCTTTGAAACAGCTCGTCCGACCTGGGTCAATGTCGAGGTTGAGTTCTTGGTATTGCCATCGTCATAAAGCGTAAGCGTGCGCTTATCGAGATCAAACCCGAAACGACTCTCACCACCAGCCAGACTGTAATCGTACCAGAAACCACAGCAGACAGTGATCCAATGCATACCAAGACTTTCAATCTCATCTCTCTGCGCTTTCGCAACCGGGCCAAGGAAGATATCCTCGCCGAGCTTGACATTGTCGATGTCACCAGCAAAGCTATTGGGCATGACGTACGGAACGCCTGCTTCTGCAGCAGCCCGTACAAGCTTACTGTGGGTATCATTGGGCGATGATGGAGCCAGGGTGATGATGAGGAACTGCTGGTTCTTCAGAGCGGCTACAAGACTGGCTTGGTCGTCGTAGTCAACCTGGGCTGAGGTAACACCCTCTGGGATGTTGTTGGTGCTGGCATTGCGGGTGAGGGCTGTGACCTGGTGTTTTCCGGTTTGGACAAGGGCGGAAGTTATGTAAGGCCCGATTGTACCAGAAGCCTGAGACTTGTTAGTGTCGTTCAATGGTGTTGACGATGGTTGACTTACACCCACAATGGCAACTCTCTGGATGACATTGAGGTCGCTGGAATGGTTTTCGGCGTAGTTAGACATAATATGAGTAATAATCTTGATCTTTTTAGTTTGCTGTGAATCGGTGTGTTTTTATTATTATCCTTTACTTGGTAGAGTGATGGACATATATACTCTATGGTGGGTATGTGGTTTCTCGGTGTTTTAGCGTACAGATGTGAAAATGCCGAGCGGCCAACGCCCAGTTCGGCGAGTGTTAGTAATTTCGGTCCACTAATAAAAACGCGTAATTGAAAACAACGTCGGCCTTTCTTACGTCGCTATATCAACAGATTAATAATTGAATCCATTTCATTTCCCATTAAGCAATACTCGGACTATACTTGGGGTGTGTTACAATAAATGTCCGAAGTTGGCGCTAACGCCGAAGATGGACTAGCAAAATAGCGCCTGGTGATGTGGTGTTGACGCAAGATCAACTACTATCTTTAGCAACAGAAAAGAACGAGAATTATTATACTAAGTTTGAAGTGCTCTAGGCAGGGCTTCCAAGAAATCATATCACTTGTTCAGCAATTAATTGGAAAAGGTCAGAATTAACTTGACTTGGCCCAGATTTGTCTTTGATAAGATAAGGAGTAAAAGAAAAAGATAAGATAAGATAAAGTGGTAAGAGATAAGATAAGAGTATCCATCTAGAGGAATACCTACCCTATATAGAAATAGAGTTACCCTGATTGATAAGCCTTTAAGTTCCATTAGATAAGTAAGGATATTAAATTGATCTGATTTAAATAGTAAATCATCTGATTTAATTTACATGAACTGACTGGACTTGACATGGAAACTTTACATTGACTGGAACGGTGATTCGGAGACCAAGACGCAAAACCAAGGTGATGTGACTTTTAACCATTAGGGGTTATGCGGCGATCGACATGCGTACAACTAGATCCAAGATCCCGCTTAAAATAGAACATCAATAGAAACCAATTGAGGTCTGAGATGATATATCCTGTTTGCTGATGCCCCATACGTTTCCGACATGTTGTGGTGCCTCGCTGACATTTCTACCTTGGGCTCGGAACGGCATTCCGAGACCAAGGCTTGGCTTGGTTTAGCGCGACCAATTACCATCGTTTGCAGATCTGGGGAAGCCTGCTCACATGGACTCTCGGCCGGGTCATCGGATTCCGCCCCGCCAGATGGAAGCTCGGTAGAGGGAGGCTAGCAGCGGGTATCACTCACACTCACACTCACACAGTGACTTAATACTTACAAGTTGTCTCTTTTGACATAAGAAGGGCGTGGTTCCCACCGGTTCAGTTTGGCATTTCTGATACCCTTCTCCAATTACTCAGTACATATTATCCTGAGCAGAATAGCCACAGCGCTTGTCTTCAAAATGTCAAACTCTTACACACTCTACTCCTACTTCAGATCTTCATGTTCAGCACGCATCAGAATTGCCCTGAACGCCAAGGGTATTCCGTACGAGCTGGCTTTTGTCAATCTTCTCAAAGACGAGCATCTGTCAGATGGTCACAAGTCCCGCAACCCCTCTGCATCGGTTCCAGTCTTGGTATGTCCTACATCAAAGGACAAACACTTCCAGATCGGTCAATCTGTGGCTGCTCTCGAGTATCTCGAAGAAAAACATCCTGAAAGTCCCCTTCTTCCCCCGCTCTCTGACCCAGAGGCACGGGCTTCGGTACGAACCCTGGTCAACATCATCTGCGCGGACATTCAACCTGTGACGAACCTCCGTATCATGCGTCGCATCAGGGCATTTGGCGCCAACGCAGAGGAATGGAACTGCCAGCTCATGACGGCTGGTTTGAAGGCTTATGAGGAGGTGGCTAAAGATACTGCTGGGAAGTGTTCTGTTGGGGATGAGCTTACTTTAGCGGATGCTTGTCTTATTCCTGCGGTGTGGAACGCCGAGAGGTTTGGGGTTGACATGTCTGCATTTCCTACAATTGGGAAAATTGCGGAGAATTTGAAGGAACATCCTGCGATTGTCAAGGCTCATTGGAAGAATCAGCCCGATACACCTGACAATCTCAAGGGCTAGATAATAGATGCAATAAGGGCTATTTCCTGAACACTCCAGTTTTGTGTGCCAATTCACTATTTTAAAGTCTACTTGAACAAAGGCAGAGGCTCCAGAATGGTTCCAGAAACCTCACCGAAGCCCACCTTTTGCTCGCCGCTACCAAATGAGCCGCGAAGCACCAGAGTATCTCCATTCTGGATGAACTTGCGCTCCTCACCATTTTTGAGTTGAATAGGCACTTTTCCGCCCTTGGTCTGCTCAAGCATACTTCCCTCGGTGCCGGGTTCAGTGCCGGAAATAGTACCAGAGCCGAGAAGATCACCAGGTCGAAGATTGCACCCTGTGATGGTGTGGTGGGCGATCATCTGGGGCCACGACCAGAGCAGGTTTCGTGAGGTGGTCTTGCTAAGGTGGTTCTTGGTACCAGCGGCGGCTGTATGTCCGTTAGAAATTGTGTCTTGGGGGAGATATTGACATACTGATGATTTCGACCTCAAGATCGATGTCCAAGACATTCTTTTCATTCTTCTCTTTGAGATAAGGAAGAATCTCGTTATCATTCTTAATACCAGCAGCTTTGGCGCCCTCAAGAGCATCAGCAAGGACAACCCAAGCACTAATACTAGTGCCCAAGTTCTTGGCAGTAAATGGTCCAAGAGGGACGTACTCCCAGGCTTGGATGTCTCGTGCGCTCCAATCGTTCATGAGAACATAACCGAAGATGTGCTCATCGGCTTCCTCCACCGGAACCGGACTTCCCATGGCATTCTCGCGGCAGATGAACATTCCCATCTCCAGCTCAATATCAAGCCTCTCGCAAGGCGCTAGGTCAGGCACCTTGTTGCCAGGTCGCAGGATCTGACCCCAGGGACGACGGATAGGTGTACCTGAGACAACCACGCTGCTGGCCCTTCCGTGGTATGCAACTGGAAGATGGGTGTAGTTAGGCTGCAGGGCGTTATCAGGCCCACGGAACAGACAACCGACGTTGAAAGCGTGGTTCTTGCCAGCGTAGAAGTCTGTGTAATCTCCAATAGTAAGAGGAAGATGGTTCTTGACATCTGCGCGCTTCAAGAGAGAAGCATCTTGTAGCTTTTGGTTATCCTTAAGAACCTCGGGGTGATTCGTGTCCTTTGCAAAGATACTCTGAAGGTAGCTTCTCACAGTGCGATGCACAGGACGGCCAAGAGCTGCGAAAGCATTAAGAGAGGTTTGGGAAAAGACCTCAATGTGCTTCTGAATGTCTGAGGACTGAGAAAATCCGTCACCCTCTGCGAAGGCCTGAAGATCTAGCACATGCTCGCCGATTGCGACCGCAGGTCTTGGCTTTGTGTTTGATGATGTGGAAATGATGCCAAAGGGGATGTTGGCGATTGAGAAGTGAGACTCTGCGGGGATAGATAGCCACGACATTGTGATGAATTATGCAGTTTCAGCAATTACGAAAGAAGAACAAATTATACAAAGAAGAAGCGTGAGACAAAACGCAATTTATTATTTTATAACATATCGTTTTTATTGGAGCCGCCACAAGCCGATGAAGTATGATGAAAGGCCGAAGCTGACGGGGGATAGTGCGGGGTCCTGGAACGGAATGATGCCGGTGTGCATTAGCCGACCGATTCCGCATTTTCCGACGGGCAGGTCCTCTAGCCGAAGCCGGGTCTATCCCCAATTCTGTACAGTATCTCGGAGATATACACGAATTTCAACATTCGAGGATTAAGACAATGAAAATAAACAGTACATTCAGTCTCATAATAGCCGTCCATTAGATTGGATCCCTTTCAACCAGGGCCGAGTGAAAGTAACACTTAACCTGCAGTCTCTGTCTCATCAATGCTATCATTTACATCCGCTTTTCTTAGCCTCATTCTCAGACCTTCAACCTCCTTCCTCAGTGCCTCATTAGCTTTTTCGCATTCCTCAAGCTTTTCACTCAATTCCTCAGTCTGTTCCTGTGCACCAAGCCCGAGCTCCTCGATTATCTTGACCACCCGCCATAAACGCATGACCACAATGAGAGAAGCCACCTCCTCGACGATACCGCGTAGAAGAACATCGGTGACAAAACCTGCAAGTACGATGAAGGCGTCAAAACAATGGAACCATGATTTGAAATATCTGTTTTGTCAGTATTGGAGCTATGGTGCCGAGAATGCGATAGGACCTACTTCCAGCCAAATGCCCAGATAGAAGCAATGAGCTCGACCATGAAAAGGCACGAGAAGACTAGATTGATGGAGCCTAAGATATCGAGCGCTATATCCCACTCGGAGCTCTTTTTGCCTTGTTCACATTTAAACAAATTGAGGATAAAGTCTGTTCGCGTCAGGCCATTGCCGTGGAGGTATGATGGTCAGATCACTCACCGGCAATCATGCTAAGGACATCTAGAGATACTAGCGTGAGTACAGAGTAGTGGCCTGCCTTGGAGGATAGAAACCGCGCCGTTTTCTCCCTCGTGCTTTCAATAGTGTGCCTATCGCCCTTGAATGGATGCGAATGCCAGTGCTGAAGATTTAGGGTCGGCAGCCTTGATTTACCTCGGTATCTCAATAATGGCTGCTGTTCCACGCTGGAGCCGCCACGTTCTATGCTAGTCGACGACATCACTTATGGAAGATTTGGTGTGGTGTTAGATTGTGATGCTTCTTGATTGAGGTTCCTGGATGACTTCCCCGCCGGTGACGTCATTTCCTTTTAAGCGCTTATCTTATCAGGTACTAGACCAGCCTAATGGGGGCTTGCTGGTGTACCAGATGTAGTATGATCGTAGAGCGTAAGTAGTCCACCATATCAAGAACATCATTCCTGTATCGGAGCCATGCAGAGTTTCGATGCGAGATATTAGCAAAATCACTATTGGGAAGATTTGTTTAATCAATGGCGGTGCAATATCTCCAGCCACACGGATGCCGGACCGTGTGAGATATCGGACCAGTGTGTTAAATCAAGGTTTTAATCTATAGCGCTAGACTGTCAAACGTTGTCACCCACAGTTGATCTATTTGGTCTTACATATATTTCATAGAAAAGTGGTAGTATTTTTCAAATACCTTCAATCTTTATTTGGCCCATTGGAAGTTAATCTTCACTAGCAATTGCTGTTTACTGAAAATCTCCCCTGTCTCGTTAAATAGTTGAAGCAGACGGTATCCCTGATTAAGTCGATCAAGCCGTAGACTTGTCCAAGCTTTCAAGCCCCCGCCATGGGAGTCGTCCGAAAATGTCATTCTGGGCCGTTTTATTAGCATCATTACTGTGAATATTTGAAGCACTCACCTGATGACTGTAAGTTCGGGAATGATGTCGGTGATTGCATCGATTGTCGTTATGTAGCCGAAAGCCTCGGAATCATCGTCTTTGACTGCTATCTTCTGTCTTTGAAATCGGTACCTGTCGCTCCTCGAATGTATGATCGTCCTCACTGATGGCGAAAGGTCCTGAGTTTGTATTCTCGTACCATTCTTCGTTGTGAGCTGAAAGCGTTGGTCTGTGAAAACGAGGATGGAGAATTTCACAATTCTTATAGCAGTTGTTTCTATGTCGTTGGTGATGTCCTCGCCCGTGCTTCGAAAGCCGAATGGCTTCGAAACCCATCCTTCTTCGTCGTCAAAGATTCCTGAATTCACCATCAGGCCCTCATCCACGTTGAGATGGCTGATGGCTGCCATTTGGACACCGTATTTCCAGAAGCGCGAGGGGTCCAAATTTGAAGAGTAAAACCTTCTTGAACTCGGATTCACACGACACAGGTAGCTTCTGTTGTGTTCTAAAAGATCTCCTGGAGCAGAGGAAATAAGTTCCTCTAATTCGGTTTCCTGCCAAGAGAAAACGTGTATTGGTGTCTTGCTCTGGCGAGACCCGAAACCTTCAAATGTTTCGCTTTGCAGATAAACATTGAGGCTTTCCAGTGGCTGTATGAGAATATCGCTATGGGCATTGTTTTGTGAATTGTTTTCGGTTTCATCAACGGATAAAGTATCTGAATACTGTTGGAAATTCCAAATGCCGGCGGGCCTCAAAGTGCTGACCAAGATTCTGTTTTGGAGATCTGCTAGTCGTGGTAGCTTGAACCGAGGGTCGCAGCCATCAATTGGTTGGTCGACTAGAAACCCACGCCACTCTTCTTTCATGATGTCTACCATCGTCTGTTGCTGGTCAGCACTTGCATAGACCTTGAAGTTGACGATTATGGGCATATTGTTATCGAGAAAGGCAGTGCTTCTGAGCAGCACACAAAAGTCCAAGAAGCTGAATGATTCTGAGAAACTCCAGCCTGCCTTGACGACTGGCATTCTTCGAAAGACGGGTTCGTCTGGTATGGAAAGAGTTATCTTTGGAACCTCAAATGCCGATGGGTCTTTAGTTTTGGCAAATAATCTCTTCATACCATGCCTGGTCGAAGAACCTGGTGGATGAAATAAATCATCAGAGTCTGCTTGATTTACGTCATTCATGGCGTCGTCTCCGTCCCAAATCTCGATGTCAATGGATCGATAACCAGCACGAAGCACCTTTTCTACAAGTCAATATGTGTGTCTTTCAACAAAATGTTTGACGTACTTCACGGACTGAATCTAGAGATTTCAATGATTCTCGCGATCCGAGAGTCTGATAGCTCGTATTGATAAAGTAGTTGGATATCGTTTTGGTGAGGTCTTTGGGGGGCAGAGGCTTGAGCACACACAAATAATGACCAACCATGACACGCAAAAAGCTACGCAGGTCTGAAACATTGTGATCAGTTGTTGAAATCTCCTGACCCTGTACAGTTCTGATAAAATCGGAGAATAGGGACCTTCTAACAGTAGAGCTTATACGGCGTTGATAAAGCTTTGTTAGCACGTCGTAACCCTGTTGGTTAAGCGCTGGAAGATGGCGAGAGCCCTCCAAAGTGTCAGGATCCTTGTTTTTATTCTTGGAGAACATGCGGTCGGTCAGCTTCCGCCAACCAGAACTGGATTGCCGCTTAGATATCTTGTTTGTGTCGGTTTCGCCTCGATGTTCTTCAGCATGGCCTTCATCCGCTTCGCTGGCCTGGCTGCCATCCTTTGAAGAATCAAGTGTGTCTTGAGTAAGTTGAGAAACATCTGTTTCGGCTTCTGCAGATTCGTCGCCGTGCTCGTCAGCAAAGTAAATATCAAGGCCAAGTTTATCCTGCTCCCGAGACTGGATCTGCTCAGCTATAATTGCCAACCTCCCATAGTCGCAATTTGATAGCTTCATATCAGGATCAATGTCTGTTGTTACATGCTCATATCCTTTCAACCATTCGGCGATGAGAACAGAAGATTCACATTCAGGATTGAAGGAGCCCACTTCACCACCCGTATCAACCATGGAGGATGCCGGCCAGGGGAGAGATCGGAGTGAGAAGTCATGAATGTGTTCAAGGACATGATCTATCAGTTGTGGAGAATCAACATCGCCCTGAACTTCGCACAGTGGACAATTCCCTATAGCCATCTTGGCCTGAGCGGAAGATGATATAATGGCTGGTATATCCTCGCCACTGACCTGTGGATGAGTATCATGGAGGTGATCCATCATTTCAGTCATAGTCCAATACATTGTCCCATGATGACATAATGGACACTCCCAAACGGGCGGATGGTCCTGTCGGAAGTGCTGCTCTAGCATCGACCTATTACTGTAATACACATCTGGGGTAGGACATCTGTCAAATATGCAGGTATATGGACGTATATCCTCTGCCAAGTGTTTCCTAAGTCAGGGATCAGATATCAGAGTAAATCAGCCCTAGTTGCATTGATGGCTTAGGTATACCTCCATTGGTTGTTGTTTTTAGCCTCTGATACAGGCAGCATCTGACAGCAACAGGGACATTGCACTACTTGCTCGCTACCAGATAGTCTCGGCCGTGGATATCTAGCCGAGGCTGTTATCTGAGTAATTACTGAATCCGACTTCTTGGCAACGGGCTCCTTGTACTGAAGCTTACTCTCTGGGATAGAAGCCGAGGTTACTGACATAGGTGCTGCCAGCGGTTGGTTGGGCTTCTGAGGGAAGAGAGTAGCCGTAGGAACTGCGGCCATCCCCAGTTTGCCTTTTGAACTGGCAGGTGGCGTCTTAACTTTCTCTTCAGTCACAGGTGTTGGCCGCTGCTCGAAACCAATACTTCTCTTCTTCAAGCCCAGTGAGTGAAGGTGAGCCTGGATATACCGATTTCTCCGCTTCAAGTTGGCCATCACAAGATGATTTTGAACAGCAGTCAGCGAGTTCATCTTCTGTTTGAACTCATTATCTCCGTCGCATGGTCCTTCCCGGGACGGAGAAGAATGATGGCTTCTAAATGTTTTCTCAACTCCTTATGATCCTTTGGATTGAAAAGACGGTCTGCCTTGTACAAACGTGATCTTCGGCCTGTCCTTCGAACCGCTAGAGAAATCGAAACAAGACTTTCTAGAGCCGAGTCAATGTCGAGCAAAGTGTCCTGGAGTGATTGATTGGTCTTGAGCAGGTTTAAACAATCTTCTAATGATTGAAACAACATGATAAGATTCCCCTTAACTAATGAAAGATCGATCTGCCGCTGGCTGAGCCTTGAGTCTAGTGAAGCTTTCGACGGCGCAAGGGCTCCGATGCCGTCGATCCAGAGGTTGAAGTCTGCTAGGCGGTACTCAAACTGCTCATCATGAGCAATCACCTGATTGAGCAAACCGGGGTCTGTCGAGTGAAAGGTAAGGCATTGTTGAAACGTCTCTAGACACTTGTTTGAAAGGTCGCGAGCGCTCAGAAGCATGAGATCCATAACCCACAGATTTATAATAAGGCCGCGCGCATTTTTCTCTTATATCAGAAAATTGAGGCGGGGAAAAGAGGGGGGATGATGACAGCCAACCTGATAATTGCTGGCAACTATCATCACGTGCTCATAAGATACTGACAGGGATGTTGTTCAGCCTCGAAATCACCCAACTTCTACTTAACATAACAGAGCCTTACAGAGACAAGAACATACAAAACTCGACATGGGGTCCGAACACTTCAGCGCGTGTGAACTTGTCGTCAAAGTTGCCAAAGAAATCTACTCTTTGGTCATGGAGTGCGGTATTCGCCAGCGACAACGATTAGCAGGCGAAGTCGGAACCAGGCTGGGACAGATTGCTCAAGAATCGTTTGTTACTTATGAAGTTGATGAGGGGGCTGAAAAAGCAGCCGCAGCACTGTTGCATACCCTGCTGGAAATTTGTATAGTACGTGTCTTACATGAAAATGAGATGTTAGCTAACGTTTCTAGTTCCCGACTACCGTATCTGATGAAGTCATTCCTGAGCAGGACTATAAACACCTCGTCCAGCTGTTTAGATCGGATAATAGATCTTGGTTAAATAAGAATATTACACTAGTCTTTATTACTGACGAGTCATTACCGTTAAACGCTAAGGGGCATTGCGACGCATTTTTAGCGAAACTGAACCAGGATGAGCCAGGTAAAAAGACTGGCCTTGATCAGCTTACGAGGGCATCAACAATCGCAGAACCAGATGACTATCCTGAACATGTCAGCAAAAGTCTCTTTGAGGCCCTTCACAATCAAGCCTTCTGCCACAATGCAGAGAAACCGACGCAAAAGTCTTGGCTGGGCAAGTCTAAGAAAAGAGTTTCTCATCATCACCATGAAATGCCTCATCCTATAAGACTTCATCTCGATGCAGTACCTCAAATACAAGAGAAACACGCACAATTCGAAGTTGTCATTTCGTCGGAGAATATGAGCTACTGGCAGCATTTCCTGCTAGGCATCCCAATGTGAGTATGAACCTGGGGATGAGTCTGTTCTTCCACTGACTCAAGTAAGGCAAACGAAAGGCCGACGAGGAGCTGTGAAATTCGCAGATAACTGCAGCCAAGTAGAAGAAACAACCAAGGCTACTTTGGACCCTAAATCCATTAACCCAGACTATTTTTGCGAAGTCCTCAAACATCAGTTGTTCGCCAAAGTCAATCTCAACTTCGTCAAAGGTATTGGTCTTGTATCAATACCGCCACCAGCTCCTCTCGAAAGGTTCCTATGTCCAGGCCAAGGGCTCCCGCTATCTCTTGTCGTTCAAAATTACAAGCTCACAGACAAAGACAAAATTCTACTAGCTCATGCCATTGCTCATTCCTTTTGGCAGTTCTTTGGATCTGACATGATGAGACATCGATGGACTAGTGACGATATTTGGTTCATGTATGAGATGAATGACCAGCAGATAACAAGGGATCAGCTCGAACTACGAGTCTATATGTCACTTGACTTTGAAGTCCAGCAGAGAGCTTCTGAGGATGCAGACAGATCAATGCTGACCCATCCTTTCCCCCACATCCTCGGGTTAGGACTTTTACTACTTCAGATCGGCCTCGCGAGGCCATACAAGTCGCTAGCGCATCTCCCATCTACATCTCGTCTCAATCGAGACCATGGTGCTGCTAGACAGTTACTGGGTGAGCTAGAAAAGGCGCAGTGGGCTAGAGCGACACACCGCGACATTTTTGCTAGGGCCGTGGCGAACTGCTTGGATCCAAGCACCTTCATGGCCTCCAACACAAAGACGAAAGCAATACAAATGTCATCAATCAACAATACCGACATGGGCGATGATGGGAGGAGGCGAAAAGTGTATACTGAGATCGTTGAGCCACTAGCGAAACTCGTCAAGATTGCCTTCAAAACTGATTCGAATTATGTTTCATATTTGGCAAGATGCAAAAATATTGAGGAATCTCAAAACAACCTCCGCTCGCGAATTGCCTCGTTTCATACGGGCAAGACGGTCGTTCCTCAAGAATGGCTCGATAACTTGAAACACATTAGCATGCACGTTGTGAATGTGCGAGAGCAGAAACCAGATCACGAGTTCAAGCCTGTCAAGATAGCAGTTCTAGACACAGGGTGCGATGCAGACTTACCATTCTGTAAGATACCGAGAAGGAGGAAGTGTATAAAAGCATGGAAAGACTTTACAGGAAAGGACAACAACGATACCACTCAAGAAAGCCCAATGGCTGATGAGTATGGGCATGGTAGCCTTATGGCTCGATTGGTAATGGAATCTGCTCCTCTGGCTCATGTTTACGTGGCTCGAGTTGCAAAGCACACGGATGAACTCGACTCCAGCAGTGATCGAATAGTAAAGGTGAGAGGATTGTATTGTCAGATCTTATTTCATGAACTAATATTTACAAGGCAATTCAGTGGGCTGCACTAGAAGCTGAAGTGGATATTATCTCTATGTCTTTCGGCTTTCCCCACGATGACGACGCTATCTCGAAGGCTATTGAAGACGCAGAGCGAAGTCGCGATATAATCTTTCTAGCCAGCGCTGGTAACAACGCAGCTTACCAAAGAGAAACCTTTCCAGCGAGGCATCGGTCAGTTATTTCCGTAAGGACAACGGACTGCCAAGGCATATTTAGTGCCAGTAACCCCCCAATAATCGACCGAAACGATGTTGTTCTTGGCACATTTGGCGACAATCTACCACCTCGTCTCAAGGATGAGATCACCCAGCGATTTGGTTCTCATATATGTCATCCTGGCTCATCGATAGCAACAGCAGTAGCGGCTGGTATAGCTGCATCGACAATCGCATACGCAGATGTCCTCTCTACCGTTTTGGGGATGCAGACGGAGAAAGACCTAGTGAAGTGCTTAAAAAGGACTGAGGGGATGAGGAGATTGTTGGAAAAGATGGCACCGGATCAAACTGGCCACTGTAGATTTATAAATCCGATATGGTTCTGGAGTGAGAAGGCTGACGCATGGAGGGCATGGGCTGCTATGTATGACGTAGTTCCAACATTTTTACATAGATAGTCATAGCCTAAACGTTCAGGTCTGCCAAGTGAGACGAAATAAAGATCAGAAAGAGTCCAACTTCTTATGCCACGGCCGAAAGACAGTATTCCCCATCTCCAAGATCTTCCATCTCGTACTTTGGCGCATCTTCTTCCTCTTTATCAGCCTTGAGTACTTCGGCCGTAACATCAACCACTTCCATCGGCCCCGGTTCAGCTCTGCCCGACATGAAAAGCTTGCGGTGCGAGAACATCTCTGAACTGATGGTACCGCTGCCCCGGACTCGAATGGCATGAAGACGGTAAGCAAAAATAATGCCGGGAGCAGTCTCATAAGAGTCCGTTTTGGAAGTCTCCTTGCCACCTGAAATACTGGCGCCAACCTCTACGGGAACCGGTCCTGTTGGACCAGAAGCTGAAAGTGAGGTATTGTGGCCGATTCCCTTCTCGTTGGTCACCGTAAACGAAGAATTAGTAACACGTAGCCCAGAAACAAAGTAGACAGTTCTTTTCCCAAACATTCCAGAGTCAATATGTTCTCTCACGGCCTCCGCATTTACTATGCTTTGCAGGAATTCTTTGGTGAATGGCGCAGCCAGAGATCGAACTTCATGGTCGACGGTTCCATACTCAAGAGCGTTCCGGCGATTGGCCTCGTAGCCAATAGATGCAGAAGCCAGCTCTACAAACTTGGCAAAAATATTGATTCCAGCTGTTCGAGTAACATCATTCGAATGGGAATGATTCGTCTCGGTCAGAGTTTGAATCTCGGGAAGCGTGATTGTGTCAGTGCGGGGTGAAGCAAGGGTCTGAGTTGGGCAACTGGGATGAGGGATAACAGCGCCAAGCTGGAGGGGTCCGTCGGGAGTAAAAGTGAAGTCAGGGGCAAGAAACCAAGATTTCATGTTGGAAACGTAGTGATTTTAGACTTAAGAGATTGTATGCTTAGGTGAGATTAGGTTGAAAAGGCAATCCTATTCCAAGGTGTGGCTGTAAGCTAACACTTGGTAGGGGAAGAGAAAAGTATACAACCTCTGATTATGTCAGCTATCGGTTCCGTACCGATAGTCCTACTACGTACTACCCAGCTTACTACAGTACCTAGTACAACATGTGTACATATTAGGGGTGTTTAATTTTGTAACTGTAAGATACAATATATTACTTTATAATTAAATTTTTCGTTTAAGGATTATAAGTTTGTGTAGAGCTATTATAATATTATAAAAAAACGTTTTTTTATATACTGAATTTTATCACTAAATAAGTAGGTACTAACTAGTTAATCTTTAGCTCTATGAAAAGATTTTTAAGAATAAGCTAAAAAGAAACAATGAAAGTACATTCTATTGAATTTAGGTTACTTTAAAAGATTTTATTTTTAAATGTTAAATAAAATTATGTAAATTCAAGTATATATAAGGTTTAGTAATTGTCATAACTTAATATAAAAAACTAGAACGGTGAAAATTATTAGAACTAGCAGTCTTTGATAACTGCTAAATATTCATTTGAAAGGCGAGTATAGGAGTCTTCCTCTTGTAGATTTGAGGCGCTGTCATTTATTGAACTATTGGTTTGACTATTGACTTCATATCGTGCCGCTTGATTTGCACATTTCTGAGATGGTCAATGTGCTTATTTATTATTCGTCTTTAGCCAGTAAGATGCCTATGATCCAACAGCCAAGAGACGCTTACGGCCGTTGCAACACACGAGGCTTACTGGTTCAGCACGATAGAACATTAATGTGCACGGGCGTGTCTGCCTGAAGCTGAACTCAAGCCTTCTGTTTTTGGCAAAGACACCCTCCAATCAACGCTTAGATACATGGATCACTGCATGCAGGGCGCCCAAGGCATGAATCTGTTGGTTGAAACAGCATCTTTGCTTATGACTGGTACACAAAAGACCATGGTCTGATACCTCAAGCGTCCAATGACTAAGTCGCTTTGTCAGCAGCAGTAATGTCACGTTTACGTCGAGCAGCAGACTCTTTGCCCCTCAGAGTCAATTCCTTCGTACCTCAAATACCAAGAGTACCTAACCTTACGCAAGAAAGTCACGAGCGATCATGGAGCGATTTGTTCCTAAAGTAAAAAAATATGTCTCACGACTAAAGAATGACAAGTCAACTCCGTCAGTCCCAATCGATCCTCCCGTCGATCCTCCCGTCATAGCTCAACAGTCCGCTCGCCAAGACAACCCCGCTCCTTTTGACACGACAAGCCTTCCCCAAAGGATCTGGAATCAGGCTTATGACGAGTTGAAGAAACCGGAGAACGAGCAAGCTATTGTTGAGGCATATGAAAAGATACTGAGTACGTATCTGTCGCCGACGACCCCTACGATCCAGGACAACAATGGCCCACAAAACCTGATCAATGCCGATCCCGCGAAAAGGTGGAAGCAGATGGAGCAGCTAGTCCAGAAAGGACTTGAGAAAACCGCCAAAGATGCAGATATAAAAGAGAAAGTCAACCATTGGATCACAATCATTCAGCCATTGAGAGACGCTATCAGTACGGGTGTCAAGGCTGCACCAGCTGCAGCTATCCCATGGGCTGGTATTTGTTGTGCTCTTCAGGTTCGATTCCCTGCGAACATGAATCATTTGTACCGCTAATCTCACATGTCACAAGATTCTCTCAAGTCCCCTCACTGAGCCCAAGAAGAACCGAGATGGCATGACTTACGTGTTGTCGCGAATGCAGTGGTACTGGGAATTGTGGCGATTAGTTCTTGACGAAAACCTTTCGAGTTCGTCAGCACGACTTTTACAGACGGAACTGGAGAAACAGGTGACAAAACTCTATCAAAAACTACTTATTTACCAGATGAAAAGCGTCATCACGTATCACCGCAGCCGCTTCGCAGTTTTTCTCAGAGACCTGCCCAAGCTCGATGACTGGGCAACTCTGGTTTCAGAAGTCAAGGATGCTGAGAATACTGTTATGAGAGATGTTGAACAGTACAGTACGCTTGATGTGAGAACCAAACTCCGAGGCATCTTGTCGTCGGCAGACGAACAGGCAAAATGTTTGGCCGATATGTTCAACCAGAACGAGACACACTATGCATGGGTGAGAGAGGAGCGGCACAAGGAGAAAGATGACAATTGCTTGAGGGATTTGCACGAGACTGATCCTCGACATGACAAGCGCTCCATCATCAGTGCCAAGGGCGGGCTTGTTTACGACTCCTATCGCTGGGTAACAGAGAATCAACAGTACAAACAGTGGTACGAAGATAGAAGCAACCGTTTACTGTGGATCAAGGGTGATCCTGGCAAAGGGAAAACCATGCTTCTTTGTGGCATTATCGACGAACTCGAGAAGTCCAAGCCCAATGCCGTATTCTACTTCTTCTGTCAGGCTTCAGACCCATCCCTTCGAAATGCTACCTATGTGCTTCGAGGCCTCATCTGGTCTTTGGCTCGGACACGACCCAGTCTTATTCCCCATATCCGGCAACAGTACGACCAGGCTGGTGCAGATATCTTTGTAAACCGCAATGCCTGGCAAGCTCTATCCGAAATATTTACCGCAATTTTAAGCGATGACGCCGCTGCAGACTGTGTGTTTGTGGTCGATGCTTTGGATGAATGCACCGATGGCCAAGAACAGCTTATTGACCTTATATCTCGACTTTCCAATGCTTGTGAGGCAAGGTGGATCATATCAAGTCGCAACTGGCAGACGATCGAAGGTCAGCTCGATAGCGTGACGGCGGATGCGCGACTACAGCTTGAGCTCAATGCCGTCGCAATTGCGGAAGCTGTCCACTATTTCATCAATCACAAGGTCAAAGAGCTTGCTCATGGGAAACGCCTGAATGATGACATACGCGCCAAGCTAACTGAGTACCTCGTTACAAACGCGGATGACACATTTTTATGGGTCGCTTTGGTCTGCGAGGAACTGTCAAAGCTAAATATTGCAGCTCGTCATGTTTTGCAAGTTGCACGTTCATTCCCTTCCGGACTTACGAAACTGTATGAGAGAATGATGGCTATAATGAAGCAGTCTCCAGACAAGAAGTTTTGCGAAGCCGTCCTTGCCCTATCTGCTGTGGCTATCAGACCACTTACCCTGCCGGAGATCGCCACGTTGGATATAAGACTGAAGGAAGTTTCTGAGGACCTTGAAGCGGTTGCCGATGTTGTGAGATCGTGCGGCTCATTCTTGACTATTCGAGAAGATTCCGTGCATATAGTCCACCAGTCGGCAAGAGACTATCTGATTCAAGCTTCCGAGATTTTCCCTTTGGGAATTGCAGGGCAGCACTATCAAATCTTCGCCGGCAGCATGAACACTATGCATAGGAAGCTACATCGAAACATGTATCAATTGGAGTCAACCATCTTGATTGATGAGATCACGCCCCCTAACAGCCAACCTCTGAATGGGATACAATACGCCTGCATTTATTGGGTTAACCACTTCGACGCGTGGTACTGCACAGAGAGTCACAGCCCAGACGTGGGCGACTCGGCTTATAGTCTGCTTATTACCTTCTTCACCACAAAGTGCCTGTACTGGTTTGAGGCTATGAGTTTACTTCATCATGTGTCAGACGTTATCAGAGCACTTCGGAAACTTAGGCAATTGGTAAATCAGAAGTTTCTTCTCACAAGAAAATGAAATCGCCGCTGATACACGTGAGTAGATCCAATCGGGACCACAGGAGCTCAAAAGTCTGATTGGGGACGCATTCCGTTGGACGCTCAACTATAGATCAATCATGGATTCTGCCCCGATGCAACTTTATGATTCTGCTTTACTTTTCAGCCCTCAGCGGTGTAAGATACGGCAGCATTTTGATACTGAAGCACCGGTGTCCATTAAGGCATTGTGTCCATCGTTCCAAGAATGGGATGCCTGTCTTCTGACCATTTCCGGAGTCTCTGCGCACCTTTCACCACTGGTGATATCCCCTGACCGCACGAAGCTCGCAGTAATAAAACAGGATAAAGTCACAGTTTTGGTTCTGGACGCCGTTACCGGCGGTTATCTACAATCTATCCGAATTGATGGCGGAGGAGAGGTCTTCTCCTTGTCATATCACCCAGACGGGAGGCATCTAATATCGTTATCTCGTGATCAGAATATCAGGATCTGGGATATCGACAACCAGGAATGCCTCCAATGCTTCAATCCAACGGAAGCTGTGGAAACAGGCGAATATTACCCGGGTGTTTATAGCGACTATGGGTTGCCAATTTCGACAGATGGCCGTTTTATGGCATTGTATTCTCCTTACCACAATATCGAACTCTGGGATCTTAGGTCAAGAGTCTGCACACGTACATTGTATGACGTCGGCTTGCACAAGGATGTCCAGATCAATTGGTTTGACTGGGGACTTGATCGATCGAACATGCCACTACTGCTCGTTGCGAAGTTTGTTAAAGAGCTGCCGTCTGTTCAGATTGACGCATGGAATCCTGAGACCGGACAACAGCTATCAAAAGGTGCACGCGCTGGAAGATATTTCAAAGGTGCAGCTGTTAGACCTGATAGACGACAACTTGCCGTCTCTACTAATGAGGGAATTAGTATCGTTCAGTGGGATGTGGACGTCACAATACAGAAGGTCATCAACCAAAGTACGGTCAATAATGTTCGCGAAATCACCTGGTCGGATGACGGAAAGTTACTCGCCATGATCGCGGGACCCTGCATCGTACTATTCAACCTCGAAAAGCAAGAAGAGTCCTTCCTACCATTTCGCTACTCAGACTCTATCTCGAGTCTTTGTTACGGAAAAAACAACATGTTAGCCGCATTAGACTACGACGATCAGACACTCAAGATCTGGAGTGTCGAATTTAGCTCGGATCTACCAGTTTCTGTTAAAGAGATGGTGAGTATGGTTGCCTTGGAGATAGGACCGAACGAGAATCTTGCAGTTTTTGAAGGTAACGGGGACATTGAGTTCCTAAACGTTCTTACTGGTAAAGCTCGGCAGATTATTCATTGCCCAGCTTTCCATATCGCAAATACCCAGTTTGTGCCTGAGCACCATTTCGCCGTTCTCTTGGGAGTAGGAATTATCCAGATCTGGGACCTGGCATCCGGCCAGTGTACAAAAAGGTTGGATATGGACGATGATGATTTCGATCGTCGTGACGCTTTCGACTGGCCTAGAGCGATGGCTCTCGGAACAGCCGGCAGGATTGTCACCATCGGCAGACAGCTCAAGATTTGGAACCTAGTCACTGGGACCCCCTAGACATTCCGCATACGCTTAAGCCCGCACATAGTCGATTTATTGCATGCTCGAGCAATGGCCGCCTCGCGTACAATTATAACCCCTTCGAAGTTGCGGTCTGGGGCTCCGATTGGACCGGAGAAAAGCAACTCTTGAAAGTAGCGAATGGTAAACATGATATTTGTGGACTTTCGATCAACTCGGCCGGACTACTAATCGTGAACGGGCGTAATGATGTGAGTGTCTGGAACTGCGAAGATGGGACTATGATTCGAAAGTACAACATACCCGAGATAGGAAGACATTGGGTTTGGGACTCGAGATATCAGTCAGGATTAAATACAAGATTTGGGATCATCGACTTAGAAGTCGAGGAGGCGGACAGCCGAACTACAGAGCCTAAGGCAGTCGCAAAAATACCATGGTGTCCGCGAAGCTTAAGACTAGCCCAGACTGGACACTCTGCATGGCTAATGAGGGGTAGTAGGAGGGTCTTATGGATTCCGCGCGAATCCGTAAGTTGGCCTGTCTTTTCTGTCAGAACTGATCTAGAAACGGGTATGTCTACTGTGGCAATGGAACACAGCGGCCATCTCATGATTCTCCGGATTTCAGCTGAACATTCGTAATTGGTTATACTTGGATGAGTATGGAGTGATGTTACGGATGAGATCTATATACTTTTCTTAGCAATTATATTGACCCACCTTTACGCGTTCCCCATACTATTTATCCAGTAATCTAGCAAGTATGTGCTTAACTAATCTGCATTGGATTGGCGATAAACATGCAATAACAGGTCTTGCAAGCCCTAGAGCGATACAGAAACTACTTATCTAGGGAGTGATTTTACATTTATTATAATTCATTATGTAGTGGTATGGTGTATAAGACCTCTAATTGTGTCTAAAAACTATAATATTGTCTCCATGGGGTAGCTAAATTATGACACTATTTGTAAACTTGTGATACAAGTGGAGTATAGACTTCAAGTTTAAAAATAGAAACAATCCTCTTCTTAATTCAAATTCTATTATAATTACGAAACCAAACACCCTTCTCAAATGTCTTTTAATTAATTTAATTATTTAGGATATTAATCTATCTTTTATAGATTCGCCTAGTGCAAGCGATCTTGGCGGGAATCGGTGTCCCTCAGCAAGCAAGCCCCGACTTTCCCTTTGTTTTTCACGCGCGCTACTAGCGCTACCAGCAGGAGAGAGAAGTACGGAGAATACTAGTGAAACCTCAAAATATACGCCAACGGGGATTCCGGGGCCTCATTATTGGCTGGCTCCTATGTTGTAAGGCAAACATATTCGATCTTGGTCTAGCACTATTCTGACCAGACGGGGA
The DNA here is from genome assembly GCA_025948275.1 of Fusarium avenaceum. Classification (NCBI taxonomy): domain Eukaryota; kingdom Fungi; phylum Ascomycota; class Sordariomycetes; order Hypocreales; family Nectriaceae; genus Fusarium; species Fusarium avenaceum. The sequence continues at coordinate 535,260 of CP109669.1, forward strand.
CGTGATCACTGAATTTCTCTTAGTTCTAATTGCAGATCTCACGCTGCTAGTGGAAAGCGAGAGAAGAAAAGAGAAAATAAACAAAACCTCTTCCTAAGCCACAAACGTAAGAATCTGCGCCAATATGGAGTTTAGGGTCCCATTATTGACTGCCTCCAGCGTTATAGGACAAACATATCCGATTTTGGCTTAGCAGTAATCTAGCTGGACGAGGACGTGATCACTAATTTCCTCTTTCCTTTGTTCCCATCATAAATCACACATGCTACTAGGGGAAAGAGAGAGGAGAAAAGAGAAAACAAGTGAAACCCCTTTGTCCAGCATAAGCCACAAATTTGAGAACATGGGCCTACAGGGATTTTGGGGCCCCATTATTGGCTGCTTACTACGCTATCGACCAACACACTTAATCCTAATCTAGCAATAAGCTGATTGGTCGAGAACATCATCAGGCTGTCAGCTGGAACTGGATCTGGAACAAAGAAAAAGCAATAATAGTGAAGAACATTTTTCTTATTTCTTTCCTCAATCACGCTGTCTCACTTTTCCACAGTTCTTTCTTGTTCATTAACTATGTGGTGCGATTCTAAAGACACCTAAATCGAGACTACACGCTCTTACGAAAAGCTAGTGATAGTCTTCATTCACCACTGTAACTCCACCTACCAAATAGTGAAGGCCCACCACAACAATGGAGTGTGTTTCTTTGTTGCCTTCGCAACGCCAACCCGCCATCCTGAATCTCTTTGACAAATGGAGGCCCAGCATCGCCATTCGTCCCGACAAAACCCCCGAAGAAGCCTATCAAGAGACATACCAAGTCGCCAAAGACCAGTGCAATAGCGCTATAGTCGCTGCAGCTCCAACTGGTCCCGTTGACGACCCCACCTTCAAGCAACGACTCGACTTGGTCTTTGACTGCATGGTAAGACTGAGGGAGCTTGAGGCACAACACGAGGCGACGAAGGAACAAATACAACGCGATTATGAGAAGGGCTTTGGCGATAAAGAGCATGATTATCTGTTGGAGTTGTTTGACGTTCTTGGTCGCGATCGACTGAACAATTTGACGAGGGAATGGCGTGAACGGACTGGTCAACGTGTTGCCGCCTCCACGCAAACAGAGTCATCCACGATTGACACAACTGTTCAGCCTGACAATACCTCGCAGCCAAGTATTCCTGTTCAACCAAACACTATTCAACAGCCAGATACTTCAGCGCGACCTAGTAACGCCCCAGGCTCATATGCCACTGGCTTTGCAACTGATCCCACAAGCCAAGATGTCTCTCTACAAAGTATCGCTGCTCCACAACCAAATACTCCCTCCAATCATGCTCAGGTCCAATCTACCCAACATACCACATCGTCGTTCTTCACCCCGATAAATGGCCCAGCTCGTGAAGCGACCCAACCATCAGCGCAAGCCTCTACCAATGTGCCCACCCCAGACCGGTCAGAAGCCCAGCAAGGGACCCAACAATCCAATAACTCCAACCCCAGCGGGTCCCGATATGAAGTTCTCACCCATCTAGGAATGAGTTCATTCTCAAATGGCTTGATCACGCCAACTTCACAGAAAAGACAAGCAAGCGCTTCTACCCCAAACGCACCTCAGTCTAAGAAGCCTAAGAAGTCTCAGAACCGGAATACACCATGTGCACCGGGCGAGCTCACTCAAGGTCGTACAATCGAGTTTGACGAGGTCTACCAAAACGGCAATGCAGAAGCCAAGCATATTATTGTCAAATACTTTCAAGACTGGTACATTGTGGAGTGCAAGAAACACCGAATGCCGTTTCTGAAACAGACTATGAAAGCTGCTGGCAAACATCTAACTTCAGGCAAGCATGGCATTGAAAACCCAGGACATGCTGGGACTATTTGGGAACTTGGAACGCATGTGCTGAACTGCACTGAAGAGCTGGCCTTGATGAATAACAAGGTGACTGAAAGGCAATCTTACGATCAGATTGGTCTTCCCGACAGCCGAGTATCCTCAATTGACACTACACCTGTCACTCATAATTTGTACACGAGGAGCAACCAGGGGATTTCCGGCATCGATCCCAAGCCCGGCGAGGTATACACAGCGTACTGGAAGAGCGGAAAGAAATGGTACGCCGCGCTGATCCTCCCCTGGGGAAGTTTTGGCCGGTTTGGCTGGAACATGTCGCTTCAAAGCACAGAGCTTATAAGGACGGTACCCAAGTGTTATTTGCTCGACTCCAAGAATCCACAGATAACACCAGAGTGGGCTGAGGCCTACAGACCGAATGGACCGTTATATACCAGGAGGGAGTATCCTGTCTTGTATTTTGACAAACCGGTGTTTCCGGGCAAGTATTCCATGGGTTGGGTTGCTGCAGCCGACCTGCAGCACTATGACCCCCAGGCGAAACACATTCCGTTTAGAGATGTGGTCGATGGGTTTATACAGGACCAAAGAATGTTTGTAAGGGGTGATGCGGAGATGGGAAAAGCCATCATGCCAGGTAAGTTACAATGCAATGTCTGTTGAACCAAGCTGACGTGCTTACTATAGAGCGTGATGATTTGACTGGTTCTTTACACGCCAGCGCATCCGAGCCAAGAGACGATCAACCAAATGCGCAAACAGAACGCACAGAATTTGGCGACATTGGGATGAGTTGGGAACAGAGCATCGTAATCTCAGACTGTGAAAGCGAGCCCAACGAAGAAGCAGATGTAGAGGATGAACAATACGACAAGCCTCCAAGAAAGGTCTCCGAAACGCGACAACCCATCCTCATCAATATACCAGACTATGCTATCACACGCAACGAAACCCCACAACAGCCTCAAGCACCTACAAACGATGGCCCAGCACAACCTCCTACCAACAACTCCAAGAGTATTCCTGCTACTACCCCACAGGCTAGGTTGGAACAAGCTATTGCACAATACGCTCTTGCGAAAACAGGTGCCTCAGGATGGCCGCCATCGGTTGACGAGATGATGAATACAGAGGAGGATTTCGAGCTGTGGGCACGTGCACGTCACCCTATCACCGGAGACCTGGTCTTTAACCCGCATGGAATAAAAGGAAATGTGGATCAGGTGCCAATGGACTTACACTCGAGGTTCATGAGCCAAGTCCCTATATAGTATTGCATCAATCAGCTGCTCAAAGGACTGTAATTTACAATTTTAGACTCCTAGCATCATCAAGATGGAACTCTCTGCTAATGTATCACGAACATAAGAATACAATTGGATCACCTCAATAATTTTACTTGTTAGTCCTTCGCCTTTTTTATTTCAAGTCTCAGTCGATGTAGCCACGTCTAGATCGACTCTGACCTCGCCATTTGTCCCTCTGATGAAGTACACTGAATAACCAGGCAAAACCTTCACACTCCCTCCTTCTTTTGGCATTCCTAGCCAAACACCTCCTTTGAACTTCCTTTGGAAGGCGCGATCGCAATTCCTCCAATGGATTGTCTGGTCAGTGCCCTTGATTTCGTCTGTGTTTGGCTCTTCGCTGGCTTTGTCGAAAGCTTCCTGGTTGAATGGTAAAACTTCCTACGTCTCATTAGCCACGTCTAACATCTTGAATAATTAGTAGCCCTACCATTGTAGGAGATTTGATTCAGCTTGATACGATTGTGTTGGTGAGTGGGGAGTTATTTACATGTATTTCCGAAGTCCGAGTTTTCAGATATCAAGCTCCACATTAACCTTTCCGCCCTCTACAGCTCTGCACGTGACTGTCTTTGTAGGTTCATGTCTGCAAAATCCAACGAATAGCCAGTCAGTTTCATGGCCACTAATAAAACCTTAAGGTGCTTATTTTAGAGAGGCAAACAAAAAGGTACACCTTCATTACTTTGTTTGTTAATAACACTTTTAAGTGCGGCATGACCAATTCAGACAGACGAGAACCATGCAATTGGCCAATCTATTCCGCTTGCGGAGTTTAAGTACATAAAACGTACCCAATCCATTGTCTTTAAGTACAATTCAATGCAAAACTTCCGATAACGAGCAGACAAGAGATTCTAAGCTATAACAGATAATGTTAAATATATAATAGTTAGATAACCTTATATATTAATTAAAAATAGTCTGCAACAATTTATGTGATCTTTTTGTAAATCTAGGACAGAGGAAATTGTCAGAACTTCAGCTCGCCCACTATGGGTTAGCTTTTTTATTACAGATCGACATATCCTCCCAAAACCAACACCCAAAGCTCAACCATTTAATATTTATCAGTGAATAAATCAATGACTTTCCGATATTTCCTCGCAGCGCTATTCCCTTTTCCTTTACTTCTTTCTTATCCGCCGCAGCTGAAAGAAATAGGCTACTGAGTCGGACTTTTTAGCGGCCATTTTCCTCATCTCTCATTGGTCTCTTCCCAAGTCCCAACCTAAAACAGGTCTAGTCCAAGCTCTAGACTCTGTTCCTGCAGCGCGCAATGTAAATGGCCCGCTGAGGCTGTCAATAGTAGCAGATAGTGACAACTGACTAGCTACAATATTGATCACGGACCCTGAAAATGGACAATATCGCCTGCATCTCGACCGCGAACACTCGGTTAGCTTTTCTGGGCTGAGCCAAGCTTATTCTTGGCGAGTTTAGGGGTCTTTACTTATTAGTCCGCTACTCTCATGGACCTTCAGTTCCTGGGCCACGTCTCTTACACTCGTTTACTTGAACCCTTCTGTGGTTTACCACCCGAGACCGTCCTCAATATGCAGTCCAAGATTGCTCTAATCGGTCTGGCTCTGGCTAACTATGCCATTGCCGGACCTTGCAAGCCTAATCGTCTGACGACTTCCTCCATCATCAGCGATCTGCCCACGACAACCATCCCCACAACTGCTGTCAGCGATATCTCCACCGACATCTCAAGCCTGACCCTTGCGCAATCGACCACCACCGAAGAACCCCAGCCCATCATCACCAACTCCATCGCAGGAGGTAGTTTCGCCGCAGCCGATCCCAACAACCCACCCAGCGGTCTCACAGGCTTCGGTGCCTCTGGAGACGCCGTCTACCACGAAGGGGGCTGTTACAAAGAAGACGGCAGCAGGGACAATGGCTGTGCTGCTCTGACAGCCACCGGAAATCCCGGTGAAAAACGAGATCTTAGCTCTTTCGCCAGCATCTTCCAGACCCTCAACTCTCTGAACACTGGATCGCGCAACAAATACACAGTGCAGTTCTTCTACATCGTCGCATCTGGCGGGAACCAAGCCTGTACTGTCAGTGCCTCCTTGGGCAACAAGCAATTCTACAGCAACTCCCTCTCCAGCACGGGGTCGGGTATTTCATGGAACCGGGTTCTGCAGCAAGTTGAATCTGATTCGTCTTCGGCTGCTTTCTCCATTTCCATGTCTTGCTCTGGCAGTGGAACGTCCATGATCTTTGTGGACTCTGTCTTTATCTCGAATCAGGTTACACCTGAGAACATTGATGACTTCAAGCTTGACTTTGGTACTCCGGACCCGGATCCTGTTAGCACATCTTTGGTTGGGCCCATTGTTTCTGCTTCTGAAGTTCCGACTCAGGCTACAAGCGATGCTGATGTTACCAGCGCTGGGGTGTCGAACCCCGTCAGTACTACTTCAGTTGACAACACCAATGTGGAGACATCGGCTCACGTCACTTCTTCTTCGGCTGATGACAACAACGCTGGGACATCGGCTCCGATCACCACTACCTCGCCCATCGACACCGCTATCGAGAGCACAACAGCAGAAGGAGATTCACACAGCACCATGACTGAAGGGCCCAGTTCAACATCCCCTGTGACTTCGCAAGAGGACGCAGGATACTCCACCTCAGCAGTGGTTGAGCACTCCCAACCTCGCACTGAGCTGCCCGGATCTCTGGCCACTGATTCAACCACTCTACCCGACCCTATCGCTACTACATCCGATACCCCGAACACCGAGTCTCAGACAATCGATCCCACGTCCGCAGTTGTCTCCTTCTCGGCCACCCACACCGCCCCAGTCGACGTCGCAAGCACACTCAGCACAACAGCCAAGCCTACCGAACCTGCCTGCAAGACAACGTGCGAGACGAGAAACGACTCTTGGCAGCACGATGAGTGGAACTGCGAGGTTTACGGTCTCTACAGCGGTCCTACATACGGTGTACCTGGCGACGATGACGACGAGACTCGGCACTATTTCCAAAACCCAGAGGAGTGTGCTGCCATCTGCAAAACCACCCCCAGTTGCAAGTCGTCGGGCATCATGTTCTCTGTGGGCAAATGCTTCTTCTCCAATAACGTCGTCACGCGGTCGGAAGTTCGCGACATGATGGATGATAGCATCGATGTCAGTTGGAGTGGGATGCAGTGCTTCCGATGCTCCGAGTGTGATTCGAGCCCCAGCTCAACCCACGCTGACATCCAAACCACTACCAAAGCGCCTGTCATCAAGCCAACCACCCTCGCTACAACTACATCCCCACCCCCCGAGACGACAACACAACCAACCGAAGTGTGTCTCTACAACCGCGGTCAAACATGTGAATTCAACAGGTTCAAAGACCACAGTGACACACTCTGCATCTACGCTGCGTATTTCACCGGCCAGACCTGGAAGGAGAGTCGCGAGAAGTATCCTTTCCAGGACACTCTCCAGCAGTGTGCTGCTATCTGCCAGACCCTCGAAGGCTGTGAATCATCTGGGTACTACTCGACCGAAAACAGATGTCTCTTCACATCCAAGAAGCTCCAGAGGTCTGACATGGTCAGCCACGATGACAGGCCATTTGATCACTCAGTCTGGAGTCACAACTCCTGCTTTACATGCCCCGACTGCGTCACCAGTTCCCAGCCTGTCACGCCGGGCTGGATGTGTTCATACGAACAGGGCGACACCTGCCAACGTGTTGTTCCCCGCAAGACCGATGCTTTGTGTAAGCATGAGGGAATGTTCGAGCCCTACATCGAAGAATCTCATGACCGGTATCCGGACCAGAGCTCACCCGAGAAATGTGCGGCTATTTGTCTCACACAGGATTACTGTACGGCATCTGGATACAAAGACGGCGGATGTCTGTTTGCGTTCACGGAGCTCAAGCTGGATAAGTTTAGGTTGGATTGGCCGGATCACTCCAGGGACGCTATATGGGATGATAGGTCTTGCTTTGAGTGTCCTGGTTGTACAGAGTAACGCAGAGGAGGTCTGGGCATAATGGCTACGGGTGTTTCGTAATCTTCTATGTAAATAATTGAGTTGCTGATAGATGCATGACGTATAAAATTGGTGGTTTTTTATTTGACTCTTCTTTGATCCCGCCACCGTGGTACCCCATAGCTCTTGAACTTTATCGCATCTCTATATTAGGCGAAGACTTTTTTGATACTATTCCGTATGAGGAGATTCAGGTGGGGAACAGGGTAAAAGCTCATCCGAAACAGAACAGTCAACACAACCACTGAAGTACGGATACAAGGCAGAATAAGTCGAAGTTTATCATGAAAGAACGCTTAAATGAACAGATAAATTCTTTCTTCAACGGAATACACATAGGCGTCATGGTCTAGTGCTGTCAATGACGTTCCGCCATTCAATTGGTGAAATTTTCACCGTCTGTCCGATTCCATCAACTGCCGAAAAAGAAGAGAAAAACCGTTTTCCATCATCTCGGTAATGACGACAAGCGCGCCCCTTCTGGAAAAGCTAAAGAACTCGCATAACACCACTAACCCATTTAGTACAAGAACAATGTCTGAGATAATCATGAGTAAGACATTGGACCTGCAGGGACCGTATCTGTCAAGCTGGGCATTTATGGGGTACATGATGTATCAGCAGTGGATCACGGCATATCCGTCCCGGAAAACCTGATTGCAGTACCTGGCAATCCCACAAAGCTGGTTTGGGTTATGGGGCCAAATCGGGTATCTGAGCTATCTATTGGATCGTCATTTATCTGGTATCCGCGGGTTCGTCCGAGGCGATTGACGAGTCAGGGCTGGCGCGTGGAATCAAGGTGAAGAACTTGGTTTTCGCCGCAGGGGTATGAGGAAGATCGGATGTACGGGATGTAGCGAAAGAGTTATAATGTCGAACACCCTCTATCTCAGTGCCTATTTCCCTTCCAGTTACCACCTTTATTTCCGCTACATCTCCCATCATGCGCTTCTCATCTCTCACGGGCCTTTCAGCCGTCGGCTTGGCCGCACTGGCCACCTGCGACACCACCTACGACTACATCGTCGTCGGCGGTGGCCCCTCAGGCCTCATCACCGCCGAGCGCCTCACAGAAGCCAACAAGAAGGTTCTACTACTCGAGCGCGGCCCGGGCCCAACCGTCGCAACTGGGTCTAACCACACTCTCCCATGGGACAGCTCGCTCACTCCTATCGACGTACCAGGTCTCTCGTCTGCAGTCGGTGGTCTTGACTTGTGGAACGAGTACATGTGCGACGACACCGCAGGACTGGCAGCCTGTGTTCTTGGAGGCGGCGTCACTGTGAACTTTATGGTCTTCGTTCACCCTCCCGCTCGCGACTTCGACGATAAGTGGCCCAAGGGCTGGAAGTGGAACGACGTCGCGCCGGCTGCCAACAGGTTATACGCACGCAACCCCGGAACCCTTGAGCCATCATTGAACAAACAGCGATACGACACTGGCTTGTACAACACCCTGTCTGGGTTCTTCAACACAATTGGCTGGAAGTCGGTCGACATGATCAAGCAGCCGAACGAGAAGCACCAAGTCTACAGCTGGCCATCCTGGAACGTCAAGGACGCGCAGCGCGCCGGACCCGTCAAGACGTACCTCCCTCTTGCGCAGAAGCAAAAGAACTTCACTCTTCGTCTCGGCACCAAGGTCATCCGCGTTGTACGATCTGGCTCCAAGGCCACCGGTGTTGAAGTCGAGACCGCCGATGGTAAGAAGCAGATCATCAAGCTTGCCAAGAACGGCAGAGTCGTCCTCTCCGCCGGTGCTCTCACAACTCCTCGTCTTCTGTTCAACTCTGGCATTGGTCCCAAGAAGCAGATCCAGACTGCCAAGAAGACTGGCGTTACTCTTCCCGCTGAGAGACACTGGATCGACCTGCCGGTTGGCGAGAACCTCATGGACCACCCTATCTTCTCCTTCAACGTCAAGACCGGAGGTACATACGGCATGCTCGATACCGACAGTGTTTTGAACGGCACCGATTCCAAGAACATCAAGCTCTACGAGGACAAGTCTTCCGGAATCTTGACCCAAGGCCGCCATCGCGTGATTTTCTTCACTTCGCAAAAGGGACCTGACGGCGTGACTCGATACTTCCAAGGCTCTTGCGCTGCCTCTGGCGATGGTGTCGTCTCCATCAAGGTCTACATGACCCACGGCCTGACCTCATCCGGTGTGCTAGGCCTGAGCAAGGATGGCAAGACTGTGTTTGATCGCTCGCCCTATCTGCAGACCAAGGGAGATACCGAGACTGCCAAGATCTTTGTTGAAGATTTCGTCAAGTCCATCACCAAGTCCTCCACCGGCTTCGAGCTCCAGCCAGCTACCAACACCTCGGCAATTCTTGCGTCGCCCGCCAACGGCAACCATTTCGCCGGCACTGCCAAGATGGGCGCTGATGACGGGCGCAAGGGCGGATCTTCTGTCGTCGATACCAACACCAAGGTGTACGGCATGGACAACCTCGTAAGTACAATGTCTACTCATTTGAATTTCACAAGCTAAACATTTCTAGTTCATTACCGATGCCAGCATTCACCCTGATCTTCCTACCGGAAACATCCAGACTATCGTCATGGTTGCTGCTGAGGCCGCTGTGGCAAAGATCCTCGCATGTTAGAATGGATCCGCCTTGTTTGTCACAGTGTGTAAATATTGTACATTATGATACTCCGCGGCCTCGTAAGGAAGTTTCTGTAAATTAGAAGTAGTTTGTTGTAATAACAGATCAAGTTGAAAGAAGCTAGCCTATTGAACAGAGAGAAATAATGATAAGGAAACATGCATCCTAAAAGACATTTGACTCGATTTTTCTATTTAAAAAAAACCAGAGATACACAAATCGTACTAATAATTAATGACCCAGAAGCGAGCCTAATGAGTAAAAAGAACGTCGGTTGTTGGATCTGGTGTTATTCAGCCTGGCTGTAATGGCTTTAAAGAACTCGCAGATAAAACACAGTGAAAGGTAATCATAGAAAAGGACAGTGCGATTCATCGACCTAGCCAAGCATCTAGACGCTTAATCGACAATAGCTAGGCCGAGAGCTTGTGTTAGCCTATGGATCATACAGATCGTGATGAAACAGGTACGAGGCAGAAGAAAGGGATAAGATAACATACCGAAACGGCTCAAAGCACTGGCCTTGGCTCTCTGCTCGATACTCTTCTGTGCCGCCTGCTTGGTCACTTCGTTTCCGGCCTCGATAGCCTTGAGTGTGGAAGCGGGTGGTGCGCTGATAGCCTGGGTGGTCTGCGCAACGTCGTCAATGCGGGATTGCATGCCGTCCATGATCTCGCGCTGCTTATTGCCGGCGATTGTCTGTACTTTCATGTCAGTATCCTGCTGTTGTCTCGAAGATCCGGAAGAGGGACTAAGAGCTGAAATATGTGACACAATAAGGAGTTGATGGGAAGAGGAGAAACCTACCTTGACGCGACCCGAGGCCTCCTGAGACCACTGCGACAACTGCCTGAGCTTGGCCGCCATAACTCCTGGGTCCTGATCGTTAGAGGTGACGGACAGCTCGTCGCACATCCTGAGTCCGGGTAGCACGTTCTCCTTGCTGAGCGTAACCCACATCTTGGCAATATCGCCAAAGACGCCGAAGTAGGAGCGCAATGTCACTGCCGCCGAGTAGACCTGGCTGCGCTGGAAGTCGGTCAGCGTGTAGTCGCCCACGCGGTAGTCCTTGTTAGGGTCTTCGTTCTCGGCAGTGATGGCCTTGATGGTTTCGAGGAAAGGTTCGACATGGAACTTGACGCAGGTGTCTACAATGGCGCCAATGGCCTTGAAAAAGCGGACCAGGGAGGTGATTTGGTCTTTCAGATCAATGATGAGCTTGATGCACTCGATGAGGATGCGTTTGATCTCAGCCTGTGCTCCTAGTCAGAAGAGTGTTGTTTTTGAACCACCACAGCAGTGTGAATGAAACTTACGAGGGAGATGTTGGAGGCCGTGAGGTTCGTCAAGGTTGCCTGGATATCAGCAAGCTTGTTTTGCTGCTGCAACAGCATATCGGTGGTTTTGACATAGTTGTCTTGGGCCGTTGTGAGCATCTGTGTGGTGGTTGCCAGGCGATTCTTGGCTGCTTCGAGCACAGCCTGCGCCTGAGCCGACTTGGCAGTGATTTGGGCTGTCTGCTGAGCTGGGTCTGCCGAATTGCCCATGAGAGGGATCTACGTCGATTAGATCTTTGTGTCATTGAACGTAGTGAATGATTGGAAGACTTACACCGTTGGCTGCTGTGCCAGGAATAGTCTTCGCCGTAGCCAGTAAAGTATTCGCGCGTGCGTACTCTGCAGCAAAGTCTGCCTGCCACTTTTTGACCTCGGCCGAGTCCTTGAGTGGGTAGCTAGCTGACATACTGCTAGATTTCTCGACGACAGCCTGCAGATCCTTGGCAACTTGCAAGCTTACATCCAAGACATGAATCAAGGTCTGGCTGGGCTCTTCTGAAGTGGCTAGCGGTGCAAAGCGTTGCTTGGCGTCCCCCAGCATCGTGACAACAAATTTGATTGCCGACTTTGCACCTCCTTTGCTGGAGTCGCCAGACTTAGCCATCTCCCAGTTGATGTCACCGTCCTTCTGGCCGGCGATAATGACCTGCAAGGTGGAGAGGAAAGCGGTGATCTTCTGGATCTCGGAGTATCCTGGATCTGTTGCCTTCTTAGGGACAGGGCTCGGCGGCTGGGCGGTGTTGACTGAGGTACCTCCACCGGCCGAGTTGTTGTTGTTTTGGTCCTTCTTATCGGGGTGGAGGAAGCCACCGACAAGATCGGCTCCTGCAGACAGCTTCGCCATGGGGTTGAGATTGTTCAACAGTGCAGGAATAGCGGCATTGAGGGCGCCAGTGACGGCACCAGCCAGGTCACCGACGATCTGCTGTCCCATGATATCCCATCTGTGTGTGGATGGACGAAGTCAGCTCAGTTTCACAGGGATGGCTTTTTGAACATGGTTGTACAACTTACCCGGTCGGAAACTCGTCAGAGGCTTTCTTGAATGCTTCGGAAGCAGTGGTGACCTGCTTGCCTAACAGCTCCTGGGCTTGCTTGGCCTCCTCCACGGCCGACTTCTGATAGTCGAGACGTGTACCTTCCGCTGCAAGGCAGATCTCATTGCTCAGAAGTGCCTCGCGGGTAGTGCTCTCCTGTTGAACACAGGCTGCGTGCATCTCACAAGCATAGAGAAGCCAGTCGGTGAACCTCTTGTCCATGGCGATAGATGCGTCGAGGCATGTTTGCGCGCCTCTCGAGAGAGTTTGCAACTGCGGCCGGAGCATCTTCTTGGCCGAAGGAGGATCGGCGATAGTGGGAATGATATCATTGATCTTTTTGCTTGTCAGCTCTCCATTCGTCGTTTCTGTAATGCACACGACACACCTTTCCGTTGATGACTTGCGAGGTCAGCTGTATGACGCCCATCTTGTCCTCGGCCTCGAGGAATGCCATACGGCCCATGTTGCCGCACTCCACAAGGTTAGCCTGGACAGAAGTGTACCTGCATTCAAGTTTTTCAGCATGGGCACAAAATCTCGGGTCGGCTTGTTTGGTGTCGGTGTGAAGTACCTCAAATATTGGAACCCTTTGTCCTTGGGGGGTTCAACTGCACGTTGGCCTTGGGGCTTGAACTCGCGATGAAACAAGCACCCATACTGCTAATGGCAGTTGGGGCAGCTTGCAGAAGCTGCTCCCAGCTGATCTGGAAGATCAAGCTGCTTTTCATCTCATTGATGACTTGGCTAGAGACGTTTGGGGCCAGCTCACGCTCGGCCTGGTTGGCCAGGATGACCTGAAGATCTTTACCATCTTGAGACATGGTGAATAGAGTGATTGAACTGAGAGTGTATAGTCTAATGGAATATTGCGGTGAGGATAATAGATTGAGATGTAGAGACAGCGTGAGAAATGCCGAGCGACGACCTGTACCTATATAGTTTTCGAACCTCTTGTCACTTTGGAAGATTTGAGAATGCCAACACTTCCTCTGAGAGTTCTCGACGTCTGCACTGGGCCCATGAACCAGCAGCTCTATGATGCCAGTCTTCAGAGACCCCTCAGCTAGTCTGTTCAAGCCCAAGAATGTGACCGCGTAGTTGCTCGAATCATATCGCCATCCGGACTTCTCACGGTACAGACTATGACCATATTGAGGTTCTTGTGGCCAGCTGAAAGGGTGCATGCAGTAGCATAAAGGAATGTGGAACGGCTTGTTGCCTCTGCGCAAGCCATGGTTCAGATGTTCTTACCAGACTCAGAGTTTTGAGCACAGCTGAGGGTCTCCATTCAGCACTATAGCCGCCCATTGTCGTCGTCTATAGAATCAGGTCTCACAATATGTTACGGAGTTGTATCTAGGTTCGCAAAGGATGTATTCTTGCATGCTTGATCGATGAACTGGGAGGCCTTGTTCCTTGTCGCATAAAGAATTGAATTCTAAGTCTAAATGAAGATCACCATGCGAATCTTTTGTTCAAGTTACTCATCTGATTTGAAGACCAGGCGTACATATAGTGAGTTTATGATGAAATATTGCGATGAGCCTGTAACAATGATTGGTACGATCCCATGCGTTCTAAGCTATCACCTTAAAGTCCCTGCTGCGGCGATGTCGGTCGATGTACACGGTCTAGATCCGGCTTCGCGGCATAAATGGCATTTCATGACACTATATGTCTTATCCGTTTGCTTGCGGCATAACTCAATTGTGTTCTCCTCAGCCAGCCTCTCCAGGGACTTCGATGCCATATATGTTCACCGCTATTCTGCAATGTAAGAGTCGGAGCTGATCGACATCTGAACCATAGACGGCCAAGCTAATCGCAATAGTATTTCAGCTGTCCACGAAAGCATGCTGCGTTCTTACATTAGGGGAAGCGCAGGTGACAAGGGATGCTGAGCTCACACTTTAATATCCATGACGCTAGTGGCTTGTGGTCCGCCCTTGACAGCAGGGGTTCAACGCATGAGGGTGCATAATCATTGGCGAATGCTTTTTGTTCAGCCAGCCTTTAAACACGATTCTGGACTCTTGATGTGAAAAAGCAGTTTCCGACCGGGCCAGATCCATAGATGCATCATGTCAGGCACAGCCATCGGATCGCATAGTCACATCCGATGTGGCAGTCCTGTGCCGTGGCAAACCGTTGAAATTGGCTTGCAGAACACTCGTTTGCTATTGTCTATGTGGCTTAGTGTTATAGGAATGGGCTGGCTGATATTCCTATCCGTTTCTGTTTTCGAGCCCCATGTTTCACTGGTTGAGGAACCCCCTCAAGACTTGGTCGTAAACTCCAGCTCCGAACTAGACAGAGTCGTGTCGCCGGTCTGGAAAGGACTGGACCATAGCGCTTCACCGAGACAGCCCCTCATAGTCCTTAGAGTACAAACCGAAAGATACCAACCAACAACAGTGCTCAAGTATTAAAGCGCGAGAGAGCCTCCCATACCGGTGATGTACAAGACTCTTCATCATTCTCCAGACCTAAGAAACTTCTTTGTTGACTACGATCATCTCTATCATCTTTTGTATCAAGTTGCATTACCATTATGGATACTGCTACAGCTTCTTTCCCACTGAACTGGGACCTGATTGCCCAGGCCATTCCCGGAATCTTGCTGCCCTTTGCTCCAATCTTTCAACAAATTGCTCTTGCTCAAAATGCGTCTAGCGAAGAGCAAGTCCAGGTCAACAAGCTCCAGGCTCAGCTCAATGCCGCCAAGGACGAGATTGACAAGATCGGTGGCGAACTCGAGCCTCTGGTGGTCCAGTGTGGCAACGACACACTGGACAAGCTGGAGCTGGCCATGAATAGAGTCTACAAGCTGGCTGTCTTTGTCCGTGGAGTCTATGACGACAGAGAACCTGATGTGGAGATGCGCGACAGCTTGCTGAAGCAGATGGTTGACGCGTTTCAGGCCATGGAAGACGTCGCCGAGGCAGGTCTCAAGGCCATCGGTGACCGACACGGCATCGTCTCGGAGCTGCAGAACACCAAGATCATCCCAGCCAAGAACGAGATCGAGCTGCTTGTGCAGCAGACCCGAAACGAGCTAGCCAGCATCGAGGACAAGATCAGGGCTTCGCAGGCTGGTGTCGAGACGTTCGAACGAACTGTCCGAGATCAGAATGACGCTATTCATTCGCTTCGCGACAGGATTGAGGAGACGGAGAATGCCAAGCTTGCTAGTGATATAGGTGTAAGACTTCCCACTAGTGTTGACATGGTGCCTTACCCGAAACTGATTGCAAAGCTAACGTATGCACTGTTATAGTTTACTATTCTGACCCTAGGAATCGGCAATCTGATTAACGACGGTCCTCTTGACCCAGCTGGTCTCGGGAACCAGCTTAGCGAAGCTCACCGACTCCTCGACGACGCTAATCGTCAGCTGAGCGACGCTCAATCCAGCCTGAACAATCTTCAAATTGAGCGAAACCAGCTCGACTCCAGGCTTCGCTTCGTGCAGCAGACGGGGCAGTCGGTTCCCCAGCTGATCTCTTCATCCGAGGCGACCGAGTTCCGCAGCATTGCCCTCCAGCGGCGATTCGCCCCTCTCAAAGAAGGGGCATCCAGGTTGCTGACACGTGTTCGTGAGATCCAGCAGGGAGCCGTGGTAACGCAGGCCGTTGCGTATTCCAAGAAGGAGTTTGCCGAAGGACTACTGAGGATCTGTAATGAGGCACTCATGGATCAAGCACTCGAGGACGAGACCAGACTGGTCCGCGACGAGGTGGTCAATGAGTATGGCGAGCAGCTACCCTCAGACGTTGAGGAACTTGCCGCCGAGGTCACTGAGAAGATCAATACCTTCTCTTCTCTTCCGAGCCTCCGTCACGGCTCAGCTCTGACTGCTGCCTGATCGCATTACGTCGTGCAAAAAACGTACCTAGTCAATGGTGTTAGTGGTGGGTGTTGTCCGAAATTCCCTTTCGCCATGTTACTTGGATGGGGAGCTATTAGGGGGTTAGTATAGATTAGGAGGTTTTGATAATTCGTCGACACTTAGGTGCTGCTTGACCCACCGTTCTTCTCCCATTCAGGAGCCTGTGGCCTTATTATTTGATTGTTAGTCCCAATGAGACAGACAAAACCGTAGCCGACCTTGAGTCTTTGCTCAGTCCGCCACCAGCCGGTACCCGTGAGGCCAACGTGTTCTCCATGACTAGGCCTAGAACGAAAGCGTAGGTTCTTCTACCAAATCTAGCAATTCGTTGATGTCCGAAAGCCTGTTTACAAGAACGCCACAACTCCAGCGGTGTGCTGGGTATACACCACCACCGGAGCCTGACATCGACCTCTAAATTACTATCTGAAGCTCCCTAAAGAAAAGCAAAATTACCCTTCGGAGCAACTCGTCGTGATTCACACCCAGCGGTTGGAAGCATCAGGCTGTCTGAGCTTAGATGACAAAGAGAGCTCAGAAACGCATGTAACGGATTTCAGTTTCATTCTTTTTGTTTCCTTTCCAAAGGTCGGTGGCGGCTCCTGGGCCAGCTGAAACTACTCAATTGGTTAAGGCAAAATTGCAATCGTTGGCCTGCATAACCTTACTGGCATCGCCTCTCGGGCCTGGTGAAGGAAAATGACTGGAACTGGGTGGGAACGTCTTGCATCAATATCGAAATGAAATCTCCAGTAAAACACAAACAATGGGAGAAGAACACTCAGCGTTTCCAGCTCGTTGCTTGTATCTGTGTAATCGAGCCTTGATAAACCTTGAATGTCTCAGATTGTGGCTACCTGAATCATTCGACCTGGGAGCATTCTTAACAATGCCTCCCATGCTTGGCGACGAAATAGGTTCCGGAGTAGTACTGTGGCCAGGGTCATTTAAGCTGAGACTCAAAGCCGCGATATTCAGTATGGGGAATTCACGCTTCTCCCATGACTGAGGGTTGAGACACACATGTGCGGGATGCGCACTTCTTATGTCGCATTCCACGGGCTCGCCACCATGTCTTGGATGTTGACCTGAATATCGACTCATCAAACTCATGAACACTTTAGCGAATTGGCGCAGGCATCTTGCCATCGACCTATGCGCTTTGGGACGCCGCAATACATTCCAATATAGTGGCAATAATGGCAAGTAACACCCTACATCACAAACTATCTTTAGCTTTATACTGATTCTTAGTTGGTAAATCTTGGTTCTTACAACTACCCTACAGCTAGGCTGAGTAAGAAAAACGCCGACGGAGTAAATTTGGCGGGAAGAAGGCACTAAAGTCTGAAACACGCAGCATAGTGTTCGTCGTGTCTGTGATGGTCCTTGCTCCCTCGGCAGTTTCCCCCGTATTCGCATCTAATTAAAAAGCGCGATTTCCCGTATTTATTTTGAGACACTCCGTTCTGGCCGAGAAATGTCCCAGCACCGCCATTTGGGATTGTCGATGGCATGCGTATTCGCCAAAAACATCCAACTCGGCTGTAAAGGGGATCATTAAGTGATCTGCCGTCCGTATCGAGGTTGAAGATCAATTAATGGTGTCAAATGCACACATAATTCGAGTCGCTGCGGAAAAGGCTGACACATTCTACCATGAATACAGATAGATACTGGTGGGATTTCGTCTTCAATATGTATGGCATATCAATTAATGCTGCCGTGAAATTATGATCTTATCAGCTCCCTTATCTAATCAATGCATGACTTATCGCATTGATGTGCCACTGCAAACTTCCTACTGACAGGCGACTCCGTCATTAGGCGAAATTAGCTCGTGTTTGTGGAGTTTCAACGCTCGGCAATTTTATTTTTACACGCTACAACGTCATGGCGCCGGCAGTGTCAAGCCCCTATAAGAAAACACCATTACCTCTTACCACTTTTGTCCTGCCACACTCGTTCTACCACTCTCTTTTCAGTACTAGATCGAGACTATGAAGACCGCCACTCGTTTCTCTTCGGCCTTGATAGCCACCACGGCTCTTGCCGGCGCTGCTTCCGCCAAGGTGCTGGATTTGCCTGTTTACATCAAAGATGGCTATGTACGTTTTACCACTCTGAGTATAGCGCGTGACCGCCAACTAACCCCGATAGAAAATGGTCGACTTTGGTGTTGGCGAGCCCGCTCAGCACTTCAAGCTCCTCTTCGATACTGGCAGTGCGTCTGCTTGGATGGTCGACGCCGAGTGCGCCGAAACTTGCTCTCACGTCGACAAGTAAGTCCGAGTATTCCACCCCTATCAAGACGTGTCGCTAATGAACTCCGCAGGGGCCATCGTACCGGCTACAACATCAGCGCGTCCTCTACCGGCAAATTGACAGGACAGGATGCTTCAATTGACTACCTCGGCGGTCGAGTCGCCGGCCCAACAGTCAAGGAGCAGTTCTCAGCCGAAGGACTGACATTCGAGGCTTCTTTCATCGCAGCTAACGAGAGCAACTGGTCATCTCTTGCAGCTGCTGGCTTCATGGGTCTCTCGTTTGGCAGCATCGCCGATGGTGGCGCCACTCCTATTTTCGAGACTCTGATGGCGGAGAAGCTAATGGACGAGCCTCGCTTCGGCATCTACTACTCCCGTGCGGACGGCGACGATACCAACGGTGCTCCCGGCAAAGGTGTTCTCACCCTCGGCGGCTCCAGGGAGGACAAGTACGTCGACGGCGACTTGATCACCATCGATCTCACTACCGGCGGCAATGGAGATTACGATGTTTGGCGATCTGTTCTACACACCGTTACCGGATCTGCCAAGTCGAAGAACAGCACCAAGATCAACAAGCAAGACTTCGCCATGAACGGTGCCAGCATCGTCTTTGACACCGGCGCCTCCAGCATCGCGCTGCCCCAGGGCCAACTCGAGGAGATGTACGAGTCCATCGGCATGAACTGGACAGCCATCATCAACGGCGAGCACATCCCTCTCTGCAGCGAGTTCACCGACGACTGGTCCATCACGCTGCAGGTCGGTTTCTACGGCTCGGAGAAGAACCTCACCATCACCGGCGACCAGATGGCGTTGCCTGGATTTGCGAACCGAGAAGATGCCTGCTGGCCTCCGTTTGAGGAGACGGAATCCAGTGGTTTCTCGCTCATCGGCACGAGGCTTTTGCGAAACTTTTACACCGTCTGGGACTACAGCGCGTTTCCCGCGGATGGTGGTTTCATGTCTCCCAAGCTTTCTTTCGGAAAGCTCAAGGCAGGATATTAGGATGTCAGCACGTAGAGTAGACCTGTTTGAGTGGAAGAGAGAACACCGACTTTACTCAGTACAAACATATTGTGTATAATCCAATAGCTGTGTAACTATACCAAGTAGAATTCAAGGCCAGAAAGGCTGTTCTGTAAACTTATTCGACTAAAAACGTTATCAATATGAGCATCCTCCTATTCAACAAACGTTCCACTTTGCCCTCAACCAGATCAACTGACACAAAGTCAACCTAACGTAGCGTCCAATCAGTCATTAGCTACGAAAGGAGTAAGACGCCAAGAGCGATTAAGAGTTTATAGTTAACTATTCACAAAAGAGTACAGTGGGACTTGTCGATATAGAGTGATCTCTAGGGCAGTCAGATCCACAACTCCCATTTACAGTGGGTGTGCAAAATTCGCGACAATTACCTTCAATCTAGATTTTACATAAGATTATTCAAGTTGGCTTATAGACTCTGAGTATAATTGCAAGTTGTGGTTCAAGCTAAGGCGACTATGAGAGCCTCATACTATCATACATGCCATTGAGGTGGCGTCCTAAGTAACACGGTCCACCATCAATAAGAGAGTTCCCATAGCAGGCCTTCAAACTAACAATCCTCCTATACGACTGCTCAATAGGCTCGTATTAGTTGATACCTATGATTGATTACTTCATTGCGTAGTATATAGACTACCCAAGCAGACTAACCTTGAGCAGCACCATAAGAGCCATGCAAAGACGGCGCTTAACAGCTGCAGCAGAAGGGGTAGCCTCGGAGGTCACAGCACTTGCGGCCATTCACGCAGCCACTGCAGTTGGTTCCGCGGCAGGCCTGGCGAGGTAGAAGCTCGCTGCGAGGCACCTTGGAGATGGACTCCTCGGACATGAGAGCAGCCGCCTCGGGAGCTGCGGCTGGGGCAGGGCTGGCCGAGACGAAGGTGACGGCCGAAGCGATGGCGAAGAGGGCAGTGGTGAACTTCATGGTGAAAGTAGTGTAGAGTAGAAGTATGAAGATGATGTGTGGATGTTTGGTTATGGGATGATGAGATTGAAAGGAAAGGTGAGAAGTTTATGGTTTATTTATACTTTCTGAGATGCACTCATTTGTAAGTATGTCTGATGAAGCACCATATCTCATCAATATACCTGCCTTTTAGGGATATGTGAATGACATGCGATAGAATCCTAAATCCTAAATCCTTAACATGAGAGGCGGCCGCCCATACTAGCTATCATCAGGAACATGCACGAATGAAGATTTCATGACCAATAGGACACCACTAACTCGCAAATCCCCACCGAATAAACAGAATAAAAAGATAAATAGAGTTAGATAAACTAACGCATCTCAGCCTCAAGCACCTGCCTAAGTAGGATGTCTAGACGCGAAGGATTCCAGGCTATGACCTATGTCTATCGGACTATCCCCAAGTTATGGTAGATATTGCCCAGGGAGTATTTAACCAGAGCTAGTGGACATACCCCGCCAATCCTTCTCGCCTCTTGTCCAATGGACTGTCGTCTATACCGACGCCTCTCTCGAATCCGAGGGTCCGATGGGTCTATACTGTTTTTCCGACGATCCTAGGGCAGCTGTAAATTCTTATCTACACCGGGGAGAATTCCCGCCCGCCAAACTTTATCTATCCCCGGAATCAAGACTGTGTGCCACTCTGTTCCGATTGGTCTCTGGTAAGCGGACCATCTGAGACATCCTTTGCCTACTTCAAGCAATTAGTTACGCTGTTATAGTTGCGTTTCGTTTGACCAATTGACCCCGGTTTCACATATAAAATCATTGGCAAAGATCTCCATCATTGGCATCGCTACCTTCTCAAACCTCTTTAACATGCTGACTGCCAATTAAATTTCATTTTAATAGGTAATCTACTCGTAATAACGGGGCAAATCCTTCTGTAGTTTTATCATCTGTATTGCCACTGTCTAAGGACCGATATGACCTTCTCTTTTAGGGATATCAGACTTTAGCGCCTCGCCAAGTGGTGGCACAGAACGCCAGGATTCAGAGCACGGAAGCCTCTTCCTCTCAAGACGTTGCCTTAAGCTCGTCTTTGAGCGTTCCAGAAGGATCTTGGGTCTGGTGGTCACCCCAACTCGCATCCCACCCATTCTCAAGCAGATAGGCCTTCCAGATCTGATCCTCCTTCTCAAGGTGTTTCTCGCCGTCCTGTACAACAAACCACGCGTTCAGTGCACCCAAAACTGCAAAAGCTGATCCAATCAGAAAAACCACCTGATTTCCCTTGATAGTGTCTGAGTATGACGCAAGAATGGCAGTAAAGACCTGATAAGAGTTAGTTCAAGTGTCATGCATGAGATTATAGGCGAGCCCTACCTGAGTACCTATGGCAGCCCCTGCTTTTGACCAGGCTGCGATAAAGCCCATAGTATGGCCTCGCACTGAAGTTGGAAATGGTTCCGTGGCGACGATAACGACAGTGCTAGAAGTGGGTTAGGCTTGACAAATGTTGAATGCCTCAAAGAGCTTTTACTGACCTTCCAGGACCAACCTCACCCAAAGTAAGAAAAATTCCATACAAAACAACAAAAAGCGGGAAGACTTTCTGGATCTGCTCATTGGCACCTCCAATCACAAAGCCCAGCACAGCCTGCAGGGTATATCCCAGAGCCATAGTTTTCCTCCTCCCAATCTTATCTGACAGATATCCACCGATGAATGGGCCGGGGAGGTAGAAGCTATTGATAAGCGCCCCCCAACCTAGATTCTGCACAAGTGAGTTGGATGCATTGACTCTCGAGATAATGACTGAGCTGAAGATGCCGAAAGGGATCGATATCCAGTTATACAGGAACCAACTGAGAGAAGCACCGACGATGCGTCTCCAGTATTTCTTGAAGATAAGAACATACGGGGTCCTCTGTCGTCGTAGTGCTGATTTGCGATAGGCAGTAGATGTCCTCATCCTCAACCGAAACCAGAAGATGGAAAGCGGCGGAATAGCGCCAAGAGCAAGCGCAACTCTCCAGACAGTTTCGTAGCGATCCGTTCGCTGATGCACACAAAGTAGCAACAGTAGAGGAACGAGCGCACCAAAGGTATAGCCCAGCCCAGCCGAAAGATCCGCCACCATGGCAAACATGAAGCCTCGAGACTTGCGGAACTGACCTGCCTCGTCCGACGCTTCCATGGCACCGACGCCTGACACGGGGTACTCTCCGCCGGCGCCGACGCCAGCTACTCCACGCGCGATAACAAGCATCCACATGAGCCCAGTCTGCGTCAAACCGCTGGCGCCAGTGCTCATAGCGATGCCAAGAAGG
Organism: Fusarium avenaceum; assembly: GCA_025948275.1. Lineage (NCBI taxonomy): Eukaryota > Fungi > Ascomycota > Sordariomycetes > Hypocreales > Nectriaceae > Fusarium > Fusarium avenaceum. Next base: position 557,894 of record CP109669.1, read on the forward strand.
AGAATAAGCGTTGTCATGACGGCGCCTGTCTTGCGGCCTAGTTGGTCTACCACGACGCCAAAGCCAATCATGCCGACGATCATTCCGATGAGGAAGGCATTGGAAAGACGAGATCGCATTACGCTTGTCAGAGCATCTGGGTAGAGTGATGCGAAGAGCAGCTCAAGGTTGCCGATGACGGCTGCATTGCTTGTCGTTGTTAGAGTGTGTATGGGACTTGTGAAGGGTTGGTGATTACTTACTAGCCATCTGAGCCCAGAGCCAGGCCTGAGAAAATCATGGTCAGATACACCGAGACCTTGCTGTAGAGATCTGGCTTTCTGACGTCTCCAATCTCGACATCTTGGACATCTGTATCTTTCTCTTTCTTTTGGTCAGGTATGTTATTTCCTGCCGTGGCGGCAGTGATCTCAAGAGTTGACATCCTTAAACTTGTGATGCATTGAGGAGAGGAGTTCGAGGGTCATATGCTGCAGGACGGTCCCAGCACGAATAATGTGATCAATTGTGATTCAATATGATGATTGAGTACAGTCTGTCCAACAGGCAAAAAAGGTAATGTTTTGTTCAGCAATAATACTACTGGTCTTATGCAAACAGGATTAAACATGGCTCTGCCGAAACAAATACCGCATCGCACATGTCGGATATCTACCCGGTGCCTAGAAATATCACCGAAGATGCCCGTGAATTGGCGATAGAGCGATTCTCAGAAGGGCAATTATTCGCTGCGTCCAGAGATAAGAAGCGATTATAAGCCGTAAGGGGACTGATCGGCAAAGCGGGGGAGTTGAGAAGTGGGGAACATCGTGATATCGAGGGTCCGATGTAACTGCATTGACTTGGAGTTCGGCGAACTAAATCCTTTCCTGCCCATTGAGGTATTTCTCTGGTTTAACGATACGGTCGCAAAGTCTCACAGGTTGTGAAAGACATTCGCTTATACCTCGACTTCAGTAATCTCTGACGAAATCAACTTGACGCTGCTGGTCGATTCATCTACGTTCTGTTTAAACGTCGGCCATTCGTTCACCATCGGCGAAACCAGTACAAAATAAAAAGGGGGCAACCATCAACCACCATGCAGCTCCCCCCAATAGACATCATCTATCATGAGCCCATCACTCTTAGTGATGGGACCATCCTGTCAGTTATGATCTGGCGACCCAAATCCGCAACGTCAGAACCCGTCCCAGCAATCCTCGAATACCTCCCATACCGGAAACGGGACGGTACAGCAGTGAGAGACGCCATGAACCACCCGTACGTGGCAGCACACGGCTACGCTTGCGTGCGCGTCGACATGCGCGGGACAGGTGAATCCCAGGGTATCCTGGGTGGCGAGTACCTACGACAGGAGCAAGATGATGCTCTGGAGATTCTGAAATGGATCGCTACTCAGGACTGGTGCACGGGGTCAATAGGCATGATTGGTATTTCATGGGGCGGTTTCAACGGATTACAAATTGCGGCTCGTCGTCCTCCGGAGCTCAAGGCTGTTATCTCGATGTGTTCGACTGATATGCGCTATGACGATGATATTCACTACATGGGCGGCTGTTTATTGACAGAGAACTTCACCTGGGCTGCGTCTATGCTGGCCATTAACTCGTCCCCTCCAGACCCAGCTTTAGTCGGCGACAAGTGGCGTGATCTCTGGTTGGAGCGTCTCAACTCAGAGTCAGGAGGGTTTTACGCAAAAGAATGGCATCAGCATCAGCGCCGCGACGACTTCTGGAAACATGCATCCATCGGCGAGGACTACAACTCCATCCAGTGCCCTGTATACCTGGTAGGAGGATGGATGGACCCTTACACCAACACGATCTTTAGAATGCTGGAGAACTTGAAAGTGCCTCGAAAAGGCCTCGTTGGTCCGTGGGGCCACAAGTACCCTAACTTTGGCTACCCAGGGCCACAGATTGGGTTTCTGCAGGAGTCGATCAGGTGGTGGGATAAGTGGCTGAAGGGTAGTGAGACGGGCATCATGCATGAGCCTATGCTGCGGTGCTATCTCCAGGACACAACACCCCCTGCACCATACGTTGAATCCCGCCCAGGTCGTTGGGTCGCAGAGGATAACTGGTCTGACTCAAAACCCTCTCGGAAACGCCTGGGTCTTGCTCCTGGACAGTTAACATCCGGCCATTCAACCGACGACAAACTTGATATTTGTTCCCCCCAGACTGTAGGATTTGCGGGTGGTAGGTGGTTGATATTTGGGGTTGAGGGCGAAGGACCAGGAGACCAACGTCTCGAAGCCGGCGGTAGTCTCGTGTTTGACTCACAATCCCTCACCGAACCGTTGGATTTTCTTGGCGCTCCTATTTTGAAGCTTAGGATTGCGAGCAATAAGCCAAATGCTCTAGTGGCAGCGACATTGTCCGAAGTGTTACCCAGCGGCGCAGTAACCAAGGTCTCCCACGGCGTGCTTAACCTGACTCACCGTCATGGCCACGAAGATGTGCGACCGTTGGAGCCTGGCCAATTCTACGACGCTACTCTCAAACTGAACCACTTTGGACAGCGAATTGGCACTGGAAGCCGTCTTCGTCTAGCACTGTCGTCCACTTACTTCCCCCTAGTCTGGCCATCTCCCGAAATCACTACACTTACTATCGACTGCGCCCACAGCAGCCTTGACCTACCAGAGCGGAGCGACAACCCACAGGATTCACACCTCAAGCCCTTCCGCCCAGCCGTAAACGGATCGCTCGCACAGAAGGAACTGCGGCCTGCCAAGCACAGAAACTTTGTCACCCAAGACTGGGACACAAACGAGACAGCCCTGTGTGTAGACTGGGACGATGGGATGTGGGAAGTGGACGAGACCGGCTGGCGGTATGGCTGGTGGAACGGGCTGAAAGCAAGTGTGCATCCAGATGATCCGTTGTCGGCGCAGGTAGAGCAAGGATTTGAAAGGGATTTTGAGCGAGGGGGTTTGGTGCTCAAGACTAAGGGCTGGACGAAGATGAAGATGACGGCGACTGATATGATTATTTCGGCTCGTCTTGATGCTTATGAGCAGGGTGAGGCTATTTTCGGACGGGACTTTTCCTTTACGGTTCCTCGGGATCATGTTTAAATTGAGATGCCGTCCTTGTTTAGCTTCAACTCAACCTAGTTCTGCATAAAAACATAGATGATTACCTAGGTATAGACGATATGGTACCAATGACGTAACATAAAAGCAGGCAAGCTACAAATCAGATACAATCTAATGACCACCACCAGCCATAAGATTTGCACGTTCCTCTCTCTTCGCCGTCCTCAGCGTCCTAGCTCTCTTCAAAGTCTCAAACTTCTTCTGCGCACGCTTATCCCGGATACACATCCCCGCCATCACAGCTATACACCCAGCAATACACACGGCAAAGAATGCCGCCACGACAATCCCTTCAGTGCCAATCTCGTTGTGCTGCTCCATGCAGACCGTGGCGCCAGAGTCTGGGTGGATCTCGCAGAATAGGCCCGGCGCGCAGGTGCTCGAGGTCATCCTGTTGGTGATGCAGGAAGCGCTCTCGGTTCGGCCGGCGGTGGTGATGGTGCATACTACGGTTGTGGAGACGGTGGTGCTGTAGCAGGATGCGCCGACTTTTGTTGAAGCTAGGGTGCTGCTTGTGGTGGAGGTGGATTGAGTGGATGTTTCTGTGGATGTAGACTGCGCTGTTGATGATGAAGATTCTTGTGTAGAAGATGGCTCAGTTGTGGATTCTTCAGTTGTCGGCTCTTCAGTCGTAGATTGAGGTTCATCTGTCGTAGATTGAGGTTCATCTGTCGTAGATTGAGGCTCATCGGTTGTCGTAGTCTTGTCTTCCGTTGTTGTCTCCTCCTCTGTGGTCTGCTGCGTCGTAGATTTCTCCTCTGTGGTTGTCTGATCGCCCGACGTCTCCGTGGTATCTTGCCTTCGAACCCATTGTCGCCAACGTTCTATGAGCGGCATTTTGCCCCTTGCGTCTTCATTAGGATCTTGTGCATCACCAGAATAACTAAAGCTGTCGATTATGGCACTTGGTTCGTCGACTGAAGAGGGATCTTGTGGTACGTCATCCAGCTTACGGCCTGACACATGTAAGATAGCCAGGGCCAGCACTATGACTATGGAAAAGCAGTGCATGTTTATACACAAAGGTTTGAACTGCGCGGATCAATAGGGCAAGAAAAGATAAAAAGAAGGTTTAGATCATGCGGGGGGAGATGCACACCATTCTAAGATAAATAATCATTTATTTATGATGATCTGCTTTGTTGTCAACTGATGTTGCACAGCCAGCGTCTCGTATTCCCCACTGATTCGTGTGTGGGTGGTATTTTTGGTTCAGTTGCTATAAAAAGACGTGGGGCCGCGTGTGGTGAAGCAGCCCACAAGACGACAATCGGGTACATCTACAGGGGTTATAGCATCCGCCTAAAGCGATTAGACGACCATTTTCTGGACCTTGAGGCCATGATTCCTAAAGCATTGTGCTATGCCGCGTAGATTAGACGGAACTGGTGTGCTGGCAGTATCAACGCATCTAACAATTCATTCTAATTTATCGCAGCTAAAGTCTATCAAGAAAAGGTAAAGAAAGCCCCATTTTGATTTGTCCGATTGGCTAAGTGACTGCATGCAACCAATAAACGGTATGTAAGGATTGCTTTTTTTTAGATTTTAGCTACGGCTTTTATTATCTTGAATTGAATAATTCAATGCACTGGGCAGTACGTACACCAGCGGACTTGAGCTTTCACACTGCCCTCCAATAGGGGGCGCAATAACTCGTAACTACGTAGAAGCCATGAGTTTTTATTGCCCTAGTTAAAATATACTAGCTAACTACAAAACTTAATGAGTTAACCATCAATAGTACTGTATTTACCACGTGCTAGTACGTTTATCCAGTCCCTACTAACATACATAATTTACTCTAGGGATAGCTTGGTCATGGTTTTTACGCAGTTACGAGTTACTGCGGCCCCTCTTTGGGGGCGACGGCGTGATTACCGTCGTCCCTAGGTAAATGTTAATTAATGCACACGTTTCGTTGTATCGAAGGTATCTCACGTGAATGACAAAGGTGAATTTCCGTGTTGTTCCGTTACTTTGTCAGAACGGAACTAATGCGATTGGTTGAAAATGAAACACCATATTGTACCAATGAAGACGTATAAATCACATCCACAGGATTTGCCAATTGCGACTAGTGCGTGCCAAGTCTCATAATTATTCTACCTGTGGGTGGGATGGTAATAACTTATTCGATATCCAGGCGGATTACTGAAGATCACAGGGATAAATAAAAAACACAATTTCCTTCCACGCATGAGGGTATTATATACCTATGAGCGGTAAATGTTGATTTTTTATTGCGTTTGAGTTATCTGCTGTAAGTGTGGGCTGTTAGTAATAACAGGATATGTGAATGACGAGAACTATAATTAGTATTGCGTTAGAGTGCATTAATCTCACTCCATTTCACAGCTGAAACAGCAATTAATGACTTTACCTACTATGTTCGGGCATATGTACCTTTCATTGTGAATATTACGTTGTAGAACATCGCAGTACACCTAGCCAATTACACAGCAACCTTACACTCACGGCTCAAAAGATCTTGAGATTCCGTCATTGGAAAATATCGTCATCTAGGTCCGAACACATATGATTATTTAGTGACTATTTTAGGGGTTCTCATCACTGACTAATGGCACCTAGCAAAGTCTAGCATTGTTTACTTTGAGGTGTTCAGAACAATGCGGTAGATGTGACATTCAGCACGAAATTGTATAGGGTAACTCGGAGATGATGGATATATGATGTAACCAACTTGACCAATTTGACATCATTGTAGCGCAAACGGTTTTAGAAAGCGGGAACAGCTCAGTTTTTATAATGCAGATTATATTCTAAGGGAGCTAGTATGATGAAGATTATTGTCTCACCGTCTCTCACGCCCACGTGCATTCGCCTCATTGACCCCTCTATTCACGTCAGACACAGAGGGGCGGATATACACACGATGCACGACGAAGAACGTAGAAAGGCACCAGAGAAATATCACACAGACGCACACCGACTTCTCAGACTCTCAGCAGACCATCACGCAATCTTGCTTTTTCCAAGGTCAAGAACAGCGCAAAGCCAACCAAGCCTTCCCATGCCACCAACCAAACTATTATGATGCAATTCACCCCCGGTAGCGCGGTTGTGAAATGTGGTCACGACAGTCTCGACCACCAAGACCAGGGAAATAACGGCAAGACGTAATTCCAGCGATGATCACGCGTTTCCGTCGATGAACAATCGCGCCAAGACGGGCGAGAGATATGCAGCTGAATGCGGGTGGGCATGTAGATGACGAGTTTGGCGTCGCCCTTGGCCCAAGCTGGTAAGATCGACAGGGATGAGCTCGCGCAAAAGCTGGCACAACCCAGACGTCAATCATCGACTTTAGCTGATCGCTGTACCCCGCACCCATCTTTTAGTTCCCGTGGTCATGATGATGTCGACGATCGGGAGCTGGTTCGAACCTGTTTGAGAGCTGTTGCAACTGGTATATGAGGTGATTATGACACCAATAATTAGTATAGCAATTAACATACTCTCTTATCACAATTCATCGACCTCAATAACCAGCGATTATTTTATTGATACCCCAATCCATTACATACACACACACATACACACACAACCCTCACCATGAGCAGCTTGAGCGCAAAAGTCAAGGATCTCCTCAGCGGAGGCGACAGCTCCAAAGAGGACACCGCCCACCACACCCCAGGAGCTTTCCCAACTGAGGACATGGAGCCCAGTGAGACTCATGAGGGCTACTCCAAGGGCTATGAACACAACAAACTTCACAAGGCCAACGACCCTAGAGGATTTGCCGCGGGTGACAGCACTGCTCCCCAAGGCCATGCATACAAAGATTCTGGTGTCGGATTGACCGAATCGCATGACCCTGCTTCCACTTCCTACAAACCTGGCCAAGAGCCAATTTCCGAGAGACACAACCCTCTGGATACATCTCAGACACGCAATGATCCTCTGAATGTGTCGCAAGGACACAATGATCCTCTCCACAGAACAACCGACTCCACCACCAGTGGTCTGGGCGGCACTTCAGCTACTGGCTTGGGAGCTGGAGCTGGGACCAGTGGCCTCGGAGCTGGTCACAACCTTGCATCGCGAGAGAGTACTAACCTCCCATCGCAAAGCACTGACCCCTCCTCGCAACACCACACCACAGGAGCTGGGTTGGGAGCCACTGGGCTAGGAGCTGGTAACAACCTCTCATCACGAGAGACCACAAACCTTCCATCGCAAGGCATTAACCCCTCCTCTCAGGAGCACACCACAGGATCCGGAGCTGGAGCCGCTGGTCTTGGAGCTGGAGCTGCTGGTCTGGGAGCTGGTAGCAACCTCGCATCGCGAGAAGGCACCAACCCTTCCTCGCAAGAGCATACCACAAACACCGGCGCAGCACCCACCCCCTACTGGGGCGATCTTCCCCGCGGTGCAGCAGGCGCAGGCGTCCACAACACCGTGATCGGCCACGGCAGCCCCGAAGACGAAGCCCATCGTCACCGAGCCGCCCAGGCTGGCGCAACCGATCCAACCCGAACATCCGGCACTCTCGAGAGTGGCACATTCCTCCACCGAAACACCCGCGACGAATCCTCCACTAACACCAACCCCGTGGACTCGCTGACACACGCCCAGCAGAACCCCAACGATCGAACATCTGGATCTCGCTTCACTGAGGGTGTTGCTGGTGCTGGCGCTGCTGGCGGTGCTGCTCTCGGAGCCCACGAGCTTAGCAAGAAGCATCACGAAGAGACCCCGCGTGAACAGACCACCGACAAGACTCAGCATGAGAAGCATGAGGGTCGAGCGTTCCCTCTGCTAGGCAAGGACCACAAGGACACGCACAAGGAGTCCCACCACAAGGAGGACAAGCATGACAAGCATGACAATGAGCCCAAGAAGGAGAGCAAGCTTGGCGCTCTCCTTCACCGACACAAGGACGACAAGGAGCCCACGGCTGAGCATGAGCATGACAAGGAGAAGCACCATTCCAAGGCTGCTCCCCTTGCTGCTGCTGGAGTTGGAGCTGGAGCTGGTGGTGCCTACGCTGCTACCCGCGGCCACGATGACAACACTCACCGTGACACAACCACTTACCAGAACCCCTCTGCGACTCAAGGTACAACCCAGTACCCCGCTTCTGGACTCGACTCCTCCAGGAACTTCACCCAGAGCAGCCACCCCACGCAGCAGCCTGGCCATGATGATTCTCACCGAGGCGCTGGACTTGCCACAGGTGCTGCAGCCGGTCTTGGAGCTGGAGCTCTGGCATCTCACCACGGCCGCTCTGGCGACGACCGAGCTGGACATCAGCCTACCTCTGGGTACGACTCGCAGAGCTACGACCCTACCCAGCGCTCTACTCAAGTCCCAACATCCCAGGGTACTCACCAGGGTCATGGCCTCGGAGCAGGCACTGCAGCTGGTCTAGGCGCTGGCGCACTCGGATCTCACTCTGGTAGCCACTCCAGCTCTGCTCAACCTTCTGCTCTTGGCTCTCACTCCGACACCCAGGGAAGCCAGCCTGCCAACTTCTCTCACAGAGACCCCACTGCCCAGAACCCAACCCAGTCCCACGACTCCCACCGCGGTCTTGCGGCTGGTACTGCTGCGGGATTAGGTGCTGGTGCTCTTGCGTCTCATGCTGGCCGAGATCACCAGTCTGCTACTTCTGGTCTTCAGTCTAACAGCGGACTCGACTCCAGCAGAGGACTTGATTCTAACAGAGGTCTTGAGTCTCAGACTGGTTTCCCCAGCAGCACTACCCAGAACCCAACTCAGTCTCATGGTTCTCACCATGGAACTGGTCTTGCTACTGGTACTGCTGCAGGACTTGGTGCAGGTGCTCTTGCATCTCATGGCCGGGACCATCAGTCTGGTACCTCAGGTCTTGACTCTAGCCGAGGACTCGAGTCCAGCAGAGGTCTTGATTCTAACAGAGGTCTCGACTCTCAGACCAACTACCCCACCAACACCACCCAGTCCCACGACTCCCACCGTGGCGCTGGCCTTGCTACTGGTGCCGCTGCGGGATTAGGCGCCGGCGCTCTTGCATCGCATTCTAGCCGGGACCACCAGTCTGGCACATCTGGACTAGACTCCAACAGAGGTCTTGACTCCCAGACCAACTACCCCAGCGGTACCACCCAGGACCCAACCCGCTCCCACGACACCCCCCACAAGGGTATCACTGCCCCTACCGTAGCCGGTCTCGTTCCCGGCACTCACGGTTCCGATCATCACTCTGGCCTTGAGTCAAACCGCGGAATCGGGCAGGGTACGCACCACTCCTCTCGAGATCCAACCTCTCAGTCCTACCAGCCCGAGGACTCCCACAGAGGTAGTGGTCTTGCCACAGGCGCCGCAGCAGGTCTTGGTGCAGGAGCCCTCGCTTCTCATGCTGGCCGAGACCACCACTCTGGTGAGCACACCGGCCTCGAGTCGAACCGCGGATTGCAGTCACAGGGCCTTTCCTCTTCTGAGCGCTCTACCAGAGATCCTACTTCTCACTCCCAACAGGAGGGCTCTCACGGATCTGGACTTGCTAGTGGTACAGCTGCTGGTCTTGGTGCTGGCGCTCTTGCGTCCCATGAGGCTAACAAGCACCACGGAAGTGATCAGTCTGGTCTTGGTGCCACTGGTGACAACTCCCGGGGTCTTCAGTCCGGCCTCACCGGCACCGGCTCCGGCCTTGGTAACAACTCGTCTTCTTTGACCGGTTCTCACAGCCAGTCGAACGAAGAACACATCAACAAACTTACCGACAACGCCAACCACGGAAAGTACAACACCCTCGCTTCCGGCACACCCTCAGGTGTTGCCTACGACGATTTTGAGGCTAGCCGAGCTCCCGTCGATACAACCCAGAGTAAGGACAGCAGCAAGGACAGCCACTTCGGTTCCAAGGCAGCTGGCCTAGGCGCAGGCGCTGCCGCTATCGGAGCTGGAACACCTGGTGTGCTCTCCCACGACAAGGATCACAAGCAAACTGGGGATCTCAGCCGTCAGACTGAACCCCAGACTGAGCGTGGACTTGACCGTCAGACTGAGTCACACAAGCCTATCACAGGTGCTGTGGCTCCTGGAACAAGCACCAGCAGCAACAAGCCTGTTATTCACAAGTGCAAGAACTGTGGTGAGGATAATGATATCAGCGAGTACTTCAAGTCTAAGTTGCCTGGAGGAAACTAAATAGAGGTTATGTTATTAGGGATTATGTTATTACGAATCTTTTATGTAGCATTGATACCTGCTAGTAGTATGAGTTTATGTAATATTTGATCATCATTTCTCTCAATCAAGATCCTAGTGAAAAGCCCTCCGATTCGTATGCTTGGTGATGTGTGCAGATTCTTCTACCACTCCAAGGCCTCACCATTCTTCCCACAAGCTATACCAGAGCAAAGACTCATATCCTCCTCCGTCTCCTTAGAGTTCCCTACCACATGCTGAGCCGGGTTTATCTCCCTCCCCGCAGTCTTCTCCAACTGATGATGCATACCCAAGATATTCCGGATACGGTGTTGGAAGTAAAGCGGCCCTTGCTCCATCTTGGGATGCATCTCACCATTGACAAAAACACCCGCATTAAGATTCTTCTGCGCATTGTTGCAGAGCCATTTATCCTCCGCCAGAATCCGCTTGAACATCTCATCAATGGTCTTGAAGTCCTCATCACTGGCGTCTTTGTGGCGATAGACTTCGTACTCCATGGAGGAATGTCCAGCTGATGTAGGGACGCATCTCATCATGTAGAAAAAGTGCGGTCTGTGATGTTAGTCGGTTTGCAACAAAGGAGGGGGTGGTACTTACGTGACTGTCATGCAAGAGTTGGGAAAGTAGTAGTTACTCACGACGCCCAAACCATTCTTCACTGCCTCGGCGGTTGAATTAGCGAAATGCTCGATGTTGCCACCTTTGGTGTCGACTCTATAAGCCGAGAGATCCGCCACAGCAGCAGCATCCGGGTGAGCGGTCTTGCAGTGATAGCACTCGTTGTAGTTGTCCGCCAAGGTCTTCCAGTTATAATCGCCGCTCATGCCCCAAGTGTGGTCAAAGTGATAGTCTTCGAAGTTGAAAGGTTCGTGTCGTGGCATTTTGTCGATGTTGTTAAACTCGGTCGACCAATCCTCAGGCGTCCTAGAGGCGTCCAAGTTGACCCAAATAAACCCCTTGGCATCAACATGGACGTGAACACGGAGAAGGCCGTTGTTGCTCTTGTCAAAACCCTTCATATCATCGTATCCAGGTGCTTTGGCAAGTTGTCCGTTCAGACCATATGACCACCCGTGATACTTGCAGGAAAGAATGCTTGCCTTGCCTTCATCACCGGTCATGACCGGGAAAGCACGATGTCTGCAAATATTGTGGAAGCCATTTATCTGCCCATCTTTGTTTTTGACAAGGAAGAATTGGAATCCTGCTTGCTCGAACCTCACCCATGATCCAACCTCTGTGAACCTGAGTTTGTGGCTGATAAGAATCCATTTCTTTGCGAAGATGGCACGTCTCTCTAGCTCGTATACTTCTTTGGACCTGTACCAAGAAGAAGGCAAAGCTCGTGCTGTGGTTGTGGTATCTTGAAGGAACGGCGATTCTGAGATGTTGCGTGAGCGGGTTACGGGGAGATATTTCAGTAGTAGAGACACGAGTGCTGCTAGCCCTGCAGCAGAAAGAAGGTAAGCGATGGGAGAGGAGGCGATGTAAAAAGTCATGTTCTCGATTTCAGTGGCGGAGCAATGGTTTGAATTACATAGAGGAGTTGAATTGCACTACATTTACGTGGCCGAATGTGCTCTTATTAACTTTACACTTGATGCAATATGTAAACATATTTGCCGTAATCGGTTTGTGGTAGACCGGAGAATCCGATGCGCACTATCCGAGTTTGGATATAGTGAGCCAGAATGTGGCCAATCAAGTGAAAACACGGAAAGAATCCGTGTCATCCCGTCTCCGATCGTTATCAGTCCGTTGTGATCAAGATAGAAAGAAACACGGCGTCATTGTGGCTTCAAGCCCGGAAAAGAGATATGTGAAAACCGATTGAAATATTCTTGTCGTGGATGCTGACGGGATTGTATTTGTGTCTTTTGCTTACATACGCTGGTGCCGACTTACGATCATTACAAATGTGACGGATTGAAATCGGTGCCTCTTTAATTGAGTATGACCCAAGTTATTATTAAAGATGGTCACTTTCTAAGATGTTTAAATATTTATTTCCGCGAATAATCGCAATTAGGGTACATGCCAGTAGCTATCTCCTTTGAAGAACATTTCACGAACCGAGTGAAAGGTCGTATTTGTCTTGAAAATACCAACACTCTCCACGAACCTCAACCGGACTTAATGAACCCTCATCAGATAACGCAATATTCTTTCACGCATACCGGACATCTGTCCATTACCTTTCTGCCATGTCAGGCGTCTGCCCAGTAGTTATTATCTTGACTGTCAATCCTCGTCAACTGAGGCCTGACGCTCTTGCACAGTCACAAACATCTTGTTCGCTTTCAGAATATTCATTACAGCCACAATTATTGAAGTGACGATGCTTAATCGTCAATGTACTATCGTAAGAAGAATGTACCTAACCGCAATCCCTTTCTTTTTCTAACATGCTCTTGAAAAACGGCCTAGAACCTCGTCACGACTAAATATAACTAACAAGTTGGCCTGCAACCTCCGTGATAAATTAACGCACGCCTATAGACTCAGATGCTAACTCAATAAGAATAACTCCTCAGTACTTTGTAACTCCCCAAGCTCAAAACTGACTCATATCCCACCAATCCATATTCATACAAAAGTTCTCACCCATAGGACCCAGATTCTCCCAAGGACCCCACGCCAGGCTATTCGCAGCAACATAATCACCCGCAACTTCATCATGCATCGCGATTGTCTCACCTTCTCCAGCTTCCGCTGACCCAACCTGTGAGTCACTCTCTGCTCTCCCCATCACCCATGCAGGTGGTGATGCATAGTGGACCGTCGATTCGCGCATGTCTGTTGGAGGAGAGCTCACATCGGGCTGTGGTAGTTCTTGCTCATCATACGTGCTAGAATTTCCACCCCACGCGTGTCTACCTTCGGATGGTTGATCAGAGTAGTTTGGAAATTGAGGGGCAGCTACATCTATCAAAATCCAGATGAGAGACGTTTTAGTCGCTGCTATGGTAGCTCTGCTGGTGCTTGCCCCCTTTCGTGGATGGGCGGTTTCGATAAATCGGTTAAGCGCTTCTTCCTTGATATAGATATTAGCAAAAGACTTGCGAAGGGATTGATGACCAACAATTCGTCTACAAACTGGCCAGCACATCGCCATCTCCCCGATAAGCTTTCGGCAGACCTCCAGATGCTTCGTAGAAGATGCCTGTAGTTGACTATCACTGGTGCGTGTCCAGTACAAATGTAGCGTGCTTGCGATCGCAGCTGCTTGTGCAAAGAACGGGTCTGCTAGACGAAGACCCTTCTCATCCGCTGTCCTGAGCAGTCTTGAAATCCACGTGCAATGTCTCAATGCCTTCTCATACGATGATCTCCAGAATGTATTGCCTCCTAATTTGTCCCTAGGTGTATCCGTCATCATAGTATAGAGGGATGGATGGTTGAGCACACAATGAACGGTATGATAAGTCACCTGGACTCTAAGCCACGGCAGCCAGTCCAACCGATTGGCCTGAACGTTCTGAGGGGAGATCCCAGGGAAGTTAACTGCGTTATAACTTAGCGATAAAGGATGTGCCATTTCGTACTCCATTATTCTGGAACACAGTCTCGTGTAGTCGGAATCTGGCCTCCATGGATAAGTGGCCAATCCCTCGATACATCGAGCTACATACACCCGTACATTGCTCCACAGACCGCATATTTTGAGAGATTCCGGCCAGATATTGATGAGAGTTCCATGATGACCTACTGATGAACGAGGAGTTGCTATGCAGGATGTGAGAGGACTTTGAGTTTCGATGGTTGAGAGTCGTGGTGTGTTAATACTGTCTTGTATTGACGGTAACAGGACGGGAGCTCCACATGTGAAGCTCAGAAAGTGAAGGCTCCAGAACAGTTTCGACTTTTCTTGTGAGTGAGTTGAGCTGTTGGATCTCGAATCTTGGTCGGGTATGACCTGGATCATGTTTTTGGCCAACGCGATGTCGAAGCCAGCCATAGCAATGTCCCCCGCTGCGACAGTATTAGCGATTTCCTGTTGTGAGTTGAGATGTAAAATCGACTTACAAACGAAGTTGAAGTATGCCAAGAGGCACAGTGTCTGGATATTTTGGATGGTCATATTTCCCTCAGCAATTTTGAGCATGACGCCTTTCCGAGCAGTCTTGCTGTAAACTTTGGGGTTCTGTAGATCATCTCCGCTGAACTCAATTGCACCGTAGATGGTGCTAATAGCCAGAATGGCACAGATCAAGTCCTCAGACTTATCTAGGGTTGGCAAAGAGTGCTCATCAAACAGCCAGAGAGGTTGGCGGTGAATATGCCTAAAGTAAAATTCGATAGCTCGTGTGGCAGTGTCGTTTGGAGTCGATGCCCTGCATCATGTAAGAATACGAAATGGCCAACACGGATTACCTACGAAAATAGAAGTGATGTATCGGGAACTATCGATGAAAATGAGGGCAAGCGATTATTCCTCTCCGAAGTTGTGGATGGTGTAGTTTCGTGCAGTGACTGAGGACTGTTTCAATTTTGGTAAGTAATGTAGCCAAATCACACATCACAATACAAATTCCATACATGACTTACCCAACCCTGTTTATAAGGCTATCCAGCTTGTCCTCAAGTTGCTCAAGACGGCTAGACTGCAATCGTGAGCCAAGGGCAATAAGTAACTTCTGACAACCTTACCATGCGGGTTTCTATCTTACTCGCCGAGTCTTCGCTCATTTGACGCGCATCTGAGAATGAACACGCCTGACGAAGACGGGTACAAGCTGAGCATCGTGGTCTTTCACCGGGACATCGTATCTTTTTGCGGCTATGCCAAGTCACTTTATGTAAGCGAAACTCACTCAATTACTGCTAGGTAAGATGGAGGATTGACATCATACCGACAGTTATCACAAGCCTGGGCGACGCGGCGATATTGCCGTGATCTTGGAGCGCTCATGGCGATTTGTTAGTGTGGAAATGGAAAAGAGAAATTAGTTAGTGGAAGACTGAGAGGTTGTGCTACTATAGATATGTTGCAGAGATATGGTTGTGGCTAAGATGCGGGGGAAGTGCCACTAATATCCACTAACTGGCGTAAAATTCCGTGTTTTGTCTTGAATTGCGATAGGGAAATCCCCCAGCGCTTCTCACTAAATTGCTTGTTCAATTCCGGAGAACATCAAATATCGCAATTCAACGGATGCATCAGATAACAAATTAAAAGTCTCAATTACTAAAATATTTGTGCTCAAAGTTTACTCCCTGCGCTTGTCCTAGGGATCCCAAAATTCGAGATATCCTCCTTCGTCGACCCATCTATCGCCAGCTCCGCAAGAACACGACCAATTGCCGGAGCAAACTTAAATGCATGGCCTCCACCTAACCCAACAATGATACTAGGATGGTTCTTCAAAGGACTAATAACAAATTGACGATCTGGTGTGATTGCGTACTGGCAGGTAATGGTTCGCAAGGGCTCACCCCTCTTGGGGATGAGATTACCCATGAACGAAGTCAACTCGTTGAAAAGGCCCTCGGAGGGGATGAAGGTGCGTTCCTCAGGTATCATCAAGTTATTCGATGTATCGCGACCTGCCTTGATGGCTGGCTCGCCGTACATCGGGAAGCCGTAGAAATACCTATCACCAGCCCAAATCCAGACGGGAAATTTGGTCTCTTCGAAGGGTGACAGATCAGCCGGTTTGTAGTATGTGACCTGCTCCTGCATAACCGTGAGGGGAATTTCGCAGCCAAGAGGAGCAAGAAGCTTGTTGATCCAGGCGTCGCATGCCAAGATGACCTTTTCGACATGGAATTGTCCTTGAGAAGTCTCAATCGTCACACCCTTGCCATTGGCGTTTGGCGTCACGGCGTCAACCCGCGTCTTCTCCTTCAAAACAGCTCCATTGGCGCGAGCTTGGTACTGCATCGCCGCGACAGACTTGGAGGCATGGACCATACCCGAGTCAGCAGTGTAGATCGTCTGAACACCATCGGGGACATTGAAAGCCGGCCAGCGCTTCTTGACGTCCTGGGCGTCGAGTAGCTCGTATGGGATATTGTTCGCATCAAGACTTCGCGTAAACTGTGAAGCACTCATACTCTTCTCAAACTCGTTCAGATCTGATGTATCGGATAATTTTGGGAAGAAGACCACGCCGCCGGTTATAGTAAGCATCTGAAGGCCGCTTCGGCGCTCCAGCTCGGCCCAGTCCTTGTATGCGGCGCGAGCAAGAGCTACATAGTCTGGCGAACCATATGATGTTCTCACAATGCGGGAGGTATCGTGGGATGAACCGTAGACATTGCCGAACTCGAATTGTTCAAAGCCAATTACTTTGGATCCTTTGATAGCGGCGTGATAAGCTGCAGCGCTGCCGAGAGCACCGAGGCCGACGACGGCCACTTGAAAAGAGTTGTTTGACATGCTGATGTGATGAATGAGCAGTTAAATGGTTGATAATCTGAGGATGGAGTTTCTGTCTATGATCTTCGCTAAGCTGTCTACTGTTTATACTTGGTTTGCGTCAATGCCATGAGACTAGCTCCGACTCCGCTTGATCTTATCTCCAGGCGGACGAATTCCGTGCCCACTTTTTAGAGTACGTCTGACCCCGCACGGATTCTTACGGATTCTCCGGTCACTAGTCTAGAACCACCTAGCAAATATGGTTACTGATTGCTGTAAGGTAGAGTTTCGATATGGATCGAGAAAGCAAAGAAATAGAAGTGGCCTATTCTAGTAATCAGTGCTAAAGGAGAGGAAATGACTCGTCAACGGAGATAACAGCCGGTTGTGTTCAGTAAAGCGCGACTTATTTTGTCCAAAATACAAGCATGTTGTTGTGATAGTGTATGATGTGGTGCTGATGAAATTGCTGTGCTTGTAGATTTTATAGTTACAGCTTGTTTTCGTCTTTTTAATTTGCGTTACGTTCGACATCTAAAACAAGATTTCCCAACAGGACTGGCATCACATTCGGGCCACCATGCGACAACCAAGATGCCCCAGCTTAAACCTCTCGATAAGTCTAGAGTTTAAACCCACCGACCTTCCTTTGTAGAACTTGCTCGGGGTCATACTTCTGACTTGTCGCCCTCAAGAAACGACGCTCTTCTTTACTCAAGGACTTCAAGGGGTCTTGATATGGTGCTGCATAATTGAGGTATGTAAACTCCTGTAAAAGTCCTTTGGCACGAGCCTCCCTCTTCCAAGATGACAGCACAGACCGAGCTGTGCTTTCGACACTCGAGTCCGCTGTTGAGTTTGGCCACAAAGCGGAGATCAGGACAACTACAAAGACATCAGTTAGATTCCATACGCTGCGTTCCCCAGGGGTTGTAAATACTGTAGCCGTCTTCAGCTGTCTTCAAACCAAGCACGTTCCGATCTTTGGGATTCTTCAACATGCCTGCGACAAGAGGTTCGAACGCAATGGCCCACGTAACACCACCCTTCGGGTTGAATGTGTATATAGTCCTGTTCAGAGTATCGAACATCTCTCGCATATTTTCAGAGGATGGACGAAATGCCGCTGTGGCAAAAAGCCAGTTCCTGTAATGGTGAGATTCTCCTAGCTTGGTTCTGGACGCGAGTACTCACAGTGGTGGCGTATCTTCCTCATCAGCAAAAGCTTCGAGCGTGGTGATGTTTTTCACGATCGTCTCGTGTGGGATTGTAGATAGTTCGTGAAACACTTCAGGGTTGGTAACTGGCTTCGTATACACTGCCGAGGACTTCAATGACCATGATTTAGATGCCGAGCTATACACAAGGGTAGTAACAAGAGAAGCCAAAGGATCGTAGGCTGACGAATCAATAAGGTTAGTAAAAGCTTCAAATAGTTTTGCCCGCTGCGAGACATTGTACGTGATGGTGGTTGTAGATATCTTCCCTTGCCGAAAGGTTTGAAGGTCAAATCGTGTAACAATACCAAAGTTATTGCCTCCACCCTTCAGAGCGACGAATAAGTCCGCATAGTTATCCTTGTTCGCGTTGATGAGGGTTCCATTAGCAAGAACAACCTGGTAGTTTAACACTTGATCACACGCCCAGCCAACCCTGGTAGTAAAGTGTGATATTCCACCACCAAGAAGCAGACCCCCGACACCAACATTTCCATTTCGGCCACCAGCCACCTGGACTCCCGATCCTTTGAGATGTTGGTAAACATTTAGCCACTTTGCCCCGGCCCCAACACGCGCCATGGTGGAATCTTTGTTGAGAGACACGGATGAGAGAGTCGTCAGGTCGATGGTCACACCGCCTTCCGCATTGGCAAATCCTGCCGCAGGAGCATGGCCGTGGCTTTTGATAGAGAACCTGCAATTGCCTTGGTTGATGATCTTTAGAGCTTCGGAGATATCTTCAGCTTCGTTGGGCTGCAGGACACAGGCTGGTTGGAGTGTGGCCTCTTGGATCGACCAAAATCCAGATATAGTGGTATTGTAACCCTCGGTGTCTGGCAGACTTATGGTATCTCCTAGTCGTTCTTTGAGCCGGTTGCACTGGTCACGTTAGTTACGTATAGTCGTAGCGAATTTATAAGAGTTTCTCATACGCATGTTGAGCCTAGCACACCAGTGGCTACCGAGAGTCCAAGAACACAGACTGAATGGATCTTCATCTCGTATGGCTGTAGGGAAAGTTGGTTTGCAAAATGTAGACAATCTGGGGGCCCCAGGTTTTAACCCCGAGACTTTGATAATAAACCTGACCAAATAGCAATGATATTCGGACCGAATAATGAAGCTTACAAGACTATGTGACCCAGAGGGTGATACCCCGACTTGATTGGTGCGCCAGCTCGGCTTCTCGGCACCCTACTTCTTACAAACGGATATTACAGCCGAGATGACGTCTGGTCTTGTCAATCAATTCAAGAGCTTTTTAAAGTGCATGTCCTAGACCTCTTACTCGCACAATGATATTGGTTGGTAGGCATACCTTATGAGTGTGCTGATAGACTTATTACATTATTGCGCTTAGCAGTCATGGTAAGCTCGCAAGTCCGTTTTACCACGTTCAAAGTGGTCTTGGAGGAAGGAGTATTCTTACATAAATCAACATTCTTTCTTCCTTTTGCAAGTCCAAGTAAAAAGTTATAACCTACACTAGAAAAATACTCAAGTCAAGAGGATGATTGGACCCAATACATATGATCCTCCTAATTAAAAATCCTCGTCGGAGTACATAGGCGATGGGTTGGAGTGCCCGTTGCTGCAGAAGACCCCCAGCAGGATCCCGGAACGGCCCTTGGAAGATAGTCACGAGATATCCCCTCTATAAAGATCGAAGATACCTTCAGTAGAGAGAGAAGAAGAGTGATATTAGCTTGCTACTATAATCATGGTATCTTGTGCAAATACGCACCTCTCCACGGAAGACTTGCCGTCTGTTTTTCTTTGCCGGCAAAGCGAGGTGGAAGTAACACCTGCGGTAGATTTCCAAAACCGCTTCAGCCCGCATGGTGATTTGCCTAGTTCATAGAACGGCCGTTCTAGACTCCATGTAAAGATATCAGCAGCAGAATCAGGGCGTGTTTGGTTGACCGTCCCCTAGTGTCGAGCAAGTATACTGGTTTGAGCGCATGCTACCCTAAACTCAAACAGATCTCAGCCCAAATATCAACCAAACCATTGTGTGAAGTTCAAAGTCGTCACCATTAACCACGTCACCCTGCCTAAACCTTCTCATGACATTCAAACAACTTTACTCGAGCCTCCTCTAGGGAAAGCCCTAGATCATCTGCTTCTCTCCCAACAAACCCTACTTCTCACAGGTATAAATTGCACTCTCCGCCCCTGCTTTTCCAGACTTCTTTCTTCCCCAGATCATATACACTTGTCTTCCGTCCGTCACTCGTTTCCTGCATTCAGCTTCCGCCAAAGTCTAATTTCAGCGCACTTTTTCAAGAAGTCCTCATCGATCATCACTTCTTTTCTCATGCTTGCTATCGCCAGCTCACACACACTAGCCTCTATTCTCACAGCATTTTCTCTTTGCCTCTGGCTTCTTCTTCTCGCCCGGTATTGCAGCTATCTTTGATGCTCATACCTGCACCTCTCTTTATACCTCCGAATTGTTCATGCTTCCAACACTTTACTATCGCTTCGCGCCTCGCTAGTCGAGGTCGTCGTGTACAGTAGCGCTTTTCATTCTTCATTGTCTTTATGACTTTGCCTCGAACATTTCTTTTACGACCTGATTTGACACCATCGCGGATGCTCATATCAACTTACTTTCTTCGACTGGCCACGTCACAAAAAGCATTTCTTCGGTCTGGACTCGGCTTTTCTTGAAGCCAAACTCTCATCATCATTCGATTTATACTTTCTGTCACTTTTGCCCGAGTCATTGAACTCTCTGCCTTCATACCCTACAGCTCAGCAAAGGTCGCATTCTTCTCCATACCGACTTCGGCTTTTCGAGCTCAGCAGCTTCTTCAAATTATTCTCCGCAAGCGTTGAGCGTTGTTAGACAAGTATATATCCTGGTGAACAGTTATCCTGAGAAAGCCAGCACGATTCTACGATTTCATTTCATTTCGAATGCTCAGCAAGTTCAAACTACATAAGCGGCATAGCAGATCACTTATTTTATTACCTAACCAATACTGGAAAGCTCAGAACAAGAACTGTTCGGACCGGGCTCATTTTTTCAGATACCCGTATTTTTCAATCACATCAACACCTACGAATAATCGAACCACTGCAGAGTGCTTAAGCGTTCTTTAAAACATTCTTTACGCCACATCAACAGCGCAAGATACGTCTTTGACCCAGGGGGCCAAGTACCCACACCCCTTTTACAACAAAGAGGGGCTGCAACTCACAACGGCTGGCCCGTGGCTCGAGTACCCTCTGTGCCTCAACGGCAGATACCACAATGACTCTTACCGGGAGGCTGGTCCTGCCCGTGTCATTGTCAACCCGTCTGTCCCTGGAGGACATGACGTTATCTACCACCTGCGAAAGACTAAGACAGGCTTTCGAAAAGCCATATACCACAAAACAGGATATCAGAAAAAGCTACCAGGCTGCACTCCACCCATGAGTGTAGCCTCCACTTCGACCTGTTCCTCTCCAGACCTGGGGTACCTCTCTCCGCTGGCTAGCCCAGGAATCTACGGAGGGGTGGCTTACCCTGGGTTTACAGAAATATCACCCGAACAAGCTTTTGCTTTGGCTGGATACCAGCAGCAGTGGACGGGGCAAGATTATACAGGGGGTTGGTGGAATCCTTACCCTCAAAATACCTGGGCGATGGCTGGTCCGTCATATCCATATGGGGGAGTTGTATGAACCAGTGTTACTTTTATGGGTACACTGGATAAGCGTTGAATCATTTGTTTGGGATTTTTGTCATCAGCGCGGCGTTCGTTTAATTCACGGGAGCGAGATAGTTGAAGGTGTGGTTTGCTATAGTAAACACGATGCTCATGATAACCGGAAAGGTTACGTTTCTAATTTCACTGCCGTTGTTCTATCCACTTACCTCTTGATGTTTTGAAGCGTGATACTTGGCTAGTGATGGACTTTCAATGTTGGGAAATAAGAATCAATGCCTTCAATTCTGTAACAATTTGGCAATGTAACTTGAGCCAATTTCCTCCAGTGTCGCAACGTGCGGCTTATCAAGCCCTGGTGGACAAGGCCCAAATAACACTCGATGTATGGGTCAAACAATCCGCCAACAACAAGCGCAAGAATCCTCTACCTCTCCAATCCATACACACCCAACAATTGGTAGCAGCTCTGGCTCTCATCACAGACCGCCGAACACCCGGGGCATTTTATTTATTTTATTCACGTTCCTGGAGAACCATATCCTGTCTCTCAAAGACCATCATATTATTTCTTCCTTCTCCGACAACAACGACACGACAGCCCCAATGAATCTTAGCGAGACATTCACCCACGCCCACAGTATCCCCATTTTCAACACGACTAAGCATAAATACACAAAACTTATCACTACTAAAGATGCACAACTCGTTGCCATCCTGACTGCAACGAACTCACCCAGCATCACGACAGACCCGTGGCAGGTATATATATCACAAGGGGAATGCAACTCAACTTCAGCACTCAACAACTGGTAGCAGCTCTGCTTTACTAACCGACCTCAGCCATTCCGATGTAGGCAAGGTATGAAGGTCTTACTTAAATACTATTTTTGTGAGGTCGATAATTATTAGAAGTTTACTCAATTGCGCGGAGTATGTTCATTTTCGTATCTGGCATCCTAATCAAGTGCTAGGTAAGAGTTAAAGAAGAGATATATTAGCAAGGGGTTGAGTTACTCCAAAGTCAATCGGTCGGTGAATCACCATGCTGATACCTCGAACCAAAGCACGCGTGAAGCACGCGTGAAGGGCATGTGAACAATAGGGCTGAAACAAGCATGTCCCCATGTCCGCCGTCGCATCGCGTCAAACCGGGGCCGCCTCGAGGGCGTGTGCTGTTAAGCCGATGCATGCCGGGAAGGTTTGGGAAATGCGGGGAACCACGCTAGCGCAGAGTCAAAGCGCCAAGGTGTGCATGCGCATCGGCACTAAAAAGACGCTAGCCAGGCACTGCCGTGCGGCCACACGCCATCTTCTGGCCTCATCGCCTTATCGCCTGGTTGCCTTGGCGCCCGAAAATCTAGGTCTGAATTCCACCTGGGATTTTTACGCGCCCCCCCCCCCCCTTCACTCAATTGCCCGGAATGAGATGACACGGGTTGTGAGATTCACCAAAACAACAGCGCAGTATCCAGCAGTTCTATGCCTTGATCATGATCCGCCTTTAGGCTTCGGTCCGTCCCCTTTATAGGTGCTCGAAATTAGTTTCAGAATACGAGCAACATGGTAAGGCAGAGCGTGGGATCGCTTTGACTTGCCTAGAAAGACAGCTTGTTGTCCTAAAAACATGAGACACGGCACTTAGTATGGGGACTACATGGTGTTGCCACCCACGCTTATCAAGACGACTAAGATAGCGGCCTAGAAGAAATATCACACGGAGTACGAATCTTACTGTGTTCTGGATCTGTGAAGCCAATAAAGTAGGTAGCTATGCCGTTACATATCGGATCCGGCGGACTTCAGTGTCAAGGAATGAGGCATAAGAACACTGAAAATCATTTATTCGAGGTTTAGAAAAGGAAAGTAAGTAACGTATCCAATTGCACATAGAATGATAACAGTTTCAAGAATGAACTCTCTATCGTATCTCACTGTCAGTCCGTACACCCCTGGAAATCGAACACTTCTCCTACTAAATTCTACGATTTTGAATATTTAATAATAAGTTAAATAAAAAGATATAAATCGCTACTTCTAATAGATTACTATATAGGATATAAGACTCAATTGCAAAGCCATCAGGTCGACTTACCGGTGAGTTGGAGGTCTTGGCGGGTTGCTTGCCCAGTCGCGATCTTCATCTCGTCTCGGGCGAGTTAATTGAAGTGAAGTATAGAGAAGGAAAGGTGGCCCTAGCAGTCCTTGTAGGGGTTTTTATGCCACTAAGAAATAAATTTATGGCTAATATAGCATGTAACCTGATTTAATTTAAGATATTATTACTTTTCGGTCTATATAGAGATCTCTATTATTAATATTTCTATAAATTCAATAAGGATACCTAGATCTTTTTTTTTTTAAAGAAACTACTAGACTTAATATAAATATAGAATATAAAATATATAATTATAATTTATTTATGCTATGATATATTATTTAGATTTTTTAATAAATCTTTAAAATAATAAATTTATAATTTCTTTATATAAATATTCATAACTTATATAAAAAGGAGTTTTTTTTTTAAATTTAAAAATACTCTTTATAACAATACTATACTTTAAAGAATAAATAAATTATATTCTAATAATTAATATCTTGAATTATAACTTTTAATAGGTGAGGTGTTCGGTTTCTAGAGGTGTACGGACTGATGGTGAAATACAATAGTGCACCTTGAATCTAGATGGCCTTCGTCTGGGAACTCTGTCAAGTAATCATTGGCACCTGTAAAGGAAAGGACATAGCATCGATGGTGCATTGAACCGGAACAACAGCTGTGTTGAAGAAGAAGCATCGGATACGTGTCCTTTATATTCACCATCCCATATGATCATTGCATCCTTACCCACACTATGGACGCAAACGGAGTCGAACAGAGTGACTTGGCCGGTATCGACAGGTAATCGGGAGTTCCATAATCTCTGTCCCCACATATGGGAGGAACAAAGCGAAGGCGATCCACTGACCAATGGCGTGTTAGGCTGCTTGTACGGGCTAATAGCGCGCCCTTCCAGTGCCTTGGTGTAATGAACTGAGTGCAAATGCGGTGGCTTTATTATAGAGTGGCAAAGCTGGAGGACAACCTTCTTCAACAAATTCATAAAAGTCACTCTCCGTAGGCGGTTTTACCTAACAATAACTATGCTTACAAGTTTGTCAAAGATGTGGAAATAACTGCCCCATCACGAACAGCAAGTCAAGACAGATCATATCACAGTAGTCATGGGACCAAGACACACGGAAAGAAAAAGAATGGTTGGGCGCTCAGCGTCCAATGTGAGTAGCTAACTCTTACAGGAATAGAAGACGAACAAAACGAGAGACTAGAAACATGGCGAAATGAACGATACAAACAAGACCCGGGCCTCTCCACACTCCAATCTCATCAACATACAACAAGTTTTCCTTCTCCAGTGGCCAAGCGGCAGCCTCATATTTTTAGTTAGTCGCGGCAACACGCTGGATGAGGAACTCGGGAGCAGGTCCAGAAGCATCAGACTGGTAAAGCAGATGGGGAGCAGCCACGATGAGTGAACCAGTGCAGACCAAGTCGCCGACGTTGCAGAACACCAGAGTACGCTCTCTCGGGTAGTTGGGAATGCGGCCGAGGTTTTGCAAGTTCTTGGTGTACCCAAAGAGGACAGTTCCGACTACCTTGTTGCGAACGCTGGTGCTGAGATCTTCAATACTGGCGGCAGCAAGGGCAGCGCCCTGACTATAGCCTCCGGCAACAATCTTGGCTGAAGGGCACTTCGTGCTGGCAAGGTTGAAGAGACCGATCATTTCTCTGATGGCTGCTGGGGAGGTTCCTCGCGGGAGAGCATTGTCTCCGAGGGTAGCGAGGTATGCCCCGCCGACCTGATGCGGAAGAGTCAGTGAAAATATTGCCTGCTGTGGTAAAATGTGACTTACACCCTGGATCCAGACTCCATTACTGCCGTAGCGGCTCTCAAGAACAGTGGCAACTCGAGGTCCAAGTGTTCCCTTTTCAAGTCAGTCAAATCTACCCTTAGATCATCAGCGACTCCACTTACCAAGTTTCCACTCTCAGTAGAACCCCGAGCGTAAATGAAGATGACAGGAGGGCATGAAGAAGCAGCGCCATTGGAAAGATCGTTGCGAGTGATACTTCCAGCCTGGCGGACTTCAACGTCAGAAGGAGTAGGAAAAGCGGCCGATGAAGCGGCAAAGAGTGAGAGGATGGCGGTGAACTTCATTTTGCGTCTTGGTGCTTGGGTTTGTTTGGAGTTTGACTGGAGTTGCTGCTGTGTTTGGAATGATTGGAATGCGTCTGAGATGAAGAATGCTCATTATAAGGGCGCAAACACTTCTATTTATCTTAATTACCCAAAACCTCTTCCTTTCACCTCACCCATTAAATTCCGACTTACATTCCTCCCATCATCTAAGCATTCTCTCAAACTTGCTACGTCAATTCTCTGAATTTCGCGATGCCTCGGCTCGACCGTCGGAAAGAGGGGAAATTAATACACATAGTCAACCAAGACTAAGGTATCAGAAGACCAAGACCCCGCACTTCACAACACCATCACTCGGATTCCAGCGAATCGCATCTAACGAATTGTCTCTAGAACTAATTCATTAGAGCAGTAGCCTATCGGGCCTCTCGTTACCGTGCATCGTTTTAGGAAATTCTGATGGCGGTTTGTTACCCTACCATTGACTCTGGTGATGAGTGTTGCGGAACTCAGCCGAACAGCAAGGTCAACTACTGCCATAAGCAAGAGTCTACTGGAGGATTAATATTCTTAGTCTTACTTCTTGGCTGTTAAGCTAAAGTTCCCGCGTCCCCAATACTGCCGAACCGTTAAACTTTAAGACATTCAGGGCCGCTAACCAGTTTGGGATCATCTTGCGAATTTTATTAGAATCAAGACATGAGAAGTGAACCTCGGTTTGCTTGCTAAGGTTGCAATATAATTGCTTAGTAGGTTGAAATTTTCATGGCCAAGGTTCTATGCGGTAACGGCAATGAGGGAAAGTATTACACATACCATGGAAGTTGATCAATTAATGGTCGGGGGATGGAGCTTGTACGATTTGTGTATTACTAATAACTACCCAAAGATTGCTTGACTCCTATGGACCTACATTGAGTGCATGGGCTCCCTCTTTGTACAAGTTGTTGCTTGTTAATGTCAAGTCGAGAGTTATTAATAAATCATTTTCACTCCAGATTTCTACTTAGTTAGTAAGGCTCATCCAAAAATAAATCATTATAGAGTGTCTTATTAGGCAAAGCCGCACTGAAGAGCATCATCAATGAATGAATTGAAGAAGGTATGCCTTCCAGCGTTACCTCTTTAAAGTTGGGCTCTTGAGGTTTAGCATCCATTGCAGAATTTAGCCATTAGTACAATTTGGCTAATTCGTTCGGCCATTAAATAATCGCAGACCCGCGCTCGCCTTCCTAAAAGATTGGGGCTATTCTAGAGCTGTAGTCGAGGGCTTTACCTTGCCTAGGATGGCGGAGTTATTATTAAGGTCTTGTATTTCTTTGTCTCAGCTTTAAAGGAAAATGTTTAACTAGCCTCTAACATTAGCAAACTTTTTATAGACTTTAGTTATCTTTACATACAGATTAAAATACTAAATAATAGCACCACTGCAATAACAAACAGGCCTGTATTATTCAATAGCTATCTTAGTCTAAGATAAACACTACACAATACATAACACAGTGGCTTTCTTTATGTAGTCCCTGAGGCATATATTTTAACCTTGTTACAGCCATAAGGAGGCAGTACTATAGATGTTGATTTTATTGAAAGGAAGAGTTACTGTTGAGATTTTATAAGACTAAAAGTTATTACCAGACTAGCTGATTAAAATAACCAGCAACCTAGCTTACAACTCACTTCTCTGTTATACAACAGTAATTTAATTATTTTATACAAGTAATATAATAATTATCGAATATCTATTCCTAACTCTGTTTATTTTATATTGTACGGACCTTTTTAATGTAGGCGTTACCCTCACACAATAACTCATATCTATTAGTATAGTATTTATATACCCCTTGCTAACGGCTTACTGCATACTAAAAAAAGGCATAATACCAACATTGTCGGTCCTACCCTGTAGACACTATCGCTCCACGCCCACAGAACTATCGGCCATTAGAAACACACAAGTACGTATACGTTCATTTAGTATTACATTGAACTTAGCTTACTAGCTATTAATATAGCTTCTTTACCTTAATCCGCTCTATTAAGTATTGAAGGATATAATACCTTACATTAACTAAGTGTGATACCATGTAGTAATTATCAAAATAAAGCCAGGCAAGTATTTCATCCTTCACGTTATAAAGAGTATGGCTCAGGATAGGAACAGCTTTTAATTGATAAAGGACTTTCCCTAGGGCGTGGCTACGTCTGTCTTTATAACTATAGGTCGCGAGTGGTAGGGCCGCGGAGCTCACCGCATTGCCGTCAGCGCCTCGCCTTGAGATATGTCGAATCATGAGTCCACTTTATTGGCAGGTGAAGTAGGAATGTGAGGGAGGGAGAAGATAAAAGAACAGACAAGTGAAGGATTAACCCCAGATGCTGCATTCTGTCAGACGGCCTACTTACCCGGCAGTGACTTTGTTAACCTCCCCTGGCCGTTTTCGTCTGTAGTAGCCTGGAGCGCGCATCGAAAGAGCTTCAGACCTAAGGTGTAATAGTAGCTGCAAAGCTCCAGGTAACGGTCTTTTTTGCTCTGGCTTTGTGTCGAGTAGACTTTGTAGGCAGCAGAAAATGTCGGGATACCGTGGAAGATAAAGGGATATTTATAACCCTCGCGCGGGCAATGAGGCCAGACTCACGTAATCCTCTTTTTGTGTTTTAGATTAGAAGAAGATAGGTCGATAATGGCGGAGTACATTGTCTGGCGTCTAATACAACATCAAATAATAATTCACTAGACCATAATAGGCAGGCTCGCTGGGGCTGTATATGAGGTATTTAAGAAGACAAGACACTACGTCAGAAACAAGACAGAATTTCTCTTCAAGAATTCTTTGCCTAGCCTTTCGGAAGCTTAAAAATACACTCTCTTATCTATTGTCAAAATGCCAACGTCTCGTCAGGCCGTCGCTAACCGCTATGGTAAGATCGCTGATTACGAGAACACTCGATTAGCGACGCATCCAATGGAACGCGAGCTCACCTTACGCGCCATTCGTCAAGCTCTTGCTACCTCCGAAACTTCAGATACTGAGCAAAAGCGTATTGCAGACGTAGGAGGTGGCCCTGGGAAAATAGCCTTTGCACTTGCTGACCAGGGCCATCATGTCGATCTCATCGATCTCAGTCGGGATCTAATTCGTCTTGCAGAAATCGAGCAGGATCAGCGCAGCACAAGTGCTGAGAACCCAGCAATTCTTGCGAGCATCAGTGTGGGCGACGCTTTGGAAGCAATACCTTTGACGAATGACTCATACGACGCTGTTCTTCTCCTGGGGCCTCTCTATCATCTCTTGGAAGAGGCTGAGCGAAAGAAGGCGGTCGAGAACGCTCTCAGGCTCGCAAAGCCTCAGGGAGGACTCGTCTTTTGTGCGTTTGTCACTAAGGAAGCTCACCTTAGGGATTTGGCAATGCGCGACCCTGCGAGGCTTGTCACACAGAAAGACTTTTATGCTGCCTACGTATGTTGGTCTCAATTATGTCACCTCTCGATAAGATGTCTGCGTCACTACAGCTGATACGTGCTAACACTTTCCCCTCATGAATAGCTTGCGGACGGCCGTTATGAAAGGTTGAACGAGAGTCTCGAGGCAGAAGTACAATCTTTCCATACGGACAGTGGCAGCGTACGTGGGTTTTTTCAACGTCATTTTACTGACGTGGCAGAGCT
The DNA here is from genome assembly GCA_025948275.1 of Fusarium avenaceum. NCBI lineage: Eukaryota > Fungi > Ascomycota > Sordariomycetes > Hypocreales > Nectriaceae > Fusarium > Fusarium avenaceum. The sequence continues at coordinate 587,297 of CP109669.1, forward strand.
TATTAGTCTGCGCTCTACAGAGGGGATTTTTGGTGGTGGGCTTGACAGCAAGCTTATTGATGCCGATAGTGAAGTCGTAGAAGCATGGGTGGACTTAATGTTTGAACAATACTCTGAGAAAGAAGAGTACCTAGGATGTGCAGACCATCTACTTGCTGTTCTGCGCAAGAAGTAAAAGAAGTGTACTGTATTTATCGCATTGTTCTAAAAGAACATTCCATAAAGCAATTCTTATTATGATAAACCCACCAGTTGGCAAGCCTTTAGGGGTGTAAGTGATTCTCCAATTTATGAGGCGATAGTGCTGGAATTAATAACCCTTCACTCTGTTTCTAAGATGCTGTATTACTCTTGCAGCCAATTACCACCCTCCACCACTGGCCGAAGACCATCATTTAACTCATAAACAATTGGTACACCGGTAAGAATATTTAATTCCACAACCTCTTCGTCCCCTAGACAGTCGATGATCTTTACCAGTGCCCGAAGTGAATTGCCATGCGCCGCAACAAGCATAGTCTTCCCAGCCTTCAAGTCAGGAATAATAGATTCCTTCCAATATGGCTCATCACGTTCTACCACGCCCTTCAACGCGTCCGTCCTTGGCGCTTGGATGGATGGGTCCTGCAAGTGCGTATACTCATGCTGCTTTTGGTAGGTGTCGTCAGACATTGGTGGTGGCTGAACATCGTATGAGCGCCGCCAAATCTTGATTTGCTCATCGCCATACTTGACCGCCATATTTTCTTTATTGAGGCCTTGTGATACGCCATAATGGCGCTCGTCAACCTTGCAGCTTTCCTTGACGGGAATCCAGTGGCGGTCTGCGGCGTCAAGAACAATGTTTCCTACGGTGATTACACGTCGCAGCAGCCATGTATACTTAACGTCTGGTAAGTGATTGTGTTTTTTCAACAGTGCACTAGCTTGGACTGCTTCGTCGCGGCCGGTTTGGGTGATACCGACGTCTTTCTGTGCTGTGAATAGGTTCTTATCATTCCAGGTGCTCTGGCCATGGCGAAGAAGTACCAATTTATAAGTCATTGTGAAATTGATGTGTCGACTTGAAATCATAAGTAGAATACGCCGTTTCTATATGTGCTATTCAATACCCTGATGAACAGCCTGGAATTCTAAGAAGCGTAACTGACGTCACATCCATTCACGAAGATATTGATACACAGCGCTAGGTCAGGATATTTAGATTGCAGGTAGCAAGATCGTATTTCATATATAAGTCATAAAGTAGTATAGACAGAAGCAGAAGCTAATAGATACAAGAAGCTTTTAACAGCTCAGGGTCCAAAATTCACTGACCCTGCTGGGTGTAGAGGCAGCCAACAGGCTCGGCGACCTTGGAAGTGATGAGGCTGAAAGGAATGCAGTCCTTGTTGCCAGCGGGGTTGTCAACACCAGCGCTGACCCAGACAGAGTAAGAACCATCATCCAGAGGGCAGGCACGGAAATCCTTGCCGTCGTACTGGAGGTGGGAGTCCTTGTTGATGGCCCACTTGGTCTGCTCGCAGCGGGTGCAGAGAGGCTGAGCGCCAGTTCGGTACTGGAGAACACCCTGACCCATACCGGAGCGGTCGGTGAAGAGCTGCTGGCGGGGGTTGCTGGTGGAGTAGAGGAGGACCTCGCCGGTCTTCTTGTTGAGGGTGAAGGTAGCAGCGTCCTCCTTGACGCCGCGGTCGCAAGAGGCGCCTTGGTTCTTGAGCTTCAGGAAGAGGCTGTTGTTGGAGGCCTGGAGGTAGGTGTGGTGGACGGGGCTGGCGGAGCGAAGAGCAACGGCCTGGAAGACCTCAACGTCGGGGTTGGGAGCGGCAGAGGCAATGCCAGCGGCGACGAGGGGAGTGAGGATGAGGTTCTTGAACTGCATGTTGGCGGTGGAAGAGTTGATGGAGTTGATGAAGTTGTTTGTGAAGTTGTTTGTGTGAGAGGATGAGTATGAGTGGTGAGTGAAGAAGAATGAATGCGAGACTGGATGGTCTTATATATCAGATATGTCTGTATATATTTGGCCCTCCCCTTTCTCACCGTTGTTATAGCCAGGGGATGGTCTTCGGCACTTACGTCACGCATGGACCACTGAACAATTAGCGGTAAAGCAGCCAGTTTCTCCGTGAGTAGCAGCCAAGTCGCGACCCCGGCAATTATGCGTGGGCCTGCGGAGAATAACAGATGAATACGAGGCGCTGCGGGTCTGGTCCCGGTACGAGAGCTCCAATGGAATGTTCCATTTTTAGATGGTGGAGCTGCAAAGACGTAGCTGATGAGTTGGGGCATTAATCTCGTACCTCAATGCACAGGAATTCATATCGTCAACACTCTATATGCTTCATGCAGTAAAAGTCCCCAACCGAGTTTACTGTTACTGTCTTGATGGTGCACATCTTGAACTTTTAATCGCGACAGGAAAGTGTACTTAGAACCAACAATGATGCAGTGTCAGATTGCTTGTTTCAGTTCTTTGGTATTAAATCGTGACCAAAATCAAGACTAGCTACTGAATTGAATTGGATACTGAAAGTACACCGTATCTAAACAAGACTTTTAATATTCGCCTGTTGAGTCAATAACGTATAATGAAATCTTTCGACAGAACAAATACCATATTCATGACTTTGTCGACTACAGGGGTATATGGCAAAGCATTATAGGTCTGGGTTTTTTCTGCCACGGATGAGGTCAATGGGACCAGAAACTCGCATATGTGACGACATTGAACTATAATTTCCATCTTATACGAACATAGTGGCGTGACTTCTATCTTGAACTCATCCTACTACATAGGTAGGTATTCTACAGAAAACGGTAAAGTTCAACCATATACTAACCATTGATGTTACATGATAAGCTACCTACCCCATGCTGTGCTTTAGTATACGTTTCACAAAACTTGACTAATCCCTCGACAAGTACCAATAACACGCCCCAAAAATAACAACCAGCCAAGGCACAGCCTTGACTAGACCATCCTTCATCCCCTGCTTCAACAGAATACTAGCTTTCTCATCAAACCAAGCACCATCATTTAATCGCGGAAACTCCGTCTCTGGGACATCCTTTCCGAGGAACCTGCACAAAGGCTCCCAGCCTTGATCAAGCTTGAACTCCAGCAGTCGATCAGGAGGGGTGAGACGTCGAACCATGGCGTAGTGCTTGCGATAATTGTCTCGGGCTTTGGCCTCCGCGTCTTTCCGAGATCGTATGCCTCCCCATCCAGCCACGACGCTCTTGTGAACTTTGCCGATTTTGTGGATGTATGCTCTATCCAGATAATAGACAATCGTGGCGAAAGGACTAAACATGTTTCCGATTATGGAGTGCATGTAGCTTTTGTACCACTCGTCAATGTCTCTCTCAACTAGGATGACTTTTGCCTCTGGATATGCTGTTATCAAGTCGTCTGCGAACGCGATAGCTGGAGTGTCGGAGCTGACGGCGCCAAATGAATGGAGCAGTTCATCAAACTCGCGTCTTCCAAAAGGGTCGCCTTCTCCAAAGAACTTTCTGTCGATAGCTTCTTGCCACATCTCGTTGTCGCCAAAGTTAGCTTTGAGAAGGTGGAAGGAATGCCAGCAGGGCAGACCTAGTTGCTCGAGTGCGGCAGACATAGCTTTATCGTTAGTAATTGTAGTTAAATATGATAGTATGATACTCACTTGCTGTGCCGGTGCGGTTAAAGCCTAAGCATAATGCTTGCAGTGGGATGGTTCGGGTCTTGCCTCGTGGGCTTTCATAGTTGATAGGCAGAAATAACTCTGGATGGCGCTCCTTGATAGTCGACATCTTGATTGATTGGGATAAATCTCTCTCGTCTCTATTTATACTAGTTAGAGTTTACTGGTATGATCGTGGGTACTACTGATATCTCGGGCTCCTTATCAAGCGGGGAGATGTCAGCATGCGTTATATAAGCCAAATCGCTACATTTAGGCTATTTCTCTCGTTTAATAAGCAAGTTGTCAAGTATAAGCGATTGATAACTCAATGGAATATGATTAGATATATGCGTTGGTTCACATCCGATCGTCTCCGATGACCGATTTACTTGATCGAATGAAGTCCACATAGTGAAACGGGGGCTTAGATCAGTTTCTATACAATAATTCACTTCTAATTACATTAAATACTGTCTCTAAGAAAACAAACCAAAACACCAGCTGTCTATCCACTCAAAGCTTAGGCGCACTGATCCCTTTCTTCATCCTCATGATAGACTGTTGAGTATTCGAAGCAATCAAATTCCCATGTGAATCCCACAACTTCCCCTCTGAGTACGTTCTATTTCCTCCAGCTCGCGACGTCTTACGCTCTCTGATATGCCAGTCACCCATCTTGACATCAGGAACAAAGATGCGCAGTGCAAAGTCCAGAGTGGAACACGCCACTGTGTCGTCGAACCACATGTGGCCGTGGCTCAATGGTAGAAAGGAAAGCCCGCCGTCCATCAGGAACGCAAGGGCGCTCATGTTGTCTACTGACGTCTCCAGTGGCCCCAGTGCTCGCTGCCACTCTGCGGATACTTTCTCGGTGATGTGGCGATCATCCTGCGTTGTGACGGCCTTCTTCGCAGCTCCTGAGAGGTTTTGCGCGGAGACACCATCTGCGCAGTATCTGGTCTCGAAGAAATCCGCGTTCGCACCAAAAGATGTCGCAAACTCGTTGCCCTGCTTCTCAGTAACACTACCCGTGTCCAACAGGCCCTTGATCAGCGTCCCCAAATCGGGACAGTCCTCAGCTCTGGGCCACGCTGAACACGTAGGAACAGAGTACACCAACGTGTCGGGCTCTTTCACGTGAAAGTCGGCCAGTACCTCCATACAAACACGAAACTCGCCGTTGGGCTGCTGCTGCTTGACCTGGACCCTGCGGGTGGCGAAGGAGCGAGTGTCTCTGATGTTTGTCACGCTGCAGTGCAGCTTCTTGTCGGTGGATGCAGGGCCGTGGAAGTGGCCAAGGAGGGAATAGAGGGACATGTTCTGGGGAATGGTACGGCAGGCAGCGTTAGTAGCGACGGCTGCTGTGCATCCTCCGTAGGCGATTGGCTGGGCGTTGCCCATGCGGACGGGGTTGAGGCGGGAGACATATTCGCCTTTTCCAACTTGGTCGACTGTGACCTGATCAGCGAGGGTTGGTGCCATTTTGGACGAAAATGTTATTGATCTAATTCGATGCGGGAGGGATAATGTTACAGTATTTCTGTTTTTGATGGAATAAAGTTATTAAGCTCGGTATCAGTCTCGGGGAAGTGGGTCTACCTCGGCTCGGCTGCTGGATAGTGGGTCCAATGATGCTTCTTCAGAAGACGCGACGCGTCAAGCTACTGAGCGAGATAATATTTAATGCAATAGAACAGGACAACCACGGGTTTTAATTCTCATGAAGTAGAAGCGCAATTAATTAGGACCCCACGCTATTTACCATGAGAAACCTCTGACATAGGGCTTGAGAGTCTTTTGTGTAAGGGGTCATCGGTGGAATTGTTGGATATAATCGGATATAAGCTTAATCAAGTCCCCGCATTAGCGTGTACTCAATCTGCACGCCAGCCAATGGAGTCCTGTAGGTAATTACCGTTGCTGTTTCCTTCAAAACGTGCTCTTTCACAGATAACCAGTTCATCCAACCCAGCCGCCACACCAGTGTAGCTAGCTATTCACGGTCTACCATCGCAAAACAAGATTAAGGTTGAGGCGAATGAAAGAAATGATTAAAATTCTACAACTTAAATACGTCTAATTAAAGTATATGTCAATCTATTCCGACCCCACCCAATATACATTCCTTCAAGACTTTCGCTTCTGTAACAGTCCCTTGAACGGGTTCTTCCCGCGGAAGCGCATCCACGTAGCCACATAAACCACAAAATAATTAAACGCAATGAATGCGCAGAAAATGCCAAAATCTCGCCAGATATTGCGGTAGAAAACACTGAACCCGGCGCCAAACTCATCACCGGTGGCATACTGGCAGAACTCACAGTAGCCGTCTGAACCAGTCTCGACATACCCGCCAGCTCTCTGGATGAACGGTTGCACGTACTCGTCGCACGATTGGCCCGTGGGGGGCTCGAAGCGCGCGAATTCTCCCTGCTCGCATCGCACAGGCTGGTCGTGGATGGCAACGCCTAGGAAGGCTTCGAGGAGGTAGTGGAAGGGGTAAGCCAGTACATCCACTCGCGCCAGAAGGTGGGCAGGCCCTGGGGCGGGACGACGACACCGCAGAAGGATACGACGAAGAGGAAGAAGATGGGCACCAGGAGAGAGGCGAGGAGCTCGTTGGGTGCAAAGGCGGCGATGGCTTGGCCGAAGCTGACGTAGTAGAGCTCGAAGAGGAGGACGAGGAGGAAAGCGAAACCAGATGTGAAGCTCGACGCGCGCCAGCCAAAAACACCCCACCACCAGCAGTTGAAGTAGATACCGCCTGCGACGATACGGTAGGGGATCTCGACGATGATGGCGGCGGTTGTCCAAGCGAACCAGCTGTAGATCTTGGCGTTGTTCTCTCGCCACTGGAAGATCTGGCGGGATTTGAGGAACACGGGCTGCAGCTGCTGGATAAGAGGGGGGCTGATGGTCAGGGTCATGAAGATGGAGAAGAGTCTGTTCTGGTAGTCGATGGATGCGAAACCGATCTTGTAAAAGGTGAAGCAGTTGAAGAGACCTGTCGCGACGTGCAGCATCATGTTGCCGAAGATGTAATCCGGGGAGCGCCAGTATGAGATGAAGCTGCGGCGGACGACGGCCCATGTCTGTGTCGACAGCGGCATGGCGTATTCGCGATCGTCTTTGAGACTCTTTGAAGGTTCCACGTTGCGGCGAGTTTCAGTCATCTCTTCAATCTCCTGCGATCGCTTCTGGCGCTCAGAGGAGTCGGCCCAGATGTCGCCCCAGTCTTGACCATCGTAGTCGGGGTTTCCAGCGCCGATGGCATCGAGCATGTACTCGGCGGGGTTGGCTTCGGGGGACACTTAGGGCCGCCGTTGGACTCGAAGTAGTTGATCAGGTTCTCTGAGTCATGACCGAGAGGACCATGGAAGACGACGCGGCCGCCGGACTTAAGGAGGAGGAGCTCGTCAAAGTTCTCGAAGAGGACAGCGGAGGGTTGATGGATGGTGCAAAGGACAGCTTGGCCTGCGTCGGCGAGCTTACGAAGGAAACGGACGATGTTGAAGGCTGCGCCGGAGTCAAGACCAGAGGTAGGTTCGTCAAGGAACATAAGCAGTTCAGGCTTGGAGGCTAATTCGACACCGATGGTCAAGCGTTTGCGTTGCTCAGCGTTGAGGCCTTGCCCAACGGTACCAATGATGGCGCCAGCAATATCGCGCATCTCAAGAAGATCGATGATGGTCTCGCAGTAAGCCATCTTCTCCTCCTTGGGGACTTCCTTAGGCTGACGCAGAAGGGCGGAGAATTGAAGGGCTTCGCGGACGGTGGCGGTGGGCTCGTGGATGTCCATCTGTTCGGCGAAACCGGTAGCGCGCTGGAAGGACTTGGGAAGGGGACGGCCGTCGACGAGGAAATCACCAGTGATGGTGCCAAAGTTGAGACGTTGGGCAAGACCGTTGAGCAGTGTTGTTTTGCCGGCACCTGGGGATGTTAGTGGATAGTAAAGAAGTATAATTAGGAGACTTACCGGAAGCGCCCATGAGAGCAGTTAGCTTTCCGGGGCGGACGTAACCTTGGACGTCTTGTAGGAGCTTCCTCTCACCCTTCTCGAAGGGGATGGTGTAGTTGATGTTCTGGAAGGTGAAGACAGTCTCGTTCTTGGCAACCTCTTGGGTAACCTGTTCATCACTCTTGGTACGCTCAGCGTCACCAGTAGCCACAGGGTTGCCCTTGCCAGACTCCTCGTCCTGCTTGTCACCCTTGGCACGACCACCAGTGGCAATCGACTCCTCAACCTTCTTGGGGACCTGGCCACGCTTGAAGACAGTGATAGCACCGCCTCCGACGTTGGGCTTCATGAGCTCCATGCCAAGAGCGGTAAGGAAGACGAAGAAGATGAAGAAGGCCCACAGGAAGCCGAAGTTGCGCCACAGGTGAGAACGGGTGTAGGTGAAAGACTGCTCGATGTATGCAGCGCCGGACACAGTGGTCGAGCCGGGAGATGCGCCTGCGAGTGTACATCCCTGGTTCTGAGGCCGAGCATTGGGGCCCTGGGGGACAAGGTACGGCGCCTCACATTCAAGATCGAGATAAGCAAACTCATTAGCCATGAGACACTCAAAGCCGTACTGGATCCAGTTGATCCATCGCAACCATCCAAACCACGGATGCATCGAGGAAGGCGGAATGAGATAGCCGGTATACACAACGAGGATCTGAATAGCAACACCAGTAAATCTCGTCGCGACATCCAACGTGCCACACCACGCCGAGATGGCACGGAAGAAGGCGTACGTCACCATGGTCACCAACCAAAGGATGAGGTTGGAGATGAAGAACTGCGACGCCGTGCGAGCAAGGTTGGCCATGAAGTAGATGAGCACGTTGAAGATGATGACCTGGATAAACACAAGCGGCACATCCACCACCGTCTGCGCGATGGCGAACGCCGAGGGGCGGTAGAACGAGAAGGACTTGTGCTTGAGGAGAATAGGCTTTGACTCGAACGCGGCGGTCTGTTCGGCCAGCGCGAGCAGGGCGTTGAAGAGAAGCAGGAAGAACAGCGCACCACCACGAGGGAAAGCGCCCGCGGCTGTGTTGGGGAGGTTGAAGAAAAGAGAACCGACGATGAGACCTTGGAACAAGAGTCCGCCCCATTTTCCGAAGAGAGACGCCTTGTCGCCGAACATGACGAGGAATTGACGGTGCGTACATGCTGTGACTTGCTTGAGGAAGGAGATCTCGTAGTTCTTTTTCTTACTCTTCTCCGACTCGTGCGAGCGACGTTCTTCGGCAAGAGTTTGCAGCTCGCGCTCAAAGTCTTCAATGTCGCGCAGGTTCTTCTGGTAGTCTTCGCTGCGGCGGTACGCATCAGAGAAGTCCTCCGGCGTGCGCGGAATACGGTTCTCCCAGCCATCACGGATACTACGCTCGTGCTCGTCCGTCACGGAGGTGAGGAAGTCGGCCGTGGTCCATCGCTCAGGACAGTCGAAGCCGAGGTTGAGGAAGTACTTCTTCGCGTCCTCTGAGCGACCGTAGTACAGACACTTACCCTGGTCGATGAGGAGGACTTTGTCGACGAGGTCGTAGAGCTGCTCGCCGGCTTGGTACAGGGATACCGCAGTGGAGGTGTCGGCCATGTTGGTCATTGCCCGGATGGACCTGACGTACTCGACGGCCGTGCTGGCATCGAGACCTTTGCTCGAGTTATCCCAGCCCTGCACCGAAGCACGGGTGATCATTGCCTCGGCGATGGAGACTCGCTTCCTCTCTCCGCCTGATACACCGCGGATGAACTCGTTGCCAACCTTTGTGCCGAGGGTGTGCTCAATCCAGAAGAGTTTGGTGACGACACGGAGGAACTCGCGGACGTAGTCTTGTCGCGACTCGCCATCTAGACGAGATTCCTTTCCAGGCGTGCGCGTCTGCAGAGCGAAGGTGAGGGTGCGCTTGACAGACAGCGTCGCATAGTGAAGATCGTCCTCGGGGTTGTAAATGATTTCACCGCGGAAGTCCTTCGCCATGGTTTCCGCGTCGGTACCGCCGTATGTAACCTCTCCTTCGACAGATTCGAAGCCTGCGCGCTGGTTGCAGAAGGTCTTGAGGAACGTACTGCAGCCCGCGCCAGGACGACCCAGCACAAGAAGCAATTCACCCGGCCGCACACAGCCGTCGAAGTTGCTGATGAGGTCGCGAACAGGCGGTTTAGCGAGCGCGGCTTTAGGACCTTGGGTGAAGAGCTTCCCCAGCTTGCGCGGAAGACCCATGAAGAAATCCCCCACAGTAGGCTGAAGACTGGATCCCAGACCGACACCGCGGACGGTCAATCCACGGAAGATAACACCGCTGTGGCGGGTCTTCTCCTCCTCGCTCTGCTCCTGACGCTTCTGCCCAAAGATACGCGACATGAGCCGGTCGAGCTCCTCGTTGTCTTCATTCTCCTCGTCCTTCTCGGCGGGGGTGCTGGCGTTTGTCTTGCGGCGCGACAGCACGCGGAAGAGGTCTTCTTCGGTGCGGCGCGAGTTTCGCTTCTCGAGGGGAGGTTTCTCGGGGTTCTCGGTGTGCGACTTTATGGGGGCGAAGATGGGTTCGTCGGGGGGTGCATCGGATGGTGAGTGCGCTTCTTTGGTAGGAGCATGGTTGCGGGTGTCGATTGATGTCTCGCGGGGGAGGATTGTGCTGGAGGATGAGTTGCGACCCAGGATTGGTGCAGCGATGGGTGCATTGTCATGTTGGTATTGGGGTGCATTGTCGTGCTGATGTTGAGGCGCAGTGTTGTTTTGCGAGCTGGACAGCGTATTGTTATCGTGGTTGTAGGACTGTTGAACCGGGGTTACAGCTTGGGGCTGCTGAGATGCTAGATAGCCCCCTGCAGCCGCCGCACCAATTGCCGCTGGGGCCGCTGAAGTGCCGTGTCCAGCATCAGCCGTGACATAGTCGTAGGTGTGATTCCCAGCCGAACTGTCCGGAAACCCAACCCCAGCCTCGAGTCTATCAGCACTGTCAACGCCATTACCCATCGGCGTCAATTGATCAATTGAGTTAACACTGGGCGTCACGGGATAACCGCCAGGGATATCCTCATCCCTCGGCGTAGGTCTCTCGTCAGCCATGGTAACAGACGTGTAGCTAAGTACACACTGATCTGGTGATGAATATCGTACTCTACGGTTATGTTTCTACTCTGACTACTCTGTACGGGCTCAGAACCATAATAAACAACATTTGTTTTTTACTACTGGTAGATCTATGACGACACCACCGTTCGCATCTTCTTTTAGTCGGTCTTTCGGACATGTTTTCAAGCGCGAAAGGGCCCGAGCGCGTCTTGCGCGTTCAGTTCACTTCATCTACAGTGGAGAGTGGCGTCATAGACTTTCTCGCATTTAAGCTTTTGGAGAATCTACCCTAGACTTCAGATCCGATCTCCCAACGTGGTGCTGATGGAGAGATAACAGCAGGATTGATAAATGCTATTGCGACATGTCAATCTCGCATTTTTAGCTGTTTATGACGTTTGTTAGTGCTACTGCGGCTTTTTGCGTTGTCCGTTGAGCCGCCGCTGAGTAATAACGGTGTTGTCAGATCATGGACAGGATCGAGGTTTGGCTTGCCCATCAACTCAACGGGTCATACATTTAGAGTTTGTTCGGACAATTGTTAAGGCTGGAAATGTCCATTCCCAAAAGGTCTTGGCAGGTTCAGCTCCGATGTGTCGTGGTTAGGGCTGATGCTACTTATTGATAATTATGAATATTTTATCCTCAAAATTTGTGCGATTCATTGCATGAGAAATGCATGAGACGAAGATGGCTACACACCTATTCTGTGTAACCTGCAATGTCGCAAAATTCGTCATTTTCCGTCATCACTATTCTACCTCGTGAGCCAACAATGCAGGCCATCCCTGCAGTCCATTTGGCCCAATTTTCGCCCGTGTAGTCCCATAGGCCGTGCCTCATTACTTATCACATCCCTGCTTTTAACGAGACCAAGCTACTACTGTACACAATCTATTAGCCCTTCCAGCTACCTGGATAAAGATGAAGAACAGATGGAAAGCGTGCTAGCTTAGAGCTATAGAATTCGGTATGGTATGGTAGCAGTGAATCAATTTTCCGACGATCTTCGGCCCGTAATCCCTTGCTACCCAGATTCAGCGTGGTGCATGTGACACTGAGCCTGCCTTTTGATGTTTGTCTCAGCCTCAGACTGATTTCTTGTCGGCGCTTCTCCGACGAGCCTCTCACAACCGACGAGCCTCTCATAATTTGATCCGTCGAGGGCGGGCGCTGAAGACAAATCAAGCATACAAAGCCAGGGTACGTGACCCGGGCGATCAACGGTTTGAGTATTGTTGTCAATATCGAGATAACTTCCCTTACTTCCCTTATGCTTAATTGACCGTTTGCTACCATGAGATGATACGAAAGTTGGTGGGCTGGTGGGGCGTCCAGTTGACTGCTTCAGCTGGTCCTGGCAAGATTGATACGCGCGGACTCCGAATACACTCACCAACAGTCAGTTCTCACTTGTCTCAAGACCAACAACCTCAGACACAACAATGACGATCATCTGATTCACTTCTTCCATGCCGCTTTTACCGCAATTGGAACATTTACGCTGCTCACCCAAACCAGAATGACACGAGTGCTTCCAGCCACTTCCCCACCAACGCTGTGTTACACAAGCCTCGATGGTATTCGACAGCGATGCCTACACTTAGACCGCTCCTGCGCAGACCGTCCACGTCGAAATGCAGCTCGAGGGACGAAGCAAATATTGGGCAACCCTTGCGAGCCGGAGGTGTATCCCCTCGCGGGAGATCACACGACACGGCGATAATTGTAGGGCTGGGGCGATGATTGCTTCTGCGGCAGGGCAACAAAGACAATAATAGGATTAGTCCGCTTGCATGCTTCCGTTGGCGGAGGCGGAAAGGGTATATATATCTGACATGGACTTTGCCCACGATGGAAGAGTTGCTTCTGACTTGCTGTAAAACTACAACTCTCTCTACCGATCATCATGTGTGAAGTACAACACCCTCAGACAAGAAGCGACAAGCAACAACAGGAAAGCTCCACAAGCAACCCTGTATCAACACCAGCTCCAACCCCGAGATCAGCGCAGGGGACCGCCGATCACACCTCCCAAGTCGAGACATTCTCCATCCCCGCAACGGGGTACGACTTTGATCACCGCACCATGATTACCGTTCAATCCCAGCAACAGGAGATTCCCCAGGACATCTGGCTTCAGAGTCCCTGGCACCGCGTGCTCTACCAGCCAGCGTGGGGGTATCCGCTGCAGCCCGGCGACAACAAGGCTCCTGTTGAGCCTGCCAAGACGGAGACAAATGGACACACGGATAAGGGCTCTTCGGCGTAGGGAGCTTCACTGTCGGGATGGGTGGATGTTGCGTTGTGGAATATACACGAATTGGCACAAAAAGAACACACGAATGTTGGATAAAAGGACAAAAAAACACCAATGCAATGTTTATGCGCATCTCGCAAATAAAAAGGGAAAAGACAAAAAGAATGCAACAACAAGAAACAAGGGTTTTCATGTCTGTCTAGGAAAATACTCGGGGTCATACTGTACTAGCATTAGCAAACACGGATGAGAAATAACAGCATCACATTATAAACCCCGGACTAAGATCCCTCAGCACTCAAACTTCCACTCTACATCCTCCCATCCCTCCCGTCTGCTTATCCTCCCGCCCAGTCCAGCGCCGTACTTCTCGGGCCGCACCGTCCCGCCTGCAAGCTGCGGCCCGAGTTTCTTGGCATCCCCAAAGCCCATCCCGACAGCCTCAATGTCGAAGCCGAGGAGCAGAGAAGCTGCGAAACCAACGATTTCTGCAAAGGCAAAGTTGCGGCCGGGACACAGGTGACGGCCGCCGCCGAAGGGTATGTACGCTGCTTTGCGTCTTCGCTCCTCGTCGGGGTTTCCCTTGGAGGACGCGAGGAAGCGCTCCGGGTCGAAGGTCTTGACGTCGTCGCCCCAGACGCTCTGCTCGTAGTGCGCCACGCCGGCGGGGAGCTGAATGTCCGTGCCTTTTTTGAGGATATATGTGTTTCCTTCCGGGGTCGTGAGGGTTATGTCTTCAAGGATGCGGCGCATGCTGACGGATTGGTTGACGAGGCGCATTGTTTCGCGATAGCAGCTTACAAGCAGGGGGAGCTTCACATCGAAGTCCGCAATGTTGAAACTCACCGCCCGCTTGCCATTGTCCCATGACACCACCGCTGCAGCTTCGGCTTCGGCGCGAATCCGGGCGAGAAGATCGGGTCGGTCGAGGATGTAGAGGAGAAGCCAGTAGAAGGTAGGCACGGCGTTGAGCGTCGCGACGTTGGGGAGGATGACCTCGAATTTTCCGATCTCGTAACCGGTGAGGCCGTTCTTGCGGAGGGAGGCGGCGCGGTTGCGCACGAGGGCGGAGACGGTCGGGTCGTTGACGTCGTGATTCGCCGCGTACCAGTCGCACACGATCGTCTGCAGGGTTGAGCGCGCCTTGTAGGCTTTCGGCATGGTAACGGAGGGGAAGAGGGATAGGAGGAAGTACGGGACGGATTCTTCAAAGAGCCTGGGATTGTTAGCCATGGGGATGTCGTTGGGGAGGGATACTTACCACATGTCTTCGATGAGCGATGGGTTGCCGCCGAAGGGATCTTGGTTGCCATAGAGAGCCTTTGTGGTAGCAAGGCTCATCACGTCGCGACACCAAAGATACAGATTCTCTACCTGCAGTGTCCCATTCACGAATTGCTCCCTCCCATGGCTCGTCGCATTCGCGCGCATCGTCCCATTGCTCATAGGATCCAGCTTAGCAGAGATGCAGCCCAGGAACTCAACGTTCATATGGTGCAAACTCGCAGTCTGGAAGCTCGCGTGAATAGCGTCGGTGAACTCATCGTAGACACCAGGGACCTTAACTTTAGCAAAGGTCTCAGGTGTCAGGTCGAAGGTCTTTTGGGCGTAGTCGATGGCAAAGGGTTCGAACGAGGCGGTTTTGTTGCGGAGGAGCGTCTGGAGAAGATTGGGGTCGAAGACAACGTAGAGCTTGCCATTGAGCATGGGCAGCGTCGCGAGCTGAAGATTAGGGTTCGCATTGCTGGATATGTTAGAGTGTGCCAATTGATCAAGCGAAAAGGGGACACGCACTGCAGTATCCGGCCGTAATCTGCCTGATGGCGAATGACGCCGATGATGTGTCCAATCCACGGAACTGTAGGTTTTACAACGGGTGGTTCGCGTGGGTCAATGCGGGGACTCAGCAGCCGGTTCAGCAGGGACAAGGCCACAGCCGCCGCCAAAACCGCTGTGTACAACACCGTTGACGAGCTGAAGTTGCCGTCCCGCACGTTAGCCACGAGATCCTGCAACAACGAGCTGCTTGAGGAAGACATTCTGCTAGTATTTTTCTCTTTGTAGAATGAATAATCGGTGTAGCATTATGGTCAGCTTTTTAAAGAAAAGGATGCGTTGATGACTGTATTTTTGGTGCCTTGCATGGATGGTTAGTGCTGATGCATTCGAGTTTGCTGCGACAATTTATCATCTCATGTATCGGACCAGTCAGATCTCCCGCAGATCAATAAATGCACTCGCTTTACGAATATAATATCTACAGATGTGGTAAGACTACAGCTTCGCAACAGGCTTCTCCGCCAAAACCTTTGCCTTCAAAATACGTCTCAGGATCTTCCCACTCGGCGACTTGGGAATAACATCCAGGACTCTTACACCTCCCTTCAGCCATTTATGTCGCGCCTTATGCTCCTCTACATGCCCGCACACAGCCCTTGTGACCTCCTCATCAGAAACGCCCTTTGCTTCGTTGCTCTTCACGATAAACGCCAGTGGGACTTCGCCTGCGCGCTCGTCCACGATGCCGATCACTGCGCTGTCGGCGACGTATGGGTGGTCGAGAAGATGGGCTTCTAGCTCTGCGGGAGCGACCTGATGGCCCTTGGTGGGTAATTAGCGATGAATCATCCTGAGAGAATTTCTGGGGCTTACCTTGACTTTGATGAGTTCCTTGATTCTGTCCACGACGAAGAAATGCTCGAAACCACGCTCTGATTTCCGCACGAGCACTTCATCACCTGTTCTCAACCAGCGGCCATCTTCGCGCCACACAAACGTCTCTGTGTTGGCTTTCTCATTATGCAGATAACCCAAGACAACATTCGGGCCCTGGACGTATAGTTCACCGGGTGTCTCGTATTCTGTCACTTCTTTGCCATGTTGATCGATGATCTTGACCTTTACGCCTGGGAGGAGCGAGCCTGATGAGCCAAGCAGCGCATCTGCCTCACTTGTGTGAAATACCGACGGTGATGCCTCCGTTAATCCTATTCTCATTAGTGATTGCCAATCATCTCATGGATGAAACTTACCGTAGCCTTGGCTTATCCTCCACTTGGGATAAAGCTCAAGCAGCTTAGCAATCGTCTCGCCGCCCAACGGCGCAGCACCCGAAAAGACAAGCCGAACACTACTGAGATCGTACTTCCTGCATTTGTCCTGACTGCTCAAGATATGCACGATAATGGGCGGTACGACACTGAGCTGCTCGATGCGGAACTTCTGGATGGCGGCGAGAAGCTGCTCGAGCTGGAAGCGCTGCAGAACGATGATCTCGTCGCCGCGGTACTGCGCGATGTGCGCAATCACAACGAGGCCGTAGATATGGCTGAACGGCAGCAAGCCCAGCGCAACTTGCGTGTCTACTCCATCTTGGGCACGGGTGATGCTTTCGTATGTGTGGATCATGAGGGTGCAGGCTATGACGTTGTAGTGAGAGATCATAACCGCTTTCTGCGTCTTGTTAGATAGCTCAGTAACAGGAACGAACAAGATACATACCGGGAGACCAGACGTGCCGCTGGAGTAGCAGAGGTAAGCTACCTGTCGTTTTCCCTGTCCTGGTGTCCATGCCGGTAGAGACAGCGGCGGTAGATTTTGTCCCTCAGAGATTAAATCTTCAATTGTCTTGAAGCTTCCCTCAGAGGGCGTCTCAGGCAAAGGGAGGAGAAAGATGTGCTTTTCCGGGATCCCAACGGCTTTTGCTGCTTTCAGTGCAGTGCTAAGAAGAGGGGCGCATGTAAATAGTGCTTTCGCGCCGGATGATCGCAGCTGATGCTCAAGCTCTGAAGGTGAATGCGCTGAACTAGCGGGCGTGACAATACCGTCCACGCGATGAATTGCGTGTGTGGCGGGGATGTAATCAATCTGATTATTTCCTCAGTATAAATCAATGCACCCATAAAGGGGGAACTTACCGTGTTAAGCGCGTAAATGGCCACGACTCTATCCCAGGGTGTACCGTCGGAGGGGTCAAACCCGACATTCTTTGCCAAACCGCGCGCAAGGTAGTCAACACGCTGTGCGACTTGTGCAGCGGTGCGCGACAGGCCTGTCACACCGCATGTATACGGGCTTTTCGAAGCAGAAAGGGCCTTCCGACCTGCCTTTTCCGTGTTGATGAAGTCTGCGACGCTGATAGAGTCGGGAATATCTGACGTCGTTAATTCTTGTTCGGGGGTTAAGAGTGTTTACATACTGGGCAGATTGGGGACCCAGGGTGGTGAATGGAACGCCATGGTGGGTGAGATTCTAAAGACGGTTGTTCTGTATTGGGTGATTATGTTTGTCTCTGGAGTTGACTTGTTTATGTGTTATATCTGTTACGGAGGCTACCTCGGCATGCCGTTTCTGGTTCCGCGGGAGGGAACCGAGGAAATCTGGGGATCGTAACTAGCGATTTGGAAACGGCCAATGAGAAGAGGCGGGAATGGATTTGATGGGGCTAAAATCTGAGGTGGCTCCGCGAGGAATCGTAAGTGCCGGTAAGTTTGGTTACCCTAGAGCTGATAAGCTAGAGTTAGAAGAGGTATCGTCGTGGAAATGCAAGTTCGCTAGTCCTTTACTTTAGGGGGGGTTTGGTTTGGAAGAGAGTATTGTTCATTATTTTATGTAAAGATAGCTGATGTCGCCGCTGCGCTCCAAAGGTCTTTCACCATGATCTTATCACACACGAAGAAAAAGTCTAGTTGGTGAATCAATGATCTCCACAAAACATAACACCCACCATTTCGAAGGCACAACGACGTCACAACACTGCAGCACATTCTTATCGACTTGATTTACTTCAAAAAGCTATACAGTATCACGTAGATTTGGTACATCTGCCTGAAGGGCAAAAAGTAGGTTCCGCCCGGGATTGAATTGGGGACCTTCTCGGTGTTAACGAGATGCCATAACCACGGAACCGAAGATCGATGCTGATTGGATGATAGCCAGGGGTGCCAAAGGAAAACATATCGATCGTCTCTCCTGCTCATGAAGCTCTCTGAAAGAAATAGTTCTAGCACCGCTTAGGACCTTAAGCCATTCAAATTGGCTTCAATTAACATTACGTCCAATCTCCCAAACTGCCTAACCTATTCAGCCAAGCTCTGCAGTCCTACGTCTACACAACCACCTTTCTCTTCGCCCTAGACAATGTCTCAGCACACCTCCTCGCACTGTCCGATTTCTTACCCAACGTCCACAACCCCCTAACACAATCCTCCGCCCTATCCAACCTCTCGCTCACCTCCACCTCATCACACTCACACCTAATCAGCCCGCTCGCCTCCCCTAGCCAGAAGTTCCCAGCCTTGGAAAACGCCCGTATCAGGATAATCGTCCACGGCTCCGTGAGGAGCATGCTCTCGTTGATGGCGTGGTGAAAGTCCGATAGCTGCGGCGCCGTGGTTATTCCCGGGGCGGCTGCGCGCGCGAGGTCGGATAGCTCTGTTGCGCTGCGCTCGCGGACACGGAGAACCCATTTGCTGCTTGTACGTGCGTGGCTGTGTGAGGGGATACCTAGGTTGTGGTTGTCGATGTGCTCGATTAGGTCTGCGAGGAGAAGGACGCCGAGATGCCAGTGGGCTGAGATGCACATAAACCAGCTCTGGATCCTGCCTGGGATGGCGTCGTAGTTCTGAAGAAGTTCTCTAAAGAACGAGCCGCTGGGAGAATGTTAGCTTGACTAATAAGTGCTATAGGCGGACTTACTGCGTCATGTTCCAGTATCGATACACGCTGATAGATCTTTCTATAAACTCCTCAACCTTCTCTCTGCGGCCTCCCTGCCTCAGGATATTTTGTAGATAGGCTACATGTCGGAACATGAGAACCTTGACTGGCGCAGACCTCGTGACAGCTTCCGCCGCCTTCTCGTACGAACACGGCCAATGGACCACCAGCTTTGGCTTCTCCAAACTATCCTGTATGAAAAGCGGAACATTCCAGTCTGAATCTCCGCGGGCATCGTCGTGCTGGCTGTTGGCGTCGACGACCACGACTGGTCTTTCGGCCATGGATGAACTGACCGTGTCGAACATGACGGTTAACCAGTACAGCAAACTTATCGTGCCCCTGTCCTCGGTGCTCATTGTTGATGAAAAGCTTTGTCTTTTTTTGGTGCTGTTTCTGAAGATGCCTTTTGATTCAGCGTCGTAGCGATATTTCAGCGTGTGCATCTTCCTCGCTGCTCGCTCCATGTAGATCGGTGGACCGTCGTTTTCGATTATACTGGCGATTTCGTCGGCAACCGCTTCTGCGTCATATTTGTCATTATAGCCACCACATAGATTCGAATCTCCAAAAGCCATTTCTTCTTGAGTAAGAGGCTTTTGTGTAAGGCCGAAAATCATCTCGGCACAGACCACACGAAAGGATTCGACATCGGCAACCTCGTCAAGAGCTCTTCTGGCCTGGTCCCAAATATTTCTCTGGAGATTACGATCAAATTCCTCCGTAAGCTCGTTCATGAATTCATTCAATGGGTCTTCCTCTGTGATGTCTGCAAGTGAAGGATATCGTTCCTTTTGGCGTCGTGACCCTTGAGCCCACTGTGTGGCAAATGCCATGATAGACAGATGAAGAGCCTTTGCGGTTTTTGACTCTTCCTGTCTTGATATCTGGATGAGCTGAGTTGACTGGGCGACCTGATCGAGGTTTAGTGTCCGGCGAAGGACTCTGTTCGTCCACGAAGAGCCCCATTCTGCAAAACTGCTGGGTCTGTTAATATCCTTTTGGCTTCCAAACGGACACGTGACCTCGTTCAACCAGCAGGAAAGGTTATGCTCGAGAACGTCGTGGTAGATCTGCAAGAGGTTCGTCGAGATAAGTTGATTGTTGGACTGTGCCATCATGGACTGATCCACGGAAAAGGATGACAGAGAGCTGCTTTGGGTATCGCTCCAGGCGTTGGACACACGGCGGCGCTTTTTCCTCGTGTTCCAGTCTTTTTCGTTGGGACTGGATAGAGCTAGGGATTGGCTGGGTTCTGTAGGGCTGATTATGGGTTGTGAAAGGGAGAATACGTCGAGTGCTGGCGGTGGTTGTGTTGCTGATTCTTTGAAGAACTCCCACGGTTCACTCAACCAATCCGATGACTGGTTGGCATCCTTGAAAGCAACACCGTAGAAATTGGTATCCAGAGGTCCTGTTTCATGCGCTTCGAAGTCAAAGGGTAATGTATCGAGAGAATCGTCCAGGAACGAAGGCAAGTCCATTTCTTGCAATCCAACGTCGATATCCGAAAATACCGGCACGGGCGGAAGTGATTGAGAAACATACGTCGTCGTCGATTCAGCATCAAGACTTATATCATCAGCAACGGTTGAAGTGGTAGGCGAAGCGCGACTCTTCTCCGTCGACGCCCGTCTTGTCGGAACAATGCATTCAATCCCAGCTTCCCCGCGCGCGGCAGCAGCCAAAGCGTACGAAACCTGTATCTGCGTCCAAGCCCAATTCATGGTACACTTTTTATGAGTCTTGATGCAATACGAACACGGCGATGATTGAGCCATAGGAGCTGGGTGTAGTGTTAGGCGCTGGTGTAGGTTGGAGTGCGGAGACGGGGGCGCTTACGCTTTTCTCCAACAATCATCCTCCCGTTGCGCAGAGGGTCCATGTTCTGAGGATAATCCAGAGGCGGAGCATCGCAGCCTCGTTTGGATTTCCTGCACTGATCGCAGGCATATTGTTGTCTTTTCATGATCAATTTTAGTTTAAATTGGTTGAAGGGAAAGAGAAGAAACGAGAAAATGTTCAGCTGAAAAAAAGAGTGGGCGATGAGTCGTGTTTATTAGTTTAACTGTTCACCCTTGGCTCGCTAACCCCGGAATACCCCCACATGGCTCCGTATCCCCGGATCAAAGTACACATTCCTGATGAGCTTCCCCGCGTTCTTTTCTGTTTTGGTTTTAGCTTGAGTGTCAATCTTGGAACCGGATTTTGAGTACCGGACTGATTGGGAGGCCGTGCTTGGTTATTATTTTGAGGCATCGGCTGTTTATTACCCGCACTTCTGTTGTATTATCTAGTTATTTCCAATTGTGTGACGTGGGACGAGAGATTTAGAAATGCTGGGTTTGATAATGTTGAAGGATAAAGCAAAAAAAGGAAAGAAAAAAAGATATTGACGTGGGATACTCTTATTAGTATAAATAATATGAAGCTGATGTATCTCGTGTAGGAGGTGTGGGTAATAAGCTGCCAGGGTCTTAATGATATTGGGTCAGTAAGTACGGCGCTCGGATTGATGGAAGTGTCGATCGTGTAGATTACATGGATACGAGACGATTGCAGATCGAGAAAAGGTAATTGGACCATGTCGGTTAGCGAGTAAACTTTGATTACGATGAATTGACAGCTCAAGTACGGAACACAGATAATTACAAGATTGCCTTATAAACCTCCTTCTCAACATCAGCCCAAAGACCCAACACCTTGGCATCTGCGAATGGTAGAATCTGCGTGCATATAATTCCAGCAACACCATTATCACGATCAGCCCACCACCAAAGATTCGCAAGGCCCGCCCACTGAACAGTGTTTTTGGATCGCCCAGATGAACCACCGTTGGTAAGGAAGAAAGTCAACCCCCAGCCCTGCAAACATTAGTCACGTCTTCAACTTTTGAGGATAGATTGCGGTGCAAATATCATACCTGAGGCGGATTGCCATCAACAGGGAAAAGCTCTCCGATCGGGTTTGTCAACTCCGGTTTAGCCGCAGGAATTCCTTGACGTGCAAAATCAGGGAATTTCTCGACACTGTTGCTAAACATTTGATCAATCGTCTCTTTTCGTAGGATCTGAGTTCCTGTCTTTGGGCATGTTCCTCCGTTGAGCAACATAGTGAGCACCTCTGTTACACGTTAGCCATCGCACTGCACTAGGAGGAAGATGTGCGTACTTCCGTACTCCTGCGGCTGCGCAAACATGCCTGCGCCGCCGCTGTTGAAGACCGAGGCAGCTTCGGATGCATTGTCGGGATCAATTACTAGCGGAAGACGCTGTAAGTGATCCCGTACTCGGAGGGTGCCGTCTGGATCTCGTTGATGCATGTAGGCAAGCTTAGATCGCATGGCGTGGCCTGGGAGCATGGTCATGTTTTTGATGCCGAGAGGTTGGAAGACGTGCTGCTGGAGATAGTCATTCAAGCGCTGGCCGGTGGCACGTTCAAGTGCGATGCCGGCCCAGTCAATACCGACCTGTGGATGTGAGTAAACCTCTTATCATCTAGACGGGTGACTTACGCCGTACTCCCAGCCTTCGCCGGGCTGGAAGAGAAGAGGTAGTGTGATATCCTCAATTCTACCAGAAAACTCATCTACCCCCGCCGGCTGACTCCAATCTCTGAGTCTCTCGTTAAAAAAGGTATATCCGAAGCCGGCAGTGTGGGTTAGCAACATGCGAAGAGTAATAACATTCTTCTTTTCCTCCAGACTCCCATCTGGCTTCAAAACCTTGAGTTTCTTGAGTTCAGGACACAAATTCTCAACATGTTCCCCATCATCGAGTTTGAGTTTTCCCTGCTCCACAAGCTGCATGCAAGCAACCCCTGTAAGCATTTTGGTGCAAGAAGCGATCCAGTAGACATTGTCCAGAGTCATGGGCTCCTGGGTATTGAGACCTCGCTTGCCTGCGGAGTGGGCAAAGATCTCGCCATCTTTACCGACCACTACGACGGTTGCACCCGGGATGCCTGTCTTTTGATCTGAGCAGGCATTGTCAATTATGCCTTGCAGATTGGATGTGGTTTGGGCGTTGAGAGACATGGTTGTTTCGATTGTGGGGATATGCTGGATGGGATGCAGTGAACTACTATGATGCAAGGTGAAGCGATAAGCCTGGTGGAATTACGGAGATTATATAGCTAATGACACCTTTTAATCATGAACTATTTTTGTAATACCAAGAAATAAAGTGAGCACTAATTGCTGTGCCTAAATACCTCCTCATCACTCTAAGTCACCAGATGATAACACAGACAAAAGCAGACAAAGGCACAGACACCCCCGCTCAAATTCCCCCGCAAATTCTGGATTCTATTCCGTATTCTGCCTCGGATTCCCTGTCTCCATTCCGCTAATTTCTTCAACGCCAAGTTCCCCTGTGCCGATCCCTGCCTCGACCTCTGCGGAGCCGAGTCCGCAGCATGTGCACAGACCCGCCTCCTGCACTAAACTCCTGAGGAAGCTAGTCCGAGTTTCACAAGGATATCCGTTTCGGCAGTTGTCAAACGAGTTACGCGAGGCCTTCTTCCAAATCCGGGGAAACGTGCGGGGGAGACATGTCATGTAACATCGATGAAGTCAGGTTTCTTCAGAGGGTTCATTGGGTACTGCCTTTTCTGGTGGTATCACGAGTTGGAATGCAGGTCGTATCACATGCGGCCGCAGTTGCGGACACGGGAGCGCGCAGCGGATGGGAGTCCGATGCTGGCTTGTGTTGCAGTGTTTGTGCAATTGTGCGTCGTGTGGTGCTTCATGGTTATGTCGTTGGATGGAGATAAGGGAAAGGAGAAGAAAAAGGCGAAGCTTAAAAGAAGGGAATTGCCCTGCAAAAGCAATATCCAAATCACAATTATCGAGTCTAAGTATCTTATAAGCCCAATCTCTGTATTCTACAAATATCTCTCAATTTGTCAACCATCTTAAAATCACGCAATATGGGCGAGCGAATCACAGTCTCCGAAAAGAAGTTCAACACCGAACTCACGGACTACTCCATTGCTCACCATGGCGACAAGGGTCCCTACGCAGATAATCTCGAAGTTGATGCCCTCATTGTAGGAGCCGGCTTCGCGGGTATTTTCATGCTCAAGACCCTGCGCGATCGTGGGTACAAGGCAGTTATCTACGAAGCTGGAAACGATACCGGTGTAAGCCTCTTATCCTAACAGTGAAAGCTAAATCCCGCGACTAACAACATTGAAGGGCACTTGGCGATGGAACTGTTACCCAGGAGCAGCTGTCGACTCCGAAGTCCCGGAGTATGAGTTTAGCTGGCCCGAGGTCTATAATTCTTGGACTTGGTCGACTAACTACCCGAATTATTCTGAGCTTCGAGCGTACTTTGACCATGTTGACAAGGTCATTGGCGTTAAGAAGGATTGCGCTTTCAACACTGTGGTAGTTGGCGCCAAGTTCGATACTGATAGTGGACGCTGGCATATCCGCACACAGGATGGTCGCGTAGCTAAAGCTAAGTATCTCGTTCTGGGCACTGGATTCGTGAGTAACCCCCAGCCCAAGTATCTTTCTCACCACTGACACCCCCAGGCCGCCCGTCGCTACATCCCAGACTGGCCAGGCATGGAAAAGTTCAAGGGAACAATCCACCACTCCTCGTTTTGGCCCGACGAAGAAGTCGACGTCAAGAATAAGCGTTGCGCCATCATCGGCACCGGCGCATCAGGCGTCCAGATTACCCAAGCCTGGGGTCCCAAAGCCGGCCACGTCAAAGTCTTCCAGCGAACCCCCAACCTAGCTGTTCCCCTTCGTCGCAAACATCCCACGCCCGAGGAGCAGGATCGAGCAAAGAAGTTCTACCCTGAGCTTTACCGTTACCGCGAGACGAGCTTTGCGGGCTTTCATTATGATTGGTATGAGAAGAATACCTTTGATGACACCCCCGAGGAGCGAGAGGCTCTGTATGAGAGAGTTTGGGGCGAGGGCGGGTTCAGGTATTGGGTTGCGGTGTACAAGGATAACCTGTTCAGCGCCGAAGCGAATAAGGAGTCGTATAACTTCTGGGCTAAGAAGACACGCGACAGAATCGGTGATCCCAAGAAGAGAGATATTCTTGCGCCGCTCGACATGCCGCATTTCTTTGGTATTAAGCGGCCGTGTCTGGAGTACGACTACTACGAGCAGTTCAACAGGACGAATGTCGATGTGTTGGATATCAAGAACAACGGTATCAAGGAGTTTAGCGAGACGGGAATCACCTTGGAGGATGGGACGCATCACGAGTTTGATGTCATTGCTGTCGCTACGGGTTTCGTAAGTCTCATGAGTCTCTGGTGTGAAAATGTGCTAACTGAGATAGGATGTTGTGACTGGTGGTGAGTAGTGATACTGTAGAGAATTCGGATGCAACTGACGGGTGGTAGTTATGACGCAGCTAGGACTCCAGAGCATCGACGGCGCCGAACTCGAGAAGGAATGGAAGACTGGCGCAAGAGTATGAAGCCTATCACGCAAATTTCCCCAGACACTAACAGTCTTAGACCTACCTCGGTGTCACGACCCCAGGCTACCCCAACATGTTCCACATCTACGGCCCCCACGGCCCAACTCTCCTCAGCAACGGCCGTAAGCTTCCCTAAGCCTGTTAAGAAACACCACTAACCTGTCTAGCCACAACCGTTGAGGTCCAAGGCCGATGGATAGTAGACTGCATCGACAAGATGAACAAGAACAACATCAAGTACATCAACCCCGAGAATAAAGCCGCAGATGAGTGGAAGCAGCACATTCTCGACCTGAACAACATCAGTCTATTCCCCACTACTCGATCAACGTAAGTGCACCCCCTATCAAATGAGAGGAGCTTGAGCTGACAGATTTGTAGCTATATGGGCGGGTCTATCCCTGGAAAAGTGTATGAGCCTGTTTGTTACGCCGGTGGTATTCCACGATATAAGAAGGAGATACGAGAGGCGCTTGATCAGATGAAGGGGTTTGAGATTGTGAAGAATGCGGACAAGTAAACGCTGAGGAATATGCCTTCCTTTGAATGATCGAGATCTTCCCGGACTGGAATTTTGAGATAAAGTTTAGTGTGTAGTTACATGATTGGTCATTTTTGTCCGCTCTGTCGTCCTTTGTAACAAGTCGATAAATAAGTCTTGATTATTGCATCCGTAGAATAGCTTGTTTTGACTTCACCTTGCCGGCGCCCACACCAATTGCCTACAACAAATAAACCATAGCCACAATCGAAACCACAAGTCCAATCAAATGATTCCCAACCCTCGATCCCGCCGAATCACCACCCCCCTCACTCCCACCAACCTCCTCCTTCGACCAATCCGACTCATTCCACTTCTCAAAGCTCAACCCGGGATCAAGTCTGAGCCCCAAATCAAAGTCCGCCTCCGTAGCCTTCCTCGAACTCGTACTCCCATTCCAGCAATGCCTCTTGAAGCACTCATCGCACTGCTCCGGCAATTCGATATCTAGGCGTCGAAGCGAGCCCTTTATAGCCGCGCAGGCTAGACATGCGGGCCAGTTCTCGTCGACGCTGCCGTTGCCGTACGTGGCTATCTGGAAGGCGTTGTCGAGGGCAGAGTCGAGCTGCGTGTTGGTGAATTGGGTCTGCGTGTACGAGTAGTTGGTGTAGCCGCTCCAGGGCGCGTTGGGAAGCCAGAGGAGTAGAGGTGTGTTGGCGCTGGCGTTACAGCCGAAGAAGGTCGGCTGGAAAGAGAGGTTTTGGGCGACGATGGTGTTGACGTCTGGGATTTTGGGGAAGGGGATGTTTCCTTCTGAAGCGGAGAGGGCGGTGTCTGTAGCTTGTTAGTGATGGTTTGGGAAAGATGTGGTTAGACGTACTAATTAGGTTTGTGCCGTTAACCCATGAGTTTGGAGCATCTGATGAAGCTTCATACACGATGATTAGATCCAGCTTTCGGTCTGGAATTATCAGCGGACGCAGAGGATTAGTCTCAAGAGTAAGACTGCCGTCGACCTAAACCAGTCAGCAAAATTTCAGTAACAGGCATGGGAACTCACAAGGAGAAGTTCCGAAACACTCTTCATATCGTCGTTGTAGTCTTCAAACGGGTTCGGATAAGTGGACCACATGGACTGATTAAACGTCAAGTCAAAGAACTGAGCTGTAGAGTTCACGAGCTGGACCAGCGGATTATCATCTTGATCTCGTGGAATAGGAACATCATTGATATCCGGATTCACCTGCTGTCTCTCCTGCAGCCATCGCTTGGCAAACACAGGAATTCCGTAGAAGGTATCAATGAACCACGCAGTAAATGCATTCGTCGTAGTTCCCTGCATGAGCGTAATCTTGTCAAAGCCCTCGACGCACTGGCTCTTGTTCTGCGGCTTGCCATCAGACATGGAAGTACCTAGGTACTTTGTTGGAATGAATGCTTGTACCCGCCCACCAAGCCAGCTGCCAAATTCAAAGGGCGTGACTTCGTATGCAGTCAGGTTGAAGAGCTTGGATTTGTTGAGGCCGGGGTACATCAGTTTCCCGATCTCGGGGGACTTGCCAGGGATTACCTCCGCAAAACACAGGATCGGCATAGGCGCATCGCCTAGATTGAACGCGGTGCCGTTGTCAGCTATGTCAGAGTAATTACCGTACAGCATGTCCTCGGGCAGCCATGTTCCCCAGAACTGGCCAAAGGTATCGGCGACGGAAACCGGGAAGCCGGCTTCGTCTTTTGCGCCGGCGTTTTCGAAGATGGTTTGGAAAAATTCCGTCTGATTACCATCTGGGCCTGCGGCGTAGGATGTGGAGAAGTTTGTGGCCTTTTTGACGTTATCGGTGGTGGTGAAGTTATTCGCGGCGCTGGGAGTGTTAGTGCCTGCTGTGAATAGCACGCGGTGGACTTACAGTAAAGAAACAGTCACAGCACCACCACCACTCAAACCAGTGATGTATGAAAGAAGCTGAGTCAAGCCGCCTGTCCGAGCAGCTTTTGCAGCAGCGGAGCGAGCGTCATAAGCCTGCCAAATGCCCAGTCCTCCAATACCAGACTGCGTACCACCGCCAGAGACAGAAAGGCCAACGATGGGTACGTCATCTTCCTTGAGCTTTTTGAGATAGGCTGAGACGTCAAAGCCAGAAATATTGGCTAGCTTAAGGTAGTCCTCTAAGTCAGGTATCATTTTCTTGGCTCGTTGCTCTCTCCATGAGCTCTCTTCGTCGGATAAACCCTGGGATGTCAGGTTTAGTGATGCAGTGGGGTAGATAGGCGGGACTTACGTCTGAAGCCTTGCGGATCTGTAGGTCAGAGGGACATGATGTGTAGACGGGCACATATGGGTCAGATCCTCCTTGAGCGAACGCGACGCCAAGGGATACAGAAAAGATCAGTAGATGAAGATGCATGTTGAAAACTCGCGGAAGGTAACTGTAGAAAAGGTAAATTGGTGTACAAGCAGAGTAATTCTCGCAACAGCGGCCAAGTCTGTCTTAAAAGCCCATCAGCCAAGGGACTTCCCATGTGAAAACGCATACCAACGATCCGCCTCACCGCGCTAATAAAATGAGGCGTTGCGGAAACTTCCAGCCGCCAAACCCCACAAACTCAATGGCGAGACCCAGCCAACGGGACAGCGAGAATCTGGGGTAAGGCGTCGATGTCTAGTCTTTAGCGCAGCCGCAAGGTAAATACGAGGGCTACTAAAGTGTCAGATTCGCGGTCTTGGAGAGAGGTTTTGCATAGAGGAATGCCGGCCGAAAGAATTCGGGGACGATGAGATTGGGAGTAGAGTTTGTGTTTGTGAACGGTTATGGCTAGGGGATTACTGTGGCGTTGGTGTTTACTACTACGTACGTAGATTTGCTTTGCGGGGTTGGTGCTGGTCAAAGGATAACTTTTGTCTATTCCTTCCAAGATAATCGTTTCGAACCTGAGTTCGTGTATCGGTTTGTCCTAACGCCGCGTAATTTCCAGCTATGTGCTCCTCCCTTTTGCTAGCAGTCAAATAAATTCCATCTCCTCAGACCCCCTAACTCTACGACCCGCCTTGTCTCTGATCATTCTAAACGATTAAAATACAATGTTTGGTTTGACTTCCAACAGCGCCTAACTATTGCTTCCAGCTTTTACTGAATCTCGCTATTAGTAAGACCAGGATTCCCGCAAGTAGGGATAAAGATGTAGCTTGTCCGTGTCAGCGATACCTCAAAGCAACAGACTATCACGATAAAGTATACTTACTGACAGTAAATGCCCAACCAACGCCAATTCCATCAATCATGGGCACCACACCACCAACACTCATAGCGCCGAAACTATACTGAACCACGTATTTCCCCGTGATAACCGCCGTTCTATGTGCTGGCCGAACTTCTGCAAACATGTCAGCTCAGTCCATCGTGGAGATCATCAAAAATACCCGCAGCATACGTGTTCAACCCACTAAAAGAACTCATAAGCGCAAAGCCCTCGACAAATGCACTTATAGCTGGTAATGGCATACCGCCGAGTCTCTTCTGCACACTCCAGCCATAAAGTAGCGTGCCCAGTGGCAGTATGAGGAGAATACTCGGCAAGCTGCTGTTGAGCCTATCTTCGGGGATTCTCTGCCCGTGGCGCTTTCGCATGTATCTCTTGACCACCACGTCGGAGATCTTACCGCCCACAGTACTTCCGACGAGAAATCCTGCGCCCGGGGCGAGATAAAATAGACCGCTCGATAGAGGAGATGTGAGATCGAAGCGCGGGTTTATCACACGACGGACAGAGCTGAGGAGACCGTATTGGTTGAAGCCCAAAAGACCGCAAGCAATGTTCTACTCATGTCAGTGCGTTCCTCTGATGCGCAGGGGTATACGTACAGCGAGAATGACCTTTGGGTACACAAATTGACAAAACACGTGTTTTGGGTTGAACGTTTGAAGAATCTCCTTCGTCGTCTGCGGACGTGTGGGCTGTGCTAGCTTTGGATTCTCGACTTCACTCGCGCGGGGGATGAACAAGAAAGAAAGAGTTAGCCCAAATAGAGACATTCCGGCTTCGACGCCGTAGATGACTCTCCAACTAGTGAAAGTCGCAATGATGCTGCCAATGAGAGGCGCTGATGATGTTAGCAGATTCGTTGTAGGACTGTGGGTGGCGTACCGATTGAGTTTGCGGATACACAACTCCCCAGAAAGAATCCAACAGCCGTTCCACGAGCTGTCTGTAAAAGTTAGCTCCAACGGTTCATTTTTGCAATATTGGTATTCACCGGATCAAAAATATCAGCTAGGATGGTCTGCCCAGCGACTAAAAAGAACGGCCCCGTAGTGCCGCCCAAGATCCAAAGAGTCGCAAACGCAGGCAAATTCGGTGCCGCAGCAACGCCAACAGCACACAGACATAGCACGATATTCGCAGCAAGATATGCCGAGCGTCGACCGATGATTGTGCTGATTGGTAACCATATCAGCCCCGACAAAGCCTGCGCAACAAAAACACCAGCGTTGATGGTGTTGATCGTCGTTACTGGTATGTCCAGATCCGAGGCAACTTCGATGGTGGCGGGCATGATGGCTGTGCTCCAGAATGTCATGGGGAGGGGCATCCAGCAGACGACGAAGAGAATGACCCATTTTCTCCAGGATGGAATCTCGGCGACGTCGTCGTCGATGGCTCTGGGTGGAGGTTCTGGTGTTTCGGGGGAAGCTAATGTTGCCCCTGGGGGATTTGGGTCACGATTATGCATGGCGGGGGTTGTAAAGAATGAATAGTTTATACAGAGGGAACGTATTATGATAATGAACGCTGAGCTCTATTGCAAAAACAAACAAGACAATGCACAAATATACACATGAATCCCATCAGAATATTTACCAGAAAGAGTTTTCCTTGTTACAAATCCTGCATTTAAAAACAACTCTCCCCGGATGATCAATGACTACAAGTGGATCTTCCAAGCCTTTATCTAGCGGTGTCGGATGTGACTCCCGTGCAATTCCCGGGGTCAATCGGCCAAAATCGGTGCTCTATGCCGAGGCCCACATCTTCGGCCCGCTGACTCATCACGGGCAATCTAATTTTCGCCGTGCAAATGTCGGCATCATGCAACCGTTTTCCATTCACAATTGGCGGTCACACGACAACCACCGGGACCCAATCAGGTTCCCAGATTTGATTAAGACGTCTATTTCGTTGGGTTGTTGCTGTTTTGCAGTGTCACGCCATGGCTTCGAATGAAGATGGCTCCGAGCCGGAGAGTAAAGACGATGTCGGCTCGTCTGGTATTACGCCTAGTACCTCGGGTAAACGACCGCGCAAGACAAAATCAACCGCGTAAGTAAGACGTTGCAGTGCTGGACTTTGAGTCACTGATGGGTTTGTAGGTGTCGCCGGTGTCATGCGCGGAAAGTAAAGTGCTCTGGTGGGCAGCCCTGTGAGAATTGCAGCCAGGCGAGTAAAGGCGCTGAATGTTCATATCCACGCAAGAACAGACTTGTTAAAGTTAGCCAACAGTACGTCATCGCCTCACCCCAGATCTCATTGTGTTAACTAGGATAGATACATTGACGATCTCGTCGCCGAGAACCAGCGTCTTCGTAATCAAACTGTAGATCCAAAACCTCACCATGAAGCAGATCCTGTCGATGCACCAATTGCCCCCACAGGGCAAGCAGAGGCTCCGTCATCGCTGCAGGGAACTTTACTAGAGGAGCGGCCGTGGTTCTTTGACATGAATGTTCTCCACACACCTGTTCTCATCGGCGAGGCTTCAGATGCTGCATTCGCCACGCGTTTCCGCCAGGCCATCTCAGAGCCTGGACACAGCCACATCCCGAGGGTGAATTACGCGCCCGACGAAACACTGTTGGCTCTTTCTGACGAGGATTGTCCATGGCCTATTCCGTCCCGTGCACGGTTACTCGTCAATGTTGCACTCAAGTATGTCAGTCGCTGCTACTACATCGTGCGACGGAGTCAGATACTCGAGGGCCTTGAGCAAACCATTGTGAATCCGCACTCGACCGATTCCCTGCTCAAGAGCAAACTCTGGGTTTTGTTTGCTATTGGCGAGATGTACTCTACTCGAACAGCTGCCAAGGACAGAAACTTTCCTGGAATGGCGTACTTTGCGAGAGCTACTCGCATTCTTCGTATTATCAGTGAGCGGCCACGCATCGACGCTATCGAAGTCCGCCTTCTTCTTGTAAGTCAATTCAGATCCTCCAAGAAGCTTAGCTAATCACACAGTCCTTTTACTCCCTCGCTCTCAACCGCCGGTACACAGCCTATGCCCTCGCCGGCTCCTCAGTCCGTCTATCTGTAGTAATGGGTCTTCATCTCAATGTCCCAGAATCCCAACTCCGCGACGCCGGTGCCAGAGAACACAGAAATCGTGTATGGTGGACCGCCTACAGCTTTGATCGTATGTGGGCTTCGCGACTTGGCCACCCTGTTGCGATTCGCGATGACGATATTGAAGTTGATCTACCCACTGATCCTGTGTTGGATGTGCCGTCGGATGACTTTGCAGACTCTGCGTATTTCATCGCCAGTATACGTCTGGCGGCACTCGCAGCGCGGGTGATTAATTCGATATATACAAGGAAACCACAGCAAAAGACCTTGTCGCAGCGGGTTCAAGAAGCATTAAGGGATCTTCGTGCCTTTGTGGAAGAATTGCCGTCTCATCTACACATTGAACCTACCGATGCCCCCGAACCAAGTCCGAAACCTTTGTCACTGCATTTATACTTTAATCAAGTAAGTAACGCGTACGCACATTGATTTTCCTAACATGACTAGGTCGCCATCACCGCAACGCGTCCCATCCTGCTCCACGTTCTACGAACCCATGTCACAGCATGGGCCACGCAGCCCCGCACGGAGCCCCAGATCCCCGTGTCCGCCAAAACCCTCTCGGAAGCCTGCATCCGCTGTGCCCGCCACTCGTGCCGCCTGCTAATCGAATGCTGGATCGACGGCTCCTTCGCGACCTTCGACTACTTCTACACGCAGTACCTCTTCGCCGCGGCCACCGTCCTCGCCATCTCCAGCCTCATCGACGGCAAGGAGTGCCGCAGCGACAGGGAGCAGTTCGAGTCGGCGGCGCAGTTCCTTGCACAGATAAAAGAGAACGGCAACTTCGCGGCAGAAGAGTTTTGTCGCCACGTCGACGCTATGAAGGTGTGCATGACGGCTGTTGAGGCGCGCCGGGGACATTTCGCTGTGCCTGACACGGGCATGATGCATCTGGAGGGGCTTGATGTTGGGGCGGCGTTTACGAATCCTACGGCTGGGATGGCGCTGTCGGAGCCTTCGTTACAGGAACTCTTGTCGCAGCCTGTGTTGGATTTGCAGTTTATCGATGCCTCTATGTATCATGATGGGTCGCAGGGTTTGTATTGGCCTGATATTAGTCCTGAGAGCTGGAGTGCTACAGGGTGGACGCCAGGTGGGTAAATATCGCGCTGTATATTTATGTTATCATTAGAAATTCTCTACGTAGTATGCAAGTCTTGTCTTGGTTTTCTTTCGTTCCGCACCCTGATGTGAACGATAATACTTTACCATTTGTCGATGTAGTTCACATGAGTTTCTGATTACCGGTCATAGGCCGTACAGGCTTTAGTGTGTATTGCATAGCTTCGAAGTGGAGTTGATAGAAGGATGATGTAGCAAGCATTATGAGAAAATTCCAGTCAATACTCACGTGGCGGAAACTAGACCCTATAGTCGGAATAGAATTTTCAAAGAAGTCTAGCGCGAGTGTCATGTTTACCCTGGGCCCAGTCTTGACAACGTCACCGCTTACACTTGGTGAGGAAACAGCCATTATTTATTCTGGCTCATTCAAAATAAATGACAATTCAGAAGACCATTAGTGTTGCTATCTAAGATCCATTATTTGATCTCACCACCATTCTGCAGCCAATTCGCACACTCCTCGCCAAGCTCCTCCCTCGCCTTCTCCTCATATCGCTTGTTATCCTCCTCGGACAACACATCCTTCCATCTCTTATTCGACCCCTTGTTCACAAAATCACTCGCACCATTCTCCCACGCCACCTCAGCCTGTGGCGGCGCCGACAATGCCGCATGCGCCTTCATCCAGTCGAAAGTGCAGTGCTCGACTGCAGCCTTGAACTTGTCCTCCGGCAAGTCAGGGACGTCAAGAAACTTTGCTATCTTGCGGATGTTGCCTTCAAGGTCAGCCTTGAGATCGTTGAAGTGGATGATCATCAAGTTCGGCTCATGGCGGAGCTTCCACCAGCCGCGGATGTGGCTCCAGAAAGGCCAGCCCAGCGATGGGCGCGTGTCGTCCTCGATGAGATCGATGAACATATCGCGTGGGTTCTCGCCGGGGCGCTGAGGGGGAGGACCGTCAAAGCCTGTGTTTTCAAAGAAGCTGTAAAAGGCTGGGGTGGCGACGTAGAAGTGATGGTGCAGGGACCAGACCATGTCGCGACCGTCTCGGCCGATGAAGATGTACTTCACTTTGGGGTCCCAGGGGAGACTGTCAACAGGGAGATGGGATTTCATGAAGCGTCTGTTGGTTTGGCTCTCTACCATGTCGAGCATCACCTCCTTGGGCACGATGCGCAGATCGACCCAGGGGGACACGGCACCTGCTGGGACAGTTGGGTCGCCCTGGTGGAGGAGCTGAGAGACAATCTGCTGCATCCACTTTAAAAAGTCAGCGATTTGTTCAGGATGGTAAAAAGGAGAGAGTATCGCACAGTTGTGCCCGACTTTGCGTATGTGTTGATAATGATATCATCAGGCCTGAGCTTCACATCGTTCCAGATTCTCGAGTCCATGTGGTTATTGCTAACCTCACGGGTCTTTTGGGGCAATTTGCCAGAGTCTCCATTAGTTGCGGCCATATTTCTCTGTCAAGAGTTGCACAAGTAGATAAGCAGAGAAATCCCTTCTCCGCGCGGACAGACCTCATATTTATTACCAGCGGGACGGTGCAGTTTTACCCACCTCCGTGCACAGACAACAACCTGTTCTGTTCTCTGCGTCTCATCATTCTCCGCCAAACTGGAACTCGCTGACGGTGCTGAAGCGACGGGCCGAAGACTAGGCCCAAAGACGTATGGATCAGCAGGACTTGGGGCTCCTGAAGGATCACCCTTGCCGTAGCGTCGCTTCAAGCGCTGTCGATGGCTAGTTTCGGACTCTTGGTAAATGCGGTGGTGTGGCGGGGTACAATGCTAGGCTGTCTTGTGACGATATTTAGTAACATTTGGCCCCCAAGGTGAGATTCCGTCGAACCCAATCAATTAATACGTTGAAAAAGTGTGTTACGTCTAGCCAGGTTTTCGGAATCGGGTTCGGTGTAGATATCTGATGGTTCAAGCTCAGGGCTCCACTGTCAGCATTTAGATGTAATCCAAGAGCTGGGCGATGTAAGCCGGTGCCGACTGACCGCCAATATTAGTTTCATTAAGTCATTCTATAAAGGTTCACGTCGTTCTACTTTTGGAATGTGCCCAGACTCGAGTTAAACCTAAAGAGGATAATTCGCGTTGCCGTGATGCTATGTCTGTCTAGAGGGAATAATCGTTTCGATATCTCTTTCGAACAAAGTGCCTTATATGGAGTCCACAGAACCCTCAGCGCTAGTAAGCGCGATACGGAAACTTGTCCAATGAAACAAGTGCTTGTCCGAAATCGCCAGTATCGCCAATAAACTAGTGCTTATCTAACAAGGTCATGGATTGGTGATGAATACGACAGGGCTGACAGGGACTGGTAAGCACTCCATGATTGTTTTGATGAGTAAGGAATGGGGCCTCCGTTGGCTTTGGTGCTATTAGTGGATGGTGCGTAGCTTAGGTTGTGGATATGGGGATTCGGGTAGTTCGGTGAGAGTTGGGAATAAGCGCTGTTTGGAAGCTGAGGATATGACAATTGGAGCGTCATGTGCATCTCTGGAATAAGCAGGTAGCTTGTCGCATGTAAGGCGTCGTAGCAAACTTGCAGCCGGTTATCAAGAAGTAAATTGGGTCTGACTCGAGTCTAAGTTCTTATGTTCTTACATCTTACAAGCCTAGCTGTCCAGGCCATGTGCTTCTTATGCAGTTGTGCTTATGAATGTACCTCTTTGTGTCAGTATTTTCGAGGCCTAGGCTTCCTAGCTGCTAGTCACGATTACACCGGCTTTTAGCTAAAGGTCGATTATTCTTCTATCAGGTGCTGGGTCAATAGTTTTGATACGTAGTTCCCCAAAAGAGAATGCGTATCTAAGCGTGGGGCCTCAAAACAGACAGATAGTCGATTGATCAGTGAACATTGCGTTCGTCGAAGTTCACGAAGCCTATTGAGGAATTGAACCACATCACACTCCTCAAACCTACTAACAAAACACCGTACTATCACCCACGATACTAACTTCATTCATCTCAAACATCTTTTCATGCGCAAGTCTCCAATTAAGCGACCCAATCGCTTCCATCGCCTGCTCGACAGTTCTGATCCCAACACTGGCAAAACACCATTACTAATGATAAAACTCAGCGCCACCGCTGCAAAACTCTTGTCCCGCCACTCAGCGGTTTATCCCATAGTTGTAAGAATAGGCTTGACATCTTCCATCTTGCAGCTGCTGAGATGGCGTGTCTTGGGTGGGGGATTATCCCATGTGTACTTGCGTGCAGCGCTCCCAACAAATTAACTCGCTTTGATCAAGTCAATTCAAGTTAATTTAAATCAGGTATTTCACCTTAAATCAATTCAATTTTGGATTCTTATTTATCCGATTTGGCTCGATTATGAGATATGTAGGGTAGTTGTCTTCCTCTTAAAAACACACGAATGAGACATCTTTTTAAGCCATCTATCTTATCAGTAGCCTTGCTGATAAGATAACATCTACGACTAATTCAACTCGAATCTCTTGAATTAATTTGATTTCATTCTGGTGCTTCTAAATCAAACCTGACGGTCAGTAAATTAATTCCCGAAAAATCGATTGAAGATTTGATTTGTTGGACGCGTTGCTCCGCGCACTGTGCCCTCAATTCGAGCAATACTCTAGATGATTCGGCCCGTGAATAAGGTAAATATCGACAGAAACATTTGGTTATGGCAGGATAAGAGAAGTTGTTAGGCGATAAAAAACAAATGGCATCCCTTCTGCTGCAGTGCGGCCAGGAATGGCTGAAAGTTTTGTCGACCGTATGTAGGTTAATCCACCGGGAGGAATTGGGGCCATCCGGGTATGCATGCATAACTGTGTATAAAGCCGGAGGGTATGCATAACTAACGGTCCGGAGCGCAGCGATCCCGTGTGGGGCCCGGCATAAAACCCGCGCCACGGGACTAAATCTCCATGGGTTCGGGCTCGCTTAAGAGCCCGACACAAGACAATGATTGGCTGTTTGCGCCCGCGCTATCGGTTTCGCATTCGAAAAGCAAATTGATTGGTCGGTTGGTTTCAGTCACGATGGCGGTTTGGATCTAACGCTTGGTTATTTAAACATCTTCACTCTGCCCCCTTTCGACATCTTTACTGCAACACACCATCTCGACATCATGCCTGGAAGCGATCTGGAAAAGATGGACGGAATACGACCTGGAAGCCAGCGAACGCTCACCCCTTCCGACAACGGCAGTGATGCTGCGAAGCCTCGCGATGAGGAGTCTACCAAGGAAGCCGATGAATCGCAGGATCCTAATGCGGTGGGATGGGATGGGCCAGATGATCCTGAGAATCCTATGAATTGGCCAGCCAAGAAGAAGTGGTCTTGCATAGGCGCTTTGTCGGTCATGACTCTCTTGACGTAAGTTCACTCTTCACTCTTTGACACTTATATGCTGACTTCAATAGACCACTCGTAAGTATCACCAACACGTTCCAGATAGCGTCTAACTCTCCTAGGGTTCCTCCATGTTCGCCCCAGGCGTCCCAGACATCATGCGCGAATTCGAAACCGGCAACCGCAACATCGCCACCTTCGTCGTCTCCGTTTACGTTCTCGGCTTCGCCTTCGGCCCTCTGCTCGCCGCACCGCTCAGCGAGATCTACGGCCGCGCCATCGTCTTCAACGTCGCCAACGTGCTCTTCCTCATCATGACCATCGCCACGGCCCTCAGCACCAATATGCCCATGCTTATCGTCTTCCGCTTCCTCATGGGCCTCACCGGCTCGACGCCTGTTACGAACGGCAGTGGCACCATCTCGGATATCTTCCCTGTGCAGGAGAGGGGCAAGGCGATGGCTGTTTGGGCCATGGGGCCTTTGTTGGGGCCCTGTATTGGTCCTTTGGCTGGTGGTTACATGGTCGAGGCTATTGGGTGGCGATGGGTGTTTTGGCTGATTGCTATTCTTGTGAGTGCCTAACTTGTGGTAGGGGGGATACCTATGCTGACCTTTTAGACTGGCTTCATCGGCGTGCTTTGCTACTTCGCCGCACCCGAGACATACGGTCCTACGCTCCTCCGCCGAAAAACGAAAAAACTCCAGAAAGAGACCGGAAACCAGGATCTATACTCGGTTCTCGACATGGACGGCCTCACAGCCAAACAGCGCCTCAGCCACGCCTGCATCCGCCCAATGAAGATGCTCTTCACCCAACCTCCCGTCTTCATCCTCTCGCTCTACGTCGCCGTCGTCTATGGCGTGCTGTATCTCATGTTTAGCACCTTCACCTTTGTCTTCGCGCAGCAGTACGGCTTCGGGACAGGCACCATTGGCCTGGCGTATCTTCCCACGGGCATTGGCATGCTCCTCGGTACTATCACGTTTGGAATCATGACGGATGTGGTGATCAAGAAGAAGATTGCGCAGAACGGGAAGACGGTCCCCGAGGATCGGTTACCGATTTGGATGACCTTGCCGTCTGGCCTGCTTATCGTGGGCTCATTGTTCTGGTATGGCTGGTCAGCTGATCAGCACACGCACTGGATCGTACCCATGATCGGCGTTGCGCTCTTCTGCTTCGGTCTCATGGGCATCATGGTAAGCTTCACCCATTTTTGTAGGGAGCATTGCTAACAGGTACCAGATGTGTCTGCAAACCTACCTCGTCGACGCCTACATCACCTACGCCGCCTCCGTTGTCGCTGCAATGACCGTTCTCCGATCCCTGGCCGGCGCCATACTTCCGTTGGCTGGCTTGTCCATGTACGATGATTTGGGTCTCGGATGGGGAAATAGCGTGTTGGCGTTTTTGGCTCTAGTTCTTGTGCCAGTGCCAGTTATATTCTGTCTTTACGGGCCTAAGATTCGGGCGAAGAGTCCGAACAACCTTGGTTAGACTTTGCTGTACTGACAAGATAGATGGATAGATGGACATGGTGCTACAGGGTGGTGCCACGGATGTTGAGCACTGTGCTGGCTAAAAGGCGAAGTTGCGGTGAAATACAGAACGTTGTGTGTAGTTATATAAATTGTAATCAGACAGGTCACAAAGGCCATCAATATTAGAACTCTTGCATTCTCATTACGACATGAAATAGCCATCGTGAATTTTGTCAACATACTGTAGAAGCAACGTAGTAGTATTTCTAAAAGTTCAAATCAATGAACCACAGTTCAACCTTAGCTACTACTCATGTATGTACTAATGAATGTAAGTATTTAAGCACACTCACTTCTTCACCATAATGTATTCTTTACATCTTCAAGACTGAACAACAATACATACTCACACAGGCTTGCATACAGCCACTTTGCATTATTCTTCCCCGGCCTTATCTTAGGCTACCCTAAATCTATATTCTAAGTCGGCCATTAATACCTGTTACTGTAGTACTAATGCAGCACTGCAAATCTTGGTACCTGCTGGGATAGTTTATAACAGGTAATGTCACTCCAGGAAAGGAAAGACGCTACGTTCCTTAAGTCTTTATCCGCCATTAGCTTTATTTCCATCTAAATGTTATATAGTAAACCACGGACATTCATAACAACCACGCTCTGAATATATATTAACTAGATTTAAAACGTACTAGAAATCGAACCTTTGAGAATTTTAGATAAACGGCAATAGTTTTGTTATTAATACTATAGAGAGGTCTGGAAAGCCTGGGCTTAACAAAGTTAAAGGTTAAAGCAAAGGAAAACATGATATAGCAGTAGCATTGCAGGCCAATTAAGCCTGTACATTATTTGGACCCTTATGATTACAGTTTTACAGCGTTCTTATAGGCAATCTTTCGCAAGAAAATGGCCAGCTAAGTCCATACAGCAAATATACAGAGATACCATTAGTCTTGCCGAATCCCTTTATGGCGTGTTGTCGCCTGTCACTTTAGCTGGTAGACAGTAATTTTAGTTCAGCCTCAGCTGTAAAATTTCCACCTTTTGGGGCTCCCCACTACTAAAATCTTATTGGACTGTTTTACACAAGTTCAACACATGGACCAAACACGAATGGGGTTGGATCGAGTTTTTAAAACTATAAGAAACAGCTTTAGGTCATCCACTCTACAGAATTCTCTCTTCTACTTACCGTTGTCATTCGTTATCATGATCTTCTCCAATTTCCGGGTGATTCTATTGGCCGCCCTCGCTGTCGTCAACGCGGGGCCATGCCGTCCTTCGTCCTCGGACCCAAATAGTGTGATAGATACTACAACTACAAGCGACATCACATCGACAGCTCCGGCTACCACCTTGTCCACCGACAGCACTAAAGCCTAGACTTCAACAGCTACTGGGTCTGTCACTACTACGCTTCTTGAGTCTGACACCACCACAGTTTTGGCCACCACTAGCCGAGAGTCTATTCCCACTGCTACAACCACTACTGCTGCCATGACAACGTCCGAGGCACCTAATCAAATCCCGGCCCAATGTGGTGATCTTCCCAATCCCTACACTGGAGATGATGGAACTGAATATGAGCTGAGGTGCAACTGGGCATATAGCGGGTACACCGAACTCGATTATCTTTTGGGCACTACGATGGAGAAGTGTATCAAAGCTTGTGGCCAGCGAAACGACTGTAATTATGCGCAGTTCCAGACGAATAATGGAGATTGTATTCTAATTGGGACGAGCTTTGACTATAAGTGGAGCGTATCTAGAACTTCTAATGCTTTGATGAGGCCCGCCTGATTGAGGGTGATGGTGATGTTCAGTGAGGCGATGCAGTTCTACATAATAATTCTATTCTATAGTAGTTTATTCTCTTTATCATAAATTAATCTTCAATATTTGCAACAACCCTTCGTATTCAGTTGCTTCTTGCGTACTTTCAATATAAAGATCTTCTAGGGCTATAACTATAGTGTAATACTATTATTAGTGGAGATAATAACTTATGAAGCTAGCTTAAAAAGTTAAGAATATAAATAACCTTATACCTTTTACGAGTAATTTAAGAATAATAAACTAATAGGCAGATCTATTCTTCATAAACCATATGTTGTTGTAGATGTTTTCAACCTGCACTATCCGGCCTAGCCTGGAAAACTGATAGACCACATTCCAAGATTAACCAAGGGCAACAAACCCAGTAAACCCAATAATAAGATAGCTATCTCTAAGATGAGTTAGGATTCAACATAATCTTTAGTGCTCCTATCAATTCTAAGTTTAATCACACTTATTTATTTACCCGGGCTTGTTTGTAGCCACTTTATATCACTCTTCTATTTTAGAGGCTACTTATCGCCATTTATCTTATCTCTGGCTCACAGACGTGGCAGTCTGACAAACATTGGTCAGTAACGAGGGCGGTTGGAGGAGCCTGAGTCAAATCGTCTCTCGGTTAGTGACAAGGACCACCTGAAGTGCCTTGAACTAAGCGTACCTTGTTCATTGGACGATTGAGGCTGAAAGGATCAAAGGTACTAGGTGCCGATAGTAAAACGCGACTTACTGACTAACGAGCGTGGTCTGCCGTTACCTGCTCCTCCAAGACTCTTATTTAGCTATTTGTATCTACAAATACAAATTTTAGTGATTCTCACTATTAGAACAGAGAAGGATTGACTTGAAAGCCACAAATCACTATTGTTGTCCGTGATTTTCTAGCCTGCATCGAGTTGCCA
This sequence comes from Fusarium avenaceum, assembly GCA_025948275.1. Classification (NCBI taxonomy): domain Eukaryota; kingdom Fungi; phylum Ascomycota; class Sordariomycetes; order Hypocreales; family Nectriaceae; genus Fusarium; species Fusarium avenaceum. The sequence continues at coordinate 628,933 of CP109669.1, forward strand.
TTACATTCATATCTCACATCACCACGGGATTTGCGCATTTCTCCACCTTCCTCATTGATACTGTGGCGCATTACGTGTGTTAGCTGCAATCCCAAAGCAGGGGCAATCGCGTTTCAACAATATCATGCAGTCTCATGTTTTCTTTTACATAATGCATTTTGTCATGCGCTATTAAACAAGCCTCATACCTTTTCTTTCTTCTCTTGGAATGAGCTCTCTATATCATCTGATGCACAGAGACTCATTTTGACATATTTTGAGGACGACTTTGAACGCCAATGCCGGGATACAAGACGTGCAGACTCATTGGCACTCGTCTCGTGGCTGAGTGGATTAGATATGCGACTCACTGTACTTTGATCGGAGGGACAAAAGGCTTGGCCCTCAAGTGAACCTTGCTGCTATTGAAATCTTACGATTTACAACATCATCGAGGGTCAAGTTTTTATCTCCCTCAAGACATTTCAGGCGCGGCGCAGGCGGCGATATGGTGCCACGAAACGCGCAAATCAAACTCAGTGTCAGGGGCATTGTTTCTAGCTACGGAAAAGAGCGGTACAGTCGCTGCAAGGTCCTTCTTGCTAGGGGCTGCCTTTTTGTAGCGCTAGGGAAGTGAAAGCGGTGTAACGTCTCACTTAATTGCTTGAGTGCCGTAAGTGCCGATTTTTCGGTGTTGGAAGTTGGGGCCTGAGGGTTGAAGATCAAGGCCTGAGGCACCCACTTCCCTCTTCGTAGCCTCCCCACTTCAGACCTAGCTCTCTCAAACTTGAGAAAATAGCTGTTCTTTCAGACAGTTTTGTATCCTTTTCTTTTAGGAATCTTTTTTATTCGTCTCGGACGCATAACAAGTGGATGCCGACATTTGTATTCTACACATTAAAGCAATCTGACCCCGCAAATGTCGTGCGCGGGACGGCCCGGGAGAGGGGTGAGCGTGGTGGGCCCCGGCAGATGTCGCCTGGTCCGAGCCACGCGCTGATTGAGGGGTGGAGGGGTATTGGCCTGGTCCGCGGGGCATAGGTGCCTGAGGCAGCCCCCACTCACACTCTTCACCTGACCCTTTCGTAGGCCTACCACATATCAAACATCTTTACGAAGAGTCCGAATAAACTTGATGAGACAGCGCCAATGCATGTGGTCTATGTGTAACAAAGACATTTGGTCTTCCAGTGCTAAACAATAGTGCGAATGCGTAGAGTGTAAGGGCATTGTGATAACTGTCTCTTTTGTAGGCAGCCAATTGACCTTCAACCCACTGTAGATACTGAACTTGGCACAAAACAAAGTATGGAAGACAGGCATGAAAGCAAAGGTGTTATATTTGTAAAGAGTAGTTCAAGGTACAGAAGAGTAATAAGTAGCACCAATGAAAACGATCTATATACTTAACAGTCGTATGCTAATGTGGGAACCTTCAATTTCGAGGGCTTTGGGATCGATCTCAGATATCACCCCTGCCTTTGTCCTCGTTGTCGTTGTTCACTGTCTGAGTGTTAGCTGTAAGGCTTTGACTTCATGGTTATCGAGCTTACCTCTGTAACTTCCTCCCTGGCTTCCCTCCTCTTTTTTGGCCACATTGATGTCATGGAAGATGGCTGTAGAGGGCTATCAGATTTGCGCTTGCCGGCGCGAACTACCACTACTTGCTCGTGCAAATTCTCGTCATTGATAGCCTTCGCAGTCGCCGTATCTAAAGGAGAATAAGGCTTTTCGGTGCTAGAATCGTCTGGCATGTTTGTTGTGGACGAAGGGGTAGGCTCGACAATGGTGGAAGCTGACTGTTTTATGGTAAAAGCATGCATGCTAGACTGCTTAAGGTGGTCCGCAACTTGCACTTTCGGTGGCCTGCCGCGGGGCTTCTTCGGGGTTGCTTGCGACGAGGACGTGGGAGCCTCCGGCGACATTGAAGGCGGAGTATCCTGTGGCGAGGGATGGGGAGTCTCTTGTGATGAGGAATCAGAAGGCAAAGAGGTGCTTGCGGCTGTTGCGGCCTGCTGCTTCTTCTCTGTCTTTTTGGTCGGAGGAGGGGTTGTTGACCAAACTACCCCACTCTGGTCCTACCTGGCGGCGAATGGCAGAGTTCTGGTGCTCTTGTACTGACTTGATGTTCGTGCACCTCAGATCCCAGGCGTTGTGAGCTTCCCCGCAGTTGCAGCACCTAGTTTCATTAGACATACAAGTACCAGTGGCATGCTCCCCAGCGCAATGGCCACACCGGACCGTAGGACTGCCGCAGAAGTTTTTGAAGTGGCCAGCTTCATAGCAGTTAAAGCATAAAAGCGGAGTGCCTTGAACCGGGATAGGTCTGGCCATGACAAATGGGTCAGCGCCATCACTTGGGTACATGTCACCAACGAGTTGGGGAAAACTTACACAACATCATAAGAAGTCCCCAGGGTTCTCATGGGGTTCTGGCAAAGCGCGAGGGCAATGGCAGGGTCGTATGTAGTAAGGAGGAGTCTGCCAAAGGTGACGTTGGCTAAGACGTCGGCAGGGAGGTTCAGTTCGCTGACGACGGATCTCAGATCGCGCCTGTTGCCCTAATGTTAGTGTTGGGCGACATCTCGGACGTGGACCATAAAGCGCTGTTTCACTGGGTAGCAGGCAGTTGACAAGCCTAGCGCGCTGCCAATTTGAGCTGCGTTCTTTCGGATCGCATTTTCCGAATCCCAATCTTTGACGGTAAAGAGTAGGCATGGACTTCTACAGCTGTTCTCATTGGTTTCCTTTGGCTGGTGATGATTCACATTGGTGATGGCGGTCAAAGGGGGGCCATATCCGTGCAAGCGTCTAGCATCTCCGAGTTACTCAAGTTGTCTTGTGCAATCCTCATGTTATCCACTGGGGTATTAAGCATGTATTTGATGACAAGCTTCTCAGCATCCGTGGGTTCAACCGATGAAGCCGTTCGGTATGCCATGCCTGCAACCATAGCGAAGGTGCCTTTACTTTTGGGCCTGTGGCCTAGTGGAAGCTTTGCGACAGGTATCAATTTGCCCAGCGTCCTCGGCATGTCGTAACTGCCGATCGGTTGCCTGGGGTACCTGGAGATGGACCCCGCACTCGTCCATGGCGCTTGGACAGCGGAATAGACTAGTGGGTCTTCGGCATGCATGAGCCTTTGCAAAACGAACAGGGATGCAATTTGCCGACCACCCACACCCTCTACCCCTCTACCCCTCTACCCCTCATTCCTTACCCCCACGACAAGTGTAATCAACGACGGTGACAAATCGCACGCTTCTTCACTCCATAGAATTGAGGGTGACAATTTCCGTGGAATCTTTGTGGCAACCTGCAATCGAGTAGTTCGCCTGAAAATCTCCGACAATTTACCCTCTGTATGGCTGTGTCTAGGTTTTGTAACGCGAGATTCGCATCGCAAAGACTAATCGTGAGATCCCACTCTCCTTTCTACGCCGTCAATGTTGGCGACGAACGATCCGTTGTAGAATCTTATGACGAAGCAAAGGCACTCATAAATGGAGTCAGTCGTGCTAGAAGTACGCAGTCTAGTCTTTTTATTGCCTGGGGATAAGAAATTTAAGTCTAAGATTGTTCGATAGCCAAGGGTTGTTGGTCCCGAGAAGAGGCTGAGATCACGGAGAGTCCTTCATGCAAGAGCCGCTGGATTCATAACAAGCAGTCTAGCTCTGCTACTGAGCTCCCGCCTGCTTCAGCATTACCTACTCTTCGTACTGCCGTGGCGACTCGGGTTACTCTCCCAATGAGACCTGCTGGGTCTGTTTCTGCTGCCAGCTCGCAGTCTGCCAACGACAATGAATTGCGCGAAGCTAAGAAGGCCAAGAAGCGAGAATTGGCCGCTCTGAATGACAACCCCTTGCCTGCCACGGAAGACGATCCTCTCCCCGCTATATGGAACGAAGAGGCTTTTTCCACTGGAGGGGATGGTTTTGTCTTTACCAGCTCCTGCAGTGCCATAGAGAAACTTCTTGAACTCTCTGTTCCTGTCTCCCCGGCACTAACATTATCTAGTCTCATTGGATTTAACGCCGTCTTCATCCAATGCGTCGCGGGAGGCAATCTCTGCCTTCGTCAGTGTGCCAGTTGGGCCCGGCGATTTGAGCTTCCTTTTGAGACGGTTAAGAAGCGATATCTCCGTCTCGAGCCATGCCTCTCTATGCGGATGATCATTATCATCAGTAAGTAGGTCGGGCAACTGAAGGACCGTACAACCGAAGATAACAAGCGGTTAGTTACTATTAAATCCAGCTCTTCCCGTTTATCTACTAATGCTTCCTTTAGCGACCTTGGTCTCCCGATTTGTGGGCCTGATGCCTACCTTGACGGCATGGTATAACTTGCTCTTACGGAGTAAATGCTGTAGCTGTTGTCTACTGGGGTCCCTGGTAATTGCCTTGAGAAGTGCCTCTTGGCTGCATCAGGTAAAGTGACTCACAGACCAGTGGCCTTTGGTACGAGTCCGGATTATAAGAACCCCTCACCCCCTCACCCCCTCACCCCCTCATCCCTTCACCCCATATCATATTCACTCTTCGCCGCATTACACATCGTCATCATTTTCACTCTTCAGCCACGGTCGTTGTTATGGCTTCCAACGCCAAAGAGAAAACCTACCTTCTCAATCTCCCTCTGGAGCTGAGGCTGCAAATCTTTCACGCTTACTTCAAAGTTGAAGGCGGATACGTTTATGATGCGAAATCCGATTCACTCAAGACTGCCGACAACCGCCCGGTTGAGCTGTCGCTCATGTCGACTTGTCGATCCATCGCAAATGAAACTAGGCACCTTCCGCTATCTATTAACACTATCAGATTCTCTACTCTCTATCGCGAGGAGTGGCGAAGCTTGGCCGGCTGCTTTAACATGGTCAAATCTTATTCCCGTATTTTGCTGTCGGACTTTGTTTTGCATATTGCTCATCTTATGACAGCGGACATGCTGGCGCAGCTTGCTTTACAATATCCAAAGTTCGAATCACGGCTTAGGCTTAATATGGTACGACATCAGGACTATATCGCAGAAGTTGATGAGTTCAAGGATTTGTACAGATCGGGTGAACGTGTGTCCTCTGCGGAACCTGGGGGCGAAAATCATGCATACAACATGAGGTTGACCTTGTGTCCCTCGATTGACATCATCTTGGGGATGTATGTCCATGAAGGTACCCTAGAGTCAAGAGAGTATTCCTCTGCCTTTGCAGCTCTTGATACCGAATGCACTTATCATTTGCGAGAACTTTGGACTGGAACCTCCTGGGAGATTGACAGTGGTCTTTCTTATTGTCTGCAAATTTTGGCCGACCATAAGCCTATCGAGTTTGGCAATCATATGGTCAAATCATTTCCATGCTGGACCGGAGAGCGACCTATCAAAGAATTTATAGGACTTGGTTTCAAGCCTTGGGAGATTCCCTCAGAGTCGAGTATTTTGGATGCGATGAGGCTCTTGCAATTGAGCGATGTTTGGAAGCTTCCAAACATGTGGCATTATACCCCCAATTGGCATTACGGAGACGATCTGGCCATTAATCGTCTAAGGAATACCGACCCTTATGCAGACCGGCAAGACGAACTTCATAACTCTTATGGTGTACGTTGCAGGGAAAAGATCCGGTTCTCGGCTGTCGCCAACTCGATTCGCTTCCTACAACGCCGGATTAGTGCCGACCAGCGTACTCACATTCGGAGCCTCGTTTTGTATGAGGATTTGCCATCGGTCAGTACCCCATCGTGCCACATGCTGGGTCTGGCACCCTTCTTCAAAGAGAATCCGTTGCTTCGAGTTGAGCGCCATGTCGACTGGTTGAAGTGTACCGGTGCAGACATCGATAACCCGTGGAACGTTGCAGCCCATTTCCAGCTTGGGTGGGATACCAAAGGGAAGCTATGGAAAGGCGAGATAACCCTGCGTTTGGCCCATTGGTTGGTCGATGCGCTTGCTATAACGGATGCGGATATTCCTGCCGAAGCTTTCACCTTTATACTTGAATCTGGACCTCATGTCGACTACTGCACGGATATATTCCAGCGATTTGTCCTCCGAGACGTTGTATGGTACGAAGCATTCAAGGCATTAACACTTAGCGAGAATCTCGACCTAGACTCTTCTGAGTGGGAGCAGGTACGCTCGATTTTGCTCCAAGATGAGGAGGTGGAAGCACTGGGTCACTTGATGTACAGGACGTCGCCGATCTTGCGTTGTGACTTTAACACCGGGGTAGCTTGGGACTTTGAAGAGGTGGTGAAGGACACCGAGGGGCTCGACAGTCGTGGTTGGTTACGAGTGTGGCGTGAAAGATTTGCTGAAGGGGATTTGCCTGGACGAATACTACTCCCTTCCGACCTTACGTACGAATCACAGGTGGCAGACTATTATGAGATCCAGACCGAGGATGACTATCTTCGGCCCAGAAGGACTGACGGGGAGAGACTCTCGTAGCAAATGGCTGAAAGCGCAGGTATGTTTAGTTATCGCTCGACTTCATGATCGGTAAAGGCCGTACTTCAACCTGCACGGCATAATTGGGAACACAAAGTCGGACAGGATACCTTCTTATGGTCATCTTTGAGACGAATACTGTTGACTTGGAATATCTTACTATTGAAGAATAGAAACAAATTAATACGCAAAGTCTTGGTGATTTCTTGTTGACCGCTTAACAAAAGTTTGTCCAATGCCCCAATCGTCTTGAGTAAAGCACTTTGATGAGATCCAGGTAGGTCAGATTGACCATTCTCAACACAGGAAGTTCCATAATCAATTCTTGGGTCTTCAGTTCGTTCAATAGGATGGCCTAGTAGTAATGAAACTGCGGAAAGATATGGGTAGCCGTAGGAGATAAGGTTTTGTAGTATTCAAAATTACGATTGGAATAATCAAGTTGTTTCCTGGTATGCGGCTTACTTTCCGAATCTTTGCATCACCCGAAATTAATATCAGCAATAGAAGGTGAAAGCAAGAGTTCAAAGAACAAACCTTGCGAGTCAAATGTGGCTCAAGCTTAACCACGGGCAACGTTATCCTTTCCAGTAGCTATGCTTACTGTGCATCGGATGCGTTAACGCAAATAAGATCTAACATCCGACTTGCCAGTATTCCCAATTCGCGCATTATTACAGGCAAACTATCAACCTTTATTAATCTGTTGGATAATGTTACTAGACGCACAGCATTTTTGTGACTTTCCTATAGAAGTATCCCTGTGTCGTTCTTATAGTAGCCAATTAGCTTCCGAACCCAGACTACAGGAGTACGCATACCCTGGACCTATATGCGCTGCTAGGGTGTTTAGCTCATTCCTTCATATTCCTTCGCTCATGAGTTAACCCCTTCGAGCAGTTGCGATTATACACAGCCGCTATCGCAGGAATACTCCCTTGTTTTGTTGTATTTAGCCTGATAAATTATTATCGTACAAGCCTGGTGATGGAGCGGTGTGTTGCTTCACACTCGACTATAAATCCCGGACCTGTCCGGCTTCCAAACTACGCCAACCATCCTCATCAACTCACTACACTTTTTCACCATGTTGTTCTCCAGCGTTATTCTTGGCCTCGCGGCGACAGTCTCAGCCGTCGATATCCGCTTTTACAGCAACAACCAAGGAGCCTGCTACTCGGGCCCATGGATCGGCTGCCCCAACGCAAACCCCAACATGTGCTGCACCGCGACCGGTCAATTCTACGCCACTGTCGGCATCGTCGCCGTACCTAGTGACTGGACGCTCACGGCCAATGGGTACAGAGGCGCTGGTTGCGAGAGCTGGCAGCAGGCCGCAATTGGCCGCGGTCGCGATTTCTGCCTTGGCGCCACAGGATATAGCATGAGCGGAGCGTTCTACTGGTTCGGCGACGGAAGAAAGAGATCTACCGACCAGAAGTGCGAGGGTACAGAGAAGGCGACCCAGCTTGGTTTTGAAGATGGAAGTGTGTACGACATTAGCGACTTGTCAGACAATGACGTGGAAGAAATGGTATGTCCTGACCTTGAACCAACCTTGCCAAGAACAGTGTTAGCTAACAAGACGTAGTAAACCTACTCCTACCTCAACTGGACCAATTGCCCGACCTATCTGTTGTAGGTATCGATTATACGAATGCCATGCTAACTGTTCGATAGTGTTGCTCTTGCAAATGACGGAACAGCCACTGAGGATTTGCCTCACCTCACTCCCCTGCGCCGAGTCAAGTAATGGAGGTTAGCGTCTACATGGGGGGAACTACTTTGCGCCAGGCTTTACTAGATAGCCTTTCATCTCAATAGAGTGTGCAATGCTCACGCAACACATCATATTGGTTACATATAATCACACCAGAAAGAACGAGAAGTGACAGTAAATATGTACATATAACGCTAGCTATCTTACATGGAAAAGTCTATGAGTGCCCAGTTTATACTACTACTATCCTGCCTAAACTCCTGCGTTCCACTCAAAAACTCGTTCAACCATGTCGTCTCATTAATCGGAGATGAAAACAAAGTAAGCCCAGGAAAGTCCCACTCAAAGACGAACTGGTCAGGTACAAACGACTCCAACTCACTATATCCAGAAGGTATCGATTCATAATTCCTTGGCTGGCCTGGAATATCAGATACTGCGTCATCCTGGCAGACCTGTGCGTCTTGGTCTAGCCCCCGCTGATATTTCTGGATACTCGTCTTCAGAAGCCGAAGGTATAGCACGCTAGTACTTGATCGACTGTCATCTCCAGCACCCCCAGCCGTGGCTTTTTCCAACTCGTTGAGTAAAGCGCCCGCCTTCGCCACAAGCTCATGGCTGTGATTCTCATCTTCATCGGGGAGCAAGGCGGATAGCTTCAGCAGTAGGAGACAGCAAAACGTGTTCTTAGCCCAGACAAAGTCCATGGCATATCGAGTACTTTCCAGGTACAGACGTGGCTCTTGAATGGTTATATCAAGGTGCTGCTTTAGCGACGCTTTGGTCATGAACAGTATGTTCTTCTGTACAGGCGACATGACGTTCACATTCTCCACGCCTGCAGCCCTGACCGCACGGCACAGAGTCATGTTGTCGGCCCAACAGCGCTGAACTGATAGGTTTGGGACGAACCACGGCATGGCGCGATGATGGGGTTGTGATATGCGCATCCAATCGTTGAACCAAACATCAATGTCGAGCTTAGCATCTCTGACCAGGTCCATGATCTCCTCGTCACTGAGATTAGCGCGCTGGGGCAAGGATGCGTAGATCTTTGCGCGGAGAACATTGAGCTCTACTTGGGCGAAGAGATAATGATCCATCCCGTTGGAGAAGGGACTCTGCAGCAGGATTCTACACCTACGTGAAGCCCCTCTGAATTTGAACGTCGGCATACCACCAGCATCCACATGTAGAATGTAACTCATTACCAAGAGGTGCAGCCATACTCGAGTTTTCCGCATTCGCACGAGGTTATTCTCGTGAACAGACTCGCAATCATTGCTAGACTGCGCTTCACCCAAAACAGACTCCGTCACCAACGTGTCGTAGGCTTCCGGAAATCCAAGATCTAACGCCATACGTGTAGCAATTGATACAAGAAGGGCTCTTTCGCCAGCGTAACAAGCTTGAACAAGCAATGCCTGTACAGTCTCGAGGCTCCCCATAGCTGGATTGACAATGGCGGCGTTGAGCATGCGCTGGGTGCTAAGCGCCAGTGCCCTCCATCTGGAATTCGTTCCGTGGAGCACACGGCAGCCAACCGAGCAGATGGTGGTAAACAGCAACTCACTCCTACTGCGCACGGCCTCGATTGAATCGTATCCCGGGTCGAAGATGGGAACATAGCGGTCACAGCCAGAGAAGAAGGCGTTGAAGTAAGTTTTTGACTCGTCGGCCTTGAGGTCGGTATCACTCCAGATATTTGTCGCGGCTGGAGTTTCGGCTTCAAAGGATGACCGCGGTCGCTTTTGTGGTCTTGTGAGATACAGCGAGGTATCTGGAGAGCTGGTGCTGATGGACATTGCTATTTGGGATGGGTGGGTGGGGATACCAGGTACCTGTGTATACTCAACATCGTGTGGAGTTCCGAAAGTGTCCAACGAGGCGAATTGGAGAGGTCTTTGAGTCTCGGTCAAGTAGGGACTAGTCGAGGTGTCCAGTGACACTGATGTTTGTGGCTGTAGCTGTGACTTGAGGAGCTCAATCTCTCGCTCCAATGCCTCGATCTTTCTGCTCCGTCAACTCATTAGCCAGTGTCCCATTGACCATATCAATGGCTACAAACAACTCATGAGCCTCTTTGGGTCTTTCGATAAAGTTGCAAGGCTTCTGTATCTGTCGACATCTAAGTGATGAATTAATACAAGCTACTGCAGGTATGAATTGCGAGACGCCTACCGAGAACACGGTCTTGAGCCATCACATTTGACCTAACACGACATCAATGCCCCGTTTACTAAAATCCATGCTCTCTCTTACACACTTTGCTTTGCCGGCATGAACTGCAAGCCTTCTTCAATCCCAGTTAGTCAATGTGAGGTAACCTGTTTTGAGGGTTTGTAGGTATAGGAATGACTAGATACCGGAATTCGTTTCTTGCGAGCCCGCGGCGGTGACGACTCGTGCCGAGGGTGCTCCACTGGACTATGAGACATCTGGAATATTACTATATTGGGTTGTCGTGTTTCTCGAATTCATCCTCCTGCGAAAGCGTCCTGTCTTTGGCAGATTTGCATGAATCGTGCATATGCGGGGATGGTGAAATGTCTTGTCATTGGTGGTGCCTCAGGCATTCCGATTGTACCTGTGAGGTATCCTAATCTTCATGACCAATTTAGCCAGCTATTTCAAGATCAATAGGTGTTAAAATCATCACTAGATATGATACGTCAAATTAAGGAAGCATATTAAGAATACAACTGAGATTTGTGTGGTAGAAAAAGGAAGAAAAAAGAAACAATAAAGAACAATGCGCTGGTACCTGTCAGTTAGCGGGCCTTAACCCATGGGGATGTTCGGCTAGCGGTCGGACTTTGTCAATTTTCTCCGTGAGGGGTTCTTCAATTAATCGCATCACGCGCCAAGAAAACATCGGCTTTGAGCACAATTCTCCGAAATGGTCGTCCAAGTTCCGGAGAAGAATTGTTGAGCCCGATGCAGCGAGTTACTATTAATAAACCAATACAGTTAAAAGAGACATGATCCCCCGTAGTAATTATTCCAAGTCTTCAGACTCACACTCACATATTCTTGCTGTTGAGTCCATACTCATTTGAGCTTCATCATGCCTCAACGTGAACGCATCCCTACTTCATGGGCCATTGACCCCGCCAGCGAAGACCAGAGCTCCAAGCCATCGGTTCACCTGCGCTGCAACGACACTACTCTTCCCTTCGAATTCTCCTTCGAAGCTGTCCGTCCAAATGTCTTCCGCACAACATTCACTTCCCCCACCCACCCTTTACCACCACATCCCAGCGTTCCTCGTGCTGAAACACACCTAGAGGATGTTAAGCCAAGCGTGACATCGACGGAGAAAGGCACCAAGATCCAGATTGGAGACGTCGTCGCTAGTGTCAACTACGCTGGAGAGACGCCGCTGCTGTCGGTGGGCTTCGACGGACAGGATCCTATCCTCCAGGACCTCGCCAATAGATCCTACGCCGTCAACGGTGATGGAGTCGCGCATTACACCCAGTACAATCGCAATACTTTCCACGCTGGCCTGGGAGAAAAGGCTGCACCCATGGATCTTTCGGGTCGGCGCTTCCAGCTATCAGCAACCGACAGCTTCGGATATGACGTTCACCGAACAGACCCTCTCTATAAGAACATTCCCCTCCTGATCAACGCCACACCACAAGGATGTGTTGCCATGTTCTCAACCAGCCATACCAGAGGTGAATACTCCATCGGCTCTGAGATGGACGGTATGTGGGGTTTCTACAAAGTCTACCGTCAGGACTTTGGCGGTCTCGAGGAGTACATCATCACAGGAAAGACTCTGAAGGATATCGTCCAGACGTACGCTGAATTGGCGGGCTACCCTCTGCTTGTTCCTCGCTGGGCCTTTGGCTATCTTTCAGGTGGCATGAAGTACTCCATGCTCGACAGTCCTCCTGCCGGTGAAGCTCTACTAGATCTGGCACACAAGATGAAGGAGCATGACATTCCCTGCTCGGCTTACCAGATGTCATCCGGATACACCGTGGCCGAGCACCCACCCAAGAACCGCCACGTCTTTACCTGGAACCACCATCGCTTCCCCAACCCTGAAGATTGGATCAAGGAGTACCACAAGCTCGGCATGCGCCTCATCGCCAATGTGAAGCCCTACCTCACCGCCAGCCATCCCGAGTACGAGAAGCTCAGGGACGCTGGCGGCCTATTCGTCGATCCCCACACCAAGAAGCCAGCCGTCACAAAGCTCTGGAGTGCAGGCGGCGGCGAGAGAGATGATGGAGGCCACATCGACTTTACTTCTGCTGCTGGTTACAAGTGGTGGTATGACGGCATTAAGAGGCTTGCCGAAGAGGGCATCGACTGCATGTGGAACGACAACAACGAGTACACCATCCCCGACGACGAGTGGGAGTGCGCTCTCGACGTTGGCAAGGATTCCCTGCAGGTGCCTGAAGGCCTTGAGAAGCGCCCCCAAGTTGGTCTCTGGGGTCGCAGCCTACACACAGAACTCAACGGAAAGGCCTCGCACGATGCCCTCCTCGCTGTCAACCCTGATGATCGACCCTTTGTGCTCACACGAAGTGCCACATCTGGCACTCTTCGATACGCCTGCAGTTCGTGGAGCGGTGACAACACCACAAGCTGGGACAGCATGCGAGGCTCAACTGCTCTGTCTCTCACCGCCGGTCTTTGTCTGATGCACTGCTACGGACATGACATCGGCGGCTTTGAAGGTCCGCAACCTTCCCCTGAGCTTCTCCTCCGATGGATCCAGCTAGGCATATACTCCCCTCGCTTTGCCATCAACTGCTTCAAGACAGGCGAAGACAACTCCGTTGGTGACGTGATTGAGCCCTGGATGCATCCATCCATCACCCATCTCGTGCGCAAGACCATCAAGCGTCGTTACGCTCTGATTCCTTACATCTACTCTTTGTCTCTGGAGAGTCACCAGAGTGCTTCGCCCCCGCAGAGGTGGCTTGGATGGGGCTACGAGGCTGATCCCCAAGTCTGGAAGCTCCTCGACGGAGAGACCCAGTACTGGCTGGGTGACTCGATGCTTGTGGGAGGAGTGTTTCAGCCTGGAGCCAGCAAAGCCAAGATCTACCTCCCCAAGGCCTCGGATGACGACGAGGGCTACCTGAACCTCAATGCCCCCTACCAATACCTTGAGGCTGGTCAATGGGTTGAGCTCGATGCAGAGTGGCACGGTGCAGGTATTCCAGTACTGGGCAAGGTCGGCCGAGCCATCCCCGTAGGTCGTGACGTGCAGGTACTCTCTCCCGGAGAGAAACAGAACGTAGCAAACCTACCCCTCGACGACTACCGCGCCGTTGAGATCTTCCCTCCCCAGAAGGCATCGCGCGATGGAAAGTGGCACGAGACGACGTGGTACGAAGACGACGGCACGTCGGTTGCCACGAAGAACAGGATCTCTTCTTACACTGTTGCTTATACGGCCACACAGTCTGAGGTCAAGGTCAAGCTAACAAGAGATGAGTCTTCTGGGTTTGAAGCGCCTTGGAAGAGCTTGGTGGTTGTTCTGCCACACGGAGATTTGAGGACGGTAGTGAGTGAGGATGCGAAGGAGGTGGTGTCCTTGGGGATTACTGAGGAGGGGCGAAGACGATTTGAGCTGAAGTAGAGTTTGCGCAGAGAAGATTTGCTCGGTGATGGACTTGGTTCCTTTAATTGAACAGGTACGGATAGAATGAGAATTAATAGCTGCTTTAACGTGCTCAAAAGTCCCTGATTGAATTCGAATACATGGCCAATGAGCGTTCAGAACTATGAATGACATGGGTGTGAGCATAACGAAGGGGTGTGTGCCGGCAGTGGAGGGGCTAGGGCAGTGGAGGGGTCAGGCTAAGAGAGGGGGCTGTTGGCTGCCTCAGGCATTACACCCCACATTCTCAATTACCAGTAACAACTTGAGCACATCTACGCAGCAAAAGTTAACTGGCCTCTGATTCTTTTTCGACTTCAGAATATAATCCTATCCTCAACACAAGCACCCTCGCTGCACTTGATGCAAAGATCTCCGCCTGTTTGGCATTGGTCATTAGTCCCACACTGAGTCCAACGGCAACGGTAAAGGCACATATCATGACCAGAATTGCTGCTCGGGAGTTCATGTAGAACAGGCTGGTGACTGCCAATAAGATAATTGCGACAATCAGGTTGATGAGAGCAACAGTTATCAGGATTGACCGCTCATCAAACCGGACGATGTGACTATGGACGTTTCTAGACTCGTCCTGCTGTTGGCGCAAAAATACAAATGTCGGTCAAATATCTTGGATCAATCAGAAGTGCAGCCATCTTCGCTTACCTAACCTGGCCAGGAACCTCGAAGCGTCCTGGATAACGGATCAGTCTCTACTGGAGTCTTGAGGGAAACGAGGTCGGTTTCATTCAGATACCTTTCGTCTTTCCTCATGCAATTGGGTACTCCTTCAGACTGTCTGGATCCAGCGGTCCACCCTAAAGCTATTCTAAATAAAGATTCTAGCGCTCACTTACGATACTCTTTCATCTTGGTTCTAGACTAGCCAACGAGCTCCATGATTTCTTTTGCTCCTGTCTTCCCGTCCTTGGTCTGCTCAAGCATTACTTCCCATGTCGCCGCAGCCTTGTCTTAATCCTAAACTCATGGTGCCACTTCCCGACAGCTTCTTGTCCCATTTCTTGAGTAGCTCCTCTATCAACAACGGCTCAGACTGGATATAAAGAATATTTCGTGCACTTGTTCCATCCGACTTCCGGAAGATGAGGAGCTCCTGGTCACCATCTGAGGCCATCAATGACGACAAGGCCGCGAACCCTAAACTTTTTGGCTGAGAATTTTGGCCGGCATGTTTCTATAACTCTCTATTTCCAGCCATTGATGTGCGTTTTCTTTTTATACAGATTGACTTGTGAAGCAACCATGGCCAGACGATGGCGTTGAGAGGCAGCTCCGCAATGTGAACTTCCATTGCGCAACTCCTGACTATGACATATTAATTAACCAAGCCAATGTGACGTGTTAATCTTTATTAGAAGGTGATTGGGTTGCATGTGTGTTGTTATTCTTAGCTACAGTTGGCCGTGGTCAGGCTAGGATAAGTGGAGTGTATGCCTCAGGCCACCACTTCCAACGATCTTATCGCATAACAAATACAAATGAGGCTCAGCCACCGAACAAGGCAACCGTCGCCTTGATCTGTCTCAATCTAACTCCACACATTCCTGTCACATTGAAAACGCCACGTGAAACATAATGGAAAGAGCAAAGTTTCCACAGGACTATGGTTCAGTACTTAGAACGCAAGTAGAAGTTTCCAAGACCCATGTTTTTGAACTAATGGGCACACATCCCATGGTATAGTCCCTACAATCAACGAGTAGGAGTAACACCCACCAGTTAGACTTTTGAAAACCCATCTAATTAAGAATCCTCAGGGTCTTTTTTTGCCCCGGGCTTTCAGTGGCGCTGGAGATCTATGCCCTCCTCAAGGTCGTATTGGCTCTACAGCCTTAGCCCACAGCACATAAGCTACCATTCATTCGCGTAGGAACTTCTTCCACCAGCGGGTCTTTAAATTGGACGAGTTTTGACCATTCTCTTGTGGAAGTGTTAATTTAGTGTCTTATAATTCTACCTTGCGTTTGTGCTGGTTGTAATAACGGTCCTACATCAGTTCTCTGTGCTGCTCTTCCTTCTGAGCCTAATCTGGCTTCGCCGGTTCAAGTGTATTAATTGCGTCTCTAATTGGGTCGCGACGAACTCGCTCAGTGTCACGAGTGTGGAAAGAGTACACTATCAATGCAACGCCAGCGTAGTTATTCTGTCTTTTTGATGTCAATTGATGTAGTAGGTAGGAAGCTTACTATTATTAATGGACTCTTCTTCAGGCCTGGCCAATTCTTGGCTGTACTTGCTAATCGATCTAGCAAGATAGAAATCTGACAAACCAGGAATCAAGTTAAGAACATTCATGAAATGATCCAATAAGGAGAACACGTTAAGTCCGAACATGAAGTCGTTGCGAAACACAACGTCCACCAAGAGCTCATCAAGAACGTAAAAGTTGCAGCATACAGCCCGAGCTGAGTCTTCAAAAGTCCACGTCGCGTTGTGAACGATGCCCATAGTAAAGACTTTTGAGCCATCGGCTAACTCAAGCTCGAGTCGGTGTCAAGGCTCTTGATCAATTGCGAGATTACTTTTCTTTGCCCAGTCCGCCGACACCAATGTGACATTAGAGCCAATGTCGATCAGGGCGAGAGCGGTCCTGCCGTTTCACAGCCCCCAAAAGCGCTCCTTCTCATTTCCTACAAGGTTGACGCAAAGACGTACTCAAAGACGCTGGCGCATTGATTCCTCGACATGGTCCTGGAATGTCGTAAGAATCTTTACAGCGCGTGGGAATGGCCCAGGAAGAATGAGGTCACTTGTACACCTTGGAATAATCCAGCAGTCCAACATGTACTCCCCCAACTCTGCATGACATGGAATGGGACTTTGACAGTGCCTGGTGATCAAACTTGTTTTCCACCGGGTAGCTGAATTCCATTCAGGCACCCATACTCAGGCAGAGGCCGACCTTGTCGACAGATTGCGCTGAAATGGAGCTGGATTTAGTACCAGTTTTAGGTAGTGCGTCCACTTAATATTCTCCAACTCTTGCTCCTACCCTGGAGTCTCTTGAGCCGCTGGAGAATTGTATACCATGCCTCCACATCTTGGCAGGCGTGGCATACTTGGACGCCAACGTTCATAAAGCAGAACTGGTAGAGGGGTGGTGGGTTATAATGAAAAGGTCATAATGCTTATGAAGAAGTGTTCGATATAGGGCAGCCAAATCCTGCCATCGGTCGTGATTGAGCTCCAAGTCCGTATTAGTGCTCAATAATTGTGGATTATTGAGTTCGATGTATTTGATTTTATTAATAAGCATCCCTACAAATATACCGTTATATTCTGCTATGAGCTAGTCTTGCGGGAGTGGCCTAATCCCTGGTTGATGCATTATTTTGATGCTAAACCTATTATAATTAGATCATCATAATTAGATGGAGGCCAAGCGGGGTGTGCCACAGGTAGAGATAATATATTTGCCCTTGTAGGAGGACCTTTCCTTGACAAAATATGAGAGACGGGTCGCCCAGCGTTTCGCCTGATAACCGTCTCGGTCCTCGCCTTTGACTGTAACTCTCGGTGCGGCCTGATCACCCCTCGCCCCGTTGTTGGTGTCTACCCACCGCTTACTCTTATTGAGTTTCGGGTGTAACTGCGCAAGACTTATAATAAAGATTAGAGATTTGGCTGTGTGCGAGGGTATTGTTTACTAAAACAAGAGATGCGGGTGAGTAAGTCTAAGTGGTGGAAATGAGTTGAAGTTTAGGACAAGGTTCGAAAAGAAGGAAATTTGTGTATTTAGAGGTTCTCGGCATTTCGGACCATTAGCGAAGACACTCATTTCTGGCCCAAGTCCTGGCCAAGGACGGATACATGCTACCCAATCAATTCCATTTATTGTTATCTCGAATAGATACACAACTACTACACATAGATAAATCAGGTTGTAGAGCCGAAGGCCTTCTGGATACCCTCCAACTCTTGCAAAGTTAGAGGGATGATAGTACCATGACGAGGAGACACAGGGTACTTGTAATCCTTACGAAGGGTCCATTTACCACTAGTCAGATCGTTCGACTCGAGCGGAACATAGCCATTGCCCCCAAATTCGTCGGCCAACAGAATGTATCTCGGACCATTGACGTCCTGGCAGTTGGTCTTGAAGATTGAAGGCCCCTCGACCTCTTGTGTCCCAGCGTTTTTACCGATACAACTAGCGATCCTCTTCCAATCTTTCAAATCCGCATTCAACGAGGCACTACTTTCTTCGACGATATCTGCACAACCATCGATAGTGGCCTTTGTGAAACGATAATAGACTCCACTCTCCTTGATTACGGTAGAATCAATCCGGCCGTGAGGTGGATCATCTTGCCAGACTTTAGGGTCGCTGAAGGTGACGAAATCGTTGGTAGTGGCGTAAACCATACGTTGGTACTCGATGGGATCATGGTTCGGGTTTTCTTTGTTGTTGTAAATGCCAGAGGCCCAGTAGACAACATATGTCTTCAGATCCTCATCATAGTAGGCCTCAGGAGCCCAGGTGTTGCCGAAGTTGTCTGGTGATACCTGAACATGACGCTGGGCACTGAGCGTCACGAGATCTGTCGATTCCCATATCTCCAGATACCGGCTGCCAAAGCGCTGGGCGTCACCCCAGCTCGTGCCACAACCAATACAAAGATCCGTTGCAAGGATGTAGAATTTGTCACCTTCATGTGACCGCATTACAAAAGGGTCACGGACCCCACGGTCGCCCTGGGTGGATCTTAAGATGGGCTTGCCATTGTTGAGCTCCGTGAAGGACAAGGCATTGTTTCCGTTACTAGCAGCCATATATATCTGCTCATCGCGGTTGCTGAAGTAGACGAAGGCATAGCCCTCGTACTTGGAGTCACAAGCAATTCTGCTTTTGGCAGTTGCTGCTCTTGCTTGAAGATCAGGGATGGTTGGTGAGCCAGAGGTGAAGAATGGCAACACAGCTAAAGCGCTGAGAATGATGGCTGGGTTAATGAGGGACAGCATTGTGAAAGAAGATGCGATGTGTTACAGACCAAGATAAAAACACAGAGGGTGACTGCACAATACAAGATCATTTATAGTCATCTGTAAGGTTACCATGAGGTCCTGTTTCATCTTCCGATTTTACATTTTTGGTGATCTTGCCTCAATCAAACAAGCTCAGAGTCTACTGATTCGAGCGCTTCGAGAGATATAATATGAATCTCGTATTGCACTTAGACTACACTGAAGATCGCCTTCCCCACACTAACCCCGCATTTTGTTCCGTGCTTGGGCGCAACCTTTACATAACCGAGCGAATAGCGTCTTATTCTATCGACCTTCTAGCTCAGGCCAGGAACACGCACGCGCCTCTTTATTGCCATCTGACCCTGAACGCACGGTTTTCGATTGCTTGCAAAAGATCCCTGCTAAAACTTTAACTTGTCTCTATATCTTGATGTAGCTTACGTTTCAGCATTCGATAGGATAACTTGTTGCGAGATAAAACACTATTTTAAGTCCAGTTAATCCGCACCAATACACATCTGATATCATGAAGATTAAAGTTGTGGGTCAATGTAGCGTAATGTAAGAAAGGCAAGCCGAGGATAGACAGATGACTTCCACATTAAGCCTGTATGAAAATCAAGCTCCAATATGCAAGGCCTCTATTGATGTATTGGTTTCTTTAGATTATGTCAGAGTCTTGATTTTCGCCTCGGTGATTGTCAGTGCTGCCCAGCTGCAGAATGTAGTATCGTTGTTCACACACCCCTGATTTGACCGCTTCAGGAGGTTGGGCTTGTGAGCATGGCCTTCCTTTCCAGGGGTCTCCTTCAGGTCAGGTCAGGTCATGTCGCGGACTTCTTCGGATACATCTGGTCCTTTTTCATACTCCGGACTCTATTCCAAAGATCATTAAAAAAAGCAAGGCTTGACTTTCTAGATGTGCTCTTTAGGGCGAGACATTCAAAAAGCCACGGATCATCTGAACTTCGTCTGTGCTTTCCTCGGACACCCACTTGCAAGGTCTGACGACGGAAGTGCTCTTAGTTAAGGCAGATTGCAAGAGGAACCTGTCGGTACTGAGGTTCTGCTTGTTTTCCGAGTTGTGTGCCCGCTCACTGCGGTTTCTTGGCCTAGTATGGCACAATCGCCCTCACCAGATCGCCAGTGGGCTATCATGGTGCCATCAATTGGATGCCCGTCTAGCTTAGGCTATCAATGGCAAATATGATGCCAGTCGAAGGTTAGACCCGACGTCACTAAACGGGCTAAGTCTCTAGCTTGAATTATATGGCATCGATAGCATTGACACCTGAGGAGAGGTAGCCGCAAGAGAACGAAGAGACAGTGGTGATGCTGGGGAGCCTAGCTACCGCATTGCAGAATAAATGCTCGTTGAACTCCCCAATATTGCAGAAAGGTACTGGCCGCTCATGGAGGAATCAGGAAACTGCCGCGGTACAGCTTATCAAGGCAAAGAATTTGCTTTTGCAAGTGTCCTTCTGCATACTATTGAGGGAGAGGATACCCCACCTTTTGCGTGTAGTTTCGCAGACATTTGTCAAGAACATTGTCCGTTCATACAGTCCTATCTTGAGGAGCACAACTGGCTCGAAGGGCGAGGTCAAGAGACCCGAAGCATTACATAACCTTCCAGCAGCGAGTGGCAGGTAATATTGAGGGTCAGAGACTTTATACCACTGCCAAATGTTATTGGTGAGCCAACCCTTTCCTTGCATCGTCTAGTGGCTATCGTCGCCGACCACTGAAGTCTCTCACTTCTTACTAACCCATGATTGGGGCGGGATGGGGCTGCCTGTATTACAACCTGGTCAATTGATTCGCATTGTTCTGGTAGTACAAACTCCACTGGTCATCAGGCCAGCAGGAAGCAAACAGATGCCCTTTAACATTATAGGATTTTGCCATTATATATGATATGATGTACGGGGAAGCATTGAAAGTATCGGAAGTAGGTGATGTATCATCAGAAACGGCTACTGGAGTTTCTCAGTAGCCCATATGGGCTCTGACATTGATCTACACCACGCGGTCGCCAATGCTGTTTATTCGTATTAGTCGTGATTTTTATGGCTTCCTAAGACACTCATACACAAAAGTCTATATACTCTGTAGTATGACCTTTTGTTACTTATTAACTTTCAAGATTAAGATTTATACATAACTGTAAAGACTTTAGCTAGGTAGCCTATAAGATAATATGTAATCTTAGAAATACTTACAGACTAGCCAGGAGCCTCATCACTTCAATGGCAAAGCCGCTGTCTTCAGACAATACAGGTCGGAAGGATCCTTAGAATTACTGCTGTACTATTTTCCAAGCCACGTAAGATTTAGATGCTACAAGGTTTCGTATGACATCCACAACGTCAAGCACTTTCTATTTTTTTTGTTGCTGACCGAGGAAACACCAGTACAATCCAATATATGGAATTTATGCTAATCTCTCCTATGGCTATTCCTGAAGTGATCTAACCGTCTTCTCATCTTGATAACTGTCTTAGATGCATCATATAGTAACATACATAAAGAGATAATAATAATAAGCACCGCACAGATTAAGGGTCCGAGAATCGAGAAGACAGTAAAGCCATATGAAGCTGCTTGAAAAGAGTGGTTCTGGCCAAGAGTCTCCGTATCAAGCTCAACCTGCATCGACGTAAGCACGACTACTATGTAGACAGTTGTCGCAGTAACCCATCCAAGATTCGCCATGACAAATGTTGAAGATCGATGCCAGCGACGCATGAAGCCTGCTGGGTTCCGTTGGGTAAAGTAGTAGATATAATTCAACCTGCTTAGTTGTAGCTCCTTGTGATGGAATCGTGGGTTGATGTCCAGATAGATATTTTGAGTGTCCAATTGTTGTATGAAGCTTATCCAGTTGGACCAGGAAATATCGTTAGGGAGGAGATACCTCTCCTTTGCTATAAGTAGGTCACTTTCGTGCCGGATCAAGGCAGCATAGGAAAATAAAAATCCTAGTGCGACCTTATAGAGCTCCCGTCGTTCACAGTCTTGAGTTTTCTCGTCAATGCTGGTCGAGCATGTACAATTCTCAAGACAGCAAAGGAAATCTTTCCAGACAGTGGGCTCTAATAAGAACCGCGGAAGAGGTTTGATAAAGATCTTATTCGTTGACCATATAAGATGCATGACCATTTTCTCTGTGATGATAATCTCTCGGTCTTTCCCAATTTGACTATGGAGGGGTCGCGGGGGCACAGGACTCCCTGCAATCCATAGCCATCGATGTATTCTATTGAGACGTTCAATATCAAGCTCTTTCTCAAGGCAGCTCAAGACATGGCCGCTTGGAGAAATCAGGTCATAAGAATCGGCGCAATGAGATGCAGGAAAGAGACTTAATAGTGAGCTGGTCCTCTGGTCTGAATTGTCGAGTGGGGCTAAGAGCTGTATGGAAAACGGGGCCGACTGGAATTCAATTAGTTCAGACCAGATATGATAGACCCAAGGTAAGTTACTTGACTCCTGGGTGTTTTAATCTGTCTCGAAGACTCCGTTTGTGCCATTTTGCTACCGGGAGAATAGGTTGACTTATAAGAGAAGCAAACTAAAATCAGTTAAGGTATAAAAAGGTTAGAGCTGACTAAGTAGCAAGACGCCGATAAAAAGGTTTCGTACTGTTTCCGCTATACTTGTCAATGGATAATCCTGCAAGCAGTGTCATCAAGAACGCGCAGCGCTATTTAATACCTTGCCCTCTTCAGTCTGACATGTCTTACTACCCCGCTCTAGCCGGCGCTTAGTCTACGAGGTGATTGGCAGGTTTCACAGCACATTCTGAGGACAGTTGCAAGCTTTGTAGGCTCGGGGATTTGTCGGGCCTTAGTAATTCCTCAATTGTGCAGGATATTCTCAGCTTAGAGCTCGAGGAGAGGTTGAATAGGGACTTGATATTGCACTCAATCTTTAGTCTTTCTTGAAATATTTAGGGTTCCTAAGCTAAACACTGCTTGGCTACCATAACTTCTCCTCTTAAACTCAAGATAACCTCTAATCCCCTCAAGCAAGCTCCGCCTCAATGATACTCTCAACCGACTGAAGCGGCCTCCAGATCTTGAGCACCCTCAATCCCACACTCTCAACCAACTCTCTCCACTCAATCTCCGTCCTCTCCTTAGCACCCAGACACGCCATCATGGTAATATCAGATGTCGTCACACGCGCAAGGGGCTTGATGCTGCTGACAAGGCTCTCGTGAATGAGGAGCTTCGAGTAGCCCGCCTCCATTGCTTCGGCGAGGTGCTTGAGGATCTGGCGCGCTTGCTTGTCTTCCCAATCGTGGAGCACGTTGTGCATGAAGTAGGCTCGGGCGCCTTTGACGGGTTGCGGGGTGAAGAAGTCGTGTGGGTGGACGGATATGGTCTCCGCGATGGTGAGTTCTTTGAGAATGTCGGGAAGATCTTGCAGAACCAAGCTTCCATCAGGGATATCAGGATGTCGGAGATGAAATTTGGTCAAATCGTGGCCTTTGCTACCACCGACATCTACAACTAATGGACGATCAGGTTTGGCGTCGGCAACAAGAGTCTCTGTCGGGTACACCTCCGGCCAAGGCGTGAGGTTATACTTGGAATGACTCTCCATAGCATCGTTGAACTCCCTCGCCGCGACAGGGTTGGCACCCAGCGACTGGAACAGGTTCTCTTTTGAGCCGTTCATGAACTGCCAGTTGCAGTCATTGGGATCTGTGGGGTTCTTGTAGGCGGTCTCCTTGAGATATCCAGGCAAAGATCGGAACATGGGGGCGTTGACGAAGCCATAAAGGCCGCCGTAGACATTGGCGAGGGCTTGGTCAGCTGTGAGGGCGTGGACCCAGGGTGTAGGCTTGTAAATATCCTCAGCAGTCTCAATGACAAGATTTTGACCTGAAAGTTGTCGAATCATGCGTCCTACGAAACAGTCAGTATATACTCCAATAGAGTGGAGGGTATGTCTCACGAATTAGCACAGGGTCCGTGTTGGTGAGCTCGGCCAATTCAGCACAAGTCTTCTCACCACCACCGTTCGCAATCCACTTCTCAAAAACACCAGCATCGATCAGAGTTTTGACACACGCCGTCGTAGCCGGGTTAACCCAGCAGTGCTGCCAGACAGTATCCCACGGCTTCTGAACCCTGCTTACGGCCAGAGCAAGCGCGTCGAGGGCCCGAACGCGCTCAGCTTCATTGGCGAATGAATTGGCGTCAAGGCCATCAAGCGCGGTGATGAGATTGTCTGCGGAGGACATCTTGGGCTGACGTAACAGGGGATGTGTGCAGTACCAAGAGGATGCGTGGAAAGAAGCTCAGAGCGGAATATGATATGGGCCGTTCTTATTCATTGAGCTGCATGGCGGCTGCTGAATGGAGAAGATCTTCCGGGGTCATCCACTGAAGATGGAGCAGTGTCGACAGCATTTCCAGGTCAATTCCGTCAAGACTGGCCTGTGCCTCAATGGTTTTGGGTCTAGTCCGCGGAAGGCGATCCGTAAAGTTGTACTCCATATGATTAACCGTATGGGTATCAAGCGGAAACGAGCTAAGCATGGTTGTCGTGGGCCGTTAATCCCGCTGTGGAGTTTCCGAGGTTACCGTCACATTCGCCTGTAGCTCTGGGGAAAAACACATTTTTAATCCCCGATTGATACACATATTTTGTAATTGATAAGTCGTTTTTCCAGCGATGAGATCTTTAAATTAGTTAATGATATCTCACTCGCGTAAAGAAACAAATGGTATATGTCTTGATGGCACCATATCGCCACATGCTCCACCTTATTTCCACGCCAGAAATCCTTCTGCAGGTTATCGCTACGCCGCAGAAATAATCCTTCACGCAGGATTTAATCCCTGACACTTCTCCTGGCACCTGCAGCAAAACCAGGGAATTGTCGCGAAGTGCGTTATGCAGCTGCCTGAAAGGAAGTTCCATGCATTTACCAGTAACTTGGTTCAGGAACAGGAGGGCTTGAACCAGCGCCATGGTACAGGTGCTGTCGGTCATACCACGTAACATTCTCGCATTGTTTTGCTTTTCTCATCTGGCGCATTGGACTGATTGTCGCTGTTTGTCTAAGACTCCAATCCGTTGGTTCATTTTTCTGTCTCTAAATTAAGCCCCACTTAGTAAGACCGTCTAATACCCGCGAAAGCCGCGGTTATTTGATCCGTCGCGCGATAACGTCCCATGTGATACAACGAACTCGGTTGTCTTTTGAATTCCGCCCTTATCCGATTGCTTCAATCCCGAAACCAACGGAATATCATCGACGCTCGAGCCCATCCTATACGATCCATTTTCTGGGTCAACGTCTTCTTGGTTCGCGCCCAGCTTGTCCCATCTCCCGCTCGATTGGCCACTGAGCGCCGCCTGTTTGCTGCTCCCTGTCATTCGGCTCGCACCTCGGCTAGCGTTTGCAGTCGTCATTTTACCCTTTGCCAAGCGGAATATTGGACCAAGGGTGGGTAGAGACGCGCAAATGAGAAGGATGCAGCCTTCTCCAAGACCGAGGATGTCAAGAAAAGGCACAGGATCTGTCGAAGTTAGTAATTGTAAACAGATGCATGCTGAGATAGCTCACATGTTGGGTTTTCGGCAAGCACCAGGAAGATCTCGCCAAAGATTGTCAGCTTGTAGATAGACAGTATACACGCCATGAAACTCAATCCCAGCGCAATTGACACTAAAATTCGGTTCTTGAGTGGCATATTGAGGCGCATGATGAACGGAATCGGATACAGCGCGAAAAAAGCGTCGAGAAACGCAGAGTACGCCGAAGTAAAGTATCCCAGATCGGACATGACCTTGACAGGAGCACAAGAGCCGCCCTTGATGCTCCTGTCCCAGCCAAACTCCACCGGATCGCATTGTTTGTACCACCAAACCGAGGTAGCCAGAATGCACGCCTGCGAGCTGAGCGCAAGGCCCCAGAATAATATCGTCGTCTTATGTCCGTAGTCGAGAATTCGTTTGAGTGTAGCAATGATAGCGAATTTCGGCAGCGAAAACGTCCAGATCAGTACAGAGCTGATAATGACGTTCCACTTCAAAGCTTCAGGGATCTTGGTCGGATCGATGTCGTCTAGTCGTCGACCGAGGCCGTAGCTTGTGCCAATGGTGATCATAATGCAGGTGATAAGCATGACGACAACACAAAAGACAGTAATGAAGTCGTCCCAACCAAGACCACCTCCAACTTGGCCCCGACCGAAGAATTGGCGCGCGGAGATCCTAAGCGCAACGACGACTAATGGAAGTTAGCAGAGTTATAGCGTCGAGACTAAGATTTTCTACCTGTCGTCACCGCAAACATTGACCAACAGGCCTTGTCGGCAATGACACCGAAATCTTTAACGTCCCACAGGCCCATGGTGTCTGATATACGGAGTATTTTCGAATTCTGGGTAGCATGACCACAAAATCCCGAGAGTTTGGGCGGGAACGACGGGTTGGTTCATATATACATACAGTACGGAGTAGACAGGTCAAATCCTGGGGGTCGAGGATCTGCAGAGGGTCCCCGGTCCGCGTTCCTGGTGATCATGTTACAAGCTAGTACAGACCTGCAGATTCTTTTGCAGCCCTGGATGTCAAGATTTTACCTACTCCACCAGGCTTGAATCCTCCCGCCGCTTGCTGCGAATTCTTGTTGTTTCAAAGCTCATTTTCAACCTTGGCTGAAGACTGTTTTGAGTCGTACCACATTTGAACATACTGACGTAAATAATACTTTGTTTAGCTTTAGTGCGTTGAACTACTAATATTCGTAGTGTGGCTAAATGTAACCGCGCAGTCATAGCATTAAATTATGTCTCCAACTTTTCTCTACAACTGAGCATTGACGATAAAACCTGGGCTCGCTTAAGCAAAACAAGCCTCTTTCAAATGGAAACATAACAATCACATGTTGGCTTGCCTCGTCGACGAAAGCAGGGGTGCGGCAGGCGGGACAACTTTACCTCGGTCATCAGCGTATCATAACCCAGTTCCAAGAGGCGTAGGTACAAGGACCATCATCAGGCCTTGGCTGGTTGTTCCGCGCCCTTATCCGCATTGACAATACTTTAATCAACCCGTTACAACAGGGCGGTCGTGCTTGATACTTCTAGACGTATTTTTATTGGACGCTTCGTGACCCGACCTTGAATATCTCGCCAAGTGCTTTGTCCTTCCATTGATGATACACCAACCGCTGCACACAACACTTCTTGACTACAATACTGGCGTGAAAACCGTCAACAAAAAGACGTGGATTACTTTGCCTGGACCAAAAGTAAAGGACAAATTCCTATTTCTCCCCGGGAAGGCTCGAACTTCCGATCTCCCGATTGTCTAAGTGATAACAGTCGGACGCTTTAGCCAACTAAGCCACAGGGGAAATGTTTTGACTGGCGGCGAGTTTCTTAGTCTACACTACATTGGGCTAGTGTCTGTCGATCAAAATCAGCCTTCCCTACTGGGAGTGTTTGAGCTCTCGTCTAGAAATTTATATTTGGATGATACTCACGGTATAAAGATAGAACAGAGTATCCTTTCACACAACAATGATTGGTGAGCTTTGTTTCTTTTGTTACTTTATAGGTCCGAGCGTGTTAAATATTGATCCGTTGAATGTTAAGGCAATAAATTGTGAAACGTTTAATCTGGAGATTCCTCCCCCGACCTCGGTACGCAACGTTGATTAAAATTGTCTGTCATAAACAGCATCAAACTGCCGAAGAGAAAAGTTACGTCTATCACTTTCTCTCATGCGTGGAGGAATCCGGGAAGCAAAGATAAGCATCAACTTTGGCTAAGAATATGATATTGTGATTAGCAGCTACGTTCACCGAATTGAGCATTTGAAGAGGTTGTAAGAGCTCTTGTATTGAGCGCACCAATTAGTGAGCCGTTAAATACAATGGCCCCGCTGACATAATCGGCCGAGCTCAGCCAATCGCAGGGCCACGCCTTGTGCCCTATATTAAATTCGAGCGGGAATAGCCGAGCCAATAAAATACAGTATATCATGCTGACAGTAAGCCAGCAGACGAAGGATTCCAGCCTACAAATCTGACCAACAAATGCGGTTCTTTAAGAAGCTAACAGGATCTATCTATGGTAAGATTCGTTGTATTTAAGTCGGGTACTACCACCTGTTGAGTTTCTGCTGCTCCGAGTCTGCTTACTCCCTTGTAAACTGATTTGGCAAAAAGCAACCGCTATTAAAAACTGCAGCTGACTTACGAGAAAATACAAAGGTATGGATTTTATTACTGACTTGTGCTGTTGTAAAATGATATCAGAATTGACCTAATGTCAATGTCGAATTAGACTTATCAAACCCGCCTCGTAACCTTATATCTCGCCAGATCCACAAAAATCATCCATCATGTATCACACCTTCTTCCTCCGCGCAGCACAGATCATCTCCCTCACCCCCGCCTTCTTCGGAATCAACCTCGTCACACGCCCCGAAGCCACTCTGCAGCAGCTTCAATTTCCCATCCCCGCAGACCCTCAGGCACGCAAGCTTGTTCGCGGAATCACCAGAATCTATGGGAGCAGAAACCTCGTCATCAGCTTCCTTTTCTTCAACATCACTCTCACGGGGGATACTCATCTTATAAGCTTGGCTTATCTTGGCGGGGCGGCGATGGCGCTTACGGATGGGTTTGTGGCCAGGTCGGTAATGGGTCATGGGGAGTGGCAGCACTGGCCTTTTGTGCCGGTTTGTATTGGGTTGATGCTGGGTCTTCAATACTCGTAAGCAGCTGCGCTTATTTGATCGCTGGTATTGAGAGGTGGGTTGTATGTATTAAGTATTAAGATCTATCTCTGGTTCCTTATGCTTCTCCAACACAGACCGTTCAACAGCCATTGAACCTCTAACTTAAGCCCTCTTCACACCACTACCCCTCGGTACTCTAAACAGCCAATACAGACCCAACGCACCAGCAACATTCGCAATCACATACACCCACAGAAGTCCAAAATGCCACCACCGATCAGCGTAGTCAATGTTAAACCTTGCCAGAAACTCCTCAGTCGAAGCGAGCGAACAATATTGGCACGTATCGGTAGAGGAGCGGTCAACAAGGTAGCCTCCAGCGGCGTCCACGAACGGTCCCATGAAGTCGCCACAGGTCAAGTTGCCAGGAACCACCATCTGTAGGATCTCGTTGTCGGCGCATATGACTTCAGATCCGTATACAGCTGCGGACATTACCCCGCCCACGATGTATGTGCCTGGCGAGACGTAATACATGAATGTCCAAAAGGTAGGGATGTCGCTAAAAGTGACGCCAACACTGTCAAATGTTAGTAAGAATAATTGTGTTCGGAGGTAGAGTGGACATACCCGCAGAAAGCAATGCATAGAAGCCAAAGTAGATTCGCAAGAACACCCGCCTCCTCAGCTGTGCCAATACAGACGATAGCAAAGTGAGAAAACGTGCTGGTGAAAAGCATAAACATCCATAGGTAGAGAAAGACGAGGAAGCCTCGAATATGCTGATCGTCGGCCGTAGTGTTCTGAACGAAGCCGACGGGATAGTACCAGCAGAAGTAAATAATAACAGCCATCAATGTGTTCCAAACTGCTTCGACGAGGATGTTGGAGATGATGTAGGCTGTGACTGGGTCAGTAGAGTCCATATAGGAGTAGGTGGAGTAGTCTTACTGTTCCAGCGGTAGATCTTGGATGGTCGCTCACGAATTTCGTACAAGGAGCGCTGAGGGACAAACATGGGCATGATCTGGTCGTTGATGCCCTGGAACAGAACCAAGTACATGAAGATAGCATAGAGCTGGTTTTGTAGACCTTGGATGGTATTCTTTGCCTCGAATGTGAAACCGATGTAGAGCGACTATGATGGTGTTAGACAATGCAAAAATAGGTATAAAGTAATGGCGGGTGATGGTAAAGCAGAGGGTAAAAAGAAGGAATATACATACCGACAAGACAATTAAAACAGTCTTGGACCAAGTATACGCAGGTGAACGCCAGAAATGCTTCCAAGTGCGAATCAAGACCTCACGGAACTGCGTCATGAACGGAGCCACGAACTCCTGATGCTGCGAAGCATCTCCATCCTCGATATCCGTTGGAAGACTGGAGGAAAGGGAGTTGAGGCGCTGGAGCTCCTGCTTGACATCCTTAAACTCAGGAGAACTCCTCCACACAGCGTGCCAGTTAATGTTCTCCACTTCCTCCTCGTTGGACGGCTGGATAATGTCGAGCATGTACTCGGCGGGGTTTGCGTTAGGGGGACAAGGAGGGGCGCCGTTTCG
The DNA here is from genome assembly GCA_025948275.1 of Fusarium avenaceum. Lineage (NCBI taxonomy): Eukaryota > Fungi > Ascomycota > Sordariomycetes > Hypocreales > Nectriaceae > Fusarium > Fusarium avenaceum. The sequence goes on from CP109669.1 coordinate 658,974, forward strand.
TTCGAAATACTTGAGTAGTGTCTGTGATTGATTGCCGAGGTCTGAAACGTTAGCTGGGAGTTGGAGGATGTGGGGAGATGGTCTTACCGCCAAAGTAAACTGTCTTTCCTCCTGGAGCAAGCAAGAGAAGTCTATCGAAGCGCTGGAATAGCATTGCTGAAGGCTGGTGAATGGTACAAAGCACAGCCTGGCCACTTGCAGTGAGCTTCTCGATAAGATCGCAAATGGCCCACGAAGTCTGCGAATCAAGTCCCGAAGTGGGCTCATCCAGAAAAACAAGTAACTGAGGACGCGCCGCAAGCTCAACACCAATAGTCAAGCGCTTCCGCTGCTCAACATTGAGTCCCTCGCCGGGCACTCCGATGACAGCATCCGAGAACTCCTGCATATCAAGCATGTCGATTACCTGCTCGACGTAGTCCAGCTTGTCCTGTCGTGGGATCTCAGCGGACTGGCGTAGAAGGGCGCTGAACTCGAGGGCCTCGCGGACGGTCATGGTGTTGAGGTGGAGGTCTTGCTGCTGGACGTAGCCGACGCGGTGCTGGAATGAGGCGTCGGTTGCTTTTCCGTCGATGTGGGTGTTTCCGCTGACGACGCCCATGGTGACTCGTGTGGCGAGGACGTCGAGAAGAGTTGTTTTACCAGCGCCGGATACACCCTTTTTGGTTAGCATAGTACTCGTAATTGTAAGATCAGACATACCATCAATGCGGTTGATAGACCAGGCTTGACCCATCCGTCTACGTTATCCAGCAGACGCCGATCTTTGCCCTTGATCTGAATATCGTAGCAGAGATCCTCCCAGTGGAATACAGATGCGCCTGCAGCGAGTCCACCGGTAGCATGGTTCGTGCCCTTCTCAGCAACAACGGGTCGATCAGTCGCTTGGGCTTCAGCATCGCCATCTTGAGTCTTTTCGAAAGTCGGTGGCATTCGTCCCTTGCGGAATACGAGGACCTCGCCTTTGCTCCTGGGTGGCTTTGCGTGCTCTGCGGCGAACATGTAGAAGATCAAGAAACCGACAAGGAACGCAAAGAGAATGCCGACGTTTCTGGGCCATGTTAGATAATGGGCTTTGCGTTTGCTAGGGATACATACCTCCATTTATTCTCGTTGTAGTACTTGTATGACTCGTTGATGAACCTATCGCCATCCACCATTGGTGATCCAGGCATGGCACCAACTACAGAGCAGACGTGTGAATCAGCAGGAAGGTTTTCGTAGCCAGGACCTTGAGGAACCATAGTCGCACAAGGAAACTGTCGGTTATGAAATTCATTAGCCATCAACGCCTCAAAGGCATACGCGAGGGGATTGATGTAGTTCATCCAGCGTGACCACCCAAGCATGTAATCCGTAGGCATAGTAAAACCGGTATAGATCATCATTCCGAGACTCAGAATGGATACAGGAATCATGGCTTGGTGGGTTGTTCGCGTGACGCAGGCCAATGTGCGGTAGATACATGACATGACGAGCGTGGTGAGGAAGGATGTGAGGCAGAAGAAGAAGAAATTTCCAGCTTCGCGACGGAGATGGGCCATGAAATAGATTATGAGGTTGAAGATGATCATGTTGACGGTCTTGTAGGGGAGGTCGATGATGTAGCTGGATATGGCCTGGGCGGATTGATGATAGAAGGCATAGCGGTTGTGCTTTTCAATCACAGGACGTTCGGCGTAGACAGTGAGTACCTAAACACGTCAGTATTGGAGAAACACACAAGATGCTAGCATATTACCTCGAGTTGACTTGCAAAGGCGTTAAAAAGCAAGGCAAAGAAGATCAGTCCACCGCGATAGTAAAAGCTAGACGAGTCATCCTTCAGATTAAAGAACATACTCCCCAGCACCAGCGCCATAATCAAATTGAAAATGAGCGACGCAATAGTGAATCCCGGATCCGCAAGAAGTCGTCGCCATCCTCTCCACAGCGTAAGTTTGATCTGTGCCAGAAACGAGATGGTGTACGGGGACTTGGACCGCTGGTTCTTGAACTGCTCTGCCCGGCGAGACGTCTTGTACTCGGCTAGACGCTCGGCGCGAGGGTGGTTCTCCTCGTATGAGGCGATTTCTCGCATGAGTTGCTTGCGATGCTCGCTGGCTTGCCATCGCTCTGTGAATTCCTCGGGGGTCCGAGGGCGGTACGTTCGAAACCAGGCTTGACTCGTCGTTCCTGTGGACTTGTCATGGAGGTGAGAAAGTCAGGCGTGGTTTGGCGATCGGGACCTATTCATGTCAGTCTGCGAGTGGGTAAGACGGTGGTTGACTTACACTCAAAGCCGAGACTCTCAAAGTAGTGCTTAGCCTCATGGATTCTCCCGAAGAATATCTGATGGCCTTCGTACAGAACAGTAACGCGATCGAACAACTGCAAAGCGTTAGCTCCCTATAACTACATATCGTGTAAGGCGAGTGAATGGGTTTACCTCGTAAGCTGACTGCGGGGCTTGGTAGATGGCCACAGCCGCCGCGACACCAACAAGATCAGCCTGAAGACGCAGATTCCGGCAGAAATTAATGGCGTTTCCACTGTCCAGTCCACGGGTAGTGTTATCCCAGCACTGAAGCTTTGCTCCTGTGAGAGCAGCCTCGGCGATACTCACACGCTTGCGCTCGCCACCACTTACACCCCTGATGAAATCGTCACCCACGCGTGTGTCAACGGTGTGGCTGATGCCGAAGATGGCCATCATGACATCGCGCATCATGGTGTCGGCTTCGGAGCGCGTGACGCCCCCTGGGACGTGGCGCAGGGAGTGTGCGCTGGCAGCGAAGGAGAGGGTCTCGCCGACTGTGAGATGGGCGAGATGGCAGTCTATTTCGGCATTGTAGAGGACGTCTCCTCTGAAGGAAGAACGTATGTGGTTCTCGTCGATACCTGGATATTGTCAGTGAGGTCTTGTGAGATTTGGGGATGACGGACCTCGGAAGTTCATGTAGGCGTCTGGTGATACCTCGAGACCTGCTGTTTCTCCAGCTATAGTCTTGAGGAGCGTCGAGCATCCAGATCCAGGAGGTCCCAGCACAAGCAACAGCTCTCCCTGCTCAACAACACCCTCAAAGTTGCGAAGAATATCAACTCGTCTTTTCTTCCCGCCCCCGAGAAGACCGACGACAAACTTCACAGCATCTACTGGATAATCCACAAATGTCTTTTGGTGTTCCGCGCCGGTACCCCATCCATAGACGTTGAGGTCCTTGAAAGCCACACCAAGACTCCGCGGTGGCGCCGAACCATCTTCTGCTTCGACGAGCTTGACAAAGGCTTTCACCCATGCCCGTGCATCGAAACTGGATGAGCTGGGGTCTAATCTTGTGCCGGGTCTTGGTGAAAAGGCGTGTAGTTCGGCGTCGGCTGTGGTAGAAACTCGTGAGAGCTGGTGCGCGAGAGCACTAATGTCATGGTTCATATTTGACGCCGGCCTGTCTAGAGGGTGTTCTTCTCCAGTGGCGTCTTTCATGCTGGCGACTGTTGAGGCTGTTCCAAATTCCTGCTTGTTGTGAGGCGTGGAAGCCCCTGTTGTGGCTGCTGTCATTGCGGCGGTTTGGAGTCGGGACACTAGACTGCTTGCAGATGATCTGAGTAAGTCTCACGACACAGAAAAGGGCTATATAAGTCTTTGTTAACAGTCCATAGCCCAGCGGAGTTTTGCTAGACAGTTACAAGTCCGCGGCAGTAACTTGTGCTCTCTACAAGCAAATATGGTGAAGTTGGGGAGCACAAGGCGGAGTTTCAAGATCTGGGGATAAGGTCAGAGAACTTTTCGATAAAGCGGAAGCGAACATTACTCCAGACCCGGTCCCCGCGGTGCAATCTCGAATGCAACAATTCCTCCGACCCCGGTCGAGTGGTTCTGTGCCATTTGCTGTCAGATCGAACGGAGTCGGATTGTTATTGGTTCAGATATCCACTCACTAGGGGTGTCCGCGGGTGCCCGAGAGAGCTGACAGTCTCGCTTATGAACAGGTCCCCTATTTGGGAATCGCTTACGGGGACGTTTCTTTTTTTAATTGTTTCTTAATGTGAGTGCGATGTTTGCTACCTTTAACCGTACTTGGCTTCATTATGCTGCGATAAGCTTACTCAAGACGGAGGGCTTTCTTGATTGAGAATATTACTTTGTGATTGCCGGTGAGTCTGGCGTGATGTGACGAAAAGAGGCTAAAGATGCGAATGGCATTGTGTCTTTCTTTTCGTCTTATCGTAGCGTTGGACTGATTGATACAGTGCCACGTAGACTCTCGCTAGTGATTGGCCTCGTGCTTGACCCAACACAATCGATGCAAGTTCTAGACTGATTCGATTGAGCTGTAGCGGTGACCATTTATTGACCACACTTTCCAGCTGCCAAGAGTTCTGGACCCTTGTGTCGCTGATAAGCTGCGAGGCACGTTTTAGACAATTCGATAAGCACCTTCGGCAAGCCGGTCCGGTGCAATGGTTTTATGCTCGTTGGTCTGACTGTGCATGAAGTGGGACGATAGTCCAAATCAGGAAATTCCTCCGCGTTGAGGCTGACCTGACTGTTGGAACTACTTATTCACTGCATGCACACATGAACAATTAAAAATTTGAAAGTATTCCTCACGCTTATTACCCCTCGACCGATTGCTTGGAATTTTAATATGTGGCATAAGCACATGAGCTTCAAGCATTGTTGCTTGCTTTTCCATCACGTGGTGGCCCGTCATAATGGGTGGTCGGTCGAGGGTTACTATACACCTTACTCAAAAGTGCCCAAGTAGCAAAAGATTTAATGTAATGTAGATGCCACGAATGAGCGGCTGCGTTATGGTGGTGATAATACTGCGGATGACGCAACTGTTCTTGCTGCTGTTCCGACTTTCAATCCATCTTGAGTGGTCGGAACCAATGACGGCAAATCTGAAAACCGCAAGAGGAACTAAGCTTTCATATGCGGACTTTGATTAAACATTAAGTTGCATATCATTAATCATGGCGGACTTTTCTGTCTTTTAATATGAACCAGGCCGTCCGTCAACCGTTTGCTTGGTCTGTCGGAGGAATTGATTGCCGAGGCGGGGGCTATTCGTCCGACTGCAAATCTACGTAAGCGCAGAAGTTTCAAAACTATTATGCCGATTCAACAATTGGGCAGAAATCCTTAGAACACCCTGAAATGTGAGTAGGAACAGTACAGATACATCGACTGGCTTTGACATGTTCTATGCTGGCTGGAGGATGAGGTGCAGCGAATCCATACAAGGGAAATACGAGACACTTTAGAAACAAGCAACCGGGAGCAACATAACGATTGATAAGAGCTAGATAAAGAAATTAGGCGTGTGCTAACTACTCCCCATCAGCCCAGAAACGTTCTAGCGCATCCTGCCGAACCTCATATGCCCAATGATGGCACGTCTGATGCACCACAGGGCTCACGTCGCCGCCTTCATCATCCTCTTCATCGTCCGCAAACACGGTTCTTATCCCCAACTGGACATATTTCTTAAGTAGAATGCGTCGCCAGCGCCCTCTTGCGCCTACACACTTCTTCCAACGGCTTATCTGACGCTCATCATCAGCGCAGCGACGACCCATCCAGAATCGGCAGTACCATTGGAACCAGCCTCTAATATCGTATTCGTGGGCGATCCAACCGGCTGCTTCCCACTCTTCAATGCTTTGTCCGCACGACACGCCGTATTTGTTGACTTCGGGATTGTACGTCGTACTAGTAAGATATGTGTCCACGTCTAACCCAGCTGTCCAAGATGACGGGAGTTCCCTCCAATCATCCTGCACAGTTATGCCGAGACGTTTTGAGAATAGCGGCCGCCAGTAGGAACCACCGAAACTTCCCTCACGGATGATCTCCTCGGGGGATTTGTTGGGGCGGAATTCAGGATGCGACTCGAAATGGAACGTCCCATCAGCTTCGCGGACTGCTTCGTCGGCTTCAGGCTCCCACGATGTCCATCCAGCCACGATTGACTCCACATCTTTTGCAGGTTCGGCCTTCGGTCCAGAATCTGCTTCTAAAGTTGAGGGAACCGACTTGGTCTTTGAAGTCCGCCCCCTCGTCGTCCTCACGCGTCGAGCAGACTTGCGCGTAGATGCGTCACTATCTTCATCCTGGTCATACGCTGGCTTATCGCTCGATTCTGCTATACGTCTGGAGCGTCTTGCAGGGGGACCAAGGAGATCGACCTTTCGTTTGACGCTTTTGCTTCTGGTGCTGGATTTGGTGGAAGCAGGTTCAATTTGCTGAGCTACAGGTTTGATTTCCTTGAGTAGAAACTCATTCTGTTCGATGTTCTGCCGTCTGCGCGCTGCAAAATCTGACATTGGGAGAATTAACGCGAAGCGATTATTCGTGTGAAGTTCTAGAAGGCTGCAAATGGATGAATTCCTTTTTGGGTTACGCAGCGAATGTACTACGTCATAGCGGTTCAAGGCGGTACAATTCCGCATCTGATCTATCCAACAGGAATTTCGATACGTCGGCAACAGTGCAAGAGTAGATGCATTTGTGTCGTAGGTCATTCGAAATATCTATCTATTCTCGTATTCATATTTAATCATAGCTTTGAGAGAGGTGGAGATGTATCAATTGAATGTAAGCCAACCATCGAAACCGATGTCCCCTTCTCCACAGACAACATTATATATTATTCAGGAACGATGTTAGGTCTCATATGGCTTTCTCGCAATTATCGGCAAGTGTATCTAATACAAGAAGAAAAACTGTGTCGCTTAGCAGGCTCAATACCTTAGGTACAAGGGGAGCCCAAGAGGGTGAGCTGACTGATTTGAATAAGGGTTACTCCGGTTTGGGTTGACGATTGCTGGGCGGAGGCTGTAAATGTTGGGCAGCGCTCCTACTAAATCAAATCCTTCCAAATTGAGTAAGGTAGTTAGTTCAAATCAGATATCTCAATATTCAAATCAAACTACTTTCATACTCTTATTTATTTAATTTTACTTGACTTGTAGGGTTGTATATGAGGATATTTCTTTTTTGTATAGGGTAGATTGTTTTAAAGGAGGAAGAAAAGGAGATATCTTATCTAATCTTATCTAGATCTGATATCTAATAATGGCATCGATTACATAACTCTCAAGTCAAACCATATAAAGTAAGGCAAATTTGATCTCTTTGCATTAATTCCGAAGGTTATTAATTCAATTCCTAAAAAGTCTATTTCAGATTTGACTCGTTGGTAGCTTTATGTTGATTGATTTTTCATGACCATCGCCGTGCTACCTTTCGATCTGCCCACTCCCCACAAGAAAGAATAGACCTTGTTCTAGCTGGTATAATTTATTGCGTATCTTCAGTCTCCATCTATCAAGATATTCATTCGCTCAGCAACTTCGTGTGATTACCCAGCTAGACTCGGCCAAGTCTCAATGAGATGCGTATGTGCAAAGTACGGCAAATGCACTGTACGGGCCGTCACGTACTATGTAAGCAAGTCAAACGCGTCGCGGTACGTGACGGATATCCCCGATCCGCGTCGTGACCCAATTTTTGCTTCGCTTGCCATTTACGACGAACCAGAGAATCGTGTCTCCATTGCCGAAGCTAATATCCGTACATTGTCATGAATTCCCACACAGACAACGACGTACTGTCAAAGTACATCTGCGATTTGGAACTCAATGTTGGTAGAATGATCCAGGATGTTAATGCAGCGAAGCCATCAACACTTTGTCGGGAACGTCCGGCATCGTCCTTAGGCCTGCTCGATACAGTACCAGCAGAGCTACTTCTACTTATTCTCAACCTTCTTGACTTTCAGTCGCTTTCCCGCGTCTCATGTGTCTGCTTTAGAGGCAAGATAATTGTTGAAAGTCTTTCATCTTATCGACAAGTGATGCGGCACGCGCCGAAAGTTCTGACAGCATTAACGAAGACCAATCTCATCAGCCGTTATCCGGCTTCTTTTATTCTTCACACCCTACAAACATGCCGTTGCGTTTCATGTCTCAACTTTGGTGCTTTTTTATACCTACCCTCCTGCGAAAGAGTCTGCCTCGAGTGTCTTTACCAAAACCGTGGCTTGTGGATGATAACGACAGCAACTGCTAGAAAGTGCTTTGGTTTAACGCAACGCCAACTTCAAACTATTCCAATCATGCGCAGTATCCCTGGGACGTACTCTGTTAGAACTCTAGAGAAGACGTACCGCAGAATCTACCATCTTGTCAGCGTGAGGCATGCCAAACAGCTGGGCCTTGATGTGCACGGGTCACTAGAAAAGTTGGCAGAGTTCATGCCCGCCATTTCCGCTATAGGCATACGCCCAAGGGAGTTCTACGACTTCAAGCGGTATCACGAGGCCCCTCTAGAGCCCCCAGGTTGCGACATGTCAAAACTGCCAGAAAAGGCCAATATTGGAAATGATCGCTTCGCCGGCATGGCAAGCCTCCGTGTACCATACATCTCAGGCTCTGGCGCGGATTGGGGAAATCTTTGCCGAGGATGTAAAGTTACATACAGGCATTTTAGGGGCGGGTCTCTACTCTCAGCTGCTATTTTGGAATCATGCCCGCCTGACGTGCACCCAGATCGTCCCCTATTTGCATCGACAACAAGATATTATTCTCGTGATGGGTTATTGGACCATATTAATAACTGTTATGGGATACGGGAATTCCTTAGAAACGAGAAGTCGCTGATTGTAAGCCATGTCAAATATTAGTGACGTACGTAATAAGCGAGATGGCCAGACGAGCGAACTGATCACTACCGTATATATCTTAAAACCCGTCACGGGACAACCCTGTGTCAGTTCTGGATTATAACTTCTGAGGATAGCTCGGGTTCAGAAGGATCTAGATCGTACATTCGGACCTCTATACAGAGTGATATCCTATCTCCTGCCAAGCTTGAAGCGTCTCCAGCTACTAGGAGTAAATTGAGCTGATTACTAGTAAGAAACAACAGGAAAAGACCTACATCAGCCAGCTCGTCGCTGATTTGAGCTGCCGTATGTACTGACCTCCCCAGGACAGACTCTGAATGCAGCAATGGCGGATTAAACACAGCAATTCCAGGCAAACCTTAGGCTCGGACAGCCAGTCCCTCAACCGACTCGCCCTAAGCCTAAAAATTCCCACACAGGCCAGAGGGCCATTATGAAGAAGAAGCTGCTAAGCAGTTTGAATTATACCCTGAAGGCGTTTAAGGCAGCAGGTAAGATGACTGAGAGTTGGGATAATGGGTTACAGAAGACAGTCACGAACTGACCTGCGGGTCTTGCTTAAGAGATTGAGATGGGACGGCTGATATACGCTCCTGAGACGCCTAATGCTCCTCCTACCAAAACGGCTTCAACTGGGAGTAATACCAGGACCGGTGATACAGAACCGGTCGAAACCGGTTATCCATCCGCAAACTGTTTTCTGTTTTTAGCGCACAGACCACGTACGGGGTGTACATAGTCATGGTTAAAAACACCGTGGTCAGTGTATCTTGATGACGATAGCATTGTCCCACGTCAGCCAAGGCCAAAAGCTGCCGCGTTAAGGTTGGTGGGGAAATCACTCTTACGCTTACGATACCCCATCCAGCACCACACATCTCTCTTGTGAAGACATTTTTGAAGATTCTCAAGTACAAAAATGGTACTATACTCCTACGACGGATTTCAGATAAATGCTGTAACAGTACTGCTATCATTGAGATTTCCCGTTTATCCTTAGCTAATGTCTTTCGGCCACAACTCCGTGCTCTAGTAGCTTACCAAGGTGCTGCGTCTGTTCTCCGTGCAAAATGAAGTTTCTCTCAGCTATTGGTTCTTTAAATTGCTCCGCGTTCACGGCGAAAGATTAAACTGCTATGTATCGTATCCACTACCTTCCTTAGAATTCATCCTTCCATGCAAAATATTGGTAAGTAATATAGGTAGTGAAAACGGCGACTAGGTACGCTCCCATACCGAAAGCAGACGATTTGTCTGACGTTATTACGGCATAGGAAACGACACTAATGCCAGTCACAACGAGTATACCAAAAGTCAGCAATAGAACATATCGCCAATTCAACTCCTCATTGATGCGGATGCCCCATCCTATAACCCGCTGGCCATCCACGCCACATCTGCGGACTAATGGCTCAGATAGCTTTTTGGGAAAGGTGGTAATCCAAAATTTATCGAGGTGGTCGCCCGGTTTCAACAGGTGAGACAAGGGAATCTCTAGGAAATCCACATCTTCCATGGGAACTGGCTCATAGAGATATTTTCCGGCCAGCACTTGGTCTTGGGGGGAATTGTCTTTTCTGAAACCACCCGGGAAACGATTCCTTGCCAATAGGAATCATTTGGAACTGATTAGGGCTAGCGTAAGCTAAAGCTTGATGCAAGAATACTTCAAGGAAACCGGGAAATGTTACGTACTCGTACAAAGTCTGCAGAAGCAATCGTATGGAAGTTCATCTGGCTTAGGGCAAGCCAAATCATTGAAAGAAAGTCCAACCTGTTTAGTGGCGACGGTAGGCTCGGTAGCTTTGCTGAAATAGATCGAGTCAAGGTGCGAAGCCATGCTGGAATAAGTAGTAAGAGTCTCCACTCGTTTTCTAGACGCACGGTGCGATAGATGTCGCGAATTTGTTTAAACATATGTTGATCGTTACCATAGCTACTCACGTCAAGATGTTCGAGGATAGTGGTGTGTTTAGTATTAATACAAACGAGAAGAAATTGAGGGTTCTCAGGCGAACTTGGACTCAAGTCCAGGGACGTTATACTTGCAGCTTGGGAACTCGGAAGGCTTGATGTTGCTAATCCTCGATGATGCGAAGTTTTGAAGGTTTGTGAGACCATACTCATGCGTGCTGGAGCCGGAAAGCTTGGCAGGTTCGGCGGGTTCGGCGAGCCCGGGGAAGTTGCTGAGTCCAGTGCCTGTTTCTTAACAACGGAGGTAGTACGCACTATCCTCTGCCGAAATCTTTCGATTCCACCTGGCGATAATTCTTTGACGTCGAGATGCGAGAGTTCTCCACAGCCCTGAGAATCGTTAAACTAGTGTCGATATGCGAAGAACAAGAAGAAACTTACACAGATGTATGGAATACGGTGATAGCCGGCAGGTGGGGGAGAGCACTTAGTCATGAGCCAAAGCCACCAAGATGATACAACCATCTTCATTGTTGTCTTATGGTTCATGGAACCTCGTTCTCTAGCAGCTACATTCAGACTCTCCTGGCCTCGTCCAAACGCACTGGGCCTGAAACTTCCTTGCTGTTCGGTCGTAACGCGCGCGAGATTCAAAAATTCGTGCATTCTGTCTTGATAAGCGCGGAATGGCCGTCCGTTTACGAAAAACTCCTTGGTCGCTTCCAAGGCGGACAATACATCGTTTTCCTCGAACTGAGTTTCACGCTTTTCACCAGGCTTACCATCAAAGTCAGAGTCAGTGTCAGAATCAAAATCTGAGTTTTCGCCATGTTTTCTGGTGCTATCAGTGTGTGAGGTGTAGTGAATATGGTTCGGCAGCGCTTGTTGTCCTGTATAGCTTCTTTCACTTAAAAATCGATCAATCATAAGGAGGTTGTCCTTCTCCTGTTCGATCAGTGCGGTGACTTGCTCTCGGACAGTACTCTCGGTGGATGTAACAAGGTGGCAAATTTGCATCGAGATCTGGGTTCTGTTGCTCCGGGGTCGCAAGAATTGGATGGCCAAAAGTTCAGATGGGGTTCTTCCCTCAGCGCGTAACCCCAAGTAGTAGGTCTTTAGCATGCGGCGATGGTTTCTCACGAATTTAGCTTCATCCATAACCTTGACCGCCTTCTCGTATAGAGATAACAATCCGGGAATTCCAGCCAGAGTGCTGACAAAGTATGTCATCGCAGCATATCGAATATTAGCCACTTTGTCGTACTTTGCTTCAGCCAGAGAATTAATGTCGTCGGATATCGACGCAATCGAGTGAATGTCATCATCCCTCGTGCCGGTTTCATGCTCATCTTCAGGCTTTTTGTACCTGAAAAAAGTCATGGTTGGGCGGCTCTCTGCTGTTTGGTGTTGGGTTGCAAAAGAGCCGTATGACAACGAGGATAAATGTGTTGAACCTTCATTATTTGACCAAGAAAGCCTTGATGTTTCTGAGGCCGAGTTGTATGAGTCATTCCCAGTCCAGCCACTGTTTTCGTATACCATTGCCAACTCGCGCTCTGACATCAGTCTATCTGGGTGATCTTCTTCTAATGCCTTTTCCCGAATGGCAACCACATGCTCTAGCAGTTTAACTGCCTTCCCGATCTGACCGTCAGTAAGGTATGCTCGTGCGAGCTCGTGCTGTAATGCCAGTCGTGATAGATGGTCTTCTGCTTCTATCATCTCCTTGATCGTAACTATATGCTCTAGCATATTGACTGCCTTCCCGATCTGACCGTTAGTAAGGTATGCTCGTGCGAGCTCGTGCTGTAATGCAAGTCGATCTAGGTGATCCTCTGCTAGTGTCATCTCTCCAATCGCAATCACGTTCTCCAGTATTGCCACTGCCTCTTCTTTTCGTCCATCTACAAGCAAACATCGACCGACCTGGTATCCTAGGTTATAGAAAGCCTCGTTCTTTATACCGGCTGTGGTTCCCAGTAGTCTCATTGCATGGGGTAGATATTGCCGCCAAAGATCACGGTGCTCCCACTCAGCAGTCGGAAACACATCAGCAACACGACCTAACGTCAACTTTTGCATTTCTATGCCCAGACCTTGATTTTCGGTCCATCTTCGCGCTACCAAGTGTACTAGACTGTGCATATCGAACATTGGTTCACGCCCCCGCTGACTTAAGAAGCCATGTCCAAGGAGCGTGTCGATCGCTTGTGTCATCTGTCGCTCTGTCTTTAACTCCGGAAAAATAGATCGAGGAATTGCTTTTGGCTCGATAAAAGCCATGAATGAAAGAAGATCTGCCGCTAGTGGAGCAGAGCGGCGGATCTGCTCGAAAGATACTATCCACGTGGTGGCAATAGCAGCTTGCGAGCTGTTATAATGGGACCCATCATAACATCCTTCTTCTAGAAGCTCTATTATATATTCTCCGTCTTTGTGTTGGAGTAGTTGAATATATTCCTTAGTAGATACCTTATATATATTCATATACGCTGCTGCCTGTGTAATCGCTAGAGGAAGGTAGGTGAGAATGTCAAGGAGCTGATCTACGTTCTCGTTATCATGTAGCTCATCTTGGTCAATCAAGGACTTCTTAAGAAGGTCTGATGCCTCTCCTCGACGCATGTGCGATAGCTTCACCATGTCATTTCTCGCTGTAAAAATGGCGACTTGCTTGGATCGTGTTGTAAATAGGATTCGTCCGTCATCACTACAAGGAAGAAAGTCGAGGATTCCGCCACCTGTATGGGTTGTCTTGTAGAGGATCTCCATATCGTCGGCGTTATCGACGATAAGAAACCACTTTCCAGCATTCTTCGAACTGAGATGCTGTCGCATTGCCTCTTTCGCATCGTCACCTTCAGAACAATGGATGCCAAACGCATTAACAAGCATCTTGCATTGTCCCTCGAAGTCGGCCATACTGAGAACGGGCATCCAAAAAACCGAGTAGTCTGGCTTGGTCTCCTTGACCCAGTAGGCGAGCTCCAAAGCAATCTGAGTTTTGCCAGTGCCCCCAAGACCAAACAGAGCGACTTTTTGATTGTTCTTCTCAAAGAGCAGGCTGCGGAGTATCTCAAGGATATCATTCCGACCTACAAAGAGGTCGTTTCTGTCAAACGGAACTAAGAAAATAGCTTGATCTTGAGACAAGTGGCTAAAAGATACATGTTCGCTCAAGTTAGAGGGCACCCAGAAGCTGAGGAAAGCCTTCGCACAAGCCGCTGCCGTAGCCGCAGCAAATCTCTGCCAGACCTTGCTTTTATGACTGTCGGCGTAGTCGCAAGCGCCTTTAATAATGATGCATGGGAAGCTATCCCAAACGCCAGCGCCCTCTATCTCGAACGCAATGACGCCTTCCTGCGCAGCGATTTGGTCGCGGTCTTTGCCAGACTTCGTGACTGAGTTTCCGGAGGCTATCAAGCCGAAGTGGACAGAAGGCGTAGGACGAACCCCAGCAGTCTCTAAGCGTCTTCGCAACACAAGCTCGCCGTTGCACCCGAGCTGCTCGCACGACTTCTGGCCCTCGGCATGGCGGTAGGATGCTTGAAATAGTCTGTCCTGGGTAATACCAGGATACTCAGCACAAAGCTCGGGTTCTTGACGTAGAATATCGAGATGTTCTGCTATCTTGGTGCTTAACTGCCGGTGATGCCGAAATGATTTGAGTTTTGCCAGGACTCCTCGTATCTCCTGATTCGGTCTGCCTAAAGAGTCTAATAGCGTATCCTTACGGGCAAAATGGTTAGGCAGTTGTCGTCTAAAGTCGTACTGAACAATGCCATCACTGATGATGACATCTCCTAATACAATTTCGTCTTTATTAAGTTTAAAAGGAACAACACCACATAAACCCACTACAAGAGCAAGTTTAATACCTGGAAAACTCTTCCGGCAGTTGGATGCTACGGCAGCCGCATTGGCTATGCCCATCCCTGGCATGTATGAGAGGACAACATTATGGCGACCGATTATGCCGGTGGAATAAGCATTAGTATCGCCTGGCTCTTTGCCTAAGGGCGCGTCCTTATCGTCCCAGTGATAGTCGAACAAGGCTTCGACGGCATCAGCCTCAAGAGGTAAAGCGCAAATGATGGCTATCTCGAAATCACGACGGTCGTTCGGGCGGGATGGTCGGGGCGATAAGGTCGACATAATAAGAGTGCGGCTTAGTCGTCCAATTAAATAGGATAAACCTCAAGACTATTGTCTAGAGAGCGACTGCCTTTAACGAAAACGTCCGAAGATATCGTATATCGGAATAAGCACGAAAACGGTAGAGATATTTATGGTCGAGAATAGAATTGTATGACTGAGGAGATAAAATATAATAATGAGAAATTAAAAACTGATAATTAAATGAACCTCTGCGATATTGCTTGTCTGTAGTATTGTAGACTAGCGATGGTCGATGAATTGAGAAGAGAGAAGAAATACAAGGCAGTCGAGAATGAGCGGGGAAAAGGTCAAAACCCAGCCCCGTAAGGCATATTTGCCACTATGGATTATCCTTGTCGGGAACGGGTCCGCCACCAATCATACCGTTTGAGACCCCTGCAAAAGCAGTCACAAACTTTCAAGGCATTCACCAGAGTATCTAAAAATGATGTAGGCCGTCCTAAGGGTAAGTAAAGGCTTAGACACCGTATCTTCTGTGTTCCTGCCGAGTCTTTACGCGTTTTCGATAGACTTGATAGTGAGAATGAGCAATAAAATACTATGAAATACTTATCTTATATATAATACAATACATAATCAGATAGAAGCTTTGTATCATTACGAAGTATATTCTTACTTCAACATGACCTTCGTCGACGACCAGCTCCCCAAGGCTTTTGCCGGCAAGGGTGGTTTTCCCAAGGAGATCGCTTACACCACTGGTATGGATAAGTGGAACGCTATTGCAGACAAGTCTTACTAAACCACTGACGAAATGTCTATCATCGAGGCCACCGCTAATAAGGTTGTTGAGCAGATGCAGTCTGGCACTCACATCATCGATCTTGGAGCCGCCAACAGCAAGAAGTTTGAGCCCTACGTCCGAGCTTTCATTGCACAGGGTAAGGAATGCACCTACGTTGCTCTTGATCTCTCTTATGGGTCTCTAGTTGAGCATCTGGCCAAGGCTAAGGCTTCTTTCCCCGACGTCAAGTGCATCGGTCTCTTCGGCAGCTTCGAGCAGGGTGATGTCTATTTTAAGAAGACCCGTCCTATCGGTCGTCTCTTCCTTTCGCTTGGTTCAATCTTCTACAACGCTCCTGACGGCATGGCCAAGGACCGATGTGCCGAGTTCAAGGACCATCTCAGTGTCTTTGATCGTCTCATCGTCGGCCAGGATGGTCCTACCGGCGCTGAAGCCAGCCAGACCCACTCAGCCTACAACACCATCGAGTACGACACTTTCTTCACAAACTACCTCCTGGGTCTTCAGAAGCACGCTGGGATTCTCTACACCTGCCCCAAACTCGCTTGGACTGTGGAGAGCAAGCTCAACAAGTCCATGCACTACTTTGATGTCACCGCCAACGAGGACATGGTATGCACCAAGTTCGGCATCAACGTCCCTGCTGGCACCGTCTTCCAGATGTTCAAGTCTTGGAAGCGCTGCGAGAGCCAAATCCATGAACTGACCAACGAGGTCGGTCTTGCGATCGAGACTCTTGGTAAGGCTGAGAACTCTGGCATGCGCCAGTGCATCATCAGCGGTGTTGAGCATAAGTAAGGGTGTGCGAGGCACATCCGCTTTGTCACATCCCTGTTTCTTTTGTTGGTTTGATTTTTGGAGTTTGGAAAACACTTGTCTGAGCCAGGAGCTTACAGACTGATGACGCGGGTCCACTGAATTGGTAGAGAATTGGGCGGAGTTAGACTAGATTTTGACTGGTAGAATAACAATTGAGTACTTTTCTATCGTATTTGTATTCCAAATGTTATGTTTAACAATGGTATGCTTTGTTGCAATCCAAACATTACTGTGCCGTAGAATTCGCATGTGATACCGATGTCGCTTCCGCAATGACGTATATTACAATCGGACATGGCCATCGTCAGATCATATTCTGATCAACTATATCAGAAGTCAAAGCCCCGGCTATACCTATCGTACTTAGCGTGAATCAGAATATAAAGAATGGCAATAAAACATGCAACAGCGGGACTTCCCCGGCCATCGTGAAAAAGACCCCAATAATGACCACACGGCCAACTTCTAACTAGAATTACTGTCCTCTGACCTAGGAAGAGCTATACATCGCCCCTGGAGGTCTTCAGCTTACATACACGGAACGATGTTTGTCGAAGCATTAAAGAAAAAGAGTATGGGTTTCAGTCTAGTGAGGTCAGACAGCTCGTTTGACTTGCTGTCCCCTAGCTGCTATGATAAACGCCGTGCCAACAATAAAGCTACTGCCCATAAATACCTGTGCACCAAGATAACGTCCTTCCATAGCTGTGATCAGTGCACCAGCAATAGGATTACCAGTCAGCGTAGCAAAGCTGATGACAGTGAAGTTCATCCCGATATATGCACCTCGAGTCGATAAATCTGTGGTCAAGCTCGAAATCCCCGCAGGGAACAGGCTAAGTATACTACCACTGATGATGCCGTAGAAGACTGTCCATACGTACGTTTGGCCGGGGGTGTGCACAGCGATCCACGAGAACGTGGCAACGGCAGCTAACAGACAGGTCGGTATCAACAGCTCCAGGGGTCCAAAGGTATCGGCATAGTGATTTGATATCATCCGGCCAAACACACCAACTCCGTTCAAAATGAGAAGCAGATTCAACGACTGTGTGTAGGTGAGAGAGGGAGTGATGATGTCGCGGCTATAGGGAGCAATGTAGTAATAGCCAACGAAGACAGCCCAGAAGTTCTGAATAGAACAGTTAGTATTTGGACAGAAAGGACTTGCTGGCACATGGACCTACAAAGAACATTCCAATGGTGAAGAACGAGTAATCAAGCTGCTTGAAAGCAACCCACTCAACCACTCTGCCTGATTTACCTGGGGGTAGTCGCGTCTTCATACACACAACGACAAATAACAATGTCGCTGCTTGCACAAATCCAATCGCGCGCATAGTCCAGCCAAAGCCAGCAGTAGGTAAAAGCTGCCTCGCCATGGAAGAAAAGACAAGGCCGCCAGTGACAGAGCCACAAGTCGCAATCCCGATTGCTAACGAACGTCTCTTGGCAAAGTAGGTTGAAGTGACGGACACGGCTGGAGTAACGAGGAAGCCATTGCCAAGACCACAGCAAATTCCTTGGGAAAGGAGTAACTGCCAGTACTCGGTAGATAATGAGGCTGTGAAGATGCCAATAAGTACCAGCACCGTACCACATGTTAGTACTAGTTGCAGATGTCCTGAGTCGATGTAGCGGCCGATGAAAGCGCCGACAAAGAAGCTGAGGAAGACTTGGATAGAGCCGATCCATGAGATATCAGACGGCTCGCGTCCGAGGAACGTAGTATAATAAGTTTGGAAGATACCGAAACTGTTAATAAAACCCCATGTATTCATGAAAAGAAAGTGACCACATAAAGCTACATTGAATGGATTAGCCAAGGAACTTTAGTTGTTTTCGGATGGAGCTGTAGTACTGCATAACCAAGCCTGCCAGCCTCCGTCTGGTGGTGGGGAGATATCCTGGGTAACATCAACACTTGTCTCATCAGCGCTCAGCATGCCATCTGGCCAAGAAACTGGAGTTTCAGATTTAGATTCTGCAGAGGATGACTGAATCGCTTCTGGATCAGCATCCTGTTTCTGCTGTGAGAACATTGCTTCACTTTGGGTCCTTAATGGAAGATGTCAGCTGTCGGAAGGACATATTAATTTGTGGCGTGTGTGTTTTAAACTTACAATATGAGGGCGGTGGACAATAATTTGGCTCGAATTCTTGGCCTCAAGGAATTGATGAAGGATTCAAGGACAGACGGTGTTTGAGGCAGCTTTTGTGACCGAAAAGATGCCTAATAAGACATAGTCACTTCGGTAGTGGAATGGCTCCACTTACACGTCCCTCTCGGAGTATTACGACAAGACTTTTACGCTCCGAGTTTCCGAGTATATGCACGCCTGCGTTTTTGATAATCCCAGTAAACTTTGGATCTAAGACGGGATTACTATTTCAGCACAGACGTGTCTTTTGATTTGTTGGAGAATTAAACAGCCAAGCTGTCACAAAACAATTGCCGCCATGCCGTCAAACAACTGAAGCTTTGGAGAATATTTCTCAAAAAAAAGCCGATTTACGGATTGAACAAACAGGATAATGGAGTTAATCGATCACAAATGTGTCAATGAGGAACTGCGAAGAATAAACAAATATACAGTCTAGCTCGATGAAACAATGTGTGAACACTATCTAAACTATGGTCAATTTACAAGCCCAAAGACTCTCCCAATTCGACCAACTCAGACACTATCCTCTCGACCGTCTGACGTGTAGTCAAACGATTACAAGCAATGCGAAGAAACTGCCCCTTAGCCTTACCAGGAGCAAAGTCCACCTTCCACCCCATCTGCTCAATACCCTGGTACAGCGCCCGCGTATTGCTACTGTTGATCTCCGCTAGCGCCTGTCCAGAAGCTTCGGCGGTGGAAGCAGATTTCCAGTAGAAGCATACCTGAGCGAAAACCTGTTCCGGCTCCCAGATCAAATCAAAGCGTGGGTGGTCTCTCACTAGGCAGGCGAGGTGCTTGGCGCTGTCGACTGCTTGCTCGACCTCGCGGGCGATACCTGCTGTGCCGTAGTAGAGCCAGTGGAGATACATCTTGGTCGCGTCGTGGCGACGGGAACACTGGATGGTCAACGAGGCGAGGTCGTTGATTTCTCTGACATCAGGCGCGGAATCTAGAAGTTTGGAGTTTCTCCAATCTTTCTTCTGTCTGTTCTCATTCGTAGTAGAAGTATCCTCGGAACCCGTGCCGTTCTTGGAAGTATGGTCGTGAAACAAGTAACCAGCATTCTGCTTATTTGCTAGCCATAGTGTTCGTAGGTCGTTAACCAGAAGGAATGCACAAACAAGCGGGACACCAAGCAGCTTATGGGGGTTGAACGCAATGCTGTCCGCAAGGCCACTTCCTTTCATGAGGTGTTTCAGCTTATCGGAGAAGACGACACCTCCTCCCCAGCAGGCATCAACGTGGAACCACGCACCGACTCGGTGCGCGATCTCGCCTATCTTGTCGAGAGAATCGAAAGCCCCGTTCACTGTACTTCCAGAAGTCGCTGCGATCAACAGTGGTTTCTTGCCGTCTCTAGCGGCTTGTTCAACAGCACTCTCGAGGGCATTGACATCCATGGTTCCGTCCTCCAATGCAGGCACAGAAATGATAGAGTCATTTCCGAGTCCTATGACATTGGCTGAATTTGAAACCGAGTAGTGAGCTGCCTCCGAAACAAAGACGGCATACTCTCCAGGCGTGAGACCCCTCTGCTTGGACTCTGGCGTGATGATGTTTCGAGCAACCAGCATAGCCATAAGATTACCAGCAGCTCCTCCAGGAACCGTGACACCTCCTGCATGTGGTCCTTGAAGGCCAAAGAGCCTGGCCAACTCAAGACTGACATGCTTCTCAACAGCCGTGAGAGCTGGCCCTGCACGCTGAACATGACCGTTGTTGTTCAAGATGGACAGGAAAAGATCTGCAGCAATACCAGGAGCTGAGGGAGCCGAGACGAGTTTACCTAGAAACCCAGGTGACGCGTTGTCGACTGAGTTGCGGCTGAGAAGGTCGATGGCATCTTTGAAGCCAGAAGACCCGAGACCCTCAGCTGAGAATCCGCTGAAGAGCTCCTCATACCGCTTGAGAGGCTTTCTATCGTCACGATAGTCAGATTTGGGACTTCCATTGGAGGTGTGGAATGCTCTTGTGGTGATGCTGTCAACTTGTTGCAGGAGCTTATCGAGGTGTCAGTTCCATGCGAGAGCAGTTATAGGTTACTTTGCTCACCTCGGATATTTCATGACGTCTGGACAATCCGTTGTCCGCGATGGAGTCGTTACTAATGTAGGGTACCATGGTTTGAAATGGATTTCGGTCAGTTGTATGAATGGTCTCTCTAATTAACTGCGCAGCGATAGTGTACATGAAGGAATAAACAAAATGGCTGATCGATTGCCATAATTATATATGCATATGAGAGGCAATTCCAATGCTACTGATCAATATTGGACCTAACGACTATTCCATACCAGTAGGAACAGTATTCACCACTCCGGGCTTCATGAACACAGCACCTATTTTGACAATGATCTGACTAATCTCAGCTGAAAAATAACACGCGTCATCTCGGTGTATGAAAACTCGGCATTTATTCTGTTCGGCGGAGACTCCGCCGCGGAAGAAATGGACCGAGTGTGAGTGGATGAGCGACCCCTGCATGACTTGCTTCAAATGTCAACAAAGTCGAAAACAAACAATTTCGAGGCATGTTCCTACGGAATACTTCCATACCTTCGGCGTTCGGAACCTAGTTCTCGCCGAACTTCAGTTCCTCCGATGCATGCATTGACTCATGGTTTGCAGATATCAGGGCTTCTGCATATATTAAGGCATCCCCATACCCGCCCGCACTCTGCCGCAAAGCGCCCCCTGATATCCTTGCTGTCACATCATTCAACCATGACGACTACACAACCACAAAACTGGACCCGTGGCGACTACGTGGTTTCCACAGACCCTGCCCTTCTCCAGGTTGACGCCATCAATGCGGCACTGAGCTCAGACATGGTCTGGTGGGCTGGGGACCTGCCAGCCGATGCACTCTGGGATGCTCTCCAGAGTTCAATCTGCTTTGGTCTTTATCACAAAACGTCCCCAGGTATGAACGGGGATAGCAAGACTCCGGGTTCGTGGAACCTGATAGATGATATCCATAGACCTGGTTTCGCTAACAGTGTACAACATATAGGCGGCAAGGCTGAGCAGCTCGAGCAGGTGGGGCTGGTAAGAGTGATTACCGACGGTGTAACATTTGGCTATCTCACAGATGTATATATTCTACCAGAGCATCAAAAGGGTGGACGTGGTCGTTGGATGCTTGAGGTTCTCAACGAGGTTTTGCAAAGCTGGCCGCATCTCAGACGGGTGATGCTTCTCACCACCGACAAAATGCACCTCTTTGGAAAGAATCTGGGTATGAAAGACTACAGGGAGTTTGATGGCATGAAAGGAGTCTCTATTGCTATGTTGGAAGGACCTGGCGCACAGCATTAATGCATGTATTTTGGGCTATTCACGGGTTACTGGTGCCAACTGGAGCTAGCGAATTGAACATATCGGTTACTCAGCCAATCATGAACATTGCCGCTTCCGTAGGATGGTTCGGCACTCTAAATTTAACTCTATTGTTGCTATATCTGGTTCTCCGCTGTTGGCTGTATACAAAGTGGATAGACGACTGCCGTGTATACTTACAAGGCTGGTTACGATTCGACACCATAAAGCTTTAATTTAGCTGACGCCATATATCTGTGTTTAGAGCTTTGCCCAATTGAGAGAATTCTGGATCTGGCTTCCAGAGATTCGCATTCCTACAGGCACAATATTCGTGACATCATAAATATTAGCTAGTTGAGATGTTGATGTTGAATGCCAAGTTTTGGTGGACATCCTCCAAAGGGTAAGAATATCATCATGCCACAGCTGGAACCAGTACTCGAGGAACTCCATGGTTGCACCATAAGCGAGTTTGCCTCAAAGCAGGGATTCATGACCTCAGCACATTCTATACGCCTCGGAGAACATCAATTGAGTCTGTGCATCAGGGGCCTGTTACACCGGGTCTTTGTTGCAAACTGTTTCTTCCGATTGTTCCAGCCCCTTGTATCTGAGTTTTCGCCGAATCCTCTCGGCACCGAATAGTTGCACTGGTGTCTATTGAATCCATGTACTGGGGACTGTTTATGGCATGATTCTATCGACGAAATTCTCCGGCTGACTGGGCGAGTTGCTTGACACATCGTAATAAGTCTCTATCTGACAATCGGAAAGAATTTCTGCCGCCCAAATGCGCCGGTGAGAATATGCTTCAAAGCCTTCTTATGAGCAATGCGTAGTTGATGACTTCGTATATAAGGAGTCTTCGCATCCTTCAAAGGACATTTTAATCATTCAAACACATCAACATCTCTTCAACAGACCCTACAATCACTCAAAACTCAAAACCTCAACCCTGTTCTACAAAATGACCGCCTCAAGTCGCCCTGCCGAGTACCGCGATGTCCGCACCGCCAACCTCAACACCATCAAATTCGACAACCTCTTTGACAAGGATGAGGCCGAGTTAAAGCGTCTTGTTCAGTCATGTGAACAGGAAGGCTTCTTCTATCTTGACCTTCAGAGTGCCGCGTCTCAGAAGTTCTGGGCGGACCTCTACAACATCGACAACACTACCAAGAAGTGGT
Source organism: Fusarium avenaceum (assembly GCA_025948275.1). Taxonomy (NCBI): domain Eukaryota; kingdom Fungi; phylum Ascomycota; class Sordariomycetes; order Hypocreales; family Nectriaceae; genus Fusarium; species Fusarium avenaceum. The sequence goes on from CP109669.1 coordinate 681,982, forward strand.
TCCAGCAGCCGATCGAGAAAAGCTCGAGACCCCCACTGTCTCGCTTGCACACGGGTAAGTGTCTCAAATAACGCGACGTGGGGTGAACTGCCGCTAACATGCTTGAATCAGATTCAAGGCTGTAGGTAACCAGTCGGGTTCCATCGAGTCTAAGAAGGATGGTTTCGAGGCTCTCAAGGTATGCTCCAGTTTCTTCTCCATAATTATGGGCCCTGTTCTGACAGACACAGATCGGAAAAAGTGAGCTTGATGGACGCTGGGCACTCCCAGATGTTGTCTCAGACAACCTTCCCCTTTTTGACCAGTTCGCCTCATCATGCCACTTCATTTCCAAGCTTCTGCTCGACTGTCTCTCCGACGGCCTCGAGCTGAAGGGCGATGCCCGCTTCGAGACACACCACCGCGACGACTGCCGCTCCAAGAGCACCCTGTACTTTCTCCACTACCCCCTGGCGCGCAGGACCCCAACCAGGTCGGCCAGAACATGCATACGGACATCGGATCTTTGACGATCCTGTACGCGCCTCAGTGGGGGCTCCAGGTGTTCTCCCCTGCCGACGGTTCCTGGGAGTACGTTGAGCCTCGGCCTGGCCACGCCATCGTCAACGTGGGCGACACTCTGCGCTTTCTCTCCGGTAAGCGCTTTCGCTCGGCGCTGCACCGTGTGCTGCCTCTCGGAGGAATTCAGATGGAGGACCGCTACTCCATCTCGTATTTCCTGCGCGCCTCTGACTCGACCGAGTTCAAGGACAGCGACGAGGATGAGTCGAGCGCCAAGCAGTGGTATACCAAGAAATATGCCATGTACGAGATGCCCCACGTCATCCAGAAGCAACAGACGACGCTCTCAGGCGGAATGGCGCAGGAGCTCCAGGCTAGTTTCTGAGAACAGACCTTGTTAGGGCTGAGACGGGGGAGGGTTCGTTCCAAGTTTGGAGGAGGATGGATGGGGGGTTCACATGTTTGCAATGTCGCTAGATCCACATTAGATTGACCAAAATTTCATTCCTCTTACCTATCATGATTAAAAGAGATGGGGTGATTTATTCCTGCTTGTCATGAAAGGCGATTAGCCAATCAGATTACCGAGATCTTCAGAGATTGATTATGTTGTGTAACGATGGTGTATTGCACTGAGAGTCAATCACCTTGCAGGTCCATAAAATGAGGTAATGGCCTAAAATGGATGACAGCGAACCAAGTCCTCACACTACAGTCACGTAATTGGCCACTTGGCCATTTCAGGACAACAACGTGGTCGCTGCATCCACTATCCATCAAGGCAGTTGCGGCTTTGACGAGCTTGAGTGATTAGAAACCACTTGTCTGACAAGACACGACTCAGCTGTCGCAGAAGGAACACGTTCGCCCGACCGAACGTAACATCAAACAAGCTTTTCGCGTAATTTAAGCCGAGACGTAGCATTGTAGCATCTGCCGTAACGATCACCTTGCCCACTAAATAATAGCAAAACACCGGGCAAGCCTTAGGGGGCATTCCGGCGTATAGACAATCGGAACAAAGGGTGGTTCCCCATGGAAGATTCTCCGCGGAATTCGCAACGCGCCCTCCTTTTGTTTTTCTTGGTCAGGGATGCATGTTACTCAGCCCTGACAATTATGTAAAGGATCTACACGGAGTCGAAACAAAAGTGCTTAAACGGTCCTTCTAGTACTATCCACCGTCTTCGTGCTGCACGCTAGTTGCTAGGCGAGTAGCGCCTGTGCGGCTAGGGACGGCCCGCTATCCCCCGTCTCTAGCTCCCGTTGTCAGCGCTGAATCCAAAATTCGCTATTGGGTAAGGAAGTAATAGCAAACGGTAGAGTTTACATCCGAATACGCATACTCTGTACTTCGGTGCTGAACAGTCATCGCTTATCAACTTTAACTCACAGGCCCTCTTTGGAGGCAGGTGTACACCGTTAGCAGGGGCCGCCTAAGTCACTCAAAGAGGCAGAAAGTGGACCACTCCAAGCCGATTCGAACAAATCTTGCAGTTTCCATACGTGGTGAAGAATACGACAACTCCCATTTCAGCCAGGTACATCCAAGATGGAGCCTCAACCTTGGCAGCTCGGCACCAATCTCTATTCCGCGGTCGCCGATCAGGCCCTAGGCAGGCATTGCGTGATGTTACAACCGGGCGGAGTTCGTTGAAACTGACAGGCCGAATAGACTTTCTCAGGACTGCAAACTGCAACGTCATGTAGGTAAAGAGACAACTAACCTAACCCTGCGCTGCCGTCATTGCAGGTAGGAATTTCTTCACTCTTTACGCCATACAACTGGCGAAACAGCGGAAGACGTCCGAAGATCGCCACTTGAGATCCATGCTTTAAGCCATCGAACCCGCAGTTTTTTTGCAAACTTGACAGCATCGGCTCAGATCACACGCAGATGCTTGGCGGGCTGAGCGGCCCTTTCTAACGGCGAATCTTCGCCATAAATAGAGTTGCAATTTGAGTAGCCATGAATGAACTGACAGGCAGGCGCGTGGTGTATACAAGCGACCAACAGAGCTTTCTTTCGAAATTCCGTGCAGCAGTCTCTGAATACCTAGCCATCCAATCGCTGCTCTGACCTCAAAACTGCAAGGTCGCAGTCTACCGCAAAGGAGCATTTATTATCGCCATTGGGGAGTCACAGTTGCATTTATACGAATATATCACTTTGGTAACTCGCTGCCTAACGTGGACTTCTTTACATCGTCATTGTCACACAACATCCACCACATCCACCACGTCCACCAGCCAACAATGATAAAACGTCGATCAGCTTGCGAGCGTTGCAGGAATCAGAAGCTCAAGTGCATTCGCGAGCACGAGAGTAGCACTGATGCCTGTCTCAGATGCTCGCAAACCCAGGAAGAATGCGTTGTCAGCCTGCGAAAGACACCGGGTCGACCCCCCGGACGAGGCAATTCGTCGAGCAGACGCAGTCCAACCAACAACACACCCATCCAGACGCCTACACCAACGCCAACACCGACGTTGGTGCTCGACGATAGTGATTCTGTCTCGGCGACGCGAAACGGATCATGTACGTCGTCGTCGGAAGATGCCCTTGAGAGTCTGCTCGAGATGAACATTGACTGGAGCGACATCAACATATTTTCCTCGGGTGCTGGTCCACTGGACGGGACTGAGGGGATCCCCGAGTTCCCCAGCTCGCTGTTTAATTACTCAGAAACAACCAGGGTTGAACCCCCACCATGCACGTCCTGGTCGGCATCGGGAGACTCTGCCGCACCAACCGGCTTATTTCCCTACCAGATCCCCAATCAGAATTGCGATCCCGGCATTCAACTATCTGGACTTCAGCAAAACCTCTCCAAGCATCTGATCCAGCTACGGTCTCTATCATGGGATATCACATCTGTTTTGAAGTTGGAAAGCGCTTCTTATAGTCTCCAAGGCTCGGAATCTTGGAATCGGGCCTTTAACCCACTTGTCGCCACTTTTGAGATCATTTCGGAATTTGAACACGTCCTCGCACTATTGCGAAGCGCCATCAATCGCAGAGAACGACAGGAGGCCTCAACTCTCCCAAGGGAGATGAACATTTCTTACTCGTTGACTGCCATCTCATGTTACCTACAGCTGGTGTGTATATACGACAACATATTCTCGTATGTTCTTGACCAAGCATCCAGTAACCCCGCCGTCAAGAGCTTTATCCTTGACTCCACTCCAGGGATTTACCTGAGCGGGTTCGTGATCCCATCACCCAAGAACGTCCTCGGTCGATCTTTCGCGCAACTGATGCAACTCAAGATTAGCCCTGTGGAGACTGCACTAGGGCTCCCAGACGATTGCCGAATTTCAAAAGAGCCAAGCACAGAGCAGCGTTCAGATAGGCCTTTATTGATGAGTGGTAAAGAGGGGCATGCGTTACTGGCGGTGTTGAAGGATCATCACGTTGCGGGAGGGAATTCCACAAGCACGATGGGTGTTTTAGAGTCGTTAAGAGCAAAGATTGCAGAAATAGAACGCTTAGAATAGATGAGTTTAAAATGATTGGAATTAGAATATATTGGTTTATCTTATTCTATCTACTACACTAGCTGCTAATACGTGGTGCAACGGACAATTAAATATCGTGGATCTCACTCGAATCGAACGAGCGAGTATAAGTTGGGGGGCAGAAAGTTTTAGTAGTAGTGAACTCTATGAAAAAAATGGAAAATAGGCGGTACCTCTCACGGAACTTGCCGTTGCTATAATTGTTTTGGAAAAAAGCAATAATACTGGTTTCGTGATTCATCTGTGCGTGGTGAGCCCTACAGTACAGAGTAATTACTCATGAATATCACATGCCAATACAATCAACCCTAGTAATGGTTTCAACTGCTGTTTTCCCGTCCGATCCTTATAAGTACCATCAACACCAAGACGTCATATGCCAAGAGAAGATCCCGGCAGTAGAAAAAAGATTTCATACATTTAAGACTCCCGCAGTTTTCACACTAGCGGATACTAGGGTATTAAATGTTTCGGAGGTCTTAATGTCGAGGTAAAGAGATCACAGTATAAGCATTATCAAAAGTTCTACTGACTGAGAACAGATTAGAAACAAGCGTTATGAGAAAGAGACAAAACCCGTGTTCCTAGTTCTTCTAAAACCGTTTTTTGTGTCGATCTCCCGACAATCGACTTCCTTGCCATCTTGGCCTGCAGAAGTTTTGCATCCCAAGCACTACGCCAATGGCAGCGGCCAAGAAGATCGCCTGTCCACGGATCGATGGCTGCACAACATACAGTAATACTTGGCAATCTCTTGGCTAGATAATAAGCAACAAGGCCCTGGATGCATGTGCCCTTAGGCTATTCAAGGAATCTAAAATTGTAGAATCATGCTGGGCAGATTTGAGTGATGATCACAAAGGTGAATAGCAGACGAGTAAGCAAGCCAGCGCAGCATGGTGAAATTGATAAACACTATCTTAGATACACTGCCAGCTGTCTATTTAGTTACCATGCTCTAGCACTATCTAATCCTCAAACCGTCGCCTAATTCCAACATTCACAGCCTCAGGCTTCCTAGCCAATCCCTCCATAATCTCCATCTCATCATCCCTCATGATCAAGTCATACCGTCTCGCCCAGGTCGCAGTAATAACCTTGAGTTCCATCTCAGCAAGGTTGCGGCCAAGACAAGCTCGTGGACCGTGGCTGAACGGGATAAACGCCTGCTTCTGTCTCGGTGTTACATCCTCCCACCGTTCCGGCTTGAACTCATCCGCATCTGGTCCCCAGACCTCTTTCAGATGATGTACCGTGTAGATGGGAATGCTGAGAACTGTCCCGGGAGCGAAGTGATATCCCGCTAGGGTTATGCCGTTGCCCTTCTGTGGTACTTCGCGAGGGAGGCCAAGGCTGATGGTAGAGTGATGTCTCAGAGCCTCGTTAACAACAAAGCCGAGATACTTCAAGTTCTTGACCATCTCGAACGAAGGGATGGAAACATCGGCAGGGACAGCTTCATCAAGCTCAGCTTGCAACTTCTTCAGCACACCAGGCGTTCGGACAACATGGTACAGCAACGCAGCCATGGTACTACTCGTCGTATCAGTGCCAGCGATAAGAACAGTGAGAGCTTCGGCGATAAGCTCCCCCTTTCCAAAAGGCTGGCCCTTGTGGTCTCGTCCCTCACGTACACGTTCAAGAAGGTCCTTCTCGCGATTTTCATCAGGAGGGTTGTTCAGCCTGTGGGTGATACGGGACGTTCCCAGTGTGCGCAAGTTGATCATCCCGTTGAAGCCAGTGCGGAAGAACGGATCAGGACTCCACTTGAGGTAAGGCTTGAGCTCTGGGAGTGCTCCAACTGTAGCCGCGATTTCACTTCTGGTGCTCAGACTAGTGATGACGGGTAGCGAACTTGGGCCGTTCTCTGTGTCGAAGTCGACGATTTCAGAACCTTTCTTCAGGACTCCAAATGGGGCACCAAAAGCTAGATCACCAATGATGTCAAGAACCAGGTAGCTGATAAGTCAGAGACATTTCTTAGTAGTGTAATGGAGGAGACTTACTTGAGCCAAACACGGGCCTCGACGTTGGAAAAGCCATCAGACTTTGCCCCGGCAGCTGCCATAGCGTCCCACTGCTGCAAGAAAACACTGAGATGTTGCTGGATGAAAGGTTCGAAGTTCCTCATAGACTGTGGAGCGAAGCTGTGCGACACTACCTTTCTCTTTCGCGAATGCTCAGCACGGTCCCTTGAAGTGAATATACTGTAGGTAGTGATGACAGAAGCATCGTAGAAGGATCTGTAAACTGTTAGCCTATGCCTATCGGTCAAAATTCAGAATCGTCTTACGATTTCAGCATTCCATTTCCATGGCCATAGATTGCGTTGATGACTTCCTCGTCCGCAATACTAACATGGTTTGGCTGAATGCGAACCACAGAGCCAAAGCGCTTATGGGCATCATTGACATATTTCCACCGCGCACCTTCTCGGCAAGCGTAAACAAGCCACCAGTTGGAGAAACGTGCAGCTAGCGGACCGGGAATACTACGCAGATGGCGATAGCCCCAGAAGTAGGGAACGATATAGTACAGGATAAGAGAGGCTAGCCCCAATGGAGCTATCCAGAATAAGGGAACGATGGTGAATAAGGCCATTGCGAACGGAACATAGGGAGAAGTACTTGACTGGCTGTAAAGGGATTTGTTAGTATAATGAGGAAAGAATAAGAGCACCTTTTATATATACCGGTACTTCTAGTGTTGGTTTCCAAGTTCAAGGTGTCCAGCAATAACCACAATACGGGCTCGGAGCATTAAAATGTGGAGTTCCCGACGTACAATGCCGTGTTGGCCAACGGCTGCGTCCTTATTGTCAGCGGAGTTGGCCCTCCGTTGTGGACTCCGAGTCACCGGAATTTGATCCTTTCTCTAGGAGTTAATCTTTCCCGAGTCGGGTGCTGCTTATCCTGGGGCGATCGGGTACAAATCTTTCGGATTAAGCAGTGGGTTTGGTACAAGTAAGGGACCATTAAATGCCTACAACTTGAGGGTTTAGCGAGTACCAGTCACGGGCCACTTTGTTCTTGTTATTATTTAACCCAAGCCTTTTCAATCCTCACCTTGCTTTATAGTTCTTCATCACACAGAGCATGAAAGCTGCACTTTGACTAGCTCGTAGAAGCCACTCTCACGTTTTGTCCTGTAGCTATATGTTTTAGGTCTCACAGTATATTTGCATCCGCATCACTTCGGCCTCGGTACCCTCTATTTGGAATACACATATCCCCCTAACCCAATACCATTTTCAAGATAATATCTATTCCAACTCATCGTGGACCTAAGCTCGAGGCACATTGATCTACTCATCTACATAGCGCGAAGCAAACCATCCATAACCGAAGATACTTGAATAAGTTCCTCATCCTGGAAGGGACGACCCACGACCTGAATTGTCGAAGGTTGAGATGAAAAGAGTTCTGGGCGGTCTACAAGCATCTTTTGTCAGCGGTATTCTCGCAATTTGGAATCGGATATAACCTACACAGTTCATGATTGGGCTTGTCGTAGGGGTTTGTTTCCAGCGGCTCATAGTCAGAGGCAACTAGGTCCTCCTGTGGGTTAACCTTGAAGTTGCTCACAGGCAGAATTACGGATGGATAGTCCAAAAGATTGAACAGTGACGTATATCCCCAGTAAACGTTGAAGTCGTGAGGATATCCCACTGCTGGAGCCGAGGGACAGATGAGTGCATCTACAGGACGGCCGGTGCTGGTGAGTTGAGCCGTGTCATCCCATGCCTTTCGGAACTTTTCTCTGAATGTTCTGGCCTTGACATTTAACTGTGGTTGTGTTAGTGACTAGACATGGTGTTTTACCGTACTCTTGCACACGAACCTGTAGTGATTCAGCAGCGCTGAGTTCTTTACTGCCAAAGACCTTTATCAGGTCTTCAAAAGCAGGAATGAGGGGCTCGCCGGTGGACTCAAGCGCAGATAATGTTCCGCTGTGTCCTGATTGGTAATAGGTGTCGAACTATATCTCTCGTCAGACTTACTTCGGTTCTAACGAATGAGAACTTACAGTTAATTGGATAGCCTCCCAGCAGTCGAAGGGTACATCAAATTCGACGACTATAATGCGAATCAGCGTTGTTAGATGCTTACGTACAAACATGAAACCTACCTTTGTGTCCAGCGTTTTCTAGCGCCCGCTTCGTGTGCTCCAGGGCTCGGAGCACAGGTGGATGAGGCATCACCACCTTATCCCACTTCATCAACCCAATTGTGAGTTTGTCATCCGAGGCCTTCAGGGTCCTCCATGGTATGGGAACAGAGGTAGGGTCATGTTGGTTGGAAGGATGAGAATTGATAATCTTTGTAAAAGCTTCAAGGTCCTCCATAGAATGGCAGATAGGGCCGCAAGATAGTTTAATGGAGAGCTGGCCATTGTTGATATTTTCCATTCCACCTTTTGGAATGCGGTCTGAGGTAGGGCGGATCGCGTACAGCCCATTGAAGGCAGCTGGTACGCGGATTGAGCCTCCGAGGTCAGTCGATGGAGTAACGGGAGTGCCTTTGAGAGCGACCAGAACGGCATCACCGCCAGAACTACCACCAGCTGACAAGGCCGTGTTGTACGGGTTGAGCGTTCGGCCCCAAAGGTTGCTCACTGTCTCTATGGCCATTCCTGACTGAGGCATAGTTGTTTTGCAGTAAAAGACAGCTCCGGCATCACGAAGGGTCTTGATCAATGCCGAATCATGCTCAGGACGGAAGTTTCTCCTCGAGACATAACCTGTAGTCGTGGGTCGACCCTTGACGAAATGAAAGTCCTGTGCGCAATTGGTCAGTATATACTTTTCTGTTTGATTATCTTGTCGTAGCATACCTTGAGAGCGATGGGAACTCCATGTAATGGCCCCTTCAATTCTCCTGTACTTTTGAAGAATTTGTCGAGTTCCTCAGCTTGGCGAAGACCGTCATCGTAGAACCAGTCCATCAAACAATTGACCTGACTTTTATTAGCCAAATACGAAATACGAATACGCCACACTTACTAGTTGGTGGGCAATAGCGGTACGTGCGGCAAAAGCTTCCAAAGCCTGTACTGCTGTTAATTCACGAGACTCAATGCGCCTCACTACCTCCAGGGCCGTGAGGTCAGTGATATTAAGTTGCGCATCAGACAAGATGCCACATGCTCGAGGCACGCCGGTTACATCTGTCAACGAGCGATACTTGTCTAGATCCAATCTCCATTTCGTCGGGATTGAATCCAATACCTCAGCCTGAGCTGCTTTTGCGATTGCTTTCCACGACATCGTGGCGATAGTGGTTGGAGCTGAGGAAACAAGCAACTTTGGTGTCGTTACAACCTACCCGCCTCAGCTGGGGTTATACAGCAAGGTTTAAGACGAGGGAACTTCCTCGGGGGAAACTATGCACGTCTGTTTCCTCCACAGGCGACTAACGTTACTGGCAGACGAAGGTTTGCTACCCTTGTCGCGCTAGACAGGGTTCCAGGCCAAGTTTACGTACACGTGTGGCATGTTGGTGACAAGAGGAAACAGATGCATGCAGCACATGTCGCTCCGACTCGGTGCATTTTCAAAGTGTTTGGTGATCGACACTCGGAGCATTTCCCTTGCGGATCCAGGGCAGGGCTTCTATAGGTGGAGGCTGTCGTATGATGCCATTCTGGAACGCCTTTTAGCCGAGCGGCAAGCCAACAGCCTTTAAATACTGCATTTATAAGCAAACGCCATAAAGATCGACACAATTCACCATTAGTAATAGAACCAACTGCATAAACGAAAAACCACCACGATTGAGCCAACACAATTGCCGTCGGGTGGGTACTGCATCGTCACTGTGAAAATGCTGTAGATGTGATGGGATTGGTATATTAGACTGAAGTAGACTGCGTAGACTGTTTGTTGAAAACACCATAACCACATTCTTTCAAGTCAATTGACCATGGCCTACGAGATTATCGACAACGTCGCTGCTGAGGGGCTCCTTACTACACACCAGCCCAAGACCCTCCAGCAGGTACACAGACTGACGGCTCAACCAAGCTCTTCACGCCCATCACCATCCGCGGAGTGACATTCCCAAACCGTCTCTTCCTCGCTCCTCTTTGCCAATATTCTGCCAAAGATGGATATGCCACTGACTGGCACTTGACCCATCTCGGCGGCATCATCCAACGAGGCCCCGGCTTGTCCATGGTGGAGGCTACTGCCGTGCAGGACCACGGTCGCATCACGCCTCAGGATGTTGGTCTGTGGGAGGACGGCCAGATTGAGCCGCTAAAGCGCATCACCACTTTTGCGCACAGCCAAAGCCAGAAGATCGGTATTCAGCTGTCGCATGCAGGTCGCAAGGCCAGCTGTGTGTCTCCGTGGCTGAGCGTTAACGCTGTCGCCGCTGAAGAAGTCGGTGGATGGCCAGACAAGATCGTTGCTCCTTCGGCAATTGCACAAGAAGAGGGCGTCAACCCAGTTCCCAAGGCCTTCACGAAAGAAGACATCGAGCAACTCAAGGCCGATTATGTGGCAGCAGCCAAACGTGCCATCCGCGCTGGCTTCGATGTTATCGAGATCCACGCTGCTCACGGATATCTCCTGCATCAATTCTTGAGTCCGGTCAGCAACCAAAGAACCGACGAGTATGGTGGCAGCTTCGAGAACCGTATCAGAGTCGTGTTGGAAATCCTCGATCTCGTTCGGGCTGCTATTCCCGAAACCACCCCTGTGCTTGTCCGTGTCAGTGCGACTGACTGGTTCGAATATGACTCTCAGTTCAAGGACGAGTTCCCTGAAAGCTGGACAGTTGAGCAAACCTGCCAACTTGCGCTTCTCCTCCCCGAGCATGGCGTGGACCTAGTCGACGTCAGCTCAGGCGGCGTCCATCCCAAATCCGCCATTGCTATCAGGCACGGGCCTGCTTACCAGGTCGACCTCGCCAAGCAGGTCAAGAAGGCGGTGGGCGACAAGTTGCTTGTGTCGGCGGTAGGTGGAATCAAGACTGGACACCTCGCTGAGGAGGTTCTTCAGTCTGGCATTGACGTTGTGAGGGCTGGACGCTGGTTCCAGCAAAACCCTGGCCTGGTTCGGGCTTTTGCTAATGAGCTTGGTGTGGAGGTGAAGATGGCGAACCAGATTGACTGGAGCTTCAAAGGTCGCGGAAAGAAAGGAACAAAGAATGGAACGAAGAATGGTTCATAGACTATAGACAGATGATCATAGACTTTCATAGTCTTTGTCCTAAAAAGAAAAACATTCAACGGCTGACGCCAAGTCCTCGACCATTTCTGTGATAATAAACGACCATAGCTGACTAGACGTCAGAGTCGTAGAACCTAATCTATCGTCTAAAAGCCTCTAGCCAGAGTCTCCTTGAAGCCCGTAACTTGCCAAATACCTCCAGCTCCAACAATCCACAGTTCCTTGCCCACAAATACCACATTGACAGCAATGTAGTCACCGCCACCTACACGAATTACTCCTACAGCCTCACCAGTTCGCGGATCAATTACATCCACTCCATTACCAGAACCAGCGAACACCCAACCATTCTTGGAGACTTTGATTCCGTCGTACACAAAGGCAATCGGAACGCTCACTAGCTTCTTGTTCGACACAATAGCTCCAGGATAAGACACATCGAAGGACGTGAGTTTTCGGGGACCGAAAGAGTTGAGTTTGTGGGGGGCAGGTCCAGGCTGCGATGCTGCTGTGTTGGAGATGTAAATGGTGCCTTTTCCGTCTTGTCCCTTGTGGAATGTGATGCCGTTGGCTTGGCCGTTGGTGGTATGGAAAGGTCGGGGTCGAAGTGTGGTTTTGTTGACGAAATAAACAGTCGACAGTGTTGGAGGCGTATACTTGACAACCCCGGCTCCCTAAGCAAATTGTTAGTTTGATTCTCTTTTCTAGTCACTAGATGAAATTACAAAGCCATAGTGGTCATCAGTTATCCAGAAGTTACCCTCGTCGTCGACATCCATGTCATTGAACCCCTGGAATGGCAACCCAAAGTAATTGTTAAGTAGCGTAGTCTTCTTCAGCTCAGGAGTAATCTTGTTGAGAGAGGCAGTCTCGTTACTGCTGCCATCAGTGATGACATAGTAGTCTCCGTCATGAACCGCGCATCCATGAACATTATGAATTGGAGGGTCTGTTTTTATCTTACGCAGTTTGTGCGTTTCTGTGCTCAACAAATATTGCCAATCATGGAATCCATCATCGCCTCCGGGCGGTCCCCACTCAATGAAGAAGATGTCCTTGGTTACAGGGTTGTAACATGGCCCTTCGTGGGTTTGGAACGGGAGTTCATGTACTCGACGGATCTTTGCATCTGGTCCAAGAAGATCGAAAAACTTTTCATCGTAGGCCACAAAGTCAGTTGAGTTGACATAGTCCAGGCTATTGAGCACCCGCGGTTAGCTACAAGCTCTGATTGATTGACTATGAAAGAAGGAATGCCGTGCGCTTACTCTTCAGCAACAGAGGAGTCAGAAACCTCACTGTCGGTAAATGGAACAAATACCGAGCGATTGAAGTGGCCGGGGAGAACTGCCAGTGAAGGATTTTGGTATGACAAATAAGCCCATTTAGCGGCTGCTTTTTCGTATGCAGATGGCAAAGGGCTCAAAATGCAAGCTGCCAACGGCAAGAAGCCTGACAAGTATTGGAAAGACTGAGCAAGACGCATATCGGAGACCTTCAGAGACTTGTTGATCCTGATGAGTATTTCTCTCGTTGTCTTCGCAGTGGACGACTCTTAAATAAGTTTCGCCAACTACAGGGGTCTTTAAAGTGTGTTTGGTGTTTCGAACGTTAATTCTGACATGCTTGGTGCGACATGGCATGTCTATTGGCTAATCAGTGTAGGAATGTCAGCAATGGGTCATTTACAAGCAACTAAAATAAGCGAATCTTGTATTCCGTCCTATCGGTGCATTTAAAACATCGTCGGCATAAGACTAGACTCTTGGCTTTCGCCGGAGCAATTGTTTATGGTATTGTTCATTGAAAATAATTTGCAGCTACCTCAGTAATTCACGCAAATGGTTAGGGCGCAGCGGCCAGTCTTTTCACCATTTCAAGTGCTGATGTCGTGCAAAAAACGAGTACCTCTTCGGCCAGGGTACCTTGCATTATCACAGTTGAGCTGGATGATTGGCTGCATAGTAAAAAATATGATACTGTTCATTCATTCGCCACTTGAAAACTGTGACTATCACATCCCCCATGACTTTAATCATATGTCTGTAAGCAGTCATTGCGACAAGGCATTTGCTGTTTTTCGTTCATTCCTCCTGTAGAGCACTCTGAGCGAGTCTGCTATGGTCTCTTGAACGCTGTGTCGAAATGTCGAGAATTCACAAGGCAGTCTCCTGGTCCTGATCTCAGCAAAGGCGGAAGCACGTTGCTGGCCGGGACAATTATTTCACGGCGATAAGAGGAGTATCAACGTCCCACTGATGGAACTAATGACCATATAGATGTCAAGATGTAACTATCTGTCGCTATTATCACATCCCATCTAGTACTTAGCTTTATCGACAATTCGACTTTATTTTCGGTAGCTTGTCTGAGTACCATCGAGATTGGACTAGGTGCAATGCAATCCATTCCATGTCATGTGTGTTTGTAGGTCTCGATAGTTTGTGTATTGAATCTCCCAATTTCCTAGCAAAAGCTTTTAATCTTTCGTCTAGTATTCCTAATAATTCACGAGATTCCGTTTCAAAACCTAACAGCACGCGAGAAGCGTCTTACAATGCCTCTAGTCGTATGTACTCTTTAGGCATAACAATCCTTAGATTGCTGTAACAACAAAGTATGCAGTGGCGTTGGTAGAATCGACGTCAATTGATAGATTCTGATGTATTCTCACTCAAGTAAAGCGACACAAGAACCTGAGACGTCGCCGACCAATCCAGCTTGTTTATGACAGCACGTTCTCAATCCAACGGATAAACATCAGTTTCTTTCAAAAGATACCTCCTGACTTCATCCTGGGGCCATTTAGCAAGCGGACTGCCCGGATCTCTGACAAACAGATCCCCATCCGGATAATCCACATGAACTTCCTCCAAGACTTGAAACCCGCGCATCGCCTCCAACAATTCGGCAGGACTGCAGCCAGGAAAGTAAACACCATGCCAATCAAGCCGCAATAGAGTTTTGCCGTGTCTACTGACCAGCGACCTCAACTCTTCAAGTGTGATCCGTAGATATAGAAATCGCAGACCATGTAGTCACGGCCACGGCACGTCGGGAGGGATAAGGTCAGACATAGAAAACACCGCTGAGGTTTTACAATCATGTTCGAGATCTACTCTCAGATAATCCAGTTTTGGTGAGCTGGCAAGTGGCTTTGTGATGGAGCCAAGCGCAAGCATTTCTTCCCTGCGATACTGCTTGGTTCTAGGGGTGAGTCGAGATTTATTGTCAGATACTCCACTTCGGAGACGAGCTTCTTGATGTTCTCCTGCTGTTCCGGTGTCGACTGTAAGATCTCCATATCTGGTGGAGGATATAGAAATAAGGTGAAGGCTTTGAGCCTCACGCCGTGGCTTCCAAGTTGTGAGCAAAGCTCCCCGAGCATCTCAACAGGAGGCGAAGCTGAATTTTGTGTTTCAAAACAGCCGCACCATGGGGAGGCACGCACACCGCGATCGAAATGCCGCAATACGTCTTGGCTGTATCCAATGTCCAGAAAGTCTTCAACGAGTAGTTGGTCAGCACCAGGCTGTTTATGGGACGATACAAGTCCCCTTTGGCTGTTAAAGTCTTTAAGATTCAAACATGTAAGACTGGGCAATGAAGATATAGCAGCGACCAGACGGGTGATGTGCCGATTATCTTGACGAAGGATTTCCTGCTCCTCGTATCGCTTTTTGTACATGTCGTATAGCCTCAAAAATAGCTTCTGGATCTGCGCTGGTGGATCTTGAGTGGTGTTCTCATTCACCATCTGATTAAGCTTGGGACATCGCTCCCAGGCCATGTGCGACAACCAATTGTGCAATCCATCTGTCCAGTAGAAGTTCTTCTTATATCGCCACATGCGCTCCATCGTCTCACAGTGTCGCAAAAGCCTAGATCGTGACTCTCCCATGTACAGCTGTCTGTTATTGGCCAGTTCGCCCTCATAGAAGCACAGTATGACGGTGACCTTTCTCACGCCCTTGCTGATAAGAGGATGGGCGCAGATCTCTTCCAGTCTGGTGAATGATTCGAAGGTGAGGCATACAGTGACCTCAGGAATGAGAAAAAGTGAGGCGGCATTGTTGAAGTGCTTTGATACTAAGCGAATTTGTTTGATGGATTCTTGTCCACCTTTGCGATCTTCACTGACGTCAGAAAGGATCTTGTTCAGGAGCTCGGCGGGAAGACTCTGGACGTTGGTCTGTTCCGACATGATTGATATTGTTGGCGGTGTTGAGAGTGAAGTGATATGCAGATACAGTAGTTGATATAAGAGTGAGAAATACAGATGAGGGGAAAGGCATAAGCTGAGATCTACAGCGGGTAGACGGCGTGAGTCACCGGAAAGGCACAGAATTAATGCTTATTGATATAACTGGGTACATACTCGTCATGGTTGATTATAGCCCTGTATCAATCAGACTATTAGAAATTTAAATCAATCTGATACTCGTGGCAAAATAATGCTTCACAAACTGGACACCATACTAAGCGGATGCGGACACGTACGATCGGATCCGAGCCTCGTGCGGGGTTTTCCCCATGGGGTCCGATCTCCAAGGTTCACATGCTGCGGCTCCGAGCGGCGTTGGGGTAGTGACCTCAAAGTGGTGAGATTCTTGTGTTTCGAGGGATATATAATCCTGCTTGGCATTCCTTTCATTCTTGGACTCTTGAAATCAATCTCTCCCTTTATAAATCACGTGTTAGTGCATCATATCAACGTCGTCACATCCTTAGACTGCGCAACGAAATCCCCTGCAACCATGTCTATCGTTGAGCCCATCATTAGAGACAATCACATCTTACCCCCAGATGACGATGATTGGGACTCCATCTTCCACATTGAGTGGGAAGGCGATGCGAATTTCTTTACTGGCGCTGATCTAAGACCTAGAACACCATTGTGCAAAGCAACAGCCGATCGGCAAATCACTCTGGCCCGCGCTGCAGCTCTCATCATTCGAACAGCACTTAGGAATATCCCTGCGGATATCCCGGACTTTGACCCTTCCAGATTACTTGGCTTCCGTAAGCAGTTATATCAATGGATGAGCGCGTACAACTCTTCACCAGCTAGTAAACTCGCGCTGGGCGATATTACCATGACTGCTATGCTTGACATCTTCTCGTCCCTTACACAGATGGGCATCGAGGGTGAGATTCTTGCAAATATTGGTCCGAATATCGGAGACATTTTCCAAGGCATTGTCGATCCGATGGCTCTGCTGTGTGAAGAAGGTAGAATTCATCAGATGCAAGATGGTATGGAGCTAGCGCAGAAGATGAGGGCGCATCTTCAAGCGTATTTGTCTTCATATGCGAGCAAGAAGCCTGTGATGAACGTCCTCGAAGTGGGAGCTAGTATGAGTAACAGCACCGAGGCCATCTTTGGGGTATTGGATCAGAAGAATGTGTCGTATACCATCGCCGACTCATCACCCACTGTGTTGGAACAGGTCAAGTCTTCAAACACCAATAATCGCTTGAAGCTCAAGGCTTTTGATGTCAATCGCAACCCTGTGGAACAAGGCTTCAGCCCTGGGTCTTTCGACGTGGTGCTCGTCAACAACATTCTTCACACAGCGAATAGGCTGGAAGATACTTTAACAAACCTACGAAAGCTTCTTGTTCCTGGTGGCGTTATAGCTCTTGTTGGGTTCTCGGATCTTTCCCCTGCGTACAGCCTTATCTTTGGCATGAACGAGAATATGTGGGCAGGTATGTGACAATTTATTCCAGTGATTGTCCGATACTAACAATGTTCAGATGAGCGGTTTGAACAACTACCGTACCCTGCACCAAGCGAATGGAACAGGATGTTCCTGAACAATAGCTTCAGCAGCCTTGAACCAGCGACAAAGACATTTGACTACATCGGACAATCAAGCTACTGCGTCATCGCCACAGCCGTAGCGTCCACGCAGAATCTTATGGTCAACATCATTCCTGACATCCAAGGCAAATTCATGAACTTCGCAGATCAACTTTCGACATCTTTCGCAGGCATTGGCACAGCCTCCACCATCTCACCCACACTCGACAGTATCTCCTCAAGATTTATCTACATTGTTCTCGACAACGGCTCTAGTCCTCTAACTAAATACGAAAAGCTTACCCAAGCGAACAATGTTCTTTGGATCAGTATGAAAACCGATGAGATGGAACAACGCGATATGCACGTCGTAACGCGCTTTGCAAAGGGTGCTCGCAGGAGTAATGTGGGGCTTAGGCTTGTGACACTCGATGTCAAGCAAGGTTGCATGGAGTACTCTGATCTTCTTAAAGTGATCACTGGAATTATTCAGGTGACGTTTCAGGAAGATCGGGGAACGAGAACAGAGACTGAGTATGAGTATCGGAATGGCAAGGTCCTTGTGCCGAGGGTGAAGAGCGCGGGCATGACGAATAAGCTGGGGTAAGATGTGGTTGGTGGCGAAGAACATGATGGAAGTTTTGCAGCTGCTTTTAGAACGGTGCTTCGGCGTATCTTCATGGTAGCTTGGCTTGGTGCTTTCTTTATCTGCATTGCGATTGGGGAATAAGTAGTAAAGAGGTACCTTGGTGATTAAACATATTGGTAAATTTCCTCACATGTGTACTTTCACTTTTTTGAATGACTTTAAAATTAGTGTCAATATTCGGAAAGATATCAAACAAATCATACATTCCTATGCTCTTAGTTCCAAATGGCAAGAACATGATACTTTCAAAAAGCTAGGACAAACAACCCTACACAAGCCAGCGCCAAGATACTTGGCACGCTTCTTCCAACCCCATCATTAGTCTGTCCTGGTGCATCAGCACTATCCGTGGAACTGGCAGAAGTTTCCGACTCCTCGGTAGAATCACTAGTAGCACTCGCCGTACTGCTCTCCGTGGAACTAGCATGTTTGCCATCTAGCTTTTCCAGACCAGCAGTAAGAGTAATTGGTGCATAAGTATACGTAGGACCGTATATCTCTGCCAGGCCAGATCTATCCGTATATGTCTGAGCAGGATAATCGCTCTTGCGGAGTTCAGAGATATCCTTAACCGGTCCTTGCGTCACGGTACATTGCTGCGCGACAGATCTGCTCATTTCACAGTGCAGAGAGTACGTCCAGGTCACCAACTCAGCGCGCGTCTTTCCGACAGCTGTCGGTTCGTAGCTTGATGTATAGCTCAGCTGAAGATCCATGACGCCAGTTGGTTCTGCGCCTCGCGCCAAAGTCTTCTCTGCCCAGGGTCCGAGGGTGACTGTTTCATCCACGTCTGAGCAGCTGGAGTTATTGGGGGGACATTGGAGGTGGTAGGTTGTGGCGGTTGCGTCGGCGTGGAGAACCCTCCCGTGCAGCTCAGCGAAGCCTGTCGGAGGAAGGAGGAGATTTGTGACGGTGGTGGACATGGTGTTTGTTATTGTGTGGGTGAAGAAGTCGAGGATGCGTGGACTGTGGTATGTCGAGGAATAAATTTGTGTTGAAAACACTTGAGCGAGAGGACGAGGTCTGTTGAACCTTCGACAACGAGTGACTGCGACATTCAATTAAGAATGAATGGAGGGCAATACGAAAATTAAAAGAAATTGTTGCATCTGCGGCGCAGTAAAATGTTGCCTAAATGCAGATGTAAGCATCCTTAATTTCGAAAGTGGGACAGGCTGACTACTACTCCAAAATCGTATCAAAAGATGTGAAAATTATTAAAAATTGTAAGTGAGAGGGGCACATTCTGGCTTTGCGCTATCCAGTGAAGCTTAGATGAAACGAAACGAATTGATGCGCTGTGATGGCCGCTAATGGGAGTTCTAATTTCAGGATGTTCAGCGCTAAGTAGATTGTCGAGAGGCTCAGATGGGCGTTGGTCATCGTCACGTGGCTCAGCATCAACACCAACTTGCCTTCGGCTCCGTACACATACATAGAGAACACACGGAGTACCAGAGACGGGTTCTTATTGATGGGACTAAAGAGACTCTAAGCCCAGCCCATTGAGTAAATCATCCACTAAATCACCCGGCGTGCCGCTTTTGGAAATGCAGATCGATGAGCCATAATGAGTACTCCAACAACAAACCTACATCAACTCCTCAGTTCCCATTCTCGCTCAATCAGCCATCATTCAACGCAAGATACCATAAGCTCAGCATAATGTCAGAAAATCACGCTCTCGTCTTCGGCGCAACAGGCCTTATCGGATGGGCCGTCGTCAACCAGCTCCTCTCATCCTACCCTGCACCTCGAACTTTCGCTAGCGTGACAGCCGTGAGCAACCGCCCTGTCGACACGTCGAGAACGTTTTGGCCCGAGGGCTCTGGGGTTCAGACCGTGTCCGGTGTCAATCTCCAGAGCGAGGATGTTACAGGGCAATTGAGGGAAAAGATTGATGGGGTCGAAAGGACTACGCATGTCTTTTACTTTGGTGGGTTTTTACGGTACTTGCTGGGATGAGGCTGATGATGTAGTGTTTGCGCCGCACGATGAGAATCACGAAGAGGAATGCCGGATTAACAGCTCCATGATGCGAAACCTGGCATCTGCTCTCAACACCCTCGCTCCTCATCTCAAATCAATTGTCTACTCAGGCGGCACAAGGGTACCTACCCTCCCAATTCACCCAATGCATCGCTAACATCCCCAGGGCTACGGCATTTACATCCCCGGGGGCATCTTCACAGCACCGCTCAAAGAGTCCATGGCGGATACTCTACCCGCTGACTACGCAAAGACAGTCGCTTACCCTTGGTTCCGCAGCATCCTGTCCGAGGCTTCAGCCGGACGCGAGTGGACGTGGTCAGAGGTTTGCCCCGATGTCGTCGTGGGCTTCAGTCCCATCGGGTCCAACTATTCGCTCGCGCTTCATTGGGCGCAGTACCTCTCTTTGTACGCGAAGAATAATCCAGGCGGGAAATGTCCGTTCCCAGGAAGTGCGGAGGGGTATCACGCGCGCTTTACGCCTGTGTCGTCGCGTATTCTCGGCCGCATCGCCATTCACGCAGCGCTCAATTCGTCGTGCAGCGGCAAGATCATCAACATGCTCGACCGTGCCGAACCCACTAGCTTTGCGGAATTGTGGCCTTCAATCGCATCGTTCTTCGGCCTTGTCGGTGTTGCGCCCTCGGGTGATACAAGTATGCAGCCTCCCAGTGAGTACATCGAGACTCATCGACATCTCCTCGGAGAATTCGGCAGGAAATCGGGTGTTGGCGCGGGGAGCAAACAACTCGACAGTGCGGGCTGGTGGTTAACGTTCGACCGTCAATTGAGTGCTGAGCGGTTGCGTGAGGTGGGATTTGGAGAGGAGAAGGATCCAGCGGTGGGATGGATTGAAGCATTCGGCAAGTTTCGAGAAGCTGGTATCATTCTTTAAGCATTGGCTAGAATACGGAAACATGTATTCGTAATTTCATCATGAGCCTTGCAATGTTCTTTCGGCAAAAATAGAACAAAGAGGAGTCACAAGCTAAGGGGAAAATTAATAAGAGTCAACAACTATTATGTCATAACGACCCGCCATGCCGAGCGAACCCCGGGTATCCGTTTCTCCGTCCTCCGAAAACAGAATGTGGAGGAGGTCCCATAATTACCCGCCGTCACGCTGAGCGAGTCTGGAGTTTTTGTTACGAAATCGCGTCTAAGTCAATACCAATGAAAACCCGGCAAAACGGCAAAGTCGGGGTGAGTTTGCTTGTCGTCTGGGAAAGGATGCGAAATTGTGCTTGTATCTCCGCGGCCTAGAGGGCATTTATATAAGGAAGAAGGGGAACCTGCTAGGTTCCACGTGGAGAAGGTTTCTGCTTCTGTTGCTGTGAAGTATATCGTTGGTTTTTTATATCACTAGAGGCTGAGGCGAGAAGAAAGTCAATCAACGCCTGCTCGTTTCACCTCGAACCTTGACGTCACGCTTGTTTACCGAGGTTTCGCTGCGGTTTGGTAACCTGCTAATTTGACACACCACCTGACCTCATCACGAATCTCTTTACCCCGGATTTACCTCCAGATTCTATCTCGATCTCATCATCAATTCCATCTTCTCGATGCCGTTCTCAAATCCCACGGCATGGACCTTCGACATAGATCGGTTCATCAACCCCTATGTTCCGTCACCGCCATGGCAACGCATTCCGTACCCCGTCGCCTACATCTTCGGCTATCGACGCGACAAGCCTCGTAGCCTCGGCACTGTTGTCCCTGTATTTTGGGCATTTGTCGGTATTCTCATCTCTCTGTCGGTGATTGAGCTGGCGTCGGAGCGTATTCCTTCTTTTGTTGAGAGGAGTGCTCCTATGATTGTTGCATCGTTTGTATGTTCGCCGCTACCTTCTACTGAACATTGAATACTAACGCTGCTTAGGGTGCCGGTGCTGTTCTTGAGTTCTACGCTATCGAATCTCCCCTCGCACAACCTCGAAACTTCTTCGGTGGCCAACTCATCGCTGCGGTCATTGGCGTCAGCATCGCCAAGCTCTTTCTCCTCAGCAGCAGCTTCTCCTCCATCCAATGGCTCGGCGGCGCCATCTCCTGCGCGACTGTGACATCTATCATGGCCTTCACAAAGACGATTCACCCTCCCGCTGGAGCAACTGGTCTTCTCGCCGTCGTCGACAACCGCATTGTTGATCTGGGCTGGTTCTTCATCCCTGTTGTGCTGTTCAACTGCACCGTGATGTTTGGTGTTGCTATTCTGGTTAACAACGTGCAGCGCGCGTTTCCTGTGTATTGGTGGACGCCGGAGGATCTGAAGAAGGCGAGGACGGAGGGGCAGAGGGAGAAGCCTGCGGATGTGGAGAGTAAGGGTGAGCAGGTTGATGAGAGGACTGATGATGGGAGTGACACGGAGAGACATGAGAGACATGATGGGAGTGAGATCATTATGAAGCCTGGAGGTGGATTGGTGCTACCGAATAATTTGTTTCTTATGCAAGAGGAGATACAGTTGTTGGAGGAGATTGCCAATCGTTTGTAGCCTGGCATGATATAACATTCACATCACAATTGATTAGAAACAAGAAGGTTGACTTAATAGAATGAGCTTTGTGTCTACTTGCTATTCGTTGACTAAGTGTCGTCCGGCTGACCTGCCTTGCCTCACAAAACGATTTACAAGCTTTCGCCATTCTATATTCTCCTCGGAGTCTCCATTCTTGGCCCAAACCAAAATGCCACGGGTCTAAGGTGTGAGATGCACTGAGCAAGGTTGCATCACTTGGATTCGCCATCACGGGGCTTGACGTTGTTCAAGAAGCCCTCACCCTTCTTCTTGTAGTTCTGGCGCCGGTTGACCCAGTCAGACGGTCCAGCCTCCTCCTCATTGAGCCTAGCGTACTCGGCCTTGAGGTCTTGCTGCTCCTTCAAAGCTTTTCGTTCTTCTGCCTCTCGAGCGGACTTACGCCAGCGTCGTCTTCGCCGGAGCTGCGAGTTAGACAGCTCCTGTCCACTCTCATTTGATACCCATACGGGAATCGGATGAGTTTCCGTAAGGCCAGGAAACTCTTCTTCGAATTCCGTATCATTGTGCGACGGGCCAAGTCCAGATGCGGTCTTGTTCTTGTCCGAAGTCTCACTTGGGACTGTCTTGGGTGTAAAAGCGGGTGCAGCGGGATTGAGACCCTGAGAAGTAGGTCGATTTTCGTAGGGATTGTTGTTCTTGCTGCTAACACCCTTGCCGGTGTCCGTGTTCGGAAGAAAGGGGTTCATGATGGGTTGTTCTAGAAGCTTTTTTTGTTTAGAAAACAGTATCCGATGATGAAGGAGCAATAAAACTCACGGTAAAACTTGCAGGAAAGGTTGCAAAGAAGGTCAACAGTAGAAAAGTTCCGCTGTATGGATGATGAAATAAGCGTTGCTAATAGAAAGACCACTCGAAGAATATGAGCGAGTCTGTTTGGGGAGAATTGGGTCGTGATACGGTCGTGAAAAGACTTCTTAGGTACGTAGAGAGAGTATAGAAACCTCGGATATCTTCCAGATATGTGGTTGAGTAGAAAGTTGAAGGTGATAATGTCGTTGTAGAAAGATCGGTGTGGTAAGTACGAGAAGGAGAGGTCAAAATAAGCAGAGGTAGCGGGTCGTAAAAGGTAACCAGATCGAAGTGGTATCCAGAGAAGTCTGTCGAGAGTGCTGGACTTGAGCAGAAAGTGTCTGCGTAGGATAAGTGAGGCAAAGAACGAGGTCTTTGATGCCAATGAACTACCGGTAGATAAGTCGCCGAGTCTGAGGCTGTGCTTTCGAAGAGGATTGGTAAAAGGGGAAAAGAGGAGTGGCAAGATGTTGCGTGTGGGAAAGAACCTCTGTTCACGAGACTTAAGGTAAAGAACGAGACCCTTGATGTTCACCACGAAATTCTGGCGAAAAGAAGGTAACTCTGGGAGTCGAAAGGTGTCTTGCCGAAGGGTAATGGGAAGAGGCAGGTAGAGGTAGAAAAGAAGTTGTTTGTTCTGGGTAAATGAGGTAACAAAGTGTTCGTGGCGAGAAGGTGTATCAAGGGGTCTGAAGATGAGAAGAGTGACAAAAGGGTAAACAGAGGAGGGCTGAGATATTAAGTGAAAAGTGGTCTCGACTCAGCAGATCTGAGGTAACAGAATGTCAGTGATGAGAAGGGCAACTGAAGAACTCTGAGGCTGTGGTGTTGAAGAGTAGTGGGAAAGAGGTTAAAGAAAATATCTCTGCTCAAGATGAGTTATAGTGGGCAGGAAATAAAAGGCTGGCCAGGTGAAGAGTAGGGCAGGGCTTAGGGTCACTGGCTGTTCTGATATCAACAATGGTTGTCACTGCCGAACAATGTATCAAGTCATTGCAGCCAGGCAGCCAGAACTTGGCAATATCAAGAGGCCCACCCCCCTTATCTATCATTGATCATGTTATGTAAACTCATGTTCTATTGTTCACTTCCTTGTTGAATAATGAAAAGTGCAACAACAGTCGACTTTCAGGGCCCTGTCTATTGTATATGAACTATCATGTCTGTATCCTAACCTCTCTTACCGCTATCTTGTCTACATCTGGGAGTCTGATATGAACTAACCCAGTGTCACTAGCATCCGTAGCATTACTCCTCTTCCTATCTTCCCACCGCTCCATCTCAGTACAATCGACAGAACCCCTTACGTTACTTCTTCCACTAGACGACGACGGCGATCCCTCTTCGTCATGTTGTTTACTGTGCAAGTGAACAGCTCTCTCTCCAAAAGTCCATCGTTTCCCAGAGGGCTCTTTACATCTAACCTCACGCCGTTGGTAGTCGGATTTGTCCCTTGATCCGAAATATGGGCGCAGAGATGGGAGGCATGCGATGACGAGACCGATGTTAACGTCCAAGGCACTCCAGAGTACTATGAAACTGTTAGTATTCCGTTCATCCACCATGCATAAGAGTCTTACTGATTGTACTCAGAGATATCGTCGAATCGGCTCCAGCCTTCCAGATCATCACGAATCGAACGAGACTAACAGCCATGTTGATGCTGCCAACTAGAAACGTGAAGTAGATACCGAGTCTCAGCGTTCTTTTGACATTCATCGCCGGCACAATGAGCCAAGGAAGAATGAACACTGTCCCCGTTAGCTTCTACACTTTCTTCCAATCTTGTTCACTCACCCAATAAGTCTCCCATGAACGATAATCCCCAGCCAACATTGAAGGTAATAACATACGTACGCGGTGAACACGTCCTATTCGGGTTCAGGTCCCTGGCTACCCGTTAGAAACAGCCCTGGAACAATCACTTGCAACTTACCAGTGTCGATCGAGAGGTACGCAAATGCAGAAAATCACCAGTAGCGTGACAACGTAGCTGATGGCAACGAACCAAATCGTCAACCAGAGGAACATTCGTCTCTTGACCATATAATCCGGGAAAGCCTGGAGGTAAACTGCCAGCAGAGCAGCTTTGCACAGGTAGAATGTCGTGTAAAACGGAAAGTTGGAAGCAAACAGCAGCTAACCGGCGTCAGTCATACTTTTTTCGTCCACAATTCCCGATCCTTACCATCAATATCAATCTCAAATCCTCTACGCCCCGACTATATCCTTGCAGCGTAGTATGCACCTTCGGATCAAACGCATCGAGTGATACAAATGCAGGAGCAAACCCAGCGGTGATGACACCAGATATACATGCTGCTATCATGAATTTGTCGCTAATTAACAGGTTTCGTTTCTGGACTCGTAGTCGGAGGTTGAGACGGGCGGCGACGAGGGCGATTGCGAAGATGACAAGAATCTCGGAGACCTAACCAATCAGTCAGTGAACATTTTTGAAGGAGTGAGAGACTCACCAAGATGTCTTTGGCGCCTGAGTTTCGCATCACGAAACTGTAGTATCAGTCCCAACCGTGTCTACCATCAACGCTGTACACCTTCCGTGGATCTTCTCAACGCTGATAATATTTAGTATCAGTCACACCAAAGACACCCCTCCACACATGGGCGAGACCACCCTTTTCAAGGAGAGGCTCAACTGATGGAGCGCTCTGATAAGCTTTGGCCCTGGCATTTCAAGATCCGTTTAGGGAGCCTTACTCGTCTTGGCAACATGCCAGCTGTGGCGCTAAGCTTGAAGCGTGCCGCTTTTCGTGATGGAAATAGTTAAGCCCGTGGACCCCTTGGACGATCTGGGTGATGGCATTATCGCGTCATGGGCCGGGATCCCTTGGCTAGAATCTGTTGAGGTTTAGTTTGGTATGGAGAGGGTTTCACTGGAGATGGAGGTGATGTGAGGGTGGTCTGGATTGTTTCTCATTTCGTCAATATCACATGGCAATCAACTCATTTGGTTATAAATGGTATTTATTGGTGCCTAGATAAATAATTCTATCATACCTCATCAGTCCTGGGGGGTGAAGGGATACAGTTCCTGAGGCACACATTGCAGCGTTGGCGAGCAACTTGAGTAACGACTCGCATGCAGTTACACCAGCATGCACAAATTGGGTTGGCATTGTCCTTGACGCCGGGGTACAAGCTATCATAGATGCATTTGGGAGGGTCAGGGGTTTCAATGCTCCCGTCGAGATCGGGGATCTCAGGCGAGCTTGGAGGGGTTTGGGTGTTGAGATGAGACATGGTGTTGAGGCTTACGATACTTGTTTTGAACTGCTCGCCGCAACATTTGGAGATTTTGTAGAAAATAAATCGGTGGTATAAACTCATTTGGCTACTGATATTCATGTATCGTGTTCAAGACTCACAGTCGAGTTGGCTGTGTTTATTTGTTCCTCACTCCAGCATTCATCAGTGAAAAATGAAGATTCTTAGGTGATGCGATTCACGAACTCCATCGTCATGCTCGCGAGTGCACAAAGATGCATATTTCATGTCACAACTCACTGAATCATAGGTTCAGGTGTCTCCTAACTCATCAATTCTAGTAGAACTACGGCATTGTGTCTTTTCCTTTATTCTTGCTTCGGTCATTCTTCGCGGTGTACATTCGCGGAATGAAGCCTGCCTCTATCGCCACGTACGATTTGCATTCTGGAGAACCACTGTACTCCACTAAGCGGCACAAAAGCAGATGATCTGTACTCGCTCACTTGGACGAACTGCTCGTCACACTCTTCGCCAGTTTCACTTGGCTTTCCGCATATACGCGTAACCGCCAAGCGTATGACAAGACAAGATCCCATCCCATTCTCGTACCAAGTATCCAAGTCACCAATCAAGGCGTAGGGCTTAGCGGGCTGAATAGGAGACCCTGGACACCCACCAATAACCACAAGGCGCGTCTTACGGTACAGCGGGGTAGATGCAACTGCAACATAAGCGGGACCGCCCTGAGTTAAACCGCAGAGAGCTTAGGCCCTTTCCCCAGCACAATTGCGTCTGTTGCTACGCCTCTCTTGCTTTTTCTCTCCTCTCCGTCATGCCACGAATTATCGCACAAGCAATGAAGACATGCGGCCTTCTCACGCAAACATTGGCTTCTGGCTGGTGTGGTTCATAGCCCTATTATGGAGCTACAGGAACGGCTACGATGACCCTTCGTCGTTCTTCTACAAGAGCCGTATCGCCTTCGATCGCCGATTCTCCGCCGTCCGCGAAGCCCAGGTCGACAAATACCTCGAGCGCGAAATCTACTCCCACAAGCACAAGGAGCGAACAGAAGTGCAGGTAGAGAACGAGTTTCTCTGTATTGGAATACCGAGCATCAATCGTACCACGTCGGCGTTTCTCGCGCACACGATTGGAAGCCTTGTGGATACGCTTACGCCGAATGAGCGTAATCAGATACACATCGTCGTGCTCCTCGCCGACAAGGACCCCAAGAGGCATTTCGCCTACGGTCAAGATTGGCTGTTTGGCCTCGCGGATGATGTGCTTGTTTACTCCAACACCAGCGCAAGCGATGCGACCACTTCCAACCTCAACTACAAAGTCCTCCCACACGACGTCCGCGGCATGGGGCGCAGCGACGATCGCGTCGAGAATATCCGGTTGGACCACTCCGTCCTCTTCGAAGCCTGTCGAAGGCGAGATCCCACGTACTTTGCCCTCATCGAAGACGATATAATAGCCTCGCCGGATTGGTTCACACGGTTCAAAAAGGGTGTCATTGAGGTTGAGCAGCGCGCGAAGGACAATCACCACGATTGGATGTACCTGCGCTTGTTCTACTCTGAGATACTTATGGGATGGAATAACGAAGAGATCTTTGACTACTTGCGTGTCGTTATTCTGGGCTACACATGCCTGATCGGCTGTCTGCTCCTTACGCTTCGCTGCAGACGGCGTCGTCACGCAGGTTCATTCGCCACCAAGGACTTCGCCCAAACCGTCGCACTCCTTCTCGGCCTCTGGATCCCAGCCTGTCTAGCCCTAGCCTTCGTCACCGGTCGAACATCGTTACACCGACTCTTCACGCGGTCCCCCACGGTGCGCGAAATGCCTCGCTACGGATGCTGCGCGCAGGGCCTTGTGTTCCCGAACCACCACCTGCAGAGCCTACAGGATTTCCTGCGCGAGCCGCCGTTCCAGTTCCCGGGCGACATGATCATGGAGGATTATGCGCGCGATAATGGACTGACCAAGTGGGCGCTTGATCCGAGTGTCATGCAGCACGTTGGGCTTGTTGAGTCTTCTGATGGGCCAAGGAGGGCTGAGGTGTGGAATTTTAGCTTTGAGAGATTGCGCGATTCACGGAAGTGATTGGTTGGTAGGCGATGTTATGCGACAAGCTGGAGAAACACGCCGCATGCGTTGTGTCGCGATACTCAGAACGGTTTGTGGAGATGCGTCCATCCGGCAACGGGTAGCGGAAGGGAGCGGCACGCCACATACTCACGATATATATACCCCATACAGCATATGCACATAGCCTAGCCTTTGCGCAAGATGTACGAAGCTTGATGGCAAGCTTTGCGACAGCAAGTCCACCGCGGGAGTGAGGAGCCGGCTCCTCATTCACCGAATGGCCCAGTACACTTATACACAACGCAGCTCGGTCGATTGGCAACGGTACAAACAAGATATAGTTCAAAACAAATGATGAGCACTGCCCTGCTACGTGATTGACATTGATATCTCGTGAAAATGATCCCTTCCTAGCCTTCTCGTCTGCATTTAGCCTCCAAAGCACCCACGCGAGGGAACCGGCCCAATCTCAAATACATCACAGCATTTATAAAGAGTTTAGGCCTGGCGGGGGGAGCTGTTGTAGAGGTTGGTGAACAAAGATTAATGTATCTGGGTGTATTTAGCAATTAAAGACCTGGCAGTGAGTTCAAACTCTGCTCGCTTTCACTGCGTTCGCGTCGAAAGTGGGTGTATTTGCACGGCAGACGAAGAAACACGGGGCGTCATGAATGGGCCATGATGGCTTAAGACGATTTGCAGTTCCCCATCTGGATGGACGATCTCCAGGCCCAGCCTGAACAATATCCCAAAGCCAATTGCTTACCGCCCAAATTAGAACGGTACTCATCAGCAAATTCGATGATGAGGCCTCTATAACCATGCTTAATTTTATTATATCGATGGTCTGCTCCCTTGTCCATTCCGCATCAAAGACCCAGTGTTCACCTGAAGGATCATGGTCCACTTAAATGGCTGATGTGAGCCATAATATTAGCTGCGGAGTGGACGGCAGCAGTACCAATACTCAACACAACTGTAGCGTTCAACGAAGACCACGCAATAAGCCATAATATAAGCGCAGTTCAGTAATCTTGTTCTGTAAGCCAATTGGCCATTACTGGTCAATAACATATCTTTTGTCATGCTAACTTACAAAGTGAGTGAATTGAACCTTGCAAATGCCTGGAATGCTTAGCGGAGTTTAGTGAATGGCTGAAACTCCGCATACTCGGTACGACGACAGCGATAAAACTCCTCTGTATATAACTATAACAGAAGTACGCATTTCTCATACCATTAAACAGCTCAAACAACATATCTGTCCATCAAAGTCCAATTTATTTCTTCCAACTATAGATCAGACACTTCACCCCGTATATTCTACAGCAGCCAATTCATCATGAAAGTCCTCTTCCTAGGCGCAACCGGCTCCATTGGCGGCGAAGCCCTCCGACAATGCCTCGCTCATCCCAAGATCACTTCTGTAGTCGCCTTCGTGCGTCGACAGCTTCCCGAAGACGTGCGAGATAATCCCAAAGTCCAAACTGTCATGGTGAAAGACTTTGCTGTTTGGCCGGAGGATGTTCTACTACCTCACGTTGACGCTGCTGCTATGGTTTGGTAAGTACGGCGGTTTGAAGTTATGATTTAATTGTTTGGTGCTAACTAGGTGTAGTGCCATGGGCTCGTATACAGGAAATGTCAATGTCGATATGGAGTATCCTTTCGCCTTCCAGGTTGCGTTCGCACCACTTTTGAAGAAACAGCCCAACAGGCCTCGATTTCGCTTCATCCATCTCAGCGGACTATTTGTCATTCAAGACCAAAAAGCAAAACTCTGGGTCAACGACTTCCCTCGTAAACTCAAAGCAAGCGCGCAATTCCACTCCCACTCACGCACATAGCTAACCTTTAGCAGGGTCTGTATGAAATCCGCTCGCAAAAGCTCGCAGAGGAGCACGCGTCTGTATGGAGAGCGTTTATGCTACGGCCTGGTGGTGTGATTACACGAAGGATGAGGGTCCCTGGGAAGATTTTCCAGATACTTTTGGGCGATGAGTGGGTTATTTCTAATGAGGAGCTTGGTGCGTTTTTCACGTACCTGGTTGTTGAGGGGGAGATGGAGCCGGAGGATACGTTCTTGATCAAGAATCCGATTATTGCGCAACGTGGGAGGAAGATTCTGAGGGAGAAGCAATGAGGGGTGAAATACCAATATTGGTGTTTTGTAGGATAAACCAGTTCTTTTGTCAAATTTTGAGACTGGAAGTTATTTAGGAGTTAAGCAGCCCCTTTCATACATAATTCAAGTACGTAGGTTATGTATACTTTTGCTATGAGCTCGACTGTAGTATGTTTTTATAATCGATACTACATTAGATTACCTGAGACTGGGAAGTATCGATATAAGGATTAGGTATAATTAATTACTATAGCATAACAAGACGAAACTCAAGCGATATAACCTGCCATAGAAAAGTGTAACGAACAGCAGGACACTAGTGTGGGCAATCTTACTTTCTAAGAGGTCGTGGGGTAGGAGCACATCGTCATACTCCATGCATTCTGAATGATCCCGATACTGCCGGATCAGTCAATTTGGTTTGCTTTTTGTTGTAAAGGCAAGTTCTTTCTCAGATAGTTCGAAATCTGCCGATTCCAAATCCACTATCATAATTTTAACTTTTCCCTCCTCAGTAATGAGATGAAAGTTGTCGAGTTTGGTATCGTCGTGACAAACACCCAATTCGGCGAGGGATGCAAAGGCATTGTATAACAGGGGCTAGAGATCGTGCTTATCCAGTACTGCACCTTCTGGAGTTGCGAGCGAGAACCCCCCAATATCCGAAAGAACCAAAGCGCGCATGTGATTATAGTTGACCATGCCGTACAATTTGGGAACAACAATGCCCTGCAGGCGCTGTAGCTTGTCGTATGCCGCCACTTCCTTGTCAAACTCGGCCTCCCAGTTTTCTTTTTGAAATTTCAGGACGATCCTTTCAGGCAAGAACCACTCTGGGAATTTGCTCTGTATCCAAGTACCACATACTCTCGAAAAGATCCAAAATAACGAGTTGCAACATACAAAGTTCAAAGCACGTTTGATAGATCCGTAGGCGTAGCACATTGGGATGATAATGATCTGATGGAGCACCAATGGCTCGAAGGGTTGGGCAACCCAATCGAAAGCGCTTCAATCCAACCTTGGTAACGGCACGGATTAGTACGAGAAGGACAATATAAGCTCATGATATTTCCTGATGACGGAAACTTTGGAAAACACGGTTCTGTTACTGTATAGTCCAGCTCCTCAGCCGGTTCTCCCATTGTACCCTCAAGCCTAAGACCAGAGTCTTGTAGCGGGCGAGAATGAGGGAAGACAACAAGCGCGTAAGTAAATGATAAGGAATTAAAAATTGCTTGCTGCACGTGACAGACTAGGTAGATTAGTAATTCCTATTTCGTGGACTCTAGCAGTCGAAGTCACACCCTGCCAGCTATCAGACACATGTTGACGCATCAACCGGAAGATTAGTATGGTCTCACGAGGTGAACGAATCGGAGTACGAAACAGGGTCATTTTGGTGATCACGTTCGTTGGGTGACGATTTTTTAATGCTGAGTTATCTCATCAATAACATAGTCAGTTTGTTTTATTTATTGACAAGCCGACGTGCTATTACTAAACTAAGTTCTTTTCCATTGCTGACTCTGCATCAGAAATGGCTTCACCACTCAGGGTTGGGTGCTAAGCGTCCTTAAATTAGTCCTCACTCGAAACGAGCTCTATCAGTTCTAAATCGAATATCTTAGATAGGCATAAAGGAGGCGGTATTTTATTGTCAATATTCACTTTTTAAAACAGTTAGGCTGGACCGACGTGTGACTTCAACTCTTGGTCAGTGGACATTCTGATCAAAGATGATAGTCATCCTGCCTGGTAACTCTTGTGCCCCTTCTCTCCCAAACACCCTCGATATTCATATCTCGAGCTCCACTACAAAGCCATTAGTCTCATGATCACCCAAACAAAGAGATGTACTTACTCGTCTCTCCACTTGATCATCGGTTCTGTTTGACCCTTTCCTGGATTCCTGAAGACAATATTCTTCGTCTGTCCATTTGTTAGAACTGCGTTGTTTCTTGTCAGGGATATACATACCAAACCAAGAGAAATATGAATCGCTGGGGGATCAACAGTGATGTTTTGAATAGGCTGACCACCCTGGACCATAGATGCAATGTTTTGCGCAACAGCCGCTGCTTGTCCTGCTCCTGGCCGGGCTGCCTTGTGAGCACCGCTATCGGCGATGTCACCACATGCATACAAATTTGGATACTGGGGATCAGCGAATTGCAACGTTGGGGCGACTTTGATGAAGCCGTTGGCTTCATTGATGATGGTCTGTCCAGGTGTAGGCTTTAGGTCTTTTAAGAATTGGTTGTTGGGCGTTTGTCCAGTTGCTGGGATGACGAGATCTGTTTGTATCTTGCGGCCGTTGTTCAGCTCAAGTTCAAAGCTGGATCCATCTGTTGGGAAACCCTTTGATGGTAAGACTGCGCGTGTACCAGTAATGACGCTACAAACTCAGTTAGCGGTGCATTTTTCAAGTTGAAGACGGACTTACTCAACACCAAGCTCTTGCAATCGATCACGAATGATGGCATCCATCTTCTCGTGATAAAGCTGCATGAGTCTGTCGCGTGAATGAACCAGCGTGACCTTCTTCTCAGGATACACCTCCCCTAGATCAGTCGCCATCTGCACACCCACAGCTCCACCACCAACAATGACAATTGACTTCGCGTTCTTGATTCCCTGCTGATACGTCCTGAAATAATCAACAGAAGTCTTCTTGTCGTCGTACTGCATGTTACTGGGAGCCTGGAGTCGCGTGCCGGTGGCTACGACTGCGTAGTCGAATGGGATCTCGGTTGAGCCTTGCCATGGTCGGTCGAGAGTGAGGTTGTTCTTCTGTAGAGAAAGTACCCTGGCTTGTACGATGGAGTGGTTGGTGGCGTTGGGGAGGGAAGAGAGGAAGCCGGTGTAGGGAATGAATGCTTTGTGTTCGTGGTCTGGAACAATGGCGAAGCGTGGCTGAGAAGTTAGAATGAGCGAGATGTGACTGGTGAGTGACTTACGAAAGCGAAGAGATGATGGAAATGGCTGTGAGGCTCTATTAAGAGAACCTAGACGATATTAGCTACAAAATTTTGGTTGATGCGAACGATATGGCTTTTACCCTGTGAGTAACTGGTAGAAGCGTAGCCAACTCCTTCACAGCAGCCTGTAGTTTGTCAGCCACCCAACTTGTACAACGTTTCAAGCAAACTCACCAGTCCAACATAGGAACCGCCGATAACTATAACGTTCTTTAAACCAGCCGTCATTTTGAATGTGATCACTTGAGATTAAAGGGAAAATGAATCAACAAGGTGAGAACTGGGGAAAATGCCCAGGCTTTTTATCTACAGCCATCTTATCAATCTACGGCATCCCCGCGTCCGGATATGCACTTTGCCGGACATCCGAGTGTATATCCGAAGTCGGCTTTCGCTATCGGCTTTCGTTGTCGGCATTTTGTCACCAAAAGAGCGAGCTAAAATCCCGAAGGATGATGCGGCTGTTACTTATTGGGTTTAGACTGTTTAGATCCAGGATACAAAGGCCTAGTTGAAGGTAGAATATATATGAAAGAACTGCTGCGTGCTGCGTAGGATTGCACTGTTGCAGGGTGTTGCCGTGTTGGAGTGCGTGATATTATTCCACTACCACTAATTCAAAAGACCCAATTGCCATAGCATAGATATTCTGCGATACGAGTGTAGATCTGCATACTAGGTAGTAATTCCACTATTGTTATCTACAAGGATTTTCGTCGTGTGCTATTGGTTTGAACCGATCTTCGGACTGTACTATGAGATGCCGAGTCCCGGTCTCCGTTAATCGGCTCGGATCGGTAGGTCCATAACTCCAGGACTATTGTCGGCTGAGGTGGCAGACTAGTCACAAACTATAAGTGTTATATACTAGCACTGAGTCATAGAATAATTATGGTTAAATCGTAGAAATAAAGCGTTTGTGGAATTTGTCTGCATGTGTCAGCCCAGATCAACAACCAGTCTCACAGTTAATATGAAAAGACTTCTTCGAGTATTTCTCCCAAAAGGGTCTAGCGGCATCAGCATCACCCTGGTGCCGTGACGAAGCCATAAGACACCGCCACTGAACATGTGCCCCATGCAAAAACATTCCAGCTTGTGATTTTCACATCACACCCGAGCTATCTCGGCCGAGATGCCTCCTTCGTCGCAAAAAGCCACAAAGACACACACCCGCAGTCGAACGGGCTGTCTGACATGCAGAAAGCGCCACCAGAAATGTGACGAGCGACGGCCGATTTGGTTAGTAAGATCTCAACGTCCCCTTTTGGCATTGTCATGCAGGAGTAGCTGAAATGCTGATAATGGCAGCGGAAACTGTGTAACTGTGGATAAACCATGTGAATACCCGATCGCTGTTCTCCCGCTGCGTGAGAAGAGGAAGAAATTCCTGCCAGGCGAGCAACAACCCTGGAAGCCGGTCGATGGAACAGTTATGACCATATCCCAGGATCTTGGGCCCTGCATATCCAGCGCGAGGCGACCAATCACCATGGCTTTCAAGTCTGATGAGCTGTTTCACTACTGTATGTCACATCTTTTTGGACTTGCCAAGATTCTGACATTGCCTTAGTCTACAAGCTGGAGGATCCCAGCGATATTGCCCCCAAGAAGAAACGACAAGATTTGTAAGCCTCGAGAACCATGACAGTCTACTCCATTACTAACATTCCAGATTGGCATCGGTTACGCATAGCGCTGATGCTCTGCGCAATACCATGCTTATCGCAAGCCTGCACTACGCCTGGAATGTCGGCCACCTGAGGTCATTCGAGCCAACTCTTCTTTTTCACAAGCTCGAGGCTATGCGTCTCATAAACAAGTCTATCCTGGACTCGGGTGCCAAGTACAGTATGTGTGTGAAGCACATTGCTACTTTATGCTTGACAGAGGTAAACCCCCGTCGTCTTGTGTACATAAGATAAACTTGGCTGAACTTAGTAGTGTGCACTGGGAAACATCACAGCAGCCGAGACACATATGGATGGCTTGATGAAGTTTATGGATTTCCACAGACCAACCCATCTCCCTAGTCCAACCGAGCCTGGTCTGGACGACGAATTAGCCAACAGATATATCATCCTGTATGTCACCACCCTTAACAAAAACAGCACTAACGACTCCCAGAACCTACAACTTCATCCATGGCTTCAAAAGCAGAGTCAAAGACATTCTCCTTTTCAACGATACCCGCGAAACGCCATCTCCCGAAATGGTGGAGGAGCTCATGCACAGCTGGCACAAAACCGAGATGCAGGGTCTTGACATCAGACTCAGGTCCTTGAAGATGCTTCCGTTTTTCTTTTCTGAGCTGCCACCCTCCACAGAGTTTGTCGATGTTGACGGGGAGGGAATAATGGATTGCTTGGTCACTCTTACAGCCACAGCCCGTCTGAAGAGTGAGTCGCCTGATCCTTTTGACCAGAACGTGCTATGGCAAGAAGGCGCAGCTACCAGACTCCTGTTGGCATTCGTAAGCACGCATATTGAGTCCATATCGGGCGGTAAAAAGACAAGTTCGAAGCGTGCCCGGCTGACGTCGTCCTGGTCTGGATTGGCTACCGCAACAGGTCTATACCTTCACGCAATCTTGCAATTCTGGAACGCAGGCGAACCAATGAAACCGCCTCTGCACCGTCGCATTTTACACATTCTGCAGCAGGATTTGGAAGGTACCCGACATCATCTTGGTTCTCGTTCTCGACTGGTTTCGAAGCTTTGGTTCTGGAAAGCTTTTGTCGGGGCAATGAGCGTGGAGAGACATGTGGCGTTTGATACCGAGGGTGTCTTGGTTGAATTGGGAAGTACGTTTAGGGAGTTTGTGAGGGGATGGAGTATTGTGGTTGGTGTGACGCAATGGGGAGATGCGAGAGAGGCGTTGAGGAAGATTGTTTGGCCTGGATCGTTCGAGTCGGAGGATATGGCACAAGATTTGTGGTACAGATGTGTTGTAACGCAATGAACATGTAAACTGCAGAATGGTCTGTTCTAATCGATGATCTCAACTAGTTCTCATGGCTCGTTTCTGTGTTCTTTCTAGATTAAATATGTACGTACGGAACATCAGCTCTGCACAAGTTTGTCTCTAGAACATATCATATCCCTCACAACTTGCCACCCAATACTTTGATTATACAATTCATCATGATTACTCCCCATCAGCGCACACCACTTCTTCAGAAACCACGGCGCAGCTTCCCAACTCTTCATATCCCATGGCGGATAACTATCACGGCCATTTGCACCTTTCCCTCTATTCGAAGAGTCCAACCGCCATATTGTCAGACCACCACGGTCGTAGATATCAACTTTGAGTTCCCAGTTGTTGAAAACATGCGGCATTGCAGCGGATAGCATGATGGCTCGCTCGCGAAGGAATGGGAGAGGGATAAGGTCTAGGCTGACATGATGGGGTAGGAGAATCTGTGCCATTGTAGGTCGCAAGTGCATGGGGATGGCGGTATTGTTGTAAGAAGATAGGACACCAGAACCTGCCTGCGCGAGAGCGGCGTGATTTTGTGTGGTACATAGATTGGGTTGGTAGAACGGTGACATGCATTCCACACTGCAGTTGGCGATGCGAGATAAGTCGAAGCCCAGCGACACGGCGTTGGCGAGACATGAAGCGAAGAAGGTTGTTGTTGAGAACTGGAGCATGTTGAGGTAAAGATCTGGGAACTCAGACTCGCTACTCTCTTCGGAGTCATGCAGTTGAAAATTGATTGTATCGATCACTTGATTGGAGTCTAGCCATGTAGCTCCAGGTTCGTTCGATAGCTTCTGAGATGATTCCTGACGCTGGGAATCTGAACTACCACCGCGCTTTAATAATGGTCTTGGCCGTGGTCTGTCGCCAACTTGGGCTTTTTGCTGTTTGAGTCTCTTTCGCTCCTGTTTCTGCCTCTCGCCTACATACACAATATCAGCTAAGTAACTCATGAATTCAATGACAATTGACCTACGATATGCCTTCTGCGCCACTCGATTCTGCTCCCTCCGCGCTGTTGTCACAACACGTCGCTTGGCAGATGAGTGCGTATCATCCCTGCCGGAGCCTATTCGCTTCCGAGAGACGGTAAGAGACTCATTGGCTATGGTGTCTCGCATGTTATTGTGTGTCTGTGTAACTTGGTCAACTGTTTGATGGATTTGGTAATTCTGTCAGCGACGTATGTGGCGGTTAAGTCCGAAATCCGGTTGGGCGAAACTGGCTTACGCTTTTTGGACCAATCAGCATCCACTCTCCAAGCCCAGACGACAATCTTGACCTGTTTCCAGTGGCTTACTGTTTTTGCTCCATTCATCGTTTGAGGTTATCGCGAAATGTAGTTACCTGATTATGAAATACGGGAATGAATTGGCAGAACAGTCATATGTAGTTCTACTATAAATACAGCCATTGAGTGCGCTCAAGTCTCATCTCCATCATTCTAATTCAATTACTTGCGCCAAACCGATTACATCTCACCATTTCTTTTACAATTTACACCCTAGCCATGTCTACCAAAACAATTGTAGTCGTCGGTGCCACAGGTACCCAAGGCGGTTCTGTCGTCAGAACATTCCTCGATCTTCCAGGCTGGCATGTTCGAGCACTCACCCGTCGCTCAACCTCTCCCAAGGCCCTGGCTCTCCAAAAGCTGGGAGCCGAGATCGTGGAAGCCGACATGGAAGACGCAGAGTCCCTGGTGAAAGCCTTCGAGGGTGCCCACGCCATTTTCGCCAACACTGATTTCTGGGCTCCTTACACGAGCGCTTTAGCTGATGGAAAAGACCAAGCTACTAGTCAGCAGATTGGCTACGACACGGAGGAACGACACGTCAAGAATGCTGCTTATGCTGCTTCCAAAACACCTACCCTGGAGAAGTACATCTACTCTGCTCTCGGACCCATGAAGGAGGTTTCTAAGGGCAAGTATTCGCACTGCCATCACTGGGAAACCAAGGCCGCAGCTGTCAAGTACATTGAGAACGAGATGCCGGAGCTCGCCAAGAAGACTTCCTTCATTTACTTAGGCGCATACGCTACCAACGCGTTTCTGTACCCTAAGAAGGACGCTGAGACTGGCGAATATGTTCTTGCAGTCCCTGCATCCAAAGATCTCAAAATGCCCATAATCGACACTGAGGGTTCGACTGGATCTTTCGTTCGAGCCTTAGTCGAAGACGAGCCGGCTGGAACAAAATTACTAGCTTACGACAGCGAACTCACGATGCCTGAAGTCATCGACGTCTGGAGTAAAGTCACCGGCAAAGAAGCTCGTTTCCAGTCAATGACAGAAGAAGAAATGCATCAGAAAACGGGACTACCTTATGAGGTTCTCGATGGACCGGCGTATCTGGATGAGTATGGATATACTGAGGGAGTTGAGGGTGTTATTACGTCCAAGCAGTTGGAGAAACCTATTAAGACGGTTGGCTTGGAGGAGTATTTGAGGAAGCAGGATGCTGTGACGTTGTTGTCGTATACGTACGCGCTACCCGAGCCTCCGCGCAAGTAAAGTTTAGGATGAGAATAAAGTTCTAGCTATAGATTTAGCAGTACAATACATCTAATTACAAATATCGCTCATCGTTGCCGCTGAGTGGGAGGCCGTGGAACAAGCCGACTAGACGCTGTCGTCCATTCTCGCCTTACGTCTTAGACGTTGTGTCGGTCATAGGAATTTTGCTACAATTTGTTTATTTGTTGCTTCTGGTATCTTTCGCGGAGTGCAACTCTAAGTTTTGCTCCTTGTAGGCAAATACGTAGGGACGATAATGTGGATTCAGTCAAAGCGTGATTGCGACCCTGGATGACCAGGGTGTAAGCGGTAGACGAGCAATACTCGCTGGCATCACACACCGAGATATCTGAGACGAGATAATTCTGCTCCAAGTCATACAGAGAATGAAGTCATACCACGAGAAGAGAGAGATCATGTGCTACGCTTGAGTCCGTATCGCAACTTGGCTCCTGAGAATGATTGAATGATTGCAATCATCACGCAAAAAGGTCCAAGAGAGCTTCTGGAATCGGGTACGCGTACCCCGTAAAAATAAACGATATTAAAGAACAAGACTAACGAGACTAGCCAGAGCTTAATCGCGCAACCGTTAGCAATAGGTGGATTAAAAGCAAAGCGAACTGTAACCAGGCCCGAGCAATTCGAATGCGAGTATTTCTCTCTACCCAACAACCCCCAAAGTGCTGACTATACCTTGCACATACGATGCATATTCCCAAAACAACAGTACAATTCCGGCACAGACGGACGAACCCCAAATTTAGATCCCAAATCTGCATAGCCAAGCCTCATCCGTCAGTCCCGGCTTGGTAGGTACTGCACAAGATCCAATCAAAACGCCCAATTGGAAGGTTGGGATGATTGATCGCTCAGGGGCAAGAAAAGCCACCCGAGAATCCCTGCTTTGAGCTAAGATGGCGTCTGTTTGGCGGAGAATTCAAGACCCGCCGGGGAATCCACCACGATGAAACACAACGCGGTGATTGTGCTGTTTGGAGGAGTGACATGTCGACAGTTCGTAGGAAAGAAATTAAGCTTACTGGCTAGATCGTGCCTTATCGTGTTATCGTCAACGGAGAAATCTTCGTCTAGAGTCGGGACGTGGTAATAAGAGCATGACCAACAAAACAATGTGGATCACCATCTCACGCCATGTCCACCATGTAACCATGTAATGCTCATCTTTATAAGTAGTCCGGCACGTCCGCATCCTTCTCAACGAGTTTGGAGTATCGGTTTCTATCGACAACTTCTTTCACTCCTTTTTTACTCCTCTATCATGAAGTTCCACGCTCTGTGCCTCGCGCTGGCTTCGGCCAACACCGCTCTTGCTAAAGCCGGTCCCGCCAACGGCAGTCTCGCTAACAACCTCTTGGGTAACTTGGCTGACTCGTGGATCCGCAACAACGCCGAGACCCAGAGGCCTTACTGGTACGGACGCGCTGTTGTCTTCGAGGGTTACGAGGCTGCCATCGAGCTGGG
Organism: Fusarium avenaceum; assembly: GCA_025948275.1. Lineage (NCBI taxonomy): Eukaryota > Fungi > Ascomycota > Sordariomycetes > Hypocreales > Nectriaceae > Fusarium > Fusarium avenaceum. The sequence continues at coordinate 722,374 of CP109669.1, forward strand.
CAAGAACGAGACCCTCGTCGAATGGTACCGCGACCAGATCGACCTTGTTGCTGCCCCCAACGGCACTATCTACAACTTCGACCTGACCAAGCACTCCCTCGACAACTACCGCATCGGTCTGAACCTGCTCTGGTGGTACAGGCGCACCGGTGAGGAGAAGTACAAGAAGGCTGCCGACTTCATCCGTGACAGGATCAACCAGCAGCCCAGGACCCCTACTGGCGGCTTCTGGCACCGATCCCCCACCTACCCTGACCAGATGTGGCTCGACGGCATCTTCATGACTGACTCCTTCTACGCTGTCTGGACCTCTGAGTTCGACGCTAAGAACAACACCGCCTGGGATGATATTGTTCTCCAGTGGGACAAGATCCAGGAGGTCACCATCGACAAGGAGACTGGTCTTCCCGTCCACGGTTTCGACGAGAGCAAGACCGCCGTGTGGGCCGACCCTAAGACTGGTGCCTCTCCCCTCGTCTGGAGCCGAGCTGTCGGCTGGTACTTTTGGTCCCTGATCGAGGTCCTCGACGTCTTCCCCAAGTCCCACCCCGGCTACGCCCGTCTTCGCACCTACTACAAGGACCTCGCCTCCGCGCTCCTCCGCGCCCAGGGCCCCGAGAGCCACCTGTGGGAGATCGTCATGAACAAGCAGTACGAGGGCGCTGAGGGCAACTACGTCGAGAGTTCAGCCTCTGCCATGTTCACCTACGGCTGGTTGGCCGGTCTGCGCCGCGGTCTCCTCGACGAGAAGACCTACGCCAAGCCCGCCAAGCAGGCCTACAAGCGTCTGTACACCGACTTTGTCACCAAGAACACGGACGGAACCATCAACTGGGAGGGCACCGTCGAAGTTGGATCCCTGAACAGTGATGCGTCTTTTGAGGTAAGTTTGATTTCTGGCAGTTTGATTTGATCTTTGCTAACTCTTTCTGCAGTACTACACTGGTGTTGAGGTTGTTCCTAATGATACCCGTGGTGTTGGACCATACATGATGGCTGTGTATGAGTGGGAGCTTCGCAAGAAATAAGCGTGTTCTATGAGTTGATGCGTTTACGTATATTACTGGACTTGCATGACTTAGATTTAGAGTTGATGGTTGGGTCCGAAGGACTTGCCCTCGATATAATTTAATTCTTCGTACTATCAACGATAGGGCACATTTCGATGAAACGTGTTTGATATTTACTACTACTTTACCGTGGGCTTGTTGTTGAAGTGAGTGGACGGTTGACTACCTAGATGAGAGTCGTTCATTCTCATCCGGGCTATTAACGTGGATGTCAAGTGGCATATTTGACCCGTCTCGTTCTCTATTTCATCCATCAACTCCATTCCAGTCAACGCAATCAATCGATTTTGATAGCGCACTCTAGAGCACTAGAAAACGCGACGCGAAGCAATTGTGGTTCTGACGTCAACTAGCAGCAGTGTATCATTAGTCTGAGTAGCTCTCCCAAATGGCACACAACCAGCAGCCTGAGAAAGCAGCGAAGTAGTTGATGCCTTTGTTATTTGCTTTTCTCTCTCTAGCAATGCTCAATTGTCATTAATAGATAATAATTACGTCTTTTTCAGCAATTTCACATTCCAAAGACGACTCAGTTACGTCATGGCGACCCGCTTCTGTCCTACGTCATGCCCGTCATCTTTCAGCCTCTGTATATATGAGCTCCTTAGCTTCTGATAGCTACACAAAACAAAACAAACACAGCCTTGTCAATTTTCATCTCATAATCACGTCAAATTATTCTTTCATAATGGCAGAAGTCGCAGCAGGAGCACTCGCCGTCGAGCAGGTTGTTTCAACTGGCCTTCAAGTTGGCGCTGCAGCCACCGTCGCACGCCCTACGCAGCCGATCACAGCAGTATTAAGCCAGATTGCCTCGACTCCCAAGGATGATACCTCGTATGCCCCTTTTACCTCCTAGATAACTTCCCTGAGCAGCACTGACGGATGTAGCAGACTCTCTTTAGCACGCTCTCACCACACAGTCACTGTCATTGACAACAAGGCCTACATCTTCGGCGGCAAGACAGACGACGGCAAACTCTGCAATAACGACATCCACGCTGTTGCATTAGGCCATCAAGAAGGTGAAAGCGAGTATGCATGCTACCCAGCCGTTGGTGATGACGGCAACATCCCATCTCCCCGGATAAACCATGCAGCCTGTCTGCGCCGCGACACTCTTGTCATCTTTGGTGGACAGAACAGTGATGGACAAGCAGCCGATGATGAATTCACGCTGTGGGAATGGGAGCCCAAGGCTGCGAGATGGGCAGAGATAACCGCAGCTGGAAAGGCACCGCAGTCTCGACATGGTCATCAGATCTTCTACGATGCGAAGAAGGATAGCCTTGTTCTTCACGGCGGTTATGAGAATGGTCAGCGCACCACAGGGACGTGGCTGTTTGATTTCGCAACACGTCTGTGGCATGAGCTCCCCGATTCACCTGCTGCACCTTTGGCTGCGCAGTTTGTGGAGGGTACCTTGTACTCCATCAGCGCAGAGTCAGATGTCCATGGCTCGATCCACTACATCAAGACTAACACAATCCACGATGAATCAGTCGATAAACTCCCCGAGTGGGCCACCGTCGACTTCCCCTCCAACCCCATTGTCCCCGGCCCTCGACCACGCGTAGGAAGTGCTCTCATCCCCGTCACAACCGGCCACGGCAGACGGTACCTCCTCTACCTCCTCGGCAGCCGCCAAGACACCGAAATCGCATCCGACAAGACCTACACCGAAGACCATCCGTTCTACTCCGATATGTGGACGCTGCAGCTACCCTCCGACGACTACAGCGCCACGCGCGTCAAAGATGCTATTCGCGAGACATTCCCTGGCGTGGAGTCGGGCGCTTTCAGCTGGCATGAGCTTGAGATTGCGCCGGCGGAGATGACGCAAGAGGCTGGGAAGGTACACCCCGGGCCACGAGGGTTCTTTGGTGCTGATACCTGTCTCGGTGGGAAGGGGGTTGTGATGTGGGGTGGTGTTAATGCCAAGGGGGAGACGGAGGCTGATGGTTGGCTTTTGAAGATATCTTGAAGAATTGGGATTGAAAAGAAGGGTTCACAAGGCAGTGAATTAGTGTATGACTAAAAAAGGGAAAAGGCTAGGGATGAGGAATAAGCCACAAATAGTAGCATTAAATTTGTGATTGAAGATCTATTAACTGGACATGAATGACCGTATCGTGCTGTCACTTCTGCTCATCATGCCACCCATCAGTGACGTATACGCCTTAGTCAGCACAAACTAACTTGCTTCCCACAGCTAGACGGTGGCAAGACTCTATTCCTACCACTTCAACTCAAGGCCTCAATCACCCCAGGCTATCACCACAATGAAGCGCGCACTCAGCACGTCAACTCTCCGAGTCTCCTGTATTAGGACGCTCCAAACAACCACACGAGCTGCAACTGCCACGCCAGAGGCTGAACAGTCTACTCAATCTACTCAAAACAATCAAGAATCAACCAAGGATTCACCGACACCCAAGAAGAAAACCAGCGCAGAACTAGACCAGGAATTAAGAGAAAAGCTTGAGGGCTTGTCGGGAGAGGGAGGAGGTGCGGGAGTCGAGTATGAGAACGGCAGGGCCGAAGGGCTTAAAAGGGGTGTTAAATCGAATATGTTCCGGGTGATATAATGGGACTTGAGAGGAGGTTCTCATTGATAGGCAGATTACGGAATTGTTTTATGAGGATGGTGAGGAGATGAGAGTGGCTACGTGATAGGAAATTGGTTGTTGGACGGAAATGGGAGGATATGTCTTTTGGGTGTCGGCATTATACGGACCAGCTGTCTCTTGGGAATGGACCGATTGGAATTGATGCTCTAAGCAACTCATACATTGTTTTGAATGAATAATATTCATGTTACGCCACAGGTATTTAAGAATGTAAAGGACACCAATATTCGAAACTGATTCATCGCCATATTGTCTTGATGCCGAAATTCTTCACACGTGAATAGGGTATCAGGTTCATTTGTCGTAGCTTGGAGAGCATTGTCTTATACAGGGTGTAGCAAATAACTCTGGCGTTATTGTTGACGTCCTTCACTACAGTTATAAAGAATTTGAATGTATGGTTTTCGTTGTCGATTCACACTTGAATATGTAAGGTGTATATGATGCCGCTCGTAACCAACGAGCCAACACAAGCAGCCATTGAAACTAATCACTGTACTTCGTAGTCAAAACCATATGTTCTCTGCTTAAGGCAATAATTCCAGGTTCCCCAAACAACAAGCCTGAACCGACTTCTCAAAGAACTTGTCGTCTAAAACCATCAACTGTACAAATCGTTTCTAGACAAGGATCACCTGCATCCATAAGTCATGTGGACTGCTTCACGCCGTGAGTCTCTCACACCAACGACAATACTGAGCTGAGGTCTCGACCACTATGAGACGGGCCTGGGCTTTTTATATGTCACATCGCGCGGGGCTGGAGGCGATGTACCGTGGTTAAAGCTTCAGTAATTTCGATACAGGTAGGTAGGTCATCTAAATTCCGTCTACCCGAGGATGTAAGCTGGGTATGGCCAATTCTGGCCCGTTGATAAGACTCTCCTGTGGAGTTTAACTCAGCCTTGGATTCAATCTATTCCAGAATTGTGACATGTAGCTGAGCAACCACAATAAAAATACCCTGTTAAATCACACGACCTGGAGGTGATCGGCACTAGGCATCCAATTGAAATAAAGAGATGACAGTTCCGCAAAAACGTTAGATTGACGCCACACAAGCCATCTTACATTCTGGCTGCATGTTCTGTGTTCAGCCGCAGCCGCAGCCCTGCCGGTAAGAGTCTGGGCGTAACAGAGTAGACCAATGCAGGATCAATTGAAAGTTGCATTGCTAGTTACTGCCAGTAATGTGATGATTGAAAGTATACCAGAGCCTAACTGGTGAGCTGAGGCCAAAGTGAGTGGAGGCTTGGGAGTGACTGTAAGACCACTAGCTATCAGACGCCAATTATCGATAGCCCACCGCACGGACGACGAATATAGCTTCAAGCTTATGCAAGCCATCTAAAGGCAGACAAACTGCGCCCAGGCTGAGGTTCAGACGAATGGTATTAAACCGAAGGGTTATTCTGCTCTTTTCTCACTCCTTCGCCTTTCGCCTCTGTTTCTCATCTTACACCCGTCAAATACCAAGCACAAGGTTGTCACTACCACAACATCAACACCATGACTCTCGTCAAAGACGCAAGAGAAGCCGCACAAGCGCTGCACATCCCCGTAGCCACTGCTGTACCAGCACCGATACCACGCGGACTGGCGCGACGCGACGCCGCCGCCGACGCCGCGGCTGTAACCTCCGGCACACTCACTGTGACTGTCGCCCCAGATGCTACATGCGGCTTCAACGGCGACGGAGATCCCGTATGGGTCTGTCCCCAGGGAAGGCCTTGTACGTGGGAAAGCGGCGAGATCAACCGTTTCTGGTGTGGCTGGTCGCGCCTCATAACTACTTGCTACGACAGCACTGCCTACTACGACTCGGCCATCTGCAACAGTGATTGTCGTGCAAACAGTCGCAATGCCGGTTGGTGAGTAAAACACCTAGAGTACAATCCGATCTCCTATATTCGCGTTACTCTGACTCTTGTCGCTATCATAGCTGGGTGGCCAGTCAGCCGAATTGTATTGAACTCGAGCTCGGCAACGGCATTCTGTCGTATGGATGCAACTCTGAAGCACCGAACGAAAGCCTCGATAGTACAAGGTATAACAAACCTCGAGACTTCAACACTGTGGTTTTTGTCGATGGCGTCCAGAAGACACAATGGGCATCGAATTTGGAGACAATCACGACAGGAGGTCCAACAACAACGACCCATTCTAATCCAGAAGAGACAAGCTCCGCATCATCAAGCTCTGCAATACCTCTCCCTAAGCCCGGTCCCAACATTGGCGCCATCGTTGGTGGTGTAGTAGGTGGTCTCGCCTTCATAGGTCTCATCCTCTTTGGGTTCCTCATGCTCATGGTTCTGCGTCGCCGGAAGAACAACGCTGCAGCTCAACCTCAGTTGAACACCGGCCCAGCACCCCATCCTGACAACCCAGGACTACTAGACAAAGCCCAGTGGTCTCCTAACCAGACCGTGGCCTACACGGGCTACAACGGACCGCAGTACTATACCGTGCCGGTTCAAGAGAACATGCCAAGTCCCGGACTTGCGTCTCCAACTTCACCTATTATTCACGAGGCGCCGAGTCCGAGCCAAGGAACTGTGTGGAGTGCTGAACTTGACAATAGGAAGGCGGATCACCACCGTGGAACGATGCATGAGATGGGATAGGACTTGTGAAGTTATCTAGGCCTAAATGTATGTTTGATATAGCTGATACCAGTTCTTAGTCATAGTAGTAATTCGATGTGGAAAATTTGACAAATTCCTAAATCTTTGCTGCTTCAAAAACTCCATGTCTCCCCGCTCCACGACTAAACTCCCCAGCACCCTTCACACTCTCAGTTGTAACCACCTTGACACCATTCTCATACTCGTTCTTCAACGCATCCTCAAAAGAAGGTGCATTGTACGTAGCGTAGTAGCAACTCGCCCTATCCACATTCATACACTCCTGCGGAAAGGTCAGAAGCTGCTTCGCAATCTTCGTGGCCTCGACCAAGGCCTGTCCTTCTGGCACAACGCGATTCGCTAGTCCAAACTGCAACGCCTCTTGTGCTGTGACTGCTCGACCAGTGAGGATCATGTCAAGAGCTCGACCGAGGCCGATGATGGCTTGTAACCGAACAGTCCCGCCGTCGATGAGGGGAACACCAAATCTGCGGCAGAATACCCCAAATATGGTGTTTTCCTCGGCAATGCGAATGTCACCTATGAGCGAGAGCTCCAAGCCTCCAGCAACCGCATAGCCAGATACTGCACTTATGACAGGCTTTTTGACCTGCATCCTCGAAGGACCCATGGGGCCTTTCGTGCGATCAAGCGCATCGTGGCTAGGGTCGATAGCCGGGCCTCGATACTGCTCTGCTTTTTCGCCCTTGTCGTACTTAGCGACTTCATGGAGATCGAAGCCAGCGCAAAATGTACCGTGAGCACCATACAGAATGCAGACCTTTTGGGTGTGGTCGTTCTCAAATGCGAGAAAGGCTTCGGCAAGTTTTTTGGCGGTTGCGCCGTCTACGGCGTTCTTGCGGTGCGGGCGAGAGATGGTGATGGTTGTAATGCCATCTGAAGTTTGAGTAGCTTGTACGGCTTGAGGCTCTTTGTCAGTCATGGTTCATAATTAGAAAAGCGATGGCATTGATATATTTCGTCAAAGATTCATTATCAAAGGCACTCTCCTCCCGCATCATTTTAAATATTGGTGATCGGCAAGCACGGACTCTTTACCCGACTTAGCCGATTCACTTGTTCTATTGAACGGCCAATAGCAACAATGAGTAAAGATACATGTAGGACGGGATAGTGTCAATTCATTCGTTGAAGACAACTTTCGGCTTGTCTTGGGGTAGAATGAAGGGCGCGATGAACCACCTCGGCTATCACATGGTGCGGGGATGGCTTATTTCCGCTCTGTGGTTCCGCGATGTAGATCTTGACCACGCAGTCTACCTGTCGCCTACATAAGTCTTGTTGCGTACCGAAGTGACGTACGACAATGTGCATGATATGTAAATGTTCACATACGGCTGATGGTGAATCGAGCCGTCTTAAATGCCCTTCACATCTGTCCGTTCTTAAGAAATGTGTTCTGGAAGAAAGTTCTCTGAAGCTCCGACTCACATAACACTCCAAGTCCCATATTTAAAACCAGAGTCTCTGAGATCTTATCTCTTAACTCTGATAGGACACAAACCGTGAAACATGAGCTTTTGTAACAACACGAGTCAGATGGAAGTTCCCTGCATGCAAAAGGCCTTGGCAAGCATGTACAGGCTCATTCTAGTGCTAGCTTCGACTCAGAATATGCGACCTGCAGTAGTATCGTTTATACACCACTCCGGACTGTCATCGGCAGTCAAGTGAATTCAGCCTAAACGCCCAGCATCTCCTCTAGCGCCTATTAGCGACCAGGGTAGATAATAGGGAATTATACCTACTAACGCCCTTGTCGCGGTATTGTCAGGAATGGTGCTCATTGGATAGAACAATAACTAAACTTAGAGAACCAACTATGGTTATCACTAGTCAGATGATAGGGTTATCAGAGTTGTAGGGATGAGAACCCTATATCTATTGGTCGAGAGCTCTGCAGTCTTTGTTTATCAATATGCTCTCTAGTAACTGGATTGTCAGAATCTAATTTATCTTCTTTTCATTACGAGAACTGTAACCAATATCTGCTCAAACTAAGCACCAAGGTAGTGTTATTACCATTAACCGTCTATTGCGGATAAAATATCTGGGTATAGTCAGTAGTGCCGTGGTTGTCTCAGTTTGCAGAACTGTAGTTTTTGCTGACAATAATCAATAAGCCAGATTGACCATTTTGTTTGAGATGAGAAACATAGACTGCACGGATAACTGTAATTCTTCAACATTTATTCAATCCCGTCGCATAATATTCGCCTGACTCGGCCTAATGGGAGATGTCACTAGATAGACTAGTGCAGGCCGTCTATTAGTCTCCATGTCGGCTATAGCCATGAGCGCCAACAGCGGCCTAATTCGGCTTAGCCGCCTCGGTCGCTTCGCGCAAATCCCCACTTCTGAAGCGTCCCCTAACAGCGATGTAACCAAGCCCCTGCTAGCGAGGCTGTTGATCGTCTCAACTACCGCAACACTCTAATACCAAGGGACGGGATACTGCCTCGTCAGGCGCGCCAGCTCTTGATTCCAAAACAAAACACTCATCGTGCAGAGTCTCCTGATACCCTCAGGAGGAGTAAACGTCTCTCTGCAGGGCTGACACAGCCTCCCCCTGCCGAGATCCGAAACTTCAGGCCATTATTCGTCACAAATTGCTGCCGCCAAGCCTTATAGCTTGTTTTCACAGGTGCCGAGGTGTTATCAGATCTTTGACCCGTCAGCGTTTCATTGAGATTCATGTGAGAATCACGGCAATTATACGCCAACTACCTCATCGTTGGTCAAAATCGGACCTATCCTCAAAGCCAAGCCTCGTACCACAGCCATTTTCTGCCGTGTATCCGTCTTACAAGACAGCCCTACGCGCAAAAGGATGGTGTTTAATACTGGATTACGTATCCCCAGGGGCAGTGTTCCAAACGGAGTCCGCGGTATGACTGAGTCCAACGTTCTAGAACTCCATTGCCAAGCAGTGCGAGTTTGACACTGCCCGCTCCATAAATCAGCTCCCCATTCAAAGATGCCTATTGGCTACACCGTAAAAACAGGGATTGTGCATCTCCTAGCGCGAAGCTTAAGCCCCTCGAGGAGGGTCCACCCAGAACAATTGTAGATAATTCTCCGTATTGAGAAAAAGGTTCGTCCAACAGAATCGTGTTTTTGAATCTTCTCATGACCACTTTTTTGCATTCAGCTCGTACTCACGTTTACGCTTCCTGCTTGCACAACGCCCGCCAAGTTCCTGATATGAAGTCCCCCAACCAGCTAGTTATCCTGCAGAAGAAGGCCAAATGGCAGCGAGCCTCCCGCCCAAAGGTCCGCACTGGCTGCTTAACCTGGTATGTCCCTCTTGAACATCATGGACCCCTGACTCTGAGATAGAACGTAGCTAATATGCGTAATTTGATATAGCAAGTGAGTTTGACATTGACGATCTTATTTTTATCTCCGTGCCATGTCTAACCAATTTTTTCCAATTGATAGAGTGAGACATCTGAAATGTGACGAAGAGAAGCCCACTTGTCGCCGCTGTCGCGATGGGCGCGTCAAATGCGACGGATATGCTACTCCGGACAAGAAGCAGCTCCAACAACGCGCTGCACCAATGCCAGTTAATTTCCACTCGATCCTCTCTCTCAACCCTCGCGTGGCCGACACTTCCATCGAGAGCTGCTATTTCCACCACTTCCACCACTGGACCTCAACACAACTCACCTGCGCCCCCGGGTCGTCAAATTTCTACTTAACCTATGTCCTGCCACTCGCTCATATATGCGAGCCAATTAAACATGCCATCATTGCTGTGGGTGCGGCCCACCGCTTTTTTATGGCTGGACAGGAGACGTGCTCTCCATTACAGCAGCTGAAAAGCCTGTCGATGCAGCAGTATAACAAAGCTATCTCGCGTATCATACCCCACATGAGCCTCGATTCAGCCTTTGATATACAGTGTACTTTGGTGTGCTGCTTACTGTTTGTTGCTTTCGAGGGTATCAACGGCCGATATGCCGAGTCCATTCGACATATCCGAGCCGGAGTTCGATTACTCTCTTCACCTGCATTGATCGATGCTTCAAGAGAGGAGAAGAGTGTGATGAAGCTTACAGAAATGTTCTCTAACCTCGGAGTTGAAGCATCGATGTTCATGGAAGATACTATCATCCCTGACATCCGATCAGGAAGTATCGATGTTCTCTACGGCACAGATATCTCCGACCAGCCATTCCGGGACCTCGACGAAGCTGCAGGAGCCTTGCGAAAGTTGGACGTCAAGGCAGTCGACATCATGGACCAAGAACCTTGTCCAGAAGACATAGGCCACGGTAGCTTTTGTTCCCAAGACAGCATGGAACCATGGGAGAAGGAATATTTTGACTCTATGTGGAATGACCTGGACGCGAAATTTGAAGAGTGGAACTCACGGTTTGAGTTGACGAAGAGACACATCGCCACCTGGGATTACCAAGACCTACACTCCCCCAACTCATCTACCTCACGCTACAGCAGAAATTCTGGCGAATGTGCATGACATGGGAAAGGGAAGAATTCGCCGAGCCCGTCCCCGCAGCCGTAAAACAGTTCCTCGACGCCGCCGATGTATTCGCCCAAACGGTCCTCGTCCCCGGCCAAACCAGCTTCTCCCTCGACGGCGACATGATCTCCAGTCTGTCCCTCGTCGTATGGACCTGTTCAGATCCCATCCTCCGCCACCGCGCGCTAGATCTTTTGCGCTCGCTAAATAGACGCGAGGGAATATGGGACAGCCGGGAGATAGTGGAGTTGCACGAGGCGACGCTTGCGCTGGAGGATCCGACGTCTTGGTACAGGAAGGAAATACCGGGTGGAGTTCCGGGGTATGTAGCTGAGTTGGCTAAGTACTCGAAGAGGGCGAGTTTATATAGATCAGGGCTTTTGGCACCAGACTTTGTGCGTATACAGAGTTAATGTTCGATTGTTTTGTTCAAGTCAAATGGGACCTAGTCAGAGAATAGAACTAATTCAGTAATCACGTTTGATGTGATAAGAAAAGAGGATTATTCGGGATATAACAGTTACTGTTTAGTCAAAATGTAGGACGAGTATGTAATCACGGACGACTTCACGTCGGTGTCAGCAAACCTTTCAGGTAGTGTGTATACACGTCTTGGCTTATCCAACGTCATTCATCGTAAGATTACCCACTACGTCACGTTTTTTCGACCGCACATCGTCACCCAGGTCATCACCCAACCATTCAAAGAAGACATATGCAATTCCACAGAGAATTTTGCAGACTATATCTTCTTCAACTGTACATATCACATCAATCTCATTCTACTCCCAAAATGTCCCAACTAGAGCGTTCCTTGAAATCTAGCAGCCTCTCGGAAACCCTCATGACATACGACGAGTGGGCAAAGACCTACAACCAAGACGTCGAAAAAGAGGAATACGTCGCCCCGCAACTCGCTGCTGAAAGACTACTCAATCACCTCGGCTCCGTGAAAATCCCCGACGCAAAAGTCCTCGACGCTGGATGCGGCACCGGCCTTGTGGGCGAGGCTCTCATGAAGCTCGGCGCGAAGCACATCGATGGCATAGATATCAGTCCCGGGATGCTTGAAGTCGCCGAGCGCACAGGAGTCTATGATTCTTTGAGTGTGGGAAACATCGCTGAGATTCTAGACATCCCCTCGCGGCTTTACGACGCCGTCATCTGCGTTGGGACCATGACTGAGGGACACGTTGGGCCCGAACCTTTTGATGAATTTGTCAGAGTTACAAAGCCAGGCGGTTACATCGTCTCGACGATTCGAGAGTCAGTGTGGACGTCGAAGGGTTATGAAGCGAAAGTGACCTCGCTTACTCAGGCGGGACAGGCAAAGCTCGTGAGCAACGAGCTGGAGCCTCAGAGAATTGGAGCTGCGGTGTATGCCTACTTTGTCATTCTTCAGGTTGAGTAATTCTGACGGGTATCTTTATGACCTGGGAAATGTGCGCGTGATGTGAAGATTAGGATTATCACGGCTATTTGTCCGCTGACGTCAGATATCTTACATCCAATTGACGACGATATAATGCGAAAATCAACAAGACAAGGGGCAAGCTGAGTATTACTCAGGTATTTGTTAGCACGGATAAGAATCCTCCAGGAATCGCGCTGCATTATTATGGTGATGAGGTTTCAGTATATTTGCACACCATTAAATATATGGCATTGCAAGTCTTCCAATTCGAACAGCCGGGTGCAGTTTTGTTCTTGGATTTATTCACTTGTATACCTATCTACTACAAGGTTCCATCAATCTCCATCGCGCTTGATGCTTCAACTTGTTCTTGAACTGCATGTTCAACGTTGTAGCCCATAGATTCATCCCACTATCTGGAATGCGGGGATGACTCATGCACGATCTTCAAAAGAGGCAGGTAAGAGTCAGCAAGCACTATGTTGCCGTATAACCGAGTGATCTTCAGTGTCATCGTTGCAGATGGCCAAGTGAGTCACTGCCTATCTAAGCGGTTATAGATAAGCGACGTATATATAGATCCTACCGTCTTTCATTTCGCTGTTCATCCTCGTCAGTTAGTAAAGTCCAAGACGAAACATCTCATCATGGACGTACAAAGAATCGCCAACGCCTACCGCTCAAAGCGTCTTGTCTACCGCGCCCCGGAGAACAACGACGAAGACAAAGCATTCCTCTCCAAACACTTCGACAACAACCCCGTCAGTGCCGCCCTAGCAGATCCCCAACTTCTTAAACCGCGCGACAAGAAAAGCGCAGAAGATCTCCTCACCTTTATGAAAGACTCCGTCATGACGTGCATAATCAGCCTATCGCCCGACGAAGCCAAAAAGTACGACAGCGAGAAATCAGACCCCATCCCCATCGGCTTCATCGTCCTTGGCCTCGGTGGTAGAAAGGCACATCACCGCAATGCGGGTATAGGTATCATGCTCGCGGAGGAGTACCAGAATAAAGGCTACGGCGGGGAGAGTATCAATTGGATGCTCGATTGGGCTTTTCGTCATGGGGGCTTTCATCGTGTGGGGATCCAGACGTTTGGGTTTAATGAGCGTGCGCAGCATTTGTATAAGAAGCTGGGGTTTGTAGAGGAAGGGAGGAGTAGAGAGGCGATATGGCATGATCGGAACTGGTATGATATGGTGGAGTTGGGAATGCTCGAGAGTGAGTGGATGGCACTACGAGGTCTTGAGTAAGGCCAAGATGAAGTGATTACTTCTTTATGTTAATGAGATGACACGCCCTGGTTAATACCTTGTCTGTTGCTTTTGTTTCTGAGCTGGATATGTGATTAAATAGCTTGAATAATCGCAAGTTTTCGTGTTTCATGTTTTTATCAACTAAGCTTGACCAGAGGACCACCGAAGTCAATGTGACAAATGAACGTATGATGGAAGAACGCCGAAAGTTGTGTTGGATATTATTAGCCATTATTAGTCTTTAATACACATGAAGATGCAAACTCCTTCTCAGATAACCTCAAGCGAATACACCAAAAAGAACAGGAAGAACCACGCTGCCCCACGCAGCCTTCATTTTCAGCGCACCATTCTCTGCACTCGTCGTCTCCACCGTCGCAGCTGTAGTCTGCGAAGCTGCCGAAGTCTCAGTAGTCGTCTCCGCATCCGTGGCCGTAGTCGACACGGAATGAGACTTCGAGACTGTAGCTGTGGAAACTTCAGAAGTCGTGGCCTCAGCACTAGACACGGTGTCTGACGACACGGATAGTTTGATGCCACAGACAGCTTCGGGATCAAAGGTGAAAGGGATCTTGTAAGCGTCGCAGTTATCCGAAGATCTCGGGATTTGCTCTGAGTAGAGGATTAGCCTCATCTTGAATTGATTGATGGGGAAACTTACCAGGTAGGACGTTAGCGGCGCAGTTCTTTGCCAGACAGCAGAAGAACTTCTCCCGCATGTCCTTGAGTGTGCAGAGGCAAGCTGGGTTATCCTCGTTGCATTTATTGGTAAAGAACTCGAAGAAGCATTTGTTCTGGAACTGTCTGTTAGCTCAATACGATGTGATCGACAAGATAGCACGTACATTGCACGTCGCATCTGTATTCTGTTTCTCCTGATCATATTGCTGGCCAGCAACGAAGCTGCCAGCAATACTAAGAAGCACCAGCACGTTGGATGGACGAGTCATGATGGATAACTTGATAACGAGATACGATAAGCAAAAACCCGCCACGAGAGCGCATAGTGCAGATTTAAGTACCCAAACGCTTGTACCAAGCCAGGAGAACGACCCCTGATGTTCGCTTTACCACATGATAATAATTGGGCGGTAAAAAGGACCTGGAAATTAGAAACGTTAGGCTGTTTGGATCCGGCGAATGAAATACAGGCTAATGGTCTTAGCGGAGTCTGTGCCTTACCTGTTCTCGCCGAAGGATTCAAGTGATATTTGCTTCGGAAAACGGCTTAGTGCCAAGACCTTTTGTTCTACAGGGGATAAGGCATGAGAGTGTTGACTTAACCTAGTTAGCCTTTTATGCTTAACTTGAAGAGCAAGATTAGATATTATTAGGAACCTCTCCATTATGTTAATGCTGTCTTGCTCACCAGAAACCCCTTGTCCTGTGTTCGATACAGACTGTCATATAGGTAGTATAATTTATCGTTAGAAAGGTGCCTAAGCACGCTCATTTATAATATGTAATACTACTCAAAAAGATCAAACCAAGGGATCCTCACTTATACCTAGGCCACTAAAGCATCCATTTCCTCTGCCTAATTCCCATATCACAAACTCCTACATGAAAACAAAAGAAATTGTTGTCGCAAATACCAGTATCGCCAGTCCAATCGCTCCCCATCGACAACATCAGGGACAAAAAGTCGTCCGTCCAACGCCTGCAAACATCCATCCAAGAAGTTCCCCCGCGGAAGCTCGATCCTTGGGATCCGACACCGCCATTGCCTCAAACGCCGAACCGTACTCTTTCGCAATGGCCTGGGCTTCGATCTCTCGATAGATCATGTTCTCAGGAGATGGTTCAAGAAGAAGCTGGCGGAACCTTCCAGGTGCGGCAGCAGTTCCCATATTGAACGTCCAGATGAGTGTCGCCCAGAGGGACCAGACGTCGATTTTCGGTGTGTGATGCTGGACTGTTACTGTGATCAAGAGTAACACTTCTGGTGCCATGAAGCGGACAGTTCCAGCTAGTATCGGATCATCAGATGATAGAGTAGCGACGTCGAAGTCGGCAAGACGGTAGTGTAGGTCAACCTCACCCTCGCATCTACGCCAGAGGATGTTGTCTGTTTTGACATCTCGGTGGATGACGCCCTTGGACGCAAGATAGTCCAACGCCTGCAGCATTTGGTGCAAAATGGGCCGAACAAGGGGATCTCCTATTTGTCGATCATATGGCTCCTTGCGGGCAAAATCGGTAAGAGTGCCCCCTTGAGGCTCCATGACCAGCTTGTATTCGTTATTCAGGATTTCCACTTGAAGGAATTCAATTATGTGTGACTTCATGAGTTAGCGAGTGTTCAAGAAAAGGCTGCTATGTGCAACTTACGTGATTCAAGCTAGTGAAGATTTCCTCGGCCTCGTTTCGCCGGGCCATGATATCTTTGAACCCAGACTTGACCTTGACGGTCTTGATAGCAACGTACTGGCCGGAATACACATCGACAGCTTTCGTAACGACCATGTCCAGCCTGTGGGAAATGATATCACGATTCAGGAAGCGATCCTCAGGAAGACCGTAGTGCTTGCGTCGGGCCAGTGGTAGATTCGCAACAGTCTCATTCCGGCCAATCAATCCAATATCAGATATTTCCATCGTTGCAATCCATTCAAGCGTGTCAAGTGGTGGGGAGACGTGCCACTGGATTTCCCATTTGTACCAAGACGCGTCTCTCCCGCCAAAGCTGAATATGGTGTTGACGGTTGGATCAATGACAGCAACACGAGAACGAAGTCCTTCATGGAACGGCCGAGTCTTTGACCCGTAGAATCGAGACCCTCTGCCTTGACAATGGAAGAATTGACAGCTCTTGGTAGGGGAGTCGTCCACTAGCATGATCTCACCGGTGTCTTGGTGGATCTGAAAACTGCATTGGAAGTTGGCGATGCTAGGACGGGGAATGTGGACATGACCTACTCGGCCTATGGTGCAGGGGAAGAGTCCAGTTGAGCGGCTGGGGTCGAAGACAACGTCGATCTTGTTATGGGCTGGACTGTCTTTGAATAAGTGGTCATTTGATGGGTGTCTGAGGACTCTGACAGCTGCGTCGTTCAGAGGGACTAGCGAGAAAACAACAGGAAGTCGGTTGTCTGAGAGAGGCATCCTGGGAAGTACGAAGTACGTAGTTGTAGGTGTTTGTGTAATTGAAATACGTAGACTGAAAGATGGTATGCTGTTTGTGATGGGGTTTGACGGGCTGCTGCGTCTTATTAATACCTATACAGGACCGACATTGAACCATCCATTGATGGGAGTGTTACGCTATTCAACACATCGTCTGTTGACGACTTCCGTACAAAGGGATTAAAGAATGCTTCATTCACAAGCCCATCTCACCATTCCCCTGTTGCAGATATAGGTCACTTCTTTATTGACAACAATAATTAAGCGAGCTCTTTCTTATCATGATACAGAGACCTGAAATTTCAGAAAACGGCTCTTTGAGCAGATATTATGATAGGTCATTCACCTTGTTAGACCAGAGAAACAAACGCAGTCTATTTAGTTTGAAACAAACAAGAATCCACCTGGGAGCGTTTCAACTGTGCTATGAAAGGTCATCTCATAAAGACATCTGAGTAATAAATGAGGTATGATCTGCCCAGGTTCGGTGTCTCCGATCCTTCTATCAAGCAGTGTCATGAAAAAGAGGTAGAATGTGAACTCATCCTTTGAACGTATATGAAACTAAAGTTGCACATCTGATGCGCGGAAGTGGGTGCTATCATGTGCCTGGCCTGGTATGTTGGTTTCTAAAATGGATGCGAAAGTGATTGACGATTCCATTATTCCACCTCATCTCTTCTCATCGCTGAGGCAGATGTGGGAGGTATTCAATGCTGGTCAGGCGAATATTATTCATATTTTTGCCAACCATCACAGTCTAAACAGGCTTTGTCAATAGTTGCCTGACTAGATAAACCGATGAGTTGGCCATGGCGGAATTGAGCGCTGTGTATAGCATTAAGTTGCTCTGTCCACGGGGACGAAAATAAAGACAATGTCGCGACTAGGGTTCGGAAATAAACAAGCCGCGGCAGGATATTGTCATGATTGGGCTCAGACGCAGGGTCCAAAGCCAAAGGGGTGTTGGTGTTTCCTTCTATGACCAATCTAGTAGTTTCCGGCAGTTCACTGTTTTATACAAAGAAAGAGAAGTAAACAAAGTAAGCATAACGTGGTGAAAGTACAACTAACCCATCAGGTGGTTGTCCAAGTGTTGGGGAGGTTAGTGAAAGATGGTATGTTTCGTTCTTATTATACATCTATCGAAACAGGGAAGTATTGAATGTCCAACTGTTGGTACTAGGCTACTTGAGCAGGCAGGAAACTGCGACAGGTTCTCTTTGGTCAAAGTTTAACAAGCAATTGACTCCTAGTTCTTACTGAGTCTCATCTTGAGGTAAACAAAGAACTGTTATCGGCCAAGAATGAACAAGATGGTAGAGGGTGTACATAAGCGACAAATTAGACAATTGCAAGACATATCACGGTAATTGTGAGCGAACGGTAATTGTGAGCGAAGTATATAGTGAACGAATTATATTGGTATCGTCTAAGCAGGGTATTGCTCAATCATTAAACTATTGTGGTATCTTAACTAAATCGATAGCAATTCTTGCATTGCGGAGGGACTCGCGGAGGGAGTCACATCTTCTCAATGTCCCGAGGAGCATTGGTGGGCTCCTCGTGCTCGTGGGCAACCTTGTTCTCAACAGAGTTGGGCTGGAAGGTACCCTTGTACTCGGAGGCCTTGAGCATGTTCCACTTGTCCTCCTCGGAGTCGAGGTGCTTGAAGTTGAACCAGAAAGCGACACCACCGATAAAGGCGATGACAGCGACAACGACGTAGTTCCAGACGAGGAGAGGGTCGTCGGAGAGAGGGGTGAAGGCCTGGCCGATGGCGGAGGCAAAGGCGGACATGAAGAGGTTGACACTCATGACGAGGGACTTCATGTTTTCGGGGGCCTTGGAGTAGGCGTACTCGTAGGATGTGACGTTGGTGAAGATCTCACCGAGACCGATCAAGATGTAGGGGAGACACTGGGCCCAGACGTTGATGTCTGCGGGGGCACACTTCTTACCGTCCTCGCCCAGGCCGTTGGCGTACTTGCCGCAGGGGCTCTTCTGGTAGATGTAGTGTTGCATGACAGCGGAGGCAACCATGGCGAAACCAGAGATCAGGAAACCGACTGTCATACGCTTGACAGGGGTGAAGGCAATGCCCATCTTGCGGAGACCGGGGTAGACAAGGTGATCGATGATGGGAACCATGATGACAATGGAGATGGGGTTCAGGTTCTGGATGATATCGTTGGGGACACCGTTGAGGACCATGGTGGAGGCCTGGGTGGTCAGGTTACCGGTCATCTGGTTGTAGGCCAGGTGGAAGACGGGGAGGTAGAGGAAGACCTTGCAGGCCATGAGACCACGGCGGACTTCGTCAACCCAGGCGTCATCGTAGGTCATCCAAACAGGGCGCTGGTCAACGGGGATCTGAGAAGGCTTGGCGTGGTCCCAGTTGAAGCTGAAGAAAGTGCTGCGCTTGCGGACGTAGAAGAACATGCGCAAGAACTTAGACAGGACGGATCCCGTAGGAGGCTTGAGCTTGTAGTTCTTCTTGTTGAGGGCCAGGATAACGGGGGCGATCAGGAAGAAGATGGTGGGGATGAAGAAGGCGAGCCAGAAAGAGTGGTACTTCTCAACGTAGACCATGGCAATCTGACCGAGGACGGATCCGATGTTGATGGCGAGGTAGAAGTAGAGGAAGACTCGGGTGTTGGTGACAGCAGGGTCGACAATGACTCGCTCGCCATTGCGCTCCTCAACTCGCATCTTGGTGTCCTCATTCTGATCAGCCAGGAGGGGAGATACGTTGGCCTTGAAGAAACCAGTTCCGACACAGAGGATGATGAGACCGACGATGAAGACACCGAAAGAAGCATCCTTGCGGACAATGACAGTGGGGGATGAAGCAGCAACGAGAACAACGTGAGCACAGGTAGAGATGGCGATGGCGATGTGGAGAGTGAGGAAACGACCGAGCTTGGCATCAGCAATGTAGGCACTGGAACAGTTAGCGAGGTTCTGAAGATCAATGGCTAGAGGTAACATACCCGACGAGAGGCATCAGATAAGCGAAGAACTGGTTGAACAGAGAGATACCCTGAGCAGCCTTGGGGCCCATGCCCAGAGCACCAGCCTGACCCTCGGGATCAAGAGGAGCACCGGTGTTGGATCCCTCAGGAAGCGACTGGGCGACGAAGTTGGTGTAGAGCACAGCAGAGCCGTAGTAGGAGAAACGCTCGCAGGCTTCGACAAAGGCGATGGTGTACATGGCCCACTTGATCTTTCCAGACACGCGGCGAAGCGTGTGAAGCTCCTCCTCGGTGGGGAGGTCATCGTCAGTGTCCTCCGAGACGGAGCGGGCGACCTGGCGGGTCACGTCAATGGAGCCCTTGGCGGCGACCTGGGGGATGCCGTGTGTCTCGGGGTCGACCAGCCCGGAGCGGGCGATGGCGTCGGTGTCGAGGTTGCCGGCGCTCGTCATTTTGAACAACTACAGACAGATAGACTTGATCTGTGTGGGAAGAGGTGGGAATATGGGGGGTGATGAAGTTGTCGAGGATGCCCTGGGGAGAGAAGGTGTTACCAGAGGGGAGGAGATGGGATGGTTATATATCTGACGATTGAATGGGTCCCCCAGACTTGAGGCTAAGGGAGTGAGTGCAGTGCATCGAATATCCGATGCGACGTCTTGGCCATTGCCACTGGCATTGTGTGCTCGAGTTCTATCCGTACGGATGTACAAGGTTGAAGATCCCATCCAGATAGCGAAATCACCCCTGCCAGACCCCAGATATCCACTTGCGAACTAGAGTTATTCAGTGGGGAAGGGCCTTATCGTAACAAGCGACCAACCAGCGTCTAGAACCTCTTTTTGGCAAGGGCACATACAAAAGTCCCCCTCCCAGGTGCGACTGTAACGCGGCAGGTTGGGTTTATTCCTCATGCGGGGGCCAAGGGCCGAGCACTAACGGAGAAGGTGAAGTGGTAGCTCGGTCCTTTTGCCGTCGAGTACAAGGGGTGGCCGCCCGTCGTACGGCTCTGCCTAACGGGGAAGGTAGACCTTTTGGGAATAAGTCGGCCGAGGGCGACATGATCTTCGAGAAGGAAGGGAAGAAAAAAAGCGTGAGGCTCCGAGATGCTTGGCTGGCGGCTGGATCTCTTGACTGCGTCTTGGGAGCGTGGTATTTCCGTGAAATGTTCAGCTGTTCAGCTATCGACTTCGCTCAACCTTGTCGCTGCATGCACTTTAATTCTTCCATGCTATGGAATAATACCACGCAGTATCAGTAGAGTAGTATTTCCATCTTCATCTCATCTTCCGCAACGCAAGAAATGGAGAAAAAATAAATGCCAGAGTATGATCGCGTGGCGCTCAGACTGCCGAGGCACGCACCTACAAAACCTGTCCCGGAGCTGGGCGCCCTCCGGCTCCGAGCAGCCATTGGGCCAAGCCACCTGTGACCCGGCAGTGTGGCTGTCCGCTGCAACGTTCTTCAGCTGTTCAATTCGCCAAGATTTATACGCTGAATGGGAGTTTTTCGCCTGCCCATGGCTTTTGGGTGTTTTAGCAATCGAGAAGATCATTTCGCCTCGGTGGAAAAGAGAGCGTCGTGATGGGATGGTTTGCTGTAGGTGATGGAGGTGGCTTGAACATGTTGACCAACTGGTCTTGGCGATGACATTTCCTGTGTACAGTGGACACTGGAGCTCGTGTCGCGTGCTTTGTCGCCTGTGCCCATTCCACGATGGCCGTTGTAGGCTGTAAGTAGCCTTGTAGGTCAGCGCCAGAACCATTAGCAATGAATTACCAATTTATCACGTCTCACGTACTAACATTCTTCATGTCATCACCTCAACACCTCAAAAATTTACAATCTACAATTAACGCGCACGTCAAACTTACACGACTCGTACGAAAGATAATCGCCTTTCGTCCCAAACGTGTGGCTGTTCCTTTCGCCTCTCCTTATCCTCATGTAACAGTAACCTTCCTAGAGCGGTTAAGATGGTTACAGCTCCGGTAATGGTCGCCGAACACAGGTATTCCCGTAGGGGAAGGCAAAAAAATAATTAGAATGCGATTTTGGGTGCGTGCTAGCTTAGTTGGCATTTTGAGATTGAGATAAAGCTCATTTTCGCATGGCTTTAATAATTGTTTAATCAGACTACGGATGCTCCGTGAAGAATGCATTCGCGCAACTACAGATACTGAGCTACGATAATGGAATTGTCTACTGCAATAAGCTTAACCCAACTGCGTCTGATCAATGCATTGCTACAGCGCGCGCACAAAAGAGTCCTGTCGTATTAATTAACAACGTCCCCATTCTGTCTCCAGGTCCCCACCGAATTAACATTAGGCCCAACGCACTGCAAACAAACCATCCCCAAGTTCCCCGAAGCTGGAAAATTGGTGGAGGATCTTGTTACCTCACAGATTCAACGCTGAGCTGCCCCTTTTGGCCTGCTTTCGCTCCAGAATAGCATTAAGCTTGCAAACAAGGTTCTTTTTCTTTCGCTTTTGAGACTCGTGCGTTGCGGGGAAACCAATCAGTTATGTAATTTGGCATGCCTCACGCGGGGATCTTTCTGCGTTCAGCAGTTGAGTAACTGAAGGTAAGCTTCTTGCTGGCGTTTAATATTGCCATGTCTCTCGCCAAGGAACAACACGCGCGCGTGGCGTCGGGACTTTTGGAGCGTTGGAATCCTACCTACTGCTCCATGGCTACGACTAAACCAGTCGCCAGTCGACGAAATGAATTAAACAGACCAGCCAAGCTTGAACGCACCAGACCAGACCAGACCTTTTTTTGACCCACGGACTTTTGCGACGTGCCAAGATTGAAACCACCAACACAACCCCACCCCGTTCTGAAACCCCGGCCATCAGTTCCCAGATGCAGAGGACCCTTTGTCTAGCGCCCTCGGATTCGTCCCAGTTATTTCTCTCCCATTGTGGATGTTGTGTCTCTCCCCTAATCACATTCACCGGTGAGTGGGCTCATGGTGCAATTAAGTAGAGTAATAGAAACCTCTCCCCCAGATTTCCTCCCCAGTTGTTTTCTTACGTACGGCAATCGCGCAAGATCCAGTCTTGATATCGCCATTTATTCCTGGTAAAATCTCAAGTAATTGACGAGATGTGGTGCAACTCGCGCGCTTGGGTTACCGCAGAGCCGCAAAGCCAAGAACCGCTACGGGGGATTCCAGTTCCAGGCATACGAGCCAAGACGGCCCGGGCTGCGGGTAACGATAGGCCATTTTCTCGGCGCCGAGCAAAGCGTTATTCTTCCTTTGACATAATTCCTTCCAGCACGCAATCAGGCAGGTCGCGCTACCACTTCGGTACCGGAATCCGGCAGCATTGCATGATCATAATGTAGGATTACTTGGCGCGTGAGGACTTCATATCTTGGCTGCTTGGCAAAGGTGTTTGGTAGCAAAGGCTTGTGATGGCGATACTGAATAGGCAGGTCCGAAAAACCACACAGTGATTAATAAAGCATAGCACGCCGTACGTCCAAGTAGGGTTATTATGTTGTCAGCAACTAGTACACAATTAAGCCCGTCTCGTACAAAAATGGCCCTGAATGGGCATTCCTCTTTCGATGACCGTAGACGAAACGAATCACAGAACAGCACCTGGCTCGGGTACAATTTCAGGGGATGGCCTGTCTATAACCAATCAGGCGAGTCAACGCACCACCACCGTGCCCTGGAGGGTAAAATGATCCGTTGTAAGCCCCGTTGAATAAACAACGTCGTGTCCCCAAGATTAGCTAGTGGAGTCGGCGGTATCGTTCCCAACGGTCGGCCGCCTTCTAGACGAGCCGTCAGCTGCATACGGAAGGGTAGCAGGGCATATTCGGACTGGGCCTTCATGATAAGGGTGCTCTAGAATATCGAGATCGACGAGGAAGCTTCCTTATCATGATGCTGTGGTTGCATTGCCTAGCCCTACTACATGATCCGACTCCGTCCCATTATTCGCTGTCACTGAGCACTGGCTATTCGAGCTGTTGTTTCTTGACCTGCTTTTGGAACGAGGCGATATTGTTGTAGCTTGCCACTTTGTTGTATCTCCCGCTTATCGCGGCATCGTGATATGGTGTCCTGATAGCTCCATCGTCTGGTCTAGGCTCTGATCGAGAAGTGATCCTGGGAACATGGATTTCGATCCTACTTAGTAGTCTACTTTGGACTTCGGAGACACTGCTTCAGATGATTTTGGCTTCAGCAGTCTGTCTCTCAACGGTCAAGAACGCGAGTCGGGGCAAGGTTTGAGACAAGGTTAAGGCAATCCAACTCACCTTCATGTATCAACGACAAGTATCCAAATGGCCCCTCGTCGCCAGCATCAGCTGTATCTTCGAACTCGCTGGCTATAATCCTGTGTTTGAGTACTGCACAAATGCTGACAAGTGGGCCACCTCGGATCCGACGGCCACGAGCTATTGCACAATCACAACTTGCACCAATAACAACCCTGGTGTTGGCGATGATCTCAAAACATGCACAAGTTGCGTTTACCCGGAGGATGAGGATGAAAAGTCTTTCGCTGAAATGATCGCTACTTTGATGCCTTTGGCTTCTATCTGCGGTGGGATGCTATCGCAACACACCATGTCTGCTGATAGCATCAGATTGCCACACGAAACTCTCCATCAATGAATCGAGATTTCTCCGGCGGTATCGAGAAACGGATTCGTCCGCTCAATCCGATGAGAATCCGACGGCCCTTGTCTTGTCCGTACGCCCTCCTGGTTTGTCTTCCCCAGCCGCATGGGTGAATGGTAAATGGCCTCGGTGCAAGATTGATTGCTCCTGGGTCCTATCCTCCTCGGTACGGATCTTTTCTTCGATGCTGTTCTGAACTTGGACCAGGTTCACACCACTCCAGCTGTCGTAGAATCAAGTCGTAAAAAAGAGATCCATCTTGGCAACCTATGGTAAAGCACCGTCTGCTGCATCCTGTGCCGTGTAATTGTGGCCTAATTTAGACGCTCAATATAGATAACGCTGAAAATCGATAATCGCTTGTTGCAAACCCATAAAAACGTCAAGTTGCCTTGTCTCGGCCTCTGTAAATCTGCTGGCTTGCTGGAAAAGGTCATGCAGACGCCGCTTCATCAGAAATATTTAGTAATTGCATAACAGAGACAGATCAAGTCATAACTCACACGAAGTACTGTCATTCTGCTTTCCAAACTATCACTCTGTCGCAAAACTACACGCTCTCTCTCACGCGCTCTCGTCCTAGCCCTGGCGCAACGATTGACATTTCTTTCCGCTTTGTCGTATTCGATGTAAAACCTTCTTGCCATCGCCATAGACTGATCTGTGACTTGAGCATTCTGGACGAGTGAGTTCAACAGCCTCACGCCCTTGCGCAGGATCACAGCTCTCTTTCTGTAATAAGCAATATATTGTAATGTATAGATATTGGCCCTAAGACGGAGCCTATTTATTCGACTCTTCGCCTTGTAGCACTGATGCTCGGCCATCCAGAGCCTCTGAACGACGAGGCTGAACTCGGTGAGTCGTAGGGTCCTCTCTGGCCCTGCTGGTCGGATGTTCTCCATCGCTGGCTCGTTGGGGTGTGACATGACGAAGATGAGGCGTGCTCGTTCGGGGCAGTGATTAAATGTTTATTGTATTACGTGATGTAGAGAATGAATGTGATAGAATGAAAGAAGAGAGTGTGCGGAAAGATCATCGTGAGTGAAGATAAACCAGAAGGAAGGCAGAAGCTGGTGGCCAAGAGCAGGCGCGGGCGGGCGAGGGCATGCCTTGAACGAAGGTGCGATGGTGGAGGAGACATGACAGAGGAGGATTTGGGCATTGTTTTCAGTTGAAATATTCCTTCTTTCATAGAAGTTCAGCATGACTGTATTTCTGCGTCTATGCCATAGCAAGAAGGTTGTCAGACTTGAATTGTATAGGGTATGTCAATGTCTTTTAGTATGAGATGTTAATTCCTCTCCGTTATCTCATTGATGTTACCTATGTACTATCCTATACTTTTATCATACCTCTGTTGATCTGTTCCCCTTTCGTGCGTACTTGTAGTCACATTCATTTTGCGATCCATCATTGGTGTCACAACTTGGAAAATACAATTCAGGTCTCACATTCTGTCCAATCGCCCGAGTCGCACTAGTCATCATCCTATTGTAGATTCAAGGCCGTGGTACTCGTAAAGAGCGTTTATCAATATCCATATATGTCCCATCGCCGCGCTTCAGACTCCACCTCCCAATGGACCAAAGCCATCACCACCCTCTTGTCATTCCAACGCGTGTTAATGGGCAAACTGACCGATGGCATTTTCTTCAGAGTATCCCTCACTCTCTCATAATCATAGCAGCCGTTTGTCTTCTGGACCAAGTCGATAAGCGCGAAGATACTGTCGGGTGACAACACCTCCCTGTCCCTCATTTTAACCAATCCGCCACCCTCTTTCACCACATTATCCCTCGTCCAAAGATATGTGTGTAAGAGTAGAGAGTACAGAAGACCACACCGAGCATGGCTCAGTCGTGTTACTTCGGATGACAACTTGGGTGAAGAAGGAAGAGGACAGTTGAACTCGTCAACATCCCCCTTGGCCACCTTCACGTAAGGGTGGTGTTCATCCCTCACCCTGCAATCGAAACTCCCGTTTTCGTCTAGAATGAGTGAAGGGATTTCTGGCCACTCGCGGGGTCCAAGGCCCTCAAAACGATCCAACGCCTCCAGCGCTGCCCGTCTCATCTCTTCAGGTCCGCGGTACATTGGTGCGGAAGCCATAGCTGTCTGCTTGCTTACTAGCTAGGTAGCTTGGTATATACTAACCAATCCCGGTCAGTCGCGTTGTCCAAACAGGCCAAGTGGCTACAAACAGACACCACATTGTTTGAATAGATAAAAGGAAAGGATAACGTTCTCTCTTACCCTTTCTGAGGTGTCAATGCAAGTGACAACTGTCACAGACTGTGATTCAATCCAAACAACCTTTGTGCGTGTCTCACGTGATAGAAGAGTAAAAGAGAAAATTGAAGGAGAGATCTAAAGAGCATCTACTGCCGCTGAAACGTGTGCCTTTATACCTCGAGTTACATGTCTGTCACACCACATGAGAACCACAGTACATCCCCAACATTCCCAACAATTCAAATCTAAAAGCAAGAATCCGCCTATAATACTGGCTAGAATGTTTCAAACGAACTGCATCTCGCTTTTCTTGTTTTTTGAACTGAGACTTGAGTTGACAAGAGCACTGACTGCATTGCCAATGCATTGCCCGTGTAACCAACACATTGTCTGTGTAGCCAATAAGCTGACTGCATTGCCGTTGCCAAGACATGAACCTCATAGGCAATTTATTTGCTGCATAGCCAAGATGCTGACCGCATAGTCGTGGCCAATACAGCGCCTGTGTAACCAATATATTGCTTGTGTAGCCAATCCGCTGGCTGCATAGTCATAGCCATGTAGCCAGTGCATTGGCTATGTCGCTGTATTCCCGCGTTGGAATCATCCTGAACCACTTAGAAGGCTTTGCAAAAGGTGGAAAGGCTAAGACAGTTGCTTCGTATTCTGCTATCACTGCCGTGTAACTACCGACGGGCTTACGCAGCGATGCAGCCAATAGCCTTGATGCATGCACAGTTTGTCCAGTGCAGATCGGGTTACCACAGTGCCAGCAATAACTTTAAACCACTACAGTCTATATTGAACTTTTGGTCGCAGATCAATTCACAGATCTGTAATTCCCGATGATGCGGGTGGCTGTAAATGGTCCAAATATCGATCGTGCGGGAATCTCAAAGTGCAAGATGAATGACCTCATGACTGCGTGCGGCCAATATTGCACACCAATGACCGGGTAATTGATCTTGATCCAATTATGATCAATGAGATCATGAGCAGTGATGTAATCATCGATATTGCAACGAAACCTCTATAAAATACGAACAAGGTGATGTCTCCCTGTCATTATCACTTCATCAAGCATCAGCATCTTTATCTCCCAGTCAAACCAATACTTCAAATCCAACAACCACATATTGTATCAACATGTCTGACAAGCCTACCACCAACCTCACTGGCACCGTGCCCAAGGCTATGGACGAGCAAGGAAGCGTCGGCAAGCAATTCACAGGTCATCATTCCCGTTTTGCACATAGATGGACAGATACTGATATTCGTTTTAGAGACTGGTGCTATCGGAGGTACCGCTCAAGCAATTGGAGGTCCTCTTGCCAAGGATGGCGTAATTGGAAAGCAGTTTACTTCAGATGGAGCAATTGGAGGAACTGTGCAAAACAACATGGGAGGAGAGAAGAAGGCTTAATTACAGAAGATCATGAGTAAATATAGTCTGCGACTTGTTTTGTTGTTGTATGAACCTAGTAATATCATGAAACAATTCGGAGCTCAATATTATCGACGATTCCAACTGAACTCTTCGTGTGAATTGAGGGCCATTTATATAGTAAAGGTTCTAAATATTAATAATTGGGTATCCATGTGTCTCAGGAAACCATCGCTGGGAAGCTTTGTAGTGACTCGCTGAAGCGACTCTTCATCTCACTGTCATTCTGACGTCTCTATGACCGCCAAGAAATGCCGGTATTACACAACCGCCCATTTTAATAGGCTCCCCATCTCAATGATGAGTAGTAAGGAGCAGTTCTTCCGGCCGTTGCTGCAAAGACGTGTCTCACTTAGACGCGTCTCGATAGTAACGGAAATAGTGACGAGCCTGTGATGTGAATTCTGACGATCTATCACCACTGCACGCATTGATGGGATGCCCCTTGCACCAAATACAGCATGGCAACTCGTGCTTGTCAATTCTGTTCTTCCCATTCGTTGCACCTGCATCTTGTATTGCTCATCATCCAGCCTCAATACCAATCAATCTGGATGATATAGTCCGCGTGTACGCAATTCGTGACCTCTGCAAGGCAACCTTCTTCCTCTACAGCTGTTTAGAATGCTCTACTCCTTAGCATCGGCATCTCTTAGAGTCTCTCGCATCTCCCGTCGCTGTACCGTACAATTATCCTTCAGAGCATATCAATCCACCATGGCGTCCAACAAGTCGCAGCAGTTCTTTCACACCTCGGGAGCGACAGACTCGGTCTGGGTGCATCTGGATCCAGTCTCGAACAGACCGTCTTTTTCAAAGCTTAGTCAAGATATCGAGACTGATGTGTGCATTGTCGGCGCTGGAATCGCCGGCATTTCAACAGCGTATGAACTCGTCACTCGTGGACGTGAAGTTGTGCTTCTCGAAGCGCGTCAGGTCCTATCTGGAGAGACAGGCCGTACGAGTGGTCATCTGACTAACGACCTTGATGATGGGTACGTGGAGATCGCAAAGCTGCACGGTGAGGAGAAGGCTAGACTTGCAGCTGAAAGTCACGCGTGGGGAAGGGACCATATCGGGGAAGTTTCCCAGAAGCTTGGTATTGAGTGCGAGTATCGCAAGCTCCCAGCCTATGAAGTGTCTCAATACTCCAACAGGGATAAGGAGCACCAGGATGAGATGAACGAGTTGCGCAAAGAAGAAGCGGCGCGACGAAAGCTTGGCATGGATTCAGTATTTGATGTGAGTAGTTTTACACCCTTGTTCTGTCCTTGCGTTAATCTCTCCTAGGAAAACTTGACTGTCCGTGGCTGGGATGGAGCCATCGACCAGAGAGGAGGCCTCGTCGTCAAGAACCAAGCAGCCTTCCACCCCACAAAGTATCTGAACGGTGTTCTGAAATGGCTCGAGACGCAACCCAACTTCCGCTGCTTTGACCAAACCCGCGTCATGTCTGTCGAGGAAAAGGGTATTGAAATTCTCGGCATCGGCAACAAGTCTGTTGAGATAAAGACAAGCGATGGAAAGACTATCAAGTGTAGTGACGCTGTCGAAGCAACTTGTGTCCCGCTACAGAAGCTCAGTGTCATCGTCCAGTTGGAGTTCCTGCGATCTTACTGTATCGCTGCTCGTGTTCCGAAGGGTGTCATTGAGGACTGTCTCCTTTACGACCAAGCTGAGGCGTACAAGTATATTCGTCTCACCGAGTGCGATGAAGAGCATGATTACCTTATCGTTGGTGGCTGCGATCACAAGGTTGGTCAGGAAGACACCACAACTGAGTTCAAGGAGCTTGAGGATTGGACCCGGGAGCGTTTCTCGCAGGTTCGCTCTGTTGACTACAAATGGAGCGGACAGATTGTCGAGCCTATTGATTATATGCAGTTCATTGGCAAAAACCAGGGCAACGACCACATCTACATCATCACCGGAGACTCTGGTGACGGCTTGACGCATGGAGTTCTAGCGGGTAGGTTGATTGCAGATGAAATCGACGGTGTCAAGAATCCTTGGGCAGACCTCTATTCCCCAAAGCGTATGGCTTCCATCGTCAAGTCGCTGCCAAGCATGGTCGCGCATGATCTGCAAGTCAACTCACAGTACAAGAGATTCTTGCAGACAGACATCACCGATATTGAGGACCTGGGCCGCGGCATGGGAGCCGTGTTGAACAAAGTAAGTCACCTTTGAATTTTGAGTCAAGCACAAAGCTGATAGTGGCATGAAGGTCGGATCAAAGCCCATTGCAGTCTACAGGGACGAAGAAGGAAACGTCAAGCAGTACAGCGCATTGTGTCCGCATCTGAAGGGCGTTGTCTGCTGGAACACCACCGAGAAGAGTTTCGACTGTCCTATTCACGGAAGTCGATTCTCTCGAGAGGGTGTTTGTGTTATGGGACCGTCAAAGGGTAACTTGGCTCCGGTTGATGAAGCTGGCAAGGCAGACCAGGAGAACGTTGCAGGTAGCTAGGCACCTGAAGTACGTAGGAGCCAGTGATGTGAAAGAAATCAACGCCATCTAAGCAAAGCTTAATATTCAAGATATCCACTACGGTATATATAAAACCGTCCGACTCCGTATAGTGATAGGTAAATACGGAATACGCGTACACTCTGATCAATCTAAAAGCCTTAGGTGACAATCGACGCGCGTCCGTGCACCAATGAAAGCCATTTCCTTCACAGAGTCCTCTTTTTGTCCAATCAC
Organism: Fusarium avenaceum; assembly: GCA_025948275.1. Classification (NCBI taxonomy): domain Eukaryota; kingdom Fungi; phylum Ascomycota; class Sordariomycetes; order Hypocreales; family Nectriaceae; genus Fusarium; species Fusarium avenaceum. Next base: position 753,015 of record CP109669.1, read on the forward strand.
TGACGGAATGCTCATCCTTGCCTCACGTCAGACCAAACCTCCCGAAGGTGCCGTACGAAGGGTGACAGAATAAGCCCGACAAATTCAGCCTGAAAGCTCACGTAAGACATCCGTTCCTTTTTACAACACTCATGCGGGGTAAGACTGCTGATGACGCCAACATTCATCCGCGGATTGGGTCCGACTGGTCCGTGGCGATAGCGTCATCTTTTGGTAAAACGTCTGATCGCTTAGTAGGACCTTGATATAAAGTCCAGGCATCATTGACCGTTCTTTTTGTTTCGCAAGGGATATATCAGGACTGAGAAGTGGCTGAATCTTGACTCTTGAACTCTTTTCTCACTGTTTCTATTGATTGCTTGATACACGCTATCTGCTTTCACTATGAGGTCTGTTTTGGCTCTCACCCTGGCTACGGCCGCATCGGCCGTCGTCATTCCCGAGTCTTTCGATGGTCTCAATAACTTCAAGGATGACATTAAACACACCCTTGAGGGCATTCCCAACCGTCTGCGCAAGTCGCTTGATGAGGCTACCGACCAACTCTCATCCGAGATCGCCGCCGCTATCCACAACAAGGTCCAGGACGAAGAAGCCTTCTTCCCCACCACCGACGAGGACAGCGATGAAGATGCGTCTATCTTTGGAAGGACCGGCGGCGATTTCACAGACCATACTACCTATGAGCTGATCGCAAAGAGCAACCACACCAAGAAGTTCTTCAAGCTTGTCCAAGAGCACGAGAAGTTCGGAAAGTTGCTTAACAGCACGGATGCTAACTACACGCTTTTCGTCCCAACTGACGAGGCGTTTGAGCATATCCCTCATCATCACAAGGATAAGCCTAGTGATGAGTTTGTCGAGGATGTTCTTAACTACCATCTTGGTATCGGCGAGTATCCTGCGTCGAGAATCCTCTTCACTCATACTGTGCCTACCGTCCTGAAGGAGTCTCTTCTTGGCGACAAGCCCCAGCGTCTTCGCACTAGCGTCGGCCTTTCTGGAGTAAGGGTCAATGTGTATAGCAAGGTTATCGCAGTCAACTTCGTAAGTCCACCCTTTTGAAGAAATCGGATTGAAGCTCACCATGGATAGAAAACCAAGAACGGTATCATCCACGCCGTCAACAGAATTCTCGTCCCACCTCCCTACATCGGCAAGGAGATCAGTCTTTTCCCTTCCCAGTTCTCAACCCTTCTCCTCGCCTATGACAAGACCGACTTCGTCAAGTATATCCATGACGTCCCCATGGTCGGCAGCACCGTCTTCGCGCCCTCCAACCAAGCCTGGGCTCGTCTGGGCGCCCGCGCAAACGCCTTCCTGTTCAACACCGACACAGGCAAGAAGTACCTCCGCGCGCTGCTCAAGTACCAAATCGTCCCCAACGTGACGCTCTACAGCGACGAGGTGTACTACGGCGACGAGAAGATGTCCAAGAAGCTCACCGGTCACGGCGATAACTTCCACCTCGAGCTGCCTACTCTGCTTGAGAGGAGTGTGGGTGTTGATGTGCACACTTTCAAGAGCTGGACTACTATTGTCCTTAATGGACAGACTTCTATCGGTTTCCAGGATGCTGTGGGTAAGAATGGTGTTATTCAAGTTCCCAGGAGCATTCCTATTCCACCACACAGGAAGGGTGAGCACCCTTCTGAGGTTGATGGTGAGATCAGTGTTGAGGAGCTTGTGGAGAGACTGCAGGATTATGTTGAGGATGAGGAGGACGATGGCGAGTATCAAGATAATGAGCTCTAAGCCTGACAGTCTGCAACGATATATGTTTTTAAGAAATATTTGGAATGTAGGATATGAATTATAAGAATGTACGCAATGCGATAGTAACGACGCTAAATATGATTTAATCATTATGATTTATTTTTACACATGACCTATTTTCAGTCGCTTTTCCGTCGTTGTTGTCGAAAGCTTAATTATCTTTAACCAAATGTCGATATATTGTTATTCCAAATTTGATATCATAATGCCATTGACGTACAATAGCGACTGGGCAAGAAATTCGGTCAGCCACTAAAGATTGCAAATTTGTGCTCCAGTCTGATAACCACTCTATCATTCACCAGACCCACCGAAGATGAATATCGCCACGCTCCATATAGAACCTACCGAGTTCGGAACATTGGCACAGTCAACAGTATCTCCTGTACGTGCAGATCTGTACCGTGGACCCGGTACTATCCGTTTACTAGCACAGAACAAGGTACCAGCAGAAGGTGGTGGCGGGAAAACAAGGTCTTTGTGGAGGAGACAAACGAATTGAAATTCAACAGGTGGTCTGAACGCAGTGCTGCCAACCATGAGCAACGGGTCTTCTCCCATCGTTCTGTCAGCCGTGATTCAAGTGTACCAGTAATACAGCTTTTGTCCTCCGGCGTCGACGGTTTCTGAGTCGTGGGCAAATTGTGTCGAGTTTCGTTTCCAAGCGCGGGCGGGAATACAAACAATGAGCTTATCAACTCAAGTCATGACTGACAGCGGATACTGCCTTTGAACCGAAGGTTGGTGGAGGCATCGAAATGATTTGTGATACACACGGTTCCAATGATGATGGGTTTCTCAAGCACATGTGTAATCATGGTACACAGAGATGCTGCAGGCTAAGAGTCGAAAAGACGAATCATGTTCTCCCAGACGCCTAACTGTAGCCAGATTCGGCTCTGGGCAGATCAGCACTACAGATTTCCCATTCTTGGTAACAGTTACAGATGCTGTGACAACCCTATTTAATGCTCGAGCGCTACGATTTATTTACAGCTCCGGCAATTCTTGCTCTCCAACGCTCAGCATATTTTTAATTAAATAGACGGCATGAGTCAACCAATCATGACGATAGCCTAATCACGATCGCGATGTTTCGCAATCAAGTCTCAGAGATAAAGCTCGGCCGCGAATAGCTTCACACCGTCATTGGATTGGTCAATCATAAGCTCTCCAATCCAAGACAGGTTTCGCTAGCGTCGAAGCTATCAAGCTACCGGCTGACCGCTTGAGATGACAGTCGAGGTTGAGATAAAGTTGGAGGCAACCAAACCTCTTGGCTGGGCCATCGGCTGACAGCCCCTGCTGATCACAAGTCGCGATGCCGGGACAAGCGCGCAGAATCCACGCTGCTGGGTTGAAATCCGTGCGCTACCACAGGAATTCACACTAAGGTGAAGTTTGCATCATATCAGGGCAAATGTCTTGGACTTGCGACTATCTCGGAACCACGTACAATTGCTTCTTTGAGTATTGACCGCTGTGATGGTATCCGTAGACTCCTCCAAGTTGGGATTTTGAAACAAGACATTTGGAGGTGCAGGGGTGTTATTGTAACCCAACTGTGCGCTTGCGTATTCGGTATCGTGGGGGAAGAGTCAAGAGGTAACATTGGAGAAACATCAATAAACAACTAGTTAGCGCAACATCCAACTCCCCGCAATGCCAGGAAATATCACGAAGCATCCAAGAAACCTCCGTGCGGCTACACAATCACCAACCCACCCCATCTGCGACACTGCATCTCGTGCATCACGAGTCAATTCAGCAGCAACTCAGCCTCCACGATCCAGGCGCCGGATCAAAGAAGCCAAGACATGCGATCTAGACCGCAGCGGTGAGACAGTGGCCCCGGCGCGTGAGCAACAGGGGTCCAATGAGGGGAAACACTGCATCAAAGGAAAGGGATCGTCACATGTGACGGGGAGTAGGCAATGATTTGTTTTTTGTCTTATTGCTGGTGAGACAAAGGAATGCAAACCTGGGTGAGGGTTGGTTGAAAGGGAAACGCGGCGAGTTGGTTAGAAGAAGGCCTAAGCGATGGTAACGGTCTGATAGCTTAAATGAAAGGGTTATACGGATATCGTATTCTGATTGCGTATGTCAGAAACTAAACAAGGCTGGGCTGTCATCATCTCTCCACAGCAGATCTCTCCAGAATGATCTCGTGGTACAAGCCAAGACTGCTATGAAAACTCTCCGACCCAACTGCAACGGTTGGGCAAACACATGGTCCAACTGCCAACATCCACAGCGTCAATTGTCAATTACTGTTACGCCCGCTGTCCACAATCACAAGCTCACGGAAGTTTCACGAGCCCAATTGCCAAGCCTCGACCTCCCCCACTGAACGTGCTGTAACCTCCAGGCTTCCCCACTGAATTGCCTTGCGCTAGGGGAGTACCGTGCACCGTTCTCCAAACCCAAATTCTTATGCTGACTCGGTATCTCGTCGTCTTTTGGTCGTTTTACTCAAGCCGGGAGCTGTTATCATAGGATCGGCGTGCGTTATTTACTCATACGTATCACCTGTCACTTCGGCTCCCTTTCCTGACATGGATGAAAGCAAGAAAAGACCCTTGATATCCATGCAGCGACAAGGCTCCGTAAAAGCGTGGACAGATTTCGGGCATTAGCGACGGTGCTAGTGGCTGCCATCCACTACGAGAGCGAGCCTAGACCCCAGGCCCAGAGCTGACTGTCTTGCACCCCGCCCTTTGATCTCATATTTTAGTTAGTGGTGCCTTTTTGTTTCCTCCGTCGACAAACACAAAAAGGCCAACGGGCTGCTCAACGCTCGTCTGTATTCCTCCCCTGTCCCCTTTCCTCTCCGTAACACAGGTCCTCCACGACCTCTTCGAACCGATCGAGCCCCCTCCGACGCGTAATACTCCCCCGTCAGAGCTCTCCCGATGTCGTCCACAACGACAGCTGCCGCCGCAGCAGCAACGGGAGCCCATCCCCAAGGCGGCATTATCGAGGGCTTGAACCCAATTCACTATAACCCCAAGGACCCCATCGCGCTCTTCATCATCCAGGCTTTCATCATTATCTGCTTCTGCCGTCTGCTGCAATGGCCGCTATCCAAGTTCGGCCAGCCGCGTGTCATCGCGGAGGTCATTGGTGGCATCGTGCTGGGCCCTTCAGTCATGATGCGCATCCCCGGATTCAAGGAGAACATCTTCCCCACTGAGTCGATGCCTGTGCTTACCAATGTCGCTACCATTGGCCTCTTGCTGTTTCTCTTCCTTGTTGGTCTCGAGGTTGATACCCGCATGTTCAAGTCCAATTGGCGCGTCGCTGTCAGCGTCGGACTGGCTAGTATGGTCCTCCCATTCGGTCTCGGAGTCGCGGTTGCTTGGGGTCTGTACGAGGAGTACGGCAATGAGGGTACGATGAAGGATATGGAGTTTGGCACGTTCGCGCTCTTCATTGGAACTGCGCTTGCCATTACTGCGTTCCCTGTCCTTTGTCGTATTCTTTCCGAGCTTCAGCTTCTTGGCACCTCTGTGGGTGTGACTGTCCTCGCCGCCGGTATTGGTAACGACGTTGTCGGTTGGGTTCTGCTCGCCCTTAGTGTCGCTCTGGTCAATAACGCCAATGGCCTCACAGCGCTGTATGTCTTTCTTACTGCAGTCGCATGGGTCTTGTTTCTAGTCTTTGCCGTGCGACCTGTCTTTATCTGGATTTTGCGCCGAACGGACAGCATCCAGAACGGACCTTCTCAGGGCATTACCACTTTGACTCTGCTTCTGGTCTTGGCCTCGTCATGGTTCACTTGTAAGTCAGTCTCCTCTCGTTGACGACAAGCTCTAACAATTTTCTCAGCTGCCATCGGTGTGCATGCCATTTTCGGCGCATTTCTAATCGGTCTCATTTGTCCACACGACGGTGGTTTCGCCATCAAATTGACAGAAAAGATTGAGGATCTTGTCGGATCGATCCTATTGCCTCTCTACTTCGCCCTTTCCGGTCTCAACACTAATCTTGGTCTGCTTGACGATGGTACTACATGGGGATATGTTATTGCCATTATTGCATGCGCCTTCTTTGGCAAGATCATCGCTGGTACACTGGCTGCTCGTCTGACCAAGTGTCTGTGGCGAGAAAGTCTCACTATCGGTGCACTTATGAGTTGTAAGGGTCTTGTCGAGCTCATTGTGCTGGTAAGTAGTCATTCCCAAGTACGCGACGCACTCTAACAATTGTAGAACATCGGTCTTCAAGCTGGCATTCTCTCCGCCCGAACTTTCACCATGTTTGTCGTCATGGCAGTGGTATGTATCTCACTCTCCATCAATATCCATCGCTAATTGGACTAGGTTACAACTGTCACCACATCCCCTCTCACGAGATTCCTCTACCCTCTCTGGTACCGCCAGAAGGTCGACAAGTGGCGCCGCGGAGAGATTGATTGGGACGGCAACCCTCTCCAGACTGAGGCCCAAACTTCTGAGCACAGAATGGAAGAAGTCCTCGACAAGTCTCAGACTCACCGCCTCATTCTCCACCTTCGCCTCGATGCTCTTCCTGGACTTTTCAACCTCGTCTCTCTTCTCGGTGGCTCCCGCAAACAGTCCAGCCCAGCCCTTCCAGATGCGAACGACGCCGCTCATGACTCCGTCACCACTGACGAGAAGACAGAGCAGATTCCCAACCGCCCGCTCGAAGTCCGTGGTGTTCGGCTTATGGAGCTGACCGATCGAACATCGTCCGTCATGCAATCTGCCGAACTCGATGAGTTCTCTTCCCGCGATGCCGTCTTCTCCGCTTTCCAGACCTTCTCACGTCTCAACGGTGTCGCCGTCGCCGGACAAGTCTGCATCATTCCCACGAGTGCATACGCAGACACCATCGTCAAATACGCTGAAGAAGCAAAGTCAGACTTTATGCTCATCCCCTGGAGTACTTATGGTGGTATTGCCGAGGAGAGCTCCACTGCTGCATTGACTGAGACTGGCAACCCCCATGATCGCTTCTTCAGCAGGACGTACATCGACTATGTTCAATCTGCCGTTCAACAATCTACTTGCACCACTGGTATCTTTATCAACCAGAACCGCAACGATGACGTCGACAGGAAGAACACCCTTACACGTAGCCGCACCCATCTTTCTATTCACAGCGCTCACGACGGCCCAGTTGTCCAAAGACCCGTTGACCCGCGCCAGAGCATTTTTGTGCCATTCATCGGCGGCAAAGACGACCGCGCTGCTCTTCTCTTTGCTCTCCAACTCGCCCACAACCCTCATGTATCAATCCACGTTGTCCACCTCCACTTCGACGATGACCACGAGGTTGACGCCCACACCACAACTCCTGACAGCGATCCCTCCACCAGCAACGCCCTTGGCAAGAACGCCGTCGGTTTCCCTTCAGCTAGCGACATGGATCTCCTCAACACAGCCAAGAGCAACGCCGCCGGAAAGCTTGAGGGACGTGTCACATTCGTCGAGATCTCTGTTGATTCAGTGCGCAACCTTCCTGACCTTGCTGTCGCTCACGCACGGGAAACGGTTGGCAAGTCGCGTCTCAGCATTGGCGACTTGGTCATCGTCGGTCGCTCTCACGTGCTGTTCGATAACCTTCTCGTCGAGGACTTTGGCGTGGAGAGAGACTTCCAGCGCACGGTTGGTGTGTTGGGTGATCGATTTGCCAGAGCTGGTATCGATGCTGGACTCCTGGTCATCGATGACAAGCAGGCGAATGCTTGATCGTGTAATGTATAGCGTAACTTTTGGATTATGTGCGAGATTGTTATTTTGGGAGTAAAGTATCATACAATGTATTGGATGGACTTGGCTAGGATTGGAAGAGGACTTGGGATATACCAGACTGCGTTGGATGGGTCACGAAGCTACGAATACAATATTTTCTGTCTTGAACAAGGATTGATCTGTATGCATGTTCTATTTGATAAGCGATTAATGGTGGTCTATTAGTATGAGCTCTTGTGGGAGTAGTGGAAGACGAGGCCACAGGTGACTTGATATCTGGAACTCTTCGACACGAAATACGTTGGGAGCATGGCGAAGGGCTCGTCCGTGTTTGTCACATCATTCTCTCGATTTTATGGATGATGCTATCTAGATACACAAATAGGAAATAATGGACGAGATCCGTCCCAGCAACGAAGCTTTCCCTGACTTGTACTTTTTGATCAAGATACCAGACTCAGTGACTACCCCAGCAACATCTCATCTTTCCCCAATAGAACCTCGCAAGCAATGATATTATCACTCATCTCCATCTTCCATGAGCAAAAGGAAAGAAGCTTGACTTCAACGACACTGCTCGTGCAACGTCCCTTTTCAAACCTGTACTAGGCCACTTCTGTGAACAGATCTGGTACACTTAGACACCATGGCTCCCCCACCGAACTCATATTCCTCTCAGGGATAACCTCAGTCTCAGATCTCGCCATCTTCCTCCTCGGCAGAATTCTCATTCAGAAGAGGCTCAATGAGAGCATGGTTAAATGCACTCATTTCAATACCCTTCTTAGCCCGCTCATTGGCCGCTTCCAGTTTTGCTTCCAAAGCATCCATGCGGTCATCTGCTTTGCTCAGTTTGACCTCCAAGTCGCTAGCATGTTTGTTGGCCGTTTTCAGATCTCCTTGCAACTTGTCCAGGCGTTCTGTGAGCTGGTTGTTTTGGTTATCCAGCTGATGGCTGTTCTTCTGGACATGTTCCAAGTCGCTCTCGAGATCATTTGCTTTGAATTGGACTTGTTCGAGTGAGGCTTGGGTCGCGTGGTAGGTGTCCTGGAGGCTCTCGAGGCTTTCTTCGAGGAAAGTAACCGTTCCCTTGGTATCTTGGAGTTCCTTTCTTGTAACTTCAAGATTAGTTTGAAGCCTTCCTACATCTCTGGCGTTTGGTAATGTGGTGGCATTCCGGCACGTGGGGTTGAGGCTGGCTGCGAATTTTCCAAGAACACTCCCTACAGGATTGTTTTCGATTGTATCGACGATTTCTCGCTGTCGAGATTTCATTTGGATGTCTGTAGGTTGAATGACTGATCGAGACAAAACCTGTGCTTGCGATGTTGCTTCAAACTGAGTGGAAGCTTCCGCATGAGATGCCGCTCGTGGTCGAGATGTGGTTCGTCCTCCGGAAAGACCTGATCCTTCGCGCTCAAGTGTCGGATGAATCCCAGCGTAAAGCTGCTTTTGTTCTTTATCGCTGATTCCTGGCGGGTAAAATATGGCGTCAGTCGGAAATTCAACGCCCCAGACATCAGACATTTCATTCCGAATGGTTGTTAGGTCAGGATGCCCTGGCCCCCACCAGGAGGCCAGGTACATCCAGTACCCATAATTGAGGCTCTTGATCGCCTCATCCTCGCTCGTCATAATATTGTAAAAGCGATGTTCTTTTGGAGTGGAGAACTCTTTAAGGTCATGGTTTTGGTCTTGTTTCCATGTGTCGACCAGGAAGTTGGCCAGCTCATCAACAAGAAGAGGAGCTATTTCCTTCTCGATGACTTGATACCCGGCTACCAAACATTCGACAACACCGCCTGCCCAGGGGTGTTCCCAAACATCAGGGAAATCCGATAATTTGATCTTGTCAGCAGCTTGGGTAGATCGAGGCGCGACCGTCCTAGGCTGGAACAGGCGCGTTAGTTTAATCACTGACAACCAGCTTGTCTGAAATACCTGAACATGTGAGGTTGAGCCTACGTGGCGTCTGAAACTCAGCATAGGTGCCGCCTCGATGGCGGCGGCAGCGCGAGTCTTCCTAGCGGATGTTTGCTCGGTGGTAGATTGTTTTCTTTTCGTCATGGTTGCGTCAAATCAAGCTTCGAAGAGAAAACGGAAAAGCATGCAGATAGGAGGGCTTGAAGTGATGTGAGAAAGCAGGAAAGGAAACAGAAGTGAAGTTGACGTTGTTGTTCATAATGTGTGGAGAACAAAAATAAAACAAGTCTTCGTCGCCAGTTTGTACCCACGGGTGAATATGTATGTGCAGTGCGGTGGCAGTGGCAAGCTATAGTAGCAAACACAATGCGCAGGATATCGTTGGCCCGGAACCCCTTATGTTAAAATGAGATGTTGTGAAAAGAAAACTGTAGCTCCACTGCCGAGCACTGGCAATTTATAGCATATGTGCTGGCTTTGTTAAAGGCCGACATCGCATCCTCTTCTAAGCTTTGCCAAATCTCCTCTGTGGCTCGACTTCACAGCAGCTCCAAGCTACAAACACTGAATCACTGCACGCTTGCTTTAAAGGCATACTAGACTCCACTTGATATCTCCTCCCGTTTCCTCCTGTGTCACATCCACTCTGGTCTTGAGCTTTACATCTCACTCTCTCAACCTTCACATTTCACTTCGATCTCTTCTCTTCCACCGCTTTACTTCACTTGGTCTTGATCCCTGCTTCCATTCGCCCTCATCAACCTTTACTCTTACTTCACTTTACTTTACTTGACTTCCTCTCACCTTTTGCTTCTGGTCGACCTCACCTATCCTTACCCTCACACCCTTAAATTCACTGCATCTCATCACTCACTTTCTCTCACCACTCACTTTCAAATTCCTCATCCACAAGCTACAAGATGACTTCCTCCAACTCCAACAACGGTTCAGCCGACGGTCCACAGATCCCCGGCCTCAAGATTGAAACTTTCGCTGCCACAATCGATCATCGCAACATGCTTGAGGAGTTCGGCCGCAAGTATCACGCCCTCGGTGTCGAAGCTGGTCACTCCAAGGGAATTGAAGCTGGTCACGCCATGGGTGTTGAGGCTGGTCTTGCTCAAGCCGAGGGGGAGATCGAGCTTCGTATTGCTAGCGCCGTGGAAGAGTCTCAGGAAATCATCTCGGAGTTGCTTGAGAAGCGGACTAAAGATGTTGAAGTTGATGTCGATCTTGCCAACGAAGCTCGTGAGTGATCCTCGTTTCCCCCGCCCAAACAAACATTGACAATGAGTTTAGGCACTGTTATCTATACGCTTGTATCCTCCGTGGACGACCTCATCCAATTACCTGGAATTCCCATGGATACCTACAATGCGATCAGAGAGAAGTGTGAGTCTCTCGAAAGTATCAGGGACAAGTTCAGCAAGAGGCTCGGAAAGGAGCCTTATCCTATCCTGAGAAAGCGAACCAGGGACGCTGTTGAAACCCGCAGGACCCTCAGAGTGAAACGAGAGAAGAACTAAGGCGTTCTGATATATCTACATATGGCTTACCCAGTCGACTCAGCCGGGGATTGAGGTTATCTCTAAAATGTGGGGTCAAGGCGTTCAGGGTGGGATGGTATTACTGGTTTCTATGAGCGGAGGAACCGCAAAACGGAGTTTCTTGGAACGGGCGCGAGGATATTCACTGGGTTGCTACACGATATTTGGGCACAGACGGAGATAGAATAGATGGTGAATTTGAGATAACTGAAACGAATTATTTCTCTTGTGAACTCATCAGCCCAGTCTTACAAGTAAACACTCGTGAATTTTCAGTCAAGGAACGATGTCATTACTTGCCATCCTCTTAGATTGGGTCCAGCCATGAGCAGTTCATCTCATTTTTAGCCAGTCCGGGTATTTTACGCTGCGGACTTCTATACATGTACTTACTCAACGTCTCTCTCTGGTGAATATCTCGCAGCTGCTGCCAGCTGCCAGCCAGGTTTCCATCCATCAAGCCAGCACCGCGCACTGCATTCATTCACTCAATCCTTCTTCCTCGCCAACCCTTTTTCAACTGTCATCCTTCTTCTTTCCTGCTATCTGGAAATCATCACTTCACATCTTTGTGAAGTCTCGCATCATCATGATCAAGCGCAAGCCCCTGCCATCGTCGCCTTCTCGCAGATCGACCCGAGCCTCAGCCTCTCGACCTTTATCCCCATCAAGCGATAAAGACTTCGGCAAGCCTGTGCAGAGAATCTCGCCCTTCTTGAAAAGATGCCCAATTTGCAAAAGAACCATGTTAAATCGTAACAACGCCTTGGAGCGTCACATTGAGAGACATGCCAAACTCGCCGAGGTTAAGGTAAATCCCCCCCCTTTTCTTTTACCCTATCCGCGGTCGTTTCTAACTGGCTCACAGGCTGAAAATACCATGGCCGAACCCACACGAGCCAACACTGACGACTTCGACGTCACCCTCGCACAAAACATGTTCCTATCCACTCCCGCCAAGAATCGCGCCGTTGGTGGTACTTTTACTGCTGGACCCCTTGCTGGAAAAGGAGTGTTTGAGGGAATTCCACAGGTATTCTTCTCGAATGGCCGAGTCAAGGATAAGTTTATGTGGATTAAGAAGAATCTTGAGCCGCGTATTGGGAGAGCACCTCTGAAGGATCTGAAGGATACGAATGCCGGTGCCGGGCTGTTAGGTATGGATGAGGATGAGGATGAAGATGAAGATGCTCTGGAGTAAAGGTTCCATGGAATTCTATTGGTCATGTATTTGCGTAGGGAATTAGAGAGGAACAAACAAGGAAATCGTAGCCAATAGCTGAAGGCGATGAACAGTTGAAATCCCCCATGCCATCATACAGCACACATACTCCAGCTCTATCCATCCGAAACATTGGTATCACAACAGCCTATCCAATAGTAAGATATCTGTCCTCTAGTCACGTACAAGAATACCCCCCATCCACAAAGATCGTCTGCCCCGTCACCGCCGCACTCGCATCACTGGCCAAGTAAACAGCAACCCCAGCAAAGTCCTTCGGCACTCCATTACGTCCAATCATGGTCCTCGCAGCATGAGCCTCAGCTTTCGCAGGGTCGTCAAATGCCACCCGGGCTAACGGCGTATCAACGAGACCTGGGGCAATCGCGTTGCAGAGAACGCCGTGGCGGGACCATGCTTCTGCTTGGGAGCGTGTTAGCCCGAGGAGACCGGCTTTGGAGGCTCCATATGCACCGCTGTTGCCGAAAGCGCGGAAGGTTTGTTGGCTGATGATGTTGATGATGCGTCCCCAGCCCTTCTTTGCCATCTCTGGGCCGAATGCTTGGCCGAGGGTGAATGGCGCGGTGAGGTTCACTGCGATGGTCTCGTCCCATGCTCCCTGCGAAAGATCGTTCATATGAGGTCTATAGTTGACACCTGCGGCGTTGATGAGAATGTCCGGTGTGCCCGCATTCGTTTTTATCGCGTGAATCGCATCCCGCACCGAAACCTGATCCGCAAGATCCGCGACGATAGCTTCAGCCGTGACATGTAGATCGGCGAGATGATCGATAGTATCCTGCAACGGTTTCGGTCGCCGCGCAACGAGAACAATGCGACATCCTGCGCGGCCAAGTGCAATGGCCATTTCGCGTCCTATTCCGGAACTACCTCCCGTCACAACGGCGACTTTGCCAGCGAGGCTGAAGAGGCTGGCTAGATAGCTCGAAACAGCCTGAGTGCTTGGAGCCATGGCGGTGAAGATTGGCCTAGCTCAGTATAAAGTTTGTATGGTCGGAAAGATGAAAGTTGAGGTCGAGATATGTTTATAAATCGAGAAAATAGTGGCATGTGCTTTTTGGCAAGGATTGCAGTCTTGTGAGTCAAATCGGCTGACGCGAGGTCCACGAGGTGTAAATGTGCATGCGGGGTAAATTGTCGTGACTTGATTTTAGTGACTAAGACGGCAATTGACGATAGAAGCATGATGTTTAATTGAAATTCCAAGTGTTTTATACAAAAGAAGCAGCCCATCCTTGTTCCTGATCTTATTAACGCCGGTCGTAAATACATCTGGTAGACAAACTAACAAATCGCTCATGATGCAGCCTCAATCTGCACTAAAACCAACCACCACGACTCAACCCCGATATCAACAACGCCAGGCCCGTTGACCTCAAGATGAGCAATATGGTCACTCAACGCACTGAGAGGTCCTAGTGGTCCAGCACTCTTGTCGCCCTCGCTTGACGACTCGAGAAGCGCCTTGACGGAAACACCCACCACTTCGGAGAGCTGCTCGGTGTTTACCAAGCTAGCGTGTAGGCCTCTCTTGTTGAACCAATCTCGGTTTGCGACAGCTACGTACGCAACGGCTCGTTCGGCGGGTGTCTTTGGCTTGCGCACGGCTGCGGCGATGGTTCGTCCTGGGAGACCAACGACGGTTCCTACAGCGCCCAAGGCTGCACCCACTGGGATTGAGATGGCGCCGCCGACAATGCCGAATGCTGCGCCGAGAATGTTGCCCTTCTTCGCATTGGAAGCAATGTTCTTGCCGACTTGCTTTGCATGATCTCCGACGTTTTTCACGTAGTTCACCGGTTGCTGACCGACACTCTTGGCGACATCCCCAGCGTGGTTGATAGCTCGCTCGCCAACCTTTGCAGTCATGAACGCAGATATCGTGTCGAGAAACGCAGCCCAAGCTTCCTTTGTGATGCCATGGCCTAGAAGAGCTGGGGCGTAGGCCTTGAGGAAGGGAGATGTGGGCGTGGGACTCTCCTGAGGGATGGCGATGGGTGTGCGTTGGCTGGTTGAGGCTTCTGAGTATGTGGGGAGTGAAGAAGACTCTGCGGGGAAGTTGAAGGGGTTTTCGGCGCTGGGGAGCTTTTCGCCGGAGGTTGATGGAGATTCTTCTTGGTAGGCTGGTGCGGGAGGTTGTTGTTGGGATTGGTTGGCGACGTGTTCTGCTTCTTTGCTGGAAGACATGATGAGATTGGAATATGAGATGTTGGTGTAAAATTGATTGCTAGTAGGGCTGTAGAGATTGATTGAATGAGATGATCTCCTTAATCCTCAATTGTCGAGCGAGATGAAAGTCTTAAATGATAAACTTCTACTTGCGCTGCCACTTCGTCATCGGTTAAAGCGGCAGAGCTTCCCTCGCAACGTTTCAGCCCTAGGATCGACGTCTAGCCACTGAACCAATAGGGGATCCCGGATAAGTTGCAGGCTCGAATCAATGGACGCATTTGGTTAGCTCAAGGGTGTAAGCGAGACCGAGGATTCGGCTCCTTTGACGTATCGTGGAGGCTGTGTTTGGAGCCTCGAATGGCTTTTCCTGTTGTAGATGTTTCTTCGCATTGGTTGGTATTATACGGGACATTAGTCCAGACTGAATTTATTTTCATTTAGAAGCTATCACGAATAGTTGATGTCGTCAGCGATGTAATCACTTGGCGTTCATGGCTCAGCGACAACGTTCTACGACACCACTATTCTATCCTTCATGGCTTTCTAGCTTCTACAGACGTTGCATATTATAACCAATACATAGTTGGTTCAAGACTCTTTCCTACTCAGTTTACGGGAAGAACTTTACATTATGGAAAAGATCAAAAACTCACACATTGGCTTTCTAGCAAAGCCTATCTACTCTAAGAATCTCCCGTGCCTCTCACTTCTAAGCACAATCCGATGAGGAAAAGGCTTCACCCGCGCAATCACACCTGGCAACTGCTCATACACCACATCAATCTCATTCCCATCCTCATCCAAAGCCTTCTTAATATCGAAAACAGCTAAAGTCTGCGCAATAGCAAGAAACATCGTCTGATCCGCGATCCATCGCCCCGGACACGCCCTGCGTCCAAAACCAAACACTATATCCGTCGGTAGGGGCTCATTGTACGGCTCTGAAAAGCGCTCGGGCTTGAATTCCATCGGTGAGTGGTAGACCTCTGGATCGTGTGTGAGAGATGCCGCTGCGGGGAATAAGAGCGTGTTTTTGGGGATGAAGTAGCCTTTGTAGTTGTCGTCTTCTGTGGTCATGTGTGGGAAACCCATTGGGGCGAGGGTGTGCCAGCGAAGTGCTTCTTGGGCGATTGAGTTGATATACGGGAGATTTTGCTTGTCAGATAGAGACGGGAGACGGGAGTCGCCGACAACGCGGTCGATTTCTGCTTGAGCACGTTTCTGAACGTCGGGGTAGATAACCATGGCTGCAAAGACTGAAAGAAGCATAGCGCTCGTCGTGTCGGTACCGGCGTTCATCATAGAAGCGGCCGTCCACTGGATGACACGTTCTTCCTCAGGATCAATCTTGCGATGGACATCTTTGATCAAACCTGCGACGTAAGAGACATCGTCGTTACCAGAGGCCATCTGCTCTCGGACGTAGTTATACGGCCTCTCAACTCCCTGCTGCAGATTCTCCCTGAATGCCTTGGCTACTTGCTTGAACCCAGAGCCTGGCATCCACTCGGGGATATATCGAAGCCATGATATCAGGTCCACCATCCAGGCGCCTGGGCTTGTAGCTTGAGAGAAGTCTTCCATCACTTGATTGGCTGTAGCTACTATAGGGTCGTTCTTCGAGGGGTCTGTCTCGTAGTTGTAAAGAATGCGGAGCATGATGGAACCTGATACTCTAGGATGATATCAGAATTGCTCTCGTTATGATAGGGTGTTGCTTACTGGTTCAAATGATCCGGAAGGTTTTCGCTGTTGGGATCAGCGTGAATGCGTTTCAGTAATCGTAAAACCTCAAGCTCCTGAATAGGCTCGAATCTGACTATCGACTTGTTGCTGACTTGCGTCGCTGTAAGCTTTCGATGTAGTCGAAATGTTCGATTATACGGCATCATGCCCATAATACTGTCATATCCGACCCTTCACATCACAGGTCAGCACACACATCCGCATTTTGAGAGATTGAGCCTTACACATCACCCGCAAACACTAATTTTGGCCGCGAAGCACTCTTTAAAGCCCGTGTTTCTAATAGATCCATAATGGCCTGCTTGTCATGTAAAACAACGAAAAGCTGGCCAAGGACAGAAACGGAGCTGATAGGGCCATATTTCTCTTTGTGTTTCTGCCAATGCGGCCATTCTAAGGTCCCGGGAGGTGGGAGATCTCGAATATTTCCGAGAAGTGGTAGGCCTTTTGGGCCAGGTGGTAATGGGCCTTTGCTACGTTGTTGGATGTGCTTGAGGAGGAGGTAGCTCAGTAGTGCCAAGGTACTGGCGTAGAATAGTGAAGTACCAGCCATAACGTCTGCTTAGGGGACTGTGAGCTTTGATTTTCGGATTCATTGAAGTGAGGGGTTCCATTG
The DNA here is from genome assembly GCA_025948275.1 of Fusarium avenaceum. Lineage (NCBI taxonomy): Eukaryota > Fungi > Ascomycota > Sordariomycetes > Hypocreales > Nectriaceae > Fusarium > Fusarium avenaceum. Next base: position 769,755 of record CP109669.1, read on the forward strand.
TATCTTATAGTCGAAGGCTTTACAATCAACACCTGTACCGAGTGACGGTCTTGTCGCAACTGTAGTTGAGATTACCCCTGTACATGTAAGATGCTAGGGCTTACAGCGGGGCTAACCGCTCTCAGCATGTTGTGATTGGATGCTTTGTGTTTGGGATTCGCACTGATGTTGATCCTATTGGACGCCGTGATATTCGAGAAGTCTCCAATCTGGTGTGTTACCTATCTTCATGGCAATATTTCACATAGCTCCTACCGTATTGCAATGACTGGTTTTAGCCACCGAGGACGATATAGCCACGCCAACGTAAGGCACAGCGATAATATTTGTAACCTTTAGACTGCAGACTGAGAAAGTCACTAAATATCCAACATCTGTGTCAGAGATGTCCACCAATCGATCCCACGTCCTGGATAAAGTGACCCGACCAGAACAGTCAGAATAATTGTAAGATCTAGCTATAAGCGCATTCCATATGGTGCTGGTGAGCCAATAGTCTCTATGAGAGCTCTCCCATTTCTCAATCAATGCATCAGGATAGTTGGTTTGGAAGTGAACACACCCGTCAGGTCCTCTGTACTGGTTCAGGCCAAACATGATCCTATATTTGGCTTAGGCAATTGTGTCGAGGTTAAAAACACGACAATATTGTTCCCATACATATACGTAGCCGGCATATTCCATGGAGAAGAGAACAGGTGCCCTCGTTGAGTTCTCCAAGGATTCCTTTTGTGCATCGGTCAAATTCAGGTCACTTTGCCCTATTACCCAAGGTTGCTCTTATGTTGAATAATGAAACGATAACTTGGACACGCCGTGAAAATGGTCTTCTCGGGCTTTAGTGGCAAGCAGTAAGTTTCGTTCAGGGATACCATTTGATATCATAAGAGACTTGACAGGATAGACTTGACAAGGCATTGATATGACAACTTCAGTTTCTTTTCTTCATAATCGTTTTATCGATTCCGCTTCTTTGAAGCATCAAACATGACGAGCCTTACGATCATGGCCTCGAACAACTAACTAATGCCCGGCAGTTTACTTTGTGTCTGACAATATTCAGATACAGTGAATCTTCACATCCACAACATATTGACAAGAAGCGGAGATTTCTAGCACTCTATGCTGAAATTTTTTGTAAACAATAGATATTCTAGCAATAACGAAATCAGCACAAAGTCAACGTCATACTATATGTGTCAACGAAAAGGACCTAACTTCCTCTCCGGCCAGTCAGGCTCTGCCATTCCCATCCTGTTCACCGACAACACCATAAAACAGGAATATCTCTCTTGGGGTTACAGTCTGACTAAACATAAAAAGCTTCCTTGGTTAGAACTAATCCTAGTTCGCAGACGAAGAATAGTGCAGCGATACGCGGATACAACATCACGTCGAATCTCTTACCGCCAGCCCTGCCGGGGAAATAAACACAATGCGACGGTCCGTCCTCGGCATTCTTTGCGACTTATGACGTAGCGAGTGGGTTTCGCTTGGCTCAACTCTCGTAATATTAATTATTGTTCCCAGGTCACTGCTTGTTAGCGAACGGGTCCCATGATTAGAAGCGGGAGTGGCTTGTCAATTGATCGTCGAAAATTTTTGCCGGGAATAAGTTCAATTTGGTGTGACAGCCCGGTAACTTGGTTGGGCTCGGAGCCGAAAACTCCACTGTAGGAGGAATGGTCTGATAATTACGAGACAAATTTACAATTCCCTGATTGAAGGAAGTAATTATTGGCAGGTAAGTGGGTACTAATAGTCCTTTGGCATAGCTATGTTCTAAAGAATTAATCGAATAATTCCTCCATCTCGGTACGAAAGGCAAAATTTAGTAAGTTGATGAGTGGCATAAAACGGTCAGACTTCGGCTTCGGGTAGGGCTTCAGAGACTCGCTAAAGTTCATATTTCCGTGCAAGGGTCCCAGGTTCCCAAGCTTTTGGACTGTGGGTGCCCAAATGTGTTTAATTTAAAACAAGATCCAAGTTTTTGGCGTAGGGATATTCAAGCTCCTCATAATAAGCTTTTTGTCGTCGTCTTGTTTGTGGGTCTTGGGTTGCAAGACACTGCATATGCCTGCGACTTGATGAAGTTCTGGGTCTGTTCCGGGGCGTTATCTGTACGATGACGACGATGGTGCATTGAAGTGATTGAAACTGTAGCCTGGTCAATTCAACGAAGCATTGGCTTTTTACTTCTGCGGATCCTTGTAAATGTGGTGGTGAATATATGAGGTGAAAGTCGTTGTGTTCTGTTTTGCGCCCGCTTGCTACCCTGCACCAACATCTTGATCCAAACTTGGGTGTAGTATAGACATCACAGTCCGGATACAAGCTCCTCAGTATCAAATGTATTGATAGACATGTATAGTAATGAGGTCTACTGGCACTAACATGCATCATAACCGTAAATTGAAGCCACACAACGACGTCGCATTAAGGTTGACGTGCCCACGTGCCGACATTCCAAAACAAGCAATTATCCCAAACATGCAACCTGTCACTCAACACCATCAATCATTCACGAGTGGATCAAAGATGTAAACAATTCGCTTGCTTATTGACAAAAAGAATCTAGAGTGAAGAATGTCTAAGTACAGCCAAGTATTCCCACCAATATAAACATGAAAAAGAATCCCCATTTTCCCTCAAGAAAACTCCAAACTTTTTGTACGCATCCCAAAGCTTTTCCTCAAAATTGTCCTTCCTGCTAACCACCATACACAGTAAATTACACGCTAGCTACAAAAGAATTTGAGGGTATCGAGGGGTATCCCATGATGTACATAAAAAGTAGCGCTGACCTTCCCATTTTTGTTCCCAACTCCTATACATAACAGTGAAAAAGAATAATGGAAAAGCAAAACAAGAAAAGAAAAGAATAATTAAATGCGGTTGGTGAGTGCGATGCCAGGCGACGCGGGGCGGTCAAGCTCAAGGCGGTGCATGTGTGCATCAAGTGCGTTGATGGAGGTGGATGCGCCAATGGAGGTGTGGCGCTTATGGCGGGAGGGCTTCTTGGTGACGCTCATCTTGCGAGTGCGGCCGTTCTTTTCGGGGATCGGCGACTTGGGGGATTTGTCGTCGAAGGTGGCGGTGGAGGAGATGGAGGATGCGGACGAGTGCGATGAGGCGTTGCTGGTGTAGGATGATGCGCGCGAGATGGATGAGTGCACCGATGAGCGAGACGATGCGGTCTGTGGACGCTCGGCGATATCGGAGAGGATCTCCTGTGGTGTGCGAGGCTTGTCGTTGACCATTCCCAGGCAGCGCTGCCACCAGCCCTTGTCGTGCTCATCAGAGAACTCAACCATATCGGCCAGCGCCTCCTCAGCTCGCTCCGTCTTGTCCTCGTCGAGCTTCAGAGCGCCGTGCTCGGAGGCAAGGTCCAGAAGGTCGGCGGCGTCGCAGGCGTCGCGTCGCTTGCTCTTGTCGTTCTCGTGCAGGCCGCAGGCGTCCATCTTAAAAATGATGATGTCGGTGAGCGAGGTGTAGGGCAGTGTGGCCTCGCCGGCGACATCGCGCACGCGCTTGGCGGTGTCGGGGAGGTAGGGGCTCAGCCAGTCCGGGATGAGCTTGACTTCGATCTCCCAGCCGCTGGTGTGGCGGTACAGGACAACGCCGGACTTTTCGACGAGCGGCGAGATGGGGTGGCCGACGATTTCCTTCTTGACGCGGCCGGGGGAGGAGGATTTGCTGATGACAAAGTCGATGCTCTGTTGAGTGTTAGAGACCTGGTAAATAGAGGGCAATTAAATGGGAGACGTACGGTTATGCGACGGTCTTGACGCGACAGGTACTTGGTGACAGCCAAGTCACCGGTAATAGCCAGCCGAGTGTTCTCAAGACCGGGAGTGTCTGCGATGAGACGGATGATGTGAAGAGCAGCCTGCTCGAGCTGGACGAAGCTTAGTCCTTGCGCCATTGTGCACTGCTTTACTTTTAGAAAGAGAAAGCGACTAATGACTTCGTCCGCGTAGGCTTGAGATAACAAGAATGGTATACAGAAAAACCTCCCTCTCGTCCGACGGCGACAGCTCCCCCTAGATATATATGTTTTGGCAAATCCTACTCCAGGTCCCTGCGTTTTCCGGGGTGCATAGACAAAACTTAGGGACCTGCTCTTTTCTTGCAATTGCTCCCAAAAACAATGCCCAACTTGGCTGTGGCTCGGGCGGGCCAGGTTTGTAAACCAATGGAATGGCCCGTGTACCTGAACTTGCAATCTTAAAATCTCAGGGTCATCCTAGTTCGGGTTCCAATGTGCCAATGTGCGGAAGCCCAAAGGGGGATCCACAGCCCGGGCTTCTTTTTTTCTTGTCTCTCTCTCTGTTTCTCTGTTTCTCTCTCTCAACTGGAATGACGTTTTCTCCCTTCGTTATCCATTTATTTGCAGGCCAAGGCTGGCAGCGAGACCCTTGTCTTTTGGGCTGCATTGACTCGCATGATTCGGCAAGGGCTAATATTCCATATTTCCCGGACTGCGCGGATGCAGGGAATGATCTCGATGTGTGGAATGGATTGGCTGGGAAATGGTTATTTGTGCATGCTGCAATTGTTCAGGATCAACTGTAAGCATGGGCAATCCAGGATTTGGTGGTGTGCGACTGAGATTCCGACTCGCCCAGGAGGCCAAAACCAGGTTACTTCCTTTTTCTTACGGAGTACTCTTCCCTCCCTGCGTCTTCTTTTCTTTTTTCCTTGTTTCTCGAATATTTCTCGGGTATTTGTTCCTTATCCTTTTCTTGGTGTTATCGCCATGAGCTGATTTTTATGGGCTTTCTCCATTTACCGTTGTTTAACGGATACGGGTAATTTAGCCACGGATCTTACCTGTCATCCTCCTGTCAGGCCTAGCAGATCGCCGTCAGCTGGTGAAACATTAGGCGTAGTTTCAGAATGACTCGCCACATAGCTGGAATTCCTTTTGGCTTCTCTTAATTAAACACGGTGTTGCTGTTGAGTTCACTCATGACGTTACTACAGATAATGTTTCGGTTGATACCTCGACAACCAGATACTTACGCAGATAGTAACAGTAATTGTCAGTATCACGAGCCCTTCCCGCATTTCTACCAGTGCTCTTATTGTTGTTTTGTTTACTGCACAGACCTTTTCATCAACTTGTTGCCTTGTCTTTGCATAGCCTCTGCATTGGCTTCCTAGCAACCATCGTCTAATTAACATTGACAGTCAATTAACGGCCTATCCACAGCTTTGATGCTGTCCTGCTAGCGCATGCATCTTGCACCTCCCTCGTTTTTGTTTGCTCCGTTGTTTTACTTGAGACTCGGGTGATTCTAGTAAGACAACACAGTGGGCATGTAAAAGTTCCGACAATTTCCTCTATTCTAACCTTTATATAAGATTATTTACACTATATTAAGCTCTTTTTAACTTATACAATCTTATATGATCTTGTTTTATGACTATGTATCAAGTCTTTTAAATAATGACATACTTTATATATGTATTTTGTTAGATATCTCTTGTTGGCTCATTGTCGGGACTTTTGTACGGAACTGTAGTACCCCAAAAGGGATGCTGCGCTGTCGTGTGCTCCAATGGTCTGCAGTGTCAGACAACAACACTCCTATTCAGTATAAACATGAATTGAATGCTGCAGATTAAGGGTCTAACATTGAAGTCCAAAATTCCCATTCATACTTTCCTATCCTTATGCGTTGCTGCGCTATACAATTTTCGCTGGAAGTCCTGTCCGTTCACAATCACTTCACTCACGCTTACTGGCGTCTGGAGAGAGATCTTCACCGAACCCTCATCGTCACATGAGATGCCCGAGCGAAGTTCTTATACTTATCGTTATAGATTCAGAAAAGATTACCCATGATGAAGTCAATGCCAAGTCAAGCCGCAACATCAAGTTGAAACGTTAAGTTGTTAAGTCAATAATATCTTTCACCAATTGCAGAAGCGTTGAGAGTTCCGCTCCTAAGCCGCTTCCGATAGACCAGCAGCTCTACATGACTTCAAGAAATAGCCCAGGATCACATGAGGGTCCGAGTATAATCTAACTAGATAATTTGGTTTCAAAGGCCTTGGCTTGGATAAAGTTGAACGTTAAAGTAAAGTTGAATAAAAATAAAGATAGTTTACATTCCTAAAAAGATCTTCGTATCTGCCACATATGTAACTGTTGATATGGTCGAGTACTTGTTCTCCCAACTTTCGACATGCCGGGCTTTGGTCTCTACCCTTCACCCAACCGAAATAGAGCAGCCCCTAGCGTCTATTGGCAGGTGTATTGCTGTCTTCTCGCGATATATCGATCTGCTGTACACCAGAATCTCTGTATGCAAGCCAACTCTGCGTAACTCGTTCCCCTTGGCCGAGTCGCCCAGGGCTCGACTCGATATGAGCTCCTTAGACTATTTCTAGAGTTAGACAAATGAAACACAGTTGTGTATTTTGAGGATGATGACTTACTATCGGAAATAGAGTTTGTATTTTGTCCCACTGAAACCAGTTCCGGAACGAGATAGCGGATGAGATCTCTAGCGTAGGCAGCGGCTACCATCGCAGCATATCCCCGCCATTCTTTGGAACTGTGAGTGTCTGCGTAGTTGCATATGCCACGGGTGACAAGACAGGGGAAGATATTCATCACTCCTGCTGCCTGCATCTCAAAACATAGAGCCTTACTGCCTACCGCAAGTCTGTCGCGCAGGATTGCGTCTCTCATTACGCTGTTGCCAGAAGCAATGGTTCCGTAGTGAATTGCGGAATCATCGTCGATACCTCGTTCTCTCTTTGGGCGGGAATCGTATTTGCTGGGTCCATACCGCAGGTTGAGGCGCAAGGGCCATCACCATGGACGACATTGGACTTGAAGAGCACGTCCGTATCAGGCGATGGTCGACCATACTTTTTCCTCATCCCAGGTTGATTCTTGAGAACCTCATCCACAGCCTCTACCAGCCCGTTACCGTTTTTCTCATAATATGTTTGGAGCCCCGCCATTGCAGTGAGCAAAGCTTGGGGCGGTTGATTCAATGATCGCGTATACTGATACTTCTTGTCTTGTATGTATTTCCCAAAATCGTACTGAAAGACTCCGCTGTGGCCGTTCCCTGGGGTACTGACCACGACGTCGCCTAAGCGAATGTCATGATCAGGAAGTTGTGGTGCACCACCGCCAACCCCAACCATAACACCATACTTGACGTTGGGAAAGCTTCGGAGTAAGTTTGTTGCGACTGCAGCAGCCGCGGCAGTTCCGTCTTCACCCCGTGGTAGGACAGCCATAACGATATTGTGCTTTCCAATGGCGCCTAACCAGTATGAATTGGTGTCCCTTGGTAAGCGAAACGTGGGTTGGCCATGGTCTTCGTCTAGAAAAGATTGAGCTGCGAGGAATTCTTCAGGAAGGGCGCAGATCCAGCCAAAGGTATATTCAGTTATGTGTAATTGCTTCATGTTTCTTGTAAATGAGAAATGGTTTAAAAAATAATATTTAAATTATTAGATAAGTCGAGGGAATCTCGCTCTTTTAAGGAGCTCTGGGCGGCTAAACGTCCATGGCTCGATCTCTGTCCTGCAATGCTAAGCGCTGTGATCTCCAATCAGCAACTGACTGAAGCGCTACCACAAAAAGATCCGCAGAGGTTTGTACTAAAATAGAATATTGGCCAATATAGTCATCGATCTTGTTTCAAAAGAAAATTGGGTAATTACATGGAAAGAATGGCCAAGGTAGACTTGTAGACACGTGTTTCCTTTTGCTGGTTCGTCCATGTTGCGGCTGAATAAGATAAACACACTCAAGATCGTAGGCTCAGCTTACTCATGCTCGATTTTTCTGTCTGCAGTCATAAACTCCTCTCAGAAGTCGAGACCCCATATATCACTTGAATGTTACTTTGTGCCTCGAGATCCTCTCTCTGACCCCTCCGGAACTCGTCTCCCAAGATCTCTTCCTCACTTTGATTATCCCTCGAGCCCTTTCCAAACCCCACGAATAAGGTTTCGTAGTGGTTATCGAATTCCGAAAGCCAGATTTACGATCTTGTTCTCCCAACATATCGTCCGGATCAAATACGCCGTCTCTTTGGTAAGAGGGTTTAGGACGCGATGTGTTTCCACCGATAGTTTGCAAGGGAAAAGACCCTGCGGTGTTCGGCTCGTTGGACTTACTGTCGCTACGAGTTGTCCATTTGTTGAAACACTGCTTCCATAGAGGTCGGCAGACTGGGATGCCGATGCAGATCAATGTTACGGTCATTTCGGCGGCGGTCCAGACTATCAGCCCCATAGGGTCCTCTGTATGAAAATTAGATCGAGCTCAGATAGTCTTGGGGGATACTGGCTAGTATGGTTTGGACTTTTGAGTTTGGGGATTTCAAGGGTTCGTTTTATTCCAAACGCCCCAGCACTAAAATAGTGTTTAGCAAAGCCTGAAGATAGGTGATAGATGAAACATACAAGATACCGAGACTGAGGCTGCTGAGAATGATGATCTTCTCTTTTCTTTTCATCTGTAAACCCCAGATGAATAACCAGGGGAAGCCAGCTAGAAAGAGATCGACTACGACACAAAGAACTACCACAATTAGATCGATACCAGAAAGGGTAGTGTCTGACTCACTGCATAGCAGCATAGACACGGGAGCTGTATCGATCGTACAACGTCCCTTTATACGACGGTTCCAGAGATAGTGAGGTGGTGTGCACTGAAACCAGTAAACAAAGCAGACTGCCACAGAAGCTGCCATGAGACACCCCATCGACAACCAGATAGCGACCTTGTGCCACTGCTCTTGGACACGCCGCAGTAAGAAAAGGCCAAGGGACCACTTGGCGATGCTCATGCCGAGTATTGCAAAAGTTTGGCTCGTGGCTTCATAGATAAGCGCAGGGGGTAGGTCGTCTGGATCGTTTTCCAATATGTCGTGGAGGTTCTGTCCTAGGCCGTAGTGTACCCCTACAGTCATGAAAATTGTGTTGAAGAGAAGGCAGACCTATCGCAAGGATCGTTAGTAGAATGAAAACATTCAAGAGTGTTACCTACGAAAGCAAGGTTGTAAACATGATCGTCAACACCGAATGACTTGACGATAACGACTCTGGTGTATATCCTAAGAGCGACAAAGACAAAGCCGATGGCCGCTAATGACCACATAACAGTAACGACCCACGGCCCATCCCCTCCCATCGCCATGATGGTCTAGATGTACTTTCTCAGATAGATAATGTTATTATAGCTTGTGTAACGATCGGAGTACGTTGACAATGAGCCACCAACAGATGACGGAAGAATGAAAGTAGCGAGCCAGATATCATAAAAGGAAACGATGAGTTATCTGGCAAGCCACAGAATGAGACAGCCCTTTCGTTCTGTAAGACATATTCTGAATCCGGCTGGTTCCTAAAGCAGAAAGGCTAAAAGCCAATTGCGTGACCTCTATTGAGGCAAACCACCCGCATTCCAGACCCGGTAGGTCGGTCAATAGGCCGGGTACTCGGCTCCGGGGCTTTAGGTATGGCATCAATGCCATTGATGTTGCTTTGGGCTTGAAAGAATCTTGTCAGCAGTTCATCCGGAAGTGAGACTCCGATCTGGTGATCTGAGGGCCATTCATGGCGAAGGAAGCTTGATGGCAGATACTGTTTATTTGACGGACATGCTCATCGGGACTTACTTTTGAATCTGGTAGACCTTCCCTGCTTAATGCAGACCCCTGCAAGGCGCACTTCAGGTCGACCACCTCCTTCATGGACAACCAACAACAACGGCTTTGTGTGGCGACTAACCCAGCACACCAGATATAGCCATGACCGAATTATACCTCATCTTTTAGCACTTTACATAAACGAGCTGTCAATCGCACAGCTGTACAATATCCTCCAATTTCACAGAACGAAGAACGTGAGAGTGCCCGATTGACTTCCACCACGACACCCTCGATCTAACGAGAATGGCATTTTCGCAAACCCACAGGCATGTCGCTTAAATGTGGCGTCTTGACAATAGAGCCTCGAATTAGGTGGCGGCCTACCAACAGGTGTTAATTAAGACAGATTTCAATCGTCTGGCAGGCTGACCGTAACGCTACAGGCTCTCAATGCGGAGGTTGGACGCCACACGGCAGAAAATAGCAATCTGCCCTCGAACCTGTTTTATTTGAAATGCTTGCTTTTTAAGATGCTCTGTTTAATCTAAGTATGCTTCTCACGAACCTCATAAGAAAACATCTGGTTAGATTCCACTCCATGTCTGTCCCTCATCTTAATCGCCGTCTCCTTGCCCGCCACCGGTACACGATATTCGAAGCCCGTATCAGCAGTACGACCATCCGGAAGGGCGTACGGGAACGGCAGATACTCTGGCAACAAACCTAACTGTCGCAAAAGAGTTCCTTGATCCCAAGAGATATGCTCGTGGTACAGCCTATCGCCTCGGATATTGACGACAGCTGTGAATGGTACCTCAGCCTTGATGTTTGTAGGCGGAACACCAGGCAGCCTATTTACGTTGAGCAGGGGAATCTTGAGTAGGGGAGAACACTTACATCCAAGGAACTTCCTGATCGTGGGTAAACTTGAAGATGAACTCATCAACGACCCTATCGATACCAACCGTTCGACTTATCAGATCCAACTCGGAATCTGCCGAGTTGTTGAAGATGAAGTTATGTCGGTAAAAGTCAGAAAGCTTCTCGCGGCCAATCCCACCGGTCAACTACAACCGCCGTCAGAACTATTGCCGAAATTGTCGAATAATGGACTTACTGTTGGAATATGATTGACATAAGGCTCCTGAACCATGGTACTCATCGTATGCTCAACAGACCGATCAGCGAATTCATAATGAGTATGTTCCTCCCAGATATGCTCTAGATCAAAGTATGGCCCCCCAACCTTCGGTTTGAGAAATTGAAGGTTCCTCGTATGCGAGACGGACTCCATATTATAGTCAAAGTGCTGGTGGAAAGGTGTTGCGAACGCATGGCTTTGTGCCTTGGGGTAGAAATACTCAACGCCAAGTGCCTTGTTAGCGTTGCGCTTTGTAGTTGATCCTACTATGTGCTGTAAAAGAGGAATATCTATGGAAGAGAGTTCTGACTGATTGGCTTGATCAATGTAAAGTACTGCTGCCACGATGTCGGAGACTCCGATCAAGCATGATGCGACAGTGTTCCAGAGTTCCGGAGCGTATACTACAATCACGTTAGTCATAGAATAACAGCAATTACGGCTGCAATCTTACCAACTAAGCCAATCCTGCCCTCATCGCACTTATCGCATTGTGTCAAAGCCTCAAGCGCTTCAGCAATGACAGATTGACTGCTAATACCATCAAACACAGACGATTCAATCTGGACGACAGTATACCCTTCTTCGGCCCATTTGACAAGAACCGATGGGACACCATCTTTGATCTGTAAAACGTCCTCTGAAGTTGGCGTAAGCACGACAAGTCCAGGTCCGTGGCCACGGCGCGATAGTGGGGGGAGTAATGATATGCCCGGCCTGACAACCTTGAGCTCAGGTGTGGGCAGTGGCTTTGGCGGCTGAGTGATGTCTTCGAACATCTTTATTGGTCTCAAATGATTTACTTGAATGGAATTGAGTGTTGGAGTTAAGTTGAGACTACCAGTGAAGTTCTCCGCATATCATGCTTGAGGGGTTCCGGATATGACGCACCCGATTCGGTAATAAGTCCCGTCAAGATAAGACGTCTCGTGATTCAGTTTTGCTTGCATCAATGATCAGAATAGTTGTTCGTAGTTACAAAACAAAAGGATGAGACTTCTGGCTCCTCATCCCAATAGAGTTTTCGTCCAGTGGTGTCGTTATCGAGTCACCATTTATAGTCACGATGAATGTTTTTGGAAGATATGAATATTCATAGCTGCGCAGTGTTTGACTACATCAGCTGAAACACGGGTTCGAAATATCTTGAGTTTTGCCATGATGGCTTACGAGTCAGCTGTAAACATAAATAGCGTCTTATGCAAAAGTTCTCATAATTATCCAAGATTGGAGGTCTACTGATGTCACGATAGGAGTGTGAGAATAATGTGAGATTTATAGTGATTGAAACTTTTTTTGATATGAGTTCTGTCGAGTTTAGTAAATTAAATATGCTAGAGAAGATTAGAGGAAGTTATTAGAACTTACATGTGCCCATCATATTGCATAGCGCAGAGTCATATGTATAAGGGCCTCCCCAGAATCAAGTGAAAGCAGCAGTGTTGGGGTAAAAACTACCGATTAATATTAACTTTGCCCGTGCCTGTTTCTGTACATTACGGTTTCACTCATGCGTTAGAGAGCAAGAACTCTTTGATACGTCCACGATGCATTGTGGTCGACAGAGCTGTCTGCATATTACGAGAACCCCAGATGCCTCACAAGAAACGGAAACACTATTTTATGTGATTTCGGGTCTGCTGATTTTGGCAACATGTCACACTTTTAGTTGCGCACTTGCTTCTTTGATTATTGAAGAGCACCTGGAGTATTTACACTAATACGATCACTGCATTCATAGACTTTGGAAATAATTCATTCTCAATTATGCCTTCATGGCAAACACAGACTGTTGCAGTCAATACTGAATAACTACCTAGAAGAGCTTCTCAAGCATACTTTCAAGCTCACTGACACCATCCTCCCCAATGTTATCCTCCAACCATCCCTCAGCCTTCTCCACCAACATCTCCCACGTATCTTTCTCATCCATGAGCTTCTTCTTGAAGAAGAGAACAGCACAGGCTGTAGCGAGGATGCTGTCCTTCTCTGCGTGGTCCCTGACAGCTACAGGAAGTTCAATCTTGGAGGTTGTCTCAGCAGTAAGACCAAGAACGCGCTCCAGGTCATCACCCCATGACCAGCTGCCGGAGAAGGTCTGCAAGGTGGTGAGGGCTTGCAGCGGGCTCATCTCGCTTGCCTTCTTCCGGGCGGGAGTCGGGGCCTGCTGGGGCACTTGGGGAGCAGCGGGAGCAGCGGGACCATCGTCAAAACAACAAAAACCCATGTCTTCACCAGAATCGCTTTCTTCCTTCTCTTCTGCGACAGGATTTTTGGCGTCCATATCAAGTTCTTCGTCACTATAGTCTATAAGTGGCATCGCTGCAGCCTCGTCCATCTCACTTCGGTACTGAGCTAGCAACTGTTCATCAACCTCAGCAGCAGGGGGTGCAAGAGCTGCGGCTTGGACAATTGGTGGTTCGTCGTTACGGTTGCTTGCGATGGGTGGAGGGGGATGAGCGCTGCCAAACAGCCCTGCGCTCGTACCAAATGATCCTCTCGGGGCAGCCCCAAACAGACCACCACCGGTGTTGGATGATCCTCCTGAGGCAGATCCGAAACCTCCACTAGTGTTGAATAATCCTCCTGGCGCAAATCCAAACAAACCCCCGCCAGTGTTAGCAGACCCTGCTGGGGCGGGTGGTGGTGGAGGCTGGGCGCTGCCAAACAGTCCTCCACTCACACCGGATGATCCTCCTGGGGCAGCTCCGAACAAGCCACTACCGGTATTCATTGCTCTGGAGTTTCCGAAAAGTGAAGTCGAGCTACTGGAGGCGCCGAATGGATTGTTCAAAGAACGGGACCTAGATTGCAGACTTAAAGCGCCTCCCATACCAATCCCAGTCTGTGCAAAAGAGCGAGCTGGTGCTACAACACTTCTAGGCTCAGCAATGGTAGCTTCCTGGGCTTGTTCCACATGCTGCGCATCCTCATTGTCTGCAACAGCGACAAATGAGCACCATTTACCTCCAACCTGGTACTTGACACCCAGGCGTACAGCTTCCCTCTCAACCATGTCTGAGAAGTGGCCATCATGCTTCTCTTTGAGTAGCTTACCACTGTTGTCCTCGGCATAGGTGAGCCATCCTCGTCCTTCTTCCAGTTCCTTGACTTCTTTGCGAGCTGCGAGACAGTGGATCACAGAGTCTTTCTCAGTAGCTGTGGTGATGGGTATCTCAAGCTCTAGAGGGCCATGGCGAGATGTACCCTTGAGAAGGATAGACTTGGGTTGCTGATCAGGAGTTGCATCGGAAAGGAGCACATAAACGGTTGTGCGGTTAAATGGGAATAGTGGGGGAATGCGGCTAGGTGTTTGCAGGTAACGGGGGACAGAAACAGTAGGAAGATGATCGTACTTGTTGTCGATCGCGGGTGCATCAGTCATGTTGGTATCGTCGTCGTCGGCAGAGTTATCAAATAGTGAAATGGGCTTCTTCGGCGCTTCACTCTCTTTGGTCTTGCTGGCCTCAGCGGTATCGATTTTCAAGCCTTCAGCAACCTTCTCAACCAGCTCGAACTCGTCGTCGTCAGTGGAAGATTCTACCTTCTCATACTTGATCTCAAGGGAGTAGTCGGTGATGTGAGGGGACAGAGCTCCACGGAGCATACGAACCACCATCTTGTCCATCTTCTCGTTGTCGCCTACTGTTTGAGCGAAGCCATTGCCGGCTCGAGCAATACCCTCAATAAGCGAAGTGCTGACGCCAGCTCCGATACCGAGAGTAAAGACTCTTGCCGTGCCCTTACTCTGAGCTACCTCGGTGTTGATAAGTTCGAAGAGGCGATCTTGATCCCAGATCTCACCGTCGGTCAACAGGAAGACTTCCAAGTTCATGTCCTTATAACGCTTCTGGAAAGTGGCTTCAAAGGGTTGGTACATCTCGGTTCCTCCGTAGTTAGCGTCGAAAGTCTGAACATGCTGCACAGCTTTGTCCAGGGTCTCTTGGCTATAGGTCTGGGATCGGTCCCAGAGAAAGGTAAATCTGGAACCGAAACTGCAAATGTTGAACTTGATACCGACAGGTAGGGACTTGAGGAAGATTTCGAGGGCAGACTTCAGGTTAGGGATCTGCCCGCCCATACTTCCACTTCGATCGCATACGAAAACAATTTCTGGCTTTTCGGCTGGCAACTTGAACTTGGGGACGAGCGTCGTCATGATGGCCCGTTGATTGGGAATAGTAGGATGCGTCTCAAGGATCGCCGATGGCTCTCCGAGTTTTGTCGCAACCACCTGAACAATGAAGTCTTGTTCCAAATGGTCGGTGCTCTGCTGAAGAGTGGCGGAAGCCCGCTGTAGGGAGGGATCCTGAGACTTTGTGGTGGATGTGGTGCCGATATCAACCGAAAGTGGGTGGGATGGTGACTGAACAGACTTGATAGATGAGCCGTCGGGCACCTCAACATCTATGGTAAATGTGATTCCTTGCTTTTGAATAGCATTAGAAATTCCAAAGGACTCGGTGTTCCCATATCGGGGAACAATCTGTGTGGGGATGGTAAAGCGAAGGCCGTCGACTTGAGCATCGTGCTTGAGCTCACCAAGATAAGTGATTTCGACCTGGACCTTTTCGCCAGCAGGGACGTTGCCAATAGTTGTGGTGAAGGTGTCAGCTGCTTCGAGGGATTGCTTGAAAAGACCAGCGGTTTGTCCTTTAGCTTTGGCCTCGTTGTAGACCTGCTGTGCCTTTTGTCGTTCTTTAACTACGCCTTTGATGATGCGGGAGCCGACCGTGCAGGTAAATGCGACAACACAAACGCCATCGTAGAGGGGAACACATAGCGGAGTTCGTCTATAGCGTTCGTGGTGGGATTGACGAAGGTCTGTGTGAGATTGGTGCGTGATGTGGTGGCCAGAATAGTGGTATGGGCATTGACCTGGACCTGAGGGAGGTATTTGATGATATTG
Organism: Fusarium avenaceum; assembly: GCA_025948275.1. Taxonomy (NCBI): domain Eukaryota; kingdom Fungi; phylum Ascomycota; class Sordariomycetes; order Hypocreales; family Nectriaceae; genus Fusarium; species Fusarium avenaceum. Next base: position 785,437 of record CP109669.1, read on the forward strand.
TTGACATAGATATAGCAACCGCAGTTGGTAGTTTGATGCCGGGGGTTACCAAAAAGAGACATGTTGAAGGATGATGATGATGTTGATGATGCGGGGTAGTGAGACAGATGGTGTTGAGGGGAAAGTGGCTTGAATTAAGAACAGACAATATAAGCAAATGTTCAGTCTCGTGATCTCAAGATGACCAAAGGAAGGTGAGACGAAGAAGACGTTGTTCAGTGCAAAATCAATAGTTCGTGGGTCCAGCTCGAACGTGAATACAGTAAAGTCGTAGCTGTTACACTTGTGATTCGAGAGTGAGCAAATGTTAGATGATAAGATGAGTAGTGTGAAGAATAACAAGATGAAGCAGAAGCGAGAGTTCTTTCTTATACACCACAATTCTCTTGAGGAAGCTGTGACTCAATCGGCGTCTTTACATTGTTGAAGTCAAGTTGGAATGGCTGCCTTTATGCCTAACACCCCTGCCTGAAGCCATTGATTGGTGGTTATGCAGCCGGTTGTCCAGGGCATGAATCTGATTGGTCCGTCAGGCACAGCTATTGCTGCCTGCCTCGGCGTCACGCTAAAGATCACTATCCGAAACACAAACCTGCCCTCAAATTGTTCTGCTTGGCTGAAATGAGTGGTAAATAATGCTTTGATTACACAATCGTGTTCTGCCTGTCGATTAGTTGTTGTCTAGAGGCTTGTTAGTGTGAGGGAGCCAATGCCTTGATTGCTTGGCGTTGAAATGATGACAAAGCTAGTGTGATAATAAATCTGCCTTGGCGTAAAATAGAGCTTAAATCGCGAGCGCTAAATATCGTGACAGAAGAAGTGGGCAGGGGAGACGAGTTGGGATAAAGAGTTTGGTTGATGTTTGTAGCTTTTTGGTGCTCATGTCGCAGGCAGATGAACGAAATAAGCACACACGGCTTCAGGGCTCAGTTATTGTTGAACTTTCAGTATTTGGTTAACAAAATTGAAAGTAGATCACCAGGCCCCTGCTCCTTGTCTTTTGTCTTACTATCCAGGGCAATCATTCTAATAACATCAAATACTACACCAAAAATCCTCAAAATATTATCCTCATATCCCGAGCTGCATAAAAGATCCTAAAGACAGTAATCGACAGTTTAGTAATTGCGTTCGAAGTGCCAGCTAGATTACCGATCTAACATTTGATCTCATAATATCATCATGAGCATCATATACCGTTCTATGTATATACAACCTAAACTACAGAAGCGAATGATAGGGTCCTATCTGCCCAACCTAAAAATGTCTATCATACTATTTGCATGGTCCCACAGAATAAGCTGATAAGCCACTCGACGTTACGATCTCAATATGCACCACGGATTTAAGCAATTAGACTTCCGGCATGTCTCCAAGTCCAAGCAGCCTTAATGAAACACAACCAATGAAACAAACTCTCCACGGCTTATGTCTTCGAGAGCTGCACAGCATAGTTTATGCCCGCCTACATCATTGGCCATACTAAAATCCGGGTTCTTAACCCCGATCAAACTCCAGTTCAACCCCGGATACTCCTTTCGGAATTTTTTTATTCTCCTTAGAGTATATGCTTCGTGAGATACAATGTGACACAATGTCAAAGGGTTTCTATAAAGTATAGTCGTAACCACGGCTTTTACAGATGGGTTTACTTGGATAATCACACCGAAAGCTTACTCACTGTTGAAGTAACAAATTCCAAGTCCTACTTCTTCCCGATGGCTCCTCCTAAAGTTCTCCTTACCGGCGCCACAGGCTACATGTACGTCTTAGATCTCACCCACAACCAGCCTACGGCACTAACAAAATCAGAGGCGGCAGCGTTCTCAACACCATCCTAACCTCCTCCCACCCGTCCCTCAAAAACATCCAAATCACCGCCTTGGTTCGTCGTGAAGAGCAAGCTAATACTCTCGCTGAGTTAAACGTCACTCCAGTTATTTTCTCAAGCCTTGACGGCACAGAACTCCTAGAGCAGCTAGCTTCAGAGCATGATGTTGTCATCCATGCTGCAAATGGGTATCACATCCCCTCTGCAAAAGCTCTGATAAAGGGTCTTGCTCAGAGAAAGGCTAGAACCGGAGAGGCGGTGCATTACATTCATAACTCTGGGACTTCTAATTTTGGTGATAGACCTGTTTCGGGAGCGTACACTGAGAATCCACCTCGTGTCTTCTCCGATAAGGATAATATCTACGAGTATGAGAAGTATCGTGAGGGTATTGAGACTTATCACCAGCGAACAACCGACGTGGCCGTCTTCGAGCTCGGTGCTGAGACTGGTGTGTCGACATACATCATCTGCTCACCTCTGATCTACGGTCGAGGTATAGGTCTTTTCAACAAATCATCTATCCAAATCCCCATCCTGATAAGATCAGCCCTCGTCAGGGGCGAAGCCATCTACGCCGGCAACGGTCTTGGTGTCTGGGATCACACGCATATTGAAGACATTGCTGCTCTATACACCCTCATCCTTGCCAAAGCCATCGCCAAAGAAGGTGTCCCATCTGGTAAAAACGGGTTCTACTTCGCCAATGCGGGAAGACAGTCTTGGTTAGATATAGCAAAGGGTATCGCCAGGGTAGGCCACCAACTCGGAAAACTTCCCGCTGAACCAAAGAGTGTTACGCTGGCTGAGGCGAGTCAAGCTTGGTTTGGTGGCGATGAGGATCTCACGGAACCGGCGATATGCTCGCAGTAAGTTGTACTTCTAGTTTCCTCTTCTTTCATATGTACTAATTCTATCTAATAGCTCTTTGACAAATGGTGAAAGGAGTCGTGAGTTGGGATGGATGCCTTTGAAAGATGACTCGCGCTGGGAGGAGACTATTGCGGAGGAGTTTGAAGTGGCTTTGAAAGACATGACTTCGATCTGATTGCAGGACAAACATTATTTCAGGTTACTGTTGAATTATGCAAGCTTGTTCAGCCATGCAACTTGTTAAGGAGTCATCATCATCAAAATTTGAACACCTAGGACTGGTATTGATCTCAGTTATCTCTAACCACTCATTGACTTGTACTCAAGAGTTTCATTAAGCCCAGTAAATCACCCATACATCTCTGTTGAAGCGTCCACTCGTCATATTCATCCATCCTATAACCTCACTCCGCTGAATCCTTGCAACCTCCATGCTATCAAGCACTCTCCAACCCAAATCCTATCCCATCAACTCAATAACATCCTCCCCAACTCATCCACCGCCTCTTAACAATCCATACCACCGTCACCTGTTTCACCCACGCAGCTGGTCATCCCCCATCAGCCACGCGTGTGGACCAGGAGCCACCGACCCATTGTGGTCTGATCCGCATCACGCCAGCTTTGCTCGTCCCCATCTACCGGGTGACCTGGCCTGACATGCACGTGTTGCTCACATATACACAATACCCATGTCGTTGTTCCTTGAAAGTCCCTGCATTTTTTCTTTTTCCCGAGACCCATCGGATCGACCTGGCAGAAGCGAGTGCGGCTCAACCGTTGTTGTGACCCCGTTTCCCGTGTGTACCGTTTGTTACTGTTAGACGTAGTGCAACTATCACAAGTGTAACGAATGGGCCAAATGTTTTAAAGAACATTAAATGTATATTGGAGATTGTTTATACTATTTCATGAGAAACCATTCCCATCTTTTTGTTCAAAGCCTGTGACAAAGAGTCAAGCCAATGCATTTGATACGCCGTGAAATCAACAGATTGCCTCTCCCAGATTCTAAAAACGCCCGAATACTCCAAGAATATCATAATTCATCACACAAGCTTGAAGCATGCGTTTCCAGTTTGCCGGTCCAAAAATAATATCACACAGAAAATAACAGTCTAAAGGTCTTTTTCTTTGGAACAGATGTCTATGCCCAGACGCCAGCTGGGGGTCCCTGATCTCTCATCATGACCATCTCGAAGCCTTCGACACGGTTTCGGAGCTGGCTGTTCTCGCGGGCGAGACTCTGGTTCTTCTTCTCGAGGTGGGCGATGTACTCGGTGGCTTTGCTGAGGATGGTGGCCTTGTTGAGCTTGTGGGCTGGGGCAAGTCCGCCGAGATCCTCGTCGCCCTCCTCTTCCATGTTCTCGACGCAGGGTTGCTCGAGTCGGTGGACCATGACGCGAAGTGCAGGGACCGAATCTCGGAGAGCGGCGATCTTGTCGTTGAGGTTGGTGCGGTAGCGCTTCTCGATCATGTTGTGCGCGGTCTTCTTGGGGGAGAGCAGTGGCGGCGAGTCGCGGGAGGGGGCGACACAGAAGAGTGTGAAGAAGAGCTTCCGGAGCCCGAGGACTTGCGCTTGCGCGAAGGATATCGACCAGCGTCCTTGGAGGTCATGCTGCTGAGAGAGGAAGACATCTGAGAAGGGTTGGAGTTGGAGTGCATCATGGACTGAGGATGAGGAGGTTGAGAAGAGATGGAAGGAATGGGAGTCTGGAAGAGAGGCTGAGTATCAATGTCGTTCAGACCATCTCTGCCAAAGGACACGGCATCATTGATGGTGCCAGAAAGGTCGTGTGGGTTGACGACTGGGCTGAGCTCCATACTGTTTCGTGATGGGATAGTGGAGAGGTTGAGGCCGTCAAAGGGTTCTTGCTTGGGGAGGATGTCGAGATCAGGTGATAGTGTGGCCTTGTCGTCCCAGCCTATCCAATCGTTGGAGACGGGGAGTTGGTATGGGTTGGCAAAGACGGGGGAGAGAGGTGAGTCGGGAGAATGAGCTGAGTCACCACTGAAGTCGGCAGGGTCGTAGAAGGAAGAAACACCGAGGTGCTATTGACGATGTTAGGTTGTATTCAACAAGAGGCTTAAGCGTGTATGTTTGAGTGTGTTTGAGTGTGAATGATGAAAGAATAGGATGCTTTGTGGTGTGGTGTATCTTAAAGCTTGTGGTGAGAGGGTAGGATATAAAGATGAGGTTGATAGATGGATGAGCTTGTTGAAGCTATGGTACGGCAGTGGAATGCTCGAATGGGAAGAGTGGGCTGAGGTGAGGTGAGTTGAGGGGAGAGGAGGGGAAGACATGTGCCATATAAACAATGCCCCAGACTGTGGTCGACCAGGGGGTGTGGACAATTTACATACGTTGTCGGCCAAGACAAACGACGGGCAGCAGATGTAGGGTAATAGGACCGAGAATGGAGATGGAAACGTACCTGTTTGTTCTGAGAATGATCAAAGTAGTCGAATGATATATCGTTCATTGTGTTGTTTTGGTTTTGACAAGAGTCGATAATTGACTGATGGGTGATGTGGATTGCTCAAGCAAAGGCTGAGGAGCAATGCTAGGGGTGTGGGGGTAAGATGGAGAAGGGTGTAAGAGCTAAGAGCTTAGGATGATTGAATCGAGTCAATTGAGTTGAATTGAATTGATCCAAAGAATAATGATGAGACAAAGGATGAAACGGTAGAATAGATCAAGTCTGTTTCTATCGTGTGGTGTCTTTTGTGTTCTGGTGTAAAACGTTTGTAACGGTAGTGGGTGTTGGGTGGTGGGTATCAGACGGTAGTGGTACGTGGTCGATGGTGGGGAGAGAGTTCTCGAGTGATGGTATTTCGATTATTTCGATGAGTGCATGTATGTATGTAATGGGCAGACTTCTTCTTTTGTTGTTTTTGGAAGGGGGATGGCGAGACGGGGCAAGCGATATATAGCTTGGGGGTTGGCTTCAAGCAAACGGGAATCCTTATTTTAATTTTTCTTGTTACTCTACCCTCCTCCTCCAAAGAGCTACAGCACACGCCCAGGGGGAAGAGAGGAGTCAGGGATTGGTGAATGGGCTTAGAGCGACAGCGCCCGACATGCTGTGTTCCGCGTCATACGACCGCCCATTAGAAGGGGCGGGGGCTGCCGAGTCTTGAGCCTAGCGGGGCCCAACTTCCATTGTCTTTGGCGCTACGTACCAGAAGGAACAGGGTTCGGTAACTGTACCAGAGAGATAATTGATTGATCCCTGATAACTTCTCGCACATGGGCCAAGTTATGGGATTCTGTCGTCCAGATCATGGATAACTTGCAACTCTGGATCCCTAACTAAATGGGTCCTTTGTGTGTCCCTACGTGTGTTTTCGCACTTGCGCTTCCGCTGGTACCCATTTCCTACAAACTAAACAATCAGCGCTCGACTCCCATGTCAATTGAGGATTCACACTGTCATTCACATTGTCGGAGCTATCTTGCTGCAGAGTCAAGTCAACCCCCGTAAACCAACGGCTACTGACAGGACTTGGCTTATGACAGGCGCGCTATTCTCAAGCGGCTGGGATGCAAATAGCTCCCGTTTGTGATCGACACGACGTGGACTCGCCGTTTGAGCTAGCGGATGTAACTCATGATATGTTGTTGGTCCAGAGGTGAATCTTTTCCATGCTGCAAAATACCCCCTTGCTTCTGTTCTTTCTCGTTTGTACTGGACGTGTCCAAAATGTGAAATGTGATCTGAGCCTGAATGCGAATGCGCCAGATTGTGCCCTGTGCGTTTGCTCAAAGTTAGCGAGAACGCTGTTTGAAGATCTTCAGCTTCTAATGCCAATCACGGGTGTTTGCTTCAACAGCTATAAACCAAACGCCAAAACCGAAACATGGCGTTGCTGTGTCTCAAACCCATCTCCGATTACCTCGACAACAAACTCCCGTTAACGTCATTTCCTTAGTTTCCCCTTCTCGCCTTCGGCAGTGCTCGCGCTGTCAAAAATGCTGACATGCTTCGCTTCCGCTGCACCTCGGAACTTCTAGAAGGCCCAGAACGCCGCGAATTAGCACGCTCAGACGTCTTCACTGTCGCTAAGAAATAGGCAGCTAATTATCCTTGTCTTCCATGAGGTGCGAGACGAGAAAAGGTGTGCTATATTGGAACCTGTCAGAGTGTTCTGCCGCCCAATCATGACTCGCGGTAGAAGCTTCTTTGGCTTGCTTAAAAGTTTGGCTTTCAATGTCCGATGGAGGCTTCAACGGCTTCAATGGCTTGTCGCTCAACGTCTCAATCGTTAGACAGGTTCTCCATCTAACCACCGTGTACACAAACATTCTCTCCTCCGCGCTTCGGATACAGCATCTCCAAATGCACATCTGTAAAGCTCGGTTCACTAAGTACATCCCTCAAAGAGTCAATGCCCAGTCTTCGTATCCACGACAATCACCGGATTCAGCCTCAAATTGACTCGAGCTTCTCTTCCATTCACATCTCCATTCATCCGTCCTCACCGAAGCGCGACCGCTGCTCGCCTATCGTTCCAGACCTGGCCCTACCCACAGTGTGGGGGAAGTCTTACAGCGCATCTTCTTTTCCTTGCCGGGCAGCTTTCTTTCCCATCCCATCCTAGCCGGGCCATCCTCTTCCAGGGTTAGTCCCGCCTGTCAGAAGCCCATTACCTACTCGATACGTATCTCCATCTTATTGCCTCGGCGCCGGTTCCGCGCTGTGACGAAATGGGTAGCGAGGTAAGCGAAGAGCGCCCAGAAGGTCAGGAACGTTCGAAGTTTTTGGCGAACGCCGAAACGGCGTTTGAACTCGGTACGAAAGAGGCAATTCGGGGATTATCACCTATAGACTTGGGCGTGGTGAGCTTTCGCGTTTTGGAAGTCGAGACTTGTGTCTTGCAGATGGACGGATGGTGAATTACATGATATGATACTTGTTGATCTTTGTCGAAATGTTCTTACCGAGGTCGAGATCATTCGACTTCAAGGATTGTTAGTTTGTTCTCTATGGCGGTCAAAAACTGTTAAAGAGATGGGATATCCAGGAGTTGAATTCAGGAGTAATTGATGCACAACATGCTACAGCTATCCCTTGTTCCACTCCGTTGATGCCGTGCATACAGTATATCCCAAACCCATGTCGACGTCTGTTCTCAACTCCAGATTTTGCCAAGATTTGTGCTCTTCACCTCGTGAAGATAGATCACAGCTTCAATTAAACTATCGCACAGCTAAGATCTAACTTCACATTAATCCGAATAGCATCACGATCTATCCTAAGCATTCACATCATCATCACTCAGTTATTCCAGGTATTACGTCGTATTCCCTCATCATGGGTCGATGATAACCCGCTAGACGCAAGCTCCCGTCCGGCTTCTCATGCCAATCCTGGTCAAACGGACAATAATAATTGCAAAAGCCCATCATCAATTGAGAATACCCATCATGATGCGCATCATGACTCTCCGACACGGAAGATCATGGGCGTTTACTTTGGCCGTGGTGCTGTTTGTAACTGGGGTCCCGGGAAAGTGGCCTGATGTCTCTAACAGCCCATTCCAAGTAGACCTGCCCACCGGCTGCAGAAACGCGTGAGCGGAGGGTGCCGGGACGGAACGGTAGTGTTAAGCTACAGGTACCCCACCTACACGTCGTGGGTGAAAAAGTACATGCTTCCCATCGCGGAAAATCTTCGTCCAAACGTTCGTCCGTTGTAAAGGGCCGTGCTATTCCCCCACCCTGGGATGGGATGTTTTTACGGGCACGAGATGCTCCCATCCCATCACGAGCCTGCCCGTTCCCGTCCCCGTACCATACGGTGCGTCTCGGCGCCGGGATTCGCCACCTGGTGGTTTAGGTTCAATGCTTCTTTAGTCGCGGGTTCTTGTTGTCGCGCGTTTGCACGATAAACTTTCGCCGTATTTCTGGCCCGGGGACACACAGACACTTGGTGTATGTAGAGCGGTAGAGCAATCCCGGCCCGGCGCGGTCTGTCTGCGGCACTCTGCGGCGCTTTGCGGCGTCGCATTCTTTAGGGTGTCGCTTTCGGGTTCTTAGCTTCTGAAACAAAGTGACGTTGGTGGATGTGCCTCCCGAGAGTGAGCGCTGGTCTCAGTTCTGTGTATCATGATGGATGGATTCTGATGCTGATCTGGCGGTTTGCTGCATTGTGCTGGGACAATAACTTGGAGGTGATATGATTCTCAAAAGTCGTTGATCTCGATGCGAATGACGTTCAACTGTCAATCTGTCAACCTGTCATGCTCAATTGCGTTTGATCACCCTCGCTAAGGAACGTCAGCCCTGTCCTAGTGCTGTAACAACAGTCAAAGATCGCCCTAAGCCGCGGATCCGCTGCCAAAACACCAGGAAAAAACACCGAGGCTTCATACGGATACTCGTAAACTTGAACGCATCCGACGCAAATCACAGTCACTGTGATCTCATCCTGCTCATCTAATTTCCAATCTCGATGTCTCGGCCAAAATAGTCATTTATGTCTCGGCTAAAGTATTAATTCATGTACGCTTCCCCATATTTTAGCCACGCCAGTCAAGGAGAGTCAAACGCAGGATAGGCACAGCTGAACAAACGGGCTAGGAGAGTCAAAGCGTCAAAAGCTGAGGAAAAAGAAGGAAAAAGAAAAGAGCCTTGCACGTGTCCGAGACGGCGGAGGCGTCAAACGTCCCTGCAGCGGCCCGCGTCGGCTAACCTTTTCCAATGTTGAGTGTGTGTGATGAATTGTCTCGAACTCGTTGGATTGCTGCAAACGCAAAGATTAATTAATTAATAATTCCTTTTTCTGGCACGGCAGTTAGTTCAGCTGAGGGAACTTTGTGATTTCTTTTTTGGTCGGCACTTGCTCTATCAGCGCTTACACACACGATGTGAACGACGCACGTCTTCCTCATCCAATGTAGCCTCTTTCTTTTATCCTGGTTCAATCCATCATGTCGCATCCTCTATTCAATGTACGTATTAGTTGCACATCCCAGCGCCATCATTTCCTCCCTGTATTCTCGACCCTTGCAGATCCCCCAGCATTCGAGCGTAGCATGATATCACCCAAGCACCTGCTTCAATGATTGAAGCACTTCAGGATCTTCTCCCATGTGATGTTTCGCTAATGGATACTTCATATGCAAAGAACCAACTCCAATCTGCTGTGATGTACAATGGTCCCCTGCACTATCATGCCTAGGCCTGGAAGCTGTTGGTAGTAAGCCTGTTCGGACGGACGGATCGCTGCTCTCTCCACAGTTCACACCAAGGATCATCAAGTCCCATCAATCGACAGGAAAGTCGTTTTCGTAAACGTCTCCGTCTTGGCACATTTGTAAGTTACACTTGATTCCTACGAATATTCTGTTTCCGCTGTGGCGCATGTACTGTAACTCGAAAAACGCATCTCAACATGTCCTCTGCCTTCTCCCTGCGTATACGCAAACACCATCGACAAACACTTCACACTCTTTGCTTGTTTTGTTCTTTCCTCGTGTTGGCCATGTCTTGAGGCCTTCTTTTTTTTACTTCCCCTCCTTTCACAATCACCTCCCTTGCAGCTGGGTCCCCCAGACGGCGAATGTGGCACCTCCACCTCGCACCCGAGAAAGATGATATCTCACAAATCCTGCATCGGAGCTATGCATGCAGCCACCCGAGCTTTTCAGCAAAATCTATGCTTCCAATAAATGGTCTGGTTCTCTCTCCTCTCCTTCTCTTATCGTAGCCCGTTTCGTTAAACAGTGTGCCTGTTTGACGCCTGTTGCGTGCATCAACGTAAAAGCAGGATTCCATCTCTTTCCCCAGCCTCTCAACCTTGTGCGCAAACACTCGATTGGAAACACATCTCGATGTCTGTGTGTGCATGCAGCATAATACCACACACATACTTCAGTAGTTCCGCGCTAGCTTCTCGAGATCCAGCACGTCTCCTGCTTCCACGTTGAACCCCTTCAGTTCAAGCCAGTCACGCCTGCAGCACCTCTCACTCTGCCGCATCTTGCCCGCTAGCTAACTCGAGCAACCGTTGTAACACCCCTTGTCTGCTTTTGTCAACTCTCCACGCTGTCGTTGATCGGCGTGTCAAACTTCCTTATTCTCGCATCCGAAGACTTCAGCTCGCCTATCTGGACCCTCACCTGAAGAGGGGAATAAGTTGAGGGTCAAGGACAGTTCCGCAGTATTTGTGACACGGCAGAGCCATGAGTAAATGGTCACACTGGCTGGTCAAAAGTTGATTGAAACAAACGTAAGCAGAGTGGAAGTATCGAGGGTCATTGTTATGACCCCTAGCCGGTAAGTTGTAGACCCGCTGGTGATCTAGAATCCGGAGAGCCCGGAGCGGTGTTTGAGCCGCGATCTAAAGCATTGGCCTCGCAGCAGTCGGTAAACTCAATCAAACATAAACACGGCACGCTGTTACTTGGCCGATTAGTTTGGTTCAGCTGGCTTTCACGTTAATCCACTATTTACGAATGCCCCAACGCGACACATCGGTAGCTCACAGATGCGCAAGCTGCACCCCAGCTAGCTCCTTCGATCGAGGTATCTGGATTGGATATCGTAGTTGCTTTTCACATAAACTAGTTCCTCCTGGAGTGAAAGTGGATTTAGTGGCAAAGGGCAGATTGTCGCGTTTATCGCGCGCTGGACTCGCCTCACGCCGATTACAGACGATGGCAAGCAATTGTTGGGTTGATTGGAATGAACGGGGACTCTAAGCTAGTACTGCATTATTATATTGCTTGATTTATCGACTCTTATGCGTTGGTATCATATGCTGTTGCCAGTCTCCAGCTGATATGCAGAGATCTTGACTCTCCATCCTAGTTGAACTCCCTAACCAGCATCAGGTATACAGAAGAGTGTGGTCAGAGATACGAACACTTTTCCAATGTTCCAAATTGACGTTGATAACATAAATAGTTCCTGGGTCTTTGCAAAACTTAGGTCTTCGTCTGGAGGTGATCATTCAATCCTCGTCTGTAGCAAGGTCAACATCACCGAGGAAGAGTCGTAGAGTCGAAGTTTACAGAATACGAAGGTCTATTTCTTGTACAATAATGAAACAAGTTTATTAAGAATGCTGAACTTGTTTAAACAATCAGATACATGTCGTCGCTGTCATTATTGCCGAGTTACACACTCACGATCTCTGCGACTGCCCTGCTGTGAGGCCGGGCGACCAAGCTGCTCAATGACAAGTGCAATTATTAAGCTACAGCAAGCTCATAATGACCCTGCAAGTAAGAGATGACAGACTCTATGAAGGCTTAAGTACTTTTAATTGGGCTAATGGCAATCAAGATGCCATGTCACAACGTGCTTTCTCACAGTTCATTCACCCGGTCCTGGCTGTGCAATGCTGTAACTCGCAAATATTAGCATACTCACCTTTCAACTAGCATTCAGTTCAATATCTACTTGCTTAGAAACTGCTTGATCTCTCGTATAGCCACTCAAAATCTCCTTATCTTAGGCTCTTGAACAATCGCTGTCAACGATCTGTTCACATGTACCCGCTTCTGCCACTCAGTTCTCACCCCATCTTGTGACGAACATACCAAACCATCTCCCATAACCTACTTAACCATTCACTTATCTACTCTTTAGGCTGATAGACTCAAAACGTTCGCAGTTTCCCGCTGTAATCAGCGATGGTCTCTCTATGGGATGGTCGAACACCATCTCAATTCTACGAACTCATGAAGAACACCACAACTGAACAATAATGAGCGATGGTATAAATCTCCTACATCCCTCCCATCCAAATTCCATTTCCTTTCCATTCTATCCCTTTCCTTGCTATCCCTTTCCACTGACATTCTACTCCCTCTCCCAGGGAGTCTCACCTTCACACATCAACCCAGCAACACAACACCCACTTCCTTGGCAGCCGCCATGTCTTCCCAGACTAACAAGCCATCGGCGCCCACGAGCATCCTGAAGGGCTCTTCCAACAACCCTTCACAGCTCTATCAGCCTAAACCCAAGCTCAACGTCAATTTCTGCCCTGAGAACGACACAGTCATCACTATCCCCGCCGCCAACACCGGCCATCCCGTCATGAGCCTCAAGGACTTCCCCAAGCGTCAACTGTTCACCGAAGGGTTTTCCACGGTTTGGGTTAACAAGCCTGTTATTGAAAGCGGCGTTGTGGTCCCTAAGCCGGACACCTCGGGTAACGAGGAAGTGGTGGTCCCTCCTGGGAAGTTCAACTACGAAGAGCTCATGGCGCTGTCCGATGACGAGCGAGCCATGGTCATCTTGACCGAGCCGTTTGAAGAGACCGTGAAGCGTCTGCGTGACCATGTTAACAAATCCAAGTAAGCATGTCCCAGGACGTAGGCTGCGCAGAAGTAGGCATAATACTTGTAGGGTTCCTTAGTCGTAGTTTGTGACTGGTCTTCGTGCATCTTGTGCTATGGTTAACGGTTAAGTATTGTGATGAATGCCTGCTGTAGATGCTGACATACTAAGTCTAGAGTGAATAGACATAGATACGAGGTCATTGTGCATCTGAAATTGGGAAGGCACGGAATAATTGAGACTGTCAAGGGATGGGGTTTAATCATGTATATACATATGCTGATAGTACACTCCAGTATTAATGGCGTCTGTAAATAGTTATTTAATCTCTTGCTCTGATTCAATGGTCTCGAGTCCCTCTTCCCATGCGTGTGTAGTGTCTAACAAAATTTCTGCATCCTCTCCCGCAAAATACTGATGATCCGATCTAGTAGGTAATCCTGGTACAACATAGCCCAAGCCGGAATTGCCTCCAACTACCCATCTGCCTCGATGATGTACGACGTTGCCGACTGGCACTCAAGGTCGTCAGTATTATTACTCTTTGAAGTATACACACTCTCGGCCTTGTGAGTATCCGTATCAGAGGGGTCCGGTGTTGAGACAGCAAAGGAGCTGCGCTCCTATTCAGCAGCTCGCTCGGTGCCCCCACGCCAAAGGCCGTAGAATCCCTCACAGTTCTTCCACAATTTGATCGTACCGTCTTCTGATCCGGTGGCATAAAGTTTGCCATCAGGGGAGAATGCGATTGACCAGATTGGACCGTGATGTCCTTTGTGGGTGTCAATTTCCGTTCCCTCGTCATATCGGATAACTTTGGCCCACGTGCCAGGTTCCTCGCCGACTACCAGTTTGCGTCCCTTAACGTCGAGCGTCACACTGGCGATAGTGTAGGGCAGAGTAATGCGTTTCAGCTCATCCATTGCCTTAACACCACCCCAGAAGTACGCAGTCTTCCCGGCAGCGACAGCAAGGACTGGCTTTCCACCACCAATATCGCTGGGCGAGGCGTACTGAGGGGCTAAAGACACCATCTCGCAGGACTTGATGTCTCCATCGAGTACCTCGTGTCGGATGCAGGCTCGACTAGGCAAGTCGAGCCATCGGATCGTCTTGTCGGACGCGGTCACGACAACATTGGGGTCCTGAGTCCAGCAGATAAACTTGATGGAGCCAGTATGGACACCCTCGCCGATCTCGAAACCAGTCGAGGCGGGGATTGTAGCAGGAGATCCGGATCCAGAACCAGCGAGCTCTGTAAGATCAAAGATACGCAGCTTCTTTTCCATGCCACCAGTCGCGATGAGATCAGAGTTGTCAGGTGGGTACGCGATAGCGCGCACAATGTGGTCGTGCTGGAGAGTGTAGAGCAACTCGCCGGTGTAAGTGTCCCAAATCTTGCTGTGGGGGTGTGAGCAATGCAACGCGCCGGTCATAGGGAAGACTTACGCTGTAAAATCAGCCGATGCAGTTGCTGCGTTGGAGGCATCAGGACTGAGTCTAGCCTGCCAAACAGCACCTTTGTGGCCTATAAAAGTGCCGATCCTAGACATGTCAGAGGAGCATAGACCCAGGTGACGAAGACTTTACCAGTCGCCAGTAATGCCGTTGCGAAGCATAGGGTTGCCATCTGTGTCATGTCAATATGCGCTCTATTGGAAGAAGACGAATGGCGCACCTTTGCAGGCTGAGATCATGTAGTAGACATCATTCTTCTCGAGGTCCTTCTCGATGGCCGAAAAGGCAATGTGCGGGACAGGTCGAGAATGACCGTGGCAGGTCAAGGGATGGTACTGTCGAGGTTCAGAAGCCATTGCGGCGAAGGTAGGAATTGAAGATGGATGTGATAGGGTTTGTTGTTGTTGTAGATGCGAGCCAATTACGGCTAGTCGCAATGTGATGGGTATCGGACGAGAGTAACGAGATGCTCAACTAGAGCTAATGCGTCAAAATTTGAAAGGATAGTAGAGGTCGTAACGGTCGTAAGCGTCGTTAAGAGCGTTTTGTATCGTGACTCGTGGTAGTGGTTGTCGCGTGTCGTCGCGGACGTGTGGAGCGTCTTTCTCGAGCGATGACAATCAAGAACCCAAACTTGAAGGAAAGGAGACGATGCCTGGAAGCCGATAGGAAGATGAAGGACGTGGTTGTGTCGTGACGAGTCGCAAAGTTGAGAAGCGTGAACGTACCCCCAGAACGAATCCCCCTTGAAATAGAAAAAGAGGAGGAAAAAAGAGGGCGGTGATAATTTGCCAAATACTTGCGAAGATGGGACAGGACAGGGAAGGAAACAGCGGCGCGCATTCGAAAGGCAGGGTCACGCTTGCCCAACTCGAACGCAGCGGGGTTGCAGCGAGCGGTCGGTGGACCTTCCATTCGGGATTGCACCGCCACGAAGCGGGGTATAGCCGCCATCAGATGAGGATTAAGCGACAGTACTTGTTGTATTGAGAAATGGTTGATAGGTAGTCTTGAAGGTATCACTGGTGGTTGCGAATGGCTTCCAGGGAGTTCATTTAGTGCCTGTCAGCCAGACTGCTCTTCAACGGTACAAGTTAAAGGGTGGCCGTTTCGTCTTCGGCCAGGTGGAGGTGGCTGACGCCTAGTGACGCATTGTGGCTTAAGCTGGACAGATCCGACGGGTAATAGCAATCGATCAGCTTCCATTACTGACCAACGACTCCAAGATTTGTCACGTTTGCTCTCTTCTTTGATAATTTTGATGATACGCCATCTCTCTCTATTGTAGTTCTTCTTTGACGTTGACAACTCTTTTGTTGAAGAGATAGCAGGCCATTCTCTTCTTTTGTTTCTCTTGCATCATCACTCTACCGCCCACCAAGCTCGCTCCCCTACACTGCATTGAGTAGTGTCGTTGTCACATACTCTTCTCATCTATCAAACTCAAAATGGCCGACTTCAAGCTGTCCGCGCAATTGGTCGGCCACGAATCCGATGTTTGTATTCATGTGGATTACATGAGATACTTTCGATACTGACGGTTTCTCTAGGTTCGAGCCGCAAGCTTCCCCTCTCCCGATACCGTCTTAACCGCCTCTCGCGATTGCAGTGTCCGCATATGGCGTCGCACCCAAGCATCTCCTCCAAGCTTTGACGCAAGTCTCTTGAGCCGCGGCTCCGAATATGTCAACTCCCTTTCCTTCTTCCCACCGTCGAACGATCATCCAGACGGCTATGTTGTCTCTGGCGGCAAAGATACCATCATCGAAGTCAAGTCACCCAAGGCAACCAGCTCCGACAACGCCGAGCGCCTTCTGGTCGGCCATGCCCACAACGTCTGTACCATAGACGTTTCTCCTAACGGCACATACCTGGTATCTGGTGGTTGGGATGGTCAAGCGCGTGTATGGAGCCCCCAGAAATGGGAGACCGAGCTCAGTCTCAGCGGCCACGAAAGCATGGCGGTCTGGAGCGTCGTTGCGCTCGATGATCACACGGTAGTGACCGGATGCGCCGACAAGAACATTCGAATCTTCGACTTGCGACAATCTACTGCTGGAGAAGTGTCACCCAACTCGACCATCCACACACCCGACGTTGTTCGTGCCCTCTGCCGGGTTCCTCGAGACCACCCCAGTGGTGCGGATATCGCGAGCGCAAGCAACGATGGTACCATCCGCCTGTGGAAGTTGAATGGCCAGCAAGTCGCCGAACTTCATGGGCACGAAAGCTTTGTTTACAGCTTGGCCAGTCTGCCAACTGGCGAACTAGTCAGTGCGGGAGAGGACCGCACTGTTAGAATATGGAGGGGCAACGAGTGTGTGCAGACCATCACTCACCCCGCCATCTCGGTATGGACAGTCGCAGCCAACCCCGAAACCGGAGATATTGTTACAGGCGCTAGTGATAGCATTGCCCGCGTCTTTACACGAAGTCCAGAACGCACTGCCGACGAGGCCACACTCAAGGAGTTTGAGGAGTCTGTGAAGTCGTCATCAATCCCTCAGCAACAGGTTGGAGGTGTCAACAAGGAGAAGCTTCCAGGCCCAGACTTCCTAACGTCAAAGTCGGGCACAAAGGAGGGCCAAGTCCAGATGATCAAGGAGGATAATGGCGCCGTGACTGCTCACACCTGGTCAGTGAGCCAGCAGCAATGGATTAACGTTGGAACAGTTGTCGATGCTGTTGGCAGTACTGGTAAGAAGGTTGAATACCAGGGAAAGATGTACGACTACGTCTTCGATGTCGATATTGAGGACGGTAAGCCTGCTCTCAAGCTTCCTTACAATCTCTCTGAGAATCCCTACGAGCGGGCGACCAAGTTCTTGGGTGATAATGAGTTGCCTCTCACATACCTCGACAACGTGGCCAACTTCATCACCGAAAACACCAAGGGAGCTACGTTGGGCCAGACTGCAGAGTCTGGTGGCCCTGATCCTTTCGGTACCGAGTCAAGATACCGGCCTGGTGATGACGCTCAGCCTAAGGTGCTTCCTCAGAAGGATTATCTCAGTATTACGGCAGCTAAATACGAAGGTTTGTAATCTGCCTTACTGAGTCTTGGTACAGTCACTGACCTTTCTAGCTATCTTCAACAAGATATTCAGCATTAACAAGAACATGATCTCATCGGGCCGTAAAGATGCTGCCCTCAACCCATCAGATGAATCCACGCTATCGGATCTACGCACTGCGCTTGAATCGAATAAGCCTGTTCCCCAAACCGCTATTCCTCTCCTTGTTCGCATCCTCACACAATGGCCTTACTCGGACCGTCTAGCTGGCCTAGATCTTCTTCGTTGTGTCGTCAAGTATCCCCTTGTTGCTCAGTTCACCGACCCCTCTGCTGGTTCCCTTCTCGATCTTGCATTTGCAGCATCTCTCCCCCAAGGCGAAACTCCCAACGAAAACGCAGCTATGATGGGTCTCCGAACCGTCGCCAACATCTTCTCCACCGCAAATGGTCGCTCGGTTGTTAGTGCTCAGTCCGACGAAGCCATTTCGTTCCTGGAACGTATTATTGGTGTTTCTTCAGAGCCCATCGGCCCCTTCAACCGCAACATCCTCATTGCTGCTACCACAGTCGCAATCAACCTCTCCGTCCTTGTCCATCGTGAACGTCTTCTCGCCCCTGAGCAGCGTCGCCGTCTCGCCATCCTCCTTGGCAAGATCCTCTCTCAGGATGGTCAAACAGACTCAGAGGTCCTCTACCGTGCCCTCGTGGCGCTCGGCACACTGCTCTCGGCGTCAAAGGCTGAAGCGGCCAAGCTCGGCATCAAGGGGTGGATCCAGAGCGCTGTTGGACGCAGCTCTGAGGAACGTGTCAAATCAGTCGCGGCCGAGTGCGCTACGGTGGCTCCATGAGTGTGATGGTTGGTGACGGCAATGCAGGGCAGCCGCAGGGCCAAGCCGGGTTCCGCTTGATGTGGAACCCCGGATGTGCGGCATTAGAAGAAGCATACATAGAGTTGTCCGTAGATGAATACCAGACTTGATACAGCATAGCTTCTCGATACTGATATGTGGATTATGAGGTTCGTTGATTTTGCCGTCTTGATCAAGACAGGCATAAATCATGTTCTAACCGCATCTCCAAAACCTCATCGTCACAAAATCTCATTTCATTTCAAAGAATCTCATCACATCAGTAAACAGGTAAGTAAAAACTTCATATTGAAGTTGAATAATCGTAGATTTCTCATGTCCTACGCGACGTCTCAAAAGAATGAAGCAGATATAAAAAAGCTCCTCCAACACCAAACCAAGACTTGTCCCCACGAGGGGAGCAAGAGAAAAAGGCAACAATTATAAGTTAAACCAAAGGAAGGGCCATAAACCCAGGGATATCCTTCTCACCCCTCCGAAACGCCATCATTATGCTTTGCGATATACAATTTCTTTCTTTTTCTTTTTCATGTCGTGTTCCCGATCATCTCATCATCATGCCAGGAGTAGCGCCCATGCTCCGGCAAGGGCAAGCGGTAGCCAGCCTGCTGCCCAGCCTACTTGGCGCAGCGTTTTCGTGGCGCCTGATTCGCTCACGTAGGAGTCGGAGCCGGATTCTTTGGTCGTGATGGTGTAGATCTCTGCAAAGCCGATGTCGGTCGAGTTGAAACAGTTGCTTTCGTTGACTTCCTTGAGCTTCTTGTCTCCGGGATCGGCGAAGATGATGTCCACGCACTGCCAGGTTTGTTAGTTTGTGGTTTTTACTACACTGTTTGGACCAAGATGTGCTTACAGAGAAGAGGGATGCGCCGTGGATGGCGACCTCTACAACTTGGATCGTTGCCTTGTCACCGGCCTTCACGGTGGTGTTCTTCGGTAGAGGCACCTGGGGAAGACAGATTGTTCCGGGGAAGGGATTGTTGGTGGGACCGAGGATTTGGAACATGGGGACCATGGGTTGAGTCATGTTGGCAGGGCCGCCGTCAGGACCATCGTCGCCAAAGCCCATGTTGATGTAGGCAAAGGCAGTCTCGTGGCCACGGAACCAACCGGGCTGGAAGGCGATGGCACCGCCTGTGGTGGGCCAGTATGTGCGGTTTGTCGTGACATTGTGACCACCGCCTGTAGACCGATGTTAGATGATTGTTCTTGTGGAAGAGGGAGAAAAACAGGAGAACGTACAGGGATATATCCATTGCATGCCGTAAGGGAAGGTCTCGTTGGTGATGAGGTTGTTCCCTCGCCAGCCGGGGTATGTAATCACGCTGTGGGCGGAAACGACGGCCGCGAGGACGATTGTGAGAAGTGCTGATGTCTTCATGTTTGCGTTGTTGTCGAATTGTGTTTTTGAGTGGTATAAGTGTAAGCTGGTATTGGTGTTACAGCTGACAGACAAAGGTCGCAGTACGTGTTTCTTGTGCAAAGGCTCAGCCTCTTGAATCGCTCAACATGTCACGAACCAACAGGTCCAGGAATCAGAATTCTTTCGGAGGAAAAGAAAGAAAAAAGGAAGAAAAATGAAATGCAGGCTGGAAGAAGAGGCCGCACGGCAATGCGAAGGGGGGCGTGGACAAGTTCTTAAGGCTCTGGGTCGGCGGCCGGTGGCCATTTTCTTGCGCAGCCGCCCATTGAAGCTGTGAATCGCTCAAGTTGCAGTGTGATTCCCCAAAGCGCAGCCCGTTGAAGACCCCTGCTGCAGGTAGCTTCTGAGGGGGAGAGCCAATGGGAAGTTAAAGATGCACGTTGAGCTGGGCGAGAGGTGGTTGATCTGGGCTGTGAGTGGAGAGACAAGGCATTGTTGTAAGCGCTGGCGCTATACCCTGACGGGACAGCGGCCAATGATCTGCTCAACTTTAATGGGTGGCACGTTCGGGACGAGCGGGGAGGGGCACTAAGAAAACAGGGGAGTTTTGTGAATAGGCCCTACAGGCTCTGTAAAGGAACAAATTCTAGGTACGGGTAAGGATAATGGGTAACGGGTAATAGGGAATGTACTTAACTTAAAGTGCCGCTTCTTCCATCGACTGACGTGAATCAAAGATCGGATCACTTGAGCCGATGATGTTCATGGGGGTGCAACCGAATGAGAGTGGATGAATGCCCGCTGACACTTTGTGTGATGGTCTCATGCCGTGCCTGTTTAGACGCCAGGTTTTGTACCATCACATCTAGAGGCACAGACAGACACAGACACAAGCGTAAGCTGATGGTTGTAGTCGCAGTTGCACTTGTAGCGGTAGGACAATTGAGTTACTGGCTGTTCAACAACCGGGATAAATCATTCCTCACCTTGTCCTGCCTGTGCAGCTGTGTCTGCAAAACACCACAAGACCACGATAGTAACAGAGAATAGACAGACGATGGTGAATAAGTGCAATCAATTGACTTCAAAATGTCTATAAATTCGACAAGAAGCCAGGCCATTCGGGATATTCTCAACTTCATCATCGTCCACGTTTTAACTTCAAGTGTTCCTGAATTAAAAAGCGCCACCCAGATCCAACAAAGATAAGTGCCCGCTATTCACCTCAACTCTCACCGAGCTTCACCGAGGTGGGGTTCCGAAATCTCAGTCTTCACGACAGCTTCATTGAGACTCAGTATAAAAGCGAACATCTCAGGGTGTTTTCTTCTTTTTGTTGGCTTACCCCATCTTTTCCATTTCTTGCATCTCATCTGCGTCCATTCAAAAAGTTATTTCTTTACATTTCTTCACCTTTAATACTCAACCTCCATCATGTCCAACTCCAACGACTCCCAGGAATGGACACAAGTAACTCGCAAGTCCCGCAAGTCCAATAAACACAGCAAATCCAAATCTTCCTCTCACATCAACTCCCGCTCTGTGGGCCCGCAGACTGAAAACCTGCGTGATCCCTCTGAGCTGGAGAAGGACTACAATCACTACCGTTCGCGTTGGGAGACTGGCGTGCCGTGCTCTCAGCTGCGTGAGTTTATCAAGACCAAGGCTGCTAACCTCAAGGATATCAATCGTGCAGTTAACTTTGGTACTGGCTCATTTGACCCTGATACCGAAGGCGTTGATCCCAAGAGAGCGGCGTTTCAGCAGTTGGCTGCCTTTGAGATTGTCATTGAGGAATTAGGTCTGTTCTATCTTTCACTCATACATGACAATACTGACTTTTACGCAGAGAAAATCAACGGAAACAAGATTGAGACCTTCTTCCAAGACCCCGTCTTCAACGAGTCAGACAAGAAGTTCCTCTCCAACCACGGCCACATCGTCGTCGAGGACCCAGCAGGTTGCGAGCTGGTCAACCCCAACACCTTCTTCTTCGGCGTCCATCTCTACAAGCCCGTTTACAACGTGGCCCTGGCGAAGCATCTCCCCGTGCTCTTCATCGGGACAGGATGGGCAGCCTGGGACGAGTAAGTTTGCTGAATAAAAGGACCGTGTTGATGTGTGGGCTAATTAGTTCCAGTATGTTTGCGACAGAGGGCGTTGAGAACATGGAGAGAATGCACAAGTCTTATGAGATTTGCGACTTTCCTCAGAATGAGTCGCGAGCGGACTTTGATCCGTCGTTTTCGACTACAGTGATTTACTGGAAGCCTTTGTCTGAGGAGACTAAGGAGGAGAAGGGTAAGGGCAATGAGAAGGAGGTTGTGGATGACAAGGAGGTGGTTGAGAAGAAGGATGAGAAGGAAGACGAAGATGAGGATGACTTGTCTAAGAAGCTTGAATCAACCACCATTTCTTGATAACTGTCTTTCTCTGTGTCTGCCTCGTAATCTTTTAAACTTCCTCGCGCCATTTGCCTGTTGTCGCAGTTTACTATCTGGTAGGTTCCCTGCTCTATACTTCGAACTCTCTAATTGTCTTCTAACTTGGTCCTCGTCTAGTCTCACTTTGATCCCCTAACAGCTTTCTTCATTAAGTTGTCGCTCACTCAAGCTCTTGTCACTCTCTTCCAGCTGGGTCTGGTCCTCCACCACTTATTTCTTACGCACTCAGGGTCGACAACTCCTTGAGCCTTTCACATCACCACAAGCTGTGGCATATCCCTCCACCTCTCGAACTCCCAGCATATTTTGATGCTTCACCATTTTGCAACTCTTCCCCCTCAGACATTTTACTCTTTTGCTTTTCTGCCCTGACTTCTCCTAACCTCTTCATCACCTCTTCATAACTTATGACCAACATCACCACACCTTTTTCTTCTTCACTTCCACTTCTATATCAAGTCATTCTAATATCTTCTTCATTACTCTACAACCCCCAGATCTTTTGATCCTTCCTCTCTAGCATCGTCAAAACCTGCTCACACTTTATCATCACTCCTCCCGGTCAACAAGCGGCTCCTTCCTAAACAGCCACCGTGATTCATGGTCCCTTCCCTCCATCTTTTATAAAATCAACCTCATTATCTTCAATCTCCTCTACACCTCTTCATAGCCTACATCTCTCACAACCCATCAGCAGTCGACAGTTGACACAATCGGACCAATCATCCATTTACAAAGAACCATCACGTCTGCAACAATGTCTTCCCCAAGTGAAGCAAAGCCATGCGACTTGAGGGCGGCGAAAGAAGCAGAGTACCAAGCCCTCTGGCAATGTTGCGATCGCACCTGTCACAAGGCGATCTTCTTTACTGCCACCAATCAAGAAAGGAAACGAGCTGTCCTCAACGAAGCATGCCGAGAGCTCATGGACAGGAGGTAGCATCGCTTCACCAAGAACCCCGTTGTCAATACTAACTAGCTCTCCCTTGTAGACGCGAGAAAAAAAGACCCCGTGCGGAACAAATATTCAGGCTATGGTCGACCTCCATCTTCAACGAGACTTTAACAATCGCATCCTTGAGGAGGCTCGTCTCAGCCACCAGCCTTCGCCTTCCCCAAACCTCATGGCCTACCAAGGCAACCCGGGTCCATTCATGGTGAACTCAGTTCCTATGCATGCGACCTCGAATTCGTACACCGTCTTTCCGCCGCAGCAGCCACAAGAGTTTCCCCCTGGATTCAGCTCTTCACTGCACGGCGAAAGCAATGCTCTGGGCCAAGAGCTTATGCGCCAGCAAGACACCATCACGATGCTGATCAACACACTAGGGACATACGATGCAAGAATCCGCGAGCTCGATGCAAGAGTATCGCAGGTTGAAAGCAGGAAAGGGGCTGAGCAGGAGCATGACCGCGCCAGGACCATGCCCTATGGACCCCAGCCCTTGTTTTATCATCCATCTGAGTATCTGGCCGACTGCAAGAGAGGTCCCGAACAAGAACATGATCGCACAAGGGCTACGACCTACGGACCCCTGCCCATGCTTTACCGTGGCTCCGAGTATCCGGTCGAGGGCATCGAGGGCCTCAATGGCGTTGCTGGTATCACTTATGCGCAGCAGAGACCTCTGACGCCTAGCAGCCAGACGAACGGGAAAGACGGGGATGAAAACCACTGAGGTATTGGTCTTTGAGGGGCGTTTGATGGTGCGGGCTGTTGGGATGACAATCATGAGGCGCTGGATCATTTTGGTGCTCTGGGAAACTGCGATGCGATACTGGATCGTTTGCTCATGAGGACGTTTACGGGATGCGATGAATTGGGATTATACATTTCACACCAAGAACAAGGATTGCATCTATCTTTGCGGTATATAGCTTGTGACGAACGATGGCGACGATCTATAGGCGAGGCCTTCATTCAGATCGGATAAACAAATATCGAGCTTCATCACAATAAGCGGCAGTGAGCCAAGCCAGTGCATATAATGTGCATCCTATTTATTGCTTCGTGCATCAACTATATACCCTCATAAGCGCGAATCGTTCCAAGAAAACCGCCTCCCAGTCCGTTTCTACAAAGGTGATCGTGTGGCGCGTACTCGAAACATGACAATAAAAACAACAGGCGTATCGATGTTTTACCCGTTCCCTAGTACTCCTGAACTCCGGTCCGGTGGGAAAAGAACAAACATTAGAAACTGAGCGTTGGGGCTGCTGTTGGTAATATCCAATGCACGTCCTCCATCCGCAAAGCTGGTATCGATTCATGCGTGAATCGTTACTCGGACATATCATAGAATTGCATCTCTGGTCGTCTAAGAGGAAGAAAAGTCGCTGTAGTCCTTGAGGGTCTTGCCATCGCAGTCAGGGATTTTGACTCCCGTCTTGAGATCGCGTGACGATGTCAACAAGCCCCATTTGTCCTCCCAATTCTTGCCCTTGGTGTTGTACCTCGACTTCCATGGCTCGTCAAATGCTTCGAACCAGAAATAGTTGGTACCGTTCTTGAGGGCTTGGCATACCCAATCCTCCATGAAGGTGTTCAGTTCATCGATGCCAGCGACTGATCCTGTAGTACAAGTCGTTGCCGAGCCGCAGCTGGTTCCACCTCCAGTAGGCCAGCCAGTCTCTGAGATGATGTTTTTCTGCTTGTCTGTCTTCCACATGTCGCCATTCTTGTTCTTCCAGAAGCTGTAGGTCCATGAGGCTGCTTCTGAAGCCTCGACTCCGGCAAAGAAGGGATGAATGTTGGCCATGATATAGTCACTGTCTGTAGCAAGCTCAGACGTCCAGTCATCACCCAGATCCGAAGTGGCAACAGGCAGTTTGAGACCCTTCTTGTCGAGCTTGGTGCGGGTGTCGTCCAGAATCTCAGCCAACGTAGTAATGTTCATCTCCTCGCGGAACAGAATCTCATTGGCGATAATAATTCCTTCGAATGGCTTATCACCATATTCGTCAAGAATATCCCACATTTGATCCATTTGCCGGTCGTTGGTCGTCTCGTTCTTGTCCAGCCAAACACCCAGCCAAATCTTGGTATCGGTCAGTTCCAGACGGTCGAGGGCGTGAATTAGCATCTGTGTCTGGTTGCAGTCGGTTCCGTACAGTCGAATCTTGTTGGTCAGCTGACCCAAGACGGCAACATCGCGAGTGATGTTGTTTTGGGAGGGTGGGTTGTGCATGCAATCGGGGTACTGCGAGTTGAGCGGAGTATAGTCCATGCCAGGGAAAACTCTGTGCAGGTCCGGGTTGTTGAGAAGCTTCTTGATCTCTGCGCTGTTCTTGTTGAGATCGCCGTTCTTCTTCTGGTCGTCCTTAGCTGACTCTCCCGAGCTACTGCTTCCTGATTCTTCTTTCTTCCCGTTGTTCATCATACTACCGACAACGCCGCCCACAATGGCACCAACAATGACGAGGAACACGACGATGATGATGAGCCATTTGCACCTCTTACTCCTGCCCTGTTCCTTATCCTGTGCATACCCATAAGGCTTCTCTCGCCCCGTATTCAGATCGTAGCTCCCGCCTGTGTAAAGTTAGCGATTATACACCCAGTTGCCAGAGCAAATCTTACTTCTACCCATGAGGCCGCCAGCAGCTGCACCACCTCCAACTACCGCAGCGGTTGCGGCACCCTTCTTCGCACGGTCTGAGTTGGAAAGGCTAAGTATTGAGTTTCGTTGACTCTTTCCGTATTCCAATCCATCATCTCCATCATCGATGATCTCGTTAGGATTCACTACACCAAGATTGGCACTACCATTTCGTGAACTGTGGTATCCGGGG
This sequence comes from Fusarium avenaceum, assembly GCA_025948275.1. Lineage (NCBI taxonomy): Eukaryota > Fungi > Ascomycota > Sordariomycetes > Hypocreales > Nectriaceae > Fusarium > Fusarium avenaceum. Next base: position 811,377 of record CP109669.1, read on the forward strand.
TACGGATTGTCGATATAGGGATCGCTTCCGTTGAAATGAGAGTTTGATCTAGAGCCTGGTGGCCCGCGGGGCGGGTCGTAGTAGCCGTAACCTCCATTTCCTCCATGAGCGTTCTGCTGGGTCCGCGAGGGAGGAGGAGGCAATGCAGAGTGTTCCATTGCGCCTATGCCACTATTGCGAGGATTACGGTCAGCAACGTTATGAGCAATTCCCGCCATACCACCTGAAGCTGACATTCCAAAGTTGTCTGCGCCCGGTGTAGTATGTGAGTTTGGGTGATCATACCCAGGGTATCCACCTCCGCTACCGCCGTGGTTGTTGTAGGCTTGGTTGCCGTGGTAGGCGCGTTCGCCTTGTTGGGGTGATGGTCGTCGAGGGCTATCGTAGGTAGCAGATCCCGCGTAAGGTGAAGGTGAAATTGAACGGCCTTGAGGAGAATAGTCGTCGTAACCGCCTTGAACACGGCTATAGGCAGAATCGGGATGTGCGCCTGGATGATTTGATCTCACAGGAGAGTCGTAGTGTCCAGCCGCTGAAGAATAACCATGGGGTGGAGGGACTGGTGGTCGTGGAGAGGAGTCGTAATGATGTTGAGAGTCAAGAGGTTCACTCTCGTAGGGATCACCGCGGTAATTCTGCATTGTGGATAAGGAATAAAATAACTTTGGATCCAGGCGAGGAGTAGAGCAGCGATAAGGATGATGCTAGCTACTCAAGAGCAGCCAATGCCAGCAGCGGCGCACCGCCTCGAATGGGGGATTCGGCTGGGAATTCGGTGGATCTATTCGACAAATGATAATTCGCAGTTGGGAACGAGAGGCGCGGAAGCGGAGCAAGACTGCAAGGAACGCAAGTGAGCGAGTGGAACAAAAAGACCGAGTCTTGATATTGTCGTGTATGTAAATGAGATGGGAGGGAAGGGAAGGGAAAAAGATGGAGAGAGGCAAAGAAACAACGACAGTGAAAGGCAAGTGTCCCGGCTGCAGCAGTCTGTGGTTTGCGGTTGATGAATCGCTGCAACGGTCCCAGGGAAATAGCGAATGAGGGGGCCAATAGCCACTGGAGAGCCACACCGGATGCGGACCCATTACCTGGAATTTGCCATTCTTGGTTACTCTAGCGGACATACCGCCCTGGTAAAGTCTGGGCTCCCCGGCAACCGGTCCCTAGCTTGATACGATCCCGGCTAATGCGGGACCCGTGACGCAGACGTTCTGGAACCTTGGCAAGTAAAAGGCCTCCTTCAGCTTTTGCTATGGAATATACAAAGAGTGGCGTCAAAAAGGCATTCGTTCACATCGAAAACGGTTGTCAATTGGGAATGGCTTCTTCAACAGAAATCAGATCTAAGATACGAGCACAGCCTCTTTCGAAACGGGCACAACGGCAGACACGAGGTTGGGTGTGGTCTAGTGGTGTGTGAGAATCGACAACACGGGGTTGGCTTGGTCAGACTACTCTGCTTCTATGATGGATGCATGCGCGTCCTTTTTATCGTCCCTTCAACTTTGGTCTATATTCGGAAACAGACTAAATTCCGTTTATCCATGAGAACAGTGTCTTTGTCCTTAATTGCCTCACTATCTTTGCAATACGAGAACCATCAATTCAAACCTGGTTACGATTGTCAACTCACGACAGGCGTGGTATGAAGTAAAAGACTGGCGAGGGTTGGTCGTCATGTACAGGCATGGCACAGTCATTTTCGACCTGGGCTATCCCCTGGCTTGTTGATGGTTCCTATAGTGGTACCATAGCTTGCCGATTGACGATCAATAACCGATAGTCCTAGGATCAACGCAGCAAGGGGAAACGGGTGAGCATTGCGCTGTGACTATCCACTGCTCAAGAAGAAACAACGCCTTTGGCCAGTGAGGCTGGTGATAAATGCAGTCGAGGAAAAAATACCCAGGGCATTACGTGTGGTGTCATATTGATTAACCACCAGCGGCACAGCTAACAAAGCGCCATTTCTCAAGATTAAACACTGCAACAACTCACACCATTGTCGTACTTTTGTTATTTTCGTTTGCGTACCACAATTGGCAGATTAAAGGATCCCAAGACCCAGTATTCTTCCCAGTTTTCTCTCCCTGGTGCAACACTTCTCTTTTATCGGCGATCCTGGAGGCCTTTTTATGTGACACCCTTGGTCGATCAAGAAAGTTTGTGCTTCTGCGATAACAGGTTGACAACGTGCACTGTGACACTTGTGCTCGTCATCGACGATTTGTTCTTTGTCCAATCACAACTCAGTGGAGAGTTGACTTTGTTTCAGTGACAATATCCCTAATAACCAAAACGGCTAACAAATGAGTAGTTTTAACACCGGTCTTGTCGCCAGATTGCGTTCCAACTGACTTGACCAAAAATGCAGTATTTAAGGCTGAATCGGTGGTGTGCGCGTAACTATAAATAAATGATCTCTCGCGGCTGCAAGTGTTTAGCTTCAGCTTAGCCCAGCCAGCCATGGACCCTTGAGGCTGAAAGGGGATGAGAATCATGAGATGTGGAATGCAAGATTGAGACCCCTATTTTGCTCCTTGCGGCTCAAATGCTCATCATTTGTTCATTTTTGCGGCCTTGGGATAATCTACTTGGAGCCATTCGGTATCGATCGCTTGCTTCGCATGTTGATATGTACAAAAGATGTCGTGGAACGTTACACCGATCATGTATGCCATGAGCTAAGCACAAGCCACGATGCACAAAGTGCAATCAAAGAGCTATTGACGTCAGGTAAACCATGCAGCAGTGCTATGTCGTGCGCTGAGCTGAACCTCTTTTAGAACGAACAAAATGGGCTTGCTACTCGGTGTGCTCCGAAGCCGTAGGGTAAGCGACTTCGAGTAGAACATCATGAGTGTTTGCGTGGTATGTACTTGAACAGTATGGAATACCACAATGGCCATCTTACTCTTTAAGTAGAAATAATCATGGGGAGAGATATACGAGTAATTGGGCCCTAGGTCCTTCTTGCTTCGTTGATCCATTCCTATCTTCGGAACACCTGCTCCTACGGCTGAGTTGAAAGGTGTTTGTCTCACCGCAATTGAACGGAGATGCTGCCCTTCTAGCAAATTATTTCACTTTCAATATGATACGTTCCATTTACAATTCACTTTGGCTTTCTCATAGGTCGTGCGCGAGCCGAGTAACTGCCCTACTTCTTGAGATATGTCCCTGTCTCAAGGCTATCAAACAGAGCACTGTCACACTCAGCATTGCCAACTCAGTAATAACTACAAACGCCAAGTAGCTGTATCTTACGGTGATCTTGTACTCAATTTAACATAAATATCAAACCATCATTGCTGGTATTCTATCATGACTCACACTGAACTGGCAGCAATTGCACCGCAGCACCATGAGGCAAGCCCTAACTCAAGACATCCGGCACACCATTGATACAGTTTCTCAAGAACGCAAAAAGTATATCTGGAGATAAATAATTCCTGCTATGAATACTTCCAAGACATTCACACCTCTCTATACTAGTCCTCGGAAGATAGAAGGTTACATGTCCCTGTTGCGTAGATCCTGACCGCTGCTCTACATTGCCCTATAGGGTATTCCAATTGCTCCCGTTTTACACATCACGGTTTTGTTCTGATTGGACAGTTTCTCAGCAATACCAATGTCCGCGTCATTGCCGTAGGAACTACAAGTCATGATAGCTTCACGTACATCGTTATCGAATTCCATACATCTTTTGAAAGGACAAGGAGTGCAGCACAAGATCCTTACCTGTATACATATGATCTCGAGGACAAGTCCGCTCATGTGACTGGACACCCTCGCAAATCATCATATCTTCCAATCTTGAGCCGGCATAGCATGGTCATACAAGTCAGCTTACACGGAAGCATCACTCATTTACTATACAAACCAAGCACACAAGACGTTAACTAGTAGAGCCCTCCTCCACAACCCCAACCATCGAGCACCCATGCGAAGTAGACCTCCAATGTTCGCTCCACATATTTTGACTGTAGAATATCTTCATCGATCGATTTGCCATTGAATGACAGCTTTATGCTGATTGCTTCCTGAACATTCGATATGCTCTGTTCATCTGTGTGTGAAGTATACGTGAGTGGTGATGGCTCGGCTTGAACTGGAATCACCGTGATGTCGTCGATGATATGTGTTGGCATCATACATGTGTATTTGTTGCACCACGATGGCTTATATGTGCCTTCCCAGCGCAGAAGACATGTCTTTGTTCTCATCATTCCCAGTTCGATCTTTGCGGCTGTATACTCGAATACCTACCCAAAAGACCCTTAACCCGGTATAATCCTTAACAACCACATCATTCAAATCTTCTTCACCACAAACAACAACCAACATGTCCATGAACCGAGTCCGCTACTCCCCAGCAGGGTGAGTTCAGCAGCAAGGTCGCTCCCTCCAAGCCTCTCACAACCAAGGGCATAATTTGACTATAATCGGAATCCTTCTTAAAACCTTGTACTTACACACATCCAGCACGCACCCAGAGTTCTCGTTGGTAACGATGCTGCTCCTGAGTTCCACGTCCAGCAGCTCCCTGCTGGCACTGCTCCTCCCGAACACACCTTCCAGCCTAACCCTGAGAACGAGATCTCCGCCCAAGCTCCTGGGACGGAGGGTGAAACCCCCGCTTCTGCAACACTCGTAGGTGCTACCTCTGCCGACGTCCACGCCGGCCTAGGTAAGCCCGGGTCCGGCCAGATAAGCCAGGAGCTGCACGGCCGAGGCAAGAAGGAGCGCTCCGGGCTTGAGGGTGTCGGTGCCAACACTTCGGACCGAATCCACGACAAGGGTGCTAACCGCGACCATCCCACCAACTACCGTGGAAAGGGTGGTGAGAATGCGGTGGATTACCCTGGTGCCGCAAAGCGAGAGCCTGCTAAGGCTGAGGAGGTTACGAGCTAGCGTGCTCAAAGAAATGTCTGCTGTGCGGACAGGACATATAGCAATAGGTACAAAAGCTTAATGAGTTAACTTCAATGATAGGATCAACAAGAACTGCATAGTTACACGATAATGGTATACGGTGATAGTAACACACAGCCGATGCACAAGAGGGGAAAGTGATTATTGGTGGCCCAAGTCTTGGACGATAACGGTGAAGAATAAAAGCACCGGATGAGTGTGGAAGTCATCACTGGTGTACTCCCAAATATGCCTTCCTATCGGTGTTCTTCGAAAACTTCCTCTTCTCGTACATGAACAGTTCTTGCTCACGTGAGCAATCATATGCAGTCAGACATTGACACATGCTTAGAATGCACAGGTATGTCTTGCATATTGTCGAAGACAAAAGCAAATACCGATACTGAGACCATAAGGACCATGTTGAAGGAATTGATGGCTGTGTGTTAACGTCGACGAAGGAGTGATAGTATAGGACTTTGAGTTGCGTGTGATAACATCGTTCGACGTGGCAATGGTTTACTGCAATGTAACCATTTTACACGAACCTGGCAGCTTCCACCAAGAACAAGGAAACAAATATAGATCCCAAAATACTCAAGATGTAACTCAGCCCTATGCCGGATAACCGTAATCATGCAATCTATATGGAGTACATGGATCTTCAGCAACCACTCAAAGTCCAAGAGTGCCTCGCAGTCAGCCTTGAGATCAGGTCGAAATCCTTCTCGGCAGTGCAACTTGGAGATCCCTGTTGTAGCGTCTCCAACGGTCCTTGTATCTCAACTGTGGGGGGTAAATCATAAATGATTCCGGGGTTTTATGGCTGATACAACCTGTGGCCGTTTATGTGTAATTATTATCTGTAAGTGAGAAGGATGTGAATGCTATTGCAATGTTTGTGGTTAGACTGTTGCTATATCTAGAAGATAACTGCAGGTCTGCTGTCTAGCCTGGTAAGAAGTCGAACGTCATTATGGATAGAGCCATCACACGGTTTCTGCTGCGATGAATTGTCGTCCCATTATCAGTTTACCTTTTCCTCATTCATCGATGGTCTCAGACATTAAATTACTCCTCATCTTGACTTCGGATCAAGCGGATGTTGCTGGTTAAGTTTGTACTAGCGAGAGACGGCTTGTGGATTAAAGCCTGGGTAGTATCCACAGCCACGCGCCCTACTGCTGTAATAAACCTTGATCGTGTCTTTATTTTGTGACGTACTTGCATGAGAAGGATTCATCTATTCTAAACATAAATACCTGTACTAGCAAGGAATTGGGCTTAGTCGACATGTTTCTCTATATGTTTCCCGGCACATAGTCATCCAGGACGATGATGAGTGATAGCCACAACTGAGGGGTTCCAATGTAGAGGAATACAAGTTATACAACTACAAATACCGAGACCCAATGCCCCAATCTGGTATCTATCATTTTTAACCTCCGTATCTGCACCAATCAAGATACTCTCTCCCGCGTCCCTCCTCTATCCCCCGGCAGCTAGGCCAAACCCATCTCGCCTCGAAGCCGACGTGCATTAATTGACTTCTTCATCCCGTTAGACTTTGGGCAGTCGAAGCAGGTTCTCGGCATGTCTTGCCCCCTCGAGGCCTGAAAGCCCAGAGATATCACTTAATTCGGGTGGAGGGTGATTATCTTGGCTAAGTTGGGTGAACCATTTCTTGGCATAAGGAGACAGACAGGCACATCCACATCCACATTTTGCCTTGTCCCTTTTCCCCTCGGTTCGGTCTTGTTGAGTATCTCCCCGCACGCGAGCGTTGAGATACCGTGCCAGCGTGCCTATTACCAATTCTGTTCTGTATTATTGTATCTAAGAACTACAGTGCCTATTTCATCCTCCAGTCATTCCATACGAATCCCATGCCAAGCGCCGCTGACGTTGGAAGATCCCACCTCCACAACGTCAGTTCTGCACCTTGTCTTAATTAGTCAGGTACATCGAGGTCCCGTATGGGTGAGAGATATCCCCTGCAAGTTTCCAAGCCCAAGTGCCTGGGGTCTCGTTGACGAGAACGGCTTCTCGTCTCTGCGCGAGCTTCTCCTCCCTTTCATATACGATTTACCACTTCGAGCTTGAACCAACACGAAAACTGAGTGGATTTTTGTTGGCTTACCCGTCTCTCTGTTTCGCTTCCTGCAGCCGGTGGACCAACCATGGAGATCCAATTCTCGATCCCTATCAAAGGCGGGCGATCCAACAGCTCAGCTGGGTAAGCAAGCCGCCAAACCCTGTCGCATTTGGATCCTCCAGCTGAGCTGACAATAAAACTTTGTTCTAGTCCATCATCAGTTTCTCCAACTGAAATATCCGCAAATGCTACGGCTGCACAGGGCGGCACTCATCGTTTTGCCTTGGAGACGAGGGCTCGACATACCCGGCGCAGCTCAAGCAGAGCACGCACGGGATGTGCTACTTGTGAGTTTGTTATGTACCTGGGTTTAGTCACAGGATTATTGCTAACCGTTTCCAAGGCAAGTAAGTACCATGCTTCATGTCAGATTAATTCACATCACTTACATCACCGGCTTGGGAAATCACCACTAACAGTATTAAAGAAAGCGACACGTCAAGTGTGACGAGACAAAGCCATCTTGTCTCAACTGCTTGAAGTGGAAAGGTTCTTGCGACGGCTACGTCGATGCCTCGGCGCACTCTGAGACCGCCGCCACTGAACCACGACCACGCCCTGCAGCCTCCAAGGCCAAATCAGCCTCAAATTCAGCGGCCAAGCCCCGAGCCGCATCAAGGATAAAGGTCACCACAGGTTCCACAGCTGTTGTCAGCACGCGGATACAAACAATCCCCGAGGAACCACCTATCAACACCATCTGCTTCACAAGCAGCGAACAGCGATCCTATTTTGACGAATGGTCGACCCTTAGTGTTAGCTTCCTCAGTGGAGGCTTGGGGGATTCCCGGTTATGGACTACGACAATGCCTCAGCTGACACTACAGGAGCCCTCGCTGAGATATGCTGCCATGGCCGTCGGCGCACTACGCAAGGCCTCAAATGTCGACTTTGAAGCTTCTTCGCCTGGCAATGAGCTCATGGGCAATAACAAACACTATCTCAACGCCATTGTCTACTACTGCGAGGCTCTTCAATTACAAGCCAAGGCCAGACCCACGAAGGAAGGCCTGCGAACAGCTATGCTGGCATCCCTCCTATTCATCTGCTTCGAAGCCCAGCGGGGAAACATGCCAGCAGCTCTCAAGCACATCACCCACGGTTTCAGCATGCTCAATGAGCTCGCCTCTTGTTCCGATAAAGCTCCTAGCCTTGTGAGAATCGCCCCAGCACCTCCTGCGCTTGTCCAGGAGATATTGGACTGCTATAAGCCCTTGGAATTGCAGTCACGGTCTTTCATGGGCTCTTATAAGAAGTTCTTCTTTCCACCTAAACCACCGGGGGTTGCGGCACATCAAGCTCCTCCAAGTCAGGTTGCCAGCCCTCACACTGCGTCCAGTCCAGCGAGTCAACCCGGCACGCCGTGGGCAGGTGCACCTTCAAATCAACAGAACCCGACCGGTCTGCCAAGTCCGCAAAGCCAAGCAAGTCCACAGGCAATGTCGGACCAGCAGACACCACCGCGAGCCCCTCCTCAAAGGCCTCCTGGTATTGCGCCGTTTACGAAGCATTCTCCTTACTTCAGACCTAGGCAGACCAACATTACTGTGATCGATGAGATGCCTCCGGCATTCAGCACGTTGGACGAAGCCCATGGCTACTGGACTCTACTGCAGAGGCAACTTGTCCAATACATCCCTCTTCTGACTGCGACCACAACGCAATTGGCTTTGCCAAAGGTTAAGGACATGGCGGAGCTGAAAGCTAAACTGTCCGGTGTAACTCAAAATCCGCGAATTGCCAAGTTCCTGGAGGAGTCGAGACACTGGCTCAACAGATGGTCGAACTCATTCAGCCCTCTACTCCAGGTCGCCGCGGATAATCGACAGGATAACATGCAACCTTACTTACGAGCCATCAACCTTCACATTGAGTTTCTGATACTGTATGTATATACCGCTATGCCCCGGTACTCCAATCTCGAAACTGCAAAGGATCTCACGCCGCAATATCGAGAGATCAACGTCATAGCCGAGACACTGATCGCGTCTCGCCCTAATTGTGGCTTTGCAATGGACTCAGGCTGGACTTGGCCACTGTTCGTATCCGCCTTTGGCTGCCGAGACCTAGCAGTGAAAGAGGATGCAATCCGCATTCTAGCAAAATATCCTGTTAGAAACGCCCTCCGAGACAGTCGAGTGTTTCGCGCTATTGCGCTGAAGAACTGGGAAGTCGAGGCCATGAACGCGATGGAAGATGACGAGGATGAGCAGTGGCTGCGCCTCAGGAGGAGAGAGCTCGTCTTTGAAGATCTTGGTATGAACATCATCTTCCGGTATGCTGAGAAAAGTCAGGTGACTGGAGAGTGGGAGCTTGTTGAGGAAGTGGCAGCCTTCATGGTGAGCGACGACGGACAGCTCGATTGGCATAGACAGCCTATTTCGGAGTCGGTTTCGATTCTTTCGGGTGTTTGTTAGGAGGTTTTGTATTGCTCCAACATAAACGAGGAGGCCATTGATTAGATAAGCGTAGGAGTTTACTGGTGTGCGTGCTTTTAGGCTACGTCGATAGCCACTATTTATTCTTACGACTTAATGTTTAGAAGAGGAGGACTGTATATACGAAGTTATAGGATACTACTTAAAACCAGTGAATGAGGCATATGCTGTGAGTACCTGAGTTTGACATGACGACAACATAATGTGCGATCAGGTATGCGATATGCTATGTGTTAGTATACTGTCAAATAAATAAATGACTATTACAACATGCAATTGTCTTTGTGCTTCAACAATTGTGACAATTAATGCTGTTGATAGCTGTACCTAGTGGCTTTATCACGTCGCATTGTGCACATGTCAGCCACGAAATCATCACACACTCCAATAATTAGCCAACAAAGAAACCACCAAAGATTTAAATAAATAGACAAAAAATAAACAGAGTTAACGAACTGTTCATGTATCGACACCAGTACCCGTTATCCATGAATATCAATCCTGATTCAACTGACGTCTCTTTCAACTGTCAAGCCCAGAGTCCAGGGTAACGGTACCTCGGCGCAGATGCCGAGGTCGTCGGCCTCAGGCACGCGTCACCTCCACATTTTGGGTGCATGAAGTGACGTGCGTGCCTCGGAGTGGACGGGGAAGCAGCTGAGCTGACATGACTGGCCTCTCCCCATCACCTAATCAATAACTCAACTCCATCCCCAGACATCACCGCCTTAATCAACATCATCGCCATAGCCTTCAACTGCGCTTTTTCATAATAACGCGTCATGGCTGTCGATTAATAGACTCGTCACCTCGATCACCACGACCGACATCACGCGACTATCTCTCCTTTCGACCACATCCCCTTCTCCGATCATCACCAACGTTGGAATAGAGACATGGACCCCTCTCTGACGCGCGATATGCCAGCATCGGCTTCTAATTCTACCACATTATCTTCTTCTTCTACGTCTTCTAAACAATCACCGCGGCCATCAATTGGTGGCATTCTCTCATTACCTCCGCAATGGCTCTCCATGTACGATGAGTTTATAACCAAGAATGCCGGCCAGGTGTCGCAAATTGAGAGCGCCCTACGCAGCCTAACATATATAATTCCAGGTAAGTCGTGATCTTGGGCTCACCTAAAGACACCACCTCTGACTGCATATTCAGGCCGTTTCCGCGATGCCGAAATCGCATCCGAGTCGATTCACTCGGGTGTTCAACTTCTCTCCCTTTACCATGACTCTCTTCTTCAGAAGGCTATTGCGCGTCTGCCGATGGCAAGTATGCCCTCGGCGCATGCCCGGTATACGCGATACTGGACTCAGCGAAGTGGTGCATACCGAAGGATAGCGATGTTTTTGCAGATGATCATCTATACAGAGATGCTCTGGGAAATGACCGCCAAGAGAAAGGGCGGCGAGAAGTCACGGTGGAAGGTAGTCGTGCTTTTAGAAGCACTCAAAGCTTTTTGCCGACTTCTGCTCATGCGCATCACTCGATCGCGCCCATTGGTTACGCCCGTATTGCCTGAACGGGAACCCATCCCTGAAGATGCGGCGGCCGCTGCACAGGAGGAGGAAGACATTGCGTACCGAAGTGAGAGCGAGTTGATGGACGAGATATCGGCGGATGGTTCCAGTTCTTCACAAATGCTGAAACCAGCGCACGAGCGCGAGTGGGTTATGCCCCGGACAGGCATGAGCCTCCCATCACTGCCGGATGGGGGAGACATCAGCTCGTATCTGCTGGGACGCGTGTTGACGGCTGATGATATTAAGCCCGCAACCAAGCTACTCAACAAGTTGCAGGGCAGCAGCCAGGGGGCCGAGATTTTGCAGATCTTGTCTCCGCTCGTTTACGCAGCGGCAATGGCGCACAACAACAGGAGAGGTGGCAACAAGAAATCTTGGACCCCTTGGCTGATCGGCTTCGCGGTTGAGCTTGCGGCTCGGCAGCTAAGAGATCGTGGCCTACGCACAACATCACTAGAGCGTGAAGAATGGAACAAGCGTGGCTGGGCAATGGGTTGGTGGGCGATGCGGGGTGCCGCTTACGAGAACATCACCAAGGGAGTTGTGGGAGGAGTGACCAAAAGGATGCCATCTTTCATTGGAGGCATCCTTGAGGACTACGAGTACCTGTGGGAGAATTACTACTTTAGCACCAGTGCATAAGGCACGGCAGGAGGGAAAGCGGACCAGTCGTCTCAAGTATATGAACATTATAGTTGGCCGAGACTTTACCGGTTGACGATCTCGGCATCGGCACACAAGAATGTCTTGAAACCCGCCAACAAACACGATAGGGCATACGATCGGCAGAGAACAGAACGGCAAGCTATGCAAGCATTGAACCCAGAGCAGTCTGAGCCCGTACTCGATTTGGAATATACTCTCGCGCCGGTGTTGCACGATTGCCTTTCAGCTGCTCGCCCAGCCCGTGCGGTCCCAAGATCGCTGGGAGCCCTCTCCGATCAGCTTCGGAAGCGATCAAACAGAACATTCGTTTCTTTAGCTGGTAGTGGCAGCTGTTTTGCCTAGCGGGTTTGCCTTTGGGCGATGTGAGCGTGGCTTGGTTCAAGATCGCGCGGGCTATCACGGACGATCAGAACCAACACAACTGACCACCAGTTATATATGGATACACAGTTTATTACTATTTACGAGCCTTTTAATTCAAGATACGAATGTAATCATCAAAAAGCAACAGCTAACTAGGATCGAGACTAGATAACAGTGACGTTGTTAGGAGAAGGGGGGGCGTGTGCTCCATGCACTTAGAGTGAGTGTGGCAGTGCTCGGCCGAGAACATGCACCCCTGTAGCTCATGAGAAGGAGAGAAAAGACCCCGAGTCCGATCGGACTTTGCTGCACAACGGAGGTGCCGGGGTGTGGAGGTGGGTGGAGGGAACGGGCCCGGAGCCGGTCGTTTGGAGGCGGGTTTCAAGTTGAAGTTGGAGGAGTGATCAGTGGGCTGTTGCGGTGTTAAGCTATCAGTACTCAAGGCACTTTCGTTTGTACAATTGCGTCTTCTGAATGAGAAGCTGTGAGGGAGTCAGAAGAGACGGTGAAGAGAATGCAGAGATATCATCTCGCAAAATGGACTTCCGTGTAACGCAGTACTCCGTACCTTGCATGTAGTACTTATTTGTCCGTGCTATATATAATACATCCATCCATCCCACGTCCACGACAGGGTTTCGCGGGATATTGCTCCCTTGCTATAGAAACGTTCTGTTCTCTAGCAAGGTTTGTTAAAGTACCATGTCCAAGAAAAAAATAAACCCATCCCCTATTCCTTACATATCCTCTTTTTATTTCCGAGCTACCTCAGCTGGGTAAAGAGGATAAAAAGGCGCAGGCAGGTGCAGGTACCCGAGCCAAGGAAGGATGGTGAAACGTTTAACGTTGTGTATTTTGAGTTTTTCTTCTGCTTTTGGCTGGCCTACTTTATCCCTGGCGGGGCTGAAGGGGAAAATGTGTGAGAGACTACCTAGCACGATACATGTGAAAGAGAAGAAAGTATGTGCTTACAGTGCAGTACTTATAATAGAAATGCTGTGCATCAACTCTAAATAAAATTATATGACCATTGTAAGACAGTGAGTGACAGTGACGTTTAAATAGAAGCGACTAATTACCACAGAGAAGAATTGGGGGCTAGAAAGTTAGACAGTCGGGTAGAAAGTGACATGCTGGTGCATATGATCTGCCTTTAATGGTGGAATAGGAATGAATTGGGGGGCCCACAACTGATAGACGTGATGGATGCTGCTGGATACGGAGTACGCGGACAGTACGGAGCCCACCTCAGTAGATCAACATCGGGATAGGATAGGGCTTCTAGGCTCTATTAGCCGTTGCATGAGTCGATCACGTTACTTTGGTTGGTGCGGAACTTGCTGAGCCAGGCATTTCATAAAAGACTGATATTGCGTGCATAAGTTATCAGGCATCTGTTTGATGAAATTAGAGCACAGACAACAGGTCTCGGCAACCATGCCTATAGGATGATAGCGCCGTTGATCGGGTTCATGTGATGATGATGATATGTAACCTCTCGTCCCTGACTAGCACGGATGGGGACCAGTTCCCAAGGAACCAGTCATGATGCATCTTGAAATAAAATACGTTATGCCGCCAGTAATTTCATCGCGAATTGGAATTTCAGTGGGTAATGAGACGGCTTCTTTGCTTATTGCTAGCTTCTGCAGTCAATGCAGCAGAGTGCGCGATCGGGAACCAGCAGAGCATTCAACGCTGTCAGACGGGATGCTACAGTATCATCGTCACTATCAATATCATCATCATCATCAGGGTTCTCGACCTCTTTTTGGACCGGCGTATTTCTTTCTCGCTCTTTCCCATGGCCGTTGAAAAAGGGGCGACATGGGAGTCGTGATACGCGAAATGGTGCAATGCAGGGCATGGCAAAAGCCGTTGCTTCTCGAACACTAATCTGGACTTAATCGTGCACTGCTGGGATCTCCTATCTATGTATAGCCGAAGCCCAGGAAGCGTTGACAGCGGAAGACTTCCTCAATGTGTCGTAAAGAGCGTGAGTATCCGTAGAGAAGAGCTAAGAAATTGGAGCTGAGGCTGAGTTGAGGGTCTTCGTCCTGACAAGAGTCATGTAATTTCCACATGTCCCGCACCAGCAGAAGCTTACCCCTGTGCTGGGACGCTTCATCCTGGTCTTGTTGGTTTAGTCACTTGATCCTTCTGTGGTTCAATGCGTGTATGTAGCAAACGGCTAAGTACCGGATGCCACTCTGGCTCTGCAGCTCGCCTCGCCTCGCCTCATGAGGATCCAGCGTGGAAAAAGAAAGGGTACAGAGTGAAAGGGCCAAATGTCTGTTTGTGTTGTCGTTCGCCGCGGGTGGAGAGGGCCAAGACGGGTAGAGATAAGTAAGCGATGACGTTGATGACAGCGTCGATCCAGGGGCGCGAATCTAGCTGAATGGTCGGCATCTACGGTACCTAGATCCTATCCGTACCTCAACGTCTTTTTTCTATCCGTATCTACTCTGGATGCTGCTGTGAATTACCCCTTGCTCTTTTCTCTGTTTCGAGGAGTGTCGCCATTGCTTTCAGAAAAACCAGGTGTCCGGGCTGATGGAAGAGGCGTCAAGGTGCGACATGCAGTTGCAGACACGATGGTGCCATAAAGGGCATGAGCCTGAGCATGAGCCATGGGCTGTAAACATAAATGAGAAGAGGCTAAACTCAATAAGAGTTGCTCTGACCCCAGCCCAGTTCCAGTCTCAGCTACATATGCAGGCCGAGGCTTGTTTATCGTGGATGTGGGTGGGCGTCTGTTGTAAGAGGTTGATTGAGTTCTTTGCTTTGTGTTGATTGTTCTTGAATCGGCAGATGCTGCGATTCAATCAATATCTTGCATCAACTCTACTTGAGGAGGAGCTCAACGCAGCAGCCAAAGTTTCTTCCAGCCTTCTTCTTCATCTTGTTCCTTTCGTCCCATCCACCCATGTAGATAGGGCGACAAACACTCTTAACAACATTCGAGCCAAGCATCAAGCTCCTTTTCCCTTTCGGGGACTTCCCCTTGGCGTAACAGACTCAGTGGCTGATTGGCGGAAAACCGTTTCGAAACGCTCGACGGGCGGCGTCGACGGGTTTTTTCCCTTTAGCCCCCCTCCCATCCATCCATTCCAGAAGTGAAAACTGCCCGTGTTGGTGTGTGTTGTACGTACCTTGCTGTAGTGTTGGGTAGGCTGGCCGTTGGCGGTTCGTTTTGCATCGCGGCCCTAAAGAGAATGGTGCGTGCGTGCTGCTGCTGCTGTTGGCTTTTTGCCTTTATCCCATTGTACCTTGCTGATGTTTGCCTGCGTGTTTCAGGTGAGCGTTGCTGTTACAGCATTTGTCCCGGGTTCAAGCCATATCAGATCAGATCAGCTCGTTTCTGCCCAGAAAGGCTGGGATAACGCGCACGTTGTGACGCGAATGGCCAAGGAAAACTAGCTGCACCTCAGTACTGGTCCGATTGAGCTGTTTCTCAGAACCTTAGGCTCATTAATCCTTGAGATTAGAGAAGACAAAAAAACGTGGTGGTGATCACACATCGTTCGTTAACCGCTTTGATAGCAAGGGACGTGCCACGGAGTAGATTGCCTAGATCGAGCCAAGACCCCGGTGTAAGAGGGAAAGAATTTAAAAGATACAGTGGACAGTCCGACAGCCCACCACGCTGGCTAGGTTAGTTTAGCGAGCGAGCGCCCTATTCTGTCGGTAATGGGCAATGGAAGTTAGTGGGTTGTTAATGGATCTTGTCTGTAGTGGATCAATTACTCGTGTCATGGGAAATTCGCATTCTGAGCAGCTTCATTGCCGCCTTGGATGATAGATCATACATAGCACTTCTTTGCCTCTCGCTATCCCGAACACGACACCCATGTCTTCTTGTTCGCGTTGCACCTTGGGCCGAGCTGTTGCTGCGCAAGACAGGGGCTATCAATCAAAAAGTTTTTACGAAAGATGGCGGTCTCATTCTGCTTGATTCAGTCAAGTGAGAGTGCCATTTACTTCAAAAAGATGAATACAATTGCTATCTTTAGAGTCAATATGTGGTGAAACACACGACACTATCTGTACACACTCACAAGCTGGTACAACGCACACACCATCACGATTTGTTCCCGAGAAAGCTGTCTGGCTACTGTCTGACTATCACCAGTGAACAGGCAGCTTTTTCTTAACTCAACGACCTCTTTGCACTCTTTCCCAGGGATCCGGCTCTGATAATATTCCTCTATCCTCTTTTAAGCCCAGCGTTTGCCACTGCTGTGGGCTGGGCTTGGCTAGGTCGGTTTCTGTTGCAGAACCCCCTGCTTCTAGCTCGTGGCCGACCCCTGGTGCCGCTCCGATGTGGGAATTGGCCTAAACGAAGCAGGGGTGTTGCCTGTCTTTCTTTCGCCCATCAAGTCCCTGCTTGTCAGTCGACGGCGCGAGAGGAAGATCTCGCTGTTATGACGCTCTCGAGAGAAGGATCGTGATGAGGATGATGCCGAGTTGATGGAGAGAGATCGTCTGTACTCCGTATGCTTGCTTAGTTGGTAGATCACGTCCATCAGTTTCGGAACGGTGGAACAGCTCAGCTATTTCAAACTGTCATAGTACCGCTTTGCTGCCTTTCTGCAGCTAACGCATCGTCAATTGACGGCCTCATCCGCGGGTAAGGACTTCGGTAGTGAAGCATAAGCATAAGCTCACCACATTTGCTCCAGTCAATCAATTGCATCCTGTGCGTCACGTCACTACCTTGCCGATTTGTACCTGTCGATTTTATCTCATATCCTTGGACTTTTCACATCAAAGCCCCGGATCTTTTCCTCCTCCACATTCTTCCTCATTCTCATCCCACCTCTATTTACACTCTCGCACGAGAAACAAATAAACCTTCTATTTTGGGGCGGGATATTAATTGCTCATTTAGATGATCTTTGTTTCCCGTTGCCTTTTCATTTCCACACGGGAAACTATCGCGGCTCGTCATTAATTCTTGTGAAACTCTTTCTGAGCTAGAGCAGAGCCGGGCGCGCCCAGACGGGGGTTAACTTGGGAAAAGGCAAAAGGCAAAAGGCAAAAGGCAAAAGAGAAAAGAGAAAAGCGACAAACCAGACAACGCCCTCATCAGGATCAGGACCAGGACCAGGACCAGGCCCCAAAAAAGACCACAACAGTAAGGTACCCGAACCCAACGTCCTAACGTCTTAATCAACAAAGTGGAGGCACTTCCAGCCATTACCCATTACCGAACCCCAGCAGAGGCCCAGTTTTGGTTGGCTCCAGCGTCTTCCCGTCCTCTTCGCTCCTTTTCCCTTCTGGGTGCTTCCCAGTTGGCTCCAATTCTTGGGTCCCAGTCTCGTGGGTGTGGTCGTGGTTTGTGTCTGTGTCAGTGGTGCCAGCCCAGATCAAAAGAGGTCGGGTCAGCACGGGCTGCCCCTTCTTCAGCGCTGCAAGCACTGGACCTTTCTTCCCAGCGGTTGCAGCTTGGCTGTTAGCACCAGTAGCATCAACTACAGCACCAGCGATACGCTATTTGGCACACCCCCTTTTGACAGCAAAAACATCAGCAGAAAAGACACAAAACACCAAAGGCGATCACCGATTGATTCGGAGAAATATCCTGGCGACACGCCCCTTCCCTTTCTGCCCCATCACCATTGTCCTGTCCACCATTTCTGTCATTGTGTCCCCATTGATCATTGATCTCTTCCCGATATTGTCCCTACCCGCTGATACCTTAGGTACCTTACCTTACCTCACCTCGCCTTGAAGCAGGACCCAGCGTCAGCGTCTAGGAAGAAACCCCAGCACCCCTAGTCTAGCTTCTTCTTGCTCCCACTCCTACGCTCCTACTCCTGTTCCTACCAAAAACACACTCCTTGTATCCATCCGTACCTGAGCTCGTGTCTGCGCCTGCGCCTGCTTGCTCCTGCGTCTACTCCTAAACTACCTTCCCATCCCCCCATCGCTTTCCCACCCTCTCTCGTCATCTCTTCACAACTCCAAGCTAACCATCATCAACCTTTTCTTTCTTTCGTTTCTTCTTGTTTCTTTTTGCTTCATATCCACTCTCGCTCAAAGGTCTTGGGACCTCGAACTCTCGCTCTTGTCCCTCGTTGTCTGCTCATTCCCGAAATCCGAAGGAACCTACTCATTCGCTACTCCTATTATCAGCTCATCCGCTACCACATTCGCTTCAACGACTCACGTTTCAACAATATACTAAAACCTCAACCGCTCGATAAGAAATCGACTAATTTCTCGCTGCTTGCCTCGATACACGTCGAAAATCTCGGTTTTCCCCGCTCTATGTGAGCAGTGCCCATGGATCCGAGACAGAATCAGCGCCAGACCCAAAGTCAGCACACCAGTCCTCAACAGCACTTCGACTTCGAGTTCCAGCATCACACCATGTCGCAGCAACCGAGTCCCTCGCCTCAGCAGGGCCACGATGCCAACCCTCAGGATGTTCTTGCTGAGGCTCGCAAGAACCTCCAGGTCTTGATTGACTCAGGACTGTCCAAGGAGCTTCTGCATCAGCTGGTCGATGGTAGCCAGGCTCTCAACCTCAACCTTAACCTCAGCGCGATGACTGCCATGCAGTCCATGCCCACGATTCCATCTCAACCTCAGCATCAGACTCCCTACAGCCAGCAGTCATCTAACTCGAACCATAATAACAACACCGCGTCGCTTGCTCCGCCGCCGCCAATGCGATGCCCTCCTCCGCCTCCTATTCCCTCAAATGTTCCTAGTGTCCAGAGCTTGACTCCTACGCCTAGCAGGGGCTCCTCAACCGCCACCACTCCAACTGCTGATGTCAAGCATGAAGTCATCTCGGAGGACGTGAACTGTACGTCAAGCTCATTCGGCGCCGGGAGTCGATGCCCGAGCTCTTCGAATCGCGTTGACATGTATGCTAATGAGAACCGCGATACAGCCATGTTTCTCCCTCCCCAAGCTGCGTTCAGCCATCGTCCTCGTATCTCCGTTTCATCGACGAGCTCCGGTTCTTCTGGACATGCTTCCATCTGGTCCACCAACTCTGGACAGTCTTCGATGTCTTGGCAGTCTGCGTCTACCTGCAACCGATCGCAGGCTCCGCTTCCTATTCCTCCTTCTAGCTCAATGAACGGACTTGGCCCTATGAGTGCCCCGGTTGGCACAGCCGGCAAGACCAACATTTACTGGTGCACCTCGTGCGAGACGAGCTTCAAGCGCAAGTACGACTGGAAGCGCCACGAGGACGAGTTTCACGAGCGCTGGCGCAAGTACCCTTGTCCCGAGCCTGGATGCAACCGCAGTTTCTGGGGATCCAACTCGTTCAACCAGCATCACAAGCAATGCCACGGCTGCAAGACTTGTCCTCACGCTGAGAAGGTGGTCAAGTTCCTCCGAAAACGCAAGTACTGGGCTTGCGGCTTTTGCTCTGCTCTGCACCCTGCTCGCGAGCGTCACGTCGAGCATGTTGCCCGCCATTTCGAGTCCGGTATGACCAAGGGTGATTGGATGCACTCTCGCGTTGTGTATGGTCTTCTGCACCAGCCTCTGATTCATGAGGCTTGGGATGCGTTGGTTGTGAGCAAGCAGCCTGAGTACAATGGACGACGACCTCAGTTCAGTTGGCACCCAAGCAAAACCGGCCGCGCACAAGGATTTCTCGAGAATGAGAACCCTGGACAGCTCCAGGATTTGCTTGAATTTTTCTCTGGTGATGAAGGTGAAGCCCAGTGGATCGTCAGCGTCGCGTACGATCTTGCCGACATCGTCCTTACCTCAGCACCTATCCCCTCGCCGCAGTACTCACATGCCAGCCTTGGTCCCCAAGGTTTTACGCATGATCCTCGCATGTCGTTCATGCCTTTGCCCACTCAAGCCCACGCTGGCCACCAGTCGTTGATGCCTTCACCAGAACCTCAACAGACTCAGTTCAGCACACCCTTCCGAAACACGATGATGGTGCCTTCTCAACAGTTCACTTCACCTTCAAGACCGTCACCGGAATCTTCTGGTCACTCACCGATGGGACCGTCAACATCGCCCTTGATGCCCCCACCGGCGCCTTCTCCTCTCGAAAAGCGTGAGCTGCCGCTACCCCCGCCGCCACACTCCCAGGGAAACGACAACGGAGAATCAATGATGGACTTTGAGTACTCACCAGCCCCTGTGGTATTTGAAGACTGGGAGAGTCTTACCGGTGCTGTTATTGAACAGCCCGGTCAACAAAACGGACCACCAGCCGACTGGGGCATGGTGCAATATTTTAACGACCCTCGGGTCACCTCATAAGCATAAGCTCGCCAACCTTTGACTTTTTGGACATTACCGAGCCAATTGGCTTCTTGTCGGCCCAATTTTGGGCTTCACACGTTTTCCTTGAATCGAATCTACCGACACGGATTGAAAGCTGTCGTGCAAGCATTTTCCTTTTTTGTTTTGTTTTTCTTTAGTAGATAATGATAATACCCCTTCATCAAGACGGCAGGTGAGGGCATCTGGATTGCTCTTTATCTTGTCACGGCAGGCTGAAAGATATGTATTGGGCTTCTCATGTCCTGGGTAAAAAAGGCGGAGTTGGGAGATGCTGTCCTGTCGTTTTGTTTTTGTTTCCTTGATGTCATTTATGGATGAGAGTAACGGGAGTCACCCGGTGGATGTATTGGGATATAGGACAGGAGCAGGACAAAGCAGAGGCTGAGGAAGGTTGTGTACAGACCATCGAAGCCAGTACACATCTGCAGCAACGGTGAATAGCCAAGTGCTGTAAGATAGGATAGAGAAAGGAATTAAAATCCCGGAAGGGACGAGTTTTCAACGAACAAGTGTGTCAGACTTATATATGGACTTGGGCGAGGAATGCTATGGAAATGAGGTGCAACTGAGACAAGGCGGTTGGCATGTATGTTGGGCTAGAGATGTATGTCTTGGACCCTACTTGGCCTGCATATGGAGATAGTCACGAGTTACGATATATCTAGGCTGTAATGAAAGAGGTGAGCTTTGCTTTCGGACAATTGTTGCTGGAAAAGATGTGTTAATGCGATATGATAGGCCTCATTAACTGCTCAAGCCGTGAAGTCATTGGAGATAAGCAATTGACTTGTGAATTACGCGTGAACAGAGTAGCGTCGATTTGACGATCAAGGAACATGCACGCTTCGTTTTGTATAGACACTGCGCTGAACTTCAATTCTTCAATATTGCCAATAAAGGAACAGGCTAGCCTGATCTGACGCCCCTTGGCTTTTGTTCCTTGCTTTGTTGTTCAGCTTTATGTTAACAATGATGGGGATCATGGTGACAGCCTCATGAACACCACAAAGAACAATTCATCCAGGAACATATGGCTACTCATATTGCTGGTATTTAAAGGATGATATCTTCCCAAATCTTCTGCTCATCAAAAACATCCAGCAAACATCTCGAGGGTCCTCCATCACAGAGGGCTATTTCTCCATCAGGTTCTCCCCTTTCCATCTCTTACAGCTAACGCACTAACACGTTCACGATGTCTCACAGTAACAAATCTCGTCGCCAGTCAATCGGCTTTATCGATGCCCTCGGTATATGGACCATGGCCCCTGAGACTTCCCGACGAAGCTCTCGACATGGTAGTCGCCATGACAGTCGCCGTGAAAGTCGTCACCATCAGGGAGGCATTTCTTCCACTGGATCAACTGCAGCATCTAGAGCCGCTCGACTCGCCAACGCACCGCCCGGTCTGAACCTCACAGCTAGCCAGTGGCGTCAGTACGCTGACGTTCCTCCTGGGTTTAACTTTGAGCTAGAGGATGAGGAGTGCGACTGCGGCAACTGTCATGAAGATGAGATGCCACAGCCACGTCTCCCTGCACATGAGCCTGAAGCAGATCGCTTTCGCTCAGCGTGGTCGCACTCTGAAGGTTCAGCATTAACTCGTGTGCGTAGAGCTGATGATCGCCGAGTGGCCCGTCTCAACCGTTTGGAGGGTGAGAGATCTTCGACCGACTCTTCTGGATCGAGATTGCGACATCAGGTAAGTTATGATGCCAACAACGACGCTCTGTTTGCGAACATTCCGCGCTCCGATGGAAGCCGTCGCGCAGGTGAGATTGTCATCCATCGTCAGGGTCCAGAGGGTCTGCCTACTGAGACCTTTGGACAACGGGATGTGTATGTTCACCCCTTGCACGACTCCCATTTCTTTGTCAACCCTCGCGAAGCACCTCCTGTTCCGCAGTATGGATCTGATGTGCGGCCAGGCCATCCAATGAGGACTCTCACGCCTCAAGAGAGACAAAGTCGCATTCAGTCCTGGCGGGAGGAGCTTCCGGAGGGCCATGGCCCAGAGCCATCGGTGTTTGGCGGGAGCAACGCTTCAACAGTTTGGCCTGGCCCACGAGGTGGAGGTTATGCTGGGAGTGTCGCACCAGAAGATAGTGCCACCCAGGTCATGGGCCCTACGTATGGGAACCAAGAGTTTCATGCTGGATACCGAACTGGTGGTGGACACAGTCGACGACGTTGAGGTGGTTGGTGATGCGAAGCTGGTCTTTTGCTTAGTTCATGGTTGAGATAACGGATGGGATTGGCGTTTATGTAAGTTGTTTTGAAGACTTAGAACATTGTAGGTATTGAGTGGCAGAAACAGGTCTGACTGATAGCTATTTCTTTAAGTGAGAGACCCAAATTGAGATTTTGATACCAAGTATAACAGTGTATTCAAGTAGTGATTTGACTCCGTGACAATGTGAATATTGCAAAATTAGTGAAAGTCAATGTTAAGAGACTTGACGCATGAAGCTCATAAACCTAGGCTGTTGATGATACCTCAGCAGGATATCGCATGTTTCTGTCAGAATGAGAGAGATGCCTTACAAATATACAGACTGTGACTTACATGGAAAGGTGGTAGCTAAGGTACTGGGCTTGTGGCTGGCCCCACTTGCCCATCCGCATCCGCATCTAACATTAGACCCCAACTCCAATTAAACGCGACGCGGGTGAGCTCCAGGTTGAACTTAGACCTTTCTTTATACTACGCCCCGCAGTTTCATCGATACGACAACCTTACGGATAGCTCATAAACCCTATCGACTCTTGATTCTAATAGCTTCAATCTCTTCCTCGGCCCTTTGCGACTCTTGGACAAGCTTTAGATACGCTTTGTCGGCACTGCACAAAGATCCAGGTCCTTTGCGACTCTATCCGAATGCGATTGACGACCGATTCTACTACTTCTTGAAGGTTTCACATGCATTGATGTATCTTCTTTTCTGTTGGGTTCAGGGCTTATAAATGTAAGAAGGACTAATGCAATGCCGCAGTCTGGGGTCAACTTTCAACCACTGCTCCCCCAACTTTCCTTTCCATCCCTTGACTAAACCTCCCACTTGTTTGAACCTCAGCTAATTCATCAGTAGTCACAATGAACACCCTAGACGACGATCGATTGTCCGCCAGCTCAGGCGACTCGGATAACGACAATGACAACGACAATGACAATGACAACGACAACGATGATGACCGTATGCAACAGGACAATGAGGCCGACGAGGCAATGGAGGATGCCGACGACAACGGGGACCAGGATCAGGATGCAGAGGGCGACGATGACGATAATGACGATGACGACGACGAGAATGGCGACGGAAATGATGACGGAGACGGGGACGCAGATGGTGATGCCGACGGAGAAGAAAGTCAAGTTCCAGCTACAGACATCAAGACCGAGCCCAACGGCGATGCGTCAACGCGCAAATCTGCTACACCGTCACCAGGTTCTTACAGACAATGGCCTCGCCCCCCGCCAGAAGCTATCAATGCTCGCCTGTACGACATCGTACCAACAATGGCAGCACCCCAGTCGACCAGCGTTAACGCCATGGCCATCACACCCGATCTGCGATACTGGATCACAGGAGGCTCCGATGGGTACATTCGCAAATATGACGGCCCCAATACTATCAACGGAAAGCTAGCATTGACAGTCGCCCAAAGGCACCCCTTTGTCGACAGTGTTACAAAGGCTGGTATTCTTATGTCGTACTGGGAGAATGAGGAACCTGCACCCCCAGGCCGAGGTGATCAGGACCACATCCTTTCCCCCGTTTACTCGCTCGCTGTCCATTCTGAGGCTCTCTGGCTTCTATCAGGTCTCGAGTCTGGTGGCATCAATTTGCAAAGCGTCCGGCATGATGAGGGTAAACGGATTCACTGCCTACAACAACACACTAATGCTGTGTCTGTCTTGACAATGGCGCAGGATGAGAAGAGTGTTCTTAGCGGTGGATGGGACAAGAACATCTTCGATTGGGACTTGAACACTGGCCAGACGATTCGTAGCTTTGACGGCAATGCTGGCCAGATCTCAGCCCTTGAACTACGACCTGCAAGCGGAGCACCTATTCCTGAAGATGACGAAGAACCCCCGCCGCCTACCACAATGGTCACCAACAATGCGGCCCCTATTGCCAACGGAAGTTTCACTGATGGTCTCACCCAAGATGCAGTTGATGATGTCAAGGCCGATTTTGATGCCGATATCAACGCTGACGATGGCCAAGCATCCCCTTCCCATGACAGTCTTTTTGGTGGAAGCGACGCTGGTAGTTTGTTCGGCGAGACAAAGGAAGACCAACCGTTTGCCCAGGACGATGATGAGTTCGGCGCAGGATCCATGGGCCACGGCCACGACAGCGCCATGGATCACTCCGCAGACATGGCTGCTCTCGATGCTGGAAAAGAACCAGAGCCACTACCGCCCACTCCAGTTGTTGAGCCTCCACCACCGGAACCAGAGACATCTCAAGACGCTGGCGATGCTATGGACGTGGATCTCGTCCCGGCACCACCTCAAGCTACAGAAACCTCACAACCACCCCAAGACTCTCAACCTCCCGCCTCACAAGAAGCGCCCGCTTCTCCCTCCATGTTACTAGCATCCCCTCACGCCGCAACGCAGCATGACCCAACCCAAACATCCACGACAACCTTCCTCTCCGCCGCCATGGACGGAACCCTTCGAATCTGGGACAGACGTCAGCCCGATCCTGTCGCCCGTATCGGCACCCGCAACGGCGTTCCTCCCTGGTGTATGGGTGCCTGCTGGAGCCCATCCGGCAACGCCATCTACGCCGGCCGTCGAAATGGCACCGTCGAAGAGTTCGACATTCATAAGGCCAAGAGAAACTGGGAACCTCAGCGGACTCTCAAGTTTCCTGCAGGAAGCGGAGCCGTCAGCGCCGTAAGACCCATGGTAAACGGTCGCCATCTCGTCTGGTAAGTCCATTCGCCCCTTTCCTTATTTGCCACTCCACTAACAGTATCAGCGCCTCCCACGATATCCTCCGCCTTTACGACCTTCGTGAAACCCGCGCTTTCAAGCACTCTACTGTCCCCTTCCTCATCATCCCCGGCCCTCCCCGCGCTGGTGTTATTTCCAGTCTCTATATTGATCCGACCAGCCGCTTCATGCTCAGTGCTGCAGGTACCAGAGGATGGGAAGGTACTAGCACAGAAGTTCTCATCGGTTATGACATCAACGTTACGAGTGGGTGAATACTCGGTATCGAGTAACAGGCTTAGCGATTTCGCGGCAGACCTTTGACTTCTTGAACCTCATTTTTTATTATTCCTGATATTGGAGTTGGCGGCGGTGAACTTGGCCTATAGAGTTCGCTTGGCTATATAGCAACTGAATACAAACTCTATTTCTGAGGGATGAACTGTAAGCTCTGAACTTATATGCACGTCATTACTCTAGTCACAAATTGGACAATCGTCAAGGTGTGTGAAACACAGTATTTACATGATTCTAGACAGGATTCTTCTAATCTACAAGTGCATAAAACACACACTCAACTCATAGGGGAACTCCAACTCTACTAATAGAAGACACTCTGACAGATGGCTCGCCGTTGCAAACAAGTGTTAGTAGTAGAGCCGCCCTAGTTCGCACGATACTACCCATGAGTACGAACTGGCATAAGAGTTGGTCGCTAGAACAGAAGCCAGTCGTTCCATTCCAAGGATTACTCAAAACTGATCAGATCCCCGGGGCCATCGGCATCGCTTTCATTTCTGGCCTTTTCCAGGCGCTCTTCCAACAAGAAGTAAGGGTACTCAACGCCACCACACTCACCGGCTGCCGCGTCCAGAAGCGACTGTTTTCGCGAAGGCATGGTTGGCTGATGTGTATACCTATGGTACGCTATTGGACCATATACCCGAGTTCCATTCGTTGTCGCGGTCGTTGGACGAAATGTCGCATTTATCACTGGAGGACATGGAGTTTTGCGCTTTCCCAACTCCCTCATCTCGTCTGTTATAGCTTTGTCGGCCTGCAATAACTTTTTAGGACTCCATTTTCCCTCGCACGACTCTGCTGATACAGAGCCCTCGGTCGATGGTTGCGCAGCACTCTCAAAAGGTGTGTTGCGCTCGGTGTTAAAGCGCCCCATAGCCATACTGGTAAATCGACTATTCTGGGAAATTTGTGAGTGGTAGCCGCCTTCAATTATTTGGTCGCTGGTAGGCTCCTGCTGGTCTAGAGGCTGCATGGTTTGACCCGCGCCAGCAGTATGGGAGTGGCCACGATGGACATCTACTCTACCTCCCTGCTTTGAATGCTGACGATTTTGACCAGCTTTTCCTCCCTGGTGGTTTGTACCCGTTGACGCTGTGAAGGTGTCGGTAAAGGGGGGCCACGCAGGGGAAGCGTGAGGGTTGATCTCTTGCGGCATCGTTCTGAGCACTCGCAAGGATCACCACAGATGGCACCACAATTGTGACCGCAGTCCAGGACCTTTTCACATGCCTTTTGACACTTGAGATCTGACTGCGCAAACGGATGACAGGTAGTCTGACACGGATGACCTTCAGAGCATGTCAGGCCGCAGTTCTGATCACAGCCAGCACCAGGGATGGTATCCCAGTCCCCGATCTCGGAAATTTCTGTTACTCGTCCATGATTCTGGCAGGTGACCGGAATAAAAAAGTCGATACACTCGTTTTTTGAAAAACATCGTACACTTTTCCCCACGTCTCATTGCTCTTCGTTGGAGTTATCAGATTGAGAGCGTTGCCAAAGATATACATGCCACATTTCGCACGGCTGGTAGCTACTACTGCTCGGTTCTCGTTCGAGACGAAGCCTGGACGAGCACTTCGGACAATAGAGAGGATGATGATCTCATTTTCTTCTCCCTGGAAGCCATCGACGGTTCTGACTGACCACTCTTTTGTTGGGTTCTTGATTGCTAGAACTGGGTCGCGTCGAAGCTTCTCAAGAAGCAGAGTGACCTGTCCCTTGTAGAAGGTTAACATCGTGATTTCATTCGGAAGAACACCATTCTGGACGAGATATCGCACGAAGCGTACTATCATTGCGGCTTCTTCCATATTCGAGAAGGAAAAGTCGTTGACATTCTGCATCTCTTCCCATTCGTGATGAAACCACCAAAGATTCCTTCCACCCATACCTGGCACTGGTGGCCGATTTTCTGGGTCGGTAACAAAAGGATGATCATTGAGCTCATTGTAGAAAGTGTTGACAACCTCACGGATTGCAGGCACCATACGACGTTGAACTTTCAACATGCTGTACGGTAGGTCAAGTTTGACTAATCTCTCAAACAAAG
The DNA here is from genome assembly GCA_025948275.1 of Fusarium avenaceum. Lineage (NCBI taxonomy): Eukaryota > Fungi > Ascomycota > Sordariomycetes > Hypocreales > Nectriaceae > Fusarium > Fusarium avenaceum. Next base: position 839,041 of record CP109669.1, read on the forward strand.
AGACGTCCATGTGGAAGGGCGTTCCTCCAAGTTCGCGAACATCGACTTGCGGGACCAACTGTTGATGATCACCAACAAGCACGATCTGGTCGAGACTAGGATACAATGCTGAAGTGATATTACCTTCTCTGGTCTCGGCCGCTTCCTCAATCATCAGTATACGAGGCTTCAATGCCGCAATAAGGCCACGGTACTTGGTAAGTCCAGTAGTTGTGCACCCCAAGATCTGGATCTTTTCGTCTTTGATGATTTTGACATCATTATCCCATCGGCTTATTTTGACCTCGTCGCAAGCCACCTGGTATTCTTTTAGTAGAATTGGGAATCTTCCGGCTCTTGCGCTGATAAGGTCCATGCGCAGTAAACGGTAAACCATTCCACGCTGTGGCGGCTTGATGTTGTACAAGTTTTTGTTCTTGGATAATAACTTACGGGCCTGATAGCACCACGCGTTCTCCCGTGCCAACGGTCCAGGGACAGAGCCAGTGACGTAGAATTTAATCGGGAAGAACTCGCCATGGAGTCGTTCTTTGTCATTTTCTTGTTTCGATTGGTCTAGATTCTCTCCTTCCTCAACGAGAGCCTCAGCCTGGTCAGTGGGGGGACGGTAGACGTAGGTTTCGTCCGATTCAACGCAACCATCCAACCATTGTGCAATGGAGCTAGCCTCAGCATTGTACTCGCTGCCGTCGGCATTGACCATGGGAGCGGATTCCCATTCATTATCGTTCAATGAGTCAAACTGATCTCGAGTAAGAAGGCCTTCTTTGCAGAACTCTTCCGCAGAGATGAGATGTGCTGGGAAACAGTTGGTGAGAAGTTCTTGGATACGGCTCAAGGCCTTTTTCCGAGCGCTCTCGCCCCGTGTAGGGTTGCGAGCCAGCTTGGAATTCTTCCGAAGATTGTAGAGGGTACGGGTGCTGATTGTTTCATCCTCTGTACGTCCACCAAGGCGAGCAATAACCGCCTGGAAACTCGAACATCGATCTAATAGTTGGTCCAAGGCATGGTTGGTTTGAGCAGCAACTAGAATTGGCGGCATAGCTTCACGTTCCCGTCCAGCCCTGAGAGTTCGGGCATAGCTTTCGAGGGCCACGACTGACGTAAACGTTTTTCCTGTGCCAGGAGGCCCCTGGACGATAGCGAGCTCTTGAGATGTCATGAAATCAAAGGCTTTCTTTTGAGTTGGATCGAATGATTCGGCTGCCACTGGAATCTGGACAACCCTACCAGGGGCCTCAGTTAGATAGGCTGCGGGGTACACTCTTTTTGATCCATCGATAAAGTACTTGTCGAACTTGGATCTGAGGTTTGTTAGTTTCGCGATCAATTACACTCAAGAATACGAACGTACTCAAACTTGGCGGCATGCTGTAACCCAACCATCGCATGACGAACGGTCTCGAAGTAGCCACCTTTGGCTTCGAGCATCACCATCTCCACTGTAGGGTCGAAGACTGCGGTATCGCAGTTTGACCAGAATATTTCTATTCGAGGGGGAGTATTCTCATCCTCGAAGTCTTCTGGGTTCGGCTCCAAACCACCAAGAAGGTACCGAGCTGCGACAACTGCCACAAAACATTGTTTGTCAAAGTTGTCAGAGCTAGGAGAAAGAGCCACAAGTGTACCGGCAGTGAGACGTGTTGACTGTTTCCAAGCTACTTTGGTACCGGAGCGTTCTGTGGAAAACGAGATGCGACATGCGGGCCCAGACTTTGTAAACAGGTATCCTTGAACGTGTACCTTCTCGATATAAGTGACTGGGTCGAGGGGTAAGAGGAATGGAACTGACCTGGGTATAGATGTAAAAATCGTTGTCATCCTCCTTCATAGTAGGGTCATACTTGAAACGGTTCACTGCTCGTCTCAGAAGCTCTGTGCCTTCAAAACGATTTAAAGTATATTGGAACTCCAAGTATGCGTTTTTATCGAAAGGGTTATCATTATTCGGATATGAAGGAAGAGGGGAGGATCGATAGTCATTAACTCCCCCGGTTGAGGAAACTCGGGAGTAACCTTCCAGTCCAGTGTTTCCGGGTCTGAGAGATTCTTATGCTGAACATGCTGCGTAATTATCTCCAACGGAGACAAGTCTCTCTGATCCTTGTAAATATCAGTATAAGTGAATAAGCTAAACGATGATCACTCTCACCTGATTCTGAGTAGCCATCTATGCTTTAAAATAGCAGGAGAATCGATGTGCCTGATGATGGGAAGGACGAGAATGGGAATGTAGCGAAGATGGTGCAAATAAGAAGAGAATAGCCGGGAGTAGCAATAGAAAGAGTGGACAATTCCTCGATCCAGCAGGTTGCTCAACAACTCAAGGCGGAAGGGAAGGAAGAAGGCAAGTCGGGGGATGGGATCTACCCTTGACAAAAGGCAGGTAAGGAAGGTGGATCTGACTGCCCAGTGCGATGGCAGATAAGTGAGGATGTTGCTGCCAGCTGCCTGCCAGCTGAGAATAGACGAGGTCGAGATTTGACAGCCTGTATGGGCAGTGTCAAGTCGATAGGTGTGATGAAAGCGGCCGGACCGAGAGATTAGCCGATGATATTGAGCCCCCTCGATCTTGGAATCAAGAGAAAAGTAATCAAAGTTGTGTGTTATTTGTTCTCTTACTCAGAGTATGCGTTGGTATTGTTGGAAGGTTGCAATTCCCTTTGAGATACTCAGAATGTAGAGTGGCCTGTGATGGATCTAAACGTCTCGTAGTGTTGACCGAGAGACTGAATTGCTCTTGGAACCGCTCTTAATGATTGTAAAGGTTGTTTGTGATTCTCGAACTCGTTGGTGCAATATCATAAGAACTCGTTGTGGACGGAAGTTGAGGATTGAGGAGAGCAGTATGACTTGAGGGCTGAGGAGTAGCGATTCGACCAACTGCATAAACACTTGAGAGCGATCAGACAAATAACTACCCACCCAATGTTGTTAGGATGAGTTTGCGATATTGCCTTGCGTAGTTGAGTCTGACTTGTTGCTCTTTAAGAAGATTATGGTTGTTCTATCAACTACCAAAGTTAGTCTATATTCCTAAGTCACTCCAGGACATTGCCCTCACTTCCTGGGGAATGCACTCACATACGTTCATTCAAAGTTGGTTTCTGGTAGAATTGTTCGTAGTTGTCAATGAAACGCTGTCGTTATTTCTGGTTTTGCAATATCGTAGTTTCAGGGGTATTTCGTCGCAACTCTTCATAACGAGTCCGCCTCAGCGTGTATGAAGAACAAAGGTTCATAGGAGTGTAGAGCTTGGTTTTGATCTTCTTTTGAGTAGAAAACAAAGAAATGCAAAGAAGAAGGAAGAAAGTCCCTGAGTGGTGCACACAGGTATGCTTGTTGACGTGAGATCGGGAAGTTGCAGAGTGTGTCACTTGGATTACTTTTGTTCTCTCTTACGCCCCTGCTTCTTCCTTCAGTAAAATGACAACAAAGCCCGTGCTCTGGAAGTATCTGCAAAGTGGCACTTTACATAATGTGTGTGTTCAAAGTATTGCAATGAAGTGTAGTCAGGGGTGTACGGGATCCTGCAGAGCACCAGGCGCCGCTCCCAATGAATTGTTTGAGCCACTGCAAAGTGATACTTGCAAGACGTTCTAGAAGACACGGAAGCAAATCTGCCAATTTTCTTTATGGAGTGCACAATCCAGATTTCATCAGGAACGCTGCATGTCTTGACATGATGTGTTAGATATTTTGTTCCGCCAGCTGCATAATCACTTGTCGATAAAGGATTTGGTGTTACTAAATTGCAAGCATCCGTGGCTAGATGCATATCTTTTCTTTTGAAGGATCAAGGTACAAGATAGCAACGCTCGTCATTTTTGTTAACCTTGCACACTACAAACCGCATGACTTCAACTGTGATCGCAAGTCCAAGTCCAGAACATAGCAAGCAAAGTGTAAAATGAGTAGAGTTGGTGATTCCGTTCCCCAAGGTTCCCTGTGTATCAGGCCCTATCTTCCAACTTCCATAGCAAACAATAGCATAACTCATGACACCATGTAATCGCATCTCTCTCTGTCACAGGTGCCAATGCACCACGGAACAACGTGTCAGCATATCGCTTTTGGAACCCATGATAACGATTCAACACACCAAAGCCCTTTTCCACCAGAAGATGCCCGCCGCATTTCTTTGGGCCCATTTCACCCAGTAAGATCGCCAACCCAAAACCAATTCTACACTCAAAATACCTTTGAGTGTGCGCAAACTCACACATAGATTAGACACAACGTCTCGTCGAGAGACACGGCCGACACCAAGCTCATTAGATTACAGCAAATCCTGCATGTTCCAACTCGAGACCATCTGGGAGGATGGGCCGTCCTTGCATGGGAAAAGGCCAGAAGAGAGGGTTTTCCATACTGTCCCCTGCCTTTTGCGCCGAAGCTGGCTGATCTGTTGCTGCCGCCATGAACGATCCGGAGCCCCATTGACACGTTACATCGCCCTCGCGCAAATTGGGTGAAAAGAAATTGAGACCTCCTGTGTGTGGCAACACCAGGCGATCGTACTCCTCCGCTGAGAGCTTATCGGCGTTATTTTCCACGTCGATATCCCACTTAGCGGCTAAATAACGTAAGATGTTAAGTGCCTGCTCGGCGAACTGGTGGCAAGGAGCCATTTCAGTCAGGTCCGAGATGCCCTGAGTGATAGATTCAGCCACGCGCGGATCAACTTTGACCGCCTCCTCCATATCAGCCTCGGTTGAGTTTGAACTGACAGACGTTGCTCCAATTGCCAAATGCATAATGGCCGATGTCAGAACGAAATAGGGTACGAATGATGGTGTTCGCCGCAATGTGTACAAAGAGGAGTAAGATCTCAATAGACCTTGGATTGCGTCGGCTGCCTGTGAGCAAACATCTCGAGGGGATACTTTTGACCCAATAATCCTCAGCTTGATTAAAGGTCGGAATAAAAGTAATATGGCAAAATGATAATACATGCTACATTGGTTAGTGTTTGGCTCAACAACGGCATGCATGTCAACACTCACTGCGCAAACAACACAGCTGGGGTGAAATTGTGCCCCAGTCGAAGAACCTCGGGTATGCGGTCATACCAGTTGAGATACTGCGTGTACATGCTCAGAAGCTCCCTCGCTGTCAGTGGTTTACCCGGAGAATGGAGGATATATAGCGACTGGTGTACGAGCTCGCTGAGTTCGCAAAAGCATTTGTATACAGATCGAACGTTGGATGGTTGTTGGCATGAACGTTGCAAGGGGGCCCCTGGCACAATTAGTAGAGGTCTTGAAGGGCTGGAAAGAGGAGACTCACCATCATCAGTATAAGGCACCCACAAAGACGCTTCGATGTCCCCTATGATCGCCGGCTTTGGAGGCAAATGAGGGAAAGAAGAGCATTGTGGTAGTGAGCCAGTAGCTAGAGACCACGCACTGTAAAGAAATTGTTAGAAAGATTCCATTCTAGGCATAAGGGAAACATACTGATCCAGTGCAAATGCTCCCCAGAAGGTAGCTGCTTGCACGGCAAGTTCGTCCTCATCCCCTTCGTCCATTATGCGGTGAAGTCCCATCTCAATGGCTAGTCGGATACTTTGGCCAGCGTAGTACCAACTTTCAGAATCTCGTCCACAACTAGCCTCACGGATCGACATTATCCCCAATGCTTGAATAGTTGTGAGGGTATGATGATCTGTCTCCTGAGCGAAAAGTCGCAATGCTTCTTTGAAAAAGTGGTCTCCAGATGTGTACGGGTCATTGGGGTTGGCACGAGACATGGGCTGTGTCGAGAAACGGCATCCCAAAGCAAGGAGAGCGTTGACTAGTATTGGTGAACAATATCGATTTCGTGCATCCCGAAAATCTTGTAGAAAGTGCTCTTTGCTTAAGGACGCAAAGGTCGGGTATTCCCAGCAGAAATACAACGCCAAGAGGTGTTGAACAAGACTGCTATCGCTAGTAACGACGGTCCATGTTGCAGCAGACTTTCGAAGCTCCGGTTCATTGAGGGGAGACAGAATTTTCTCGACGCCACGGAGTCGTGGAAGTCCGTCTGAAATTTGTTCTGGGGGCATTCCTTCCGCCCAAGACCCGGCTCGATTATGTAGCGTCCAATTCATAATATCAGGGTGTGAGTTACTCCTCGTCGAACCGGTCTGGCTATGAAAGGAAGAGTGCCATGGACTTTGCTGGCCCATCTCACCCCTCACAGGCTGCTGCGGTACCTGGTTCACACCGAGACTCATGGCTGCCAATGTCCCTAATCCTCCTCCAGGATAAGCCGGGACAGGTCCCATCGTGGGTCCCTCAGGCCGGTTGGAATATGACGAGATCTGGCCACCTCCAGGGTGTGATGCGCTTGCAAGCCATTCCGAAATAGTGTCAATGGATTGACCACCTCGGATGCGCCTCAAGACCTCTTCCCAAAGCTCTGGTCGCACAAGCGCAGCAAATACTTGGTCACTAGAGCGCTGCTTTTGGCGAAGAGTTTCGATTTCGGTGCGTAGGTTCTCCTTCGATTGGCGCACGGGAATCTCGTATACACATTCGACATCCTTCTGCGCTCTACAGCGCCCGCATGGCTTTTTACCATCACACTGTTGCACACGTATTGTTAGTAAGGAAGAGAATCAAAGCTGTAGACAGTATGGAGAATGGACTGGAAATATCGAATAGTCGGGTAAGTCCATTCATTACAGACTGGCGAATATGCCTCGTGGTCGCGCCAGGATACTCAGGAGAACTGGACGATGAACAAGCTGACCACACAATTCGAGCCACCATGAAGCAACATAACGCGGGTGAATCTGCTACGTACCTTTGCGCGCTTCTTGCGGCATTCTGTGCACGCATTGGGCGTCACGACACCCAACCCTCGGCGGCGTTTCGAGTTCTGCGAATTGGCGGCATTGGTGGGAGGTCCAGAGGCAATCGAGGTCGTGGTGGAAGACTGAACGGAGGTGGGGGTTGGGTTCCCTTGTGAAGAAGCTCCTCCAACTTGCGCAGAAGTTCCTTGCGGTGTGTGCTCAGCGCTGGGCTGCCGCTGACTGGTACTATCTGAATAATCGTTGTCGATCTCCATCTCTTGGTCCATGGCCTTACTGCAAGGCTATCGCAAAGTTGTAAGAAAAGTGGTGCGGTAAAGAAACGTTCGTGGTTATCGTGAATGTAAAACCCGGCGTCCGTCGTGAAGCTTGATGAGCTCCTACCTTCAGCTCAGAGAGCTTCGGGTGGGATGGAGTCTTGGAGGGGCGACGGCGGTGGACACGGCGCAGTCTGACATGCTGCGAGGGAATTCGCGATGGGGTAAATCAAAAGTCAAAGACTTGGGTTTGAAGCTCAAACTCTCGTTTTGCGTCTCTGCACGTCACCGCAGTTGTGTTGGTGGTCTCGGCGCCAAAACCGAAGATGGCTTAGGCTGCTGGTACCTATATGGCTTATGCTTTCGCGTCAGGCCTAGTAGCGGGGGGAATGCGATGCGGAGACAAGACGTCGAAAAAGTTGAAGCTCTCACAATTGAGTGGAAATCTGTTTAGCGAGGTATCGAGGAGGAGTCGTTAATTGATGCCAGGTAATAATAGCAGGAGTTGCGCGGTTGCCAATCTGACTAGCACAGAGCTACCTAGGTATCGAGATGCAATTGGGCTAGAGGTAGCTTGCGATTGAGAGAAGTTGAGTCCACTCAATCGTCGATAGCGCCGGTAATAAAAATCACAATGTTGGCTAGGTGTGGTCCATGCACGGCGCGGAAACTGGAATTCTGTCTCACGCCTCGTGGAGACAACGGCAATGCCCTGTGAAGTACCTAGATGTGTGCCGGTAGAAAGTGCCAAGCTCGAAATTGATGATGTGGTGTGAGAACGACGAGCTCGCCTTGCCTGAGAAGGAAGATGCACGCGATCTCTCGTGGAGGGCATCGTTCCACTTCTGACAGGTCAAAAAAGACGAGCTTTATCTCTTCCTTGCACAAGCGTTCTTGTCTTTGTAATCCAAGGCACCGGCTAGACTAAGGTAGCCGCTAACTTCCATCGTGCGGCGGCAGTAGGAGTTCCATTCGCAGACAACCAGACGCAGACGAGGAACGGCGAAATACTTCAAACTCGAGGTCAGGACGTACCCTAGGTGGACATCTAATTCGTTCAGCGAACGGCCACAATACTTTGGAGGCGTTGATAGGCGCACATTATGTTTTGCCTCTCCATCGCCATATTCCGATCGCGAATCATGTCGTTTTGACGGTTGAGTTGTCTTAGACATGCTAATTTTGCCCGTAGCTGAGATTTGCACATTTCTTGGCACAAAAGAAAACCAAGGAATCCGATGAGTGCGCTGTAGCTGTCCATCTAGTGGTCAAAGGTTTGACAGTAGACTTTTCTAACTTGATGAAAGATAATGAATATTACTAGCTTTTAGAATAAGCATTTTCAACTCGTTAGTTTCGCGCGTCCTCCTTGCCTCCAAAGCCTGATTCAGTTCACATTCTAGATATCGGTCACCCTCGCGGTTCAATTGGATCGAAGGTGGAGCGTTCCAGACTTGCGTGCTTCCTTGCATAGGTACTTGGCATCTCCCTTGAACCCTCTCACATCTCATCAATGGCTTGGCTTCAACATTATTAGAACTGATCTTCGGAGTGCCATAGGCTGAAAAGTCGATCTCCATCAACAAGCCGTAGTTCCAGTCAATAGGAGCGCTGCCAGCATCAAAGAAAGTTTCCTGCCCCTGTGGAAATGATGTCAGATATGTCAATTACCTGATTAGGTACTAAGGTACTCCAGAGTATGATCTGCTTTGATCTTCAGACGTATTCTTCTGTTGACAGTAAAGATTCTGAGCACATGCCAAGAGAATAAATCAACTCTCATGTTGATAAACAATATTAATTAAATCATCTCGAGCTTACAGAATTTACGACCGATTTCCATCAATCCAGTCTTTCCTAGCAGCCCACCTACTAAAGTTGTTACAGTATCTTCCAGGTACCTTGGTCACAGTGTTAATTAAGACCGGGCATGAAGCGTGAGGAGTTAATGAGCCTCCAGCTTCTAGCCTTACCATGCCCCACACTAGACACTACGTCATTAGAATGTGACAACGCTTAACCGTTTAGACCACTTCAGCTAAGATCACGATGTTCGGCCACACTGCAAGGCTGCACCATGACACCAATCATAATGTGTCTAGCAATACTCCTTATTCAAATGTGAATCTTCTTTTATTACAAAGGACAATGAAAACATTACTGTTCTCTGACAAAGGAGGCAGGACACTGCCATGTATAATTGTTGACGATATTGCTCCAACGTCCATCCCAATGATTCCATGCCATAACCTGGTTATCCAAATATCACCCAATCACACGCCCCGTGTGTATGCGCCCAGTTACTATGCATCCCTGTTATACAGTCCTATTTCTGAACTGCCCAAAGAAATGTCCATATGCCCTCAATCTCCATTATTCACTCATGCAAATGGCTCACGTTTTCCTTTACTCGGACTTCGGTTGTACTTGATGGGACTACGCCCTCGGTCTCCTTTGCTAGGGCTTCGACGACTCGAAGGAGTGTAAGGTGGCGGAAGAAGCGTCTTCATCTTGGGTGGTGTGTTGTCTGTGTCTGTGCCATCATCGAGTATCATGTGACGCTTCAACCTGGGTGTCTGTACCGGAACCCACATGAATCCAGGGCCGTTCTCTGGAACCATGGCTGAATCGCGGGATGAGACTGCAGGTTGCGACGGAATAGGTGCCGCTGGCTTGTTGCTGGCATGACTGCCAAGGAAAAAGTTGTTCGCAAAAGCACAAAAGATAAGTACAGCGAAGAAAAAACCCTGCTAGTTGTTAGCTGTGCGATCATAGGTATGTCCTCAGGGAAACTTACCCAGGCTTTGAGATTCATGGCATCAGCAAACTCATTGATGATTTCTGCTATCTGCTTGGCAGTCACTTTGACCCTCATGATGGCTTCAGGGTTCTGTGTCATGCACTCGGACCACTGGTTGCACATGTCGTTGAGTGCAGGGGGGCGGTTCTGGTTGGCGCACCCATTCTCGGTGAATCGATTTTGACACTCTGTAATCCTACCCATGATCTCAAATCGTGCCGTCTGGTTTGCATTGGCAATATCCGTTTTGACAGTGCTTACGACGGACCAGCCGAGGTAAACAAAGACTGATACAATAAGAAAATTGACAATTAACTTGACCCATCGATATAGGTTATCAGGAGCGTTAGGGTGCTCATCCAGTATATGGAACAAAGAACTAATGAGTCCCTTGGGTGATTCCTTGGGCATTCTCTTGCTACGTGACCGTCGCGGGGCGATACTATCGCCTGAGTCGGAATCCGACTCTGTCCACCGGTGTCGGACTATGCTGCTGACATCTCTATCAAGATTGTGCCTCTTTCGTTTGCGCATAAGCTCAGCGACGGAGAGTTCCCGGGACGCTCGAATTTCGCCTCGGCCTGGTGTATGCTTTTTAGACGAGAAAGGAACCTTGTTGTACCGGTACGACTTGTCGACCTTTGAGGGGCTTGTCATTCCGCTCATATTGACGTCGCTCATACGATCCGCTTCAGGGGTATCGTTCGGGAACTCGGATGCCTCTGTCGGTGCAGGGCTGTCTTCTGCACCGGAGGCTTCTGACAGTACGAAATCGTCAAACGGACGTCGCGGTGTTGTAAAAGCAGGGTTTCGAAATGGAGGCGCAGCAGCTTTGGAAGATACTTGAGGAGTAAAGAAGGATGACTGAGGCGGTTGTGTTTTTGAAGGGGTTCCTAGATTTGCAAAGGGGTTTGGTCGAAGGCTTGGTTTCGAAGGAGAGGCGAAGCCTACAAACCAACAACGAGTTAGCTATTTATGGCCCGCCATCGACATGCGACACGTATACTTCAGGGAACGACAAAGGATTACTTACCAGTCTGTGAGTTACTTTTGGCTGCATGTGTAAAAGGACTTGTGGGATCAAAAGGGCCACTGTCCTGGTATTCCCAGTCCATGGGTCCTTCGTAAGTTCGACGATCCATAATCGATTGATAGCTATTGAGTAGCTCGAATAATTACAGTGTAAGGATCCCCAAGATGGGAGGAAGTCGGTTTTGACGTCCAGACGTCTCTTGTGAATGAAAGCAGCTGCCAACCGGATTCATCAATTATCAATCCCTGGCAACCAAAAACGTTGAAGTAAACAAAGGTGCGGGTCACCTGCCTGAGGCGGAAACGGAGCTATACGATTATGTCAGCAGCAGGGGTCGCGCCTCGCACCTGTGGCGGCTCTAGCCAGACAAAGAAAGTTGAAGGTTTGCGCATTCTTAACTTTCGGTGATCAAAACATCTATCAACTGTTCACCAGCAAATTCCTAACGAAAGGTTCATACAACACTACACAGGCGCATCGGTTTCGGGAATTCGACGACTCATACCAAATTGTCGGTGCAATCTAACGCGATCGACAACGCGACACCATGTCCGAAAGGGATTCCCCCATTGGCGAGCACGCCAACGAGCCTGTCAACGATGGACAGGAGCAAGAGTATGATGATGCTCTTGCCGCCGCCGACTCTGACCGTGACTCAGATGCGCTGTCCGAAGTAGACGAGGATCAGTTTGAGGATTACGACCCCGAAACCGCCAACATCGAAGATCGTCCAGTCGATATTGACGAAGACGTTGCTCGCACACTGAAGGCCACCAAACGAAAACGCGCAGAAGGAGAAGCCCCAAAGAAGCCACGGGAAGGCCGTCGAGATAAGAAGCGTCGAGATCGAGATGATGATGTTGAAATGGACGATGCGGACGATGGTGGTAAAAAGTCACGACGAGCAAGACGCGCCGCCGGCGATGGAGAGCGACGTCCTCGGCCCAAGGCTACTAGCCCAGAACCCGAGCGGGAGGAGCATCTATCACCGGAGGAAAAGCGAAAGCGTGCTATTGATCGAGCTCTTGATGCAGCGATCAAGAAGCCAAGCGGTCCCAAGCGCAGGAAGAAGGATGAGATTGTATGTACTTTCGTTTGCATATCCGAAGTTTGTTACTAACCCGCTCTTCGCAGGATCTGGAGGACGAGATCGACGATTTGCTGGCTGATCTCAAGGTGCAGATGGAACAGGCATGCCAGGCTGACAATCAGGCTCGCGAGGCTGGACAGCCCGCTCTTCACAAGCTGAAGCTGCTCCCTGAGGTCACTGCGATCCTGAACCGAAACAACGTCCAGCATGCTGTGCTGGATCCGGATACGAACTTCTTGCAACATGTGAAGTTCTTCTTGGAACCTTTGAACGACGGATCCCTCCCAGCGTACAACATTCAGCGTGACATTTTCAATGCTCTTGCCAAGATGAACATTGAGAAGGAGTCACTTCTCAGCAGTGGTATCGGAAGGGTGGTTATCTTTTATACCCAGAGTAAGAGGCCCGAGCCCAGTATCAAGAGAGTTGCCCATCGACTTCTCAGAGATTGGAGTCGACCCATTCTGAACCGAACCGACGATTATAAGAAGCGACAAATTGAGACTCGTGACTACGATTATGAGTATGTATCATATCACCTCTATCACACCTGTATACTAACTGTAATTCAGCGCTGCCAAGATGGCACAACGCCAAAAGGCAAACTCGCAATTCACTCTTTCCCAGCGTCCTGCGGCCAATGCCAAAGATGCTGAGCGTGAGCGTCTCCTTGCCCCCTCGCGAGGCAACAACTCGGCACGTATGGTCAACCTGCCTTCGAGCTACACTGTTGCTCCCCAGAGCACCTTCATGGGAACCTCAAACTCCAACCATCGCCCTCTTGGTGCTGGTGGCATGGAAGCCTTCCGCAAGATGACCCAGAAGAACAAGAAGCGAGCTGCTTAAAAGTGCTAACTGAAACTTGTTACTTGAATCTCATTCCGGGAACTTACCCTATCTCGGCGAGCATACCGGTTGTAAGCTATTAGTTGATATCATAGTAGATGGTTGTTGCAGGTGGATTCTGGGTTTGGCGTTCGAGGCGTATGCATAACAGGCTTGAAGACATTAAAACCGATGCCCTTATGACGGGCTAATGCAAAATGCTTTTTACGTATCATACTCCGTGACTCTTAAGGGTGATGTGAACTTGGTTTGTCACATGTTCTTGAGGCTCCTCATAACATGAGTGATCAAACCGCCACGTGCCACTCCTGATGCGTGCGCTTAACATCCATGTGAAGAGAAAAGGATGAAAATAGCTGATACAGTCCTCGTTCTAGAGAAACTTGTCAAATACTTAGACAGCATGGCCAAAGACTAAGTAGATTTGTCGGTTGGCTCCTTGTGAAAGTACTATATCGACGTCCGCTGTTATGTATAATACGTACAAAACTCTGACAATGAGCGAAGTAGAGATATATATAATAATACATGTATTTAGAATGAATAATCCTTAAAATAAATAAGCTTTAAAATGTTCCATTTATGATACTGTGTAAAGATTATATCAGATTATATAAAATAAGAAAGTCAATCATAATTTATAACATCTTTTACACACCTATTATACCCTGACTTCAACCTGAAGCCTCATAGAGCTCTCTTATAGCATGCCTGTGTTGATGCAAAATGTTGAACAATTTCGATAATTTTACTCATGTCGAAAAAAAAACCACCACAGCTTGATATGAGCGTTGAGTTCCAGATCCACATTATCCATCGTACGACGAAGCACCATCCTAGAAACCATAAGATGTGGTTTCATGACTAGACTCTCGGGAAGTGTTCCTTGGTAAGTCGCCGGAACGGTGACGTCAGATCGGGTATCCAAGCCCAAAGATTCCCGTAGTGGGAGAGGTTGGAGTTGGGAAAATGCACTGTGTGCTTGAGCACATTGGATGTTGGTGTTATCAAATCAAAGGAGAGGCCAGTATTGGAGAAACGTGTGCGTAAACTGTAGTCATATCACGATTGCATATTAGTGAACCAGCTTCATGTCTATAACTGCAATTAAATGATTGTACGGACTTAACTTATAAAACTTGCCGCATCCTTGCAGAAGTCACTCCAGAGGGCCCTGTCAAGGTTATGAAAGTACCCCACGTCCATAAAGCATTGACAAGGTCATCTACGGATAGAAACGGCGTCAATCACTTAAAGTCTACGAAGTAGACGATCAGTTAGTGCTGCTCGTAGGGTATTATTTCTCACTACCTACGGAGTCCTAACATCTTAGGTAGAGAGACTCAAAATGCCGCTAGCTATTCGTCCAAGGTTTCACGTATCAATTCTGATGTTCTCGGGCACAGGGGTGGTAGACAAGAGATCAAGTTTCTTCAGCGGGTGCTAGAATGAGCTTCGTCTAGTGCATCGTCATTATCTTGTCAACGGAACATTGTGTTGCTTCAGGGTCGGCCATGAACCGCAATATCCATCTGCACGCACCCTGCTATTGTATAATGCAATACGGAGTACATGGATGTGATATATGGACCTCAACAATACTATATGCCTTGTCTTCATCTGTATTATTAGTGCGTTTGGATGAAATCTATATCTCGAGCAAAAATTGCGCCTGCACTTTGACATTGAAGCCATTGCAAAATTCTGTCGGCTCGTCTGTACTGTACCTTCTCCTGCAAGAATCTCTCACCTACCTTAGCACCTACCTTGCCTTCCCATCAACCCGGACCCTGGCTTGTCTGATCTCTTCTGCCCCTCCTCGTCTGAATCTTATTATTTTCTTCTTTCTTCTTCATTCTCTCGATTCTCAAGACACCTCCATACCTATAGTACCAAACAGCCACTTCAGGACTCCGTCGCAAACCATACGTTACTCAATCAATCAGATTACACCCAATTATCCGTACTACACAGTCACTAGTTCGCACCGACGCCAGTTCAACGGCCCAATTTACTGTGCTTGATTGATCCTGGTTAGATTGCGCCGCCACTGCGCAACATCTTTGGGTCGACTTGCAAAGATCTACGCCACTACCGCAATTGCTGCCATACTCATCTCCCCAACCATCTCCTAAAACTCTCCGGCACCTCTGAACTCTTTGGATATTTTTATATTCACCATTGCGAAAGAGACGAAACCCGAGTTCTCTGCGACCGCCTTCGATCGAGCACTTACAAGCACCCCTCTTCCCCCACGTCACATCGATATCTTACCGACGCCTGAAGAAACCCGACGCTTGTCGCATCCTCCGTTACGATAAACTGTTGAACGAATTTACAACCCAGACCATTGACGACTTGGCAATATACCCGCCAGATTATCCTAAATCTGTTTAGAATATAGACTGTACTGTTGCGCGCAGGCAGAATTCACGAAACAAGCACGATGAACGGCACACAATCTCCCGATCCTCAGAAGGCCTCAAACACCAACACCAACGGATCCAACAGCAACAATAGCAGTCTCGCGGCCAAGAAGCGCAAGAAGGACCTCAAGCCTATCATCACCATGGAAGGTGCCAAAGAGCCAGCTGGGTATGTATAAGACTGTTTCCTTGTTTCCTTGTTTCTTTGCTCTCGTCGCATTACGCTTTGCCTACAATTGATCCACCTTGACTTCTTCTTTTTGCCTGTCATCTTTTTATTGCAACCCAGTCTGCCTACAAAGCATTTTTCCCTTAATCCTCATGGCTGCGGTTCATTTGCTCGTTTGTGTTGAGACTACTGGTTCATGGCTTGCTTGCAGTATCCAAATCTTCAAGTCTGGTTGATTTCCCACGGATAGCGACGATGTTAGATCTTCGTGCGTGCCAATATTTGTTGATTGCTCCTGGACACACAACACAACATCATATGCGGCTGCGGATTGGAAACATGATCCAACCTTTCTGTGTCTCTTGATCGGTGGCGTTCGATGGCGGTTTCAAACAAAAATCAAACCCCATTCCTTCCAGATATCCAAGGGCTTCTCAGCGACGTTTGGCGCGGTATCACATCACCCTACACAAAACAGCGAGGGTGAAGCAGATTGAAACAAGTGTGGACACTGCTTGTTGTGGCTCTGCCCACCTCTGTTCTGGAGCTTAAGGACCCATGTGCTTGGGCCTTGATAGGAGGACAAGACCCCATAAGTCTTGGGCATTCACCAACCTTGAATCACTCGATCGATCACTGGGTCGTCTGTACCTGATTTTGGCCTGCTGCCCTGGTAGTGGCGCATTCAGTAATGCGGTCACTTGCCCGTGGCACATCCGGATGTGCCTGGAGCTTCTGTTGGCTGACGGGGATGGAAGAGGATGAGAATGTGATGGTGATGGTATTGAAGGTTGTGTTCATGGCTGTCTGATCTATTACCACCTGACAGAGGTGTCTGTCCTCAGCCATCACTCTACATTCTGACTTCACGTTCCTTGCCTTGGACGGCTCTTGGCAAGCTGGATAATTGAGCCTTGGGTTCTTCAAAGACCCTTTATTCGTCGGGCGGGACGCTCCGCATTGCGCCGCGTGCCAGCCATCCCATGGTCTTTGGCAGGGCCCTAGAATACAGGAAGCCAAGCGACTGCAGATCCGCAAAGACGCTGAGCCCAAGAGTAAAAGAAAAAGAGAAACAAATCAAAGCCAAAGACAAGGCACGCCCCCGAGCCCAGTCGGCCTCTAATCTCCAATAAATCTCCCTCGACTTGGCCTTGCCTGTTTATATATTATTTTGTCTTTTCGTCTGGTCTCCCGCCCCGAGTTGTTCTTTACTTCACGTTGCAATCCAACCACAACCGTTGCAGACGCCAAACATACCTCTTTGTCATCTTCGTCATTTTGGCCAGATCCTTGTTCTGCATCTCGTCTTTCGTCCCTCCCCGCTCATAACCCGCCACGCCACTCACCGGCTTATCTGTCGCGTTCTGCTTCCTCCATTGAAAGTATTTGTTTGCTGTTTGATCAACTTGGGCGTGTGCTCTTGAAGTCAAAGAGCAAAAGGGGACCAAGAAGCTTAACACAACGCCCAACTTGTTCAGCGCAAGCTGCGTCATGTGAAGACACCATGAGCTTTCTCAAATCAAGGTTACACTTCCCTGTCCCATTTATGTTTTGTCGGTTGGAGTTTGATGTTAGTGCCCATGCTCGGCCGCTTGGCTACTGGAAGTTCAGAGTATGAGGCTTATTGTGCTATATGCGTGGCAATCGCGCCGACTTAATGCCTTGACTCGTCGCTGTTATCATCGAGGATGATGTTTTGATGCTTCCCCGCCATTTCACCACACCCAAGCCCAATCCGGCAAAGGTCCCCCACCACGCGCAAGGCCATCAGCTCTTTCGCCGCCGTCGCTCTCCCACCAAATCTTGCGACCGTGGGTGTTTGATCCGATTGCATTGGCTCCGCCTCAATTCTTCTTCATCATCTACACTTCGTTTACGCGCGCTGATTTTTGCCGCATCTCACGATATCTTTTGAACCAACACTGACCTTGTTTTTCCTGCTCTAGAACCCATCAACTTTCAGCCATGGCCCACTCCCCCTCATCCTCGTCCGTCGAAGACGCCGCCGAAAATACTGCAGATGAGGAGGATTCTGAGGATTACTGCAAAGGTGGTTACCACCCAGTACAAGTCGGAGAGAAGTTCAAGGATGGAAAATACACCGTTGTTCGCAAGCTTGGATGGGGTCATTTCTCAACCGTCTGGCTGTCCCGCGATAACACCAACAGCAAGCACGTCGCCCTCAAGGTCGTCCGTTCCGCTGCCCACTACACCGAGACCGCCATCGACGAGATCAAACTCCTCAATAAGATTGTTCAGGCCAAGCCTGATCACCCCGGTCGCAAGCATGTCGTGAGTCTTTTGGACTCGTTTGAGCACAAGGGACCCCACGGCACCCACGTATGTATGGTTTTCGAGGTCCTTGGAGAGAACTTGCTTGGCCTCATCAAGCGCTGGAATCATCGCGGCATTCCTATGCCCCTTGTCAAACAAATCACAAAGCAGGTTCTTCTAGGCCTCGACTACCTTCATCGCGAATGCGGCATCATCCACACCGACCTCAAACCAGAAAATGTTCTTATCGAGATTGGAGACGTCGAGCAGATTGTCAAGCGCGTTGTCAAGCCCGAGGCTGCTGAGAAGGAGAACAATCGTAACGGACGGCGGCGTCGTAGGACCCTCATCACCGGCAGTCAACCGCTCCCATCTCCCCTCAATACTAGCTTCAACCAAAACAATCTTTTCCCCTCACCGAACCCCCACTCCAGTCTTGCTGGTGTTTTGAATGAAGGTAAGATGGCTGAAGAATATTCGCATCGTCGTTCATTCTGCATGAAAAAAATATACTAATACGCTTCCGTAAATAGGCAGGTCCTCAAAAGAGGCATCCCCTAAGCCATCCGATGACGCTCAAAAGCAACGAGAAAAGTCTGCGTAAGTCACCCACAACTTCACTCAGGATTTTTCCCCTGGCGCTAACGATGTTCTTGAAGCGATCTTCTCAGCCGTGAAGTCTCGGGCATTTCTCTTGATAAATCCAACTCTCCCTCTGCTTCAACAGGCGAGAAGCGCAAGGCGGAAGATGCGCACGCTTTTGACGTTATCAGCGTCAAGATTGCAGATCTAGGCAACGCTTGCTGGGTCAACCATCACTTCACCAACGACATTCAGACAAGACAATACAGATCACCCGAGGTGATTTTGGGCTCTAAATGGGGCGCCAGTACTGATGTGTGGAGTATGGCGGCTATGGTATGAACCCTGAACTCTGACAAAGTCAATATTGCCATCGATCGAACGTCACTAACCATTTCCGTTTATAGGTGTTTGAGCTCATCACAGGTGATTATTTGTTTGATCCTCAGTCAGGCACCAAGTATGGCAAGGACGACGATCACATTGCCCAAATTATCGAACTTCTTGGGCCATTCCCCAAATCTCTATGCCTCAGTGGCAAGTGGAGTCAGGAAATCTTCAATCGTAAAGGGGAGTTGCGAAACATTCATCGTCTGCGGCATTGGGCTCTACCCGATGTCCTACGGGAGAAGTACCACTTTAAGGAGGATGAAGCAAAGCGTATTGCAGACTTCTTAACTCCAATGTTAGAGTTGATACCTGATAAAAGAGCCAATGCTGGTGGTATGGCCGGTCACAACTGGTTGGAGGATACACCCGGCATGAAGGGACTGAAGATCGAGGGCCTGGAGGTTGGTGGCCGTGGTGAAGGCATCGACGGCTGGGCAACGGAGGTGAGGAAGAGATAAAGAGATTATAGACGCTTTGGGCATGTCGAGTACACACAAGCAAACGAACCAGAGTCGACAGTCCAGGGCATCCGCAACATGTGGACGGCTGGCCTTTTTTTTGTTTCATGATCCACACGACTTGCGGTGTTACACTTGTGCATCTATCTGGGACACGGCATCTATCAGGGGAGCCGCATGATGTCACCTCTTGGACAGGCAAAGACGTACTGTATGTTCAATGTCTCGGCTTACCTTGGTCTATGACATGATGAATCTTGGGATACACCTGTTAGGCTTATAGCATTATGATATGGAAGTCTTAACAGCAGCGTTGTTGGAATTAGCCAGAAGAACCCCATAGCCGAAAATGATAGAC
Source organism: Fusarium avenaceum (assembly GCA_025948275.1). Lineage (NCBI taxonomy): Eukaryota > Fungi > Ascomycota > Sordariomycetes > Hypocreales > Nectriaceae > Fusarium > Fusarium avenaceum. The sequence goes on from CP109669.1 coordinate 858,523, forward strand.
TTGATGTTTTACAGCGACATGATTTGGAGTCTAACATGGTGATAGTCGACAGGAAATGTGGTGTTCCTCGTGAAGAGTATCAATTGTCGAATAGCTTGCTGGGAATAAGCCACCTCAGGGTCAGGTTTGTTAAACATTCTACAACTCATCCGAGGTATATTTACAGGTATTGGATCAGTTAGAGGTAAGATAGGTTGGGAGAACGATTAGAGGGTCGACTTACTTGTTTTGTTGTAGCTTACAACCATACGCTCATGCTAATGTTCAAACGTCTTCCTTGCTCAGGCTCGACGCTTAAATTCAGCTCAAAGTCAAAGTCGGCACGGGTAAAATGAGGCGACAACTTGATTCCTACCTCAAGTCTTGATATAAGGAGATGCGACTACCGAAGCAGAAGTTCACTTCATAGATGTGGTGTTGGTTCAGGGTAAGCAGCTCCAACACATTGTATTATACATGACCCCAAACTCATATCCCATTTCCATATTCAGTCAACACCATGATGCTCGTATAGAATTACATAGTAGATTTAACTCATTGCTTGGCTTTGCGACTGCGCTTTTTGACACCTGCCGCTGGGCCATCATTGTCCACATTCGTCGCCGGGGAGCTTACATCGACCATGGGAGGTTCACTATCTTCGCTGGCGAAGTGCTCGTGGGCACTATCCGAATCAGTATCAGCATCTTTGGAAGTTCCAAGAACCTCGTTCATGATGCGCTTTCCCTCGTCAATCTCTCCATTGAGAGCACCGCAGGACATGCACTTCCACTTTCCAACCTCGACCAGCGACTTAGTTCCTGGAGGAGCTTGGCCATTGACAAGGCGACAGGAGTGACATATAAGGATGATCCGATTCTTGGGCGCAGTTTCGTCCTCGCCAAGAAGCACGTCAAAGATACGGTCGTACCAGTGGGTTTCGTTGACACCGTTCGAATAGGAGGAGTAACCGGTAGGAGCAGGCGGTGGAGGAGGATAAGGTTGGGGAGTTCCAGGGACAAATGAGGGCGCAAAAGGCCCAGAGAATTCTGCGTTGGGAGCGAACTCGGCACTGGGTTCCAAAGGATTCGAGGCTGGCGCAGGGCTATGAGCACGCTGGATGTTGGCGGTAGGAGGAGGGGGCATTCGGGTTCGGCCGGGCACTTCTTGCGCTGGAGCATTATGCTGCTGCTTGTTGGGTGTCTTGTCGGCGTTGTGCTCGCCTTGCTTCTTGCCCTTGCCGTCAGCCCCACCGTACTTCTCGATCAGCTCCAACGTAGAGTCGTATTTGGTGGCATCCTTGAGTTTCTGGATAGTCTTCGCACGCTCTTGTTGATGGACTTTGAGACGAGCGGTAAGACTTTCGACGCGAAAGTTGTAGTATGTAGCAAGGGTCGTGCGCGTTACGTAGATACTAACATGATATTGTCAGCGCGCGAGTCGCATGGCTGGCGATTCAGGGATGACTTACAGTATCGGACCGCCAGTTAGGCCACCCCATTCAAAAGCTCCGAGATTGTCATATCCGACAACAAGGAGGAGGACGATCGCATAGACAAGATACGCAAAGCTGAGGTAGAGTGTCCATATGACACGAGCTCGGCGGGAGCTGGCGCGAACTTTGTCAAGGGAAGCTTGAGTATCGGTGATCTTGGTCGAAAGCGTGGAAAGAGTCTTTTCGAAGGAGGCCGTGGAGGAGGTCTCGCCCTACAGATTGCATGTTAGCTTTCTGTTCCAAATAAGGCATACAGTAATGGAAGCTCACCTTCCAGGGCCAAAAGGCCACCATTTTGATCAACAGTACAGTGGGGGAAGGGGGGGCTTAGAAGAATACAAATATGAGACGACAGAAGGAAACTAGAGAGGAAGGGAGAGTATGCCCAAAGTATGGGCGAAAAAGCCAAGGTATGAATAAAAGTTGGAGAATTGAAGGATAGACAGAAGATGTGATGTAAGGGAATGGTATAAAGGTGAAGCTGTAAGGAAGTGCAAGGTGTGACCTCATGCAGCTCAGCTCAGGTGGGCAGCCTACCTAAACTCAGGCAGGGATGGAGAAGGAGCCTCTGCGGGCTCCACTGTTACCAAAAATGGAATTGAACGCTCTAATTGAGGCTCTCTTTGACAGACTGCCTGCACAAGAGGAGGGCATACAACCATACCTAGATGCCCCTGAGGAAGTGTCTGAGAGAGTCTTCCCTCATACCTATCTCCCTTGGTATAGAGTTTGGTTAATAAAAATAGAGCGTTATCTTCTAGCATTTCCTCATATCATATTCGAACCTTGGGCTAAGATGCATCACGTCCAAAAGATCTTCTATCATACTTAGGTATTCTGAGCACAACTTGACGATCTTAAGGCGATACGTGATTTTGTATTGTTCCTTCTTATTAGACAGCAAGTTACAAATCTTGTCAGTGACGTTGCTAATTCGAATTGCATTAATCTGAACCCTACAAGTAAAGCACGTAAAAGCTCATATATTCTAGTTTTATGTTATAAGATCACACTAAACAAGTTTACAGAAATCGTCGCATTACCCTGATGTCTATACAAATTATAGGAGTTCATTTGAAGTGTCTAAAGCTGATTTACATGGACACGTGGAACATATACCTGAGCCACAGTTGAAGCCACAACCCTTCCCCGGAAATTTAGGCGGATCCCCCATGGCAAGTGCTGTAACTGCCCATCGAGACCCTGCAACTCCTTTCATCAGCTCTACTATCAACAATCTGGCACCATCATGAGGGCATTTTGTTGAGTTGCTTACTTTCTCCACACTATCCTTTTGCATTTTCATTTGTAACTTTGTAAATTCTGCCTAAGGATTTTCTACAGTTTTCTTCAATTGCGCGCGTCCCTTGGTCCCTCAAGACGTTGGTCTTTGACCCAAGGGCGCCATCATGTTCCAAGTCAGTTCTGTCGTGATGACGATCTACGCTCGCGCCATATTGGACAACAACTTACATCCCTTTAGCGATTGAAAGGCGCAATCGATAGGACTATTGCTGAGGAACAAGCCCGTCAGCAAACAACTACGCCGTCGAGAACTCCGTCCAGAGCTGCCTCGACGTCGCGCAAAGGTGACGGTACTCCAGGCCAGCGCGCAAAGTCCAGGAAGCAAGCTTCAGATACAGGCGACGCCCCGAACCCCGACCCTGCCGTTTTCGAAGCCGCTTTCGTGATCGACGATAGCGATGAACCGAGCCGAGCTACGACACCATTGCCCCCAGGTGCAGCCGATGAGACAAAGGCTGATGATGCTACCGATCGGAATCAAGCATCGGACGAGAAGAGTCTAGAGACCCAGGGTACCAAAGATGAGTCTGGTTCAGGAAAGAGCCAAGATGGTACAACTGCTGCTCCCGCGACTAAGCCAGAGGCGACGAAGCCCAAGGAGTTGAGCCCTGAGATTCGCCAGAAGTTACGCAAGCTAGAGAAGCTGGAGGCCACCTACCCCGGTAAAACAAAGCCTTTGAGGACATATGCAAGAACAAATGGGCTAATTTGTGCGTACAGAACTACTTCGATCCTACCGTGTTGCTCATAGGCGCGCTACGGCAATTGAGCCATTCGAGAAAGCCCTCAGAGAAAACACCCCATTGACTTCAATCAGCGATCCGGAAGCCCTTGTCGAGTACCTCAACCAGCTGAACCTACGAAGTGACATGGTGATGCAGGAGCTCAAGAAAGTGTCTACAGACAAGGATGAGGTCCAGAAAAAGCACAACGCAGCCGAGGAGAAAGCCAAAAAGTTAGGGGAAGAGCTGGCAGCGCTCAAGGCAGGTGGTTCTGCTCAATCAAAGACCGAGGAATCAGAAGCTTCCAAGGATGAAGATACTCCCCCAGAAGTGCCAGAAAAATCTAAATCTCCCGTCTCCTCCGTTATGGGCATGTTCTCGCCCAAACATAAGCCCCAAAAGTCACTTTCTGAGGTCACCGAGGCGAAGGATTCCAATGAGGACTTCTTCTCATATGACAACGAAATCCCCCAGCTTCAAGCTGATGTCGCATCGAAGGCCGAGGAGATCGAGAAGCTCAAGTCCGAGGTAGACGGTCTCCAGAAGGAGCTTACAACTGTTAAGGAGAACAGCGCTGGTCTAGTCGAGAACTTCGAGAATGCGACCCGCGAACTTAGCGAGTCCCGCGATGCTGCTGCTGCCAAGGATTCGCTCCAGACACAGCTTGATGAGCGCAACAAGGAGATCGAATCCCTAAGCCAACGATTGGAGGAAGCACAAAACCAGCTCAAACAGCTTGAGGAGGATAGGAATAAGCACACCACCAAGGTCGATGAACTGGAGATTTCGCTTGCTTCGTCGGACAAGCGCGCGAGCGACCTGGACGCAGAGCTTGCCAAGGCTTCCAACGCCAAGAACATTTCTAAGAAGCTAATCGACGACCTCAATAATCAGATCGACACACTAAAGAAAGAGAAGGCTGAAAGTCAGACCAAGATCAATGATCTGACTAAGAAGCTTGAGTCGAAGCCCGCTCCTACGACACCTAATCCCGCCATAGCACCGGCTCCCGCAGCTTCTCAACCTATTGCTGCACCTAGTCCTGCAGCAGGCGGCGGTGGCAACAAGAAAAGAATAACAAGAAAAAGGGCAAGGGTAAGGGTGGTGCGGCAGCTCCCGCTCCAGCTCCAGTTGTGGAAGCTGTTGTAGAAACTCCCGAACCTGCAACCCCTGCCGAACCCGCTGGAAATGCTGAGCTTGAGGCCGAGATTACCAAGCTCAAGGAGGAGGTTGCTGAAAAGGATACTCAGATCGAGCGTCTGAGCAACAGGCGGAAGACTGAGGAGGATTTGCGCGAAGAGATTGAGTCCCTTCAGGAGAATCTACTTGCCATTGGCCAGGATCATGTCGAGGCCAAGGACAAAATTAAGGAACTCGAGGCTGAGAAGCTGGAGCTCAAGACTCAGATTGCCGATTTGGAGAAAAAGATCAGCTCATCTGAATCCGATACCGAGGCGAGTTCCAAACTGCAAAGTGAGATGGACTCCTTGAAGACGGAGTACAACGAACTTAAGGATCAGACTTCTACCCTGCAAGCCGACCTAGGTGCTGCGCAGCAACTGGCCCAGAACCGATTTAAGGATCTCACAGAACTACGTGAGGTACTGCAGAAAGCCCAGCCTGAGCTCAAGAGCCTTCGTCAAGAGTCTGCTACACTTAAGACTACAAAGGAAGAACTCGCTACTAAGACCAGAGAGCTTAAGGACATGGAGAAGCGAGAGAAGGATCTGAAACGCGATGTTGAACGCGCTCAAAAGCTGTCATTGGACCGTGAAACTGAGATCAAGGGTCTGCAGGAGAAGTTGACAGTTGAGACAAACGCCAAGCTTCGTCTTGAGGATGCTCAGCGAGTATCTGGGCGAGACATTCGCCGATCCGAAGCCGAGAAGGCAGAAGTTAGTGCAAGGGCAGACAAGGCGGAGCAAGAGCTTAAGACCGTACAGGAGGAGCTCGGCAAGTTGCGACCCAGAGTGAAGGAGCTTGAAGAGCAGGTGCATAAGTTGAAGCGGGAGAAAACGGCAGCACAAGAGGAGGTTGACTTCAAGTCGCAGCAGTACATCAACGCTCAAGGTCTGTTGAGTAGTATGCGAGACCAGACAGCCGAGATGTCTGTACAATTGAAGGAATCCAAGTCGCAAGCTGAGTCGCTAGAGGAGGAGCTTGCCGAGGTTCAGCGCCTACTCCAAGAACGCACCCGTGAGGGCGAGACAATGCGACGATTGTTGGCCGATGTGGATGAACGCGCCGATAATAAGGTGCGAGATATGAGAGCTCGAATGGAGGCGGCAGTTGAGGAACGAGATCGAATTGAGGACGAGTCAAGCACCCTTGCACGACGCAAAACACGTGAGACAGAAGACTTGAAGCAGAAGTTGAAGGATCTAGAGCGCGAGGTCAAGACCTTGACCCACGAAAGAGATGAGCTAGAGCACCGTGAGAAGGAGTGGCGTCGACGAAGAGAGGAGCTTGAGTCGGTGGAAGAGAAGGCTGAGGCTGAAGCGGATGAGCTCCGAACAACAGCATCGCAACTCCGTACTGCTCTAGATGCCTCAGAGAAGCAAGTTCGTGATGTGGAGAAGCAGCGAGCTGAATTGCGACGAATGCTAGAGGAGTCACGACAACGGTATGAGAAGCTATCCAAGGATCTCAAGGCAGCCCAGACCAAACTTGTGGCCAACTCCAGTCGCAGCTCATTCGACTCTGTACGGAGCGGAAGTAATGGCTCGCCAGCAGCTGCTGGTGCCCCGGACACGGTCTATCTCAAAACAATTTTACTGCAGTTCTTGGAGCAAAAGGACACCAAGCTCAGGGCACAACTTGTCCCGGTGCTCGGAAAACTATTGCGCTTTGACAAGTGAGTTGATTGCTATTCATAATAACCTGGTAAACACTAGCTAACTTATCACAACCAGGTCGGACGAACAAAAGTGGCAGAAAGCAGTACAACATATTGAGGTTAAATAGACCATGCACATTGAAGAAGGTCGGGTACGCATGGATTGGCGTTGTTGGTTTGGGTATAACGCCCTTGATGTCTTTGTAATGAGGCAATCACGGATGTGAGTGTAGGAATATTGTGGAATTAACAGCTGCGACGGTTCTTGGGAGGAAGTCTTGATGATACAAGACGGTGATGGTGTTGAGGTCGTTGAAGCTTGAGTGGGTCACGAAGCTAGAGTCAGCCTCAATAGAAGTCATGACACGCTACGGCGCCATAACGTTAGAAGTTTTATTGACGTCCCAAGACTCCCAACAACGCTAATGAGGCTTGGCCGATTGACTTTCCCCTTCTCAGTTCTCCTCTAATAAAAGTGTTAGCCATCCATCTCGTTTGTCAGCTCCCGGACCATTGTTGCGGATCGCGATGAGGTGAGAAAATGCAGCAAAAAGGACGGATCATCATCATGCTGACCCCACGTCGACGTCATGATGGGAGCTCTACAGCACAAAAAGTATGTGCGACTCCAATTGTTCTTTCCCCTGTTGTACCTCTCATGACAGCGACGGATACTTTCCTCCGCCATCTTTCGTCATGGATTGAGCTCCCGCAACGGTAGGGAAGGCGTTGACCTCATCCCGGAGCCATGAGTCCGTCAATGGCGCACCCTCAATGGTTGAAGAACGGGGGAGGCAGGAGGGCATAAGATGGCATTGGTTGAGGCTCTTGCCTCTTGTCGTGTCAGTTCTTGCCAGCTGCAGACTCCGTCTTGTTGTGTAATAGCCCCTCTTTTTATTTCGTTAGAAATCAGAAGCAATATAAGAATCATGTCCAAGCAGTTCCTTCAAACTTCTCGGTTTACTAGCTCCAAAAGCATTCTCGCACCTACACTTCGATTCACAAGACCTCTCCTCACGAACTCTTGCACCATAACAGAAAACCAACTTCGAACCTCTCAATCGAGTGTCCCAAAAGACTTCCAATACACCACATACAAGATGTCAGGCACACAACCATCCAGCGGCGGAGAGCAGCGAAACTTCTCTCGCAATGCTCTATTCGATCTTTCGGGCAAGGTTGCTCTCGTAACAGGTATGTTATATATCGTAAGTATTCTTTTGGAATTTGTTGACTAATACACTCAGGTGGTGGTTCTGGAATTGGCCTCATGGCTACCCAAGCTCTTTCTGTCAACGGAGCCAAGGTTTACATCACCGGCCGCACAAAGGAGAAGCTCGACCGTGTCGTTGAGAAATACGGCAAGGATATTGCTGGCGAGATCATTCCCATCCAGGCAGATATTAGTAACAAAGAGGGCATCCAGAAGCTCTACGAGGAGTACTCATCCCGAGAGGACTGCCTATGCATTCTGGTCAACAACGCCGGTATTTCCAGCAATTCTTTCCAGGTAGAGGCCGACTCCGCACAGGAGATGCGCCAAAACCTCTTCGAGAACAAGGACGCTACTTTTGAGGATTGGAACACGACATACAACACAAATGTCACTGGTCTCTACTTCACAACTGCCGCCTTCCTCCCTCTCCTGCAGAAGAGCAGCGAGAAGCAAGAGGGCTGGAGCTCAACCGTTATCAATATCAGCTCTATTAGCGGGTTGATCCAGAAGTCTCAGAACCACTTTTCCTACAACGCTTCCAAGGGTGCTGCTGTTCACCTCACACGCATGCTCGCTGCCGAGATCGTCAGCAACAAGCTCAAGATCCGTGTCAACGGTATCGCTCCTGGTGTCTTCCCTTCTGAGATGACCACCGATGGCAGCGACGAGAACCAGAAGAGCTTCATCCCCAAGGAGAAGTATGCCGAGAAGGTTCCCGCTGGTCGGGCCGGAAAAGATCAAGACATGGCCGCTACTGTGCTGTTCTTTGCTACAAACCAGTACTTGGTCGGACAGACAGTCGCTGTCGACGGCGGTTACACCATTGCCGCTGGCCAGTAATCAAATGGAAGGAGAATTAAAATAATGCAACTATTATAGCGAGTTGACATAATGAATCAGACATCATGACATGACACATTGAAACAGCACTCTCTTGATGTACAAATCGTGATGGGAAAGACCGAATTTACCAGAGTAGAGCAAGTAAGATCAAGCTTTGTAGTCTTGGTTGATGTATGCGAGTTGATCACACCACCACTTTAGACACAATTATTGGTAAATCAGATTTGTTAACCCAGACCTTCGGGCACTCTAAGGACCTATACTGTGATGTTGCCAATCTTCGTAGTAGGAGGTTGCAAATGCCATAAAGTTTCATGTCACAGATGTATCTTAAGGCCCGTCAATCATTTCTTTATTTGATCAATGTTTGTTGAAGTTTGGAATGGACAGCTGTTCGGGCTTCGGTCATTCTCAGTTGTGACTTTGACTACAGTAATAAGCATTAAGCTTATTGAGGCCTTCAATAAGAACCGTGTCCTCTTTTCCCAACTGCCCCTCCAATGGCTGTATGAACAATTCTCTCAGAGGTCCAGCACAGAGTTCCGTACCACAACTCAAATAGAATAATGGCCGTAGCCCTCTACGATAGCATAACCCACCAAATCATCAATGTCCTCACTTCTTAACCATCAAGCCACAGCGCCACACTTCCCTTTCTCTGACTCTTTCTTCACCTTTTCCCTTTCTCCACTCGATAAGCTCCCGCTCCTAGACTCCACCCCGGAAACGCCCTCTTCTCCGGAACCCTGGTACTCCTCCGTTTCCTAGCACACTCCCCACTCCCCCAACCATGTACTCGTCCACTGAACATGGCCTGGAGTGGTACCTCTCTCGCTGCTGGGCTGAGATTGCTGCCTCCCCGCTGCAACTGCGGCTTCGCCCGCTGTACCGCATATTAACCAGACATGCTTCCATACCCAGAAATATGGCTCACGCTTAGCCTCTAGAGGAAGCGAACGGCCCCCAAGGTAGTGTAGGGCTGAAGGTTTTTTTACCCTTTACCAAGAGGGCCCTACGTGCATTTGAGATCCAAGATTGCGACATGGGCTGGCCATTCAGCCGCCTTACTTCGTATAGTCGGTCTCGTATCTTGTACGCATTCTACCTTGTCATTCAATTACCAACGCCGGGCTTTCACGCTAGCATATCACTGTGAGACGAATGGTAGAGGATAAACATCCATGTTTCTCATCTAAGCTAATTCGCTTGTGGACGACAGTCCAGTCCACCCTTGCCCTGGGCCAGAAGGTTGCGCCTCTGTCTGTCGAACCACTGATATGATGTCGAGTTACCGAGAAAGTCAAATCATCTTGTGATTGCTAACTCATGGCCCCAAATGACCTCGCCATTTCCATACCGGGCCTACACATCCTCATAATCCAGGTAAAATGGCTCCCTGTCCATCGCAGTCTGCTGGAAGGGACCATAGACAAAACAAAACAAAACTCCGTGCATGCATGCAGCCTCTCTGTTCGCAAGCTCTCGCCCTAACAATCTTGAAAATAACATGACTTAGGATGGGCGAGGCAAACAGGGGAAATCCGGTGACAATAAGAAAGTGTGGAGTGGTGTGACATGATCGCGCAAAGGGGTCAGGTGTATATCGCACTCCGGGTATCATGATGAGGATCCCTCATGCTCTGTCCGGTGTATCGTCCAAGAACTGTGCCGTGATGCCGAACGATTCCCATGTACTGTAGCACATGGACAGGGGCAATAACATAATAGATAAGCATATGCGCGCACAAAAAGAACAAGGGGTAACATAAGAGATCGACCCTATTCAAGGCCAGAGCCGACCAGAAGACAATCGAGTATTGCCATTCCAGCGGAAGAAAAGAACATCCAAATTGGATGATGCTATGCAACCAAGTCGCTAAATGCAGCCTTCAATCGTTTGATCCGTAAAATAAAGTCGTGAAGATAGAGGTATACTTTCGAGAACGCTGATGTCGTGGTGACAGACGAGATAGATGTAGTTGTCGTGTCCCGCTGCTCTTACAGATACTGTCGCACCCATTTGTCTTGAAGCCAGCCAACCTTCTCAAAAGCAGTCCACAGCTTGGAGGCCTTGTTGACATCGATCTTGCAAGCCTGCTGGGCATCCGTCTTGCGGAATGCCTTATTCTTGCGCAAGCACACGACTCTCTGATCAAAGATGCGCCTCTTGCTTGTCAAATAGGTTGCGCAGTCCAGTCGTAGATTGCTGGCTAGTGCCACTTCGTCGGGGTGAAGAAGTCCCACCTGAGGGTCCCGGCTGAGGTCGACCGGCTGTCCTTTCCAATCAACTTTAAGGCTGTTGGGCTTGTCGGGAAGCGAATCCAGTGGGGGACAGTAGTCAGGCAGGGAATTGAAATCTTTGTCCTCGCGGTTTGTAACAACACGACGAGATGGCTCGGGAGTGGCACTAACACGAGGAGCCGGTCGCGTGATGGGGCCGATACTGGCGGCAGGGTGGGTACGGATCGGTCGCGGGGCGGATTGGGGCTTCTGGACCCGATCGCCGCGAGGCCGAGGTGTCTTGACAGATTTAGCAGGCAAGATGCTGTGGAACTTCTTGCCATGGGCTCTTCGGTCTGCCTCAAGCTGTGCCCGTTCCTGACGGAGCCATCCTCGGGGGTTAGCCTCATAGACCTTTACAACTTGCGATTTGAACGAAAGCATGAGCTCATAGTCTATGCGTTTCGGAGGAGGTGTCGTAGCGAAGGCTGTGTTTAAACGAGCACGAAGATGGTCGTCAATGATGCGATTGTGATCCTCATCTTCAGCAGGAGCGAACAGAGGTGTCTGTGCCGGGCTAGAAGCAATCTCATCGGTGGGATAGAGAACAGGATCCTTGATCGGAGTAGAGTGTGTAGTTGGTAGCTCGGTGGTTGACATCGGCTTGTTGTAAGGTGAAATTGGGGGAGACATTGGCATAGAGTGCCTTTCGGAGTCGTTGCTTGAGAAGGTAGGCTTCGCAGAATCGTATTGGCGATGGCTGTGAAGAAAGGTATCCAGGGGTGGATCGGGAGGCGACATTAGACTCATGATGCCCAACTGCTTAATTGCGGAATTCTTAATAGCAGGATGCACAGGAGGACCCATTGCGCTGGTCGTTTGCGCTTCGCGAGGAGAATTGGCCGCCATTGTTGTGTTGTTTGTATTGAACAATGGGGAGTGTTGAATGGAAGATGAAAACGGGAGACGGGGAGGGGAGGAAGAAGAAGTAGTTGGAGGGAATTGGTTCAATTCGTTTGATGGAGTGTTCTTGTAGAATGGGGTGGAAGATTGCATAGTGTTGTGCAAATAAAGGCAGCGAGTATGGTTTGTCAGCCACGAGATGCAGTCACTCACGATGACTGTGACGTGGAGGAAATGTGGCGAAGCCGTTGGTTTGAGTCCTTTTTAGAATCTAAAAAGGGCGGCGGGCTCGCAATTAATAGGTCCAGACAGAAAGCCTGAATAAGCCGCCGGAGTATGAGTCTTGTCGACTTTGTTTGCGTATGCCCAAAGTGTATGTAAGTGCGCTGTCAGTGACTGGACAGGCGCCTAGACCAGAGTCAGAGTAGGCAGCAACGGGGCGGCGAAACTGGAGGGGGCGAGGGCGGAGTTAATAAAGGAGGGGGGTGGGATCTGAGAACCCTCCTTGTCGCTTGGTATTTGGGGAGTGAGATGTAAGGCCTTGTAGCGTAGGACTCCCAACCCAAGGCAGCGGAGTTTGGCTCGGCGTTTGGTGAGAAATTGAGCGTAGTTCCGAAACGAATTGAGCCAGGCAGAGATTCGTTCTTCTTTGAAATCAAGAAGCGAAAGGGGGAGAGGGCAGTTCTTATTAAGATGCTGGGCCCAGAGTGATGCGAGTGTGTAAGTGCACGTCGGTGCAATTGTCAATGCCGTTATGGGTATGGGGTGATATGGGTGTCTGGGCTTCTCAACAGGCGGGGACAGGGGTGTATTCAATGAGCAACAACCGTATGACAGTATGAGAGCAGTGCAGTGCAGTGCAGTGCAATTCAATTGTCGCAAATAGACGTGCGATTGTTGAGATGAGCGAATAGAAAACGCCGTGGTTAGAGAGAGACGTAATGAGTTGGGGCCTCAATTGAGAACACCAAAGAAGATAGAAAGCCCCAAAGAATGGTAACAGGGCCGGGGTTGTTCGATATATGGAACGGGGACAGTATCAAACCGTATGACACTTGAAGATAATGGCTCTCGAATTTGCCAGCTAGGCGATTAGTTTGGCCGTGAACTGACGAGTTTGAGGATCAGTTTGGGGTTTGGTGAGGTCGCAGAGCAGAAAAAAGGATCGTTCAGGACAAAAGTTACTGAGTAGACGCTCCTCTTGCTTTATATAGGTGGCCGACGAGGGCAGACAATGATGGTGAAGGCAGCAATTCCCTCGAAGTTAAATCTGAATATAGTTCAAGCAGAAACTGAGAAAATAGAGAAAAGTCCGTATGCTTCAATTGCTGTGCCCAGCAATGCCGTGGCTGCGAATAAGAGTCCGAGGCAAGATTGAGCGCAAATGTCTTTGTCCTAGTAGCAGCAGGCACTGCAAGAGAAGACGAGCTTTTCCTCAACAGAAGTTTAATTGGGAATTAGATTGGGTCGCAATCGAGTTTGCTGTAAGCCTAGCGATTATAATGGACCTTTTGGAACCATGCTGGAGCAGGAACCACGGGGACGACAGCTTGACTGTCTGTCTGTTGGCAGGCGGTCGGCTGAATGATTTGCTAACAAGCACAGGCACAAGCAGCTTAGTATCCGTACAGTACCGCTACCGCTGCCGCAGTCTTTTAGTCTCTGGGAAAGGGACGCGTGTGGGGGCCCCAGTGGAACGAGATGTCGATTGATTCTAAGGAAAACGCGTAGCTAAAACGTTGCAGCGGGGACAGAGGATATCAAGGGTCCATCAAACAACCGCAAGCTCGTGCGATGTTGCAGAAGTCGTTGAGTAAGGTGGATTGAATGAGAGGAAAACAAAGACAAAAAGGAAAACGGCACACAAAAGGCGCGTGCCATGGTTGATATGAATTGAACTGAATTGAATTGCTGCTGACACAATGCACCAAGACCAAGACCAAGAGCCTCTCAATCAATTGCTCCTACAGTTCACACACTCAGACCCAGACAGTGGCGTCCTGTGGACAAGGAGGCAGACGGACGGGAAGGAGGGGGTGTCAGGGCGGGAGTGGATGATCACTTAGGGGTGTGCTTAGCGAACGAAACGTGAATTTGCAGCCACAATGAAAGTGAGAATGCGACGATGTGATTGTGACTAAACACACACCCACTCAAAGCCTGGCCTCTTTTCTTTCAATGGCTTCCATTCATCAATGCCTGAAATGCTTTCAATCGCCCAATGGACTTGTCAATTGAACAGCCTCCTTCCTTCCCCTTTGCACCAACTTTGCAGGGCTCGAATGGCCAGGCATTCATTCATTCCTTCCTTCCCAGGCCCTCTAGCGACTGCCTGCAGGTCCATTAGTATCTGGGTTTGCTGCACGTAATCCATGGAGCTAGACATCAATAGAAAGAAGTGGGTTTAGAAGAAGGTTCTCTTCAAATACATAGGTAGACTTTGGTGAGTACCTGTGCTCTGATACAGTTATTCAATGGGTCTAACTTCTCCTGCAAACTACGGGGTACGCATTGTCAACAGCCTGGGAGAATCAACAACAAGAATTATACTTGCTGTTCGGTCAATTTGCGTCTTGCTCTTTAATTCTTGATTTCCTCCCCTCATCTGGCGCGCAAGACAGTCATGTGTGGTCGCGCGCAGGTCATCAGGGACTTCTCTTGACTCACGGTAGGGGTGACTGAATGGACTTTCAAGTGGTGACGGTGACGGGCTGACCCTTCCCTTCCCAAAATATCCCACCGTCTGGAAACTGATTCACCGGGGTGTGGCTTCTACTCTATCTGATATTAATGTACCCCAAGATAGGTAAGCTCAATTGGAAATCATTGCTTATGACACCATTTCGTTACTTTTGAATCTAAATCATACTTCTTTTAAATCATTCAGCCGAGTTTATACATTGCAATTGGCAATTCTAACTTGGCCATTTTCCTGGCAATTTCACCCATGGTGTTCTGCTTGAACAAGGAATTTGTGAGTGAAGTCAATTCCCACGAGGAATCTCAAGCCTAAGGAGTGTGAGTGGAGACTAATAAAGTGGAATTGAAGTCAAAAGTAACCTAATTGAATAGTGGTCGACAAAATTGACCAAACAACCCGTACCCAGCACCCTGAATCAATTAATGGAATCAAGCTCAAGAAATATACTACGTACAGGAAAGGTGAGGCGAGACGAAAGGTCCCTTGGCTTCGCGGATAAAATTGTCCAATGTCTTGACGAAGTTAGCAAATATCTTATTCCTCTGTTTTAAATTACCACCACGTTTTTGTCTTGAACTCATGCTGTCATAGATGCCCAGGCCAAATTGTTACGTATGGGTGGTGGTCATTGAGATCCCTTGACTAAGTTGTGCGAGCGAGCGAGCGAGCGAAGCTGTTCTGTCACTTTACTTTGTCTGTCTGCCTCATCACAATTTGCATCCTAGTGGGATGAGGCTGGCTGTCATTGTGATGCTAGGAGTTCGTGCGCCATTACAGACCTAGTATGCGACATGTAGGTACGCATCCCACCTGGCCTTTTGAGCCATCAATCACGTCCACGAAAGCGCTGTGTGGCTTGGTCAGGACGGGCAACATCCACGAGGCCGGCGCCAAATCTTCCAAACCCAGCTAGTTCCAAGGTTGGCATGGTCCGTCTTCCTGTTCCTACAGAAGCCTTCGGGCAGGAGATCTGGGCTGCGTTTGTTCCGCGGCAGATGCGCGTCCTAGATTTAACACATGCTCTATCGCGGCGATCATGATGCCATCTGAATTGTGGGAGATCACACGCAAGTCTTCGCGACACCATCACCGATTATCTCCAACTACTGCAATCGCACTAATTCATTCCTACTTTCACTAACCGACTTATCTTGTCACCGTACTCACTTGCACTTCCTCTCATTGCAGGCCAACCTCATCTTGTTACCCCTCTTTCCTTTCTCTTCCACGACAAATCACGATCGCGACAGTATAAAACGCCTAATCTCATGGGGGCGTGTGGTTTCTGCGTGTGACGGTTCATGTCTTGAATCAGCCCTCCTCTTCCTCGCTGCCCAATGCCCAATTGACCAAGAATGCTGAGCGCCAACTCTCTGGCTTCCTCTAACTGCTGCAGTACCCTTTTGCTTACAGGCAACGGGTGGTTATCTCACCTGCTATCGTGACTTGCGGTCTGGCTTGATGCTCAGTCGTGCAGCCTCAGCCCATCGCCCTACCACCACAGGACCTCAGTCGCGAGCCAAGTGGCACCCTCTATGAGATGTCATGCATGTTTTTTGCAGTTCAAGCTGTCCGCATTCGCATTTGTGGATGTTCAAGGATGTTTCTGCCCGGTTCAGCAGTCTTCACAGGTTGCCATTGTCAACCTCAACTCTCGTGGCTCCCCGCTTGGCACGCTGCATCTCGTCAATCGTTCCTGCTTCTGGACTCCCATTTCCAGACCCTTTGTTTCGGCCTTGAAGGGCCCTGAAATACTACTCCTAGCTCCCCAGGCCCCCTTGAGAAACTCGGCGATCAACCCCACTACCGACATGCGACATAACGCTGCGACTGATGTGCACCTCTGATTAATGTCGGTTCATGATTCAATTAAATACACTATCGACGTAAATTTGTCAGTGTACAGTGCAGGAGACAAGCCTTCTGCCGTCTGTTATCCTAAGAGTTGGTTGGCTTGACATTGACCGGCTCATATCGCTTCTTTATTACGCGTTATGTCTACCGCTCTCCCCATCACCACAGGCTGACGGGCGGCCTCACAGCATTATGGTCCATAGTGACAGTGCCATCATACGACGTTATACAATATGCCACTTGCCAATTGTTGGGTTGAAATCCATAGCCTGCCTGTGAATATCTGTTCGGACAATTTAATGTCTACACTTCTCAACTATACCGTTTGCCCAAGCTCTGGGTTTCCCTCTCTTCCCCACACCGATTCAAAGTGAGTCACAGGATATGGAGAAACAGGCTTGGGCCTACTACAGAAGCAGACTAAAGAGGCCGAAACAAGACCTGGCGCCAAGTCGGGTCTGATCTAGTGTCTTGGCATGAATGGGGGCGCATCCTGAAGAGATGCAGGCCAGGGGGGAGTGTGATACTGTGGAGTGGTCTACGGATATCGATAGGGAGTTTGGGGGCCCTGGTACCTTTTGGCTTCTGGAAGGTTTGATGATTGGTATCCATTCAGGTTGAATGATGGATTGAGTTATTGTTGACAAGATGGCATGATGGCGTTTGCATCATGGTCAAATTCCAACGTCATAATCTCTCCATGACACGAGGTGAATCTTTGTTGTATTGAGAAAGCCATGATGGTATGTGAGTTGATTCCCCAACAAAGAAACAAAGACGCTGTCAGGCTATGCTGTACGCGGGGATTCTGGCATTCCGCCAACGTGGGACGACGGCATCGCTTTGCTTCTGGGCTTGCAATTGGAAATTCCGCCCTCGGTCAACGGGCCAAGGCGACTTGTCTTTCGGGTTTACCACAATGCAATTGTCCGACTCTGCTCGGGCGTCAATGGTTTAAGTCCGTCAGTCATGCTACGCTTGCTAAACATGTTTGAGTCAATGATGAGTTGAGTATCCGGCCCAGCCGGCAAAACAGTCAGCGTCAAGAAGGATCCAAAGCTAATGATATCTTTACAGTACGAGAGTGCAGTATCCAAGGTCAATCCAGAATTGCAATACGATCACATCAGCAACGACGGAGGAAATCCGAGCCGAGAAACCAGCCGAGCAACCACTATCAAGGTGGGACATGCACACCTCGATTAATTCGATGGTCTACCACACGGTTTCGTGTTGTTGCTAAAGAGGTAGGTGAATAATATTGTACGCCTACCTTGCTACACTTATCGAAAACAAGCGTGAACGATAACTAATACCCGCTGCCAAATCCTCACCGGTTGTAGAGGTCTTCCCTGATTCCCCAGAGTTTGGTCGCAAGACGGTGGAGTTACAGATGATACTAACCAGGTTTCCCCACCATTTCTCCTTGGATCGTCAGCCAGCGTTTTGGCAGGTGAGCAGCCGTTCGAGCACATGATGAACAATGAGAGGCATTGGCTTATCTTCTCCTCCGATAAGGGATGCAGGTCTATCAATGATTCACATGTGTATGGGCCGCATACAAGACACACTTTACCGCAAACAATGTCAAGCGACGGGCAGTACCCCCATCACTGAGCCGTAAAGGCTGGCGGCTGGTGCCATAGTCGGGATGACGGTTTACGGCGCTTCCAATATTATGGTTGTGAAACGGCCCGCTCGGCGCGTGTACCCTCCGTTCCATCCACTCCGGTCTTCCTAATCGGCGGTGGCTGATGGGTATTCGTTTTGTGGTGGTGGCCCTCTAGGCTCATTCAAGAGGGTGGTTCTTGACCGTGAGAGGACCAAAGGCTCGATGAGACTGTGCATCTGTGTCTGAAGGCTGTATCGGAGGCTCACGAGATGTTCCGTGAGGCGTCACCCGTCCCATTTTGCTGCTACCATATGTCACTTGACCGCTTTGGTCTGAGACAGTGCTGTGGGTAATGAACCTGTGTGAGTTTAAGACGTGAGTGTATGCGCACGTTCAAACAAAGCAGAGGAAAAAGCAATGTTTAACGCCCACGAGACTAATGCCCGCATCGCAGGATCGGAGTTGTATCCAGCCTCCTGGATCATCTCGGGAGGGTCAGTAAAAGGCTCAAAGTGCGTTCGCGTCAAGCAAGTCATCAGCACTGTCTCAGTATCAAAATGGGACCCTAAGGCTGGTGACCGCCGGGACGGAGTTGGAGGTTGGAGGCGTCAAGGTCTTTGGGCTGTACAACGGTGAAGTCCAATGCGATTGAATGCAGGGGCGGTCAACGTCTTCTTGCGCTATTATGTTCCTTTACTGACAAAGAATAGAATAATAATGGATGCAACAAAGCAAGGAAAATGGTCGAGTTGCAGTTGTAGCTGGATCCAACACAATCTAGACCATCTCAAGGGTCCGTCAAAGCATGGACAAAAGACGTCATCCAGAGGTTCGTCACAGGGGCCAGTCTTTGACGGGTGCATTAGTGGAGGGACCCTTCTACAGCTAGAGTCTAGGGCCTATCTAGTGCTGGGCTTCCAGCGCGTCAGTGGTTCGCTTCCATCCAATAATTCTTGACACGCAACCCCGCGATGGAGGGGTTAACTTGACTCAATTTCGCATCAACAATTGAGATATTATGCCTCACTTTTTCAACTTATTTGAGATGGTTACTTCTGGCTGGAGTGTCTATAGCGAGAGTCTGGAGTTTCAATGCTTTATTTGCGCGCGTACAGCGTCACCAACGGTAGAATCAGAAGTCATCTGTCTGTTCCATTCTCATCACCACCAGAACCCCTCCAAATTGATCGACACCCATGCCTTGCCTCGGCTTTCGAGCCTCCACTTTTGATATGATTCAGGCAAGAAACGGGAAGGGAAGCATGGATCCCGTCTTTGTACGGTTTCCTACTTCTACCGTCGGCATTTGGGGAGCCAGAGGCTTGAAGAAACGGTGAGAGAAAGCGATCCACCGTCGTTCTTCTAGAAAGCGACCGTCTACTCACACCGTCCCTCGTCTTGCCACTTGCGTCGGCCTCCGTTTCCCCCTTTTTCTTTCTTTTACGAACGTGCCGTCTTTCGGTTCGTCCAATCTCAGAGACTCGGACTACGGTACAGGTGATATATCGGCTTCTTGGGCGGCTAAGGTAGATTCGGGCCGCGTGCACGGGTGTCTTGTAAATGCAATTCAGTTCATTCTTATTCAACTCGAACTCAATTTCATTCTTATTCAGTCTGTCGAAATACATTCTTTTATTTCCAAAAGGAATGCTACTAGACCAATTATTCAACCAGCTATATTTCTCACTTCGGCCAGGCTTTGTCCTTCAAGTCAATGGCGTTCAACACCAACTCAATTGCGCATATCAAAGACCCTGATAATCCCACTCCCTCCCTGGTCAGTCTCCGCCTGGAAAGCAGCATCTCCACTATCACCCACAGCCACAGCACAACACATCTCCATACCAGACGGTCCCACTGCTCATCATCTGGCTCTTGTTCCTAGACTTGACTAGACAGAGAAAAGGGCCCGTCTGTCGCAACTTTCTGCCATGTGAAAGTCGAACCCCTCGCGGCTGGTGGGGGTCCTGCTCGGGACGGTTACGAACAACGGCAACGCGCAGTTTCGAATTGCATGTATCATACGGAGAATCAATGCTATCCAATGAGGTCAAATGTTTGTCTTTTGATGTCTGTCGTCTTCTATCATTTGCCTCACTACCCGGAGATAATTGTACGGTGAAGACGCAGAATGGTTCGAATGTGGCGCATGTTACATCTAAGAGGCGAGGCAGAGCAAGGCTGGAAGAACAAACAAACAAGTTTGGCACTGCATCTGGGGTGCTGTCTCGTCAATTCAAGCAAGATGTTATTGACGTAGCTGATACGCTGATGGACTACCGTGTTCAATCCTGGGTCGTTTCAGCGACCTTGCGTGTCAGCCTCTGCTTGGATGCATGAGATCCAATGGATCTTTGCCTATGCAACTAACAATAGTACGTCTACAGTATGAAATGGCAGCATGGAATTGAGAACTGCGCTCTCGCCTGTTTCTTTGTCTCCTCAGCTCCTCTCTGATGCGCTGTCAGTACCACCTTGGCTTTGTTTCATGCCGTGGAGCCATGCAATGCATGACAGGATGTATAACGCCAATTTCGCTGGAGCTCTCAGCAAACTTCCAGCGCGTCATCAAGTCAATGGGTGTTGTTTCAGAAGCAAGGAGTCTTGAAGATCTTCCCTAACAGTAGCGAGTTTATTTACGATGCTGGGTTAATTGCTACCATTTTCTTTTTGACAAGTCATCCAGGTTGCTGGCCTCAAGACCTGGAATAACAGCCAAAAAAAAGTTTGAACGTTTAAAGCCACCCCCTGACAAAAGTACAGTTTGTGTACGACCTGGGTTTGGTCTGCGTTGCCTCGTTTCTGAATTGGCTTTTCACGCAACTCGATAAGCTCCGGCTAGTCAAGGGGAAGTGCCTGATGGTCCTTCAGCCTCTGGGTGTTGTACTGACCACTCGCGATCACGAACGATCCATTGGACGGAATGCCGCTCAGAGTTTATTTGCAAAGGCGGATTCAAGGCTGAACAGCTAGGATTCATCCTAGACCCAACTTATGTAATTCCGTGGCTTACTCGTAACGAGGTGCTGTACCAAGTGTGTAATTTGCTTTTGCGTAAGCAAGTCCTGCTAGGACTTGTCAGCCGTATGGCCTTTATTCTTGAGCCTTGAACCCCGACTAAGAGTAACTAGTCTGTGGCAATGGCTTTGAGATTGTCTGAGGCTCTCCATATACTCTCGGGTAATACCAGCTCCAGAGCGCCACGGTTCTCAACATGCCACGGATGGCCGGGACTCTTCCCCTGGAGCGTGGCGTAGGCTGGATGCGGCGGCGATTACCATTGTCGGCAAAGTCACGACGCGGCTGTCTGTTGCGCGTCTCCCAAATAAGAAGCTTGTGGTATTACTTTTGGCTCGTCTGACATGACGGCGCCGAGCAATTAGAATCATGTGAAGTCATAGACCATCAGACTCTCGCGACCGTCTCGCGCCTCTTTGAGAACAATGACCATTTCGTCGTCGAAACCAACCCAATTCCTACGATCCTCCCACTCGGCCCGCGGCATAGGTGTAGGGCTGTCCGCGTCATCGGCTGGCTGCCTGCTGGTAGGTCGTACCTCGATGCTGCTGCCTCCAACGCGGCCCTCGAGTTCCCATACCCGTATCTCATCACCCCGCGTGCTAATACTCACAGCCTTACCCCGCGGTGTGATCTCAGCGTCTGAAATGCCTGAGGTATGGCCCCATAGGCGGATGCCAGGAGACAGTGAGAAGAGTTTCGCTGTTGATGTGCAAAGGTACAGGACAAGCGTGTTGTCTGGAAGCGTGGCGAGAAGGTATGGGTGGCTGTAGCAGAGTGTCGTAAGCTCGGACTGTGATTCATTGGTTCGAGGCGAGTCGGCGCCGCTCGAGGTTGAAATGGGAAGCGTCGACGCAAGGCGAGAGGTCAGTGTCTCGACTCCCGAGCCATCGGGGGACGACGTTATGAGTAGATCTTGAACGCCGATGCACCAGCCATCGCGGACAGAGAAAGTGTAGGCGATAGAGGCGCTCACGGAGGACGACATGCGTCGTATCGATAAAGCAAGCGGCAGGTTGGTGGTGTGCGACTTGAGGGATGTGAGTAAAAAGGGCGGCGGCAGCTTTGTCCTTGCGGTCTGGCCTTTCACTCGGTCTTCTTTTACTCCATGGGTCGACATTTGACCAGCCTCACGTACATGCTTTGTGAGGTTGTCGGTAGGCTTGGCAGCCGGTCGGTTGAACGTGTAGAGCGATATTAAGCCAGCAGTGGTCGCTGTTAGGACATAAGGATAACCACAAGCAACCGCTGCAAGTTCCCCATTGCAACTTTTCTCATGTCGATATCTCCTTATCAATTCGTTTTCGTCAAGATTCAACCGCCAAAGTCCGAAACCGCCATCCGCGAAGCCCACTATGATCTCCACTATGCTTCCAGGGCTGCTTTCGTCCACTGCCAGTGATGTTGGTGCACTGCCGTTGCCTTCATCATCGTCGTGAAAGTCGAGTTGTGCTATCGTCCGCCGTGTTCGAAGATCCCATGCGCGCAATCCAGATTCCAAATCGGCCGTTATAGCGATGCCCTCAACAACCTTAACCAAAGTCCTCTTTTGCCCTTCGTTCTCTTCCGGCGCATCTCGCACACTGACTTCCTCCACTGCACATTTCCCTCTGGCCCAGTTGTGACGCAGCTTGTACTGCCTCTTCCAGTCGACGCTCTCGCTCTCGTTGCTCTCTCTCGGAATCTCGTCCTCTGGTGCTCGTCCTTTCCGTCCATCCGCCCAGACAGCTCGTCGCGAAGAATACTGAAGTTTGGTACCACCAGCTCCACCTACACGAAACCCAGGTATACGTAAGGCACGCGGGAGGACAAAACGCTCGTAGTAATGTTCGCGCCAGAGGTGAGGGTCTGAGGCAAGGCGGTAAAGGCGATGTGAAGTGGGGGATATGTCGAGAAGCTCGGAGGACGACAGGAAGGATAAAATCCGGAGGAGAAGTTCGGAAGATATTGTGGTGAGGATATCGCGATCGGGCGGGTTATGTGCTTTGTTCGCGGTGCGCAGACGTTTCGATGGCCGAGGTTGTGCTCTATCGTAGTTAGGAAGAGCATTAGAGCCCTCATCGGTCGATGTGGGCTTGCGCTTTGGCATTTTGAGCGGATGATCGTCGTGTTGCGCAGGGCGGCCCTACGTACAGCTTCAAATATCTAGCAGGACGGGCCGAATCCAAGATTAAGTATGTGTTGTTGGAGTTTAAAGGCTGGTCAAGAGAAGAAGGAAAACGTCGGTGGCAATAGTTGGTCGGCGATTGACCGGAGCTTCCATCTCGAAGGAAGCTACCCTATACCTGCCAGTAAAAGCAACTTCAAACTTGTGCTTGAGCTAGGTATCAGTTTGCTATTAAGATCATTATTAGAGACCAAAATCGAACCCTCATGTTGTTGTCTTATTAGAAATTACATATGTACGACCGGGATTTGTAGCCCGTTACCATCCTGGTGACCGTTCAAACCCGAATCAACTCATTCATCTGTTCAGCAAGTCTAAAGCTTCTTGACATGTTTTGTCATTCGAATGTTTCAGCCTGGATATCTCGTGCTTATTTACTTCTTTCTCCAACGTATAAACGTAGGGTATTTCCATAATGCGTGCCAAGGTAGAAGCTTAATGTCTACCAGATAAGTCAACCCAAACTCCAATGATGCTGGACTAACTTATGCCTTACAACCCAACAGCAGAGAAGATATCGTCATATACCTTCCCAATCCAGCCGTCCATAAGACCCCCTCTGGCAACAACTCCTAGGCCGCCAATAGCCCATAGAGTAGCGAATGCCACCGAAGCACCGTGAAGTGCAACCCATCTTCTTCTCCTCTGCTTTCTCGCCTTCTTTTCCGCAGGCACAGTACTTGTACCCCAAATAGTTTTTGTTCCAGGGGCCAGACCAAACCACTTAGCCTGTCCCCAGATCATATGGCCACAGCCGGCAGCAAGTAGACCAACGTAGGAAACCCAAGCTGTGACAGGATGTCGAGCGAAACCATGTGCAACATAGGCGAGACCGATATTAGAGCTGTCACCTTCGACCTGCAATGGTAGTACACGGTTGACAAAGACGTGGGTGGCGAAGAAGATAGCAAAAGTATAACCGGATATCGAGATGTAGCTTAGTGCTGGCCATGGAGAAGAAGACCGGGCAATCTTCTGATTCTCGAGTTCTGTCCGTGACCGATGGAGAGCGTACATTCCAGGGGTAGCAGCACCATACCGCTTGATGTTCTGCGATCTCCTCAACATTCTAAGGGCAATACCCGACCCAATATGAGCTATTACAGGCAGAGCAACTAGCATAGGCTCGGTAAGAGAGGTCTGGTAGATTTCCCGAGTCATGAGGAGATAGGTCTCAGAGCCAGGAACGGATCGTGTAATAGCAGGAATAAGAGAAACGTTGGCGAGATGAAGGGAGGTGAATAGACCCATTGCATAACTCGAGAACTTTTGGATTCGCATAACTGGCAAGGGTTAGTAAGGTCATTTTTGGCGAAGCTCAATACAAAGACTGATCCTTACGATAGAAGATAGGGCCAGGACCTGCTCCTGGCGATGTGAGGTTTGCGCTTGCGCTCAAACCTGGAGCGCCAGTAGAAGGGGCCTTGATGGTCGACGTGCTCCTTTCCATATCATCGGCATCTACCATCTCATATCCGTCATCGCTTCCTCGGAGCGATGGCCCCAGATTTTGGCGGTCAATATAGGGATCTGCTGGCGGAGATTCTATCGGGGAAGGGTCGAGTTGCTGTAAAGACAAGAAGCTTGCCTGTGAGGCTCGACGATCGGGGGATTGGTCGAAGTCCATGGTGCTACCACGCCCAGCGCGTTATCTCTATGAGTATCGTTAATGGATACAATACCAAGAAATATTGGCGGGGAGTAGTTAGAAAGAAGATGACGGCGCGGGCTCGTGACAGGGAAGGGACTGGAAGTTTTTCCAGTTGGGATTAGCGCCTCAACGACCTGGAAATGGGGAAGCTTCACCAGACTCTGGGGCAAGTGGTTC
The DNA here is from genome assembly GCA_025948275.1 of Fusarium avenaceum. Lineage (NCBI taxonomy): Eukaryota > Fungi > Ascomycota > Sordariomycetes > Hypocreales > Nectriaceae > Fusarium > Fusarium avenaceum. The sequence goes on from CP109669.1 coordinate 883,222, forward strand.
TGGAAGCCCCTGCCGAACCCCCTGGAAATGACGTTGAAGTCCTGGAAGTCTGGTCAGCGAACGTACCAGTTTCTGATTGGTAGTGAGGCATAGTCAGACCCTAACCGTACCCAGTTAGAGCCCTTGGTATCTTATCTGAATCTTAAGTTACTGGTCAACATCTTCTCTATCAACCATTGACAACTTACAACATTCCCGTCACATCATCTTTCTACCACCGTTCAGAGAGTTATCCGAAGACTACAAACATGCCGCCGGTAAGATTGATCTTCACGATTGCTGCATCATTACTGACTGTCGTTAGCGACATTTGACACTTCCATCGGCGCAGACCGCGTCGGCACGTGAGGCACAGAAGTCCTTCTACTGCCAGCTCTGCTCTAAAGGCTACTCTCGTATGAATGACTACGAAGCCCACCTTAGTAGTTATGATCACAGTCACAAACAGCGCCTCAAGGACATGAAGGCTATGGTCCGGGACCCTAATGCAGGCTCTCGTGCACGCAAGGCAGAAGCTAAAGCCGATGGCCTCATCAGCATCAAGCTCCCCAGCCAAGAAACCGCTACTACTGGGGGTGGAGGCTTCAAGAAAGGCGGCTTCAAGAAGAGTGGCTTCAAGAGCGCGTTTACGAAGGTCGAGGGTAGTGGAGAAGCGACAACACCAGCCGAGAAGACTAAGCTGGTGGTTGCACCCGAATCGACACCAATTAACCCCGGTCTCCAGAAGAATTTATTACCAGAGAGTGACACTGAAGACGAAGGTTATGAGGTCTACAACCCTCGATTCCCCACGGATTAAACCATATCGACACCTGTTCTATACCCTGAAAGCTAAACGATGAGATCGATGAAACAGTTTCTATGCGTACTTTCTTCTTTCCCCTACATAGGTGGCCATTGTGGTCCTCCCAGTTGGGATATATCTTGTTCCAACAAACCCAGCAGATTCCGGCTTCCAGACATCCAGTCTGCCATCTGTGCCACCTGCGAATTCTCGGCAAACGACCCATTGCTATCCCCCCAGCAGTGTTCATGTTAGGATCCATCGCAGGCATGAATCCGAGTTGACTCAAGTATACATCGAACTCATCTCCGATGGGTACCATTGCGTGGTCTTCCTGTTGCTGGGACTTGGCTTCGACATAAAGCGCTGCAACGTTACTCATCAGATTGCATAATCGCGAGAGTTTTTGCATTGTCTCAGATGCATCGCTAGTTTCTTCAATTGACGCGCTGAATTCTCTGAGGAGAGACAAGTCTTTTGCCGACATTGTTTCGATAACATAGCAAAACAGAACGAAGAAAGGAGCGAACGGAGTCAGAACCAGATTCCTGTGATTGTGTGAGTATGTTGAAATCCTTGGATGGATTGCAGCCCTGAACATACCAATGGACATACATGTTTCTCGCATGGGGGTCTTGCCGCACAAGTTCCATGCATGTCAAATGAGTATTTGTTGCTCTTCGTGCAGTCTCGATGCACTCATCACAGAACCTACTGGCTGAGCCCTCGGGAGCTGGGATCGCACGATATATGAGTGTCATAGTCGTTAACAGCTGTACCTCATCACCCTTGAGATGGACATCGACAAGGGGCGAAGCACCAATCTTTTCAAGAGAAGCAATGGCCATTTCTCGACTTTTATGAGCTTCTGCCTCTACCTCACGGCACTTCGCTGCAAGCGATAGCGCTCTTTCGACGAGTACGGCAGGCGGCTGAGCCAATGCTGCTGGGCAAAACCTGGTTTCATCAGCTATGGCGGTTAGATAAGGATGGTCACACTTACAGCTGTTCGTACACTTGGCCCTGGAGCGTTGCAGCGCTGAGCCACATTGTGGCAACGGCTTTAGTTTCCAGACTCAATATGCCCTCAAAGCTGAAGGTGCGTGGAATATCGATTTCCCAATCCTGAATGATAGGGGCACGACCTAGTCGAATTGCCAGCGCTTTGTCAGTGGTGTATGTGTACCAAAATAGAATCGACTTGATACCAGCTTCCTCTGGGTTACGTATGGCATGGTCTTTGCGATGGAAGCCGGCTGTCTGACACATTTGGGCAGCAGCACTGTTTAGGTGCCATGCGACGGAAGGCCTGCACACATCGATAGCATACAATGTCTGATAATCTCGTTAACGTCTGATACTTCTTATGCCAAAACAAAATACATTTCCTTACCCCCATTATTAGAGCTTGGACCGTTTCAATCTTGACCGACATGAACAGAGACATATTTGCCAAGCCAGTTTCCAGGTTGATCCGGCTTGTGTGAAGATGTGATGCAAACTCATCTTTGAGAGCCTTGTCGGTGGCCAATGTGTGCTGCTCAAGGAATAGATAATAAAGCCCGACGTTAACGATGATGAAAATGGAATCAGCAAAGTCCTCCGTGGGGAAATACACCATTCGGCACAGATTGGAGAAGTCGCTGATTCCCACGAAATAGCACACAAAGGTAAAGAGACCCGGGGAGAAGCTGAACTTGAGTCAGTGAATATTTTAAGGATTCGATGCCGTCACAAATACCTTTGACTCGTTTCAATAGGGAAACAACAACATCCATGGGCGGCATCCTGAGCTGGCCCAGACCCCCCTTTGGCAACGGCTGCTGTAGTGGAAACCGAGGCCCATGGCTGATTGACTGTCGACTCTGAAGCTCGGCTATTTGTCTTAAGTTGGCGAGAGCCTCCCACATCTTGGGGCTGACATCATGCAGCGAAGTACGCTCCACAGCATGCTCGAGGAGCTCGCTAGCAAAGGTGGTTTGCTGGGCAATGACAGAATCACCACCCAACACAGACTCTTCGTCCGAGCTATCAAAACCTACGGTAGATGCGGCGGCTGTATCTACACTGGTGTACTGTGCAGGGGTCGTAGGGTAATGGACGTTACTTCCTGGTGTGGAGATGGGTCGCTGAGAGAGATCGCGAAGGAGGTTTTCTATGCTGCCCAGCCGAGCTTCAATCTGATCAATCTTGCGTTCACTGAAGGTTATGCCAACCGCCGGTTAGTAAATGAACTGCCTGACAAGCTGGGGAAACGGCTCTCAGATCAGCAGGGATCCGGCGTTATGGGTGAGAAAAGCCATTTCCTTATGCTAAGGGATCTTGGGGTGACCGACTATTGAGATGAGATGAGAACCCGCTGCCGCGGCTCTTTGGGTCTTTGACCAACACCTGTAGATGTGCAGGAACGCTTGGCTGTGCGACAGTTGGAGCAGGGCCAGTCTTTATCGCATCGGATCTATCCATGCGAGTGTTATTCATCTCAACTATATGTAACAAAACAGCCTGTGCGCACAAAAGCATATTGGCTACTATTGCACCTATACTTCTGCACCTCTGGGAAATGCTTACCTTTCGCATACGACACTGGTCACACTGATATCACGATATGTCTTGTCAGTCTAAGGTGCCCCGTAAGAGCAACTACACCACCATGACGAGACTTGCAGTATATCGATCTGACTAACAAAGCCATCGAACCAGCGCACAAGGACTCGCATATGGGCCGCAGTATAACGGGCAAATGTCCCGTGAATAATGCCTAAAATGGAATATGCCACTTACCGCTCGGCGTGCAGAGTCATCGGGAACCGCGGGTCCGGCACTGGTAAGGCCGGGGCCAATATTGGGTCGATCCATCGCGAATACACGGCCTGGCAACTCCCTCTTTACTAGACCAACAACTGACGCACAATTGCAAGGTGGATTTAAATGGATTGGATGATCGACTATGCTCTTCTCTCGTAACGGGTGAAAGTGACTGGGCTTGGGAGTGCTGAGGACGGAAGCTGGAGAGTGCCGTGCTGTGATGGTGAAGGGAAGCAAACGGGAGCCGCGGAGGCCGATTTGGACGGTTGGGCCTGCCGGTCTGTGGCTTAAAAGCTCCGTGTGGCGCCGAGTTGGTTTAGAGGTGGCTGCTAAGAAACCTACGTACAGTCGTAGCTTCCTTTTTTTCGCATTCGGTATGTATTGTTACCTATGAGTAGATCTTTCCATCTCCTAATATACCTGCCAAGTCTGCTTAGCTGACGCATCTTGTCTTATTCGAGTGGATGCTAAATGCGGTGCATTATGCGAAGTACCTACCTAGGTACCTACCTACTCCGTACAAACGGGCGAATTATTACCCCGGGAATGGGTTATACACCCCCAGAGTATTAGGTTCTTACTTGCAAGTCGTAAGGCGTAGGCCTTGGGCCCCGTAACCCGATCGATGATCTAGTGGCTGTGTAAGCCGATTGGCCATATCGTATCGCGCGCGTTGCGACGAACGGTTAACGCCAAGACATCATTTCTTACAAAAGCGTTGACGTTTGTCTCAAGGCTGATGTTTGGTTTCAATCATCATCGGTTAATTACGCTGTTTGTTCAAACATGACTGAACAACAGCCTATAAAGAAGGAAGAAGAGCCAGTTGGCGACTCGCCTTCTGATACTTGTGGATCAACAGGACAGGCTCGCGACGAAATGACGGTTACAATTGATCACAACGGTGAAGGTAAAGCTGATGGTGACGCCGACACCAAGCAAGAGAAGAAGGACACAAGCTTCAAGTACTATCTCGTGAGTTCCAAAATTGCCCCGACCACTCTGTAATCATCAAATAACCATCCTCAGCGTGTCTTTACCTATAATGATCGCTTGGGGTGGACCCTGAATGGGATTGCTTTCGTTGCGATGGTTGCAGCTGGCACCATCTTACCCCTGATGGATCTTGTCTTTGGAAAGTTTATCAACGTCTTTACCGACTTTTCTACTGGAAAGTTGTCACCTGCTGGATATCGAAGTGAGGTCGGCAAGTACAGGTACAACACTCAACCATTGTGGTTTGTACTCTTTAAGTTAACCATTGACAACAGCCTGTACTTCATTTATCTCTTTATCGCCAAGTTCTCATTAACATATCTTTGGACAGTAAGGAACTATTGTTTTACTTGGCCAGACGAACCTATGTGCTGATTTTGGAATTAGATACTTGTCTCCATCGCAGCCATCAACACCACAAAATCATTGCGTGTTGACTTTGTCCGAAGCACACTTCGCCAAGAGGTTGCCTTCTTCGACTCTCCCGCATCATCAATCCCTGGACAGGTCACGACCAACGGAAACCTGATCAACCAAGGAATATCTGAAAAATTTGGCACCACTATCGCAGCTCTCTCAACCTTTGTCTCGGCCTTCGTTGTGGCCTTTGCTGTCCAGTGGAAACTGACTCTGATTGTCCTCGCCATCATCCCGGTCAACCTCGTCGTCACTATTATCTGTGTTGCCATCGATACCGGCTATGAGTATGCCATGTTCGATGTCTATTCGAGGTCGAGTTCTTTGGCCGAGGAGGCATTCTCGACTATTCGTACAGCCCACGCTTTCTGGGCGTTTCCCAAGTTATCGAAACGATTTACCAACACGCTCGAGGAGGCCAAAAGAATTGGCCACAAGAAGTCCTGGGTCTACGTGGTTCTCTTCCCTACAGAGTTCTTCTGTATCTTTGCGGGCTATGGTTTAGCTTTCTGGCAGGGTATGAGGATGTATTCTGAGGGCGAAATTACTCAGCCAGGCACAGTAGTGACGTGAGTCTCTTCTCAATACCCAAATTTAACAGAACGCGCTGACATCCACGTTCCTAGTGTAATTTTTGCAGTTCTTGTTGCTGCTACTGCTCTCACTCAAATTGCACCCCAAACGATAGCCATCTCCAAAGCCACGGCTGCCGCGCAAGAGATGTTTGAGATGATCGATCGTAAGTCACAGATCGATGCCCTGTCAGAGGAGGGCGAAAAGATCCCTGATTTCAAGGGAAACATTCAGTTCCGTGGAGTTCGATTTGCATACCCCTCGCGTTCTAACGTGGCGATTCTTCACTCTCTGGATCTCGATATTCCTGCCGATCAAACAACTGCTCTTGTTGGTACCAGCGGATCAGGGAAGAGTACGATATTTGGACTATTAGAAAGATGGTACATACCGAGCGGTGGATTCATCACACTGGACGGACGTCCTGTCGAAAGCTTGAACCTTCAGTGGCTGCGCACTAACATCAGAATGGTTCAACAGGTAGGCGCAAAAGATTGACAAACGCAGAAAGCCAAGACAGTGCTGACAGATATTTAGGAACCAACATTGTTCAGCGGTACTATTTACCAGAATGTTGTCGATGGTCTAACCGGTACACCCTTGGTCGACCTTCCGGAAGAGGAGAAGCGAAGAATGGTTATCGATGCATGTCAATCAGCCTATGCGCATGATTTTATTGAGACATTGCCTAATGTGCGTTCTCCTATTCAAATTTGACATTTCCTCGCTAACTTCATAATAGGGTTATGATACCTGGATCGGTGAACGAGGAGCATCACTGTCTGGTGGACAAAAGCAACGAGTAGTCATTGCTCGAAGCATTATCTCCAACCCCAAAGTTTTGATGCTGGACGAGGCTACCAGTGCTCTCGACCCTAACGCTGAGAAGATAGTGCAGAAAGCTCTCAATAACGTAGCCAAGGGTCGAACAATGATTGTCATTGCACATCGCCTGTCTACTATCCGAGATGCTGACAACATCATCGTCATGTCTAAAGGTGAAACTATCGAACAAGGCTCTCATGATTCCCTTATCCAACAGGGTGGTACATACTCGCGTCTCGTTCGCTTGCAAGATCTTGGTAAGAGTAGCGATTCGTCGTTGGATGAAGACGATGAGACAGACAAGGATGAGCCGGTTGCTGGCCTTGACCCTGTCTTGTCCCGTGCTTCCCAGCATGCTACGGCAGATATCAACCAGAACGACGGAATCAATTACGGCCTCTTGAAGGGACTGTATCTTGTTGTCAAGGAACAAAGGTCTCTGTGGTCCTCCGGATTCATTCTTGTCATCATTTCTCTATTAGGAGGTAAGTTCTATCACAATATGCTAAAGATACGGAAGTTGACGTTACTGTTTAGGTGGCACATACCCAGCACTCGCTGTTCTCTTCTCAAGAACTATGAAAGCTTTCGAGACTATCGATGTCAGCGAGGCAAACTTCTTCTCCTTGATGTTCTTTGTAGTTGCCCTCGCCAACTTTGCTATCTATGCTGCAGCCGGCTGGGTCTGTAACGAAATTGGTCAGGTAAGTAGCCGGTCTCCGCCTGACCCCAGAGCTTACAATTCTAATGAGCCTCAGCATGTCATGACTGTTTATCGCAGCGAGCTTTTCGATAACACTCTTCGACAAGACATGATATTTTTCGACGATCCCGACCGCGGAACTGGTGCCCTCGTTTCACGACTAGCCTCCGAGCCTACAAGTCTTCAGGAGCTACTATCTATGAACTTGTCCCTCATTATGATCAACATTGTTACTGTTCTTTCGAGCTCTATCCTTGCCATTGCTTACGGCTGGAAGCTGGGACTTGTACTCACCTTAGCTGCTTTGCCAGTACTTGTTGGCTCAGGATACGTACGCATTCGGCTCGAATACAAGTTTGACGAAGATACTGCCGGACGGTTTGCTAAGAGTAGTAGCCTGGCTTCAGAGGCTGTTCTGGGAATCCGGACGGTTTCATCACTGGCTTTGGAACGAGCTGTGATTGACAGATATAGCAGTGCACTTGAGGGGCTTGCGAAAGAAGCCATCGCAGGTCTAGGCTGGAAGATGTTGTTTTACTCATTCAGTCAATCGGCATCTTTCCTTGCCATGGCATTGGGCTTTTGGTGAGTACATTACTGTAACTTCAGCAGAAAGGCAGCACTAACGAGTACCAGGTACGGTGGGCGTCTTGTCTCCTTCGGCGAGTACACCACAGACCAATTCTACGTCATCTTTATTGCTGTCGTCTTCTCTGGTGAGACATCAGCAATGCTGTTCCAGTACACTACGAGCATCACCAAAGCCCGAACTGCCATCAACTACATCTTCCAACTTCGACGTCAAAAGGCCCTGCACGATAATGCAGGTAATGGGCCAGGCTTTTCAGGAAGCGAGAAAAGCATATCTGAAAAGGGTGTCGACGTTTCTTGTGATGATATTACCTTTGCTTATCCTCGTCGACCTAAGCTACAGGTTCTGCGGGGAGTTGATATCAGCATCGAATCAGGTAAAATGGTGGCTCTGGTAGGAGCATCTGGATGTGGAAAGTCAACCATGATTGCACTTTTGCAGCGTTTCTATGACCCTACAACTGGCACAATACAAGCAGATGGTCAAGATATCAAGACAAGGGACAGGCGCCTACACAGACGAGACATTGCACTTGTTCAGCAAGAGCCGGTTTTGTATCAAGGCTCCATCAGGGAGAACATCTCCCTCGGAATTGAAGAGGGCGATCCCTCCGAAGCCGAAATTATCGAGGCCTGCAAGCAAGCCAATGTCTACGAATTCGTCTCTTCCCTCCCTGAAGGACTTACTACGTCCTGCGGTAACCAAGGTCTTTCACTCTCAGGCGGCCAGCGTCAACGCATTGCCATCGCCAGGGCACTAATACGCAAACCTCGCCTGTTACTCCTTGATGAAGCCACCAGCGCACTCGACACGGAGAGCGAAAAGGTAGTTAAGGAGGCACTGGACCGAGCCGCCGAGGGAAGAACGACGGTCGCAGTAGCACATCGGCTAAGCACGATTCGAGATGCTGATGTGATCTGTGTCTTTGCAGGAGGAAAGATCGTTGAGAGAGGAAGACACGACGAGCTTGTTGCAAAGAGGGGGCTTTACTACGAGATGGTATTGGGGCAGTCCTTAGACAGGGAGGCATAGGCATCGAAGTGAACTGGCGTTTGGATGGAGCTGCTACATCAAACTAGGGCCATACGGGAGCTCTTGTGATATTTTATGGGGGCTGGAGCTCTTTACTCATTTACTTGCAGCGAAATATGTCTTTCTTCCGCTTCTTGTACACATATATCACCTCAGGGTATTTATAATGTTTCATATAGAGCTTATCTAAGAGCATCCATCAAATAGAATCTATGTCTTATTGGATTATTACAATGATAGTTAAAGGCTAAACAAAGGTGGCAATGTGTTGGTGGTCGTGCATCTGTGGGTAGGCAAAAGTTCCGACAACATATACTATAAGATCTTGTTTTAAGATCATATGTAGAAAATTCTTATGATTATCTCAGTTGTTTCATATAATCCTAGCTACCTTATTGTCAGAATCTTTGCATGGGACTGCAGGTACGTTTCTCCTAGTAAAATCCTTGATAAGCTTATTTGTTGATGGAAAGGCCTTGAGACCGTGTCTTTTTAAGAGACATTCATCGTCAAGAGAACAAACGCCATCCACCAGGGAAGAAGTGGCAAGAGACTTGATGTCTGTTATACATGTAAGTCGACAAGATAGAATAGAGAAACAAGCAGCTTGAACATGGTCTTAAAGCTCGTCTATTCTGATCTAGAAGCATATCGTCGTATCTATTTTATCTAGAACCCATCATAATAACTCAACAAATATTTTTCTCAACCACACAACATGCTTCTTAAGCCAGAACCTTGACGTCTCCCTCCTTAAGCTTGCCGGCCTCAACGAGTCTCTTGGTCTCACCGACCCAGACAGACTTAATCTCATCGGCAACCTTGAGACCGTTGAGCTTGCCAGCGAGAGCAGCAATCTCATCGGGGTCAATCTTGGCCTGGATGGTCTCAACATCGTTAAGGACGGAGTCGATGTCAGCGGGCGAGGGCTCTCCGGCGGCGAAGTAGTTGGCGTCCTTGACGGAGCCCTTGAGCACACGCTTGTTCTTCTTGACGGCGTTCTTGGCAGCCTCCTTAGCCTTCTTGGAAGACTCACGATCAGCCTTGGCCGCGATCTCAGCATCCTTAGCAGCCTTCTCCTCAGCAGCCTTAGCAGCCTCAGCATCCTCTTTGGCCTTCTTCTCGGCAGCCTCACGCTCGAAACGCTTCTTGTTCTTGGCGGCGCTGGCCTCCTGTCGGAAGCGCTTGATACGCTCATCACCGGCAGAAGCATCGTCTAGCAGCTTGCGGAGACGGGCGTTGTCGTCGGCCTTCTTCTTCTTGCGAGCATTGGTGTTCTTACGCTCCTGGTGTCGCTTTTGGTCACGGTTCTCGTTGTCATCAGGGACATCCTCGTCGAGGTACTCAAATGTTCGCCAGCTGTCGAAGTTGTACCAGAAGTTGTAAAATTCCTCAACCTGTTCCTTAGTGGCATCGGAACCACCAAATGAGGGGACTGGGTGTGTCTTTGAGAAACGAGCCTCAGACTTGAAGACCTTGCTCCATGCCTTATAGTAGTCGGTCTTCTGGAGTTGCTTCTTGGTGGGAGGCTCAACATCGGCCTCCTCATCGACGGAATCGAACTGGCGACGCTTGATGGGGTCAAGGAGGACATCGGTAGCCTTCTGGATACACTTGAAGAACTGATCATCGTCGACACGACCTTGGGCAGCCTTCTTATCGGGGTGGTGCTTAAGGACCTTCTTGCGGTGGGCTTTCTTGATCTGGTCCTCAGTGGCCCTCCATCGGTACTTGGAGATACCAAGAATCTTGTAGTGGTCCTGGGTCTGTAATCATAAGTGTCAGGTACAGCAACCAAATGGAATCAAAACAGTCACATACCTTCCAGTCCTTAGCCTCACGCTGGAGCATCATGGGATCCTCATCCTCGCTCTCGTCACTGACATCACCATCCTCGACGTTCTTGGCGCTCTCCTGAGCCTGGATGCGGTCATCCTCAGAGAATGTGCGCTTGTGGCGGGCTCGTCGGGCGTGGGCAAGGAAGTGAGGTCCAACTGGCTCGATGCTTCGCTGAGTAGCCTCAGAAAGCTTGCCGACGGCCTTGAAGTCCTTATCAGCAGCCCAACCGCTGGGGAGAGCGGGAAGGGGGAGGGTAACGGTAGCCACAGAAGCCATTATGTGATATGTGGATTTGGTGGTGATGGAGAGGAAAAATCCCTAGAGGTTTTTTGGCTGCAATATTTTTTTCAATGGCGCACATTGATCGACCTCCCCCACCATGAATGTTATTGGCGGGGTAAAGACTTTAGCGTAAGATGCGTTTATTCCGGGCCTGTTATAGTGGGATGGTGCCCTAAACCACTCTACGACAGTATTATCAGGTGTCGGGAACGACCTGAAGGCTCCCCGGCTCAGTGAACGGACCTCCCAGGACCCCGCTGAGCCGTCCGGGCAAGCGTTGATTGAACTGGACTTTTTTCTCTTTCGATTTCAAAGCCATCCGCAACTCGATTTTGACAAACCTCGGCACGACATACAAACGGGTCTTGCCCCAGCCTCTGTATCTGGATTTCTCGACTCCTCAGAGTCACCAAACCTCGAAATGGCCAACGTTCCTGCTCTCAATGCCTACCGACACCTGATGCGCGCGGCGCGAATCGCCTTTCAAGGTATGCAACGATTCCGCAGGTGAACGGCGAACTTCGATCCTATGATACAACAGATTGTTTTAGTGGATTGTGCTAACTTCAATGTTTGAAGGTGATGCTCCTATCTTGTCTGCGGCTCAGCTCCAGATCCGAAACGAGTTCCGTCAAAAAGCCTCGATCGATGCTTCCACTGCCCCTGCCGCGATCAAGCACGCAGAGGACGTAGCGAAAGTCCTCCGACAGAATGTGATCCAGGGACAAAAACTAGAAGATGACGACAACACTTACAGTGAGTCCGAGCTGGTTTGTGGTGGGTAACGCAAACATGAGCTAACTGGCAATGCAGAGCTACGAATACACGAAGATATTGAGCGAGGCGACAACGAGTCTATCAAGACGGCTGGTAAAGGCATGGCTCAGGGTGGCTGCTGCGGCGGTAAAAAGTAAAAGGCGAATCTTCTTCCCTCTGTACAATTTGTAAATTACTCTGTCATGATACCCTAAAGGACAATTGCACCAAAATGATCATCACTCTACTTCTTTTCATTCCATCTATTCCTGTCTCTCAAGCAATCTCCAGCCGCCATAATGAAATCCCTTCGCCAATGAAAGCATGATTTCCGCGATGTCCTTTTTCTTGCGCCAAACTCCCAAAGGTCCATTATATACCATGTGATTAACATAAAACAAGTCATAACTTCATCTAATCTCCAGAGAGGGCGGCATAAGCTGGAGTGTCAGAGGCTCCTGGAGGTGCTGCCACTGGCGCGGGCAGAGCTGCAGGCCGGTTCGAGGAGCCACTGCCACCTTCAGTCGCTTGCGAACCATGGCCCTGAGATCCTCCTTGGCGCTGCCTAGCATCGCGTAGCATCTGAGTTCTCTGCTCCTTGTCCATAGTGCCGATTGCCTTGGGCTGTCCCCATCGAACTCGGAGAGGGCATCCAGCAATCACAGCGCGGCCCTGGCATGTCTCCGACGCCTTCTCGGCCGCCTCTCGGGTTTCATAGTTGACAAAGGCGCAATGTGACATGTGCGAGCAGACCAAGCTCTTGATCTTGCCGTAAACCTTGAAGAAGTCGCGAAGTTTGTACTCGGGTAGGTCGTCCTCGATTCCAGTCACGAACAGCGACATGATGTTCTTGTCGGCGGGAGGAAGCCAGTCGCGTGGGCTTGGGGGCAACTGAGCAGCACTGGGGAAAACCTGTCGGCCTTTACCACCAGTCTTTGCTCCTACAGCCGCAGCTGCCTTTGAATCTCTGGTTCGAATCGGGCCAGGTCCGCCGAGACCAGCGCCGACAGCCACATTTCCTCCCTTGGAACTCTCACCCTCATCAATTGCCTTGCCCTTACGGAAATAGGGTTTGCTGTTTGCGAGTCTTCGTAGTAGCTCGCGCGCCTTCTCGTCCGTCTTTTCGTATTCCTCTTGTCCAACCTTTCCCTCTTCGATAAGCTGCTCGTTGTTTTGAGCAAAGTATTCTCGGTTGATGTCGGATTGTGGGCCAGGCGCAACCATCTTGAGTGCGGCATCGCGTACTACGATGGGAAGACCGAAGGAAAGATCGAGCATGCAGCATTGGCAGCAGTTCTTGAGTCGCGCGCAGGTCAGGCAGATGTTCGTTCGCTTCTTACGGCCGTTGGCGCGGGTACCACTCCAAGAAAAAATAGTGAAAGGTCTGGTACACTGTTAACAAGTAGATTAGCATTATGTTAACACAAAAATGCGGAGGGAATCAACGCGACATACCAATTTGCATTCAGCGCCATAGTCCTCTTTAAGCATTTTGACGTAAGGGTTTTCAGGCAAACACGTCTCGCAGACGGAAGGGAAATCGGTGGTTTCCCATCCTGAGCGGTTGAGATCTTGCTTAATCTGGGGCGGCATCGTGGAAAGATGAAGTATTGATATGCGCAAAGAAAGCTTCAGGTTGTCTGAGATAACTTTTGGAGTTACTACGTAGTAAGGCGCAGAAGTTCGGTCATCCGCCACCTTATGTAATACAGATTATGGTCTCAGAGTCTAACTTGGAGGTCGGAGATGGCCGCCATCGGGCAAAGACTGTTTGCCTTATCGATAAGCACTAAAATCGAGAGTTACTCGATTGCTCATCTGCAACTGGGGATGTTATTTGATGATTACTGGATTGGGAACCTCGATTAGTAGATTATTGGATAACATCATCTTTTAGGGGATAGTTTCTGACATGGTCCAACATCCAGACTGGAGAAGGGATGGCTGTTGAAAAGTCTGGGGACTTTTTTGTTGTGGTGGATGGCACAGCTAGCTGAGGGGTTTCCAATAAGAATACGGAGTTTACTAAGTCAAATGTTTTACACATTATTAAACAAGCATAGAAAGAAATTATATTCACCAAAGTCATACCATGACCAGAGATATACCATTCTATTCATGTGTGGCTTGGAGCATTGTGAGATAACGCGCTAACTATATACAGGAAATCCGGAGGCTTGCGTTAACTTTGGGTTCATTCGATACGAAAACGATCATTCTCCCCCGATAGGTTTTTGAGATCAACAAATGCTTCAAAAGTCCGTTAGTAGAACGTTAGTATAACCATGACACAGATGACGGCATCACACTCTGCTTTCCCATTAGTGGCTGTACTAATATTCGGCGTATGCTTTACGTCGTTAATAAACAAACAAGGACGATGCTGTCTCGTAGACGCTTTCGTATTCGTATCATTTCTCGCAAATTGAGCCTCCTCGCAGCACCCAGTTGTTTGTCTGCACTCTCACCGCCAAACATTCCCGATATGCGGCGACTGCGCAGGCACAAGTACAAGGATAAGTTTAAGTAATTTATGCAGCGTCAAATCAAAACCGATCAAAGTCAAAGAAAGTGGAAGCCCGTCAAGTCCCTGTCTTTTTCACATGAAGCTTGAGGCCTTGTGGAGAGTGTTACTTTTTGGTCGTGTTCTCTCGGGTCGTCCAGATCAAAGTCCGGCCCCCTACACTGCACATCCCCAAGCGATAGACAGGGGACCTAATCCTCATCAGGTATAGCGTACGGATATCTCCCAATTCGCATTTGAGATTGGATGCCCGTAGACGGGATGGCTTGTGCAGTCAGGGGAGGGCCCTGAAATTTGTTGCGACAAGCCGTTGCTCTGCGTACCTAACCTTCTGCCATTAAAACCAACCCACTCCCTTTTGAGTTTCGACTTTTCAATTAATCTTTAATTTACTTGCTGTCCTTCTTCACTTGCTCACTTTCCATTCTCTTCTCTTCAACTTCAACACTTTCTACCATATTCAACATGGTTGCCTCATCGAACCCCACCCTCGAGCGCGAGGATCACCAGCGCGATGCCGACTTTAACAAGGCCATGCACGGCTCTTCAGCCCAGGCTCGAGGTGGTGTTGCTGCTATGTTCCGCAAGGGCGGCTCTGCTAAGCAGGCTGCTGTCGACGAGTATTTCAAGCACTGGGATAACAAGCCCGCCGAGAACGAGACTCCTGAGGAGCGAGCTGTAAGGACCCTTTGACATGCCCCTCCTGTTCCTCTATGGCCAGACTAACACAGCGGTCAGGCTCGTCAAGCCCAATACGCCACTTTGACCCGACAGTAAGTGATATGATCCTCCTCTTTGCTCCGCCGTGACTCTTGGGTCATGTCTGAAACGGTCTTTGTCGTATCATGTACTGACTTGTTGGTGTGTAGCTACTACAACCTTGCCACCGATCTCTACGAATACGGTTGGGGTCAATCCTTCCACTTCTGCCGATTCTCTCAGGGCGAGCCCTTTTACCAGGCCATTGCCCGTCATGAGCACTACCTTGCCCACCAGATCGGTATCAAGGAGGGCATGAAGGTCCTCGACGTTGGTTGTGGTGTTGGTGGTCCCGCTCGCGAGATCGCCAAGTTCACAGGCGCTCATATCACCGGTCTCAACAACAACGATTATCAGATTGAGCGAGCCACCCACTACGCCTTCAAGGAGGGCCTGTCGAACCAGCTCGACTTTGTCAAGGGTGACTTCATGGTTCGTGCTTCTAATAATCTCCAATTTCTTTTCTTTTAGGCTTACCCCTTGATTAGCAAATGTCCTTCCCTGACAACAGCTTCGATGCTGTCTATGCCATCGAGGCTACCTGTCACGCTCCTACCCTTAAGGGTATTTACAGCGAGATCTTCCGAGTGCTTAAGCCTGGAGGTGTTTTCGGTGTTTACGAGTGGCTCATGACCGATGAGTATGACAATGACAACCTCCGCCACCGTGAGATTCGATTGGGTATCGAGCAGGGCGATGGCATCTCCAACATGTGCAAGGTCTCCGAGGGCCTTGATGCCATCAAGGACTCTGGCTTCGAGATGCTCCACCACGAAGATCTGGCAATGCGCCCTGATGCTCTTCCCTGGTGGTGGCCCTTGTCTGGTCAGCTCAGCTACATCCAATCCGTTGGTGACATTTTCACCATTGTCCGCATGACCACCTGGGGTCGAACCATTGCCCACAACCTGGCTGGTCTCCTTGAGACCTTCAAGCTCGCTCCTGCAGGAACCAAGAAGACTGCTGACAGTCTGGCTCTCGCTGCAGACTGCCTGGTCGCTGGCGGTCGGGATCATCTCTTCACCCCCATGTACCTCATGGTGGCTCGCAAGCCTGCTGCGTAGGCGAACAGGTATCATGACAACAAGATTCTTTAACAAAACATATTATGAAGATTAAAAGGGGCATTTTATGCTGGCTGATGATGCATACACACGAAGTGGCCGGCCTCATGATATAGAGGATACAGAAGGCAGAGGAGTTTAGGGAACAATACTGGCTTATAATTGTAATACACATACCTATACAATTCCATCGTTTCTTGTCATTGATAGCACAACCTCATACACGCCAAAAAACGGCCAGTCTTACATCTGATCTGAAAGTGATGGAAATTGGCGGGCTCTTGTTTCTCCGATACCCCGTTATCTGAAGGTGTTGGTGCACTTACACTCACTTTTTCACCTCTGAGTGGGGATCTGCAAATGGTCCCTCATGCCCCTGGTCTCAGGGTCTTGTTTCTTCCTATCCATGAGACAATGTTCTGGGTTTTAGATACTCCAAAAGTTTACTTATACATGTCTCTATGTTATCGTAGGACTTTCACGAGTCAATGGGAAGCACAAAGGCAGCACCTACACTTGTAGTACGTTGAAGTATTCCGCATTCTTGTCGTGTCCCCTGGTCCAAGTTCCCCCCAACAGACTGCTTGAATGGGTCAAAAGGGTGAATTCTGGGCTCTGATAGGTGTTTCGCCTCTAGTTGGCTACCCTTCCCAAAGTGCTGCACTCAATCAATGGCAGCAGGGGTCGCTTTTAGTGGCTCAAAGACGTTGTAGGCGGGGAGTAAGAGGGATAAAGCTGTCCGAGCTAACGGAGGCTCACTCGGGGGGTTTTGGAGAGCGGGTACTCTTTTAGTCACTGGAAATTGGTGAGGGCACAGGTACCTCGCAGTTCCGGCACGATACGTACCGACTGGCCCCAAAAAACTGATAGCTGGCCAGCAGAAGCGTTCTTCGGTGAAATTCCCTCTCTCAACCCGACTGTTTCATTTCTCAACACCAACTTCAGTTCATCACCATTTTCAACTCCCAAGTCAACGTCGACGACCCGGGAACTAAGAGAAGCTTGTCCACTGCAGCTTCTTGCCTTTGACTCTTCGTTTCTCTTTCTCGTCGACCGCCGACCGTCCTCCTCCCGACTACTGGGTCAATTGACGACTGTTCAACAAACGCACATCATGTCTCGCATTCTTCGACCCGCGGCCCGCCTAGCTGCTTCAACTCGGGCTCTCCGCGCTCCCGCTGCCCCGTCGTTCGCTCAGTCTGCCGTCACTCGCGCAGCTCTTGCGCGACCTGTTGTTTTCGGCTCCGCCCAGACCCGATCTTACGCCGACAGCCAGACCTCCGGCGTCAAGGAGTACACTGTCCGAGATGCGCTCAACGAGGCTCTCGCAGAGGAGCTCGCCCAAAACGAGAAGGTCTTCATCCTCGGTGAGGAGGTTGCCCAATACAACGGTGCCTACAAGGTTACCAAGGGTCTCCTCGACCGCTTTGGTGAGAAGCGTGTCATTGACACTCCTATCACCGAGTCTGGTTTCTGTGGTCTCGCTGTTGGTGCTGCCCTGAGTGGTCTTCACCCTGTTGTAAGTCTCCAGTATCTTTGTGCTCTTAAATTGTTCAACAAGAGTCTGACCGTTCTGCTCCACCCGTTTAGTGCGAGTTCATGACCTTCAACTTCGCCATGCAGGCCATCGATCAGGTCATCAACTCCGCCGCCAAGACCCTCTACATGTCTGGTGGTATCCAGCCTTGTAACATCACCTTCCGTGGTCCCAACGGTTTCGCTGCTGGTGTCGGTGCTCAGCACTCCCAAGATTTCTCTGCCTGGTACGGCAGCATTCCCGGTCTCAAGGTTGTCTCCCCCTGGAGCGCTGAGGATGCCAAGGGTCTCCTGAAGGCCGCTATCCGTGACCCCAACCCCGTCTGTGTTCTCGAGAACGAGTTGATGTACGGCCAAAGCTTCCCTATGTCCGAGGCTGCCCAGAAGGATGATTTCGTTATTCCCTTCGGAAAGGCCAAGATTGAGCGATCTGGCAAGGACTTGACCATCGTCACCCTGGGCCGCACTGTTGGCCAATCTCTTGTTGCCGCCGAGAACCTCAAGAAGAAGTACGGTGTCGAGGTCGAAGTCATCAACCTGCGATCTATCAAGCCTCTTGATGTTGAGACTATCATTCAGTCCGTCAAGAAGACCCACCGTCTTCTATCTGTCGAGTCCGGCTACCCTGCTTTCGGAGTCGGAGCTGAGATTCTTGCTCTGACCATGGAGTACGGCTTCGACTACCTTGATGCCCCTGCTGCCCGAGTCACTGGTGCTGAGGTTCCTACACCCTATGCCCAGAAGCTTGAGGAGATGTCTTTCCCCACTGAGCAGCTGATTGAGGACTACGCTGCTAAGGTCCTCCGCCTGTAAAAAGAGAATGAAGGTTGAGAGTGAATCCGGTCCAGCTGCTTGCAATGTCAGAACGGCGCCTGTGCCTGTCTACCGAGTTTGGCAGAGCATGCCCTGCGCTGCTCATCGTAGCCATCGGAATTGAGATGCGGATGAAGATCCGATCCAATTGGCGTATTTGATGGACGCTTTTTTTGATAGACGTGCGGAAGGAAAGGAAATGTAATTTTACCCCGTGTTGCCATGTATAGTCAGGGCAGGGCACCCGTCTTATTAATGATCTACCAATTCATATCTGTGCTTCAATGACTTGTGACTTAGAATTAGGACGGCAGCGTCCAAATACTTTCTCATTGAACGTGCGTAATGCTGCCGCAAACAGTGTGACCTCAGTGGGCTACACTATCTATTTCTGGGATGCAATGCAATGGAGAGAACCGTGTGTAGACGAAGGCGTAGATCAAGATATGGCATACGAAGGATATTTAAACCCCCCATTGGTAGAGGTCGTTATATTGCACATCTACTAGGCATGGGCAGGAGTCAAAATCGGTGATCGGTTAGTACAGGGTAAGCAAAGTGGAGCTGTAAGCTGCTCAAGTGTCCCGCCATTGAATGTCTGAATCACCAACGTCAATGGTGGGGCACTTTTAACTTGGAGCTTTCATCACTTTCATCTTCGCTCAACAACACACAAAGTGAAAAAAGAAACATTGCCTACTATTTCGCTGCATTCGAGCAGGCATGGCAGGTATAGATGCTCTCCTCGAAGGAGGGCCTCAAGAGACCGGTCAGCGCAAACCTGCTACTCAACAGCCTGAGGAGCTCAAACGTCACCTGGAGAAGCTCCTCCTCTCGCCTTCACCTGAGTTCTCACCCGAGTGGCTCAACCGTCTTCAACAACGATGGGACTTCGAAGCTGACTACACGTCTCTGTTCAAGGTGGCTCCACCACATACTCGAACTCTTACCAGATTTCAACGTCATGGACTTGAAGGCCGTGTCACAGGTTACAAGAACGTCACTGTCCCCGCAAATAGTGCCACAGCCAAGAACTCGACAAGTCTATCCAGGAAGCCTGCAAACCGTGCTGACTTTGTGAGAGGTGCTGCCGGCTTTTTCCCGTTCGCTCCTGGTGGTCTGGAGGGTATTGAAGCTACAGCAGCGTTTGAGGACTCGGTTCACACAGGAGGTCTTGCGGAGACTAGTAATACAGGAAACAGGCTAGAACGAGTGATCCAGCTTGGTGCTGAGGGTGGGCTACTCGAGGTAGCACCAGGATTGAGCAGAGGAATCGACTTCACCAAGAAAAAGACAACTGTAAGCCAAGAAGATGCAAATGCTGTTAAGGAAGTGCTCGAAGAGGATCCAGAGGAAGCAAGAAACGAGCCTGAGGATAGCAATGAGGTCTCTCCAGATACTGCGCCAGCGGATCAGACCGCCGATGTTGGGGAGGATGGTGACGACATCGACGACATCCTACCGGTCGAATTCCCTGCCCTGGAGCCTCATGGAGTCCTTGCAGCCTCGAGCGCCCGTAAGGCTGGTCGCGAGTGGGCGCATATGGTCGATATTAACCATGACATGTCAAATTTCCGAGAGCTTGTGCCCGACATGGCTTATGAATGGCCTTTTGAACTCGACACTTTCCAGAAGGAGGCAGTTTATCATCTAGAGAACGGCGATTCGGTATTTGTTGCAGCGCATACTTCCGCTGGCAAGACTGTTGTAGCAGAGTATGCGATTGCACTGGCTGCGAAGCACATGACAAAGGCCATATATACTTCCCCGATCAAAGCACTGAGCAACCAAAAATTCCGCGACTTTCGACAAACGTTTGACGAGGTGGGTATCCTCACTGGTGATGTTCAGATCAACCCCGAGGCCAGCTGCTTGATCATGACAACTGAGATTCTCCGAAGTATGCTCTACCGAGGAGCTGATATAATTCGTGATGTCGAATTTGTTATCTTTGACGAAGTTCATTATGTCAACGATTTTGAGCGAGGTGTTGTATGGGAAGAAGTCATCATCATGCTACCTGAGCATGTGTCACTCATTTTATTATCTGCAACAGTGCCAAACACTAAAGAGTTCGCATCTTGGGTCGGTCGGACGAAGCAAAAAGACATATATGTCATTTCTACGCCAAAGCGACCTGTGCCCCTTGAACATTATCTTTGGGCTGGGAAGGACATTCACAAGATCGTGGATTCCGAGAAGAAGTTCATCGAGAAGGGTTGGAAAGATGCGCACTTTGCTATTCAGGGAAAGGATAAAGTAAAGCCTGCGGAGACTACTGTTGCCACTCGTGGAGGTAACCCACGAGGCAATCAGCGTGGCGGGCCTCAACGTGGTGGTCCTCAACGAGGTGGACGTGGTGGTGGCCCACAAAGAGGGGGTAACCAACAGCGTGGTCGCGGCGGACCACCTCGAGCAAGCCATGCTCCCGGACATATGGGCCGTGGAGGCCGCGCCGGTGGCTTTTCATCTGTTGCGCAGGACAAGAATCTTTGGGTTCATCTTGTCCAATATCTCAAGAAGCAGAGCCTTCTTCCAGCCTGTATTTTTGTGTTCTCGAAGAAACGATGCGAGGAGAATGCGGATGCTCTCAGCAATCAAGACTTCTGTACTGCTTCCGAGAAGAGTCATATTCACATGATAATCGAGAAGTCGGTCGCACGCTTGAAGCCAGATGATAGACAGCTTCCACAAATCATCAGACTGAGGGAACTTCTGGGTAGAGGTATCGCTGTTCATCATGGAGGATTGTTGCCCATCGTAAAGGAACTGGTAGAGATTCTATTTGCTCAGACTCTGGTTAAGGTGTTGTTTGCCACAGAGACATTTGCTATGGGTCTGAATCTACCTACACGAACAGTAGTATTTTCCGGATACCGCAAACACGACGGGCACTCGTTCAGAAATCTATTACCTGGAGAGTACACCCAGATGGCTGGTCGGGCTGGGCGTCGTGGTCTGGATACTGTTGGCTCGGTCATCATTGTGCCGCCAGGAGGCTTGGATGATGCGCCCCCGTAGCAGATCTACGGAATATGATATTGGGAGAACCTTCAAAGCTACGGTCGCAATTCCGACTAACATACAACATGATTCTGAACCTCCTGCGGGTAGAGGCGCTGAAGATCGAAGAGATGATCAAGCGCAGTTTCTCTGAGCATGCTACCCAACAATTGCTCCCTGAGCATGAGAAAGATGTGAAGATAGCACAAGCGGACTTGGCCAAGGTCAAGCGAGACTCATGTGACATCTGCGATGTTTCGATGGACGAATGTCACCAAGCTTCACAGGACTTCAAGCGACTTACGTTCGAGCTGTATAAGGGTCTACTGGCCATTCCAATAGGACGCAGAATGTTTTCTCAGCATCGTCTTGTGGTTTTTAACTGGGACGGCATTCGTTCTATTGGTATTCTTCTGGCAGACGGTGTTAGCAACAAGGGCACATCAGAAGATCCGACACTGCACGTATGTGCCATCAAATCCCTTCGGGATCGACGCGATGCTACCGATCAACTGCCATTTGTCCCCACGTTCCGCAAATACTTCCATGAGCTCCCGAAGAGCAAAAAGAGGGTGCAAACTAAGACGCTACATGTTCCTCTGAGTGACGTGGAGTGTCTTACGAGATGGGTCACAAAGGGTATTATACCTGAGATCTTCCAGGGGGGCGATGGCTACCATCAAGCAAAGGATCGTCTCCAGGATCTGTGTGGCTCGTGGGATGATAGATGGGAAGAGGTGGACTTTTCTCGAATTAAGCAGCTACAGCTACAGGAAATTGTCGAGAAGAGAGTCGAGTTGGTGAAGACGATATCTGAGTCACCTGCTGAGAAGTGTTCGAACTTCTTGAAGCATGTAAGTTGACCTTCTTCTGTCCGCATAGATTCATCACTAATCGCGTGTCGCAGTTCGCTATGTGCCATGATGAATGGCTTATCAAGGAGCATATTTCTCAGCTACAGCAATCGCTCTCGGATCAGAATCTTCAGCTTCTTCCCGATTACGAACAACGAGTTCAGGTGCTCAAGGAGCTTGGATTTATCGATGACGCTACCCGGATCCAGCTCAAGGGCAAGGTTGCCTGCGAAATTCACTCTGGTGACGAACTGGTTCTTACTGAGCTTATTCTCGACAACGTTCTCGCCGACTACGAGCCTGCCGAAATCGCTGCTCTCCTATCGGCCTTTGTATTCCAAGAGAAAACAGATATGGAACCCTCCCTAACAGGTAACCTCGAGCGTGGGAAAGAGACCATTGTTGCCATCTCAGAGAAGGTGAACGATGTGCAGACTCGATTACAGGTCATTCAGTCCACGGATGACTCCAATGACTTTGTCTCTCGGCCACGGTTCGGTCTTATGGAAGTAGTGTATGAATGGGCTCGCGGAATGAGTTTCAAGAATATCACTGGGTTGACGGATGTGCTGGAAGGTACGATTGTCCGAACGATCACACGACTGGACGAGACATGCCGTGAGGTCAAGAACGCCGCCAGAATTGTGGGTGATCCGGAGTTGTATCTAAAGATGCAACAGGCGCAGGAGATGATCAAGCGGGATATCACCGCAGTGGCAAGTCTTTACATGTGAGCCCAACATGGTTTGAGAGTAGCTGGCATCTATATAGAGTATGCGCTATTGGGCATTGTTTTCAAGCGTTCCTGAGGCATTCATCATCGAATTGTTGCAGGGTATTTGCCGGATGTATCACAGATATGTATGACAGATATGGGCATGTCCCGTCTAATGTATGATGTTTGTAACTAAAAAAGAAAGATTTGTCTCCATTCTTGAACAGGAAATGAATTCATGTCGCTGCCCAATCCCCAACGCCAAACCATAACCAAAAAGCGCACCTCTCCAAATTCAACCGTAATGCATCTTCCATAATCGTCCAGCTCGTTCACAGTGGGAACCGAAAGTCTCCATACTAATCATGCTCTGCGATAAGTTACGAAACTATGCACGCAGAGCTCGCAGTCTCTGCTGCAACTTATCTTCCTCCTCAGCGCTGGGTTCATTGGTCTGCTGGGGTTCGGCGTTCGAGGGTGTCGCTTGGTTGAGTTCCTTGCTAAGCTCAAGTCCAGCATCATCAGCCAGCTTGCCGAGAAGCTCGTGGACAGCATCCTCGCCGACCTGGGTAGAGGTGGACTGGCTAATGGCATCTTGATAGATACCGTTGGACATTGCGTATTCTTCGTTCTGCTGCTTGAACTGTTCGAGGGTAACAAGAGTCTAAATAGTTGTTGTCAGTCTCGATTTAATGTTGTATCAGAAGCAAGAGGCTGACCTTTTCAGGGTTGGTGCTCTTCTGAGCCACATTCATGGTGCGTGATGATTGGGCCATCATCTGGGTCATACGGTTCATGGAATTGTTGGCCTGAATCTGGGCAGCGGAGAGCTCAGCCATGTCGGCCATCTGGTCCATTTGCTGGGCAAGCGCCTGCTTTGATAGCAGCATCTTGGCCTTCTGGTATGCCTTTTGAGTCTCGCCCTTCTTGAGAAGATCTTGGATCTGTTTCTTGAGGATAGGATCCTGTTTGGCGGCCTTTTGGGCCTCGCGGCGAGCCTGCTTGGCTTGGAAGCGAGCCTGGAACTCGACTTGCATGTCGCGGGCCTGCTGACGGTTTGCCATTATGGGCGGATATTGTGTGGTTGGCGCGTAAGGACGATGAGGTCGCTGAGGTTGTCAGGAAAGGATTTTACGTTTGTTTATCGAGGTTGGAGGAAGCAGCAAATGTCATGTGAGTGTAAACTTAGGTAGGCATGGAACGGCCGAAGGCCTAGAATCGGACTTGCGATTGATGAATGCGGGGCGCCTGGCAGACAGGTTGGAGAAGTGGGCGAATGACGCAACGAAATGCACCGGATAAACCGACCAAGATCGGAAAAACGAGTTGTGGCTTGTGCACAGCCACATTGTCTTCGAAGCTCTGTACTGATACAGGGTAGCTGGATCTGGCCTCACTGTTGAATGCAGTTGGAATTCGTGAATCGTGAGCAATAATAGCTCCTTATGAAACGGCATACATATGATGTTGCTAATAGCACGAAAATGATGTATTCAAGTGAGAATATCGGCGCTCGTGAGAAAGCAATGGCACAGACTTGCCAACAGTAAACCAAGCGTGAGACAGACTTACCACGCACGGTGTATTATTGCTGTTGTAAAATGATATTTCTGGGCAAGTCGCAGGGGATTGAATAGATCCAGTGGTGGCCGAGAGCTGTAATGAGAGATAGGCTGTATATTTATTAATGCATTAGACAATCTTTGATTTTATAAGGTGCAAAGTACGAAAACACTCCACCAGCGAGTAGCTCACCTCTTCACAAAGGAAGCCGGAACGGGTAGAGACGATGTTCATCGAAGGTTAGAAGCCGACGACAATATATCGATACTCATTCATGGCACACGTCTTGTGATAAGTTATCAGAGTAAATCATTATGTGTGATAGTAATCGATATGAGAAAAAGCATACTGATTGTCATCAATCGCGAAGTTTGGCCAGAGTAAAGCTACCAAGATGCATCGCATGAGGTTCGCATGTCGAGATTACGGACAAGACGTGATCACAAAACACAACTGCTACTGTGCTTGCATTTGTTCAGTGCAAAAATTGGAAGACATCTGTATTGTTTGGACTTTTATGTCTGTTGAACATTTCTATGCGTGGAAACTACCAGTAGGACAACAAGCACCTGAAGCAAAGACACGTGAAGGTGAGTACGAGAAGACCAACTCAATACCTAATCGTAGGGTTGGTACTGTTCTAAAGAACGGCGATATGGCAGTATTTCTCTGAATCACGGGACTGTCACTAACCAACTCGTAGCATCACAGGAAATTATATATGACCGGATTGGCATAACGGTTTTGAGATCATAAACTCGATCTTAACCACTAACGTTTTACCGCCCCTGCCACTGCCACATCCTGTTGGGGGCCTAAGCGGGAACTTGAGGCGATCAGGGTCCTTACGACGTTTAGTCCTAGGCTCCTGCCAGTGTTTGGCCCAGGGAATTCGGGTGGCGCCGCAACTCAGACGCTCTTGGAAGGCTGGGCGACAACAGAGGTTGGAGAGTGATCAGTGCGAGAGTGGTGAAGTCTGAGCTGGGAAGACTTGTCTCACCTCACGGAGATTTGAGATGGCTAGCGAGCACGCAATGCCTATGAGAGAAGTCTGATGTCGAGTGTATAGTGGATTCGTAGTGCTTCCATCACCTTCTCATCCGAGGTATAGTTGGCCAACCTGACACAATACGGGGCCACGTCAAATGTGAGATGAGATTCCACGCTGCAGCATGGTATAGAGATGAGAGACAGTTCAGTAATGGGGATTGAGATTAATTGAATCAATTAAGTTCTGATAATGGTGAAATTGCAGTCCAGGGGTACGCTATGTTTGGAATTAGAAAACCCACCGACTTTCTCTTGCGCCAAGAACTCTATCAATCAACTATCGTATGGACTATACTACTCCGACGGAGAAACTGTCGTAACATAATGGAAGCCAGGGGTTTGATGCGAGCTGGGAACTTGATGGAATTTGAGTTGAACATCAGGGTCCCCGATAAAACCATCATCCCTGGGACGGAAGGGATTAAGAAAGGGGTTGATGAAGATCAGGGTTGGCCAATGCCTCTGCCAGGCAAGGAACGGGAAGATCTCTTTAAAAGTGAAACATGGTGCTCTTGAGACAGAGAGGAAACGAGAAACATACTACGTACACCGAGAGGCGGGCTGGTTGATCAATTTCGATGCATTTTGCGTCTCTCCCTGCAACTTTGGCCGTTGGCATGTCTCTCCCTTCCGTGTCTGAAAGAACCCCTTCTCGACATTCTCTTGTGCCACTCACGGCTGGCAGATTCGCCTAGATTACCGTTCCCTGTGTGGCAAGATCAACTCTAGCTGGGTCGTTTTCGCTAAACAAAGGAGCCTGCGTCCCAGCGATATGGCATCTAAATAAGGGCAACTCCCGGTGTTGGGCTAGTGTCGAATTCCTGGTAACAGGGATATGATCCGTGGAGCTACTGAATGAGAAAGGAGCTTGATCATAGAACCCAAGAAACGAGTTGGCGGTCGTTAAAGGGCAGAACCCACAAATTGCATTTCTAGTCTCTCGTCGCGGGTATTGAGGCTTGGATAGTTAAAGCTGAACTTTGCTTGTGATTTTGGATTACGGACTGGACGTCTGGACTTAGCAAAACGGAGGCCAATGTAATGAGATGGTGTGTGTTAGTAGTATCCCGTTACTCCATACAGAATTGCTATTCGCAGGCATTGTTTCACCGCGTTGAGGGTTCTCGGTGGCGGGGTAGGGGCGGGGTTGACAATACCTAAACATGGGCAATTAGCGATTAGGCCGTGTAGCACATCCCACAAGCCGAATGTTTCCCACGATCTTCAACCAATATTCGTGCCTGCGTAAGCGAAACTCAAACCCAAAGCTTAAGCCTTGACGAGACTTGGTGGCCTTCCAGGCATGAAGCTCTGGAATCTAAGGATCCTCAGAATAGGTAGTCAGCTCCAGCAGACGGTATGCCACACTACGTAAGAGAGGATTGGCGGCGCGATGATGGCAATGATGGGTCTTCTGGTGGATAATTACGGAGGCCTTTGAGATTCCAGAGCCAGCCCTTCGCCAGCCAAACAAAAGCAGGAGGTGGTATTAGTGGTGGGCTTTGGTCTTGACGGATATGTACCCGGCAGGGCCGGCGGTAGGTCTCGCATAGTACCGTAAGTTGTGTTCTTTTCTTGGAACAAACGGAGTTGTAAGTACACGAGTTCCCACTTGCTGAGGTGCTGCTGTCGTGTCGGTCAGCGTCAGCCCAGTCTCCAAGTTCAAATATCGCCGCTGATCGGGAGGTTACATTCGTACTCAGTAAAGAAGAGACGATGCCGTCTTGTGTAACCAGCATACGAACCCTTACGCGGCTTTACGAAGTCATTGTGGAATTGTTTGAGATCAGTTTAACTTAAGGCCTGGTGAGATAGATTGTGTTGCTGTGCCAAGCATGACGAGGCTTCGAGTGTGAGAGCATATCATCTACAGACTACGCACGACCAGGCATTAAACTCAGTGGCTTGGTGGTTGCTTTACTTGACTTTGATGCTTGATTTGTGGGTGCGTGGCCAGTTGGTTGAAGCTGAGATTTGCCTCCCCTTCACTGGTATGTGATTGAAAAGACGTCAAGTTCATGATTGCATTAAAGGCCGCTATTGGGATGAACTCTTTATCCCTTGCTGGCCACCATCATAATAGTCAGTAATGCCGACAAAGCCATGATGCTGCCCTGCATTCACTCGGTGGATTGCTAAGCTCTCCCTTTGTTTGGCATCGACGTGGCTTGGGTGGATCGGATGTGCACTGAAGAGCTTACAGTTGCTGACTGTGTACCAACCTAGGTAATTGTTGATAGCCCGCAAGCTGACTCCTTCTCGTGAGCGGTGGTGAGAATTGCTGTCGTCAGATCCATTCCTTCCATCTCCTTCGCCCATCTTCTTCATAGGGGATCCCGTCATCGTACAGATACAATCCACCCTCGAAGCAAAATAGCATACGGAAAGAGTAAAACAAGACTTGCTATCTAACGTCGCTGATCCATTTCGACGGCTCTTGTTGGCTCCTTGGTAGATGGAAGACCACGACATTTCATGGGCGCTGGCTTCTCAAAGGACGAAGCGGGAAATGCACGCACTGCACCACTCAGCAGAATGGCTCATGCGTATCCGTAGGTGCTGATAGAATATATGGGGGGTTGCTTATCTTACGATTTGTTGCTGCTCATTTCTAAGAGTAAAGTCAGAAACTTGAGAGTTCATGGGTTGTTCGGGGATATCCTCTTTCTTTCCACCCCTTTGACGTCGTGTATTCAATCAATTCACCATTCCATCCTCGAATGAGTTCCAACTCTTTGAGGACTCTTCCAGACAATAAGCAAGCAAACTGCCGCACCATGTTCAAAAAGAGGCACAAGGAGCAACTGGGTCCGTTACCTACTAACATAGAACGGCGTACCTAGCACCGCGGGCTCCGTTAACTAACGGCGGGTTTGTCAAGTCCACAGGTCTCACAGCCTCCGATTGATCGCCCCCTTTTTTGGAAACTCGAACGGCCGATGGGTCCGTCCTCGTAAAGCGCTGTATCAGCACTATTCCGCCAATTACACCTACAGGAGACCTCTGTGGGGAGATTCCTCAGCCCCCCTGCAGCGGAGGCCGAGCCATCAGCCTAGAGCCCTTTCCCCGGTAAGACACTCCGTACAGCGCCGGGAGCGCCCTACAAGCTGCGCTGCGACCTGTCCGCCACGTATCAGTGGGTGGCGTTCTGAAGGATGGATCGTTACGCCCCCTGAAAGCCTGTTTTAGCATGGGCCGAGCGAGCTTGCGAGACAGCAGCATCCCGGCACCTAAAGGGTGGCTATCCGAGGAACCTTCCCCTTTCAGGATACCCAAACACGTTCAGGGGGTGGTAGCTCAGGGGTCTGTGCCTCAGGCACTATAATCTGCCCCTCCAAACTCTCAACGTGTCCTCAAGATAAAGAGGGCCTGTCCGCACCACCTTCTGACCTGTCCTGATCGATCCAAGGCAACCGACAAGCACGCTGCGCATGGTAGCAAAGAGAGTGATTAGTGAAGCCCAAAGAGAACAACCTGTCCTTTTTCTTTACATCCTTTCGAGCACCATTCGTCAGCACCATCTCCTGACTCATCGCGTCTATCAAGGCAACGACAATCAAGGCTAGTCCCTGACTCACACTTACTTGATCGAGTCTTGTGATGGTGGAACATCGCTGCCTGCTCCTCTTACACTTCTAATAACCGCTCTATTACCCCCACAACATCTCTGGTATACTTCTGATCAAGAGCATTATCAGTTCTATCCACAACCAACAACTCATTACACCCCTAATTACAACCACATCAACAACAATGGAGTTCAAAGATTCCCCAATGGCCCAGTTCCAAGACTCACCAACCGAGTCACTAATGTCCATTCCTGGAGAGAATTTCGCATCACTATTTGCAGTCACTACTCCTAGCGCCACTTCAACAATGAACCCAATGGAGATGATGACCCCTCAGTCATGTTCGGAGGATCAGACATCATCCTTCACTCACATCAAGGAAGAGGACGATGCTTCATCAACGCCATCACCATCCCCCACTCCCGAAAAGAAGACCGCCAAGAAGCGAAAGTCGTGGGGCCAGGTCCTTCCCGAGCCCAAGACAAGTCTCCCCCTAGGTACGGAACTTCAACTAGTTCGAGCAACATCGTGAACGGCTTCACTAACATCGCTTGCAGAAAACGAGCCAAGACTGATGATGAAAAAGAACAGCGCCGTGTGGAGCGAGTTCTTCGCAACCGTCGTGCTGCCCAGTCTTCTCGTGAACGCAAGAGGCAAGAGGTTGAAGCTCTTGAGAAGAGAAATCAAGAACTTGAGGCTGCTTACAAGAAGCTTCAGGAAGATCATGCCAACCTTAAAATGCAGTTCCAGCAAGCTCATTCATCAGGTCTGGTAACACACTCTTCCCCCTTGAGTCTTTCCGAGAGAACCCTTCCCTATCACAAGGGCTATTCAACCCCCAAGCCACCCACACAGGAGTTGACGAGCTTGTCTCTTCCAACACTACTGTTGATCCTACGACACTATCCCCTCAACTATTACCCGTCGCCGAATCATTTGAAGAGACCCTTGACCAGGAGCCCTCAAAGGAGGCGAAACTCGAACAGACCGAAAGCACCTCTCCCGACCTGACACAACGTCCTGCTGCGATGTTGTCCGACCTGCAGTGTCACATGTCGGCGGAGATGCCCAAGTCGTTCCTGTTATCGCAAACCTCGATGGCGCTAACATCGGCCTGGCTCCTGCAGCTTCAGATGACGCTGCATTCAGCCTTGGCGGCGCTTATGTTCTTCCATCGTCCATTGACACAGATCGCTGTGTCCTTGAAAGCGGGTATCTCTCTTCACCCCACTCCTCAATTATTGGCGACGATTATATGGCTGGTGACACTCCCGCGTTCAGTCTCAACGACGACTTTGACATCAGTGTCTTCTTCAACGACGATGCAAATGCCATCTCGACAGAATCTATGGCAACGAGCGACTTCGCCGCTGCGACCAGTAGCCACGAGCCCCAGACGTACGAACCTGAGATTCAAGTCCCTTAGAAAAATCCTATCCAGCAGCCCGATCCTGGCGCGTCCCCTAGCGGATGCGACGTTGGTGGCATTGCGGTTGGTGACTGAGGGATGCGATAATCAAGTCGAGGTCTTGAGGCGCGGAACTGATGGATCGCGCGGCCAAGGCGACGAGTTGACACAGTATCTGACTAACATGGCCTTGCCGTCACGTGAGCTTTTGATGACTCTACTCTGGGCTATTCGCCTGGAGGAGAGACGGATCCAGCATGAGACAGGTGAAGTTCTCGAAGTCGAAACTCGGTCCCAACTACATACACACCAACCAACAGTAAAAACTGTTTTGCCAGTTCTTTCGGAGGAAGAATTTGATTGGGCAGATGCTCGCGAAGGCTTACTTCGCGGCGAGGATCTGTCATAATGTTTTCACGTTATGATTTTCTTTTCTAATGGGATGTGCAAGGCGTCAACGGATCAATGTACCAGGTGGTACGGGAAATAAACCTATCGGTTAGGTCTTGTGTATAAATACTATGAGCGGCTCCAATGAGCGTATGATTTTAACTGTGTCTTGTACCATTGTGGTACTTTCATTATCTGTTGCTCGCTTAGTGATGCCTTGATGACCTGAGTGTTTTGTGGAATGTTACCCATGTGGCTGCCGTACAGCTGAGATGTCGAGTTAAGCTTCTCACTGGATGTTGACATACACATGTCCACTAACTCCCAAAAGCTATCGAAGTCTCATGTCTAGTAGTGCCACATCAAGATTAGACTCGATGGTGTATGAAGAACATTACACTTTGAAGACTAGTAAATATAGTAATGACCCCGACCTCACGATATGCGAGAGTTAATTGTGTGTAGCTTTGAACGCCAAACGCCTTGATCCAATTTCCGCGTTTCCTCACCATAATCCATCCATCTCCTGCATTGCTGCTTCATCATCATCGAAGCTGTCCTTGCTTTTACTGTTCTCTTTTGGAGCGTCGTCCTTCTTGGTCGTGTAATCTTGAATCTCGGCCTCTGCCATGAGGGCATCCAGATCGTCCTCATCAGGCTCAGCTTGGGTTGGCTGTGTGGTTACCTTTCGGGCTGCGTCTCGGCCTTCCGCCTCGGCAATCAGGGCGTCAAGATCATCTTCAGGAATTTCGTTACGGATAGGTACAATCGGCCGCGAATGTCGCGGTGTAGCGTCGTAGAGGTCGTCATCGTCTGGCACATCTTCATCTTGCTCTGGTGTTTTTGCTCTTGCGGTGCCCATCGTCGGCCTTATGGATTCATCATCGGTAGGTCTTGTTGTTATGTTGTCGCCAAACAGATCGTCCTCGACCTCCTCGTCTGCATTCATGTCCTTGGGTTTGCTCTCGTTGATATAATCACTTCGTGCAATCGCCACTCGCTTCTTGTGGCCCGCCTTTTCAACCATTGCAAGGGCGTCAAGAAATTTGGCCTTTGGGAATAGGTCGTCAAGCCATAGTTGGTAAAAAGACAGAAGACGTGAGGCATCCGAGAACTACGGTGAACTATTAACATGCTGAGCAATTTTGGAAGCCAAAGACCACATACCTCGTGACCTTTCCCCTTGATTTTCAGGTCGCGAGCTCTCTGCCTCAGCTTCGGTAATCCTTTAGGTCCAAGTAACCTTCCGAACTGTTAATATTATGTTTAATGCCAAGAACCTGTATGCTCACGAACCTCTCTTCATCAAGCTTAACATTAGGGACTCTGACTCGTTTCTTGACATCGACCTCCTCGTCAATTCCTAGACCAGAGTCTGGCTCTTTCCGCTTCTTGCTGGTTGTTTCTGGAGGTGGGGATGCAAAAGGATCGTCTGAGAAATCGTCCACATCGTAGTTGTCTAGGCCATTCGCTGGGTCCGATTCTATCCCTGGCATTTTGATATGTTGTTTTGCCGTGCAGATCCAATACAACGAAGGAATGTCCGTAGCATGGCCTAAGTGGTAGTCGCGTCTTGATCGCAGGAGACGCGTTAAGAGCTTAATTGATTTGACCCACCCACCACACGTGACCAATCATCCTTGTCATCTATGAGCTGACCATCCACGTGACTATCGCCTGAGGCAGAAACGACTCGGCTCAGCTTCTGAATGTACCGAATCCGACTACCTCGAAAGGCTTGGTGATAGTATTCAAGGAATTGTCACGGACGACGCATCACACAATGGCTGAGACCGCGACCAAGCAGGCGACCCCGTCCTTCGTCGGGGCCAGTAAGGTCGTACAGACCGAGTATCCCGTAAGTGACGCCGCAATTGGTGATGTGAATGGTTTGCTAACTCATGATGTTATAGCTCATTGACAACGACCCGTACGTAACTTGAACCCCTGCGACACCTGGCAATGAAGACGACGCGATCATGAAAATGTCTTTTCGACTGGAGATTGTTGGATGGTGGGCGTTGCTGACCCTCGGCAGTCACTTCAAGCGAGTCGTGGGATATGCCCGTACTTCCGATTATATTTACGGTACCATCGCCGCCGCTTTCGCCCCTACGGCCCTTTACACCCTTGAGAAGTTTGCCCCTTCACATGTAGGAAAGGGTGGTTTCCCTAAGGCCATGCGATTGGCAGGAGGTGTCGGTCTTCTTGGTGGCTTTCTCTACTTCTACCAGCGATCAGCCCGTACGTTCTCATCTTTTGATGATACTGGAAACAACCTAAACTAACACAAACAGTTCGATTCTACGGTGCTACTGAGAACTCCCGCGAGATCGAGATGGATATGCGTGAGATGGTTGATAAGGTTAAGAATGGCGAACCTCTGTACGGCGTTAGCCGGCTAAGCCCTCATCTCCAGGGTGTTGCTGCACGACAGAGCAGATACTCTGCGCTATTCTTGAGCACCATCCCATGGTTCAACTTTGTCAACCACAACCAGCACGGTGTCGACACAGCCAAGTACTACCAGCAAGCTGAGCGGGAATTGGAGGCCGGACGCTCGTAAACCTGAATAGAGGGAAAGCTTAGGACGATCAACAAGGGGGGTTAGAAAGGAAAAGTGACGGATATTACAGCAGAGGATGAGGGCTGGCTTGATGGCCTGGCGAATTTCTTGAGATGAAGAAAGAAACTTTTTTTGAAACATTATGCTTTGCGCAAGCTGCGCTGTGTGCTCTGTGTCGAGTCTAAGATACTGGCAGAGCTATGTGGGGGATATGTGTTGGCCACTGTCTTACTGCCACCATGACCAATAGTCGTAAAGGACTCGATGAAGTCTGACTGATTCCTTTGTTCTTGTCAAGTAATGTCCTTGAAATATCCCAGACCTGAACCAGGCTGCAAGAACGGAACTATTGGCCACATCTCTTCATGGCTATACTACTGCATACATCATGTTGTGATGTTATGGTGTAGATATATATATATGGTCGCCTGAAGTCAAGTCCTGCATGTTTGTTGGCAATATTGCTGCCTCTTTCGCTCAATCATCTTCCACATGTAATGCTTGACAGTTGCTGCGTATTAGTTGCCTAAAACAAAACCCGACCGTCATGCCTCTATTGTCTTGTTATGATATCCCACGTCCTGCTGTATTCGCATCCACTTATCAAGTCCGTCCATTGCCGTTCAAATCCGGGCCTCATGATCAATCATCGGGAACCGGCCAACTCCGCCATATGACCAACAGCTGCCGGCCAATCAAGGCTCGTGTAATAAAACGATTCTACCACAAAGACAGATTCCATCCGCAACAACTTCCCAAATTGGAACCCTTAGACAGACTTTTTGCTCTCATCAATTTTTTTCGTCTGCTTCATTGCTGATATATATTCTACCATATAAACCCGCAGACTTCGACAACAATTCCATGGTTTAAGCATCATTCGCCCTATCTTTCAGCTCATATCTCATACAACAATATTACACAATGGATCAAATTCAAGCAGAACCATCTATGAACCTCCCAGTTATAGACCTGGACGTCTATCTCAATAACCCTATTGACTCGGAGGTTGTGCAAGAAGAATGCCGCAAGGCTGCTAGTGCTCTCATCACCTATGGCGCTCTTGTGCTCCATGACAACCGCGTTTCAGAAGAAGACAACTCAACATTCCTCGATATTCTCGAGGATTATTTTGCTCAGCCACAAGAGGTCTTGAAGAAGGACGAAAAACCTGAGCTGAGCTATCAGATCGGTGTTACATTGGAGAACACAGAAAAGCCCAAATGCGCGGTTGATGAGCCTTGCTTAGATGTCATTCAACGACTCGATCCATCGCAGAGACCACTAGATATTACAGCACACTCGCCTGACCCGAAGTGCAGATTCTTTTGGAGAATGGGCGAGCAGCCGCCTTTCGAAACCGAGTTTCCTGGACTGAATGCCGAGAATGTTGTGCCGGAAGCTCCGCACATCAAGGATCGCTGGGAGCCAGCGATGAACCAGTGGGGAACATCCATGAAGAGCGCGTACGTTTTAAAGTCATATACGGTAGTGGTTCGAATGTTGAACAGTCAATTGAATAGTGTATCGAAACTTGCAGAAATGGCTGCTGTGGGCTTGGACTTGCCAGCCAAGTTCTTCAGTGATGCTGGGAAATATGGGTTAGTCCCTTTATGAGGTACTATCATAACCTCTTTAGCTAACATGTTTGATAGACCCCATCTCCTTGCCCCAACGGCCTCAGACTTGAACAAATACGGAGAAAAAGACACCATTCTTGCTGGCTTCCATACTGACCTTAACTTCCTTACCATCCATGGCCGATCCCGCTACCCTGGTCTTCACATCTGGGCCCGTAATACGGGCAACCGTATCGCCGTGAAGATCCCACCCGGAAACTACCTATTAGTTCAAGCGGGTAAGCAGATTGAGCACATCACTGGCGGGCTCATCAAGGCCGGGTTCCATGAGGTTATTGTGAATGAGAAAACAATCGAGACGATCGAGAAGAGGAAGCGCGAGTTTCCAGATCGACCTCTGGTCAGAATCTCAAGCACTCTGTTCTGGCATCTTGGAAGTGATGTTGACCTTACACCCGTACCCAAGCTCGCCACAAGAGCGAACGAGGTCAGAGAGCGTCAGAAGGAGTTAGGAAGAGATGAGGGACGTGCAGTTGAGTATCCTGCTATGAAAGTCGGACATCAAGTGCAGGCGTACGTTGCCCCCCTCCAGTAATTTGCAATTAATGCTGACAAGGACATACATAGCGAGCTGAAACACATTGCTTTGATGACTTAACGAACAACAGTATATAGGAGAGGGCCGCCCGTGGGCCGCAACTTATGATATAACTTTCTCCATACGCCGCAATGCCACAGCGGATCACAGACTGTTTAAATGAATGAGCACGAGTGCTTTGGTTCTTTTCATTGATCATATAAGCAGTTGCTACATTGTATGCTGTTAAATGTTCCATCAAGCTTCCAGAAGAGCTGCAATAGC
The DNA here is from genome assembly GCA_025948275.1 of Fusarium avenaceum. Lineage (NCBI taxonomy): Eukaryota > Fungi > Ascomycota > Sordariomycetes > Hypocreales > Nectriaceae > Fusarium > Fusarium avenaceum. Next base: position 919,085 of record CP109669.1, read on the forward strand.
CCGCGAAGACGCGCCCATGATCGTGCGTTATGCCACGTAGTCAATGAGAGTACCTTGGTCATGTATACATGCGCAAGGACAATTTTCGAGATTTCTTGAGACCGAACGTAGTAAGTTAACGACTCAGCTTTTCTGCAAGAGAACTACCTTCTTACGCCACTTCAAATCGTGCATGGCTATTCATTGTTCAGAAAGGAACGCAAATTGGGGCATCATATTCTTTTCATGGGTATCTTCCAATTCTTACTACCTCGACTCAATCCACTAACAAATCCTCTCAGTCCTTCCAAATTGTACATGTTTTTAAGTCGCCTTCTCGCCCGGTAAAGTCGTCTCAGCCACCTTGCCGCCCTCAGATCCACCATGGTCAGACCCAGTCTCCTCGAGTACGTTGTTCTGGTTGACAGTCGTGTCGTTGGCAGCAGGAGGGAAGTCTTCACGCCAGAAATCCTTCTTCCCATGTGCGAGTCGATTCATCCAAGGAGGCAAGAAACCCCCAGGAATGCGCCAAGTCCAACCATCTCGTTCATCATAATTAGGCGGCACAATGCGCCCTCCAGAAGCAACCTTGATCAGCAAGACAACAGTGTTAATCAACATATAAGTGCAGATACCAGCAATTAGACCATCAGCAATGGAGTACGCAAATGGCATGATAGCGATAGTCAGGAAAGCCGGAACGGCGTCTCCCATATATCTCCAGTTGATCTCCGTAACGGCGCCAATCATCATAGAACCGACAAGAATCAGAACACAGCCAGTGGCCCACGGAGGGATGGATGCGAAGATAGGAGCGAAGAAGATGGAAATGAAGAAGCAGATTCCAGCAACCATGGCGGTGATACCAGTCTTACCACCCTCAGAGATACCAGCACCAGATTCGACAAAGGCAGTAACGGGGGGTACACCGAACACAGCACCAATGGAGATACTGAGGGCGTCCACCATGTAGGCAATCGATGAACCCTCGAAGTCTTGGGTTTCAGGATCGACGAGATTGGCGAAACGAGCCATACCATACAGAGTGCCAGTGCAGTCGAGGATGTCGACATACAAGAAAGTGATGAGCGCAAGACCGAACTGGCCACTGTGACCAGAAATATCGAATTGGAGGACGTTGAGCGTGCGTTTGATCTGGTGGAAATCGACCACCTTTTTGAAGAAGTCGAATCGATCGGTACCAAGTGTATCGTACGGGAAGTATGTGACGGAGGTGTCGCGTGGCCAAGAGATGATACTGACAAGCAGAATTCCAGCAATAACGGCGCCTTTCACACGATACATCATGAGTAACACAGTAAAGATACCACCGCAGAAGATACCAATCCACATGGAAGGGTTCCTCATCTTCTCAGAAGAAGGGCAGAGTCCCGTAGCCGGGTCCCGAGCGCTTGCCACACAGCCTGCCAGTTCCAAAGGAGTCGAGACACTGCCTACAATGAGACCAATGCCTTCGCTGTAGGTGAGACCGATGAGTGTCAAGAACAGGCCAATACCAACACTGGTGGCAAGCTTGATGCAACGAGGAATGGCACGAGCAAGCCATTGACGCATACCGAACAAGGCAAGACCAAAGAAGATGAAGCCTTCAATGAAAATGGCAGTCAGAGCAAGCTCATAGGGCACAGGACCAGAGCCATTGGGGCCAACCACGGTATAGGTGAAATAGGCATTGAGACCCATTCCAGGAGCAAGACCGACAGGGAGATTGGCAAGCAGACCCATGAAGAAAGTAGCGAGGGCAGATATAGCAGCAGTAGCAGTGACTGCATCACGCTTGACCTCAGCAACACACAGCTGGTAATCACTGTCTACCACACATGCGCCGTCTTTGTAAGCAGGGCAAACACAGGTACCGCCGGATTCGGAGACGATGGAGGAGTTCACAGCGATGATGTAGGCCATGGCGAAGAAGGTGGCAAGGCCAGCTCGGATTTCGGTGAAGAACAAAGAGCCCTTGCGCTCACGAGGCTAGTTGAGTACGACATTAGCTGTGAAACCGATTGGTAGGTGTGTTGATTCGACTTACATGACCAGAGCCATCAAGCTGGAACCAGCGGCCAACAGCACTGACCGCAATCTTGCGGTTCGTATTCTCCATCCAACCCATCTTGAAGGTCGAGCTCACAGCAATCTGACCAAAAAATATATACAAAAACTCAAGCAGTGCCCGAAGTCACGGGAGGAGTGAGATAGGTGTACAAGAAGGCTCGAGACGGAAAGCTGAAGGCGGGAAGCGGTTGTCTTTAAAAACTCGAGGCAAATGTATTCGGCCGAACTCCTAGACTCTTTTACAGTTAGCTCGTATTTGGACACGGCCTAGACTTAAAGATAGCCAACGGTATGTTTCCGATAAAGAAAACCAGACAAGAGCTAAAGTAGTGACAACGGGGATGATAAATGTGGGATAGGCAATGGGGGTCGAGCTGATGAATTATAATGGGGAGATAAGAGACTGGGGAAGCCGGTAACTGGGGTTTCGGGGACGACAGTGAACATGGATCAATGCGATTTCCCCAGTATGCGAAGAGGTTGTACATTGGCACGCAAGGGCGGCTGAGGGACAAAAGATCCAGGTAAGGTAGTGAACTAGACTTACCGAAGGAAGTACAAAGAGGCGCTTTTTGCTATACCTCGTACGTGGTGCAAGGCAAGCTAGTAATGCAATGTGTGTGCAGTGCACTTACAGATGCAATTGGCAACTGGAAGTAGACAAGATGCGACCGGAAAGTAACGGTCCTGATCGCAATCTGGTAGGGAGGAGTACGGCGCAATGCGACGACGGACGAGTGCGCCTTATCGGGGAATAGAACAGCGTCCTAATATGAGAGATCGGATGAAGAGACCCAAAAGGCGACCCGAGGCGGAAGCAAAGATTATAAGCCTTAGCAAGGTTCAAGAAACAGAGCTTAGAGCAGTTGATCTACCGCTGTCGTGCGGTTGAGCAAATGCTGTAGGTTGAAGGGTTTGTGGGCTTGGTGATGGTGAAGGAGGTCTTTGATGGAAAGGAATGAGCTATTGTCACGACAAGGTGCCAGTGATCCAGCACAACCGGCTTGGTTTGAGCAAAGTATCGCAACCAAGTCAAGAGTTATGATGTTGCGCAGAAGAAATTGACGAAGGCAAATTTGCAAATGGCAAATTCGTGATAGTATCCATTCGCAGCCCATAATGGGCAGCTCCTGCTCCAAATGCTCCGCTAAAATGGCAAGACCAGTCCACCGGAAATACCGAGGCCCAAACCTCTATCGAGTTTTTCCAACATGCCCAGTTTTTCCCGGCCTCTCAATTTTTTCTTCTCTTGGTTGGTGCCATGAATCAAAGATCCATTGAACGCCTGGAACCCTTTCCCGAAACGGCCCAGCGACCCAGGAACTGCACCATCTGCAACGAGTCTGCAAGCCATCACGCGGGTAAGGTGGAGTTGATAATGATAGCGGCGCGGGTACAACGCCACGCGACAAATGAAGGCCACTCAGAAGACTCGGGTTTTCTCTTAGGTTCTCACTGCTCAGCATGAAATGTTTGACCAGTGCCTTTTGGCGGGTTTGATTGGTGTGGAGGACAGTGCGAGCGATATCACGGCGTTCTGTGGTTGCAATTACACAGTCTGACTAAATCTGGATTGAGATGTTCAACTGCGTGCCTTCTGCAAAGTCGAACCACTGCATCGGTCTGCCGGTCCATTGTCATGATAATTGATGCAGCTCGTGAACTTCGGTTTTGTACAACCCGGAAGGAAAAGACTCGAAGGCGCTTGAGCACATCTTACAACAAATACCAAATGCATTGCCGAGGTGGGGAATTCCTGGTTGATTGATGTACAGTAGGTAGTATCGATCTTGTGCTTATCTGCTTTGTTGGTCTGTTACACATGGTGGTACGGGAGAGCTGACCCAGCTGAGAGTGAGACATGGCATCGCAAGCCCAGACTTGTGGTTGCAAGACTTGCGATGGACAACTTCGGAGCATTCAGCTCTCGAGTACTGTGGCGTGTTGGTGCTAGTGCTGATACTTAGCACACCGTGCGTGGTAACTGACTGCTTGAATTGTTTGTGCGAGTTACATGATAAAGACCCTGAAGGTCCATGTTGAAGATAAGCACGGGGCAAGATAACGGAGTTTGCGGAGGCAAGGACCCAGAAAAGCGCCGTGCTCCGAACGTTATCACCTACGATTGAGTTTCGCCTGCTAACAGTTTTTAGTGAAGGAAATTCTTGAGACTTCCAGTACGTACCGTTAGAGGGACGACTTGATACGAAAATGGCCAAGTGATCATAACAGCGCTCTATGTAAATGGAGGCATTTCATCTCATCGCCTCTCAGCTTGTGAGATGAACAAAACCTAGACTCTGTTGGCAGAAAAGCTTTTGAGAGCCCAACTCTGCCGACTGTGCACCTTCGAAGCCAATATAGTAGGCAATCAACCAGTGGCAGTTTAAGTGTTGCTGCCTCTTAGACATTGAAACGTCGGGCTTTTTCTAACCACCGTTTCTGTGCTTCACTAACATCGTTTTGTAAAATGCGGCCCTTACTTTTATGAGCCCGCAACTACACATTTCAATAGAACAAAATATGCACTTTCATCTGCCATCTGCCCAGATTCTCTTCTATGTCATATTACTCGACATCCAATCTGATAGAAGACCATCTTAATATGCTATTGCATTTACAAAGCAAAAAGCATATGTTCTTCCATCTCAACAGATCTCTAAAGCGCCTTGGACTTCGAACCTTTTTGGAAGCGTTGTACAATATGAACCCTTGGCACGGTCGTGGCTCGGTTTCAACTTTCAACCAATGCCGATTCCCGGTACAATAAAGTTTGAACCCTCCTTTCTGCTCTTTCCCCAGATTGAATAACGCCTTAACATCAGATACTCTACATACTCCCGTCCCCCGCTTTCGCTCCTGATCTTCGTCCCGATCTGGCTATCCTTATGACCCCGCCCCTGAAAAGCCCACTATCGATTTTCCAAATAGTGCTACAAGCCAGTTCCAGGTTTTCTCACCGTTGATGCTACATTTCGGAACGGCAGCGGCACCGCCCGAAACCTGTGATCCTCACCGCCATCGCACTCTTGTTTGTGCGTTGCGGAACATGTAAATCTCGGCCTTGTACTCTGAAAGGCCGATAGCTGGTTACCAGTCAGCGAAGTGAGGCGCCTAATGGCTCCCGGTGCCGAAGAGGTCCAGGGTAACGCAACGCTACATGCTGTCAGCCTGCTTTTCTTTCAAGACTCAGAAACATATGAGGAGCATGGGTGAACCCTGATCTACTATGTACAGATGTCAATACGTGAGCTTGAATACGGAGTAGGATCAGCTGAACTGGCCTTGCCGACTGCCCATTTGGTAAAAAGTTCCGGTTCAATGCAAGCAAGCCTGGTATGTTAGAGCGATCTTCTTGCTTTTGTTTCAGGGACAATAACCTGACGTGAAATCTAATGTTGGACAAAATAAGTAAGCTGTAAAATCGGTTGTGCTCGCTATGACCTTGACATAATTAAACCCGCGTTGGAGGATTTCCGTAGTCTAACAAATGTTAAAGTATTTGAACATACACATGTCACCACTACTATTCATGAATTGCCAGATGATGCAATCTTCACCTGCTGGCCCTACTTGCCTTTCATGTGTCGAACCACATTATCTTGCTGACATCCAGTTAATAGTCAATGTATCACAGCCCCGAGGACGATAAAGATCCCCCAAGCATCGTCATGATGGTACAAGATTCGGTGGCTAACAACGTACCATTATTCATGGGTGAACGGCGAAGCACACGTTTCCTTCAAGCATTCGCCCAAGAGTCGTGCAACGTGGACAGTCCCCAACGGAAGCCCGGCCAAGCTCCGTATAAAGGGTAGCACTCCACTCCGATAGACTTACAGAGTGTCAGTAATGCTTCTCTGAATAACACTTAAAAGGCTCCTTTATTTCCTTATTGGATAAATACCGATTCACGCATGATAGCCAGCATTCATTCGTTTTCTGTCCGCTTTTTCTGTGCTTGAAAAAGTCCTAAATGGAGTAGTGACGTCAATCAGCTGAGGTGCTCTGCTGCTTCAAGTCCCATGACGTCGCGCATGCAGGGTCTTTGTGGATCCCACGTCGGTTCCCCACGAAAGCTTGTCAAGCTGATGGCTGGATGGCTGGTATTCTTCTCCCGCGATGCGCCTCGACGCCATGGGACTGACCTTGGTAATGTGTTCCAGCGAATTGCGAATCTGTACCATAATCATATGTGTGAAAATTAATATGTTCTTCCTACGTACGGAGTACTGAATGACGAACACCTGGCCAGCAAAACCCCGCCACTGATGCCAGAGAATCGGATTCCTCTTCATCCGGTACCTCTCTTTGATCCAGTCGAGCAATGCCCTAAGTCATAGCATAGCCTATTAACGAACGTGGGTGCGAGTTCTACACTATTTCCTTACCGCTTATCACCTGTCACATTACAACCTTTTTTATGCAGACGTCTCTTTACATAAAGAAGGAGTTATTCCCATCATCTTTTCTCCCTCCTCCTCCTCCCCACAACTGACACCTTTGCAACTGATCGCCACTAGCCTTCTCTTGAGATCCTAATACCGCTATCACCCTTTCAGGAACGAAGCCCTCCTGTTTTTGTTCACTCTTACAAAACTTGGACTATTCCCGATTTATATCCTTTCCCTTTTTACACAAGCTTTCCTTGCCAAGCCATATCGCCGCTATACCTATGGCATCCTATCGTCCGCCCAGACAACAGGCCCGTCCCTATCGCTATGATGATGAATTCCAAGGGCCAGAGCCTGGGAGATCTTCTGATCCTTACGATGAACGAGATGCACCACAGCCCCGTAGAGTCAGAAGAGAACCGGCCATGGAGGCGCCATCTGGATCACCACCTCGCCGTTACAAGTCAGAAAGGAGTCGCCGCCCAAGGAGTTCTTCAAGGCCGACTTATCCTGACATGACGGACGACCGAGCGCCCGATCCCCGTTCCCGACCCCGCAGATATGAGGCAGATCGTCGGGGTCGTAGTGCAGGACCTGACCGTCATTCACGAGATCTCAGCCCTCCGCCTTTCGGGCCACCTCCGGACTCGCCACGCCGGAAAGCCAGATCAGCTCGTCCAGATCGTGATTCTCAACGTGGTGAACGAGAGTACCGCACATCTTCAAGAGAGCCGCGCCCAGGCAGAGAGCGCGATATCCCCATTCGCAGCAAGCGGGGCTCACGACCTGACAGGGATCACCGATCCGATCGCGAAGCTCCGTCCTCGAATCCTTACGACCGCGAACCATACGGCCGAGGCGCACCAGTGCGCACACACCCAGATGAATCTCGAGAACAACGGCGGCCTAAGACTTGGGCTCCTGAGCCGGTCTCATCTCGCCGTAATGGGAAATCTGTACCGCCATCTCCCCGATCGCGTTCTCGAGGCAAGGGAAGAAGGTCAAGGTATGCAGAAACTGACTCGGATTCGGACGATGACCACTACGCTGCTGGGGCCGCCGGAGTAGGAGCTGCTGGGGCCGCCGCGGCTGCGGGTCGTCGACGACCAAGCTCACAAACAAGAGACCGCCGTGGACGGCCTTCTGGTCAGTCGCCAACACGGGGTCGACCGCCTACTACACAGAAAGCTCGCGGGCCTCAAACAGGCCGCCGTAACTCTATGCCTGCTACTACCAAGGCTCGCGCAGCGGCATGGTGGCAGAACCCTTTGGTTCAGGCCGGTGCCCGTACTGCTTTCACTGCTGGTGCTCAAGCTGCAATGAAGTCAGGCCATGAATCAGGACCATGGCTGGGCCCCAAAGGTGCTAAGGTCGCGACCGCCGCTCTTGGTGCAGCCTTAGTTGATGGTTTCATGGGCCAGAAACACCCCGATAGTACAAGACAAAAGCTCATGAGGCAAGGCGTTGACCTGGCTGCAGCCCAGACTACAAAGGTTCCTGAACGCCATGGCCGTTCTCGTTCACGACATGGCCGTCACTAGAAGAATAATATATATTAAAGATTTATAGTAGATTTAGGTACCTTTATATTATAGTAGTAATATATTTTATTTATTTTATTTATTTTATTTATTTTATTTATTTTATTTATTTATTTATTTTATTTATTTTATTTATTTTATTTATTTTATTTATTTTATTTATTTTATTTATTTTATTTATTTTATTTATTTTATTTATTTTATTTATTTTATTTATTTTATTTATTTTATTTATTTTATTTATTTTATTTATTTTATTTATTTTATTTATTTTATTTATTTTATTTATTTTATTTATTTTATTTATTTTATTTATTTTATTTATTTTATTTATTTTATTTATTTTATTTATTTTATTTATTTTATTTATTTTATTTATTTTATTTATTTATTTATTTTTATATTAATTTTATTAAGTCTAGGCTTTTTTAATCTCTAAAGTATATTAATAATTAAAATAATAAATATTATATATAGAAATTAAATACTAATTGAATAGATATATATATTATATTTTTATTTTATTTTAATTATTAATTTTATTAAATTTAAGCTTTTTTATTATAGAAATAATAATTAATTAAAAACTAGATAGATATAATATTTATATTATATTAAAACTTAAAGAAAAAAAGTTCTTTTAATATAATATAATACCTAATTAGATTATAGACTAATTATAAATTAATTATTAATTATATCTTAATTACTAACCGAGATTTAATTAAATTTAATATAAATCCCTTATATAAAGAATAACTTCCTTTCTTTAAGCTTTAATATAATATAATTATTATACCTATCTAGTTTTTAACTAATTATTACTTTTATAATAATTCTAAAGCTTTAATCTAAGCTACCTAGAATAATAACTTTTATATAAAATACCCTTAATATTATTAATAAGTTTATTATAAATAATTCTATAATTAAGGTATAAAACTATTTATATATAATAATTATTATTAATTAAGATAAGGCCTAAATTTAATAAATTATTATATTAATATATTAAATCTCTATAGAATCTATAATATCTATAAATCTAATATTAAATCTAATCTTAAAAGATATTAAACCTACCTTAGCTAATATAGAAACTACCCTTATAATACTTAAATATAAATATAAGATTTAATAGAGGATTTTTAAACTTAAAGCGGAATTTTATAACTCCCTTAATAGAAAATTACCTTATTACTAAGAGAGACCTTATTAAGAATTCTATAAATCTACCTTAAATAATAAAAAAGATATTAAAGTTATTAATATTATTAAATTAGTATTATTAATAAATATATATAAATATAATAAATAGCTTTATAATCTTAAATATATTTTTTAAGGAATATAAAAGAAATTCTAAAAAGACTATAAAAAGATTATCTTTATAATAAATAATATAGACCTTAAAGGTTATATAAATTAAAAATAATACCTAAATAAATAATCTCTAATTTATAAAAAAGAGTTAAAAAATAACTAGAAAGCTTTTAAGGAATAATCTCTTTTCTTATTAAGGATTCTAAAAACCAGGAAATTTAGATAATAAAGTAATTTAAAAAGGCTTAATAATAAATTAATTAATCCCTATAAGACTTTTATAATTATCTTATTTTAATTAAAAGGTATCTCCTTAAAGAAAACCTTAAAATCTAGGCCTTTTATTTTTATATTAAATTCCTATTTAATATTAAATTAATTATTACCTTAAATAAAATTACCTTATTAAAAACCTAAAAAGGTATAATAACCTTAGTAATTTATATCTAAGATAGTTAATAATATAATAAGAGATATTTAGTAGCCCTAAGTAAATCTTTATTTTAGAAAAGAGTATAGTCTTAATTTTAATTAAATTTTTAATTTTTTTATTTAAATTATTTTAAGGATTATTAAAACTCTAACCTAAATTATAATATATTTAGTAATTATAAAAAATACCTTAGGAAAATTATTTATTATAAATATTAAAAGGAAAGATATTTTATAAGAAATTATTATATTAGGGATAATATTTAAGTAAATTATATATTAAAAAACTAGACTTAGCTAAATATTAGGTCTAAACCTTAATTAAAACCTAATAGGATTATTTATAAATTAAGATAATAAGCTATCTAATTATATTTATTATAATTTATAGATAAATTATTTATAAGATTAATACTTATTTTAATAATAAGGCTAAAATTAATATTATTAATAAATAATTTACCTATTTTTAAGGCCTTTAAAGACTTAATAATATTAATATCTAATTAAATAGATTTAATAATAAATCTAAAAAGGCCTATAATAAATAAAAAGTCTTATTTATTATAATTAATTATAAAGGGTATTTTTATTATATTATAAAAGTCTTTATTAATACTAATTAGGATTTTAATCTTATAGGAAATCTAATTATCTTATTAATTACCTTATTAACTAACCTTAGAATCTAGATTAATTATTAATTAAGATAATAATAATTTTAATAATAATAGGCTAATTATAAATTTCTATTATTATAGATATTTACTTAATTCTATAAAAAAAGAATAAAAATCTATATTATTACCTTATATAAAAAGCCTTAATTACTATCTAGCGAAAAGTCTATAAAACCTAAAGGAATTAAATTAATCTTTTAAAAGCTATAGAATTATATTAAGGTCTTTAACTTTAATAAAGTTAGAAAATTATTAAAATATAAAAATATAGATTATATAATTAATTTAATAAATAAAAAAGAATTATCTTATAGGCTAATTTATTTATTATTCTAAGCTAAGCTTAAAAGGCTTTAAGAATATATTAAGGATAACCTAAAAAAGAGATAAATCTACCCCTTTAAAAGCCTAATAGAAATACCAATCCTTTTTATTCCTAAAAAAGATAAAACCTTTAGGCTTTATATTAATTATAGAGGTCTTAATAAAGTTATTATTAAAAATTAATATTTATTATTTTTAATTTTAAAGATTATTAATAAAGTATAAAAAGCTAAATATTTCTTAAAGATTAATATAAAGAATATATATTATTAAATTTATATTAAAAAAGGTAATAAATAAAAGACCATATTTTATATTTAATATAGCTACTTTAAATACCTTATTATACTATTTAGATTAATTAATACCTTAATAACCTTTTAATATTATATTAATTAGGCCTTATAGAGCCTAATAAATATAATCTATATAATATATCTAAATAATATTTTAATCTTCTTAAAAATAAGAAAATTATATATAAAATATTTAAAATTAATTTTAAAAAAGATAAAAAAGGTAAAGCTATATATTAAGCTATTAAAATACCTATTCTATTAAGATAAGATAGAGTTTCTAGGGTTTATTATCTTAGGTAATAAAATTAAAATAAACCTAAACTAGATTAGAATTATCTAAGAATAAAAAAAGCTAATTATTTATAAAGAGATATAGATCTTTTTTAGGTTTTATAATTTTTATAGATATTTTATTTATAATTATTCCTAAATAATTACTTTTCTAATTATATTCCTAAAAGAAAGCTAAAATAATAAAAAGCCTAAAATAATTATATTAAATCTTTAAAAAAGGGAGGTATTTTAAATATTTATAATAAAGTTTAATAAAGCCTTTATATTATATTATTTTAAATTAGGGAAACCTATCTAAGTTAAGATAAATATTTTAAATACTATAATAATAGAGATCCTTTCCTAATTTAATAATTAGGGTTATTTTTATCTTATTATATTCTAGTCTTAGAAGTTTAATAGTCTAGAGTTAAATTATAGTATTTTAGATTAAGAATTAATAATAATTATAAATTTATTTAAATATTAATAATACTATCTAAAAGGCATTATAATAAAGATAAAAGTCCTTAATAATTACTAGAATTTATAATTATTTATAAAGAATATTAAGTTAAATAGGAGGTAAGCTAGATAATATTTATATTTTATATTATATAATTTTATAATTAAATATTAAAAAGGTAAAACTAATCTAATAAATACTTTATTAAGACCTATAGGAATCTATAGTAAAATATATTAAGATCTAAGTCTATTAAGTTTATTTAAAAATAAGATAGCTAAAATATATATAATAATAAGAGAATACCTAAGAGATAAGAGAAGGTTAAATAAGAGGCTTAAAGATAGTCTAAATATAATCTAAACCTTAAATAAAATAAGGTTAAATAAGAGACTTAAAGATAGTTTATATATAACCTAAACCTTATAAGAAAAGAGGTTAGGTAAGATATCTTTAAATAGTTTATATATAATTAAAACCTCTAGTAATTAAAAGTCTAATAAGATATCTTTAAGGGTTATAATAAACCTTACTTTTCTACCTAGAAATAATATTATATTTAAAAAGAGACTCCCTAAGTTTAAAGCCTAGTTAAGAGATAAGCTAGTATTATTATAGAAAATCCTAAAGAAAATTATAAAAAGGTCTTTATATTAAGAAAACCTATTATTAAATTAAATATCTAAACTATTATTAAAAATAATTAGACTTACTTAAAATAATAATCTAGTGGTAATTATAAAAAAGGGCTATATATTAAATATAAATAGAAATAGACCTTAAATATAGTCTATATAAGATAAATTTTTATATTTTAGAGATTAGGTTTATATATTAAAGGATTATAGCCTTTAAAGAGAAATCCTATAGCTTTATTATAATAATAAACTAACTAGCTATTTTAAAATAATATAAATAAAAGAATTATTATAAAGGAAATTCTATTAAGAGGGTCTATAATAAGATATTAATAAATATATCTAGACCTATAGTATTTATTAAAGAGCTATATTAAAAAGATATAAACTATATAGTAAGATTAAAAGTCTATTATAGCTAAAAGGCTTAATAAAGGAATTATTAATAGATTTTATTATAGGGCTATTATTAATAATTTTCTATAATAAGGAGGTAAATATAATCTTTATAGTAATAAATAGATTAATAAAATATTATTAATTCTACTTTATAATAACTATAATAATAATATTAAACCTTATTAAGCTTTTTTATAATAAATAGGAATTATTTTATAAAATATCTATAGGTATTATCTTTAATAGAGAATTAGTCTTTATAAGTAATTTCTAGTTAAAATTCTATTATATTTTATATATAAAATATAGATTATTAATAGCCTTTTATTTATAAATAGATAGGTAAATTAAGTAAATAAATTAGATATTAGGTTATTATTTTAGATATTTTATTATAGATAATTAAGATATATAGCTAAAATTACTATAAATAGTATAGTATATTTATAACTCTATATAAAGTATAACTACTAAAGTATTACCTAATAAGGTACTTATAGGGTATATACCTTACTTTTATATACCTAATAAGGATATAATTACTTAGGGGAGGATCTTAAAAATATAACTTTAGATTTAATATTTATAAAAGCTTAGAGATAGCCTATAAGATTATTAAAAGGCCGCTATAAAAAGATAGATAAAATATTATAATCTTTATTATAAACCCTTTATATTTTATATAGAATAATTAATAATATTATTAATAAAGAACCTTAACCTTAAAGGTAAAAAAAAAAAAGCTTATATTAAGGTTTATTAGACTATTCTAAGTTTATAAGAGAATTGGCTTATAAGTCTATAAGATTATCTTTCTAAATTAATATTTAAGGATTTATAATATATTCTATATTAGCCTTTTAGAGCTATATAAAAAGCATAATAAAGAAGGCTAAGATTCCTTATTAATACCTAAATTTAAAGATTAATAGGAAGACTAGGAGGTTAAATAGATTAAGGTAGAAAGAACCTTTAAAGGAGAAACTTATTATTTAATAAAATAGTAAGGTTAATTACCTAAGTATAACTAATAGGTTATAATTAAAGATATAGAAAATATACCCTAAATTATAAATAATTAATATAAAATTAAAAATAAGAAATAAGGTAAGAGATTAAACTTATAATTATAAAAGGATATAAAAAAGAAAGATAGACCTAGAAAGTATTAATTAAGGTAATAATTAGCTAGTTATAAATATATTACTATAATAAAGATTTTTAATACTAAAATTATAAAGATATAACTATATTATAGCTAAATTTACCTTAAAAATAATAAGACCTAAAATATCCTAGACTATATATTATCTATAATACTATAGATATATTTCTTTAAAGACTAAATATAAATAAAATAAGGGTTTAAAACTAACCTGAAATTAGGAAATTTCTATATAAAACCTTTTAAAATAATTATATCTATTAGGTTTAAAAGGTTATTAAGACTAACCTAAAAAGCCTTTTTTATAATAATTTAAGCTATTTCGTTAATATTATTATTATAAATAAAGAGTTATTAGGTATTATTCTAAAAGGCCTAAATTAAAGTCTTTTAGAAATAAGAAGTTAAAATAAGATTAGAATTATATAAAATAGAATAATATACTAAACTAAAAGTAAAAAAAAGATATTATTAAGCTAAGATAGTATAATATTAAGAAATTAAAGTATTATAGATATAATAATTCTTTTATAAAAAGGGTTAGAATAGGATAGTTAATTAAGCTAGAATAAGATTTATAATAGAAATATTTTTTTAGCTATTAAGACTAAAGAAATAATAATATATCTCCTTAAAAGATAAGAAAAAGTTAATAAGGTAATAAATAATAACCACTATATTAAAGTAAACCGGCTTTAAAAACTAATAAAGATTATTTTTTTTTATCTCTAATCGTAATTAGGAGAGAAATTAAGATATAAATTACCTAAATAATATCCTAGAAATCCCCTTTTAATAGGGTAGGTATATTATAAAGATATAAAATTAATAAGGTTAAGAATTAAGATAGTTTTAGAAAGGACTTATTTATAATAAAAATACCTATTATTAAAGTAAGTAATATAATAAAAACTATAAAAGTTCTTAAGAATATAGCTAAGAGGCTTAATTATAATATTATCCTTAGGAGGGATAATTAATAAAAGACTAAGGTAAGTTTACTAAATATATATATAGATTATATAAATATCCTTATTATTTTAAATAGAAATCTATTTTAGGATCTTAATAAAAGACTAATTATTATTAAACGATTTATCTTTAGGTTAATAAGGCTTTATATAATTAAGAGTCTAGGAAATATAAAATATAATAATAATAATAAAACTATAAAAAGAAAGGGAAAATAATATAATTTAATATAGATAGAAATTATAAGGTATAAAAGGTTAAAATAAAAGACTAAATAGGTATAATAATAAAGAAGATATTATAATATTAAAGAAAGAAAAAAGAAAAGAAAAAAAGTAAGGAAAGAAAGGGTTATTTATATTTAAATCTAAGGGCTATCTTTATAGTATTAATCTAAAAGTAAGTTATTTTTATAAGGAATTTAGGATATTTAAGCTAGCTATTTAATAGTAATTAATATTATTAATAACCGATATTAATATAAATATACTATTATTTATATAAGTTATTAAGGCTAGCTCTAATTAGTAGGGAGATAGTTATAATACCTAATTAGACTATAGGCCGATTATAGATTAATTATTAATTATACCTTAGCTATTAACCGAGATCTAACCGACTTTAATATAAATCCCTTATATAGAGAGTTACTTCCCTTCTTTAAGCTTTAATATAATATAATTATTATACCTACCTAGCTTTTAATTAACCATTACTTCCGTAATATCTATAAATAAATTACCTATAAGATTAATATTTACCTCAATAATAAGGCTAAAATTAATATTATTAATAAGTAATTTATTTATTTTTAAGGCCTTTAAAGACTTAATAATATTAATATCTAATTAAATAGGTTTAATAATAAACCTAAAAAGGTCTATAATAAATAGGAAGTTTTATTTATTATAATTAATTATAAAGGGTATTTTTATTATATTATAAAAATCTTTATTAATATTAATTAGGATTTTAATTTCATAAAAAATCTAATTATTTTATTAGTTACCTTATTAACTAACCTTAAAATCTAAATTAATTATTAATTAAGATAATAATAATCTTAATAATAATAGGCTAATTATAAATTTTTATTATTATAGATATTATTATAATGGTAATAATTAGTTAAAAGCTAGGTAGGTTAAATAGTTATATTATATTAAAGCTTAAAGAGAGAAGATTTTATTATAAGGCTATTATAGGGTTTTCTAGTTTAAGTCCCCGACTTAACTAAAATATTATCGGGCTAGGCCTTTTAAATTAATTAGGTATTATAATTATTCTCCCTTTAATAAGAGCTATTCTTAACTTTACTTATAAATAGAGATAGAATTATTAATATTCCGGTAGTATTAGAATAGTAATAATATTTAGCTATTATTAAAATACTAAATATAAAAATATTCTAAATTTAGGCCTTATAGTTACCTTAGTAATTTATTTATTTTTCGGTATTATAAGGTAATTATTAGCTTTATAGATATAAAGATTCTCTCTTTCTCTTTTCTTTTTTTTCCTTTTTTCCTTCTTTAATATTAATATTATAACCTTATATATACTTATTTTTTATTATTTCCTATTCTATTTATATTTACCTTTAAGTTATAATATCTTTATTATTATTTCCTTCCTTTCTTTCTTTCTTTATTATTATTCTTTTAATTATAATACCTATTAATAATATTACCTTTTTAGCCTTAGCCCTTAAGTATTACCTTCTATATAAACTTAGCTATTTTTATTATATTTAAGTCTTTTATATTAAGCTTAATAAGACTATCTTTATTTAGGTCTTTTATAATAATATTACTTTATTTAATATGTATTACTATTAAGGTAATCTAGTTTCTTTTTATTATTAATTATATAATAAAAATAATAATATTTATAACCTATATATATTCCCTTTTTATTATTAGGTTTTTTTATTAATCTCTTTTTTTATAATATCCCTATTATAATTAGTAATAATTAAGAGGACCTTTACTAGGTCTATTTTATTATATATATAAACCTTAATATAATTAATTTAATTAATAAGGAATTATTTAGCCTTAACTAAGCGGTTTAAGGTAAACTTAATATTACCTTATATAACCTATTAATTACCTTCCTAACTTTTATAGCTATCTATAAATATACCTTTAATATCGGTAATAGCTAATCTTCCCGCCAAGTAAATATCCCTTTTATATCTCTTTTATTACTATATATATTAACATTTTAATAGGCCGAAATTATATAATATAATATTACTACCTCGAAGTTTTGCCTTATCTTAGCTTAGTAATATCCTATTTTTTATATTGGTATTATAAATATCTTTTTTTATTCCTTCTTTATATATCTATTATTAATATTTTATAGGGTTATTAATCTTAATAATACTAAAATAATATTTAATATTTTTTTATTTTATATTTAGATATTAATATCATGGCTTAAATAGCTATAAAATTCTTATTTAAAAAGTAAGTTAAAGAGATTAAGGGTTTAAATAACCTAGATACTATTAATAAGTATTAAGTTAAGATTCTTTCTATAGGGAAGCTCTTAAATCCCTATCTTATTAAGCCTATTTTAGAGATAGATTTACCTATTAAGTATACTTATTGAGATTAATTAGTTTTATTAAATTAGTAATTAATTAGTCTTTAGGGTTTTTATTATTTTTAAGGTCTTTATTATTCTTAGTATTAAGGGGATAAACTAATAATCTACCGCCTTAACCTTATTATTACGGTCTTTATAAAATTATTTTTAATCTACCTCTCTTTCTTAATTATAAAGTCTTATATAGTTTTAAATATTTTTCTATTTCCTTAGTTTTCTTTTTTTATTAATTATTAATAATTTATAGGGTATTCTTTATATTAACTTTATATACCTATTAATTATATTTAGATAGCTAGCCTATCTATTTTAATAAAAAGTATATCTCTTTTTTAATCTTTTTTTATCTTTAATATATTTAACCTCTTACTTTTCCTTATTTTTTTTAAATTTAGGTATTAATAGTAATTTATTTATATTATCTCCGTGACTTTAATAGGATTTAAGTAATAAAATTAAAAATATATTATAAAGTTATAAACATTAATTTAATAAGGCTAATTAATATATTTAATTACTAATTTATTTAAGAATCTAAAAAGGATTAATAAATCTTATTTAAAGCTTTATTTTCTTTTCTCCCTTAAGATTTAAATTCTTTATTAAAAATATTATAAATTAGCCTTAATTAAATATTATTTCTTTATACTATTAATTATAATATTTCTTTTACTTTATTATTATATTTTCTTAATATTTTCTTATTTAGGCTTTTATTATCTTTAATTACTAAAGTCGTATTTAGACTTTTAATACTCCCCTTTTTATATTAATATCCTTATTTAATATATATATTTTAGGGTTATAGCCTATTAGGGCTTAATTCAGGTTTATATTAATAGTTATATTTAGGGCATTATTATAGGTAAATTAAGCTTTAGGAAGTAACTTTAATTATATCTTTTAGTTATTATTAATAAAGTATTATAGGTAATAACTAAATATTTAGTTTATTCTCTCTATTTAACTATCGGTTTAGAGGTAATAAACTATTAAAAGCCTATACTTTATTTATATAGTATAATAAAATTCTAATTAGAATTTACTTATAAAAACTAATCTTTTATTTAATATAATACCTTAAGGGATTCTAAAATATAATTTTATTTCTTTATAGAATACTTTAGTTAATTTAAAAAATATAATTATAATAATAATAAAAAGAAATAGAATATACTTTATAAACCTATTTATAATAATAAGAATTATATTTACTTTAATATCTCTATCTATAATTACTAATAGTTTTATAATAAAGTCTATAGATAGTTTTTATTATAATCCCCTTAATATTAATAGGCTTTTAAGTTTACTATAGGGTTTATATTATTTAGGTATTATTCTTTAATAGACTATATAAGTCTAGACCTAATTATAAATATCTCGATTAAGACCTTTTTAAAAGAACTTTCTCTTAAGAAAATCTTATATTCTTTTTAAACCGAAATGCCTTACTAATTTATTATTATAATATAATTTTAAAAGCTTTTCTCTTAATTTCCTATCTTAGGGGATATAAATCCTATTTTTATAATAAAGGAGGTCTTTTTAGACTATCTAATTATTTAAACCCCTAGGGTTTAATATCTTTATTTTTTTTTTTAGCTTAAGATAGTCTTATCTCTTTTTTATATAAATATAATAGTTTCTTTAAGGGTATTAATTATACCTTTTATTATAGGGTTTTCTCTCTCTATATAGTTAATTATTATCTATTTTAGTAATACCTTAGGTATTTTTAACCATTTTTTTAAATATACCTTATATATTTTTAATATCTTAATTAATCTCTAATTAATTCTTAGCTAAAATGTAAGATAGCCCTCCCTTAATAATATCTTATTATATTTAATATTAAATTTTTTTCTTTATAATACTTTTAGCTTTTTTATACTTATTATTTTTAATAGAGGCTTATTAGCCTTTTTATATAGCTCCTAGGCTTATATTTTTAGCTTTTTACCGGTATTTTAGGCTTAATCTCTTATTATAGTCTATACCTTTATAACTTTTTTATATAAGGAATCTAATAGAGCTAGGTTATTACTTTCTTCTTATTATACTTTTATAGGCCTTAAGGGTATATTAATAAGGTTATTTTTTCCTTTTTAATATTTAATTATAAAGTTATATAATATTAAATAGATATATTAATAGGCTTATTTTCTATTAAGCTTGGTATTCTTTATAAAAGACTATAGGTTCTAGTAATTATTAAGGATCTCTATTTAAGTTATAGACCTTTTAAGGTAATATTACTAGTATTTAAATAACTCTATAATCACTATAAGCTCTTAATTAGGTATTCTATAATTATATTTCTCCTTAATTTACTTCCTAGATTAAAAAGTAATAAGGTAATATCGACCTTTATTATTAAATTATAAAAAAATATTTATTATTATTACTTTTAAAATATCTATCTTAATATAAATTAATCTATTTAGGTTAAAATATTATAATAATAAGGTCTTTATAAACTTACCAATAAAGGTCTGAAATATATACCTTTCCTTATTATTTAGTAATATAGACCTTAATTTCTTATTATTTTTACTTTCTTTTAGGAGTCTTATTAAGGGGGCTATTATTTTTAAATATTTATAGATAAACTATCTATAAAAGTTATAGAACCCTAGGAAGACCTAGACTTTTTAATAGATTATTAATTCTTTTTATTTTTAGATTATTTATATTTATTCTAGATCTATCTTAATATCTTTACTAGAGATAAAAAACCCTAAAAACTTTACCTTTTTAATATAAAACATATATTTAAATAGCTTTATATAGAGTTTTATAGCTTATAACCGCTTAAGGACCTATTTTAGATACTTTATATATATTTTATAGTTATTTAAATTGATTAAGATATTATTAAGATAGATTATATAAATTATATTAACTAGCCTTTTTAAAGTCTTATAAATATAGCTTTAAAAGGTTACTAAAATATTAACTAATCTAAAGGGTATTATTAGGTATTTAAAGTAATTATATTAAGTATAAAATACTATTTTCTATTTATTACCCTTTTTTATTTAGATCTTATAATAGGTATCCTTTAAATCGATCTTTAAGAAATATTTTATACCTTATATTTAGTTAATAATCTTAATTATAAGGGGTAAAGGATAGTAATTTTCAATTATTATTTTATTTAATTCTTTATAATTAATATAAAATTAAAGATTCCTATCTTTTTTTAGTATAAAAAAGATAGGGGCCTTAATAGGACTTTTAGATAATTAGATTTACCTTTTCTTTAGGTTATTTTTAATATATTCTTATAGTTTTCTTAGTTTTACTTAAGATAATAGGTAGATAGGTCTATATAGAGGATCTTTCCCTTTAATTAAGTTAATAATATAGTTATTTCAATAGAGTCTTAATAACTTACCTACCTTCTTAAAACTAAATATCTTAATATAAGTTTATAATTTAATAGGGATAGATTTACCGGGGTTAAGATTTAATTTCTTTTTATCTAAGAAAAGGTAAGGTTTTTTAATTAGGGTTATAATAAAGATCTTAGCCTTTTTTTTATATTTATAAATAAACTTTTAGGATAATAAGGTCTCTAATTATTTTCCTTAATTAATCTAGAATTATTACTATTTTATAATAAAATCGGCATAGATATAGTATTTTATTAAATATATTATTAAGAGTAAGATTAGTATATCTCCTTTCTTTTATAGTCTCTTCACTTTAGTATATTATTAGATAATTATATAGGTTTTATCTCGGTTATCTATAAGGGTTAGTTTAACCTCCTAGAGGTAATATTAATTAATTTTTTTCTTATTTATACCTTTTAATTAAGGTGGTTTCTCTTTAAGGATTCTAAAACCTTAAGCCTTTATAAAAGTCTTATTAATAATATTTATTTTTATTACTAAATTAAGATAGATAGGTATTTTCTTTTTATTTTGCCTTAATAATATACTATAAGTAATAAAAGCGGGGGTAATATAATATTTTTCTAATAGCTCTCGAATTAATAGTATTTTTATATTAATTAGATCTTAAGTCTTAGTATTAATCGGTTCTAATTTCCTAAATATTAAGCTTTTTAGACTTTTTTAGGCTTTAGATAATCTCTTATAAAATAGCCTATTTTTTAATAGTTATAATATACTAGCCCGGTAGAATTAAGGGTTATTACTAGGCTATTAGAGTCTCTAGATTATAGTTAGAAAGATTATCCTTTTTAACTATATTATCCTTATTAAAAGGATCCTTAAGTTTAGGGGCTATTATTTAGATATAGAAAGTAGTAATTACTTTTTATATCTATTTTATATATTCCTAACTTGGAGATATAATTAAATTATTAGGTATTTTAAAACCAAGAGGTTAATAATATTATATCTTCTTAGGTTATAAATAGGATAGAATAAGTAAGGTTAATTTAATTTTATAATTTTAAATAGAGTTTTATATAAAAGTAAAGGGTATGTTTTTTTTTAGTTTTCCTAGGGAAATATTTCTTTAGGGAATTAAGGTAGATATAAAAGTCTCTTAGGGGTTATTTAATATATTATTTTATATTATTAAGATTATCTATAAGGTTTATATTATTATTTTTTATATTTTTCACAAGGGTATATATTTATTTATAAAAAGCCTTTTAATTATTTTTAAGGGTATTTTAAATCTCTTTTAGGAACTCTTTAATATATCGGTCTTATTATAATTTTCCGATATTATTAAGGTAATCTATTACTAAGAGGATCTTTTTATAGTCTTAATTATATTATCTAGGTATATTAATAAAGGCTTAGTAAAGATTATTTTTTTAATTATTATATTTTTATAGAGATATTAAAGTATTAAGTATATATAGGTATTTTAATTTTATTTTATTATTATTATTAGAGTTAGATTTGATATTAATGTATCTAGATCGGGATTAAGTTAAGTAAGAATTGGTAGAGGGTTATAATTATTTAATAGATTCCCTTATATAAATTGGTAGGAGGTTTTTAAGCTCCTTTTAAAGCTCTTATTTATGCTTAAGGAGTTCTATTTTATATTTATATAATTAGATTTTATATTTAAGAATATTAACTCAATCCTATATTTAGTGGTATTTTTCTTAAGTATTAACCTTATCGGGGGTAATTACCGGGGTAAATAAGGCTATAAAGGATCTTAATAGTCTTATTAAGATTAAACTTAAGCTGGCATTATTAACCTATAACAGGTTAGTAATCTCTAGACTATTAGGCCTATTTATTTACTATTATATAGAAATTATTATCCTAGGTAGCTTAGGGTAGAAACTTTAGAATTATTATAGTAATAATAGTTAGTTAAAAACTAGGTAGGTTAAATAGTTATATTATATTAAAGCTTAAAGAGAGAAGATTCTATTATGAGGCTATTATAGGGTTTTCTGGTTTAAGTCCCTAACTTAACCGAAGTATTGCCGGGCTAGGCCTTTTAGACTAATTAGGTATTATAAAAGGGCTATATTAAGGAAATATAAACTATATAACTAGATTAAAAGTTTATTATAATTAAAGGGCCTAATAAAAGAATTATTTATAGACTTTATTATAAAATTATTTATAATACCTAATTAAACTATAGGCCGATTATGGGTTAACCGTTGGTTATATCTTAGCTATTAACCGAGATCTAACTGACTTTAATATAAATCCCTTATATAGAGAGTTATTTCCCTTCCTTAAGCTTTAATATAATATAATTATTATACCTACCTAGCTTTTAACCTACTATTATTTCTATAATAATTCTAAAGCTTTAACCTAAGCTACCTAGAATAATAGTTTTTACATAAAATACCCCTAATATTATCAACGAGCTCGCTATAGATAATCCTATAACTAAGGCATAAAACCACTTATATATAATAATCACTACCTATTAAGGTAAGGCCTAAATTTAATAGATTATTATATTAATAAACTAAATCCTTATAAAATCTATAATATCTATAAATATAATATTAAATCTAACCCTAGAAGATATTAAACCTACCTTAATTAAAATAGAAACTACCTTTATAATACTTAAATATAAATATAAAATCTAATAGAGGATTCATAAGCTTAAAGCGGAATTTTATAACTCCCTTAATAAAAGACTACCTTATTACTAAAAGAGACCCTATTAGGAATCTTATAAATCTACCTTAAATAGCGAGAGAGATATTAAAGTTATTAATATTATTAAACTGGTATTATTAATAAATATATATAAATATAATAAGTAACTTTATAATCTTAAATATACCTTTTAAGGAGTATAAAGGAAATTCTAAAAAGACTATAAAAAGATTATCTTCGTAATAGATAATATAAACCTTAAAGGTTATATAGATTGGGAATAATACCTAAATAAATAATCCCTAATTTATAAAAAAGAGCTAGAGAATAATTAAAAAGCTTTTAAGGAATAGTCTCTCTTTCTTATTAAGGATTCTAAAAACTAGGAGATTTAGATAATAAAGTAATTTAAAAAGGCTTAATAATAAATTAATTAATCTTTATAAGATTTTTATAATTATCTTACTTTAATTAAAAGGTATCTCCCTAAAGAAAACCTTAAGACCTAGGCCTTTTATTTTTATATTAAGTTCCTACCTAATATTAAGTTAATTATTACCTTAAATAAAATTACCCTATTAGAAACCCGAGAAGATATAATAATCCTAGCGATTTATATTTAAAATAGTTAATAATATAATAAAAGGTATTTAATAGCCTTAAATAAATCCCTATTTTAGAAAAGAGTATGGTTTTAACCTTAATTAAACTTTTAATTCTCTTACCTAAATTATTCTAAGGATTATTAAGACTTTAATCTAAATTATAATATATTTAGTAATTATAAAAAATACCTTAGGAAAATTATTTATTATAAATATTAAAAAGAAAGGTATTTTATAAGAAATTATTATACTAGGGATAATACCTAAGTAAATTATATATTAAAAAACTAGGCTTAGCTAAATATTAGATTTAAACCTTAATTAAAACCTAATAAGACTATTTATAGATTAAGATAATAAGCTATTTAATTATATTTATTATAATTTATAAGTAAATTATCTATAAGATTAATATTTACCTTAATAATAAGGCCGAAATTAATATTATTAATAAATAATTTACCTATTCTTAAGGTCTTTAAAGACTTAATAATATTAATATCTAATTAAATAGATTTAATAATAAATCTAAAAAGGCCTATAATAAATAGGAAGTCTTATTTTTTATAACTAATTATAAAAGATATTTTTATTATATTATAAAAGTCTTTATTAATACCGATTAGGATTTTAATTCTATAAAAGACCTAGTTATCCTATTAATTACCTTATTAACTAATCTTAAAATCTAGATTAATTACCAATTAAGATAGTAATAATTTTAATAATAATAGGCTAATTATAAATTTCTATTATTATAGATATTTACTTAATATTATAAAGAAAGGGTAGAAATCTATATTATTATTTTATATAAAGAGCCTTATTTATTACCTAGTAAAAAGTCTATAAAACCTAAGGGAATTAAATTAATCTTTTAAAAACTATAAGACTATATTAAGGTCTTTAATTTTAATAAAGCTAGAAAACTATTAAGATATAAAAATATAGATTATATAATTAATTTAATAGATAGGAAAAAACCGCTTTATAGATTAATCTATTTATTATTTTAAGTTAAGTTTAGAGAGTTTTAAGAATATATTAAGGATAATCTAAGAAAAGAATAAATCTATCTCTCTAAGAGTTTAATAAGAATATTAATCTTTTTTATCCCTAAAAAAGATAGAACCTTTAGGCTTTATATTAATTATAGAGGTCTTAATAAAGTTATTATTAAGAATTAATATTTATTACCTTTAATTTTAGAGATTATTAATAGAGTATAAAGAGTTCAATATTTCTTAAAGATTAATATAAAAGATATATATTACCGAATTTATATTAAAAAAGGTAATAAATAGAAAACCATATTTTATATTTAATATAGTTACTTTAAGTACTTTATTATACTATTTAGATTAATTAATACCTTAATAACCTTTTAATATTATATTAATTAGGCCTTATAGGGCCTAATAAATATAATCTATATAATATATTTAGATAATATTTTAATCTTTTTAAAGATAAGAAAATTATATATAAAATATTTAAAGTTAATCCTAAAAAGAATAAAAAAAATAGAGTTATATATTAAGCTATTAAAGTATCTATTTTATTAAAATAAAGTAAAGTTTCTAAGGTTTATTATTTTAAATAATAAAGTTAAGATAGACCTAGATTGGATTAGAGTTATTTAAGAATAAAAAAAGCTAATTACCTATAGAAAGATATAAATCTTTTTTAGGTTTTATAATTTCTATAGATATTTTATTTATAATTATTTTTAAGTAATTATTTTTTTAATTATATTTTTAAAAAGAAATTAAAATAATAAAAAACCTAAAATAGTTATATTAAATCTCTAAGAAAGAGAGGTATTTTAAATATTTATAGCGGAATTTAATAAAGCCTTTATATTATATTATTTTAAATTAGGGAAATCTATTTAAATTAAAATAAATATTTTAAATACTATAATAATAAAGATCTTTTCCTAACCTAATAATTAAGGCTATTTCTACCTTATTATATTTTAGTCTTAGAAATTTAATAATTTAAAGTTAAATTATAATATTCTAGACTAAAAATTAATAATAATTATAAAATTATTTAAGTATTAATAATACTATCTAGAAAGTATTATAATAAAGGTAGAAATCCTTAATAATTATTAAAATTTATAATTATTTATAAAAAATATTAAATTAAATAGGAAATAAGCTAGGTAATATTTATATTTTATATTATATAATTTTATAATTAAATATTAAAAAGGTAAAACTAATTTAATAAATATTTTATTAAAATCTATAAAAATCTATAATAAAATATATTAAGATCTAGGTCTATTAAGTTTACTTAAGAATAAGATAGTTAGAATATAGATAATAATAAAAAGATACCTAAGAGATAAGAGAAGGTTAAGTAAGAGGCTTAAAGATAGTCTAAATATAATCTAAATCTTAAATAAAATAAGGTTAAATAAGAGACTTAAAGATAGTTTATATATAACCTAAACCTTATAAGAAAAGAGGTTAGGTAAGATATCTTTAAATAGTTTATATATAATTAAAACCTCTAGTAATTAAAAGTCTAATAAGATATCTTTAGGGATTATAATAAACCCTACTTTTCTATCTAGAAATAATATTATATCTAAAAAGAGGCTCTTTAAGTTTAAAGCCTAGTTAAGAGATAAGTTAATATTATTATAAAAAATCCTAAAAAAGATTATAAAAGGGTCTCTATATTAAGAAAATCTATTATTAGATTAGATATTTAAGCTATTATTAGAAATAATTAAACTTACTTAGAAAAATAACCTAGTAATAACTATAAAAAAGGGCTATATATTAGGTATAAATAGAGATAAACCTTAAATATAGTCTATATAAGATAAATTTCTATATTTTAGAGACCGGGTTTATATATTAAAAGACTATAGCCTTTAAAGAGAAATCCTATAACTTTATTATAATAATAAACTAACTAGCTATTTTAAAATAATATAAATAAAAGAATTATTATAAAGGAAATTCTATTAAAAGGGTCTATAATAAGATATTAATAAATATATCTAGACCTATAGTATTTATTAAAGAGCTATATTAAAAAGATATAAACTATATAGTAAAATTAAAAGTCTATTATAGCTAAAAGGCTTAATAAAGGAATTATTAATAGATTTTATTATAGGGCTATTATTAATAATTTTCTATAATAAGGAGGTAAATATAATCTTTATAATAATAAATAGGCTAATAAAATACTATTAATTCTACCCTATAATAACTATAATAATAATATTAAACCTTATTAAGCTTTTCTATAATAAATAGGAATTATTTTATAAAATATCTATAGATATTATCTTTAATAAAGAATTAGTCTTTATAAATAACTTCTAATTAGAACTTTATTATATTTTATATATAAAATATAAACTATTAATAGTCTTTTACCTATAGATAGATAGGCAGATTAAATAAATAAATTAGATATTAGGCTATTATTTAAGATATTTTATTATAGATAATTAAGATATATAGCCAAAATTATTATAAATAGTATAATATATTTATAACTCTATATAAAATATAATTACTAGAGTATTACCTAATAAGGTATTTATGCGGTATATACCTAACTTTTATATACCTAATAAAAATATAATTACTTAGGGAAGGATCCTAAAAATATAACTTTAGATTTAATATCTATAAAAGCTTAGAGATAGCCTATAAGACTATTAAGAGATTACTATAAAAAGATAGGTAAAATATTATAATCTTTACTATAAACCCTTTATATTTTATATAGGATAATTAATAATATTATTAATAAAAAACCTTAACCTTAAAGGTAAAAGAAAAAAGCTTATATTAAGGTTTATTAGACTATTCTAAATTTATAAAAGAATTAGCTTATAAGACTATAAGATTATCTTTCTAAATTAATACTTAAGGATTTATAATATATTCTATATTAACCTTTTAGAGCTATATAAAAAGTATAATAAAAAAGGCTAAAATTCCCTATTAATATCTAAATTTAAAGATTAATAAGAAGACTAGGAGGTTAAATAAATTAAAGTAGAAAAAACCTTTAAAAAAGAAACTTATTACTTAATAAAATAATAAGGTTAGCCGCCTAAATATAACTAATAGGTTATAATTAAAGATATAGAGAATATACCCTAAATTATAAATAATTAATATAAGACTAAAGATAAGAAATAAGATAAGAGACTAAATTTATAATTATAAAAAGATATAAAAAAGAAAAATAAATCTAAAAAGTATTAATTAAGATAATAATTAATAAGTTATAGATATATCGCTTTAATAAAGATCCTTAATGCCAAAATTATAAAGATATAACTATATTATAGCTAAATCTACCTTAAAAATAATAAGACCTAAGGTATCTTAAATTACTTATTATCTATAATACTATAGGTATATTTCTTTAAAGATTAAATATAAATAGAATAAGGATTTAAGGCTAATTTAAAATTAGGAAATTTCTATATAAAACCTTTTAAAGTAGCTATATCTATTATATTTAAAAGGTTATTAAGACCGACCTAGAAAGCCTCTTTTATAGTAATCTAAGCTATTTTATTAATATTATTATTATAAATAAAAAGTTATTAGATATTATTTTAAAAGGCCTAAGCTAAAATCTTTTAAAAATAAGAAATTAAAATAAGATTAGAATTATATAAAATAAAGTAATATACTAAACTAGAAATAGAAAAGGGATATTACTAAGCTAAGATAATATAATATTAAGAAATTAAAGTATTATAGATATAATAATTCTCCTATAAAAAAGGTTAAAATAAAATAGTTAATTAAGCTAAAATAAGACTTATAATAGGGGTATTTTTCTAATTATTAAGACTAAAAAAATAATAATATATCTCCTTAAGAAATAAAAAAGAATTAATAAGGTAGTAAATAATAATTACTATATTAAAGTAAACTAGCTTTAAAAATTAATAAAGATTATTATCTCCCTTATTTTTAATTATAATTAGGAAAGAAATTAAGATATAAATTACCTAAATAATATCCTAGAAATTCCCTTTTAATACGGTAGGTATATTATAAAGATATAAAGTTAATAAGGTTAAAAGTTAGGATAGTTTTGGAAAGAACTTACCTATAATAAAAATACTTATTGCTAAAGTAAATAATATAGTAAGAATTATAAAAATTCTTAAAAATATAGCTAAAAGGCTTAATTATAATACTATCCTTAGAAGGGGTAATTAATAAAAAACTAAGATAAGTTTATTAGATATATATATAAATTATATAGATATTTTTATTATTTTAAATAAAAGTTTATTTTAGGATTTTAATAAAAGGTTAATTATTATTAAAGGATTTATCTTTAGGCTAATAAGGCTTTATATAACTAAAAGTCTAAGAAGTATAAAATATAATAATAATAATAAAGTTATAAAAAAAAAAGAAAATAATATAATTTAATATAAATAGAAATTATAAGGTATAAAAAGTTAAAATAGAAAATAAAATAGATATAATAATAAAGAAGATATTATAATATTAAAAAAGGAAAAAAAAGAAAAAAGAAATAAAGAAAAAAAGGGTTATTTATACCTAAATCTAAGGGCTATCTTTATAGTATTAATCTAAGAGTAAGTTATTTTTATAAGGAATTTAGGATATTTAAGCTAGCTACTTAATAATAATTAGTATTATTAATAATCAATATTAATATAAATATATTACTATTTATATAAATCGCTAAGGCTAGCTCTAATTAGTGGGGGGATAATTATAATACCTAATTAAATTATAGGCCGATTATAGGTTAATTATTGGTTATACCTCGGTTACTAACCGAGATTTAACTAACTTTAATATAAATCCCTTATATAGAGAATTACTTCCCTTCCTTAAGCTTTAATATAATATAATTATTATACCTACCTAGCTTTTAACCTATTATTACTTCTATAATATTATTATTAATAATCTTTTAAAATAAAAAAATTAATGAAATTTTTATAATAATAAATAGGATTATTAAATATTATTAATTTTACTTTATAATAATTATAATAATAATATTAAATCTTATTAAGCTTTTTTATAATAAATAAAAATTATTTTATAAAGTATTTATAGATATTATCTTTAATAAAGGATTAATCTTTATAAATAATTTCTAATTAAAATATTATTATATTTTATATATAAAATATAAATTATTAATAGCCTTTTATTTATAAATAAATAGATAAATTAAATAAATAAATTAAATATTAAGCTATTATTTAAGATATTTTATTATAAATAATTAAGATATATAGCTAAAACTATTATAAATAATATAATATATTTATAATTTTATATAAAATATAATTATTAAAGTATTACCTAATAAGATATTTATAAGGTATATATTTTATTTTTATATACTTAATAAGAATAAAATTATTTAAAAAAGAATTCTAGAAATATAACTTTAGATTTAATATTTATAAAAATTTAAAAATAATTTATAAAATTATTAAGAGATTATTATAAAAAAATAAATAAAATATTATAATTTTTATTATAAATCTTTTATATTTTATATTAAATAATTAATAATATTATTAAAAAAAAACCTTAATCTTAAAAATAAAAATAAAAAGTTTATATTAATATTTATTAAATTATTTTAAATTTATATAAAGAATTAATTTATAAGCCTATAAGATTTTCTTTTTAAATTAATACTTAGGGATTTATAATATATTTTAGATTAACCTTTTAAAATTATATAAAAAAATATAATTAAAAAAACTAAAATCTCTTATTAATATTTAAATTTAAAAATTAAAAAAGAAATTAAATAATTAAATTAATTAAAATAAAAAAAATCTTTAAAAAAAAGGTTTATTATTTAATTAAATAATAAAATTAATAACTAAAATATAATTAATAGGTTATAATTAAAAATATAAAAAATATATTTTAAATTATAATTAATTAATATAAATTTAATAATTAAAAAAAAAAAAGAAAAAGAATTTTATAATTATAAAAAGATATAAAAAAAAAAAAATTAAAAAAATATTAATTAAGATAAGAATTAATTAGTTATAAATATATTATTATAATAAAATTCTTTAATATTAAAATTATAAAAATATAATTATATTATAATTAAATTTATCTTAAAAATAATAAAACCTAAAATATCTTAAATTATTTATTATTTATAATATTATAAATATATTTTTTTAAAGATTAAATATAAATAAAATAAGGATTTAAGGTTAATTTAAAATTAAAGATCTTTTATATAAAACTATCTAAAATAATTATATTTATTAAATTTAAAAGGTTATTAAGATTAATTTAAAAACCCTTTTTTATAATAATCTAAGTTACTTTATTAATATTATTATTATAAATAAAAGGTTATTAGATATTATTTTAAAAAGTCTAAATTAAAATCCTTTAAATATAAGAAATTAAAATAAGATTAGAATTATATAAAATAAAATAATATATTAAATTAAAAATAAAAAAGAGATATTATTAAGCTAAGATAATATAATATTAAGAAATTAAGGTATTATAAATAAAATAATTTCTTTATAAAAAAGATTAAAATAAAATAGTTAATGAAGCTAAAATAAGATTTATATTAAGAATTTTTTTTAATTATTAAAAATAAAAAAGTAATAATATATCTCCGTAAGAAATAGGAAAGAATTAATAAGATAATAAATAATAATTATTATATTAAAATAAACTAGATTTAAAAACTAATAGAGATTATTATTTTCTTTATTTCTAATTATAATTAAAAAAGAAATTAAAATATAAATTACCTAAATAATATCTTAAAAATCTCCTTTTAATAGGGTAGATATATTATAAAGATATAAAATTAATAAGATTAAAAATTATAATAATTTTAAAAAGGACTTATCTATAATAAAAATATTTATTACTAAAATAAATAATATAATAAAAATTGTAAAAATTCTTAAAAAAATAATTAAAAGGCTTAATTATAATATTATTTTTAAAAGAGATAATTAATAAAAAATTAAGGTAAGTTTATTAAATATATATATAGGTTATATAAATATCTTTATTATTTTAAATAGAAATCTATTTTAAAATCCTAATAGGAGGCTAATTATTATTAAAGAATTTATTTTTAGATTAATAAGGCTTTATATAATTAGGAGTTTAAGAAATATAAAATATAAAAATAATAATAAAATTATAAATTTTTTTTTTTAATTTAACTTAATATAAATAGAAATTATAAAATATAAAGGATTAAAATAAAAAGCTAAATAGGTATAATAATAAAGAAATATTATAATATTAAAAAAAGAAAAAGAAAAGAAAATAAATAAAAGAAAAAAGGGTTATTTATATCTAAATTTAAGGGCTATCTTTATAATACTAATCTAGGAATAAGTTATTTTTATAAGAAATTTAAGATATCTAGGCCGGTTATTTAGTAGTAATTAATATTATTAATAACCGATATTAATATAAATATATTACTATTTATATAAATTATTAAGGTTAGCTCTAATTAGTAAGGAAATAATTATAATACCTAATTAGACTATAGGCCGATTATAGGTTAACTATTAGTTATAACTTAGCTATTAACTAAGATCTAACTAACTTTAATATAAGTCCCTTATATAGAGAATAACTTCCTTTCTTTAAGCTTTAATATAGTATAATTATTATACCTACCTAGCTTTTAATTAATTATTACTTTTATAATAAATATAGATTTAATAGCCTTTTAGCTTTTTTTTATATTAAATTTAATAGAAATCTTAAAGGTAATACTTTTCTTCTTAAAAGTAATATTTTTCTTAGAAGTCTTAAAGGCTTTATTAGACTTAAATATCTTAGGGATATTATCTTTATTAATATTAACTCCCTAAAGTATTAATAAAATACTGAAGTAGGTTATAAAATAAATAAAAGTAAAATAAGGGCTATAAAGGACTAGAAATTAATTAAGTTTAATAGGGAAATTATATAGTAAATATAAAATAAGTTTCTCTATTTTACCTTAAGGAATAATATTAAGATAAAAGAAATAATATAAAATAATATAAAAAGCTTAAACCTAAATATTATTATAAATATAAATAGGCTAAGTAAAAATAAAATAATAATAAAACTTATTAAAAGGAATATTAATATTAACCTAAAAAGAAAAATTAAATGAAAATTTAAAATTATTAATAATATTATAATATAATCTTAACTTAAAGATTAAAAAGTATATAAAATTATAATTTTATAAAAAGAAGTTTATTTCTAAAAAGTAAAAATAATAACCTTTTTAGGCTTATTAAAGATAAAATAGGTAAGGTTTTTTAAATATTTATAAATAGAATATTATATAATATTATAATTAATTAAAATAATAGATATATATTAAAAGTTAAGGTAAGTAAATAAAATAATATAGTCTTTATTTATAATAATATCTTAAATAGTAAGATTAAAAATATAAATTTAATAAAACTAGGTAATATATAAAAGCTTATAAAGGATTTAAAGAAAGTTAAAAAGATATTATAATAATTAATTAAAGAATTTCTAATATTATATTTTAGGTAATTATAATTATAAATAATATAAATTATAGGCTTTTTATTAATAATATAAATATAGGTAATAGCTTAATAGATTTTAATAATATAAAAGAATTAAAGAATATTATTATAATCTTAAAAACTAACCTTTTTATTATAAATAAACTTAATAAAATAATTAATTATTTTATTTAATAAAATTATAATAAAGACTAAATAATAAATTAATAATAATAATAATAATAAAATATAGAGAAAATATAATAAGATAATAATAAAAAAGCTTTATAATATAAAAAGATATTATAAAAAGAATAATATAAAAAAAGAAAAAGATATTAATAATCTTAAGTAATTTAAATAATTATAATAAAGTAAGATTATAATAAAGGAAATTAATAAAGAATTATTAAATATATTAAAATAAAGAACTTAATAGTTATTAATAATATTAATAATTAATAAAAGTATTATTAATTACTTAATATAATATAATAATTAAAAATAGATAATTTTATTATAGAATAATAATATAATTATATATTATAAAAGATAATTTAATTTAAAAAGATTAATTAGGAAATAAAGTTATTATTAATTAATTCTAAAGACTAGAATTATAAAAAAGGAGGTAACTATAAGGATATTAAGGGCCTATATAATATATTGCCTTGGCTAGGTATTAAAGACTAGTTAGTCTAATCTAATTTACTTAAAGGATCTTATAATATAAAGCCTTTAAGAAAGCCTTTATAAATTAAAGTCTATTAATATAATTAAATCTATTTATTATCTAGAGCTATCTTAATTTATTAACCTTTTATATTTTATTTTATATAATTCTAATCTTATTTTATTTTTTTATTTTTAAAAGACTTTAATTTAGATTTTTTAAAATAGTATTTAATAATTCTTTATTTATAATAATAATATTAATAAAATAGCTTAGATTATTATAAAAAAGGCTTTTTAAATCGGTCTTAATAATATTTTAAACCTAATAAATATAATTACTTTAAATAGTTTTATATAAAGATTTCTTAATTTTAGATTAGCCTTAAATCCTTATTTTATTTATATTTAGTCTTTTAAGTAATATATCTATAATATTATAGATAATAAATAATTTAAAATACCTAAGGTCTTATTATTTTTAAGGTAAATTTAATTATAATATAATGATATTTTTATAATTATAATATTAAAAGTCTTTATTATAATAATATATTTATAACTAACTAATTATTTTATTAATTAATAGTTTTTAGGTTTAATCTTTTTTTTATATTCTTTTATAATTATAAGTTTAGTTTTTTAATTTATTTTTTATTTTTAATTTTATATTAATTATTTATAATTTAGGATATACTTATTATATTTTTAATTATTATCTATTAATTATATTTAGGTAATTAACCTTATTATTTTATTAAATAATATATTTATTTTTTAAAGATTTATTTATTTTTATTTATTTAATTTTTTAATTTATTTATTATTCTTTCAGTTTAAATATTAATAAGAAATCTTAGCCTTTTTTTTTATATTTTTTATATAATTTTAAAAGATTAATATAGAATATATTATAAATCCTTAAATATTAATTTAAATAGATAGTTTTATAGGCTTATAAATGAACTTTTAAAAATTTAAAGTAATTTAATAATCCTTAATATAAACTTTTTTTTCTTTTAAATTAAAATTCTTTATTAATAATATTATTAATTATTCTATATAAAATAAAAGAGATTTATAATAAAGATTATAATATTTTTAAATATCTTTTTATAAAAACCTTTTAATAGTTTTATAGACTATTTTTAACTTTTTATAGATATTAAATCTAAAATTCTATTTTTAAAATTCTCTTTTAAATAATTATATCCTTATTAGGTATATAAAGATTAAATAAGTATTTTATAAATATATTATTAAATAATATTTTAATAATTATATTTTATATAAAGTTATAGATATATTATATTTTTATAATTATTTTACTTATATATCTTAATTATTTATAATAATATATCTTAAATAATAACTTAATATTTAATTTATTTATTTAATTTTATTTATTTAATTTACTTATTTAATTTATTTATTTATTTATAAATAAAAGATTATTAATAGTCTTTATTTTATATATAAAATATAATAAAGTTTTAATTAGAAATTATTTATAAAGACTAATCTTTTATTAAATATAATATTTATAAATACTTTATAAAATAATTTCTATTTATTATAAAAAAGCTTTATAAGGTTTAATATTATTATTATAGTTATTATAAAATAGAATTAATAATATTCTATAAACTTATTTACTATTATAAAGATTATATTAATCTTTTTATTTTAAAAGATTATTAATAGTAATTTTATAATAAAATCTATAGATAGTTTCTTTATTAAGCCCTTTAATTATAATAAACTTTCAATCTTATTATATAATTTATATCTCTTTAATATAGCTTTTTAATAAATATTATAGGTCTAGATATATTTATTAATATCTTATTATAAACCTTTTTAATAGAATTTACTTTATAATAGCTATCTTATTTATATTATTTTAAAATAGCTAATTACCTTATTATTATAATAAAGTTATAGAATTTCTCTTTAAAGGCTATAATCCTTTAATATATAAACCTAATCTCTAAAATATAGAAATTTATCTTATATAGACTATATTTAAGGTTTATCTCTATTTATACCTAATATATTACCCTTTTTTATAATTATTATTAAGTTATTTTTCTAAATAAGTTTAATTATTTTTAATAATAGCTTAGATATCTAATTTAATAATAGGTTTTCTTAATATAGAGACTTTTTTATAGTCTTTTTTAGGATTTCCTATAGTAATATTAGCTTATTCTTTATTAGGCTTTAAATTTAGAGAGCCTTTTTTTAGATATAATATTATTTCTAGGTAGAAAAATAAGATTTATTATAACCCCTAAAGATATTTTATTAAACTCTTAATTATTAAAGATTTTAATTATATATAAACTATCTAAAGATATCTTATCTAATCTCTTTTTTTATAAAGGTTAGGTTATATATAAATTATCTTTAAGTCTCTTATTTAAGCTTATTTTATTTAAGGTTAAGGTTATATTTAAATTATCTTTAAGTTTTTTATTTAATCTTTTTTTATTTCTTAGGTATTTTCTTATTAATATTTATATTCTAGCTATTTTATTCTTAAATAAACTTAATAGACCTAAATCTTAATATATTATATTATAGATTTCTATAGGTCTTAATAAAATATCTATTAGGTTAATTTAATCTTTTTAATATTTAATTATAAAATTATATAATATAAAATATAAATACTATTTAGTTTTTTTTCTATTTAATTTAATATTCTTTATAAATAATTATAAATTTTAATAATTATTAAGGATTTTTATCTTTATTATAATACCATTTAAATAATATTATTAATATTTAAATAATTTTATAATTATTATTAATTTTTAATCTAAAATATTATAATTTAATTTTAGACTATTAAACTTCTAAAACTAAAATATAATAAAGTAAAAATAGCCTTAATTATTAAGTTAGGAAAGGATCCTTATTATTATAGTATTTAAAATATATATCTTAACTTAAATAGGTTTCCTTAATTTAAAATAATATAATATAAAGGCTTTACTAAACTCTATTATAAATATTTAAAAAACCTCCCTTTCTTAGGGATTTAATATAATTATTTTAGGTTTTTTATTTTTTTAGCTTTTTTTAAAAAATATAATTAAAAAAGTAATTATTTAAAAGTAATTATAAATAAAATATTTATAGAAATTATAAAACCTAAGGAAAATCTATATCTCTTTATAGGTAATTAAGTCTTTTTATTCTTAAATAACTTTAATCTAATCTAGGTATATCTTAACTTTATTACCTAAGATAATAAACCCTAAAAACTTTACCTTATCTTAATAGAATAGATACTTTAATAGCTTAATATATAACTTTACCTTTTTTATCCTTTTTAAGACTAACTTTAAATATTCTATATAAAATTCCCTTATTTTTAAAAAAATTAAAATATTATCTAAATATATTATATAGATTATATCTATTAGGCCCTATAAGGCCTAATTAATATAATATTAAAAGATTATTAAGATATTAACTAATCTAAATAGTATAATAAGGTACTTAAAGTAATTATATTAGATATAAAATATAGTCTTTTATTTATTACCTTTTTTAATATAAATTCGGTAATATATATCCTTTATATTAATCTTTAAAAAATACTTAACTTTCTATATTTTATAAATAATCTCTAAAATTAGGGATAATAAATACCGATTTTAAATAATAATTTTATTAAAATCTCTATAATTAATATAGAGTTTAAGGGTTTTATCTTTTTTAGGGATAAAAAAGATTAATATTCCTATTAAGCTCTTAAAGAGATAGATTTATCCCTTTCTTAGGTTATCCTTAATATATTTTTAAAGCTCTTTAAGCTTAATTTAAAATAATAAATAGATTAGTCTATAAGGTAATTCTTTCCTATTTATTAAATTAATTATATAATCTATATTTTTATATCTTAATAATTTTATAATTTTATTAAAATTAAAGACCTTAATATAATTTTATAATTTTTAAAAAATTAATTTAATTCCCTTAGGTTTTATAGATTTTTTATTAAGTAATAAATAAGGCTCTTTATATAAAGTAATAATATAAATTTTTATCTTTTTTTTATAATATTAAGTAAATATCTATAATAATAGAAATTTATAATTAGCCTATTATAATTAAAATTATTATTATTTTAATTAGTAATTAATTTAGATTTTAAGATTAATTAATAAGGTAATTAATAAGATAATTAGGTTTTCTATAGAATTAAAATCCTAATTAATATTAATAAAGACTTTTATAATATAATAAAAATACCCTTTATAATTAATTATAATAAATAAGACTTTTTATTTATTATAGGCCTTTTTAGGTTTATTATCAAATCTATTTAATTAGATATTAATATTATTAAGTCTTTAAAGGCCTTAAAAGTAAATAAATTACTTATTAATAATATCGATTTTAGCCTTATTATTAAAATAAATATTAATCTTATAGATAATTTACCTATAAATTATAATAAATATAGTTAAATAATTTATTATTTTAGTCTATAAATAATCCTATTAAATTTTAGCTAGGATTTAAATTTAATACTTAATTAAGCCTAGTTTTTTAATATATAATTTACTTAGATATTATCTTTAATATAATAATTTCTTATAAAATACCTTTCTTTTTAATATTTATAATAAATAATTTTCCTAGGATATTTTTTATAATTATTAAATATATTATAATTTAGGTTAGAATTTTAATAATTTTTAAAATAATTTAAATAAAAATGTTTTTAATTAAAATTAAAATTATATTCTCTTTTAAAATAAGGATTTATTTAAGGCTATTAAATATCTTTTATTATATTATTAATTATCCTAAATATAAATTATTAAGATTATTATATCTTTTTAGGTCTTTAATAGGGTAAGTCTATTTAAGGTAATAATTAATTTAATATTAAATAAGAACTTAATATAAAAATAAAAGACTTAAATTTTAAGGTTTTCTTTAAGGAGATACCTTTTAATTATAATAAGATAATTATAAAAGTCTTAAAAGGATTAATTAATTTATTATTAAGCTTTTTTAAATTACTTTATTATTTAAATTTCTTAATTTTTAAAATCCTTAATTAAAAAAAGAGATTATTCTTTAAAAGCTTTTTAATTCTTTTTTAATTATTTTTTATAATTTAAGGATTTTTTATTTAGGTATTATTTTTAATCTATATAACCTTTAAGGTCTATATTATTTATTATAAAAATAATCTTTTTATAATCTTTTTAGAATTTTTTTTATATTTTTTAAAAGATATATTTAAGATTATAAAGCTATTTATTATATTTATATATATTTATTTATAATATTAATTTAATAATATTAATTATTTTAATATCTTCTTTATTACTTAAGGTAGATTTATAGGATTCTTAATAAGGTCTTTCTTAATAATAAAATAGTTTTCTATTAAGGAAGTTATAAAATTCTACTTTAAGCTTAAAGATTTTCTATTAAATCTTATATTTATATTTAAGTATAATAAAGATAGTTTCTATTTTAGCTAAGGTAGGTTTAATATCTTCTAGGGTTAGATTTAATATTATATTTATAAATATCATAGATTCTATAGGGATTTAATATATTAATATAATAATCTATTAAATTTAGGCCCTATCTTAATTAATAGTAATTATTATATATAAATAGTTTTATATCTTAATTATAGAATTATTTATAATAAGCTTATTAATAATATTAAAGGTATTTTATATAGAAATTATTATCCTAGGTAGTTTAGATTAAAGCTTTAGAATTATTATAAAAATAATAATTAATTAAAAACTAGGTAGATATAATAACTATATTTTATTGAAGCTTAAAAAAGGAAGTAATTCTCTATATAAGGGATTTATATTAAAATCGATTAGATCTTAATTAATAGCTAAGATATAATTAATAATTAATCTATAATCGGCCTATAATCTAATTAGGTATTATAAAGAGGTAGATTTAATAGGTTACTTAATAACCTAGTTATAATCTTTATCTTATAAGCTTAGATAGGTTAATTAAAGTAGAGTATAAAGAGAGAAAAGTAGCCCTAATAGGGGTTTTTATACTATTAAGAAATAAAGTTATAGCTAATATAGTAGGTAACCTTATTAAATTTAAGTTATTATTACTTTTCGGTCTATATAGAGATCTCTATTATTAATATTTTTATAGGTTTAATTAAGATAGCTAGATCTCCTTTTTAAAGGTATTACTATACTTAATATAAATATTATATTATATAATTTTAATTTATTAAAATATTAATATATATAATATTAAAAAAGATAGAAAAAAGATATTCATTTAATAAAAAGATTAATTATTATTAATATTAAAGATATATTTATAAATAATTATAAAAAATTAAAAAGGTAGTTAATAAATTATATAAGGTAATATTAAATTTACCTTAAATTATTTAATTAAGACTAAATAACTCTTTATTAATAAAATTAATAATATTAAGATTTATATATATAATAAAATAAATTTAATTAAGATCTTTTTAATTACTATTAATTATAATAAGAATACTATAAAATATAAAATTAATAAAAAAACCTAATAATAAAAAGAGAATATATATAGATTAAAAATATTATTAATTTTATTATATAATTAATAATAAAAGGAAATTAAATTATCTTCATAATAATAAATATTAAATATAATAATATTTTTATAAAAGACCTTAATAAGGATAGTCTTATTAAGCTTAATATAAAAGACTTAAATATAATAAAGATAATTAAGATTACATAAAAGGTAATACTTAGGGGTTAAAATTAAGAAGGAAATATTATTAATAGATATTATAATTAAAGAAATAATAATAAAAAAAGAAGAAAAAAGTTAATAATAAAGATATTATAATTTAAAGGTAAATAATAAAAAATAAATATATGTAAGGTTATAATATTAATATTAAAAAAAGAAAAAAAGATATTATTTTATTTTTATATATCTATAAGTTAAGAATTAATTTAAAATATTTTTATATTTAATATTTTAATATTAATAGAATATTAATAATTCTATTTTTATTTATAAATAAAATTAGGAATAGCTCTTATTAAAAAAAGGATAATTATAATATCTAACTAGTTTAAAAGGCCTAGTCTAGTAATATTTTAATTAAATTAAGAACTTAAATTAAAAAACTCTATAATAGCCTTATAATAAAATCTTCTCTTTTTAAGCTTTAATATTATATAACTATTTAATCTATTTAGCTTTTAACTAATTATTATTATTATTATAGTTTTTATATTTATAAATTAATAATTATTTTGAAATATTAAAATATAAA
Source organism: Fusarium avenaceum (assembly GCA_025948275.1). NCBI lineage: Eukaryota > Fungi > Ascomycota > Sordariomycetes > Hypocreales > Nectriaceae > Fusarium > Fusarium avenaceum. The sequence goes on from CP109669.1 coordinate 960,890, forward strand.
TAAATAACTAAAATAATTATAAGACCTAAACTTGAAATATTTTTATATTTAATATTTTTATTTATAAATAAAATTAAGGATAGTTTCTATTAAAAAGAGGATAATGATAATACCTAATTAATTTAAAAAGCCTAGACTAATAAAGTTTTAATTAAATTAAAGATTTAAATTAAATAACCCTATAATAACTTTATAATAAAATCTTCTTTCTTTAAGCTTTATATAAAGATAAGGAAAGATACCTATCTAACTAAAAGACTAAAAATTAACCAATTTAGATATAATATATCTAAATTACCTTTTATATTAATATATAAAGGGCCTTAGCTATATATATAAATATAATATTATAGGTTTTTTAATACCTTTATAATTATCCCCTCTTTTTAATAATATATCCTAAATCGTAATTAGGCCTATTTAACTTTATAACCTTTAATATCCTATATCTAATAGCTTAGAGACCTAATACCTAAAATTAGGTATAGAGATAATATAATTAATATTAACCCCTAAGATAACCGAAATCTTTTATAAGCCTAATATAACCTATTACGATAATAGGGCTATAAATATTAATTAGGGACCTAATAGGGATTAAATATAAAACCTTTATATAGTAAAAAACCTATATTATATCTAAAAATTTATAAAAATAAGGAAAGGTATCTATTTAATTAAAAACTAAAAATTAACCAGTTTAGATATAATATATCTAAACTGCCTTCTATATTAATATATAAAGGGCCTTAGCTATATATATAGGTATAATACTATAGATCTTTTAATACCTTTATACTTTAATATAATATAACTATTTAACCTACCTAGCTTTTAATTAACTACTATTATTCTAATAAGATATAATTAATAATTTATTTATAATTAGCTTATAGACTAATTAGATATTATAAAAAGTAAAAGGTTAATATATTAAAGAAATATTTATTTAAATAATTAAAGTTAAAATTAAAGTTAAAATAGCCTTTAGGCTAAGAAATTCAAATAGATTATATAATTCTAGTTAAAATCCTACTATATCTACTTCTATAATATAATATATAATATTATTAATAATATTATTAACTAGGGTTAAGTTATATATAATATATATCTTTTTTATTATATTTATATCTTTTCCTCTATAATAGATCTTATTATCTTCCTCGAGTAGAGTAAAGAGGCTGCCCCTAATGCCCAGCCCGACCCTTTCGCAGATGTGGCAAGCGAGGGAGCACTCGATAGTCTGATCTGTTATAGCCCGTAAAGTCTTGAGCAGCGGCTGCGGCGGACAGGAGAGCCACTGACAGGCCTAGCCCCGTGTGGGTAGACACGAATATATACAGGGACTGGATGGATCTTGGCGCATCTTCAGATGCTGTGGTGAGTATAGTTAATGAAAAGAGGGTATGGAAACAGTATGCTCGAAATACTCTTTGGCTTGTGAACAGGAGTCTGATGCAACAACCCCCTTCTGCCTTGCCTTTGAGATGTTATAGATAACAGGAGGTAGTAAATTTATTGTATACTTGTAAGTCTATATTACTAACACCCTCCATCTTCTTACCGCCTCATCTTTCTCTTCTGGTGTTGCCCTACGCCAGTCCTCCAAGCCCTGCCGTATTCTAATCAGAAACACCTCGGCTTTCAGTGTCGTCATGTGATGTTTAGTTAGTTCCTTTTCAAGGCCTTTAAGTGTATATCCAGGGATCCCAAAGCACGCTGTCTATTATTAGCGATGCTTCTTTTCGAGGCATGAAGTAAAACTGCTTTATCGTAGCAAATGCAGATAAGGAAAAACACCACTTACCCGATCCTAGATTACCCACGATCCCCAGTCCGCCTCTAAGCAAGCCTCTTGGGAGACCCTTTATACCCATTCTTTTGGTGTCTTCGTAAGGCTTCACGACAATACCACTGAAAGCATCCCATACGCCAAAGCAAAACTCTTTGCCTGCGGTCTTGATTCCGCTCCCAAGCCCTGTGATCTCATCACGACGTCGAACATCCACATCGAAAATATTGTGTGGAGCGTTGTGCAAAGCATTTGCGACATTATAGAAAAACGCCACCGGAGCTTTCGCAGTTGCAGCGGCCAGGTCGCATGCATATCTGCCTGTCACACGGGTGACATAGAATGCTCGTCCGTTTCTGCCACCTTCGTGAGCCTTCCAGCTCTTTTTGTGCTGCGTCACTGGCCTACACAATCTCGCAGTTGTCAAAAACGGAGGTTCGGCGCCGTAAAGAGTCTTCGTTGCCATCCTTCGCGCAATACCTTCCATGTCTGCCTGCGTCAAGTTGTGTGGGCCTTTGTTGACCTGCACACCTTGAACCTCAACCCCTTCTGTCTCTGTCAATGACTCGTCTTGCGAAGTTTTGCTGAAGCGTATCGCGCTGCCTGCTTGCGGTCTGTTCTTCAGGCGTGCAGCATAATCGGACGTTGCGGTTCCTATGGCTGCGGCAAACCCCGATGCGGCAGCTACAGCACCGATAATAGGATGTTCAGCGCCATCATCCACATACCAATTCTTGTGTTTAATTAGCTTGAGTTCCGTGCTCAGCAGCAGTCCGTTGTCAAAGAGACAGCCAACAGCGAAGCCACTAAGATGCGCCCCTGTCTTTCGATGGATCCAGATGGCAAGTCTTTCGGGACATAAATCACAACGAAAGCTGTCCATGTCAAGACGATCTTGTATATCCATTGCTGCGCCTCCAGACCCATCTTCCTCGCCGATTTGCAGAGCCATGTCTCTTGCCACCTCTTTGACTTCTGGCTTCAAGGCGAACGTGATACTTTCTGCTAGTATCTCTGCTGTCAACTGTTTATATGGAACTGACACAGGTCCAGCTCCAGCGCGAGCCATCATTTGACCCCAAAAAGGCTGGTCCCCAAAGAAGGGAACAATTACAGTTGGCCGACCGGCAGCAATTCCAGCGGCTGTAGTACCAGCGCCTCCGTGGTGGACAACAGCAGATACTCGTTCGAACAACCAGTCGTGTGGGCAATTCCCGATAAGATATACATTGTCGGGGGCGTCTCCAACGCCGACGCCACCCCAGCCCTTAGATACTATCGCTCGGACACCAGCAATGCTAATGGCCTTGAATAGCATGTTCGTGAGTGCTTGGGGGTCATCTACAACGATCGAACCAAAACCGATGTAGATTGGCGCCGGACCTTCTTCGAGAAACTGCACTAGATCTGGGGGAGGGGTATAAGAGTTTGCCAGTGGCAGAAAAGAGAATCCCGTGATATTGAGGTGGTCGGCCCAGTCGGATGGTTTGGGTATTAATGTTTTTGACCAGAGATAGCTGTAAGGAACACGAAGGCTAGACAAAAGTTGAAATCCCCACATCGGACTGACTGGGTCGAGGTGCAATGTTTGGGTACGGAACTTATTGATCAGATCACCCAAGCTGGAGTTTGTTAGCCAATAGCTCAAATTCTTCTGGAGAATCACTCACCCCTGCCATGTCAACAGTTCCATCATCATGAAAGAGAGGTAATTCGCAACCTTGGCATCTGCATTACCGTAGCTCATTGCTGCAAGAGGATGAGGGAAGGCTTTAGTAGGTGACCAAGGCATGGTGAAAACCATGTGAAGCGGAATACTGAGTTTCTGAGCACAGTGAATATGTCCCATGGATGGAGGATTGGCGATGATAACGTCGGCAAGAAATAGATCATCCGCGTTGGCCACAGTAGCAGCCTTGATAGGTTCCCCCATGCCATCACCTGCTTCGATGCAACTTCTCCAAGTGCCCGAGATAATCTCTGACATTTCCTTACGTCTCTTCCCAACTTCTCCACCTTTGATGCTGTCCTTGTTCGGCAACAAACCGGGATTCTTGACCATATACGCCATGAGAGCCTCTGGATCGCCCCCAATATTGAAGAACTCAACTCCCTGGGCCTCAACAAACTCCTTGAAAGCAGCATGTGTGCATATTCGTACGCGATGTCCGTAGGGTGGTTTCATAAGCAATTGCGCAATGGGAATAAATGGTTGTACGTCGCCCCTAGATCCTACGATATGGATTGCGATGCAGAGACGGGGGCTTTTGACGGGTTTCTCTACTCCAGGAAGAAACGCGAGGCTGTTTGTTCGACGGGTTTGAGGAGGTGACGATTGCGGGCAGCTCGGCAGATTTTCAGAAAAGGAAGATTTGAAGTGATCACACCATGCTGCCAGCGCCTCCGGAGTGTCGTGGAATTGAACCTTGACGCGCCCATCATCGATGACTTTACTCGAGGGTCCTATGTCTGAATCGGAATCGTCAATCGCGACATGGCCCAGTCCACGAGATTTTATGCGATGAAGGGCCATCATAACATTGTCTCAGCACCTATCGAAGGTAGAATTAACGTGTTGGCCAGGAGGTAAAAAGTCAAAGTTAAAATCAAAGCCAAAGCCAAACAAAGTCTAACAACAAGCCGAGGCGCCGTTTGCACCGTAAGCATTCCATCGCTGGTGAAATAATTTCGGGTTTAAGGGTGCAGATAGGAATAAGATTCAACATGCATGTCAGACAAGATGGATTGGCTGGATTTGGCTTGCATTCGTTCTGCTATGGTCTAGACCAAACTATGATTCTTCTCCCAATGACATGATTAGTTATGCCGACGAGCGAGCTGGGGTGGCAATGATGATCCTCATGGTAGGCGACCCACTAACTTTTAGCCCATCGAGCCGTTAGAGTCACCACTTTGAAACGGGAAAAGGTACTTGGGACCTTTGGTAGCTCCGTTTCTTAAACGGTGAGAGGCACCGTGAGCACAGTGCCTACTGTGCTTCCGTTTGTACCCAACACGTCCTGGTCAGACATTACTCCGTTCTGACCTTCGCTAACTCGGCGCATCAAAGTTCCCTCCAATTCTTCTCTGTATTTCGGCAACATTCGCATTACCACGGCTCTTGAATGCTTCATAAGCCAACCTGTGCCCATGTATCCCTTTGGAAAACAGTGCTCGCCTGTCTTTCCATCCCGTCACCGACCGCAGCCTTTCGCTCCCTACCCACTGACTGAAGCTGAAGACAAAATGCAACCCTGCTGGAAATGATGGTTCAGCAGCACTAACCGAGATAAACTGCACACCTTTGAAGCCATATTCTCTGGCCACGGCTGTTGCAATCTCGCCTAGAGTTTCATAACGACGGCCAGAGACGTTAAAGAATCTACCGCCTACAGCGCTTCGATCCGCATGCTCAGCAAGCGACACATAAGCTTCACCACAATCGTCAACATGAGTCGCATGCATGATGCTTTTTGCATCCCCAGGAATCTGAAGCACTTGGAACCCATCTTCCTTTTGAGCTGCCGCATAGTCAAAGATGGCACCATAGTAGCTGCTTGAGTATCCGAAGACACAAGTTGGCCTGATGACGGCGGCATCGAAAAGGCTGACATGGTCAAAAACCCTGGCAGATTTGGTCGTGCGCTCTTTCAGCAGCTCCGGTCCATTCATTGGAGAGTCTTCGGTATGGGGAGCAAGATCAGGTGCCTCGTGAAGTGCCGTGGTTCCATAATCTTTACATCCGGATGACCAAAGGACGAGGGGTCGGACTCCATTTCGGTTGCTTTGTTCAGCCAGGATCTTAACACACGCGATGATTTCTTCGAAATGGGCAGCATAGCCGGGGATCTTCTCCGTACAGCTGACGATGACATCGAAGGTGTTGGCTTGTTCGAATAGTGCATCCAGAAAGCTGAGATCGGTCAGAGACCCGACTATTGGGATAACTTCAGAAAGGGCCAGCTCCTCTTGCGCTTGCGGATTTCGAATGAGACCAAAAGTGTTCCAGCCGGCTCGAACAAAAGCGCGACACACAGCCGACCCAATGTATCCATTTGCACCGGTAATGAGCGCGTTGCGTCGTCTGTGTTCACCCATAATGACGGTTCTGATCCAATACAATATCCTGATTGTTGATATCTTTGCGGCTTGCTACCCATCAATGCTATCTTTAATACCCTGCCAAAGTTACACTTTTTTACTAGATAACGTTAAGGATTATGTCATTCCCCGCGGCTTCAAAGGATCTATAACGTTAAGGGGTTTCCATGAAGACATAACGTTATGTTCCACCTAGGTACTGCATGTTTCTTTTCCTGCGGGTTCTCTTGAGCCATGTGCGTCCACTGGTGGACTCTCTGCGACTCAAACAACCGTTGTTGAGAAGATGCGCAATCGTATATAGACGGAAATTCTATATTTTGTATCTTAGCCGATCGGGGCACCTCAATGTTGTAAGCAGGATCCTGTGTTGTTTGATTGTACGAGGTACTAGCACAGTAGATCATCTATAGATAGTGGCATAGACAATTAGGCATTGATCGATGCTCCGTAGCCTGCAGGATGTGTGTAGTCAAAACTACTATGAAATACTCTGTATGGCAATTCCAATAACCAGCTTGGGGAAGCATATCTGTGAAGTCGCCAAAAATAGAAGAATGCAAAAAAACATACAACAGCGGGGATTCGCTGGTCGTCACCGACCCAACTACTAATCCGCCGGTTAGTGGCTTGACTATGGGAGAGCGGACGGGATCCCGTATTTTCCACTACCTTTGGTCGTATGTGCTTAAGGATTGCATCAATTTGATATATATCACAAACCAGATTGATGGTGTTACTGTTGGTTGCTCGCCTTCTCCGTCCGCCCTCACGGATATCGATTCATGCAATATCATTGTAGTTGTATCGAGTACCTACCAGCTGTTCCTATCTTCACGGAACGGAGACTTGTTACACCCATATACCAAGTAATTGCAACGAGAAGAGCACAACTTGAGAAGCAGATGTTATAGCCCTACTAACTTGGCCTACACAACAACAACCTGAACCTTCAACCCCAACCACGAAAGCTTATTGTGACTGCCATACCACATCATAATAAGTGTAACCAATAATTAGTCAGTGGGTATGTATAGTAGGTCGCTGGTTTCATGGCTCTCAGGCCCACAAATGCTTCTACAGCCATAACGACTCAACTCTCAAGATAAAGCAGCGGACTTCCAACCTTTATGATCGTCAAAACCTTCCCACTTGAGGATCATCTTCCTGTATTGTATACACACAACAGATGTGACAATGGATACCAAAGCGCTCGTCCGCCACAGCCACCGTTCTGCCTCAGACGGAAAGGAGGACATCCACGAGATCAGAGGAATGGCTCCGAATGAGGCTCCTAGGAGGTATAATAGTGGCCAGTATCTCGTCATATAAAGGTTAGCGTCCCATTCTGCGATGATTTTGACGTCTTCCTCGATCTCATTGACGAAATGTCCAACCTTTTGGGACCTTGTCTCTGATGTCGAAATGGTCTCTTGCGTATCTCTTTCGTGAAATTCCATCACTCCAGCATCATCGTCTCTGCAGTCGCGTGGAACAACATACCACGCAATAGAATCACTCTACTTTTGGTCCGGATTTGACACATCATATGTATTTCCATCACCAGGCTCTCGAACTTGTCCATTTGGAGAGAAGTCATTTCCGGCAAGTTGACTAAAGAGGCGGTAACAATATGCTCAGGCTTCACCCACCAGAATGCATAAGTGACAAGCCCGTTAAAAACATAAGCCAGAGTCATCGTTTCGATTGTGGCCAAAGGAGTTGATGTGCTGCGCGTGTAATATACTGCAGTGTGAATCACACAACTTGAAGAAAAGCAGCCAGTTTGACTAGGCCATCAGCCTCGTTTTTGTCGGTGATGTCGTTGCTGGCGATACCCCAGCTTCTGTGGTCTTGCCATGATATTAAGTCGTTGTTCAAGAGCCATGTATACTGCCCCAGCCATACAGTCCGATAGCCCTCATTATTCCCGGTTTTATAGCACACCCCCATCATAAAGCATATAGCGGTAGAAGTCGTGCACGATCTTGAATTTTTCATCGGTGGTTTTGGCGCATCGTCTACTTGCTTTACGGGCCTTAGTAACTCCTGCAACGACTCGAGGCAAACCATCTCCGGTGCCAGAGCAGCTTTGACAAGTCAGCAAAACATGTATCTATGTCGAAAAAGACGAGAAAGGTGGATACATGAGTGATTTGCCGACCAAGGATGATAAGCGAAGGTATGATGTGATGAGATAGATACTTTAGTGTTACATTGCGTAACTTCCTGAATCTTGAACTCTTCAACCAAGTACTGCAAACCTCACTATCCTCCGTTACCAGTATCATCTTCAAAATATATACCCCAACCTCATTCTCTCGAGTCTTCTCTCTTTCTGGCAACACTATACACGTCTCTTAACATGGGCGTGTCATCTGCATTAAGGCCGACCATGATGGTGCTTGGTCTCACACTGGGCATTCCGGCGATGCTCTACTTAAGTGTGCTTGGAGCGTTGGTCGTTGCGCCCTCACTACAAGCCCACGCGATATATCTTCACAAAGTCACTTTGACGTGGTCCAAGGATCTCAACACCCCGGAACAATTTGGTTTCGCTCATCGCCAAGTTGCTCCCTTTTATATCCCAACTCCCGATGGGGTGAAACTACACTCCTGGCATGTGCTGCCTCTGGCGACCTACGAGTCAAATCAACAGGACCTACTAGCACAAGGGCCCAAGGCTGGCTTGGTGGAGATATTCGAAGAGACTCTGAATTTTCGTCTGTTGAGAGAGAACCCAAATACTCGCTTGGTTCTTTATTTCCACGGGACAAGCGGGACTATGGCGAGCGGTTGGCGGCCTGACAGTTATCGCTCTCTCTATTCGGCGGATCCTGTGAACACACATGTTCTTGCATTCGACTACCGTGGATATGGCGAGTCGACCGGCTCGCCAAGCGAGCAGGGTATTATCACCGATGCTATTACTGTTGCCAACTGGGCCATTCATACTGCTGGCATTCCACCTGAGCGGATCGTCATCTTTGGCCAAAGCCTAGGCTCAGCAGTAGCTATTGCGCTTGTCAATGAGGTCGCTCAGATGAAGCCTGCGATTCATTTCGCTGGGCTTGTTGTTACAGCCACATTCGCAGATATCCCTCAGCTGACGGCCACTTACCGGATTGGTGGTTTCATTCCTGTGCTTTCGCCAGTTGCAAAGGTGAAGCCGTTATTTGCTTTCTTTGCTAGACAGCTCTCCAGCACTTGGGACAACATGCACAGATTGGGCGAGTTTGTCAAGTTGGCTGAAAGGTACGATATCACCCTTCTGCACGCCGAGGATGATGCGGATATTCCCATGGAGCATTCCATCAAGCTCTATAGGGAAGCTATCCGCGCAGCAGAAGATGCGAAGGACTTGGCAGGGGACGAAGAAGCACTCTTAGACAGTATAGGCAAGGCTGAGAAAAGCAGGGGTGAAGGGGGCTCGTTGACTATTTGGCCCACCAAGAAGGGTGATATCAGACTCGAGATTTTGAAGTATGGAGTGCACGACAAGATCATGTCCTATCCTGCAACTGGGCTCGCGATCAGCAGAGCTTTCGCTTCTGTCAGCCACCGAGTGCACAGCCCATGAAAATGGTCTACTATAACAAGAGAATAGAGTTCAGTTCCGCATTGGCTTTCTCTAAACGTAACATAGATCATGGCCTCCGAAGGCGGCACATCAATGGCTCATGGTCAGAAAGAACTAAATCTGGTTACAAAAGCAACCAGCAAGCGTCTCCGCCTGCCCTTATATGTAAACACAGGGCAGATTGGAGAATGGAGGTTCATTCATCCCCGAACCCATTGATCTGTTTATCAGGCTGCTAAGCCAAACAAAAATACAGGAAGAAGCTAGTGAATGGGCCAGATATTGCACAAGCCATCACTTAGGGATAACACCAAATTAATACGTCCCGCCCTCTCCATCAGCCAATATAAAGACTTCCCATACACACGTGAAAATGGTTTCTTATGATCAGGGAATTTATAGTTACTAGCATAGCACGGTGTGCATTCAACAGAGACGGATTCGCTCTATCACAGGCAACCACAAGAATAAATTAGTAGCTTGAGAATGCTTATATCTCCCTAAGTGACTCTCAATCTCCTTACCACCACTGTTTACACGAGTTGAAAATCTAGCCATTTGACATTTAACTGATCGAGTACTTGATACGATTCTTCCATTTATTCTACAAGTGCTCCAGTTGTGCTGCGTGCAATCGCCTGGCTAGCCATGTTTATCACTAAAGAGTCCTTCCTCCGATATGCTTGCGAACACACTATCACCAAGTAACTTGTACACCAGTCAAACTCTTTAGTGTCCAGCTCAGCCAGATGATGCTTCGGCCAAAATGGTTTGACATCTAGCCATAGCATTACTGTAAGAGTGTGGTAGAAGGAGCTGCAAGATCATCACCTCATGACGATCTACACATGACATCAGTCATGACACCATAATACTTCAAGGTGTTCAATACCACAGCTTGCATCGCCCCATGTCAGGCGACGAACCCCATCTCCCAAACCGCTTGATCACGACTCTTAGAGTCGTATAGCGTTCTGATATATGAGGAGAATCTTTAACTGGAAGGGGTGCCCGACATTGAACTCATCCACAGCATCTCTTCTTATTTCGTCACTTCGTCACTTGGTGTGCTGACCTTGACATGCTGACGTGCCAACGGTGTCGCCTTCTAGACATTAGTGCGATCTGCCAGCGGCAGAGACTCTTCGAGAGTTTCTGTTGAGGCAGGCAAGTCAGTCACTTCATCGTCAGGTATAGGCGTGTCTCCATCTGGATTTGGAGTATCCTCCCCGTTCTCGTCGCCCTCCATCATAGCAGCTAGGCGAGCTGCGCGTCCTTCCTTTTTGCGAGGGACCGGGGCTGAGACATTAGCATGTGGTCCAATGGAGTCAGGTAACCTGATACACTTACCTCGGCCATTCTCCTGGACATAGAACCGACGTAGCAGGGCGACAGCTTCATCACGGCCCCAACCGCCCTCGATCTCGTAACCAGGTTCAATATTTCCGCCATCACCTCCTCCCGGTGGATACGAAACACCCAATGTACCACTGCCGTTTGGAAGCTGCGCAGGTTTGGGAGTTGGGTGGGCGCTGGCGGTCTGCCCATCGGCGCTGACTGGAAGGGAATTGGCATGGATGCTGAAGACGCCACCAGTCCCACCAAACTTGTCATTCACCGCGCCAAAGTAGACCTTCTTGATACCGAGTTGTCGCAGGAGAGAAGCACACATGACGCACGGTTCTACGGTAACATAAAGAATGCTCTCCCGGATAATCGATCTGTCGACCCTGGCGTCGGGATGGACCTTCTGCCCATAAGGGTAGAGGTGTCCCTTGGAACCATCTTCGTTGCCCTCGTCAGGAGGTCCAGAATCGACAGAAGCCGCATCAGAAGCCGCAGCGGACTGTTCCTCAGGCTTGGCCTTAGGCTTGAGGTACGTCGTCCTTGGTCCATCTTTGGGGGTAGGATAGTAAAGCACCGAGTGCCATGAACTCAGCATGGCGAGTACCGTTTCGAGTGACATTTGTTGCATTCATACCACGAGCAATGATCTTGCCATCATGAACGAGTACACAGCCTACAGGCGTCTCGTTGGTTCTGAGCGCAAGTCGGGCCTGTATAAATCGCTTAGGTTAATCGGGGAGCTATGTAGACAGGAGACAGGCAGCCTGCTGATCAGGGGAAATTGGCGCAGGCGGGTTGGGGGATATCTGAGACTCACCATATCAAGAGCTGCTTCAGTGAACTGCATATGCACCGCTCGTTCAGCTACAACAGCGGGATCGGTGAAGATTGGGGCGACAGGCAGGACAGGAACATCAGGTTTGGGCGTCAGACCGGTCTTGTCATCTGCAAGTTCCAGACGAGAGAGAGATTCGGATAATTGAGTTGCATTTGGAGGTTGATTTTCTTTACTCAGCTCGGCATTTGGGACGCGCTGCTTCTGTGAGGACGCCATATCGTGGATGTTGACAGAAGTTTCGGCGGCTGAGGGATATCCTCGTTGCTGATGGTCTGTCGTGGAAGGTATCTCCTGATGCTTTGCGATAGAAGAATCTGGTAAAGAATCTGCGTTTTCCGTTGCTTGGGCGTTGTTGTTGTTGTTGTTTTGGTTATCTTGCACCTTGTTCTTCAGATCCTTCTGGTCGTGAGTTTCATTACTAGTGTTGCCCCTGCCAGTTTGGTCGGTGTCGCTGGCACTGGCACTGTCACCGTCAGTTGGCATCACCCGACCAAAGAGACGGCGTATGGCCTTCGCACCTGCCGCCTTGGCCGGCGAAAGACCAAGAGATTTCAGAACTCCCATGTTTGCTTCGTTCAATGTTCTTTGAGCCTGTGTATACCTTCACTCAAACAAATTCTCCCGGTCTTATCCACCTTTTTCTCGGCAGCCAGCCTTCAGTGTATCTTGCACTCGTTCTTTGTTGGTGGCTTTTTCCTTTGTTGCTTACAACATTCCGTCTCTTTCGACTTTCCTCTTTTGTTTTCTTTGGCCCTCGATCTTTGATACCCCTTCTTGGGCAATACGCAGGGGGTTTTCTATCACCTTGAAGTGACACCCTTTGTTCTAATGCGAACGCAGAGAATGGAAAGCTACAGTGTGATGGCTTCCTTTTCGGTCAAAAAATTCGGTAAAAGGCCAGATGAAAACCAGAGCTTCGAGTTGGCTATTCCTTTCAATCCGTTGGTGATTGCTATCACTCGATCACAAGCAATAGATCAAGCACACAAATGCCACATTGGTTGAACTTTTCAACAAACAATCCTGTGTGATGATTTAGATACCAAGTCGATTTTTACCGATGCGGTCTCTCACGGGCGCTGCTGCTCTTCCGTACAAGGCTGGCTTCCTACCAATACAAAAATCCAGCAAGCAAGTTTCTAGGCGAATTAAGGCGGAATGGTTATGCCGAAACAGTGACAGTAAAAATGGAAAGAAAAAAGGAAGTTGCAAGGCCACTAAGAGTTTCTCTTAGGTACATTTGAAGAGTTGAATGAAGTTGGCAGAGCCTCCAAATTTGGGAAAAGAGTTCAGGATGCGCATGTCCTACTTGGACCTGGGAGAAGATTTGATATCTGTTTCCTGGCGCTAAACTATATGCAGATAGGCGTCTGAGCCGAATGCTCCGCTTAAAAACCAGCTCATCGAATTACATTCGTGTGCTCAAAATGGACCCCAGATTTGTGTAACGCCAGTTGGTCGCAATAAATTAACACAGCTCGTCTTGAACAGTACGCTTCTTCATAAAGTCACAGCAGAGTATCGTTGTTTACATGATTGTTCAGTCGTGGAAAGCAGCACGATTTAAATTATATGGCCTTTCAGGCTAGTTCAATTGTTTTATGGGCTCGATGCTCGCTCTATAGCAACAGCCACACCTCCCTATCCGGCGCCTTTCCCCTGGCATTCGCTCCCAATGCTAAATTACAAATTCGACAAGAAGTAGACAAGTTCTATGATGGATTAAACCACAGACAGGTAGACAACTCCATGTGTTGCACTTGATGTGTGACAACAGGTTGCTATACAGTGATTAAGCTTCGGCTCATCAAAATCATTCGATCGACGGGCTTCTTGCAGCTCATTGTTGTGCTCTGTAGCCTTGAGGCATTCTGCCGAGTTCTGGGCAAGAGTCCATTAGACTTTCGCTTAGTAGGCGCAAGAGAGGATGTCCTCTGCTCGAATGATTTGTCTGTGTGGGTAAATTGCTTGCAGACATAGGACCAGATGGTGAACGCGATCAGTACCGCAGCGATAGGCAAGAGAACTCCCATGCTTGGCTGTCTATACATCGACGCCAGACCGATTGCAACAGGCTCAAGCAAGACGGACGTAGGAAAACGTTGGGATGTATCTCCCGCCACATTGTGAATCTCGACATCTTGAGAACCTTGTAGCTGCTGTTCGCCTAGAGCACCGACATTTTGACAGCCCCGTGACAGGGTCGTGGCTTGAGTCTCGGTTGATCGATGTTGGGGCTCTGCGGTTGCGATTTCGGTCGATTGAGAGCCAGTTTGTGCCAGTACTCGTATCGTTCCAGTCTCGGTTGGTCGAGAATCTGGCTGTGCTGTAGTTAATCCGCGGGCTTCGATAATATCGCGACTAATTGTCACCTTTTTCCTAGTTAGTTGCCGTTCCATTAAGATTGGGGTAATAAGTGAGACACGTACGTTACTCGTCGAAGACTCTGAAGCATCCACGGAAGATTGGAGGGTCGACACAAGGGTCGATGAGTCGCGCTGTGAGCTGGCACTCGTGCTCAGAATATCTGAGCCAAGGCTAGATGCTGACGGCTTGGAGTAATACTCCAGGCCAGCTCCAGAATCGCGATTAACGGCATCGCGGTCGAGCTGGCCATGGGTAGAGAGAAGTTGTTGAGGCGCGAAAGAAGCAGCCACAGAAAGTGACTCCAATTGATCGCCAATCAACTCACCACCGTGACTATTCAAGCCATTCGAGGACTCGTTCGGTGGTAGCGGGTTCGGTGCCGGTGACCTAGGCTGACTAACCGACTGCTTGAAAACTTCAATCGGAACCATGCGCTCATCTTCCGAGAAGGAAGACTCAGGAGAGTACAGGTTAAAGTCAGCATAGTTGTGATTAGCCTCTACCTGGTTGAATGGTAGGTATGCCGCAGGGTCGGCTAGTCCTGCAATCTCGGCTTCGGCCGTAGCACCACGACGACGACGCAGGTCTGGCTCTGTTGCGGGAGAAGCAGGCTTGGTAGAGTACTCAGACAAAGTGGAAGAGGACTGGGGTGACAGGTAGCCCTCGGGATCGTTGAAGAAGTCATAGTTGTCATCCACAGCAGGGAACTGAACGAACTGCTCCCATGACTCGTTTCCAAGCTCCTCTGAGGCTGCAAAGTTGTCCAGATCTACCAGGAGGTCTTGCTCGGACAGTCCTATATGAGGAGCAAAAGTATCCTGGACAGTTATAGGAGCAATCTTTGCTTCTGAGGCTGCTGTCCTTGTCTTTTTGGTAACCTTGGCAGGCTGAGCTGATGTGCTGGAAACACCGCGCTTCTTGTGGCTAGGATCGCATCGAATCTTCTTCTTCTTGCAGCTCTCGCAAGCCTTGATGATTCGCATGAGGTGAGCGTGATCCCGCTGCTCCTTTGTCTTGGATCCTCGCGAGGCAGAGTTGGTCACGTCGCGTCCATCCTTGGTCATGATCTTCATTCCCGGCAGGTTGGAGAAATCAGCAGGCTGATGGCTGGAGGTAGATTTGGGAGATGAACGACGAGAAGAGGTTGAAGTGTTCACGTGGCTCCAGTCCCAGTTGGACATGACAGGGCTCGTGTTGAAAGAAGATCCATAGCCAGAGTCCTGGAGAGGGCTAGCAGTAGCAGGAGACTCAACAGTAGCAGAGAGTGTGTACACCGGGTAGAACTTGAAAGTTTGTCCAGTCAGGTGCGCATACTCAAAGTAGTCAAGAGAGATGGATGTACGCTTCTCCTGAACAGAGGCGGGTCCAGGGATGTAAGCGTTTACCAAGTCGTCGAGCTCAGGGGTACCCAAAGCAGGGAAGAACTGCAGCTGAGCACCAAGAACAGGCTGGAAGACGGAAAATCCTTGAGGAAGAGTGTTCGAGTGGGACGCCATGATAAGCTTCCAAATTCCGGTCAGGTTGTCTTGAAAAGACGGAATTTTGAAGGACGGAACAGAGTGTTGGAGTTACAGTTCACTCTCCAAGTCTAATATCAGGTGAGACTGTGAGCGGTTACGTCGATGGGCTAGATGCGACTCTGTTAGACGACCAATGCATAAGTTAAACACACTCGGACAGTTGCTTACTCCGACCTGCTTACTCTCACGTGAAGTTTTGAAGGTACTCAGCAGTAAGTACTAAGAGAGCTAGGGAATTTTTAGTTCGCACGAGATCGGGCGTGTAAGAAAGCAACGGGAATGATGCGCCAAAGTTGATGCGCAAAGTCTTGTCTTGTTGACGCGGATCAGGTTGATGTGTAGAGGGATAGGGAAATAGGCCAAGCCTTGAGGTACCGAGCCTGTCGCCAGCTTTGTTGGATTATCTTTCAATATTTTTCAATCTGGAATAGCTGAAAGACTGTGACGACACACAAAATCCCTTGTTCAAAGGAGGTAAAACTGATCGCGATAGTATCGAGAGGAAGTAAGAATAAGAGAAAACGCCTGAGGCCACGGGGAGGGCGTCGTCGAAGTATTTCACTGTCAGGTTTGAAGCTCCATTTGGCCCGGGATTCGATGGGAACATGGCGCAGCAGGTGGAAGGAGGAGTCTTTCGGCGTGCAGAAAAGGGTAAAGCGTAACAAGGCGGATTGACTCATTACGGCCAATCATATTGATGGACTTTTGCGCAATCCACCTAATGAAGCACCACTATTGGTCAATTCAACCCACCATCTGCACTATCAAAGCTTGGACTTCGGCGAGGAAACAGCATTCTTGTTGGTCAATGCTCCAAGCCCCCCTGCAAGGGTGAGTCAACTTCGGCAACCCCAGATTTGATAGTCGTTCGACCCCTCGTCTAACATTCCCCATGCGGTCCAAAGTCAGATACGCTACGGGTAAGTAGGAGGCCGTAGCATGGCTCAGCAACAACTCGTATCACTAGATCTCGAAGGGAGTCACCGCTTGATTGCGGATGCATCGAATCATATCATAATTATTCGAACTACCTACCAGAAACTCTTCAGTTGTGACTCTTCATTGTCCATACCAGTATTCTCTGTTTTTGTGCAGCAGGAAGACATTGGGAGACCATGTCAAGTAAGGTGAAGGCTTAATAAAAGTACAAAGTTAGATATGTAAAGTTTGTGCAGGCTTGTGAAGGAAGATCTTGTAGATACCAGTCGGAATTCGACAGTCGAGGCCTCTTGGAAAGCCCTCTTGGTTAAACTGAATCGCCAGTGATGTCTGGATCGATCAGTTGGGAAGGACTGGGCATGGGGCCTCTTATATATTGCAGTGGAACTGGCAATACTATGCCTAAGCATGGTTAGGTATCTGGGATACACAAAGGAAGCAACCAAGCCTCATCGGGTCCACACTCTGCGTCCATCCCTTAAACACTATTCACGACTCCAAACCCAAATATCAGCCGGCGTGAAGCACGCCGAGAATCAAAACAAGGACAATTGTGGGGGCCAACACCATCTCGAGAGGACACTCATTATGAGTAACACTTCGGACATCCAGATAGGAAGTCTATTAGGATAACCCAACTCAGGGCCTGTTGTGAATCCACACCAGTTCACCTAAATCTGATTTCCCACCTTGCTGATAAATCACGATAATTCCTTAAGGCTGGCCCCGAAGTGACTCTTCCGGCGGCGTGTAATCGCTCTGTGCACATCCACTACTTTACTTTTCCTTCCGGCTCGCCGGGCTTCCATACTCGCAATGGAAGCGCTACAAGTCTTCCCCGAAGCGGAATATGCCAACGAGCTCCAACGAGGCCTTTGGGATTGGTGTGTTGAAGCTTGATGTCTCACCTGCTGTGCAGGTATCGTGATCACTCCCATGGTCTGCTACCGGGATGGCTAAAGCTTGGAGAAGAATTATCGATACTGATATATCATATCAACAAGGCTATAGCCCGGTGAAGGCCCAGTCACACTGATGGCTGGTCCCTCGGGTATAGCAGTAAGTTGCTCGACTTGATCGCTCATCTTCTTGTCGGCGCTTGCCCATGACAGGGTCCTCATCAGTCTGCAGCTCCGTGTCGTCTTCGAACGCACAGCCCTATGCAAGCCTGAGCACACTATCTTGACAAGTGGCAGCAGTCTACATGCCCGTTTCTCAGTGATGACTCTGTAACTATTCACCATTCAACAAATGGTGCTTCAAACCACAGCTTTCGACGAAGAGGTATCCGTTCGTAGGAGTAGAATTTGCTCAGGTTGACATCATTCATCAATTACAAAGGATTTTTCGCCAAGATATTGGCACGACTGCTTCATTCAGATCCATTCTTGTGGTGCCTTGATTGAAAATGGCGTGGTTCTTATTAATCCATCTACACGGGAACGTGTTTTGCGCTGAATACGACAAACCCATGTGACCCAATCAAATCACCGTCGAGAAGGCCCTTTGGAAGGTCTCGTCATACCAAGAAGATCCTCTGCGTGTCTGCTCCAGGCGCCGCCGTTTGCTTTACAAAACCCTGGTAACTCTGACTGTGGTATGGTGGTTGTGGGGGTTGTCGCCTTGAAGGTCGTCGCAAGAACGGCGCGAGAATCCGTTGTCGGCGCCAATTGTACCAAGGGTTGAGGCGGCAGTCCAGCCGCATCCTGCTTTCTTGCAGCCTTCCTACCTCTAGTTGCAGGGTTAGCAATACGCGCTGGTTGCTTGGTTTGTGACTTGTTTTCATTAATTGGGAGCTGGACTGCCTCAGGCTCATGCGCCATCGACTGAGTATGTCCTAGATCGTTTGATGCATTTTCAACTCCCTCTAAAGGTCTCTCAATCGTTGAACTATTGTCAATAGGGTTCTTGGCCGCTGTCGGATCATTGTGGCCGACATTGAAGCCAGCAGTCGGGAAATTTTCAGGTGGCATAACAAATCCAAGGATTTCCCTGCTCTTGACACTTTTTCGAGACATCTTGGTGATCCTAGGACCGGAACTTGGCTTAGGTTCTGACTTTCGATCAGGTTCCAATTCTGCAGACGAGTCCTCGTTTTCGTTGTCGGATTTTAACAGAGAATTGTCCGCTCCAATTTCATCCTCGTCGCTCAGGATAGCTTGAACAGCCTTTTGCCGACTACGGCGACTTGGGTTCGCCCGTCGACGAGGAGGCATCACTGAAGCTTCATGGCCAGGAAGGTTGTTGACTGGAATTTTGTCGCTATTTGGTCCAACCTCATCATCCGACTGTTGCAATGGTTCGTCATCCTCACGACCCGTGTTCGGGTCTTTGATCATGTCCTTATACGTGTCCCGAGCCGTATCCTTACGTGGCGTTGCTTCTGTCTGGTTCGACTCGAGATCCTTGGCCGACTGAGTAGCAGGTTTCTGGGTTGGTATACTAGAATCGCTCGATATGATCGATGTTTGCTGTTTGGGTTCCTTCTCGGAGACGTCCTTCTCTACAGCGTTCTCCTGGGCGAGTTCTGACTCGCCGAGAGTTGTTGCTGAATCAACAATCGGGAGTGGTGTAGTAAGCACATCACTGTCTACTCCGGATGACGATGGTAACGATCTTGCTGTAGACTCTCTCCGACTTCCTTGTTTGTTTTGGGCAATCATGAGTAGCCCTCGTCTCTGTCTCGACCTGATTCGGAGCTCCGTTCTTGGCTCCTTGGCAGGTGGGGGTTTATCAACGTCGGCTTCCATAGTCAAAGCTCTATCAGCAGCCAATGTCCGTTTCGTACCATGGGGTTCCGATCTATTCGCCAGTTTAATTTTTGACGATTCTGAAGCAGCGGTTTGGGGCTGTACTCGGGCCGAGGATTCTTCTTCGTCTTCGTTGATCACAATTGGGTCATGTACCACCTTCTGAACGATCTCCCGTACAGGCCTTTTATGTGTAGAAGTAAAATCATTACCAGACCTCTTCGAATGCCCCAGTAGTTTGCTGCTCGGCGACACTGGCGTTCGGTGGGCAGATGCTGTGCCCTCGCTTTGTACCAGCCAGTTGAGAAATGCGACTTCATTGGAATCTGCTGGCTGTTCTTCGCCTCGATTCAAACCGCCTGTTTCTGCCACTTCACATGCAGGCATATGCAAACTGTTTGATCTGCCTACCTCCGACTCTCGGCTGCGCTGAGCATTACGGGAAGTTTTTGGGACTGGATCGACGTGGCGTTTTTGGGGTTTCGGTTCTTGACTGATGAGCGAAACAACGCCGTCGTCGATGTACGACGATTGGGGTTTGGCATGTTTCGAGATATTCCCACGGTTCCTTGATATTGCCTCTCGTGGTCCAAGTGGCTCTCCAGCTCTATTGTGTTCGTTCCCTGCTAAAAGTTCTTTCAAAGATGCTCGTTGTGTGAGAACGCGACGAGGAACACTTTGACTGGTGACATTGGTCTTTGTCTCTTTAGACTTTGATGCTGGGGGTGGTGATCTTGAACTTCTATTAACATGTTGCAATTCGTTCGATGGGTCATCCTTTGTGCTGGAAGATAGGACTTTGGATTCAGTCGAGCTCTTCTCTTGCAGTGTTTGACTCCGAGCTAGAGGCATTGAAGACGAGAATGGAGTAAGTGTCAATGTTGTCCCGAAAAGAGCACGGGCATGCCCCATCTTGCTTGGGGGAATCTTCTCGCCTGCGCCGTTTGGAGGGGCGGGCTTCTTCCGATGGTGAATCCTGCTGCTGGCCAGTGCTCTCGGTCATCTTGCGCACTTCGTACGGCGAACGAGGTGAAACAGCAGCTCTCCCAATTCTAGACGAACCTCCCACGAGATCGTTCAGTGGGCGGTGTCGAAGCTGAAAGTGAGGAGCATTCTGGTTGTTTCTCGGAGTCTGAGTAACTAGTGCAGTTGATCCTGGTGTTCGCGTCCCAGCGTTCGTCCTCCGCTTTTCGACTTCCTTTGCACGTTTGTCCAACAGCTCTGTTAGATCCTGTTCTCGCTGACCAGTACAGTCTGAAACTTGCACGATTGCAGAGCCACGATCAAGCTCGAACTCGTCACCGGGCTCGAGATCGCCACCTCCCTGCCAGTGGGCATCACCGATGAAATGGCTTCGATCATCATATACCATTACCCGTTTGTTGAATGTGTGGTATTTTAGAACGCCATCTTGCCAACGTTTCTGCTTTCGTTTGAGGTCATGGGTGAAGAGACAAATAAAGTCAACCACAGTGGCAGTTGTAGGACCCAAGTTAGAAGTCATGACCCTAGGTGAGAGGTTCAGCGTGACGTCAAAAGCCAGTGGAAAAGAAATTCTTTCCGCATTTCGGTAATGGAGGAATCGCTTGAGTTACTGATCAACCCACCACAACCTTGACACTTTCCGACACGAGATAAATAAGGTGGAACGCGTGACTCGGCCAGGCAAACGCGACGCCAGATCACGTGGGTGGCGGCCCCACTACAGATGGTTGCCTATAATCCACCTACCCTACATCCATGATCGTGCTGAGGATGTATATCGTGATGGTTGCATTACATCGAAACACGCTTCTGATGATACAAACACTGTACCATGAATGCGGAATTTCAAGATAGCTGGCTGAACAGCTTGTAAATATCTTCGTGATACCATTTGGGTAACGTACGCTAAATACTGCACCAATGTATTTATACCCATTCAAACTTTTCCCACCCAAGGACTCACTTAGGAAGACCATGATTGCGGTGGTATGTGCCCATGAAGGGCCACAACAATGGCTTTACAAATACAATTTATTCTATGGGTATCATGCCTCGACACGTACGGTATCTTATTGAACCAAATGCAGCTAAATAACACGCTGAATGCCACCTAGGGAAAATATCAAGCCATTGAAGGGCACATCCTCAACCAACGCCTTTTGTGAAGTAAACCGAGCCCAGCTAATTTATATGTAGAATCTATGCGCAAACTGATTCTATATTCCATCATGTGCCATTCCCTAACGACTCAGGTAGTCACCACCACCAATGGATTCAAGGTCCATGGGGGTGACAGGGCCGGGACTCCCCAAAGGAAGTAGTCTCGGTGATATGGGCTTGTGAGAAGCAGGAGTAGCAAAGCGTGAGTCACGGAACGGGAGAGAGTCGAGTGATAGCCCGCCCGAATTCTCACCAGATTTGGCCGAGCTACTCAAAAGCTCATTAGCAGCCATACTTGCTTGCGCGATCATATCGCGTTGATACTGTTGCAGCTTGCGGCGAAGCTCGGTCTCGGGGTTTGATTGACTGCCTGTTCGAGGGATGGCATGGGCGTCAGATCCGATGTTGGAAGACATGCTTCCAGTCAATGGAGGTCGCAAATTAGCCTGGCTGCCGTTTCTATTCTCATAGTTGGATGGGTAGTATTTGCCCATGGGAAGTGGGTTATCATGAAATCCCGGAGCAAGAAAGGAAGCGACAGGTGTATTTGATTGAGACATGGCTGCACTCTGAGCAGGATGCGAGGTAGGACGATCCGCATAAATCGGTCCTGATTCCGAAATAAGGCGGCTCATCCGTGCGTCTGGGTGATGCTGGAATGGATGTGGACGGTGGACACGACTGTTGGGATCCTCGTGAAGTGGGAAGTATCCTCTATAACGACATCAGTTTGAGTCAATTGACAAATCTAGATAATTTTGTCTTACCCAGGCAGATCACCTCTGGCTGATAAGGGCTCGGGCGGAGTACGGGCAGGAGCGGAGGTGAAACGCTTCAACTGAGGCAAATCAATAGCTATAGGCCGAGCGTGACTGCGGCTGCGAGGGGTTGAGGGAGCAGATGGAGTGCCAGGCGCAGATCGAACACGGTCATCTGCAGGGGAACATGTAAGTAAATAACTTATGGAGAGTAAGGGGGAGGCGAATGGCTGGTGAAGATGGTCCATGACAACAAGATCGAAAACAGGATAATGAGGTATAGAAAGAGGGATATAAGAACTATTTTGATCAAAAGCCGGTAGTGCAGGTGTCACTCAACGGCCAACCCCGGGATGAGAGATGGGGGCGCTACCCCGCGATGGCTGGGCTTGATTGTGGGGAGATGCTAGTAGCGCGAAGCATGGCCATTTCTTCCGAACTGCATTGACGCGGAAATGGCTAAACTGAGTAAAACATGGGCATATGATTGAGGGGAAAGGGAAACACGAGCGAAGATCCAAGAGGTAGGATGAAAAATGAAGGACAAGCATGACAAGCTAACCAAGCAATGTTGACTTGGTGTTGTTTATTGTGGATGGGAAAATGGACATGGGAATGTGAGATGTCTAAGACGGGAGGTGCGGGAGCCTCCCGAGACCTCAATCCCGCCCCGCGTTTCGCGCCAGTCAATTGTCGCATGCATCATTGGTTACTCGAACAGCCTGAGTTGCGCCGATAGGAATATGGATGCATCGCGCCGTACGACGGTAGTGTGGTAGCGGGTCTTGAATTCGACCTCCTAACGACGAACGCCCCCTTTCCCCCACAGCTTGCATCGATTCGTTGTATAGTTGGCTAACGGTGCGCAAGTAGAGCTCACGCCATGTGCCAGGGTTTCCTGGGTCCGTTGAGGGGTCATTGTGGCGTTTGACCAGTTTGCACGCAGAACGTGTCTCGCGTCGGAGATTTTTGGTTGATACCAGGTGCCGGGTCGAGCAATGCCACCCTCTGTCCGGGGTCATCGGCTGGAGATGGCCCCGATGTTGGTCCGTAAAGGGTTTGAGACCACTCACTTGAGGGCAGGTAGTGGAAGATCAATGGAAAGGTGGGGTGGGCAGGCAATCAAAAGACAAACAGGCATTCCAGCTGTTCCACACAATGCTTACCTGCAAAATACGAAGTGCGAGAGCCAATGTCTTCACCATCGAAGAATCCGTCTCGTCCTCCGCCTGGCCTGGAGTGTGAAATCGTCGGGGTATTGCATCCGGAGAGGTTTAAGTCCCCAAGCTCGTCGGATCGAGGGCTATGAGGTGAGTTGTTGGCGGAAAGATCGGAATTGGTGGACATGGTGCGCCCCGACATGGAAGGCCGCAGTCGGGGCGACATGTAGGGGGACTTGATAGATCTGGCGAAGCTGGCCATCTTATCGCAATCGTGGGTCGATGTCGAAAGGTTGAGTTTCTGAATTTTCGGGTTTGGGATGTTCGCTTGGCTGATCAGACAGCCCGAGTCGTGGAGCAAGCGCCAACGCCGGTGCATATATGGATGGGGTTTGAAAGACCTGGGTTGTTCGAGTGGACAATATTGAGGCTCGCGCTCACTTGGGGAGGACGACAGTCGGAGGTTGGTAATTAACAGCGAGGGGCAGTCGGTGTAGCAAATGATGGCATAGCCAAGGAATGTCCGCGGAGTCACAAATGCAAGAGAGAAGAAACTCAAGCAGCTGGCTGGAATTGAAGAATATGGTGGCAGCGTCAGGTGTAAAGGGCAGACAGACAGACACAGAACCTCAGCAGTGAGGAAGGTCAGAGATGAGAAGTGATGAGAGAGGTATGGATGGATGCCTATTCGGGCGAGAAATGAAGATCGAAGGGTTCTGAAACGGTTTTGTTATCGCAAGCGAGTCACTCTGATCTTGCCTCTCTCCCGTTCCTTCCATGCCAACCACCAAAAACCAAAAAGTGGGAATATTAAATGGCTTCCGCTAATCATGTCTAGAGAGTCTCAACTTGGAAGCGAGGAACGTCGGGACGAGGAGCCAAAAAAGCGCCATAGTCCAGGGCAAGACGAGGTTTGGTGGACCACTACGACCTTCTACGGCATGCTCTGTGGCTGCATCTCCGACGCCAGTGCCCGCTTTTTAAGTACCACGTCAGAATCGCAACATGCACGCAGGACTTTGGCAGGTATCTCGCTAGACTGATGAGGGATTAGTTGGGAGAGATGACCCTTGATTTATACCTTGTCCCATGCGCCGTGTCTGTATATTCGCCAAGGAATACCTGCGGGACGACCCTGTAGACCATCACAAGCCACCAACGCAAACAAAGAATACCCAAGCGCGGATTGTTGAGACAAAAGAGTCAGATGAAAGACACGGTGCCTGCTGAAGGACGAATGAAAGCCCTCCATGAGTGTTACAAGCCACGCAACTGACTAGAATACAGATAATCCCCGAGATGTCCTGTAGGGACCCTTTGAAAACCGTCACGGATGCGTTTGGTCAATGACGATGTTTCGCGGTGAGCCACCCGACTCCGCGATAATATTTCGATTCCCAAGCCCACGTTTTAGGGCACCAACTGTCGCTTTGTGGAGAGACAAATTTGAGCAAGGTCCCTTGTAAATATTCATGGTGCATTAAGCAAAATGTGATGAATAAAAAAACGGGAACTTGTGATGGTATTTGCTCACAATCCGCATTATGGATATTTGCAATCTTGCTCAGGTATCTTTGACCCGCATCATTATTATGGATGTCCTTTTTCGCAAAATATTCAATGCGAGCGGTCAAATATCCCACGTGTAATTTCTTATGGTTCAACTTACCGCCTACGAGGGCTAGGATCAACACGATGATCCTTTCAGTACTCCATACAGGTGCCCAAGTTCAAGTTGCATTGCCAAGCTCTCTAATACGGAGTACGGATACCAGAATCTCAGTCAACAAAAGAACTGACATGAGCAGCGCATGCTTGCAGCTCTAGGTAACAAGCGGCCCCCACTTGAAGCTTCCCATCATATCTGATCGACGTCATAGCGTCGAGGAGAAGTGATTTGGCCCGCTCGCAAGCGCCGCTCGGCTTCGCTCATGGATAATCATCCTCCCTCCAGAGCCCAAGCGGGACGAAAACTGCAGAAGCTCCAAGCACCAAGTGGTAGAGCAGCAGAAGCAGCCACTCAAACGTCGGACCCTTGAAAGGACCCTTTCCCCTTTGGAAACCGTCATCATCACATCACTTCAAAATATTGGGGGCAAAATTTGTCCTCCATGATCGACGTTTATGCCCCTCTTTTGTTCTGTTTTCTAGTTTGCTGGCTGGCTGGTCATCCTGCGCCGCCATGGTGCGATATCAACATTGCGGCGCAAGATTTTGTCTCTTAGGGTACGAGGGTTTCATCCTGGGGGGTTATCACTTGTCTTGGCGCAAACGGTGTTAGCGGGCCTCTGCCTTTGTGTAATAATCGTGGGATTGGTAACCACATATAACACGCAAATGTAACTTATGGCGGCTGTCCATTGGGTGAGCAGGTTTCAGTAAAGCACAAGCCATTGATAGATGTAGAGACACCATCTCACAATGTGTTGCACGCCTCACGGGAGGCTGCTGCAGTTGGTTGCATCACTAAACCGCGATACTCTGATTTAGTTGGTAACGATGAAATTAAGTTCAATACGGCTATTAGGGTTTCAGGAACAGGCCAGTTTCTCGTAAAAACAATAAAGAGCAAAGCAAACAATGGTATCAGAGTCATATCCCATAGCGCAACACACTACCAACCCGACCAGCAGGCTACGCATTACCACTGCTTCATATCTTTCCCCACTGTGAGTTACATGTTGTGTGTAACCACATTTCATAATCCTTCTCTTCGTAAGGGATTGTTGATCCGCACATCTGAATTTGATTAGACGTGGGCGCGACCAGTAAAGCGGGATCGGGTGTCACGGTGCTTCCACCAGTACCCCAAGGCCGCCAATGTAGCAATGAGCCAAAGAAGGGCGCTGGCAAGATCGACCCAAACAGCGTTCTTCATGCGTCTGACGCCTTCGTCGCCTTCGGCATCTTCATTGATGTACATCTGCAGGTGTGATGGTCAGCCAACAATGTCGTTGATCGGCTACGGTAGGCCTCTTGGTGAGCAAAACATACCTTGCCAAAGACGCCAAAGAGGGCGATCCAGAGGACAAACAGAATAAAGTCCCATATCGCGACGGCAAATCCAGCGATGCGCAGGATGAAGGGAACAAAGTAGAGCACGCATGTCACGGCTGAGATACTACCCACAACCACGGCGTAGACCTATATATTGGCACATGTATCAGTACTGTATTGCACATTGACGCACTGCTGCACGTTGAACAACTTCCACTCACCCATTTAGAGTCGGAGTATTTGCCCTGTTGGTTTGCGTGATGAATATCGGTGCCATACAGACCACATGTGGCCAGCGCCAAAGCGAAGCAGAATAGGTGGATGACAGAAAACACCACGTAGCTGATAGCCAGATCCTTGATACCCATCGTTGCTGTGTTATGTCGGCAGTTCAAAGTAGAAGCGTTAAGGAGTTTCACGAGAAGAAGATTGCCGATATGAGGTTATCTTGGTCGAAGCGGGCCGTTGTCGTTGAATTGGACTTGCGAAAGACGGGGTATCGTGGGTTTTTGATTAAATTAAAGACGAGTCCGCTGCAGAACGTCACTTGGTGCTTTAAGGTTAACGGAGTATGCCAGAGATTTGCCTTGGCACAGAGCAAAGTGTAGACCGCTGGTTAATCAATAAATTAGCTAGGGGAAGCCTCTGCCGTCATGAATACGGTCAACGCGAGATCATCCGAAAACCTAACGAAAATTCATTTACCCTTGGAAATTGTCTTGATTCACTAACATGACCTATGACGTATGTTAAAGCAAGCTTGTTTTAGTCGCCTTGTGACCCCTGACGCTCCATGGCTTGACCCGCTGGTTGTCAGTGTCACTGTCGGATTATCTTACTTCCGTTGTCGGAGGTTATGCCCCGATGACAACCATATCGTTCTACCAAGACAATTGCAAGTCGTTAGTGAATGTAAATGAGAATGAGAACGAAAATTACATGTTTGGCTTGTGCCTCACCTTTCGATGACTCTGACTTTTTTGATGGCCATATGCTCGAGCACTAGCTTGTTATGACGGGTCATGCTGTTCCGCATTCCCGTCTCGTTCGCCCTATGACCACCTTGAAAATGAACCACGAGATACCCATCCAAGGATCACTAATCTGTGGTTTATGGCAAAGTCTTGCTAGCTTTATTGTGTGCTTCACTTGTAGGTTAGGGCGGATAGTCAAAGGGATCTCCAACTTTAAGGCTGTTCTGAAGATTTGTCAGTTCGGCGTCATTGACGGCGTTTTGCAACAGTTCCATTCGCGACAAACCAGTTTACCAAGACAGCTGTAAGACATGGTCGAGCTGAAATTGCAAGCTTGGAAGAATGCTGCGGATTAATGTTATTTTCCAGTTGGCGTTGTGGATATTGCCTATGCGGAAACGAATCTAACCAAGTCGCCATTAACGACTTGTAAAAACGAAGCCAATGCGGTTTGCAAAGTCTAACGAGAGTAAAGCGGTTGTTTGCTCGGAAGTTTGATATGTAAAATACAAATCTTGCGCTTTATTCGAACATAAGCGTTAGCATTCATGGGTTTGTTGTTGAAATATTGAACTGTGAGTTGAGGATAGGGTAGCTTCGGGCCCAGAGACGTAGCCAATCAAATAATACAGGCCATACTATCCACGCGCTTGAACAACGAAATCACGAGTGTCTGTAACATAACGGTATCCCACACTTGCGATAGTTATTTACGGTAGATTGTAATAATTTGGTCAGTGCGAAGTAAGAATATGCGAAATTCACATTGAAAATGCACAAAGTCGCATTACTCATTAGAGCAGCTTGCACTAAGCCTCAGCTGCGATTGGCCAAAAACCATGTTCAGGAGGGCTGTGTAACCAGTTGCCAGTTTCAGCCCAGCAACTTATGTACCTTACCTATTCAACACGCTTTGAGTCACATGAACGTGAGCCTCGCAGAGCCGCATGCAGAGCCGCATGAGTAAATGAGGGAACAGTTTGTCTAAGAGACCCCTGAAATGTGAGGCGAGTTTATAGGGTCCAATTACGAGGTTGTTGGTTTAAACAGACTACTATAAGCCCGCCCATAACTGCACGCTCTTGAGGCACAGTCTAGTGTTTAACATCGCCTCAGCGTACTAAGCTTTATGTTAACACGACTATGACTCCGCTGCCATTGCCCCGTTCATAACAAGCAAGTGAAGTGTTACGCAGTTTCGCAAGACGAAAGATCTGAAGATTCAGTAGAAGGGGCTATGTTTCGATCGCCTCGGAGTATCCGTATAGACGCCCCTACTTTCATCCTGTCAACTATGCGTCGTAGCCAAACAATAGTAGTAACTATTTGGCTTGAGGGTCCACTGGCACTAAACAAACTCGCTTTCAAGCAAAAAAAGCATCGCAAGGGGCACTGTTATTGTTGTCTTGGGAGTTTATCCCCGTGTGCTCACCGAATTTGACAATGCCGTCAGTTAATCCCCGTCAACTACATTGTAGTTTCTCATGCTATGTCACATAATGATCAGTAAAGTACACTCGAGGATAGCCCAATCTTATATAAACTCAAGAGCGTCTTGAAGATTTAGGATCTTGTCACTCATCAGACTTGCTTCACACTATTAGCTACCTTACACAACACGAAACACTCCTCTTTAAGAGACTCTCTAAACCATCAAAGACTCCAAACTCAACAAGCCAACCGCAATGGCCGCCGACAGCTGGTATGTTGACTTTTTAAGCCCTAGCTTGCTATGTTTGCTAACAAGACACAGCTCTAACAACTACTCTGGCGAGCACCGACGCCAGCCTATCCTCTCTCAGAGTTCACACAAATGGATCTGTGTAAGTGAAACTTAAACACATCTCAGTCTGTTGCCTCTGATTCCATACTAACTTATCCAAGTGTAATTGTGGCCAGGGATGGTTTAACGTTCACACAGACCTTTTGTGTCCTTCATGCCAGATTCAGCGATGTGGGTGCTGCACCTATGGCTAGATCAAGAAACAGGACCAAGAACGATGTATCAAGTTTATGATATGTCCCCTACAAAACTGGGAAAATGGAGTCAAACTTATCAGCAAAGGGTGGGATGGAATTGATGCATTCGCATTTGATGCTGGAGGACTTTTGTGTTTGGCTTGTTTGTTTAGATTCCCTTGACTACCAAAACGACTAGAACGAGGCCCGCGCCTAGATTGTTATAGAAAATCCAACTGTTTACTCTCTTTATATGAATACCATCGCAAATGTTTGCCTATTGCCAGGGTCGGTCCATGGCAGGTATACTTAAAGAGCTGTGATGTCGATCATCGATCTGTTTTATGATACTAAGTCTCTGATTCGTAACTTACACTCAACTTCTTTAATTAAGAAGAACGACATCACCACGTCTAAAGTGTAGACGCTTCCAGACCCGACTTACACCAGCCCCTGTACCGAGGCATGTTGGCTAACAGCGCCCCACTCCTCTGACCGCACCTGTTCATCCCCGCGGTGCCGTATCTGGTTCGTTCTCAGCTTCTTCAACATACAACATCTCGCTAATATTTAATTCGAATACAATTGAGTCATGGCAGATCTCGGACCTCCTTTCCTCCCTGTCCCTGGGCTCCCCAACTTTCGGGATCTTGGAGGTCGCCCTCATCCCATCCCGTCCCGCCCCGGCTACACTATCAAGTCTGGCCTCGTCTTCCGTTCAGCAGAGCCGTCCCGACTCACTGAAGATGGCGTCTCGGCGCTGCAGAACCTGAAGATCTCGCACGTCTATGATCTACGCTCCCGCACGGAAATTGAGCGTTACGCCACAGGCACTCGCGAATGGCCCGGTGCTGAACGGGTCTTTACTCCGGTATTCTTGGATAAGGATTACGGTCCCGAGGCCATTGCGCTGCGCTTCCAGAATTATACAGCTGAAGGTAGTCAGGGCTTCGTCAAGGCCTACCAAGATATCTGGGAGACAGGGACGGGTTCCATCAACACCATCCTCTCACACCTAGCCAAGCCGAATCCTTCGCCTATACTCATTCATTGCACTGCAGGCAAAGACAGAACTGGAGTGATCTGTGCCTTCATCCTGTCGATATGCGGCGTGGACGACCAGACAATCGCTCGCGAGTACAGCTTAACAGAGGTTGGGCTTGGAGACTTTCGAGAGGAGCTTCTCGCTGCTGTTATGAAGAGTCCCGAACTAAAAGCGAATCCTGAAGGCGCCAGACGATTGCTTGGAGCAAAACCTGAGAATATGCTGGCTGCCTTGAAAGCCCTTCGAGAACAGCACGACTCTGTAGAGCAGTATGTTGTAAAGAGCTGTGGGCTCTCAGAAGATGATCTCGAGCAGATTAGAAAGAACTTGATTGTACCTGACGCAACCAGTCAGTAGTAGTCTTGATGACAAGCATAGAGCAAACTTCCGAGATCGCAGGAATGTCAACATTCATGAATAGCTTAGGTAGTGACATTTGCAACGTCAATAGCAACTCAATGATCCCTCTCCAGACATCATCACCGAATGCAATATCACATATAATAAAAGCAAGCGCTGTTGTTCTTTGGACGGTTTGTGGTCCATGTCTAATTAGTATGTGACTTCATACATGGCGTTGGTATTCATATTGTACAGTTGCGCCTCTTGAAAACCACCCATATCCCGCATATAATCATACACTTCAAGGTACCGACGTAGGAATCTTGACCAGACCACGCTTGCGGTCCTCGAAAGGAGCACCATACCGCCATCCAGTTCCCCTTCTTGACCGACCATCACGTCCAACATCATCGACGTTGATCTCCTTAAATCGGAACTCGTAACGGTCTGTCTTGACTCGCTTTGTCTGTGCCTCCTCGCGTTTGCGCTCCTCCAATATCTTCTTCGCGACTCTGTCCTCATCACTTTGTGTCACCTGTCGGAACTTGGCCAAGGCCTCCTGGCGTGGAGAACCCTTAATGATGTCTCGCTCCATCTTGATCAGCTCGGGTTGAGGCGATCGTTGATCGGCGGAAAGCATCTTATCATGGAATGCCTTAGCGGCATCTTCTCGTGTAAAGTGTCGAGATTCTGAAACGGGCTCGAACAATTGTTGCATAGTAAGATTGTGTACATGAATCTCATTGATGGGCTCATGCTGCACATTCTCAGCACCTTCCTCGTAGTATGTTTTGGGAAGCATCTTCATGACTGCCCTGGCATAGGGTGTTGCTAGTGGCTTGCCCTTGAAGTATGTTAGCATTGCTATAGACGCAAAGTAAAGAAACGCAAGCCCCATGTTGCAGAATGCTATCAGAGTATACAAATGTATAACCATGTATGTGTCTTCAAGACTAATCGAAAATTTTGTTTGGTCTCATCATATAGCAGGGCAGCATTGGGAATGATTGGTGATTGCACTTACTTCGGCTTTCCATTGATTCTCAACCTCCTTCAACCGCACGACAGCAGCAACTCTCCTCACGTCGACGTGCATTTCAGCAGACACCGCCTTGAGGGATTCCCCCTTCGCGTCACCTTATCGTAGATGAGGTCTCGTGTGGAATCGGCGAGCACGGGCTGACTTCGGAACAAGGGGTTGAGAGGGAAAGGCTGATCTTGGTGAGGACCAAGGTAGTTGGGACCGTTGCCAGGCTCGGCAAGATTCCTTCCACTTCCAGAGTTCAACCACTCAAACATCCTCGCGCGACCCTTGCTCATCTTCTCACGGCATGGTGTTGTCGAGAAGGTTCGGAGGAACGGGGAGGATGTGCTCCTTGAGGAGATCGAGACGGCGGCATCGAGGCCAGCCAGCGGCGTCAATGCACCGCACACTCGAGGAGGCATGATTACAGCAGGTTCAGATATTCTCTGACTGTCTGCTGCATTACATGCGACCCAGGACCAATTGATTAGAACTGGTTGGATGTCAGGTCGGAAAAGGCTGAGCTTGTTTGGAGGTGTTTAATGTTGCTGTCAAGTGCAGCAATTTTTCAGCCTTTCGGAATTTCTGATTCTCCGACGTCAAGCTGTCCACAAGACCCACATCGACGTTGTTCACGAATACGCTATTCGGAAGGTTAGCGATACACGTACGTTTGTAGTAAATCGTAGTTAATGGCAGTGGAACTTGCAATAGGCTTTTTCACACAAGAAACTCAGGCCCAAGCCCATTTATCCCGTACTTCTCGGTTCTCCTCTTATTCTTAGAAAGAAAGGCTACAACGGCTCACGACCTTGCTGTGCCGGCTTAAGCGGACTCGATCAGTGCGAAGGCTGGACAAAAGATTCGTGTTTTAATTCAATCCTCCATGTCTATTAGAGAGCTCCGGCCATTAGAACTGCAGCAACTATGGTATTATAAACATTGGTATTCGTATGTATCTGTTACCTGCGCCGTCATGCTTGCAACCATTACACAACTCCCTTATTACCCAGCTCCAACAACCAGCAAATGCCAAACATTAACCCTGCGCTGAAACTATGGATAGCAAGTAGATAGGTCATTGAGACAGCTTGTGTTTGCTGCTGCCTCGGGAAATAAATCGTACCAGTAGGTCACCTTCGGTCGTTCTCCTCGTCCTGGACCAGCATTTTATACTTCTGGTGCCCATCACCAGCCAAGCTATTAACTAGGCTTGGTCATCGAGAGACGGTTTTTCTTCGACTTGGCCTTGGCTGCTGCAACTGCAGCTTTCTTGGCCGCCTCATTCTCCTCAGCCTCCTGTGAAATCTCCTTCCACTTACGCCAGCCATCAAAGTCGATGAGAGCTTGCATGCAGCCCCATTCCATGACCTTACGCTCCAACCAGACGAAGTTGACGGGCTGCATCCTGAATTAGTCATGTATATCAAAATGTTAGAACAAAAACAAACATACCTTGGTCAAGAAATCATTGCAACCGGCGGCCAGGGCTTCGTGACGGTCGCTTTGCAATGAGCTAGCAGTCAAAGCAACAATGATGACAGGGCTCTTGAATAGATCGGCGTTCTCAAGACGATCTTTATCGTCGATCTCATCTGGATTTTCTGTTGTTATTTCACCTTCTGGAGAAGATGAAAAGACGCCAATGGAGTTGACCCGCTCTAATCTTCGGATCTCACGGGTCGCCTCAAGACCGTTCATGACTGGAAGCTGAATGTCCATCAGCACCAAGTGAAAGCCTCCAGTTCTCCACTTCTTGACAGCATCACGGCCGTTCATGGCAGTTGACCATCGCACTTTGAGGCGCTTGACGAAAGCCTCCAAGAGCTTCAGGTTGATTGGGTTGTCTTCAACGATCAGAACGTTGATAGGAGGCACACCGCCGTTGAGCATGCCCGGTGGTAGGTTGGGATGTTCAGCCTTTTTGCTTTTCTTGCTTTTCACCGCGGGTCGAGGTGAGGCTGGCCTGACCGGAGGCGTTGCGATGCGCACTACAGAAGAGTCCTGGGCGGGCGGTGTCGGTAATGGAGGGGCAGTAGGTGGCATACCAGGAGCATCTGAAGAGTTTGAATGAGTGCGTGAATGTGGTAGCCTCGGGTTGAAGTGTTGCGTACCGTGGTTCGCATGATTCGCGGCGGCGGCAGCGGCTAATGACACAGATGATCCGTTGGCTAACAGCGTAGGGGATGATGTATGAGTTCGGCCCAATCTTGGACGGTCCGGGCGATCTCTGTAGGCGCGTGATGTTCTACCTGGGGACGGGATAGGAGGAATATGGCCAGTCCCTAAGACGGCAATCGAGTGCGCAGTTTGGGAATTAATTTGCACCGGGACTGCCATTGGAAGATGAGGTGAGCCGACAGCACCACCATGGGGACCAACTGAGGGAGGGAAGTAGCCATCGCTTGTTTCGGTAGGCCGACCGTCATCGTTGTAATAGACGTTGCCGACATATTGTGGCACGGCGGGACGGGGCGAAGCTTTAGGCGCACGGCGCGGTATATCGATCACCAAGGCTTCTTCAACCGTTTGTCCACCTGGATAATAAGCGTCAAGGGTTCGTCCCATAGGCTCCTCGGGGTTCAGGATACGTTCTTGATGTTGATCTCGAGGAACAATGCGGATATTAATATCGGGAGAATCGAAGCTTCGACCAAGCGAGTTTGAATATTTGCGGAGAATCATATCGCGAACATCGTCAACGAGATCATCTTCGTTGACTGTAACCAGAGTTGGTGAGGCATGAGGTCGTTTGACCCAGATCTTACGGTTCACCATGTTGGCGTTGATAGGCGCGTAGGTACTGGAATTAGTGTATCCAGGCTCGTTTGTGGTCGGGTTCGAAAGGAGTGTG
Source organism: Fusarium avenaceum (assembly GCA_025948275.1). Lineage (NCBI taxonomy): Eukaryota > Fungi > Ascomycota > Sordariomycetes > Hypocreales > Nectriaceae > Fusarium > Fusarium avenaceum. The sequence continues at coordinate 995,385 of CP109669.1, forward strand.
TTGATTAAGGACGTTTGACGGTTTGACAATAAGCTCTGTCGTCGGGGCGGCAGACCTGGTCGAGGTGTTGGCGACCCAGGGATTGAGAGAGTTGCTGACTGTGGAAGGCCAGGAGATGGAGCGACGAATATCGTCGAAGTTGCCGCCGCCAAAGGCGCAAAAGCGGCAGACTTGGGAGAGTTGGGAGCTTGATCTGGACTCAACGAGTCGTCGTCATTGTGTCCAGCAAGCTCAGGAGCTGCGTCCAAATCTAGACTTGCAACCGCTTTAGGGCGCGCAGTAGTCGATTTTGGTGCTGTGTCGTGCGCGTGTTCGTGAATACGGTCGAGATGTGAGCTTGCCTGGCGCTGTCGCGATGGAGACGGCTGTTCGGATGGGTAGAGTGAAGGAGAGATCAACGGTGGTGGATGAGTTTGAAGTCGAAGTTGTGGTGGATGCAGATCGCTGCCGAGCGGAGGTTGGTCGCTAGAGCTAGTGGCGGTTGTAGCAGGTTCTTCGCCGAGGCCCTGTTGGTCTGTAGGCGGAGCCGGCTGTTTCAGTGCTGCGTCGCCCACTGTGGGATGGTTGTTAGCGGATGGGACCGCTGCATCATCAGCGTTTATTTCCGAGGACGTCTTTGCGGGCGAGTCTGAACTTGAATTTGAGTTTGTTGCTTCTGAAACTCCGCGAGAAAAGTCGATTTTTGCAAAATCATCGCTATCTTCTCGTTGTCGATGCGAGCTATCGGGCGTCGCGATCATACCACGTCGGCTACTGACGGTACCCCTCGAATTACTCACGGCACGCCGAGACGACCGATCCCCATCCCCATTCTGGCGAGTTCGATCACGATCACGGTCCCATAAGTGACGGCTTCCGAGCGACGACGCGGTATCTGTTGCGCTATGATTTGAAGAAGCTTGCGAGCCTGTTGTCGAGTGTCTTCGTTTTGTAAACTTGGCTCGAAGGCGCGAGGCAATATCTGAAGCTCCCATTAGATCGACATGGGGATCCTATGTTGGCTGGACGCGGCCGGGACGTGGAGTCGGAAGCTTCAAGGTGAAATCGGGTACCAGGGAGAGTAAGACAACAATCGATCCGATCGTTGGCGAAAAGATTGTAACAAGACAAAAAAAGGAAGTAATGAGAGAGAGCAAATGAGTGTGGACAGTAAAAATGCAGATAAATCGGTACCTAGTCTCGCAATGTTATCGACGACGAGCAAAGCTACTCGAGCAGGGTATCAAAGCGAGGCTGTTGGGGATTAAAAAAGGGGAATAAAGAAATCGACGATCCACTGACGGGAGTCAAAGTCGAGGAGAAGAAGATACAGAAGAAGAAGAAGATATGCTTGTGAACTGGATATCACAGAAGCAGAAAATGATTTCCAAGGGGGTAGATCCGCTGTTGCAGTGTCGATGAGATTCAAAGCTTCCCCCTCGGATATCATCCAAGCAAGCTTTGGGCTCGCCGCTCATGCTCAGGCTCAATATGGCCGCGATTGCGTACTTGTTTTGGCGTGGGTAATTTCGGCCGAGTCAGCGCTGCCCTGGAAGTTGTACAATGCACAGCGCATTGCACCCATCCAGAACCGTTACATCCATTCAAAGACCACCCGAGCGTCTCCATCAGACAGGGGTGACCCAAGTCAAGACGACTTAATTCCCGTCCCAGCTCCATCGTATCATGTGTCAAAATATTCTCGACGTGGGCTCTGGAGCGTGTTCAGAGTTCTTTAAAGATGGGACCCCGGTCGATTGATGCTTGAAGCTGATATTTAAACGTTGATTGTCGGTCAGTCTGTCGACCACGTCGAAAACCGCCAGTTGTCTGAGACAGACAGACATAAAGTCTTCTCTTTCCATGATTCCACTTTCGTCTTTATGTCACATCTCATGCTGCAACGCGCTCAAAAGCTGCCAGCCCTGCGCCGCTTGTGTTGCTCTAGCATGATCCGTAGCTTCGGCATCATACAAAATGCTCGCTATGCATACTGGTTGGCGAATTGGTTCTGCACTATTGTTTTATAGCGCTACTAGTGTGTTGGTCACTGATAGTGATGTCTATTTGGTTCGAGTCTGCTAATTATACTCAGATACTATTTGTTAAGAGTTACCATACGCAAAAATGATTATTCGATTAGTTCGTTCCGCTCCAAACAGTTACACATTCCAAAGCCGAAGTAGAAGAAAAGACAAAAATACTAATTGTGCAAACCAATACGTATTCTCCCCATGATATGGAACACTTGGGGAGGTTAGAGGCAATCTTGACTTCGAGATCGATCTCAACGGTGATGATGAGAAGTGGAACCTCATTAGGAACGGGCCACAACATACCTAGGTAAGGTAGCTCTAGCAAGCTGACATAATTCATAACGCATTGCGTCGCCGCAAGTGTACAATAACCTTTGTGTCAAGCATCACCACTACCACTTTACGCCCATTATTACTATCCACAACAACAGTAGCCACATTGCTGGTCGTCACAGGCACGTCTTCATGGCCCCTATAATACCACCAGGCGAGCGACAGCCTGATAAGCCTGTCCCTCGTGTGCCCAAATCGCCATCTCGAGCTGCACAGATTCAAGCGCAGAACAGACGGCGAGAATATCTCGCTCGTCATCCATCCTACTTTGAGAACCTAGAGCACGAGCTCGCTGGTAATGCCGTACAATTCGACTGTCCCTAACTCTCACCCTGACTTCGTACCCAGATCCTGTATTGTATGAGCGGCTGGTGAAGAGGTTTCAGACGCCCTCGGAACGTGAGGCCGAGGGCAAAGCAAAAGGCTATGGCAGGACCCTCGAGGCCGACTTGCAACGAGGAGAACTCAAACTCTCGCGGCTCAAGGAAGGCGAAGGCGAAGGCGAAGGCGTAGAGAACCCGACTGGTGACCTTGAGCACCCATGGGAGAAGCCAGCTTCTGACAAGGCTCACGGACTGCTCTTATGGCATGCGTTCCTTGAAGAGCGCTTTGTTCATGGTTTAGACGAGGACTTTGACTATAAATCCATCGATGCGGATGAGGATCTCGATACCATGCTCAGGCGAGACGCTCAAGATGCGTGGTTCGATGACGAAGAACCGAGCTGGATAGACGAGGAAGCATCAGCACGCTCAACGGCCCGTCAAGGTGAAACTGGAGTCCAAGACTTTTAGATCCGCAATATCTCGTCCGACCCCATTCGAACATCAATCAACGTGGGCCTGGCCATCTCAGACCCTCTCTATTTTAGCCAACGAATAACATGTTAAAAATGACGATTCCATGAACCGTATGACATTGCCACTTACCCTGAAGCTAGCTGAACCATGCATTTTTGACGTGCCCAGTGCCGGCATTTTACAGCATTCTGCCTAAATACAATGACTGCGTCGCATAGGCAAAGTGGTGTGCTACACATAACGGAAAACATATGGCAAACTACACCATTTCTCACGACATTCTGGTAAAATGACCTAGAAGAGCTTTCCGCCTCAAAGGAACTACTTTAATCACCGCCGGCTAAAGGAATTGTCTCCCATCACATCAACCAACATTATCCAACCCCTGGCATTCACTTTTGCCTCAGTGCTTGGCTTCCATTCTTTACTCAATGATCAGTTGTGGAACTCAACCCGGGTAATTGGGTGGACTGACTGGATAAATGAACCGCGATGAAGTATCAAGTCATGTTCACAACTAACGCGGGGTTAATTATCCATTCTCATATAGCAGTTCTCATTTAAATATCAATGGCCGCTCTCTTTATTCAGTGACTTTTAACCATAGTCACAATCAGAATAAAACAACACATCTCATTCAAACTCACACATCATGGCGCCCCTCATCACAACCGTATACAGCGCCGACCCTTCAGCCCACGTCTTCAATGGCAAGGTCTACATCTACCCTTCTCACGATCGTGAGACCGACATCAAGTTTAATGACAATGGTGACCAGTACGACATGGCTGACTACCATGTCTTCAGCACTGACAGCCTCTCCCCACCTGGCGAGGTTGTCGACCATGGTGTCGTCTTGAAGACAGAAGATATCCCCTGGGTATCCAAGCAGCTCTGGGCACCCGATGCCGCCGAGAAGAATGGAAAGTACTACCTGTACTTCCCAGCACGTGATAAGAAGGGAATCTTCCGCATTGGCGTTGCAGTCGGCGACAAGCCTGAGGGGCCTTTCACCCCAGACCCAGAGCCCATCAAGGGAAGCTACAGTATTGATCCCGCAAGCTTTGTGGACGACGATGGACAGGGCTACCTGTACTTTGGAGGTCTCTGGGGTGGACAATTGCAGTGCTACCAGAAGGGCAATGACATTTTCGATGCCGAGTGGCAGGGCCCCAAGGAGGTCAGCGGCGAGGGTGTGCCCGCTCAAGGACCTAGGGTGGCCAAGCTCACCGACGACATGCACCAGTTCTCGGACGAAGTCCAGGAGATTCAGATCCTCGACCCAGAGACTGGCAAGGTCATTCTGGGAGATGACCACGACCGACGCTTCTTTGAGGCTGCCTGGATGCACAAGAAAGATGGCAAATACTACTTCTCGTACTCAACAGGCGACACGCACTTCCTCTGCTACGCTACAGGCGATAGTCCTCTTGGCCCCTTTACTTACGGTGGACGTATTTTGGAGCCTGTGCTTGGCTGGACAACACATCACTCTATTGTTGAGTTCAAGGGCAAGACATATCTGTTCTACCACGATTGCGAGTTGAGCAAGGGTGTTGACCACTTGAGGTCTGTTAAGGCCAAGGAGATCTTTTACGACGATGATGGCAAGATAATCACCAGTACATCGGACTAGAAGCTTATGACCATTGATTACATCAACGAATAAATAGAAATTGTTGTAAACAACATAAATAAATTCCAAATTCTTCTAACACATCTCTGTCATGAACTACCCATTTGAAAGTACAACCTTTTCATATACATATCGTTACTCATCAGCATCAACATAAATATGTGACTCACACAACCCCGAGCCGAAGCTTGTTCAAAGCCTCTTCGTACCTGGCTGGATTATGGTCAATTAGCATACTTGTGCCGAACCTTAACTCCTTGAAGCGCTCCTCGACATCCTTGACGTATTTTAGTACAATCCTTTGCGCCGGCCTGCCGATATGGTCTTCTTCAGGTAGCAAAAATGCATCGCGCCTCAAAACTCGTTGAGTCTCTATTGTGAATACTTCCCAGGAGGCACAAGTTTTCGATTTGTCATGCCAGCCCTCAGACCTTGCAGGACTGAGTGACCCCATTTGGACGTATCTCCAGAAGGAACCGAGGGCAAACCACCATACCATTTATCTGCCACACCAGTCTGGAAGGATTGCCATATTCGCTGACGGATTTCCGCTTTGGCCTGTTGCTGATCGTTCTTGAAAGCGAGCGCGACGGCCTGAAAGTCGTGTAAAACTCCCAAGGAAAGGTAAGGAACAATGTCGTTTCCATGAACGACAGTGGTGATTAGGCCACGAGTTCGCTTACGAAGAGAAGCTGACATTGTGCTGGGAGGCCCATATGCATAAACATGAATGGGCCGCCTTGATGGTAGAGAAGAATGAACAGGGCGAAGGCCATCAGATTGATCGTCACCGACGGTTATTTCTGGAGCACAAATGGCTGTCACGAAACCAGTTCCAGTTGGATTCGGCTCAGAAAGCATCACCCCGAGTAGTGCCGTGACTGCACCGCCCAGAGAATGACCACAAAGAACAAGTCCGTAATCAGGAAATTCCAGCAGTGCCTCCCGGAGAGTAAGCAACACACGCCTATCACCACCATATAGAAGTCGGCGAGCTGAAGCATGGACGCCCTTATGTACTTTATGGCCTCGACCACGCCAAGTCAAGGTGTCATAGTCACAGGTCATATCAGCCAGGACATCCTCAAAACCCAGGGTACCTCGACACGCGAGCACAACCGCTTTGGCATCATGATCCAAGGAGATGTAGTGCACTAAAGGCACACCGGTACCTGTTGAGCCACTTGAATCTGTTCCTCCTTGGGGATCAACGATGGAGGCAAGGAGAATGCTGTGCGTATCGGACTCAGTGTGGTGAACAAAATGTCTGACGTCTGTATGGGTGCTATCCCAAGCTCTCAACAATGGCATATCTTTGGAGATCCCCATGAACTTGAGAAATGCTGATCCATATGACGCAGATGAGAACCGCATGTACCTTGTAATGTTGCCAAGCACGTGGCCTTGAGGGAAAATTCCATTTACTATGCCATCACGTCGAAGTCCCCCAAGTGCATCTGAAGCGGTATAAGCGCTCTTTTGGTGATAGTATGAGAGAACCACAGATGATTGTGAATCATTGGAAGCCAAACTCCAAAGACTTGGGCTTCTTCGGATAACCCTGCGGTGACTGACAGATATTTGCGAAGGTGCGAGAAGACTGTCATTCTGAGCTTGTTGAGCCCAAGGCGAATCAACCAACGCGCCGCTCAAGGAAACGCTAGAAGAATGGGCTGGCGACACATATCCGGAATGGACAGAATACATGTCTGTCTGGGATATCATGGAGTCTCGATGGCGGTCGTGGACAGAGACATAACTTGTACGAGAAGAGTTGCGTGGGATGAGCTCTGCCTTCTCGATGCGTTTCTGCTCTATGGAAGAACGCGGGCTATGCATGGGTTTGCTGGCGGGCTTCGCAATAGTCGAGACTCTTGATTGCGGTCTTGGTTTGCCTTCAGGCGGCGGCGAATCCTTGCTCCAAATATTGGAGATCGATTGACTGCCTTCTCGAAGAACTTGTCTGAGGCCGGTTTTTCTTTCGTTCGACTGACTGGGAGTAGTTGAAGAATCCCACTTCTTCTTAGATATAGCTTTTTTGGGAGGTGTAGGATTTTCACGCAGACCGTTTGATTTGCTTCGAGTATGAGATGATGTGACGGGGGCTCGTGGTCTCTTCTGGTTTGCTTCACGTTGTGGGGTCTGAGGTTCGAGAGGTGAAGATGGTGGTGAGGTGGAGTTTCGTCGTGTGAACTTGCTCTTCTCATCCCGTGCTACACTGCTCTGAGGTTTCGCTGTGGCCTGAGAAGATGTCCGGGATGGCAGATCATTAGGACTCTGTACTGGCCTTGAGCGCTGTGGTGGAGGCGATTTGATACCCGCCGCGCCTGGTCTCTTGGGAAGAGGGGGAGGCTCTTTGGCTGGAACCTCTGGGGCCGAGTCCTCCTTCGATATATCGATGATAGAGGCTGTGGTGTCTCCTTGGAAAGACGTTTCTCCAGTCCTCGATCTCTCAAGTCTATAGACAATACAATAGCTCGAGGCTTCAGGGCAGTCGTTCAGAATTTGGCTAGAGCGTTTGCTCACTTGAGTTCCTAATCCTGTAGTCTCAACGATCTCAGCGCCGGGTAGCAGAGGCAAAGGGAAAGGATGAGGACCATCAACATCGATGGTGACAGTCTGTGTTGATGACACCACATTGGAGATAGAGACAGACGTGTCAGGTGGAAGTTTCTTGACCATTTCGTTTTTGAGTTGGTCGATGACTGATTCCTCCTCTTCGAATGATGTTGATTGAGAATTTCTAATGACTGCTGCTTGTAAATTGTTGGTGCTATTGTTTCTGGACGATGAACTTGATGTCGAGCTGGATGACCTCGTAAAGACAGAACTTCGAGGGATACGATCCTGAATGTCTACCCGCTCACCATCATTCAAAACAACAACATCCCAGATGATCTCCTCACACTCTTGACGTTGTCTTTCCTCTTCGACCATTTTCCAAGAGTATCTTTGCAAGTACGCCAGAGCGCATAGTCCAAGAGCGAGGTCTGTCACACCAATAGTATCACCATGAAGCCCAGTTGCAGGATCATGAAATTCTCGTCGAATGAGTGTGATAATGCCTGCTATGGCTCTTGAAGAATCAGTCGAACCGAAGATCTGATCGAGCGAGGACAATAGTATTTGCGAAATCCCCGAGGCCATGGAGAAGGTCGTGCTCGTGAGGTTGAAGCCTGCACTTGTCCAAAAGACGGCCTGGGACATAGCATGATGCAGATGCTCGAAGCTCCTTTCGATGATGGATTCTGCTTCAGCAGTAGATATGTCGCTCTGGGATCTCGAAAGTGTTTCCCTTCCCGCTTGCCCTAGAACAGTTTCGACCATACTGCGAGCGAGCTCCAAAGATGATAATGTCGTAACTTTTGCAGCACTGAGGCCGAAGGAGCCAACCCTTGAGCTCAGACGAATAGCCATACATGTAGAGCGTGTTGCAAGGCTGACAGCTTGAGCGACTGGAGGGGGAAGTAGTGTGCGGCCTGGCTGTGGAGGAAGGTCCTCTGCCGATATGATGCTTGAGTTATCCATGACGAGAATCTGTCATTGAGGCCCGATCGGGATTGTGTTAAGGAGCGGAAGAAGTCTTTTTGTCGGCAAACAGATCCAGATGACTCTCGTTTGAAGGAGTCTCGAGTATATATGTTCATAGAAGAACAATAATGACCACGAGGTCCGGGTGCTTTGGCTTAAGGTCGAGGTTGAGGCGAAATCTAAGCTAAGTCTGTGAGTAGCGTAGTAAGTGAACCCCAACGTTGGCCAACTCGCCACCGTTAACATCAACACCAACACCAATTACATGGTCGGAATGTAAATAAGAGCGTGACAAAGGACTAATGGCATGTTGCCATGAATTTGGTTGGATGATATGAGATGGTGCAGGGAACAAGACTCAGACAGAAGGGATGACAGGACGTAAAACAGATTTGCATGTGATTGCAATATGGAGAATCTGTACCTGCCAAGCCTGCTCTATAGATGCTTAAAATGCGCCCTGGCAGCTGATTCTGGCACGGTGTGTAAGTCGCTTCACGTGCTTTATGCTTTATCTTGGCCGGGTAGAAGATTGGTATAATAAGATTATAGCCGTGACCTCACCAAGTAAACATTCCTGTGTTGAACCCGGCCTGACATTTGATAGTATCAGGCATCGGTTGTGTGGAACATTCAATCTCTTGATACAACCCTTCATGCCTCGGGAGCGATAAGAGGATCACGGAGATTTCCAAGTCAATATCCGGCAATCATACAGAGCAAACATAAGCCAGATTGCAGACAGAGTGAAATATTTGACCTGAATTGCAATGCCCCAGCTCACTCTCTTCGCTTTACAGAACATCGACAATTTCCGGATTGAGACGCTCGCTCTCGACCAATCACAACAAGGTCCTGGTTCCGTGGTCTAGTTGGTTATGGCATCTCGTTAACACCGAGAAGGTCCCCGGTTCAATCCCGGGCGGAACCTCTTTTCGGCCTTTCTTTTGTCCTTGACTCTCGATAACTATTAACTTGACCCCTCGGGATCGCCTTGAGGCTGTGTGTGACTCGCCGATACGACCGACCCCTGAACGATAATGGAAAATGTCCCCCAATTATAGAACCTGTGGGGGGCACTAACAGAAGCGCAGGACAAGCTCAGCTTAAGGCTCCGCCCATTTGTTGGCTGAAAGTCTGAAACTGAAAAGGCCAACCTCTAGATCTGACATTGATAAACTCTCAACCATCCTACACTTATAAACTTGTCGCCTAGATTTTCTCTTTTCATTCCTCTACACAATTGCCTTTTTTTGGTAAAATCTATAGACATCTTTGTTGCGACAAAGCCAGTTCCTCACACCCCAACCACTCGAAACCACCCCGCCAAAACCTCCCCCGCCAAATCGACACCGCCATGGCTCAAGAAGGCATCTTCAGCGCCGACCTCCTCTCCCCGGAGGTCCAGGCTGTTCTGCCCGAGGGATACACTCTGCGCGCTCTGCGCAAGTCCGACTTCAACAGCGGTTTCCTCGACTGCCTGCGCGTCTTGACCACCGTTGGCGATATCACCGAGGACGACTTCGTGAAGCAGTATGATAACATGGCCGCTGCTGGCAGCTACTACATCATTATCATTGAGGACACCTCGCGCACAGAGCGACCTGTTGTAGGAACTGGCGCTTTGATCACTGAGCGCAAGTTGTAAGTCGATTCTCCCTGCTATTCAGCGGGCGACAACACTAACTAGTTTCTTTACAGCATCCACAGCCTTGGCGCCGTCGGCCACATCGAGGATATTGCCGTCGCAAAGGACCAGCAGGGCAAGAAGCTTGGTCTCCGAATCATCCAAGCACTCGACCACGTCGCCGAGAAGGTCGGCTGCTACAAGAGCATCCTGGATTGCAGTGAGGCCAACGAGGGTTTCTACGTCAAGTGCGGCTTCCGACGAGCTGGTCTCCAGATGGCCCACTACTACGAGGGTGGCAAGGGTAAATCCCAGTGATTTCCTTACTTGTATGACATTACGAAGTGTCTATGCGTACGCATGCACACATTTCTCTTTTTTGTATTTGTTATCTCAGTGCGTTGCACAGAGGCTGATGCGGTTTCGCATGGCGCAGGAAGCAAAATCTAAAGAAGATCCGACATCTAGGATTAGGGGATAGAACTGATGACTGGGGAAAATAGACGGTATTTCTTGCACCTGGGGCTTACAAGAGCATAGCTTAGGCGTGAAGTCTTACACTCTTCCAAGAAAGAACTCCAGTGAGCTTCCCGCTGTGTAAGATGTCGTGCAACACGAGCCATCAGCTGAGTGAGGTTGCTTATTCGGCTTCCGATTCTTCTCAGCATAGGGATATATGAGAGTGACAAGTATCAAAATTGAAATGGTGCTAAATGATCCTTTTTACACAACCTATTGACCTGTTTACTTTCGAACCAAAATCACCCTCCATAATCTTCAGAAGAAAAACAAGGTACTCCTGATATTGACCCTCGAAATGCTGAACGAGCTTGACCTCTCATTCATCAAAATACGGATTGCTTCACTGCAATCGCTGTAAGTGATAGCAATTTCGACTTGTGAAGAAGAATGCATGCCAACTTAACATTCTAGTGTTCGATCCAAGACCCCTTCGGCTTTCTATGTTACTCGGCGTCATATCAACCGTGTCACGATAGTCACTGATTCGAATGGCACGCCTCGACTGGCCAGACGGAAACTTGTTCGCGCGCGCCGTTGATCACTTGAGCCGTCATAACATCAGAATGGATTAAACAACCAGGATATCATTCTTTATTTTTGCACTCGTTCCGTAAAAAACATCTTCAATTACGTCGCTTATCGACCCATCCATCCGCCATCAACGACCAACACGTGTCCACTCACATAGCCACTGGCTTTACTCGCAAGATACACCGCTGTGCCCTTGAAGTCCTCTGGTGAGCCCCAGTTACCGGCAGGGATGCGTGAGGTGATACTAGCCAAGCGCTCTGGGTTCGCAAGCAGAGCCTCGTTCATATCGGTAGCGATGTATCCGGGGGCGATGGCATTCACAGTGATACCCTTAGATGTCCACTCGTTGGCGAAGCTCTTTGTGACCTGGCCAACAGCGCCCTTGGATGCGGCGTAGGCTGGGACAGTGAAGCCACCCTGGAAAGTGAGAAGGGATGCGAAGTTGATGATGCTGCCGCGACGGCCAGTGACGGGCGAGGGTTCGAGGTTGAGCATATGGGCGCCAACATCACGGCAGAGGGTGAAGACGGAGTTGAGGTTTACTTGGATGACCTAAAATTGTTAGACACGATGTGAAATGAAGATTGACCAGCTCTTACCTCGTTGAAGTCGCTATCGGGGAAGACTTCGCATGCGTGTCGTCGCTGGATACCGGCGCAGTTGATCAAGATGCGAATCTGGTGTCCATCGGCAAGGACCTTGGGTACAAGCGCAGCAACAGATTCTTGCGACGACAGGTCGGCAGTGTAGATAAAAGCTTTTCGTCCCAGCTTCTCGATCGACTCCTTTGTTGTTTGTGATGTAGTATCCCGCTGTTCGTCATGTCAGTCGTGAGTTCTGGGCTCATCATGAGACGTTGCCTACTTGGATAAGGATGATGTCTGCGCCAGCCTCAGCGAGGCCAATTGCAACTGCCTGGCCAATACCGCGTGTGCCACCAGTGACAAGAGCCGTTTGGCCTTGGAGAGAGAAGAATGAAGCAGCCATTTTTGGAAGTATTAGAAATGCGAGTTACTGACGTCGTGAGCAATTGAGGGTGGTGTTTTTGTTTTATCCAACGAGGGGCAGATACCACCGTGGGGTACAACACTATTAATGATGGATCGGCTACCAATTTCCTCCTAAATTCGGAGCCGGATGGGCTCTAACTGTTCCTGAGAGGGACTGGGCCGGGTTAAACCACCCAATCGGCGAATCAATGTACTGTAATACAGGTCTATTTGGTGCTATACATGCATCCGGCTTTGGTGACCGGAGAGAAGACCGTAGGCCGAGTACCCGCGATGGAAATCCCCGCAGAGGGGGTGCTTACTTAGTATCATGGGGTTGGTGTTTGTCCTCTCATGACATCCTTTGAATTGGTGTCATAGCTCATGGCTGATCTAGTAAGCTCTGTATCAGAATAGAGAACTACAATGGTATAAATCAAACCCTTTCATGACGGACAGAGCTGCCTGCTGTCTCATTTCAATTCTGGTTGATTCGGAGAACATTTCCGTCTTGGGCTTCTCCAACGACTCCAACATAGTGGATCGCCAAGTTTCAACGCTTCGAAATTTAGCGCTTCACCCCGCGGGATACAGGTAGACAGGCTCAGTGGGGGAGGGGCTGTTGCGGCTTGGCCAGTCTAAGCGCAAGATACCCGACGAATGAAGAGCATTGCAGAGATGTAAAGAACGTACCAGTAGAGCCGAGTTATTTGTACTGCACCATCAGTAAAATCTGCAAGGTTCTCTCTTTTTTCTGTCATGGGAATGGGGGCATTGGACGTCATGGGACCCCGCGGGGTATGGAACTATCGTGGGGCGGGTTCCCCGATGTCGTCTCGGCCCTCTCTCCGCGATGAAATGCAGTATCTGGTTCATTTTAAGACTAGTATAGGCTTGCCGTGGGAGCTTTAAAGATATTTCGTTTGATATTGGTCCCGTCTTCATGAGCCGATCCCGGTCCCGCCTTTTACTAACCCACCTCCCGCTCCTCATCTTCATCCATGATTCCCCAGTAACTTTTTGCATCTATTACAACGTTCTTGGATATTCTCTTCTCAATTACAATTGAATTGGTCTTTCAATTGATAAGTGGCTTCAATATACTCATTCGCATTACTCACTTTCCCACCACCTTCTATTACATACCCTCATCATGGCAACTGAGCGTGTCAAGGCATCCGTTCTTCATGGAGAGAAGGACCTCCGTCTTGTGAGTACCAACACTCTAAAGTTCTTTTTTTGCAAGCAAGGTCTAATTTGAGACACAGGAAGAGCGTGACCTTCCCAAGCCTTCCAGCAACGAAGTCCAGGTCGCTGTCCAGTCTACCGGCCTATGCGGCTCCGATCTTCACTACTACAACCACTTCCGCAATGGCGACATCATCGTTCGCGAGCCCCTCACTCTCGGTCATGAGTCTGCTGGCACAGTCGTAGCTGTTGGTTCAGAAGTCACCCATCTCAAGGCCGGCGACCATGTTGCTCTTGAGGTCGGCTTGCCTTGTGAGGCATGTGAGCTATGTGGTGAGGGACGTTACAACATCTGTCGAGGCATGAAGTTTCGCAGCTCCGCAAAGGCAAACCCTCATGCTCAAGGAACTCTCCAAGAGCGAATCAACCACCCTGCTAAGTGGTGTCATAAGTAAGATACTTGATGTTTAAGACAAGTTGGAGCAATGTGCTAACGCGAGTCTAGGATGCCCGACCATGTTACCCTCGATCTTGGCGCACTCGTCGAACCCCTCTCGGTCGCCATGCATGCCCGAGACCGCGCCTCGCTCCCCAAGGGCTCAACCGTTCTCGTTCTCGGCGCCGGCGCCGTCGGGCTTCTCGCAGCTGCTGTTGCCAAGGCTGATCAGGCCAAGACTGTTATCATTGCCGATATCCTGAAGGACCGTCTTGACTTTGCTACTAGCAACGGTTTCGCCGATGCTTCTGTGCTCGTCCCCATGGAGCGCCCACAAGCCATTGAGGACAAGCTTGCCTTTGCTCAGAAGGTCGCTGCTATGGTCAAGGAGACCCAGGTCAATGGGGAGGCCGTTGGTGAGGTCACAGCAGTCTACGAATGCACTGGTGTGGAAACATGTGTGCAAACTGCAATCTACGCCACCAAGCCTGGAGGCAAAGTCATGATCATCGGCATGGGAACTCCCGTTCTTACCATCCCAATGTCAGCCGCTGCTCTTCGCGAAGTTGATATCGTGGGCGTCTTCCGCTACGCCAACACATACAAGGAGATCATCGAGCTCCTTGCCAACCCTCCTGCAAACATGCCTGACGTGAGCCGCCTGGTGACCCAGAGATATAACGGCATGGACAAGATTGAAGAGGCGTTTAAGATGGCGGGCAAGGTGAGAGATGAGCAAGGCAATCTTGTCATCAAGGTCGTGGTTGATTTCAACGAAAAATGACTACATGGTCGACTGTAGAGTCAGTGGTAATGGCTGGATGAGTTGTACAAAGAGATACTTCATGAGTGGTGCAAAAGGCGAATGTGTTAGGTGCGGTTTTGGGGTTCATAGATACCTGGCTTCCTAGCAAAATATTAAGTTCGATTTTCTGGATACAAGCAAGTTATGCGGTGCAGCCTTAATATCCTCTCCTAATTGCATCAAATGGCCTATAACCCATGGCTCAGCAGTCGGCCTACGAGTGTCTTGTAAGAACTAATAAGCGACCCCAGGTTTTCTACCGAGTCGCCACCAAGCAATCGGATGGTAAAAGGCATACAGTATATAGATAGCTCAATCTTCTGTCCGGTATGTACTTTGATGCTCTGGCATATGAGCTAGCAACTTGGGGGAGGAACTGCGTCTTGCAAATATATGGGCGCAGCCCAGGTGTAACTCGGCAAAACTTTGAGATATATAGAACTCTGGTATTTCTTTACTTATTTATTTTTGAAGCCAACTTGGAGCCTCTAATCTATTCAACAGGTGCAATGCATTTCAATGCCGCTTTTTGTCTTCATAATCTCATTCCTCTATCCCATTCTTAGACAATTATAGCCGTCCTTTGATTCACGACTTGTCGGGGAAACCAAAGTCGATGCCGAAAGGAGGATAGACATATCGCTTCAATTCACCCTTGCTTTGGAGCTCAGCAGAGTAGTCGTTCAAAGCCTTGACATCCTCGTCGTCGAGGTCGATGATAGTCTTGTTGGCAGTGATGCGCTCAGGGGTGACGGACTTAGCGAGCACGGTGCTACCACGAGCGACTGTACGACGGATCAGTAAGAGTTTATTATTAGTGTAAGTTCTAGGGACTTACCGTGGTAGCTGAGGAGGACGGTAGAGGCAGAGACACCTCTCTTCTCGGCAATCTTGACGACAGGCGCAGCGGTCATGACGGGGCCACCAGTGCTACCCAGAGGGCTGTAGGCCTCAATATGGATACCCTTCTCCTTACAGAAGTCGACGATCTCCTGTTGAGGAAGCTCGGGGTGGTTCTCGATTTGGTTAACGGCGGGAATGATGGTGGCGTGAGGTAGAAGCTCCTCGAGGTACTTCTTGCTGTACTGTGAGAGTGTTAATTGGGCTCTAGTGGAAGCGTCGCACAAGCTCTACTTACGTTGCAGACACCGACGCCCCTAGTCTTGCCAGTTGCGGGAAGCTTCTCCATTAGCTTCCAGCCATCAACATGGTTATAGTCACGGATGACATCTCGAGAGCCGTCGGCCTTCTTAGGGAACTTGTCGTCGTTGCCGTCGGGGTTGAGGAGAAGAGGCCAGTGCTGCGATTGATTAGGGTCAAAAGACTAAATGGATCTGCTAGATAGTTACTCACCACAAGGAAAAGGTCAACGTAGTCGAGTCCAAGGGCCTTCAAGCTCCTGTCGAGGCCCTGCTCAGGGCGAGTGTTATATGTGGCCCAGACTTTGGTAACAACAAAGATATCTTCACGCTTAACACCAGCCTCGAATGCAGCCTTGAGACCAGCGCCAACCTCCTCCTCGTTGCCGTAGCAGTAGGCGCAATCGATCATCTTGTAGCCATCCTTGAGGGCATATGTGACGGCCTTCTCAACCTGACCAGCTGGGGATTGCCAAGTTCCTAAATTAAAGAAGAAAACAAGAACGTTAGCCAATTGAGCTACACAGACTCGAGACAAGCAGGAAGAACTCACCCAGACCAACAGCAGGAATTTCCTGGCCAGTGTTGAGCTTGAAAGTAGTAGGAGCCATTGTGTGAGTTTTATTGAAGTATGGGGGATGGGTTGAGTTGAGGGATGAGAATGAAGGATAAGAAAGAGATCTAGGACAAAGCAAAAGAGAAGAAGAAGCTCGAAGCAAAGCGGGAGACTTGCAGGTTATAAACCGCTGCCACATCATGAACATGAATGCCCCTCCTAGTCCTCATACGTAATTATCTACCGAGGGCAGTATTCTACGTAGTACTTTACTCTCCTGTTCTCAACCCCCCAAACTAAAGTACGCTCATCTTTGCGGGGTTAAGGCCGTGAACCCCGCCAAACAATCAACAATGTAGAATTGAACGCTAGGTAGGTTCCCCGAGGTCCCGACCAGAAGGCCACCTTTGCCTCATGTAGCAGGTTTGGGGTGCAATTTGGATGCAGAATCGTTGATCAATGGGGATTTCTCGGGGTGGGGTTGGTCCGAGTCTTGCACACGATGGTATATACAGAGTTGAGCCTAGCACTGAGTGGCCTTGGTTGGTTCGGTGAGAACCCCGGTCACTAAGAAGCTTGGTGCCCCCAAAGGTTGAAAGACATCATTCATATGCAGATGACCATTCCTCCAACAGAAGTTATAGATACATTCTTTGCTAGGGACTCGCTCGAAAGCAAAGGAGCATGAGCTGAAGGTGTCATGGCTGACAGATCTCTTATATAGTTCAACCATCGCAGGTCTGTTGTCACTGTACTTGAATTATGTGCTGGTGGTGATATGCCTCACAAACGAGCGTGGGGGTTACCTCTCAAGCCAACCATCAAGGGGACGCCTCATCATGAACATTTTTACTCTACTCATTAACAGACAAAGGTCGGTACTTATTACTTCATGTTGTTTCAATGAGGATCTACTGATTCATTATTAATTCTGAAACCCCCAACGCGATCGTTTGACGAGACTTTCGCCAAAACCCTTGCTTCTATACTGTGTCGCTCTCATCCAGCTCTAAGGAAACGACAACAAAGTATACATACATACATATGGAAGAAAAGTGCAACTATCGAATCGTACCCATTACAACAAAACGTATACCATAAACTCCCTTCCCCAGTGCCGAATTTTCTGCGCCCGCCTCTTTTTCTCATGGCATGCGTTGCTTCTTATAACAATCAAAGATTTAGCCCGAAACGAGAACCCAAAGTCTGCAAGTATGTTAGTGGCTGTATTTGGTTACGCAAATCAAAGGGGTACACCTCAAAGACTATATCCTTGGTGGCGTACCCGAGGATGTGCGATGGGTAAAACTTACAAGAAGAAGATCATCAGAACTCCAAACATTTTGGCGATTAGCCACCTGTTACTCGACACTCGGTTCCAGTACTTGAGGAGCTCTCGTTGCGCCCCCTCAACGTTGTCAACTACGTCTTCTGTGTTGGCATCGATGCGCTGGATCATCTCGCTCTGTTCTGACACCATGGTGGCTAGTTGTCCAAAAATGCTTCCCAGCTCGCCGATTGTCTTCTCGATCGCTTCGATAGCCTCGCCTCGCTGCTGGATGTATGTGTTGGATGGCTGTGCCTCCTCCATCATCAACAGCTGCTGGTCGCCGACAGGGTTGAGTGAAAGGGTATCTTGGCCGCCGGGCGCAGGCGAATTGCGAGCGGGTGTTCCATAGAGGGGCGAGGCGGATTGTTGGATAGATGGCTGAGTATGTTGCGACACAGAGGAGATGAAGTTCTCTGTTCGTGATCGCGATGCCTGGATGTTCTTGGTCCTGGCCTCGAGAACATCTTTGAAGTTGACGGAGACATCTGTGAGTTTGCCTTGTAGTAGATATACAACATTCTTGTTGTGCTCGCCTTCTTGATCAGCTTTAGGGTGTTGCTGCTTGGTGAGTGTTTGTAGGGCACCAATTTGCTGGTTAAGAGACGAAAGATCTTGCTTGATAACAAATGTAAGCTCGTTAATTTCTACGGGACGGTCGTCGAAGAGCGTTCGTCGCTTTGCCACTGTTTTTCAAGGTTAGACCCATGGATCAAGCTATGCATTCGCACCACAGAATTGCAGAGTATACTCACGTTGAGCTAATTTCTCCAACTTGGCCATAGTCGCCGAGATGCCACGTCCGATTTGAGCAGCGTTGCGGGCGAAGTCGGATCGCCTCTGGGGGCCAGGAGCATGACCGTTGGCAGCATCTTTTTGCGCATCAGTCAAAAGAGACCGGCGCTGAGAGCTGACTTTCGACGAGGATTGTTTTCGCTGTGCTTGTGCGAGTACCGATTTAAACTCGGAGGTTCTGTCTTGAATGGATGCGACAGCCATGGTGGCCAAATTAAGAGGGGTTAAGGATAACGCCGAGATGTCAGATTGCGGCCAGCGCGGCTTTGTGTCTCAAAAAGAATCGCGTCGATGTTATAGTAGCAAGAAATATGCCACCTATGCGACTTGGGTTTCACTGACGATGTGTCGAGCCGTGATGTTGAACGTCGATGTGGGAGGGTCCGAATCAGGTCTCGGTTGGCAGCGCAGGCGAAACGGGAACGTCGTCGAGGGTGGGCGAGTGACGCGGACACGGAAGCGAATTGCAGGATTTATTAGAAGGGAGTAATTTGCTGGCTGGAACCGAAACTGTAGATGGAGTATAGTGTGCAAGAAGTAAACTAAAGCGTTGAAGAAGTCGCAGAGCTTCTAAGGGATTGACTAAATGTGGAAAAGGCTAACTTAGACACGCAACAAAGAATGCCAGAAACAAATGAGGTTTGATTGCTGCAAAGGAGATTGGATTGACTGATTGGGGGGACGTGTCGTTGGCTTGTCCCAGACAGTCAGACTGGCCGGGGCAGGGGTGGCGCAGATGCTTTGATCTCCACAATGTGGCTTTGAGTGTGGCTAGCATTCAAGGTAATGAGATGGAAGAAGAAAGACATCTAGGGTTGAAGAGCAGCGTTTTGTGAAAAAACTTTATCATAGATCTACCTACCGACATAGCCAAAAAGGTGCCATCTAAGGCATGTCATGTTGTTATAATTTGAAGTCGTTGATCTGAATCAAACTTTGCAATGAAGTCTCTCGATTCGCATAGAGGAAACCTCTGCACTACGTTTAACAGAAATACCAGGTGTGAATTGGAAATGCTAGCTTCGTATCCCAAAGTTTCATAGCCGCATTTGCTCTTTATATAGCTCCGAGTCCGAATCCTCGTATCAATGCCCCATCTTGGTTCGATGAAGTGGAGCGGATCTCAGGTAGATAGCCCAGCTGAGCGAGAATGGTGCCATTCACCAGTTTCCTCTTGCTTCTATGAAGCACAAGACATACAAGTCGGCACATTATACGGAGTACTGTTCTCAGGTTAGGCCAGCAATCGAAAAAAGTTGGAGTCACCCCTCAGTCTCCCAGGACGTGTCATCGTCGACGTCACTCGTCCTATCAAACACACCAACGAGAACATTGTTGCCTTTCTTGCGGTGATGGTGGTACGCGCGGACGTGTAGCCAGAAAGCGTACGATACCTGGGTTGAACGCTGTGCAGAATTCCTACTCATCTTAAAACGCAAAAGTTGAAGCCGGAACCACGAAGTAGAAGTCACAGACATGCGAGGCTCGTCATAGTATTGTTACCATGAGACCCAACACAATAAATATGTTTCCAGACGAGAGACGACGAAGCATTCACTCTAGCTGGTGACGAAAACTGAGGAACTCAGCCCCGTTAATCAGTAACTCTATTGGGATACGTTCGATAGACACGTGAGCTGATGCTATTCGGAGTTCCTCATCAACTTTGCCAAGATTTGAAGCTCTCGGCCTGTTTTCTCTCTCGACCAAACCGCCTCATAGCACTTAAACGAAAGTTTCCCTAGTGTGCATTCCATCAGCTCTGTCAAGGATAGCAGTGACCAGTTCTTCATCCATGTTGCGGCGGACAAGTTAATTATAAACGTGGATTGTAATTAAATACTCCGTGCTCCGTATAGCTTCGGCCAATCCTTGGCACTGACAGGGAGCCTTGCAGCTCAGTTCAATAGCAGCTGGTCTCGTAACTTCGCGCCACAAAAGATCAAGAACATAATGTAGGGGTGACTCCACTAACAATTTCATTGCTTTCGACGCGGCCGTTCACTTTCTTGCTTTTGCCTTTTCCTCCCCCTCCATTCCTACTAATAGTTACGTTGTGCGATAGCAGATCTCAGCGCAGCGTCATAAGAATAGCTTTGCAAATATCTACTAGATATTATTTGTTTTCTCCTTGGGTTTCAATAAGGCTGGGCAAACTGGGGTATCACGTTCCTCCTTAGTTCATTGGACTTCTAGCGACTATCTTCCTTGTCTTTTATTAGCGGCCGCGCCAGAACAGCCCGAGGTTCCCCATCCTCTTCCGTCATCTAATCTCCAACGGGCAACCTCAGCACAACACAGCACTGGACTAGAGCCTAAGCTAACCAACAAAAGTGCCTGACCGCACCAATTGCTCCTTCCCGGCCACCACCTCCTTGTTCTATCACTATCACCATCCATCGCCATCCTCACCCGTTGCCGCTGGCCTCCACTGCATTTCTACCTACTACGTTGTATCTTTCATTCTTTTTCCTATTTCCATCATCTCATCCTTTTCGATATTGTAGTGCCTTTGTTTACTGTCACTGTTTTGTTTCTGGGGTTGCAGAACTTGTATTTTAAGCTCGTCACTTCCGATCAACCATCGCCAACTTGCCTCTACACTGCACGCGGATCCTAATCAACAACGAACTCGAAAATAATCTCGTCGCCAAAGTTATATCGCCCAGTCCACGTACTTTAGCTGCCGTCAGCACTTCTGCGAGCAATCGAGCTTCATCCGAATCTCCGACTCTTTTCCAAGAATGCACCGATAGTTGAACATTGACGATAAGCCAAACACGATATGGATGGGACGTACAATAACCCTTTTGCGCAAGGGCAGTCGCAATCTCCATTGTAATTACCCCTCAGCACCCTTGAAGATTCCTCTTGTTAATCCTTAATCAACTTCTAGATCCCCTCAAACGCCTGGCGGATACCAGGTAAACGTCAACCGTTCAAAGACGAGGAAATGGGTCCAAGCGCCCGTTCAAAATTATGATGGTGACGACTGGGGCGCAGACGAATTCGAGGACGATGAGCCGCCACCACCACCTGTTACTCGAGTTACAACTGGCCTCCGATCAGTCGGCCAACGACTTCCGAACGAACCACATGGGCCTTCTCCAAGATTAGCTGCCGCTGTAGCTTCCAGTTCTCGTGGTTCAAGCGGCCCTCCCTCGCTTCAGCTTCAGACCCAACACCCAGACGCAGCATTCAACACGACTCACCCGGAAGAGGTTCATAATGTTCCATCGCCAATTGCAGGACGAACTGGATCGCCTGCTCCTCTGTCTTCTGGAGCCGGATCCTCGAAAGCCCCCAGCTATCACCAGCAGCCTGATGTTCGATCTTCTACCCCGCAGAGTACCACCAGCTCCGCTGCTCGGGCTTCTCCTTCGATGCGACCGGATCTATATCGCCACCTAGATGACGAGCGTAAGCTGGGCGGTTCGCCGTTATCTATCGCGGATAATGTTGCGCCTCGACCAGATGACCGCTCTGCTCCCGTGGGCGAGTCAACACAACAGGGACTCGGTCAAGAAGATGGCCCTGCGATTGATCGAATTCAGAAGCAGCCAACTTTTGACAGTATTCTTGCGAAGCGCGAAGAGCTTGGCATGGGACAGAAGGGACCAGACAGTGCACCTGTTCCAGATAGCGGTGATGCTTTACAGCAGTCCAATAATCACAACGCCGAAACGGTCATTCACTCACCGACAGACATTGACCGGAAACGATTATCTGTTAGCCCGCAGCTTCCCGATGTTGCGCGTATGTCGGTATTTGGTGCCGACTTCTTCTCTACTGGAAATGACAATTCGAGAAACGCCCCTTCCTCGTCTCAAGACCCAATCAAGCAAGAACATCCCCTGTCCTCTCATCAGTCAACTGACAGTCCTGGAAACCTCCCTACGCTGGATGAGAAGCCTAGAGAAAGCGAAGACAGCTCTAGTATGTCTGGATCCAATGATGCTTCTTTTAACAAGCCTTCCCTTTTGCCTGTAAACGACCCACGGTCTGTTCCTCCCCTACGCACGCCAAGCCCGAATACCAAAGGACTCTTCCCATCGCCAAGAGAGCCTGACAGTGCGACTGAAGCATCATCCAAGCTCACACCTACGGAGCCGTTGCATGCTCGGCAACTGGAATATTCGCCTTCAGATTACGAGCCGAATTCCGCTTTGACACAAGGGACACTGAACACCTTTAACTCATCACCTATTAAGGAAAGTGATGTTTTGAGCGAAGAAATTATGAGGTCCTTAAGCCCCATCGCCCCAACACCAAATTCCGGGCTTTCTCCTCAGCCTCCACTAGAGAATACTCAATCACTGTCACCAGGTGGACAAAACAATATGCGCAATAGTAGCTATACTCTTAGTGACTACGACAGCTATTGGGCTGATTCGAATGAGAAGCCTGGTCAAGAATCCGGCAAAGAGACAGAAGCACAGGCACATGCCCAGGAGAAACCCAAAGCTGAAACAGCACCAACGTCTGAGCAGCAGCAACAATCAACTACCGAGCAACCATTAACCGGCATTTTGCCCTCCAGTGGTGCTCAGGTTGGTCCTGATTCCACCTCTCAGCCAGAGTCACCCGCGTCTGACTCACGACGACGTTTTTCATGGGAAGCGGGTTTTGAAACCCCTCCGAAGATTCTCCCTGTCGTGCCCCCTAGTGGGAGCTTCAATAACGAAGCTCCTGTCTTGGCTTCTCCTTCGCAGCCGGCGTCCTCTGATGTGCGGTCGCCAAAAGACGTTGATTTGAACGAAACAAATCAAAACAAAGACTCGTCACGAAACTTTGAGACACCAACAATTGTCATTCCACCGTCCAGTGGGATCTCTCATCAGGTTTCGAAGGCTAGCACTCTACCACCAAGCCAGCAGCCTGCTACTCTGGAGCCCCTCTCCAGTCTCCGTGGAGAATGATAGTACTACACCACAAGCTGCAGATGATCGACGTCCATCTGTCACAGAGAATAAGATCTTGACTCAAATTCCATCGAATCTGACGTCAGCAACACCGCCTCAGGGAAAGACGACCAGAGCAATCCCTTCCAGCGAGTTTCCCCAGACTACTCCGTGGCGCGATATTATGAGCTTGGCGACACCTGTGCAAAGGACTCTCAAGTTCGAAGCAGGTCGAGAAACCCATCAAGCGTGGGAATCGGGCTTGGAGAACTGGCTCTCCAGTCTTATGGTTGAGCATCCCGAATACGCGAACGGAACGGCTTCTTTTGCAGGAGCCAGTGCGCCTGCACCACAGAAGGGACATGGACCAGGTCCTAGCGTCTCTCAAACTCAACAGCCATATTATCAACAGTATCTCAACGCGAGCACACCCACGACAGTACCAGCGGTGGGCCGGTCACGACTGGGCAGCGGTTCCATGCCTTCCGGGTCCAGCAGCTTCGGAAATTCAGGCGGCCAGATCGGTACGAAAAGCAAGGAACTCATGCAGTCTGCTGGAAAGATGGGCAAAGGATTGTTTAGCAAGGGAAAGAGCAAATTGCGTGGAACTGGGGACAAGGTATTTCACTGACGCTTCTCTTTTTAGAACCTGTTGTGATGGGCTTCTTCCTTTTTCTCCCTCCAGGAGGGTATTTGTTGGATTAAATCTCCTTTCATCATGCGCTTCGGGGCTGGTGTCTCACTATTGGCCTTATGATGAAACGGGTGTATGAGATAGGAATTCTACGATGCTTGTTCCCTTTCTCTTCCCACTGTCATCATGCTGTTGCCCATCCATCAGGCTATGTGACAAGAGTGTTTATTAATGTTTCTTTGACTGACAGGACGAACCAACATCTCCGGTGCAGACAAAGCTCAAGACTGAGAGGCGCGCATCGTGGGGCTTAGATCGTCTCACCAGAGCCCGCGCTGATGAAACCCCCGAGAAAGACGTCGTGAACTCGAGGCCTTCGACGCAATCGTACCATGCTCCTCAGTCCTCCCAGTCATCTAGTATACTACCTTCAGGCTCTGTGCCTTCGACTATCGGATCAGGTAAGCGACTTGCCTCACATGAGGGCTACGGGCCTCAGTTCTGGCAAGAACCATCTGCCTTTGCCAGTAAAGAACATGACGAACGATCACAATGGTATATCCCGACCCCTGTTGATGAGTCCACTTGGGATCCTTTCAAAGAAACTGGCCTCTCCAAGGACAATGTTTCCGAACATTCCGGAGCTTTGCTTGCAAACCAAGATCAACCTCAGCAGAGCCCTGGCACACAAGTAGCCTCTAGTAAGCTGTTGTCTAGCGATGCAACTCCTTTGCCTACCAACAGTGGCATCCGTATGGTACCCTCAGAAGAGGAGGCTGCTATATCCAATCAGCAGCCGTCCGTTTATGCTGCCGTCACTCAAGAGACTTCTCCTAGCGTCCAGGCCCAGCCTCAATCCCCTTCACAGCTTTTTGATGCTTCAACTACGCCTCAACGTCACTCATCCTTCGTGGGACTACCACCAATCAGAAGGGGTTCGACTTTTGATGTTAATTCGAGGTCTACCAAGACAGAGCCCAGGACCACCGAAACTATAGACGAACGTTTTGCTCCAGAGGCCGAGGATTATGACGAACTTGCTCGCCAACAAGGAACGATTACGTCCGAAGTTACTGTCGGGTCAACTCTGGTTGGAACTGACTCTATCTTGCAAGGTAAAGAGTTCGAAAAGGATGTTGACGAGCCAGAGCAGCAAAATGTCGCTCAGCAGCAGCGGCAGTTGGAACAACAACAGCCCTTTCAAGGACAGCAGCAGCATCCGCCGCAATCGCTACCACAGCATCCCTTCCAAATGCATCCCGTCAACATGCAAGCAGCTCAACAAGGACCTATACCGTCACAGAGCTCTACGCACCAGCCTCCATCGCTGCCATTGCTCCCACCCCACCTTATGGGAGGCAACCCGGTCCAGAAGCTGCCTCCTTCTGGACCATGGAAGTTGGAGGAAAGCCACTTGTCTGAGCCTTTACACCGGGTCACCCCTAAGAGCTCGCCGCTTCTTCCGTCAGGCCAATGGAAGCTGGAAGAAAGTCACCTAGCCGAACCACTCCATGTTGTAAATAGGAACCGAGCTGGTACAAATGCCTCACAGCGTTCACAAGTCTCACAAATCTCACAACACTCACAACACTCACAACAAGATCCATTCTTCGGTTACAACAAGGAGACGGGCGACGTGCCCACTTCACCTTCTTCGGGCTCTACAACTCAGCACCAACATCACCAGCGGCAGAAACCTTCCGAAGTGCCACCTTCATCTGCCAATCGGTACCCAAGTCTCTTCCCAGGTCAACAACGGCGTCAGAGCAACCCTCTAGACGGCCTTGCCGTTCCTGGATCTCAATTCCCAAGGCGCATGTCTCAAGAAGGAGGTAATGCAAGAACAAGAACAGGTAACAACGAACCTGCCCAAGATGAGCGTGGACGGTCAAAGAAGACATCAGCCCTATTTAAGGATATAGGGCATCGATTCAGGAAAGGCTCGACAGAACGACGTGGCACACCCGAGCAGTACGGTCAACAATACCAGTCCCCAAAGCAACAGCCACAGCCGCAACATGGAGAAGTCCCGTCGGATGCAGCCTCCGTGTCTAGCGTTACAACTGATGGAACACACGACAGAAAGAAGTCCAGGGCGAGCTTTATGCTGGGTCTCAGGAGTAAGCAGAGCCGAGAGAGACTCTCGATGCCCCCTCCACCGCGTCCGGATGACAATAGGCCCGCCTCGTCAATGGAAGATAGGAGGTCGTCTCGACTCAACCCTGGATTCGATCCTACTTCCGGTCAGAGGCCTACTGGTCCACCACGCGCATTTACCTCTAACCTGGCCAACGAGATGAGCCAATCTGCAAGCGCTACTCCTCCAGCAAAGAAGCGATTTTCGGCATTCGGGACTAAGGCTGCCATGGGGGGTGTTTTTAATCGACCGAGTAGCGGTACTTACTCCAAACCAGGTACTCCTACCTCCTCGAGACCAATCTCAAGTCATTTGGGGGCGCAGCAACCAGTTTCTGTAGAACAGCCTCACCCAGGCTTCGAACGAAGTAGTACGGCTGGCCCAACTTTCAGTCATATGCTTCCAACTCCAGCAGATACACCACCGTCTGATGAGCGCCGCAAAAGACGAGGCTCGGCTGCTGGACTACTCTCTGGCCTCTTGGGGCATGGCAATAAGAATAAAGAGCCTCAACAGAGCGCTCCACCCCAAGCACAACAGCCGCCTGTTCAACAGCCACCTATGCAACAGCCACCTATGCAGCAGCCGCCTATGCAGCAGCCGCCTATGCAACAACCGCAAGCTCGCCACCCTTCTGGGCCGCAGCTTGATGTCCCTCGGCCTCCCTCACTGCAGGCCCAGGGTCGGAAACCATCAGGCCCTATGCTGCCCCAGATGCCTGGAGCTTACCCAGAGAGTCCTATGCCAACTCCTCTACCCAGTGGTCCTCAGACAGCCGACCCGATGCTCGCCAGCCCTCAGCCTGAAAGGCCTCAGGAACCGCCTATGGTCCGCCAAGCGACCGGGGGTTCTATGCCCAGGGACCAATCTCCGATGTCAACCTCTAGGTCCTTAACTGGGGGCATGAGAGACAATCAGCACGCTCCTGCCGCTTACCGGAACTCACGTCCATCTCCTTTGGGTTTTGGCTCCACGACACCAGCAGGAACTCCTCCTATAGGGGCGATGAGTGATCACAGCCGTCAAGGAACACCGCAGACACCTTTCAGTGTAGGCCAAAGCTTCCCGGATCATAGAGCTGCAAGAATGCGATCAATCTCCCCAGCTGGATCAGCTATCCGCAGTGCCCCAACAACGCAAACATCTTTTAACGTCCCAAGCACGGCTCCGACAACCCAGCCTTCGTTCCACCACTCCACGCAGTCCCTTGACAAGCTCACCCAGACTAAACAAGATGAAGGTTATGTTCAAGGACATGCCATCAACTCAGCTAGCACGTCTCTACAGTATGGTGCTAGACCTGGACAAGGTGCACCAGATAATGGCATGCCCTTGTCTCCAGTGTCGCAGTCGTCGAACGCAGGTCCCCCGTCGGTGTCTTCTATGGCTACCCAGAGCCCTCGTCTAAACAGTTCTTTTGTGGCTGGCGGGCGACGACAATCTTCTCAATTATCGCAGCCTGGTACGCCTGCTACATCAACGGCCCCCACTGCTCCGCCAGTGCAGAATCCTGTGAACAGGACAGTGATGTCGCCTCAACAACAATCTTCCTTCAGAATCCAGCAGCAGCCTACGAGTGCCCAGCCACAAAACGGCCAGCAGCATGGCTATCAAATCGCTCAAGGTCAGCAGTATCAGGCTAGCGCTCGTGAGCCGTCAGGTAGCTATCCTATGCCAGGACAACACCCACAGGCGATGGTCCCCGGTCGCCCGTCGATGCAGATGCAGCACTCTGACGGAGGTCCTCCAGTACCACCAAAGGACGGCAGGAACGCTTTGCAGCAATCCCAGGTCGCCGATCAACCCGTTCGTCAGGGTAGCCCCGGAGCATCGAAGTGGAAGGGCTTGAGGAACCGCATGTCTGGACAGATTGCGCATAAGTCGGCGCCTAGCCAAGGAAAGGGCGAAAACGACAAGTTGACGGCAAGCAAGATCCTTGGGGCGTTTAAACGAGGCTCCAGGGAGAATCGACAGTCAATGGTCATTCCTGATTTACAGGCTTATCAGCAGCATCAGATGCGTCCTGTACAGCAGCAGCCAGCTCAACAGCAGGTCCGGCAGCCTCAACAGCATTCTTCTAGCCAAGTTCCGTATACACAGACACAGTCTCCTCGCCCGGTATCGCAGATTAGTGGTCAAGCTTTCGGACAGGTACCGACTCCTCGACCTTCATCTCAACTCAGCAACCTCTCCCAGGCGCAAATCCAGGCCAGGCGTGGATCGGCGATGTTCGGCAGCCCAAATCTGCCACAGCAGCAATTCCGAGGGTCCTCTGGATCTTTCCCTTCAAATCAGCCTGGTATGGCTCAGCCGCAGCCGGGTTCTGCGTACCATTCCTCTCCTCAAGGGCAGGGCCAATTCCCTCCTTCACATCCACATTCGCCTCAGGCTCAGTTCCACTCTCCTCCGCAGCAACAAGGTCAATTTAGATCTCCTGTTCAACATCAGGGACAGTTCCAGTCCCCTGCCCAGCAGCAGCAGCAGTTTCAATCTCCTCCACAACCTCAGGGTCAGTGGCAGCAGCAGAGGCAGCCATCGGGAGGTCAGTTTCCTCCTGCGCAGTCTCGGCAAAGTTCTTACCCTGGGCAATGGCAAGGAACAGTTGGACAAAGTCCCAATTCGTCTGCTCATCAAAGCCCTCGACATTCTCAATTCCCACAGCAGGCCAATAGTCCTCAATTTGGTCATGATGAAGAATCTCACCCTGTTCATGTCTCGACGCCCGATACGGTTCATTCTCCTACGCCAGTACATGCCCCATCGCCACGCCCTTCGTTGCTGAACCTTCTCGCATCCGGCAAAACAGAAGACGAACTAGCTCAAGACATTCAGCCTGAGTACACGAAAGCCGCTCCTCGTACTGATCAAAGCAACACAAACCAGAGCGTAAACGCCAACAAGCAGAGATTTGCCGGCACCGATAGTCCCCAAAGCGGTAGAACTAGTGGAAGCCCCAGAGTTGGCGCCGTTCCACCACCAGCACAGCAGCATGTTTCCCCACGAATCGGCACAGACCAGAACGGCGGTTCAAAAACCCAGGCTCCTACTCTCCCTATGCTTTCATTTGCTACTGGTACGATGATGGGAGATGAAGCTGCCTCGAACGCTACCAGGCACTTCTTGCCCAAGGGAGAGGAGTCGCATGGTGTGTCGCTTAGTCCCCCAACTGGACACTCTGGCGAAGTCAGTCCAAGTTCGACGAGACAATCACCTTCAGGCGTAGGCAGTTTGAGTCCGCCCAACGCCGTGGCTAGTGGAGGCCCGTCGTTCCATGCTGAACTTGAAGACACAGAGGATGCCCGAAAGCGCACGCTTCGAATCAACTCTCAGGAAGAGAAGATTCACTACGATCCCAATGCCGACTCCGATGGAGAGGTACCTCCTTCAATGAGCGCGACTAGTTATCCTGGACAAGAATGGAATCCTTACGGGATGCCTGAACTGGGCGATTGGAACGAACACGCGGGTCGCTAAGATTTCCTACTTCTCTCTATATAACAACACATATCGTACTCTTCCCTGTACACTCGAGCCTGGCTTTTCATTCCAGCTCTACGATGTAGGCTGCTAATGGCCGCTCTTCCCCAATCTTTTGGTTCTCGTAATGGGCTACTCACAGCCGCCTTTGGGTACATCAGATCATTGGATTTTTGTTAATTCTGCTCCATCACAGCGTGGCGTCATGGGTGTATATACGTACCCTACCTGTTGCATTTACGAATTTGACAAGAGATGGAAAAAATAGTAATAACAGATTGGAATGCGAAGAGTTGGCAAGGGAAAATATACGATTTTACATACATGTAATCATCTAATCAATCATATACATACACACATCTTCTTTGGGGCCTATCACTAGGTACCACTGCCTCCCAACACAAGATTTAATGCTGACTTGTAAGTAAAGAGCTGAGGTATTCCTCCTACAATATTCGCCTCGAGCTTCTTAGTCAATTACTCCTAGTCTAGAGTTTGTTTGTTCAATGACCATGTCGTCCGCTCGCCATAAATCCTCGCCCTCTTGCAGGAGCTTGCAAGTAACTATTTGAGCCCTTAGTCTGTGTTGGGTTCTCGATAAAGAGAGACGCGTGACACGGCAGGCCAGGCATAAGAAAGGAATAAGCTAAGGAGACATGGCCTATATAACCTTTATTAGTGGACGATGGAGGTGATGACTATCATATTCGAACATGGTATACAGCCAGCGGCGTGGTAGCGACCGCAAAGTAAGCACTATCCGTAGATGAGTTAGATATTTTAAAGGAAATTCCATGTCCCTGGTTTAGGTCAGCCTTTTGGGCCTAGCAAAGGAGCAAAACTACCATCCTCCAAGGATGAAATCCTTCAGGACGACAAGCTATACCCAATCGACGTAATATAATGGGGGTGTGCTGCTATGCTCAGCCTCAGCACGTCCTGCAGTCAGACACGAGCGCTGAGTAAGACAAGTCCTCATTATTTGATGTTATGATCTACGATACCTATATATAAGAACTAGTTCTGCTAGGCAATCTACCATCTCAACTCATCAACACTAGTCTCTATTAACTCGGCCTTTTTCTCATCATGTCTGCTTCACTATTAGAATCTCTAGCTGTTGACGGCAAACATTTCGAAGAGACAGGGGATGAAAATGCGAGACAAAAGGTCATAGCAGCAGCCAGTGCCCTTATCCAGGAACTTGAAAATCCTGGAGAGCAACTTGCGAGGATCGGATGGGGCGAGCCAACTAGAACTGCTGCTCTTCGAACTCTTTTCGATCTGGGGATCCTTCAGAAACTTGGAGAGGAACCTCAAGGAAGTGAACAGTTGGCAGCTGGAACAAAAGCTGACCCTGTCCTAGTCGGTATGACCTCTGTTTCTTTCTTACATTACTAAGGAGGGTTCCACTGACTAGTTGGATTATAGCTCGAGCCCTCAAACACTTGGCTGCAAATGGCATTATCAAAGAAGTCGGACAAGACCAATACGTTGGGACCCCTTTTTCCATGTCCGCTAGAGACCCAAACATGGCGGGTGGTCTTATCTACAGCTTCGAGGGGATGATCCCAACTTTCCAGGGTCTTCCTGAGTTTCTGGCCAAGACTGACTATCAAGTCCCCAAAGATGCCGACGACTCCCCTGTCAAGTATGGCCTGAGGACCGATAAGCCCTTCTTCAGTATCCTTAAAGAGAACGCTCGTCTGGGTACAGCTTTTAATGGTTTTATGGCCGGCTATGCCAAAGCGAGACCTCGTTGGAATGAATTTTACCCCTACGAAGAGCGACTTGCTAGGCAGAAGTCCGAGGATGATAACACTCCATGGCTTGTTGATGTTGGTGGTGGCCTTGGTCACGAGCTGCTGGGTTTAGCTTCTGAAGAGACTGCTCAGTCAGGAAAACTGGTCTTACAAGATCTACCCGCAGTCATTGAAGAGGCCAAATCATCTGGTAACCTCCCCAAGACCATCGAGGCCGTTCCTCACGACTTCTTCAAGCCACAACCAGCCGAGTACAAAGGCGCACAGGCCTACTTTATGCGTTTGATTCTTCACGACTGGCCTGATGCCGAATGTGCTACTATTCTATCCCACCTAAGAGATGCCATGGTCAAGGACCGTTCTCGACTTCTTATCAACGAAACTGTCTTGAGGGACGTTGGGGCCCCTTGGCAGCAGACGAGTCTTGACTGGACCATGATGGGTATGTTGGTGAACCGCGAACGAACTGAGAGCCAGTGGCATAAACTGCTCGCAGATGCAGGTCTCAAGATCACTGGCATCTATCACAAGGGACCTGAGAGTGTTATTGAAGCTATGTTGGCATGAGGAAACTGGGGATAGGCTCGTTTTGATAGTATATTCATTCGTTCAGCGCTTAAACTGGAATTCAGGTATTTGGAGTAAACGCAAACATTCTATGTTCCGTCATCTTCCCTCTCTTTCACATCATCCACACAATCCTGCCAGCTGATCCATTTCATATACGCACACTCAATAACCGCAATGACAACCATTCCGCTTCCAAGACCGATCCAAAGACCGTCCAATTTCATATCGGGACTTCCAAGCTCAAGCCAGATGGCAAAAGGCACAGCAGCCAGATAGTTGACCGCCAGCACGACCCAGGCAGCAACTGACTGCTTCGCCAGACCCCTTAATACACCGTTGGTGCCACAGATGACAGAGTCGATGATCTGGAAGCAGGCAACAGCAAGCATGGAACCGGTGGCCAAGTCTCTAACGGTTGTATCGTCGGAGAACATGTTTGCAAGCGGTCTACGTAACAAGAACAAGAAGACTCCATCGAGAATACCGACAACGACAAAGACTACGGAGTACAGAACTGCGGCCCGTCGTGCTTCCTTGAGTGCTCCTGCGCCGACGAGATGGCCGAAGCGAGTGGTGACTGCGACGCTGATAGAGAACGGCACATGCCATGTGACAATGGAGACGGTGTTGAGGACTGTCTGGGCCGCGAGGTGACGAGTGTCAATATAGGAGGTGCTGATCATAAGAATCTCAAAAGCAAGCCACTCTGCAGCATTGACAGCCGTACTGGCAATAGAGAGACGAACCATAGGGCCCCATTCACTCACTGCAAAAGCAGCGCGAGCGTCCCATCCGCCCCAGCATCTGTGAGACTTCTTCCCAATGAACATGACATACAGCAGAAGCAATGCAGGACGCAAATTGTTGGCGAGCGCCTGACCGAACGCAGCTCCATCGAGGCCCATGTCGAGCTTGACGGCGAAGTACCAGCTCAGGAAAGCGTTGACGGGGGCGCAGATGATGAGCACCATCATACCCGGGCCAAACTCACCTTGTGCTTGAAGAAATCTCTTGCCAGCTTCGAAGAATGCGTATCCTGGTAGACCGACGAGACTGACGCGTAGAAAAGAAGAGGCCTTGAGAGCGAGAGTTTCCTGAGGGACAAGCGACGGGAGAATCCAGTGAGAGCATAGCCAGATGGCGCCGACGGGGACCATGACGATTGCCATGAAGACCAACATGCGCTGGATATGCATTCCCACTCCGGTATAGCGACCTGAACCGTAGGCCTGGGCACAGAGTGTATCGAGTGCCGTAGCCATTCCCTCAAAGATGGTAAAGCCAATGATATTCATGGTTGTCAAAGCCAGACTAGATGCCGCAAGCTCCTCGGCGCCCAAGCGACCAGCAACGATGGTAGTGATAACCGTGAAGGAATACTGAAGAAGATATGTCGCAATCAAAGGCAGCGAGTACTTGCATAGCAGCCTTGCCTCAGCCCAAAGGCTATGGACATTAGTCAACGACTTTGATGCCTCACTTTCGCTGATTTCTGGAATTTGAGGAAGAAGTGGTGAAGTCTCATTGTGTAACACGCCATTGTGCTGAGGCACTGGCCGGCTCTCGCGCCGATGGTCGCTTGAAGGCATTTGCAACTCAATTGACTTCAGTGAAGGATAGCTCGAGCTTCGGAGGCGCTATCGATCGGGTGCTTCTAGAGCATTGTTGTTCTCACAGAGATCCACTCAGCAAAGAGCGTATGTACGCGAAAGAATTCTCGTTGCTGAGCACAAGCGAAAAGATGTGATCCACCGATCTCGGCCTTCGTAATGCCCCACTCCGCGTCGTTTGAAATGTTCAACTTTGGGCCTTGATTTATCTTACTCTTGGTATACTAAAGTAAAGATAAATCAAAACAAATTAGGATAAGATTATGCTGTACTAGAAAAGCATGTGCTATTCTACTTAGAACCTGGTCAAGTTCTATGAAGTACTTATTTCAAAGTATAATAATTCCATAGCTAATACGAATGGCACATGGATTTCTTGGGCTCTACTGGCACTGAAGATCGTGTGATATATGCATAATCAAATAGCTCCCTGTATTCCCTCCCGTGAAATCGACTATCTTGTGTTTCGCACGTTAAGTTGGAAATCATGGAACAGTATGCTTAGCACTACCTGCCCAGGAAATCGTCCAAATATATCTAACGATTCAGGTTACACCTGGTTGCTGACAAGATTCAAGATCCCTCCCTGTTCTAGCAGAGCAATATACTCGACTGGATTAAACATTAGAAGTATTCTGTTTGCGGATCCTGCAATACTCACTTGCAATTTTCCAACACTCCGAAAGCCTTCTCAGCTCGCCCACTAAAGACATCAAGGCACTGCGCATCTGAGGTTCGTAGTCCTCCCGAACGAACCACGCGCATGCGTTGGAAGCAGTATAGAAGCACCTCGCCAAAAGAGGACAATCGGATTGAACTTGCACCAGTTTGGGGGCAAGCGAACTGCCGAGAGCCCTTAAGCCTTGAACGCTCACACTCTGCATTTCTGTCTCGTGGGACAAGCGCTCCCGGCTCGTTACCCCAGGGGCATCAGGACAGCCGTATGATCCATATAGAAGGGCCTGGGCACAAATACATACAGCAACAGCACATGCTAAAGGGCGTTTTGATAAAGACGAAATGTTGCTTGACATTTGCTCCTCAATGGAGAGCTGTAAGGAAGATAATGCTCGATGAAGACTCTGTCCTTCCTGTACAACATGGAGTATATCCTGCGAGGTTTTGGTTCGCAATTCTTTGTGCTGAATCACTTTTCCAAGCATATGGGCCGCTTGGCAAGTTCTTGCAAACGATCCCAGTGTCGTGATAGAGCTGAAGCAAGCCGTGTATAGCGGCTCACTTGGTACTGTCTTTCCCAAGGCCCAATCCTCGTCATTGACTGGCAGTAGCTCGTCAGGACAAGGCTCCGGTGCAGCAAATGGCATCCCGCTGGTGTCGATGTTTATAAACCTAGACAACTCTTAGTTAGCAGAAAATCAATGTACGGTAGTAATGAACACCCAACCTATCGAGTACAAATATAGCCCACCATGTTCTTCGCTGCTCTTCTCGTTTAGACCAAGAATCACCCAGTTGGAAAAGCTGCTGTGCATCTCTGTCATGCCAACCCATCAATATACCTAGTCTCGCTGCACGGCTAATGGTAAAATAGCAGGCGGGATATATAGCGTGGGAGTACTCGAAGACGGCCAAAAGGACCAGGCTTTGAACCAGTCGTAGTGAAACAAGGCCTTCACTCTCAGCAGCGGAGCAAAGTGACTTCGCTAAGACGTATAAGGGTTCTTGGAATGGAGACGGGCTTATAGGTTTGACGGTGCATATCTTCATGCATAATAAGACGAGTTCATAACAACCATCTTGGCTGAAAGGGTCGGTATATGTCAGTCGTTTTCTGCTTATCATAGGAAGCCACTCATGTACCGAGAGGAAGTAATCCTCAAAGAGTGCCGGTAGATCGCCAGGGGTCAAGTGCTGTGCTATGATCTGCTGCAGGTCGAGTCGAGGACCTGGAGCCAGTGCATTGCTGGCGTTTAAGGGCGTGAAGAAATTAGAGTCCAGGAAGAAAGATAAAGGAAACCTCTGATTTTGGACTGATAAAGTAGATGACTGGTTTGTATGTTCCGCAAGGTTAGAGGGAGTCGTTTCGGAACTTAAAGGCGTTGCAAGGTCTGCGTATTCACACAATTTGCCAAGACGACCACACTGTTGTAAGCTTAACTATAGATCAGATCTATTTAGTCTTGCGACATACTATTGTGCATAATGGGACATCTTTGCTGCATTTCCTCTTGAGGCGCCTGACAACGTTAGTGGTTGAGTATTAGTCAGGTGATGTAAGTAAAGACGTACCGACATGCTTTACAGGAATGGCGAGCCTTGGTAGGGGGCATCGCGCTTAATTTCGATTGTGCTTTCTAATAGGGCAGTTTCAAAAGATTAATAAAGACGTATTAGAAATCAGATCGATGTAGTGTCTTACGCTGACGAGATAATGTTGAGTGTAAGAGGAAGCACTGTGAGAGAGCGGAGTCGAGCGGATAATGGCTGCGTGAGCGTGAGAAAGAGCGGACTGAGGCGGACTTTGGTGGGACTGTTCAGGACGTTTACAGCATAACCTCATTAAGCATCACTATAACAGAGTCGCAAGGACAACAATAACAGTGTCTATTACGAGAGGAAACAGAAATAATTGGTTGAAACAAGGTAAAGATGAAAGTAAATCAAGGAGTACTTTCAAATATATCTATAAAGACAGATAACACCAGAAAATAAACAAGCCCATCTTGAACCTCATTCGTGTTACTTTTACTGCTCCAATAATATACTACTCGAAAATGACCACTAAGAAACTCATTGTCGTTGTTGGTGCCACTGGTGGCCAAGGCGGTTCTGTTGTCAACACTTTTCTCAACCATTCGGAATGGCTCATCCGTGGCATCACTCGCAATCCTTCCAGTCCCAAGGCACAGACTCTCAGAGCCCATGGTGTTAACGTAGTCCAAGCCGATCTAAACGACAAGGCATCTCTACCCAATGCCATCCAAGACGCCAACGCTATATTTGCAGTCAGTGACTGTTGGGGCATCTATAATGACCCCAATAACCGGGATAAACCAAAGCCGGGACAACCTCGCAACGAGTGGACTAAAGCACAGGAAACGCAGCAACTTAAGAATATAATCGACGAAGCAGCTAAAGTTAATAGCTTGGAGAGATTCATCATATCGTCGTTGCCAAATGTTACCAAGTTGACGGGTGGAAAGTACACCAATGTGTGCCACCATGACTCAAAGGCGGATGCAGTCGAGTATGGTGAGCAAAACCAGCCAGATCTTTGGTCAAAGACGAGTGTGCTTCTTCCAGGGTATTTCTTGAGCAACCTCCTGAATCATCCAATGGCTCAGCCAACCAGAGTATGTTCATACCCCATGAAAGCTCGGAAGTTTTCAAACTGACACTTAGCTACAGCAAGATAACGGAATTGTGCAGTTCGCAACAAATCTGGATCTTGACAACAGACTTCCCCTCATTGCGCACGACCAGGACTCGGGTCCTCTGGTCAAAGCCCTTATCCAAGATACCCCAGGGAAGAGCGTGGTTGGTTGTCGGGATTGGCTCACACCGCGAGAGTTCGTAGACAGTTTCGCCAAAGCGACAGGCTATCAGACGGAGCTGGTGCAATTACCACCTGGGGAGTTCAATTTTGATTGTAAACCAGAGTTAAGGGCAGAGCTCCAAGACAACTTTGCCTTTGCTAACGAAGTTGGACTCCACGGCGGTGATGATTCTGCTGCTGTTTACCCCGACGATGTAAGCTCTGATTTTTTTGGAATCTTATGTCACTGATATTATGCTAACGTATTATATACTTGAAGCTGAATCATGCTCCCCGACTTGACAGTGTCGAAGCCTGGATAACTGAGCAGGACTGGTCAAAATTACTAGGAACAGGGGAATCGAGTTGAAGAGATGTGACTAATATGTGTAGATGCAGAAGGATAACCGTCTAATTTAGTTGATAACCACGTCAGAGTCACTTACCCTATATGATGGCCAAAAAGGCTAGAGGTTAGCTGCAATGTTACTGTCTTAGACTTCATTAATTAGAGATTCCTCATGCCATATTCTTCCTTTGTTTATCAGCCCAATAAACAATTATAGATAATTACGTGACTGCAGTTTGGTACCTCGTTGGGTGAAGTTGGACCTCCGGAGTGTCATCTGCTCCAGGAATGTTTCTTGAGTCCACGACTTGAACAATTAAATTGATCTTTCCAAGTCGTGGGACATGCATCATCCCTTACAGCTATTGCTAGAAAGTCGATCACAAGACGGGTAAAACCAATGTAATTCGCTCACGAGCTTGGTAGCTTTGAGGTCATACGGAAGCTTCGACAAAATAGGCTAATTATCATTTCAAGCGTCATAGGCAGGGCAAGCTGTTGGAATGTCGCTCAGCAGCATGTCACCTGTCCACAATATCCTCACTGGGCAGCCACCTAGGTAGCCCAATAGTGGGCTCACCGTTTCTCAGGGCGACAAAGATGATGGCACGACCGTTAATTATCTCATGGACCATGTGAAAATAAATGCTGACTCTGATGTCATAGGTCGCATTGGACCCTGAACATGGATGGAGGCACTTGGACCTGGGCACAGACAGTAACCAGAGCTGATTTACGTGGACAATGGTCTGCGTAGCAATACACTTGAAACGTTTCGAAGCGGGTATCGGCAGTGCCAACTCATTCGTTAAAGTCTCATGCAATTAGCTGTACACTGCCGAGCATATCACAGCATTGGACGATGGTGTTACTTGGTCAACTTGCCGACATGTGCAGGAGCGTTAAGCTGCAGGGGATAAATAATCAGACAAAGAAAGCAAGCTTACAACTAGTCAGGGGTAAAGTGATAATCTTTGGCTGAGTATTGGGCAATTGAGTCTCTGATCTTTTGAACTTGGACAATTGCATTCCAGTTGATCTGCAACAAACAAGCTTCATGCCTGTTGTACCTCTTTCGTTGACTTATGGCCTACCCTGAAGAGAGATGCGAGGC
The DNA here is from genome assembly GCA_025948275.1 of Fusarium avenaceum. Lineage (NCBI taxonomy): Eukaryota > Fungi > Ascomycota > Sordariomycetes > Hypocreales > Nectriaceae > Fusarium > Fusarium avenaceum. The sequence continues at coordinate 1,033,666 of CP109669.1, forward strand.
ATCGTCATTGCGGTGTTTTTTCCTGTGGCTCAAGCGCTTATCTCGCTTCACTCCCCTTTGCAATTCGACTTCTCCCTTGGCGTGGCTCTGGAAAAGAATGGGTCATCCAGTGCCAAAAAAAACCAAAAAAAACAGCCCGGTTGATCATTGATCCTTGTCAATCCAACTTGATTGATCCAAATGGACCCGTCATCATCGCCCACTTTCACTTTCTTCTCCACTTGGTCGAAGAGGGACCTTGGAGAAGCACTTTACCTGCAGCATTTGGTGATGTCTCAGGCCCTGTCAACGCAAACTCGCATCTCATCTCGTCTCATCCCCTTTTATCGCACTCTAATTCTCGCATCATCATGACACGACTCAGGAGAATGCTTCCTTTTCCCCTTTGAGATTGTAACTTTTCATCATGGCGGTAGACTTTAAAAGACGAGACCCAACAGCCTGGTTAAACACGAGGCCTGGACCTGGGCTGGAACTTGGGCGCCTCAGTGATATGTACTGTAATCCACTTCAGTAAAAGAGCCCGGTCTGACACCTGCCTGAGCACTGAAAAATTGGTTGTTCCGCTGCCAAAAGAAAAACGAACCGAGCCCCAGATAGGATAGGGCGCTGGAACGGCCCCTGCCTTGAATCGCAAGTGCACGGGCTTAGTAGTCAATTCGCATCTCGTTTTGGTAGAGCTCACGATAAGCTCTTCGCGATACTTCGCGTTCAAGTACCCATTAATCGACTACCACGGCAACAGCCAACATTGGCTATACCCAACAAGGATTAAGTCATCGACAAGCGCCTGCAATGTGATAGCGTGGCGTCAGCAGACGCTCCGTGGCGCAGGCGGGAACACTAAGAGTCTGGTTGGGCAGTTCAAGGCCTCGACCCCCCGTCGCGTTTCTTCTTCCCTGCGCGGCATCTGACGTCTGAGTGGCCAGTAATCAGGAGGTACGTGGCTCGCAGGTACTAACTACAGCTGCAGCTCCTAACTGCGCAGCGAGTCGGTACGACAGGCGAGTGAGGCGAGATGGAAGGGGGAGGGACAGATGGAAGGCACGAATCATGCACGGCCGTTCCTACTTGTACTGAACCATTTCCAGGAGAAAGAAGAAGAGAAAGGGAAAAAAAGAAAGAAGGAAAGAACGTTCCCAGATTTACTTGGATATTATTTTGTCGACATCATAACATCATCAAACGCCAAAACCAAACGTCAAACGACTCTGCAAGGACTCCACCTCCCAATTGCGATCCACGACCGATACGATACGACACGAACTCTTGGGCTTTGTCGCATTTGGACCCATCTCCATCTCACAAGCTTGCGGAGAACCAGGGACCGCGGCCGCCCGTGCTACCGTACAGTTCAGGTCAGGTCCAGGTTCCCAGGTTCAGTTCAGTTCAGTTACGATACCCAATAACCACGTATTCGTACAGACAGAAGGCCTCCTCTCTCTCAGTCACTTTCACTTCCTCTTCTCATTTACGCACTTCGTATCTGCTGCCAGAGCCTGGCTAAACAGTAGTCGAATTAAATCAGCCACAACATTTCTCAACCGTATCAATCATCAGCTACCTACCTGTACTCAAGTCGTGGAACGTGGCTCGCGCAATCTCAATCTCCAGCCGCAAGTCTCACTTGCTCGGATCTCTTATCCCCGTTTCCCTCCGCCCTCAACTCACGCCAGTACTCGTTTGGCACTTCGTTACTCGTCAGGGTCCGGAAGATCCGTCTTTCTACATTCCTACGACTTCTTCTGCTTATTTTCTCCGAGGGATTGACTTTTCCAAGTCTGACTGTTGACTTGTCGTCTCATCTCGACTCGTCACATCAGGTCAGGTCACGTCGCTGCGGCCCGAGAGCACAGGTCGTATTCAACTGACACAATCAACCCACGCGCTCGACTACAATGGATTCGTATGTTGCCATCTTTGCCGTGATGAATTTCTGGCTCACCTCCATCAACACCTCCACCTTCTCGTCGTCCCGTCACACCCTTTGTGCAGCCCAAACTCTATCCCCCAACATTTAGCCACCACCTCTTACCTACTTGAGCTTACGCGTTGTAGATTTATTCCAATGTCCGCCGCAGCTGCCGGTTGGGGTCAGCCTCTCGCAACAAAATCACCAGCGTCACGGCGATCATTAGGCCACTTTCGATCTCTTTCTTCAATCGCCTCAGCTCCCAGCTACCATCCTCGAACTCCTTCGCTCACTCCCGACCACACACCGACCAAATCGTCCTCCTCAATACATCTACCCATAAGGATACACGGTACACCAACCGATTTTGGAGATGAGATGAGCACCATTCCCGATCCTCGAAGTCGTGCCATGAGCCCGGCCGTCGACAGCGGAACCGCGACCCCTACTCATCACCCTGACCTTAACGATGAAGTCGCCACTCTTAGCAATAAGCTCATCAACGCAATCAACCATCAGACAACATTAGACGACTCTTTATCCGCCGCTCGCCACGAACTTGATGCTGCGCGCGACCGCATCCGCGTACTTGAAACTCAAAATGCCTCACAACGCGAAATGTTGACTGGTGATGTGTGGGTTCGGAAGCACACCGTTGAAGAAGAAAAGAAGGTTTGGCAGTCCAAAGTGGCCGCGGAACGCCAAAAGCGTGTCGATATGGAAATGGAAAAGAAGAAGATCGAACAAGAACTTGAAAATCTCACAGCCGCATTATTTGAGGAGGCGAACAAGATGGTGATTGCTGCCAAGGAGGAAGCCAAGGCCGACCACGAGGTTCTACAGCGCAAGAATGACCAACTCAAGTCTCAGCTCGCCGATACTGAGAGTATACTCAAATCGCAACAAGAGCAGCTGGTAGAGCTTAAGCACGTTATGGAGCATATGGCTTCTGAACAGAATGAGCACACTAACCCTACTGCACCCTCTTCTCCTGGCTTAACGAAACCCGACACCCGAGACGACCGCCTCTCCTCAACAGAAGAACCAGTTCCATCACTGTGGGGTACTGCTGTCGAGCCTGCCCACCCGACAAGCTTCTCCCACCTTATTCAACCCATCCTGCGGACAGACCTATCCTCATACGATGATTTTGTCAGTCTTACACGAGTTTCTCGAAATCGCCCTGGTAGCCGTGTATCCTCGGGCTCTGTCGGTGCTTTGAATGCGTTGACTGGTTTTGGGCTTGGTGGTTCGCTGTCAAGTGCTCACCCCTCGAACGCGTCAACTACCTCTCTTGGTATGCCTATTCCTGGGCCAGGAAGCGCACCTCAGTCCCCCAACACACCGGCCTCAACTGTCAGCGCTACGTCAAATGCTTCTGCCACCCCACTGCCAAGTTTAAGAGAGACAAAATTCTACAAACGAGTTCTGGCAGAGGATATCGAGCCAACCCTTCGCCTCGATATAGCACCGGGCTTATCATGGCTTGCTCGCCGATCCGTTATCGCCTCTATTGCCGACGGAACCTTGGTTGTCGAACCTGTACCCACGACGGGCACTCTAGTGGCATTGACAAAGCCACAGTTTTACCCATGTTCACTCTGTGGTGATGCACGCAAGGACCCTCAATATCTGCGAAACCATAGATTCCGAACGAGTGAGACAGATTCTGCTCAACGACACCCCCTGTGCAAGTATTGCCTGAACCGCATTCGTTCAACCTGCGACTTTTTGGGCTTCTTGCGCATGATCAAGGATGGCCACTGGAGGGCGGATAACGAAGACCACGAGAAGGCTGCTTGGGAGGAAAGTGTGAGACTCAGGGAGCAGATGTTTTGGTCTCGTATTGGAGGTGGTGTGATTCCAAGCATCCCAGCGCCCATTTCCGTTGATATAGAAAAGAGCCCGCGCAACAGCCACGATGGTAGTGCCACCTCAGATCATCTCGAAGTACCTGGCTTTCAAACACCACCCATGACAATGGAACGAACACGCAGCGATACGATGAGTAAGGATGGCCCAATCGAAGAGCCACACACACCTCCCATGCAGGTTGATGGAGCCTTGAGTGTGCGCAACTCGGTTCAATCTCTTGATGTAAAGAGTGTCTCTGGTTCGGAAGAAACGAAGCGACTATCTATCACGATCCCAGCCACAGATTAACACATGAACAACTGTCCTTTCAAAGCCCCTGGGTGACCACTGTGTCGACACTTTGGGCTTTGTGTATCATTATGTATACTATTTTGGGTTTAAGGATTGCATGCATTGATTTTGAATTGCGCCATTGTGGCGCTGCTGCTCTGGATCGTCAGAGTCAGTTATTACGAAGCTCAGGGGATGGTGGAACAACCCCTAATATTTCTTTTTAAACGAACATGGTACCAAATTTGGATGGAAGGGTGGAAATAAGCAATTGGTCGATCTTTTACGAATTGCTCAACGGGATTTCATTACTGGCGTTTGACGAAAACATGCGCATTATTCACTTGGGGCGGCGCAACGACATGGGGGGGCAATGGGCTTTTTTTCGGAATGATATATTTCTCCTTTGTTTTTTATCCAGAGCGTCACGATTGGGTTGCTGCGATGCTCAGCAAGAGCCCGCGAAATGCAGGCATGCATTGGCTTTTTCACACTTATTAGATCACTTACGGCCGTCAAGCATGCCCTCTGACGATGCCATTAGTTGTAGTAGTAATAGACATGATACCAGCTACAATTGAGACTTACGATCGACCCTCTTGTGAAACTTTACATCCGACAGCATATACGTTTATGCTGCGCTGAAGCCAGGACCTCTTGTGTGCAAGTACAAACTCCCATATCATGATGGCCATTTACTCATCCCCTCCAACCAAGCCTTTGTGGTTTGTATGAAGTCCTCAACGTGAGCGGGCTCCTTGGGCTGATGTTGTAGCTTTGTGATAAGGTAATGAGTCAATAGTTAATTCAGATCACGAAAATGGAAACTTTTCGAACTTGAACATGAAATTGTATTATATGAGAACTGTGTGCATCACTGCCAGTATCGTACCAATGCCACAGTATTACTCTCGACATATGCCAACAAATGAGAATGCGTCATAGCCTGACGTCCTGGTTCTGGTTCCGCGTAACCCTCATCTCCTCCGTCTTTTGATGGTGTTTTCTGGGTGTTTTCTTTTTCAGATTAGACATTGCTCTCTCCTTCCCAGCCTTCTAATACCAGACCACCAGTGTTTTCCCCATCCTCCATAAGTCGTAAGTAATAGAGTACATGATGTTACATGATTTGTGGTCAGGTTTGTGTGAAATTGTGTCCATTGTGTAGGAAGGGCTGTGGTAGGCCGGATGATACGGCTGATTGGGACGGATAATTTGAAGAACTCCTTACAGCTCCTCCTTGACAGTAGCATCTTGGAGGTTCTCGCTGGCAGGCTTGGCCATGGCTTCTTCGGCCTCCTTCTCGCCATCCTTGCTGGCAGCCACATCCTGAGGAGCGACGGCCTCTTCGTCCGCGGCCTTAACAGTCTCACTGTTGATACCTTCAACATCAGGATGGGGAGGAGCAACGCCAGCGCCCAAGTTCTGCTCCCAACCCTCAGCAGGCTCTTGGACGTCATTGCCCTGCTCGTCGACGACACGTGTTTTGGTCTCGTACTTGGTCTTGAACTCAACCTTGCCCTCCAAGGCCTTGACTTCCTCAGGGTCGAGGAGGTTACCGTCCTGGTCACGGTATTCAACCTTCTCCTCCTTGGCAATCACTCGGTGCTCAACTTGAGGTTGTTCTGGGGCCGGAGGAGCTCCTGAGATGATAGCTTCCTCCTGCTGCTGGGCTACAGGGGCCTCCTTCTTGGGCTCAACCTTTTGGGCTGCCGAGGTGGTAGGAACTACGGACGAGCTAATTGAAGGAACCTCGCTATATTTGTCATACTGCCAATTGTGTCAGTACAAGTATTTTCCATCGTGAAGGACCTGGTTGTAACTTACGCTATCGAAGAAAGTGTTGCAATCAAAGTCCCAAGTGCTGAAGAGCTTCACGCGCTTGCAGTCGGCCTTAGTCCAAGGGCTACCGTAAGCAAGAGGGGAGTAAAGTGTAAAGACAGCGGCCGAGAGGACGAGGAATGAAACAGTGGCAATTCGGTTGACGATGGCAGTCTCACGCGAGCCAACTCCTGGGACACGAGCAGTGGCATAGTCAAAGAGCTGGCAAAGGGCGACGATCGCAAAGTAGAGAGCGGGGAAGTAGTGATGAAGGAAAAGCTGACGTTGCATCAGGTAGAAGGGGAAATAGTGGAGGGCCCAGCCAAGAACTGAAGTACCAATCTCGTAGTCAAATCGCTTGAAAGTAGTGTTGGCATAATCGTTGCAGCTGCGCTGCCAGCGAAGAACGGCAATGGCTTTGAAGACAACCCAGATGACAATAGCAATGCTTGAAGACCACCAGATAATAGGATTTCCGAGCAGGTAAACTTGAGTGTGTTGGCGACCCCAGAAGTTGATGCCACGGCGAAGGATAGGCCAGGACTCAGGGCGAGAATCCCAGGCGTGAGAGTCGGTAAGGCCGGCATTTGTTCGCCACATGACCTTCTGAAGCTCCCAGAACTTGCCAAAGAACCCAGGGTTGCGGTAGTTGACCTTCTCGACATCGCCTTCCAGCTGGGGATGAGCATTGCCCTCAATGTACCACAAGCTGTTAGGCAGAGTACCGCCTCGGGCGCACGTTACTTCCTGCTGCTCCGAGGCCCAATCAGGAAGCTTGACCTTGTGGGAGAAAAGAACACAGCCAGTCATGACATGAACAAGACGGAACTTGGACTCAATGGTTCGGAGACGCTCCTTTGCGACAGCACCATGGGTCTTCTTCTTGACAATCTCGACACGGAATAAATCGTTGGCGTCACCCTCAAAGCCCTCGTAACCGTAGGCAGAGACTTCGTTTTGCCAGTCAGCCTCAGTGATAGGAGCACGAACATCGTGAGAATGAAGGCGGCGGTGGGTAGGGCTATGGTAAAGACGGAGAACGGCGCCATCCTTGATGTGCTGAGGCTCGGGAAGGGCATCCCACGCATGAGTACCGTTAATGGGCTGCCCATCGATTCCAAGAGGCTGAGTCTGGTTCTCGAGAAGCCAAACATTGTTGTCGTCCTTGTGGGGGTACAGGGTAATCTGTTGCTGCTTGCTGCCAGTAGGGTACATGAGAGGGTGAGAGTGAAGATAACCGCCCTGGGTGTTCACGTGGCGGATAGTAACACGGCTGCCCATCATGACATCGGCGGGGACATCCTTCATTCGCTTGTTGTTGAGAGTGGCTTGGAACTCGGAGCTCATGAAACCATCACCGTCACCGGGGTTCTGGAGGCAGACAAAGTGGATGGCGAACATAGCCATGTAGAAGGTGAGAGGAATGACAATAAGACAGAAGACTCGGGCCATGAAGTGCTTAGTGAAAAGTCGCTGGGCATACATTAGTTACGAAATTCACATTGACTGAAGTTGACAACTGCTTACCATAGATACGTTCTTGCTGTCACCGAGAAGAACCCAGAGCTGAAGAAGCGTAAGGGATCCAACCCAAGCAATTGTGAAGAGTCCAACCCACTTGATGCTCACGGTGATACCCAGACCAAGACCGGTGAGAACAAGCCAGAACCACCAACTCAGCTGAAAAGCCTTCGTAGGGCCAAGCTCGTGCTGGTTCGTGAAGCAAGAGAAGGCGAGGACAGTGAAAGCGGTCGCGGCGACAAGAGGCGAATCGAGGAGGATCAGACGGGCCTGGGTCAGGAGACCGTTCTCTGCACATAGTCAGTAATAAAGTTTTAACTGAAAAGTGGTGAGGATAACTAGGGTACGAACCAAAGATGATGAGACCAGCGCCCATGGTGGCAGTCATAGTGCGACAACCAACAGCCTTCAAGGTGAAGAACATGCAAGGAATCAGGAGAATACCGCAGATCGCAGGGAACATTCGCATTGCAACGTAGGGGACACCAGGCTCGATGTAGTCCTTGCCGATCTCCTTGAAATCGAAGCTTCCATCAAAACCAGCAAGCCATCCAGTAAGAGCGATAAGCATCTTGGCCAGAGGAGGGTGGACGTCCATAAAGAACTTGCCCTTGATGTACTTTGTAGCAAAACCACCGAAGCTATAGAGCGTGTATGTTAGCGCATTGGTGAGCCAAACAGGAATTAGAGCTATAGAAGAGCTCCAACTGGAGAGACGCACTGGACCTCATCGAAGACAACGCTCGTGGGCAGGTAGATCTTGTAGATACGGACAATGGTAGCAACAACCATGAGACCGAGGACTACCCAGTAGTCGGAGGCGGGTAGGAGGAAAACATCGTTGTCCTCAACGCCCTCAGACTTGTATGAGATAGACTTGTTGCCTTTGGCCTTGGACTTGGACTTGGTGGTAACAGCAGCGGGCTCCTGAGGGGGCAACCACAATGGGTTGCTGTTTCTCAATCACAGGCGTCGAAGCCTTGACTGGCGGTTGGGGACTTTTGCCCCTCGTACGAGCCATGGTGTGGTGGTCGAGTATCAAAATGGAGTTCGAGTCGATTCGATCGCAAGGTGACGCTGTGTCCTAGTCGTGGACACTCGAATTGTTCGATGTAACGAGAGTCGATGAAGAAGAGCTAGAATGGAAACCGGTGGAGAGAGTTTAGAGATACCTCATCGATGACCGGGGTTCAAACGGAGAAGGGATAGGAATAAGAATAGAAAGGAGAAGAGAAGGCAGCTCAAAACGTGAACCGCAGACCGCCGTGATGATACGAATATCAGCGGCAGTGAATAATGCGATAAGCCCGGGGAAAAGATGCTGGGCGATACGAGGTTTGCAAGAAGGAAGAAATAAAATAAAAAGGGAAGGGGGAGGAAAAAGAGGGATGAAGCTTCAGGGGATGGGCAACGTTTAGTTAGCACACCTAACGCTGCAGCTGGAACTGGAAGTGGTGATGGGGAATGGGCTGGATGGTTGCGGTACGAGTGGAAAGCAGGCGCGTGTCACCCTCGTTCAAAAAATTGTAGCTACAGTGGCCTCTTCGGTTGGTTCCTAAGGTGCTGAGCTGGGCTGTTCATCTCTAGACACTCGCGGGCTGTCAGCCCAGTGGAGGCTCTCCCTAACCTGACCCCTGCAGCGAATCAAACCCGGTCCCGGCCGCGAAGATCCCCTGATTGTCCCCGCAGCGCTAGTCCCAGAACAGAGCTTCAGCAGGTGCTATTGGACCTATCAATACTGGCCATTGGGGATAACTTTTGATAGTTGACTTTGTTTCAGCTCTCGCAAAACGCGTTTGATATCGACGATTGACTCTATATTTAGGGGACTTGTTTCGGTTGAATCACCGATATATATAGAGCACTTACATACATAGTATAAACACATATTACATTACCTAGTCACTAAAGAAATACATTGGGCTTTAACTACTAACTGTGGCTACTGCAGCCACATAGGGGGGCTTTCTCGGATGTGGCTCCAGCTCCAGTACCAAACAAGACTACTGGTAAACTAAACATTCAGGTACACAACTTAACCCCTTTTCTGTCCATGATCTCCAAATTACTTGAAACGTGTGTTCTAGACCAGATTTGACAGTCTAAGGCTGCACAACGTAACGTGTCTTGTAGTTAGTACTCTATCGGATACTGACATGTTGGCATCTAGACAGTATCTATCACTTCCGTTTGGAAGAACAATGGATATGCAATCTAAACCAACAGCAGCTACGGCATATCTTAATGCAGTCTTCTGATCGTCAAAAACCATAGTATTCAATCATGTTTCACCATAGGAATGACCAATTGACTCGATATCGGGTATCTAAACTCCACTATTCTCGTATATTCATAACACATCGACGTTTTTCTTTTCTTATCCAACAAACATCGACAACTACGTGTCACAATGAGACCCCCTTGAGTGCAGATACTCAGCCCATTGCCGAAAACCAGCGATCCAATGTGGAACGCCTTGTGGCTTTGCCAATTCAGTTAGTGAAGCCTTTCTGGGAGACTCTCGCGTTAACCAGTTGTGACCTTGAGCGTCCAAAACATCAGCCATAGACGCAGATATGATGGTCTGGACCTGTCCATCAACCAGAGAAAACTCTTGCAGTGCTTGCATCGCCTCGCTCCATCGTGACAATGCGACCTCGAAATCCGATCTGATATGTGACAGCTTCGCCAATATGACATGGACTCGCAGTCTCTCATATTTGAGTAGACTGGTTCGTATCTCAATGTCGGCACATATCTCTGCAGCCTCTTCGTAACGCTCCTGAGCAAAGAGAGCTTCGGCCAATGCCAGCTCCAGAAGTGACTTGCCAGGTAAGGGATCGGGTCTCTCAGTCCGTCGGATTATCTCTGCTCGAAGATACCCTTCACCAGTCGCAGTCTCGTCAAGTTCCCGCAAAGTGTCAGCGAGATCGCATGTCATGTCCCGGAGATCTTCATCAAAAACAATCTCATTCGGTTCCTGTGACGCTCCATGTGCCATTTTGAGGAGCCTCAACGCGTTACTGAAATTGCCTTGCAATCGCATGACTCTCCCTAGCAGAGAATGCTTGCGGAAGCTCAGTACCTTCTCCAAAGGCGAGGGATCATCACCAAGAGGATTCCAATCATCCAGTAGACTTTGCGCAGTGGAAAGATCTGCCACCTGAATGCAGTTCAAAGCACGCTGGATGATCGCAACACCCACTTCGCAACGTACCCGTTTATTTACCGCTGTAGCTGGGTCGTTGGATATGAAGTCTTGAAGGCTACTTGTTGCTTCATCCATATTCCCACTTAGGCGTCCTAGGACTGCCTTGGTCTGTCCAATGCAAAGGCGAAGGTGCGTGTCTTTCAAGCGCCCAGCGGCCAGTTCTGCTTGGCCAATGACAAAGTATTTCCAAGCCATGTCTGGGAATCGGAAAGCCTCGATGAGAGTAAGCATAAAGTCTGTTCTAGTGACAGTAGGTAACTCATCAAAACAGTCCTGGAACACCTCGGCAACGTGGTGCAGATGTGGTAGGAATGATTTGACCACTGGATCTCTTGTAACATGTCAGTGGTTCGAGCTCGACGGTCGCCATTTTGTAACTCACGGAAACTCTAAGTACTTCCAAGGTATCGATCTGTAAGCAACAATCAAGGCCTGCTGTCGCCAAAAGGGGAGGGCATCCGGGGCAAGGCTCCGATGAACTCGCGCTGACATATCTTCATTTAAGTGATACATCTCATCTGGGTATGTGAGAATGGCTGCAGATTGACATAATTCGACAAAGGCCTGTGTAAGTCTTTGGGCGTTTGATAAGAGGTCGACTAGTCCTGGAGCCAGGCCAACTTTGGTTGCATCGACAAGCTCAATCTCTCCCTCGACTGTCCAACGTTTCCTTGGTGTTGATCCGCGTGCGCAAAGATCGAGAGGAATCTTTTCGCAAGGGGAGAAGAACGACAGTAGGACTAGTAATACACTGGCATCTTCGGATCGAGTGGAGCTCTCATCATACAGAGAATGAGAGGCAGCCTCAAGGGCAGAGTCTCTCCATGCTGACAACTCCATTAACGGAGATTTATATGAAATCTATCGTTGTGATGAACCGATTGTCGACCACAGTCTCAATCGATAAGCTTCACGGTACAAGCCCACTCCAGTTCTGCGTTGCTTTGCCCACTGGGGATGGTGAATATTTGTACAAGACTCTGTCTTTCATGGGACTATTGATAAGCCTTCTTGAAGAGCTGCGATATTGTATAGGCCGGGACTCAAGATAGCGGTTTTGAATGCCGAATACCGATAGTGTGTTAAAGATACTATACCATCCTAGGTTGTAGGTCGGGGAAAACGGCGACTGCTCCGTGGTAGCTGATAAACGTCATTTATTAGGGTATCGTGGATTTTGGAAGCGGATTACTGCGGGGTATTCAGATGCTAACCGATAAGTTGCCTGTAAATTACTACAGAGTAGTGTATCGATCTTTAGTCGCACGACAAGCCTACGATGAATCACTAACTGCTGGGGTATTGATAGATATGATCTGAGCTGATCACTAAGAATCAGTTGTACATGAGGTTGACTAAAGGCCACTTACCAAGTTAGTTCATTTGTTGAAGAAGTTTAATAAAGTACCTAGGTACCAATGTGGCAGGTTTTACAGAAGACCTGCTGTCCAAAGACAAGGATATGTTCAAGACATCCGTTAAGGTGCGGGAGATGCGAAGAGATACAGCCAATTATCGTCATGAAGTGGTGAACCAATTGGAGGCGCTGTGTTGATAACGAACGAAGTCAAAAGTCAAAAATCACGAATGGTAATGTAAAGAAGGCACCTAAGAAGTCACCTTCCTATGCTGTGTTGATCTCTACTTAGTTAGACAAGAAAACATTCTCGATTACTCGTAAAGCTGGAACTACCTATGATTGATTGTCTTCATGTCTTCGATGTGTGATACCATAACATAGCAGGCCTGGTGAATTATGAAAGCTTGTAATTCTGTAGTTCCTTTTGAGAACAAGGGTGGACTGAAATAGCCCCCAAGAAGAAATTGATGTACAGACTACAATCTCAAATTATCAAGAACATATCATTCCGGGAATAATTGCAGGACGAACGAATTTCGTTGTCGTCAAACTTGAGCTGGTCGCGGGTAGGTCGCCAATGACAGCGGAACAATTATTACCCGACACAAGCTTCGCGTCGCCAGAGCACCTCGAAATTTCCCAAGTCGCCATCAGACTAGCAGTTCCATCAGCCTTTTCCTCAGCGCGTTCTCGTTCTCTTCACAATGGCCGCCGTAACAACCAACGGCGATGCCGCCGCAGCAACCGTTCTCGACGATATCAAACCTCCCGCTGGAGTTGTCCTTCCTCCCCGTGAGATTCGAAATGTCCTAGAAAAGACAGCCGGTTACGTAGCGCGCAATGGCGCCGTTTTCGAGGATCGCATCCGCGAAAAGGAGCGCTCCAACCCGAAATTCAGCTTTCTTAACCCTGCCGATGCCTACCACCCTTTCTATCAATGGCGACTCGATGAGGTTAAGAGTGGGCGTGGTACAGCTATTGCTGCTGGTCGCGCGGGTGAGCCTGTAGCTGAGGCTCCTAAACCCGTGGGACCCCCGAGGCCTGCCGATTTCCAATTCTCTGCGCGAACGCCTCGTATCAACCGAAAGGATCTGGATGTAATTCAAATCTCGGCTCTCTTTGTAGCGAAGAATGGCCGTCAATTTATGACACAATTGGCTCAGCGCGAAGCTGGCAACCCGCAGTTTGGGTTCCTCATCCCCAACCACACCCTCCACAACTTTTTCCAGCACATTGTCGACCAATATACAACATTAATACGCGCGAGTGGCCTGAGCGGAGAAGGTGGCAAGCTTCAGGAGGAGCGGGTCAAGGCCCTCGAAGCCAACATTAACGACAAGTTCCTCGTCCTGAACCGCGCCAAGCAACGAGCCGAATATGCCAAACATGTCGAGTCTGAACGCCAAAAGAGAGAGGAGGAAGAGGTCAAGGAGAAGGAAGAGTTTGCGCAGATCGACTGGAGTGACTTCGTCGTTGTTGAAACCATCACCTTCAACGAGGCCGACGAGCAAGCGAACCTTCCACCCCCGACCAACTTGTCCGAACTTCAGTATGCATCCCTCGAAGACCGTAATAATGCATCCATCAGCGCCAGTCTTAGAATTGAGGAGGCCATGCCAGACGAAGATACCAGCTACAACGCATATCCCAACCAGGCTATCCCTTACCCCATGGCTCCCCAACAACCGGCCTACCAGCCTGTCCAGATGCCTCCTCCATTACAGCCATACTCCCCTGGCCCACAACAACCACAGCGGTCAGCTCAGGAGGAGGAAGAGGAGCGTCGTATCCAGGAACGCGCAGAGCAACAGGCACGCAAGCAGCAGGCTGCCGCCGAAGCTCGTGGTGGTGCTCCTCCTATGAAAATCAAGGAGAATTACGTACCCCGTGCAGCTCAAAAAGCTGCCAATAGACAAGGTGCTCAGATGGCGCTGTGTCCCAACTGTAAACAGGAGATTCCTATGAATGAGCTGGAAGCTCATATGCGAAGTATGTTGCAAATTATTCCGTTCTGACACTCAATATGCTAACTGTTGTTTAGTTGAATTGCTCGACCCTCGTTGGAAAGAACAGAAGGCCAAGGCAGACTCGCGATATGCCTCTTCAAACATGTCTCACGTCGATGTTGCCAACAACCTCAAGCGTCTTGCCAGCCAACGTAGCGACGTCTTCGACCCAGTTACCGGACAGGCTCTTTCTGAAGATGAACTGGCGCGCAGAAAGAAGGCCGCCATCCACAGTTACGACGGCGCAATGGACGCTAAGAGCCAAGCCCAGCTTGGCCATATGCAAAATGTTAATGTCGAGGAACAGATCCGTGCCATCCATCAAAAGTTTGCCGACAAGAAGTGAGGCACTGGGCTGATTGTGCCCGCGTGGAGATGACGAAGAAAAGAACCCAGCTACCCCTGACCCAAGCAATTGTCAGGTAGGGACTGTGCTATTCTTGTGTATAAGGACCATGTATACCGCTACATGTCGCGATAGGCGTTGTAGGACCAGGCCCAAGGTGAGGCATATCTGGCGTAAGGCGTTTTGATGATTATATGGGCTTATACTTGTTTGATCCAGCTCAGCGTCTGTACCAGAGTTTTGGGGGTATCGACTCGGGAGTGTCATGGCGTGGTAGGCTGGCCAAGAGTTGGCCGAAAGGCTCATTGGCTCGAGATGAGCAGAAATGCGCTTCTCATTCATACGCCACGTACATTTGTCACTTTTCGAGGCGAAGATACGGTTAATATGGCTTACAAACAGACGCCTCCGGTTTGAAATAACGATGCTGGGCAATGCAGCTTGTATCGACTCATAATTCTGCCTTGGACGCTATCGCCGACTTGCTCGAACGCCCTACATCGGGCTGATGGAATATTGAAAAGCCCATTATTGAATACAAACGAATATCATCCATTTTTATGTAATTGCTCGCAGATATGATCTCGAATACTTTGATCTCTGCAATGTTAGAAATTGCTAATGTGATTATGTTACGGCTGAATGCTTGAGAGTTCCTTCTGGGTACTTCCGCAATACAGCTTTTCATGTCGTAATTCTTGGTTACACAATTAACTGTTCACAAAACGGATCCCGATTGACCCGAAACAGGCTTAACCCCCGTCATTTGTTAACGACTGTAACACTGGGCAGCCAAGGAAAAAGATACTTACGTCTATCCGTGGCCCAGGCCAATTCATCAAGTACCCCGCCCTCCCTCTCCTCTCCCCCACCACTTCCTCTCACTCCAGCCGAACCTGGAAACCTCATGCGACACACGCCTTAACAATCATATTCTACCTCACCTTCTCCTCCTCCTCCATTTTCAACCTCCACTCTCCAAAACATCACCACCCGCCTCTTGTTGCGCCTCCACCGATCGGCGTATTCTACGCACTCAATCCTCCGTTATCTCCAACAGCCACCAGTTTAAAGCTATCTCGATAATACCGCCAACATGGCGTCCGACCAGGACAACTCGGGCCTCGATGCGCCTGGCTCACAATTCCACCGACCCATTCTGCAATCCATGCCCGATACGCGCCAGCAGAGCTTTGACGAGATCTACGGTCCTCCGGAGAACTTCTTAGAGATTGAGGTGAGTCTTTCTTTCCTCTTTCTTGCGTCCCATGCATGATCCCGACATCACCAGATACGTGAAAACAGAGAGATAAAGACTGCAGAAAGTGCTTACAAAAAGCGCCATATATAGGTCCGCAACCCAAGAACGCATGGCATGGGCCGTCACATGTACACCGACTACGAGATCCTCTGTCGCACAAACATCCCCGCCTTCAAGCTGCGCCAGAGCAGTGTCCGCCGCCGTTACTCTGACTTTGAGTACTTCCGCGACATCCTCGAGCGCGAGAGTGCCCGCGTCACCATCCCACCCCTGCCCGGCAAGGTCTTCACCAACCGTTTCAGCGACGACGTCATCGAGGGCCGTCGCGCCGGGCTAGAGAAGTTCCTCAAGATCGTCGTCGGCCATCCTCTGCTGCAGACGGGGAGTAAGGTCCTGGCTGCCTTTGTCCAGGGTGAGTTTGTCGCCAGATCCATCCTCGCTCTTATGATGTCTCGATTGACACCCTCGCAGACCCCAACTGGGATCGCAACGCCTGGTGACGCCTCCGTCTAATCTGGCCCTTCAAAACCATGTCATCTTCTCGCTCACGCTCACGCTCGCCATCTCCATCTTCACTTCCGCGCCAACCTCGAAAGCTCCGCAAGCGAAACCCGGCTCTCAACCACCGAGACGCCCTTCTCGACAACATGCCTTCCCCGTGACTACAGCAGCAAGCCAAGGAAATAAACAAGATGAGAAGTTGGAATGGTGCTCCTCTTCACGTACATATTATTCGCTCTTCGTTTCATGCGGGAAAAAGCAAACTCTGGTCCAGTCATTATGTTTCATTCCGTTTCAAAAACCTTTTCAACTTGTATTCCATGTTCTGAAGCTCCGGGACTTACTTGTACGGCGAAACGTTCTTATTACACTCATGAGAGGCGTCGATGGACAGATGGATAGTCTTGTATTCTTACCTTCCTCAGAATAACAAGAGTAATTCGCCTTGCCAAGATCCCAACACAGGATAGGGTGATACTTCAGTTTTTAACGTGAAAAATAGGTATATGATATGTCATTCAATAGTCATTGAGCTTTTCATTAACTCTGATGGGAGGTGGAGATCTCTCTATCCAGAATGCGCGCAAGCTGGTAATGATACCGATACAATGTGATATCCTAAAGATGCACATGTATCTCTTGTTATACATAATTTCGTACATAATCTTTGCGTGGAAGTGAGCATGAGTGTAGGTGTTTTAGCAGTCCCCTCTACTGATTCGTCCGCTCGCCAAACGCCAAAAACAAAGTTTCTTTATCACACCGTCGCCCCTTTTGTTGGTTCATCGTAATTTCCTCATGCCCTTACTCCTGTAAAAGATCCCGGGTGTTGTACATTGATACAATGGCGAGTGGTGTTCTGTCCAGCTCAAGAGCTTCATGGTAGCTCGCGTTATATGGTGTTACAAGTTGTTGATTGACAGGCGGAAGCAGGTCCAAATTTGTCCCTGTTATCCTGTTATACTGTCTCTCAGTTCAGCACGCTGCTCTATAGCCAAAAGCTCTACGCAGGTGTATGAAAGAGTCGAAGGATGCCTTCGTACATGGCGAACATAATGGCGGCGCTGGGTACTGTTCGCATCAGATGAGGGGTCAGACCGCCGTATAGACCCACGACGCCCTCCTCAAGCCAGACAAGCTTGAAGCATTGAACCAGGCCGGTATACTTGGGCAAGCCATTTTGCATAGGTGCCTGTCGTAGTCGTGTTCGAGCAACCTACCATATTGTCAGCATAATAGAACAACCTCATGCCTCATATCAATGACGTACCTCGTGAGGATAAGCGATAACGGCAGCAACTAGCTTGGCACTTCCCGCAGAAAAGCCCTTTCCAGTCCAGTCAACCGTGTTGTCCCACCAAGTCTTCTCACGGCCGCTTCGGATGAGCTCGTTCTCTCTTCGGGCCAGAGATACCTTCATCTGCTCGTAAAGCATCCATTGCATCGTTGACTCCACCACGCCGAGGTAACTAGCGCTCATGCCGCGGTAAAGACTTCGGATGCCCTCATCCCGAATAATTTGACGTATGCAGTCATAGCTGTTGCGGTACTTGCGTAACTGAGCACCGCCAGCTGCCACATTTTTATCGAGTTGTAGACGAGTCTTGATCATCCAGATTGGGTTCGTGGCTGTTGATGTAATAACACCAGCTGCCACGCCTGCCGACAAGTGAACCCAGGGGGCCTCTACGCCATTGTTGAGATGTTCAGAGACCAAACGCTTTCCATTGCCGTAAACGTAGAAGTTGATGGAACGAGCCGGTACAACTCCAACCGTGGTTGGGCCAAGACCTTTGAAGAGTGCGCGCCAGCCTTCGTTCTTGTATACTGAGCCAAGAATCTGGAGGGTGTCGTTAAGATGATATAGCGCGGCTCGGGCAGGATTAAGTCGGCCAAGGGCTTGAACCTGGGCTTCACGTTGAGCTCTGATTTGGGCCTGGTAGAAATCGGATTGTAATCGGGTCTTGAGCACATCGAGGGGAGCAGTCATTGTTGCAGCGGTCATTCCTCCAATACTAGGATCACATTAGGTCAGTCTTGTTGCTCCTCACAAACTGCTGCTGTAACAACTTGTCGCAAGTCAAGCTGGTAGTGGAATGGAAGTTTACCTACCCGCCAGCGACCATGTGCACCCATGATTTAGCAAAAGGCAACGCCTTGACATTTCCCTGAATAGGAGTGTCATCGGGAAGGACGTCGCCGGTTTCTCGTGACTGGATAAGTGCCGAATGGTCGATAGGTACATGCGTATGATGGAATGGCTTCTCATCGCGGCTAGTCATGATGGGCGTTGTTGATTGTTGATGCGACATTATGAGAAAGAAGTAGAGTCAAGTGATTCAACAGGAAGATCTTGGTCTTCTTCGATATTGATTGTACTGTTGCCGTCACTCGTTCTTCGATGTGATCCGTCGTCTAAATTCGAGTTTGCGCGGGAGTGTCGGAGAGGCAGCAAGCTCCGATGCAGCTTGTCAGTACCCTACAATTAACAGAGCATGTGATGTAAATGTCGATCGAGCGTTGTCGAGGATCCAGTCGCCAGAGGATGTTGAGAAAGAGGAATGGCCTCTGTAAATTGGTGATCGAAAAAAAAGATGGAGAATCTTTTCATGAATCAGCGAAGCGGTAGCTAAGTCACCTCTAATCGCCTCCGACTAACAAGCACTGCCAGCGACCATCAAAACTTTTTTCTATGACTACCACTGGACGCGCTTCGACTGATAAAGTGGCGCTTTGGCGGGTCTTCGAGATACGTATCTTTTGACCTCCGAAGCCTTAAATGTGGGACTAAAGATGTAAGCACCTCTAGTCTGTATCCGTAGATGCAGTGCTTCAGTGATTACAGACACAATAATCAACGCTGACGGATATATAACATCTTCTACTTAGAACTAATATCGCTAAGCGTAAATATGAATGACAACGTTAAACATGGCTTTATATTCATGGCGTCATCGCACATTGACCAGTTTCCTTCTCTTGTATTCCCAGCTCTTTGTGAAGACCCTGACAGGCTTGTTCATTCATACGTAGAACGCCAACGGAGCTATTCTGACTAAATAGTATCAGCTGGGTGAAGGATTCAACGAACCGTCACCACTTCTGTACGTACTGTTCGAAGCTATTGCGAGCGAACTTGTTAGACCTGCAGCATTTGCTGCAGGTTGTAAGGCTTCGACCGAATGGTTGCTGTGATCCGATCTGGCCGATTGTCCTAATCCGAACGGGAGGCGGTGCCGCTCAGCGCTCAGGTCGAAGCGATGCATCGATGCAGTTGATGGTTCCATCGTGTTAGGGAGGTGCCCGTTATCTCGGCTGGGTGGTCTTGATCCTTCGTCTGTCCCATATGTCCCTGGTGTCCTTTCTCCAGACGTTCTGCCGGTGTCTTGCTGATCTCCATGCCGACTTGATCGTCCATCTTTCGGATCCAATGTTTCAGTGCCCGGTCCACTGTCTGATTGCCCATCAATGTCCATCTCATCCCTGAGGCCCATTTCTCGTTTTAGCTGTCGAATTTCGTCATCTGTTACTGTTTTCCAGCTGCATTTGGCATGCTTCTTTGTACATCCTGAGCAAGCCGTCAAGTGTTTGACGCATTCTACTCGGAGTCTTCGACAACGATCACAAGGCGGATGTATCACATCTCCTTTGCCCAGTTGATCGGTTTTCTGTGCGATAAGTGGTCGAAAAGCTGCCTCACGGCTGTCAATGACAGGCTGCACTGTACTTTCTGCTATGTGCCCACCATATCGTGACCCATGCGTTTGAGAGTGAGCTGTGCTGTGAGACGGCGATGGTTGACTTAGTGTAGTTAGAGGAATCCCTGTAACTGATGTCGATCGCGAGGGTGGAGGTGAAGCTGTAGCTGTAAGAAACTGCTGCAATAAATCTGCATGCAGATCGTATCCAGCACCAAAGTTGGCTGCTCGTTGAGAACTAGTACTGCTGGTGCTGTTGGCGGGCTGATATCGAGACGGGGATGTCTCCTGAGAGCTACGGCGTCGACGAATGTCTTGCTTCCGCTGTCCAAGTCGATGGTTGAGTATGCGAGCTCTCGCCGCTACTTCATCAGCCTTCTTGTAAAGAATGGATGTTCTTTGTTCGAGAATATCCAAAGTTGCCAGCTCTGCTGTCTCGTCTTCTTCAACAGGGTGGTCCAGGGGAAACCTGTCCAGAGCCCCAGACCACACTAAACGCCAATCATCTTCCAGAATTTCGACCTGCGAGCCCTTGAGCACAAACTGGCAGCATCGGGAGCCGTCTGATTTCTGAACAAGGGTGAAGTCCTTGGGATTCGATCTGGCAAAACTGACTACATCAAGCCAGCTAATGGGGTTGGAGAATGGTTGAAGTGATGTCGTCTTGATTGGCCCATCAAAAAACTTCTCAATACCTCTTAAGAGCCGCGGACCTGTCAGCTTGGCCCCCAGGCTTGCTGCAAGGCTCTCATGTCTATCCAAAACGCCTGATGCATGTTAGCCAGAGCGCTAATACTACTGATTGATGCAGGCATCTAAGCATCCTTACTCTCATATTCGCCAATCAAGCCAATGATATCAGCAAATGTGTCGGCGTCACCTTGTACAAGGCTCAGATGTGAGGCATTTGATCTCGAGAGATAATGGATATAACCTGGAGCGCCTTGAGTGTCGGGTTAGCATATCCTCCAAGTGAACAAGCCGCGCCAGCGCACCAAGACGAAGAAGTCGGATACAAAAGCAACAAGCATGTGCGTCCCTGGAGGAGTCGAGCTAAGCGCTGTGTCCGGCGAGGGGGCCATATCAGAAGAAAGCGGCTGATTTGGATAACCCTTCCTGCGTGCCATAGCCATAAGGCGACAACGTGCACTGAGGCATGAATGTAGGACACAAAGACCACTGTACAAGCAATGACGACTAAGACAAGACAGATGGCCTTGCGCGGATGCTACAAGCAAAGCGCCTCAGGAGTCGAGGCGACACAACATGGTGCAGCGCTGGATGGCTGGTGTCATACTGGACATACCTTGCTTGAGAGGTGTAGGTGCATGAGCACGCCCTTGGCCACCGGCATCATCGACATCACGCTTTCGTTTTGCGGGTTCCGAGTCGGAAGTATGGCCCATGGTGGGTGGTTTGTGTGTTAGACGCGATATGTCGGTCTAAGGAGAAGCAAATCGGTCACCAAATGTGTTACTGTAATAGAATGAGGCGCTTGTGTTTGTCCAATAACCGTCCTAACCGAGATTGAACCCTTGACTGCCCTTCCAAGACACAGAAATCCGCCTGGATAATGCAGAGGATAGAAACAAAATGTGAGTGTATTCAGGGCACGTGTGGGAATTTGAGAGGAACGAGGAAAGGAGAATCAGGTGAGTCGCAACGTCGCGAAGGGATTGCAACGGGGATAAAGGCGGCAGGCAGGCAGGCAGGTAGGTAGGTAAAGTGAGAGGGGAGAGAAGAGAGAAGGGGACAGAAATAGCGGTTATTGAATATTCATGGCGACAGAGTGAAGCTGGATTGAGTTGAGAATGGGTTGAGAGGACGATACTGTCGATTTAAGGTATCAGGGGAGAGGGAGGATGTGTCTGCCAGATGCAGGTAAATGGCCGCCAAGAGGAGGACAATTGTTGATGCTCCGTCAAGGGATAGCTCAATTTGGTTCGAAGCAGAAAATCCCTCGCACGAAATGGCGCAGCGAGCTACAGGCGGTATAATTGGAGACTTTAAGTTAAGTTAGGTGGGCGAAGACGAGCTGTTAATTAATAGAAGGAAAAAGGAAATTGGAGAGAGAGGGTCAAATATGGGTGGCATTTGAAGACCAGAACGAGATGGCGGGAAAAAGAGTCTCAAGCAAGAAATAAAGTGCCGGGACGATGTGGGGGAGGAGCAGGAGGCCAGGTCAGGTCTGGTCAAGGGAAGAGGAAAGAGCCCGTGGTGCTGTGCGTGCAAGGGTAAACAAGGTGAGGTCAAGTGAAGAAAGAGCGCCAGTAGCCAAAATCTCCGAATGGCAACCACCTAAAATGGGATGACATGTGCCAATGTGAGTTTGAGAGGCGTGCAGAGAACTTCAAAGAGAGACTGAATAGGTACCTAAACAGTGAGACACGCCAAGAGGAGACAAGAAGAAGTCTCGACTAAATAATACAGAGAGCAGTAGGAGCAGGACCAAGTAGCACCAAGTTCATATTGATACCTCCAGTTGATACGGATACTGGCCGTAAGTACTGGATATTAGCAGCAGACCAACGGGCTGATCAATGCTAGTGCATGTCTTGATTTCCTCCTTTGGGCAGCCGATAATTGACAATCAAGAGGCCTCCTCGAACAAAGGGAGCAAGGCAGGTACTTGCAGCTTAAAAAACAACTCATATGCTCACTGTTTGTAACATGATGTGCAGGATGTATCATACACATTAGTGTTCCAAACGCTCTGATGCAGGCCCTTGCGCGGGATCTTTGTATGAGTGAGGCTGTGCTGCATTTCTGTAAGCTACTTTAGCTTCCACGGATGGAGGGAGGGATGATATGGCGGTAACAACACAAGCTCTAAGCTGCATGGACTCGGTTTCACATAATATGAGGGAATATCATTGGCTTTCTAGTGATCTCGCGGTCAGTCAAGTAAACGGGATTGGATGCACACTCGTCGATCTGCGTCTAAAGCCGCTGGAACGCTGGCTCCCGAGGCACGCGAGCGATATTTCCTAGACCTGTAACTGTATTGTCCATCATCGACTCGCTATGACACTCGGTACCGCGGCACAGGAGATCGGTGAGTGAGTATCACTAATTGACTAAGACCCAGTTGCTATGACATTCAAGTTTGGCAAGCGCATTATACCTAGAGATACAACTTGTTTTTAGAGCGGTTATGAGGTACAAATCGTATCACGTTCTCATGGACATGTAGCTATATCCAACCTTGTCACTCATTGGTCGAATCGTAACAATTGACAGTCAAGCTCTGTATCCGTAGCACCAAGCTCTCTCATTCTGACAATCCACTCTCACACCAGTCTCACACATACCTCCCCACGGTCGAGCCCATATTCACACACTACTTCATCTATATCAGTACTAGCTTTGTTCACCCCACCAAAGCAATCACAAGTTCCAACCTCGACTCGAACCCAAACCCCAAGCTCATCACCAATATCCCACCCTATCCTCCCAACTCAGCCACCCACCCGAAGATAAACCGCCATGTCCGATAGACCCTCACACCGAGGAGGCCGCGGCCAAGGATCGCATCCCCGCGGTGGACGTGGAGGCGGCCGTGGAGGAGGCGCAGGAGGCGCGCAGCAGGAACGCGAGAGGCCCAAGAAGGAGAATATCCTCGACCTGGGCAAGTATATGGACAAGCAGATTACCGTCAAGTTCAACGGCGGTCGCGAGGGTATGTTTGGACGAGCCATGCATGGGGTAGGATGCCCTGCTAACTTGCGACGCAGTTAAGGGAACGTTGAAGGGCTACGATGCTCTTATGAACTTGGTTCTCGATGATGTACACGAGGTTGTTCGAGGTATGACGTGTGGCTAGCTATACATAGTCTCCCTCCATCAGCACCTGCTTTTGCATTGTCGACATGTCCGCAACTAACAATCATCTTCACAGACGACGAAGGCAATGAGTCGACCCGATCCCTCGGCCTCGTAGTTGTTCGAGGCACCCTCCTCGTCCTTGTTAGCCCTGTGGACGGCAGCGAAGAGATCGCCAATCCTTTCGTGCAAGCCGAGGATGACTGAAGAGACGAACACTGTCAAGCTGGAAATGATTATCATGATGATGGCGAAGAAGAAAGGCGCCTAACCTGGAGTCGGCCGCGACATATATGACCGTGTGAAGGCTGGATGACCCGAAGAAATTCGAGCGACACCTAGACCGCCATCTACTAGCATGCCATTTCGGACTATGAAAGGGTCACTAAGAACCACCTTGTACAAATACACTGGCTTCCATCGTGGAATCATCACGTCAAAAGCCGCACCATGAGGTCTTGCTTCGAATCAAGGCAATATATCATGTTAACAAAAGCAAATGAACTACTTTACTTGTCTCTCGCTATGTCTCATCTCGCTCAGCCTCCATTTCAACATAAACTTTGGACATATACGAAGTCTCTCACTCTAGCATCATCAATCATGGCTGACCGATTCTCATCCTGTATGCCCCCTTCGCCATTCCAAGATACCCAAAACCCGACATCATGTATGGTCTCAAGCTCTGTGGCATTATCGCCAGAAAAGTTGTGTTGATCCAAAACCCTCCGGAATGTTCGTGACGTTGACTCACTTTTCGTCGCGTAAAGGAAATCGCTCGGTCAAGCATTTGGTGAACTCCTCTGGCTCTTTCTTGGTTTCTCCATTCTTCCACTTCTTGGAAACCTCGGGGGATTCATTCCCGGATTCTTGCAAGTCGTTTGGGGATTTTCCCTAAAAGCTTCGGCTTGACTTGCTGCCCTTCACCAGATCGCCAAATGCAGTAGCCAACATCTTTTTCAGTTCTTTGTAACTGACAAGGAAACTGGTCTGATCGTCTCGACTCGTAAGGCAGACCCTCTCTTCTGATCCAACATCTAACTTGTTCATGCATCTGAGCATGTGTCCCATATCCAGGACTGGTTTGCCAGCGCCATCCACTTGATGGAAAGCATAGTCCCGGAATAGCTTGAGCATATAACGGTCGCCGGTTTCGCACCACCTTCTATCACCATCAAATTCAGGTCGTTCATTGATAGTTGCGAGTTTCATCATTAATCTCGCGGCCCTGCCGTTCTCAACCTCCCGCATCATATCAGTATTGACCTTGTCCAAAGCCTGTAGATTCTGGTCCAGTGTTGCTGTGATGCGCCCAGCTATTCCGCGTACAAATTCGTCAATGCCTTTCTGCGC
Source organism: Fusarium avenaceum (assembly GCA_025948275.1). Taxonomy (NCBI): domain Eukaryota; kingdom Fungi; phylum Ascomycota; class Sordariomycetes; order Hypocreales; family Nectriaceae; genus Fusarium; species Fusarium avenaceum. Next base: position 1,058,623 of record CP109669.1, read on the forward strand.
CGGTGGTGGCTGAGGTGTGAGAAGCCATAGAATAGTGTCTCTCAACTCGACAGAATACACCCGGGACATTTGTTCCATGGACATCTGAACGTTAGTGAGATGAATTGGCAAAGTGTTGGTTGTCAAGGATAGCAGCAAGCGACCAAATTGGACAAAATCTTCTTGCTGAAGTTCCGAGATGGATCGATGGGCATCATACTGGACGACGTCCAATATAGAGCATGCAGTAAGACGGATCCGATTTTTATGAGTCAATATGATCTTGCTGGGATCGATGCATCGCGCTGCTAAGTTGGCTGAATGAATGGCTTGGAGTGCGTTGGCGATCTGGGAGATGTAACCCCAAAGGTTGTTCTCAGGAACAGGGGCTTTGGCCTGGAAGCGACTACCCTGTGTAGTGCTCGGCGTTAAATGAGCCTCAACAAGTGTCTTGGAGAGAGGATAGTAGTCTTGTACAAAGATGAGTGAGCTATCTCCGAAGGCGCGGGTTGTAAATGCATCAAGGATCGTAACCACGTTGCCGTTGTTGATGCGTCGCCAGTCCTTCACAAGTCTGATAGCGAGCTCGTTTGTGAGTCTATAACCTTCTAACCGTCTTAGGCAATAAAGATTGCCCGTCTTGGTTGCCGTAGCCTTGTAAACCCAACTCGGGTACCCGAAGATATTAGCGTTCTTCCGATGGGTTGTGTCTAGCGGAACCAAATTGTGATAATTGTCAAGTTGCGGTAGCTGTGAGTTAGGAAGGACTTGACCGGCCGCTTCGAGCTTCTTGGCAATCTCTTCACGTTCCTTTTCGGGGAGGAAGAAGTCATGTGGCAAACGATGATACGGCATCAAGTCCTCCCTATGAGGCGCCACTGGGAAATAGAGATGATGTTGTAGTGGCTGAACAGGGGTGGCATAATTTTGCGCTGGGAAGTATCCTGCCCCGTGGCCGCCGAGAGCCCCGGGGTCTTCAGCATAAGGGTTATAATGGGGAGTTGTAAGACCTTGGTTCACTGCTGGTATAGTGAATGGTTCATAAGACATTCCACTGTCTTGAGCAGAGCCATTCGCGGGAGTCTATTTGATCAGCAAAATCCTCAGTGTTGGAAGAAGCTCGTTAAGCTTACACTGGTGTTTATGTCAAAGTTGGGAGTGAATTCGCGAATGGTCGCAGGATTGAAGAGACTGCCATCGCCATCTTGGGTTCCAACAGGGGTGGCCGCTTCACAAGAATATTGTCAGCCAAGCATCACCAGGACACGGAAGGGTTCGTACATCCTAAGCCACGTGGAGTGAAAGAGGGAGCGCTTGCGGCTTGCGATGAAAAGGTAGGTTTCTTGCTACCAATACCTGCGGGTGTGAATGATGGTGAATCGACGTTAAGCGCTTTCTTAGATCTAGATGTGGCATCGTCAGCCATCTTGCGCAGCGAGTGTTGGATCTATGAAGCTGGACCGAAGTATAATGAAAGAAACTGGATGAAAGAAAGAATATGGACAGAATAGTCATGAAGAGTTATCGTAGACTGCTCTGGAAGAGCTGGTGTTCCGAGGAGCTCAGCACATTCTCATGGCAGATCAAGTCATCAGTGGTGAGGGAAGTATCAGCCGATGAATGTGGAAAGATCAGGCGACATAGGTCCTTCCCACTGCAACTAGGAAGCCTCTACAGACATCAGGAGTTGCGGCAATGCGATCGACACTCTTTGAATCTCTCACCAATAAGACCACCACTTCATCAAGAATAACCATGGCTAGGGGTACCCAGAACGGGTAGAGGCGTCTCTGGTTCAAAGCGTGTAACCTTCACGAGGCAAGCGAAGCCGGACTGGATTTGATACAGCGAGCTTTCGCATAGTAAAAAGACCCCAAAACAACAACGACCAAAAACAAGATTGACCTACAAGTCTGAATTGGAGTTATTTTTGTTTTGATCGTGGCTGAAAGCACAGCCTTGATCTTCGTATCGACAATGGCCATAAATAAGGACGTTTCGGCATAAGGTATCTTTATTCTCTGGGAGAGCCCAGGTCAGCGTTTGGACTTGATGGTGGGGTTTGTGTCCGTGTCGGTATCGGAAGGGCAAACGAACCGCGTCCCTTGGGCCTTGGAGACCCGACTTGGCGTCGTAGATCGGCCGGTTGATATCGCGATGTCGCCATGGTCAGTAGTATATATTGTTGGGGATAGTGCAGCCCTCTTGGCCGAGTTTACGACGTCTGTGGGAACAGCGATGTTAGCAGACTGTCCGTGGCAGTAATGGTCGCGTACAAAGTTCAATGTCCACAGGACCCAGGCCGAATACTGACAAAGACAGCACCTACTTGACTCTGGCAAGCATTTCCCATTGCTCAATTGATCGAGGCGACCGGCCGCCCATGGAGGAACGAGAGGGACGGCGGGGGTTGGGCAGGCTGACCGGAGCAGGTTAAACGCAAGCGCAGATGCAGACGCAGACGCAGAAAGACGTAGATTTAGACACAGAGTAGTCGTAGGTGTAGATTGCAGGCGCGGATTAAAAGCGCGGGAAGCCAGGGATCATGTTCGAAGGGAACAAGGCGCGGGCCGTCGCCTCTTGAAGCGGGAGCAAGCAAAACACAAAACGCTTGCGAGGTCGGGGTAGGAGAGGTTAGGTTAGGTAAGGTATGTAGGAGTTGATGTGGGCGGTGGGGGGCAGACTTGGTGGAGGAACTGGACAAGACTGGGCTGGACTGGACTGGACCTATAGAGGCCCATGCTTGAGGTAGATCTTGTCGCGCCAAAGAGTATCTTCTCCGCGAAATGTGTATGCAAAGATACATACATGCGTCTCTCCCATCCGCCTCTGCGGCATGACGCCAAGAAGACAGAGGGAACACAGCGCAGGTGTTCCAAGAACGCAATAATCCGAGGAATAGCCCACCCCAAAACGGGTTTAACGTGTCTGCTAGTAAGCCAAGCCCATATTTAGCTCTGACCCGCTCCGATGCCATCATTCGTCGTCCATGTCTAGAGGTAGGTAGCACTCGCAGTATCATACTCATAGTTCTAACAACTGATACAAGCCATGGACATAATATCTCATCCAAAGTATTGATGATCCTCGTTGATGGTCAAGTCACCTTCAAACTTCATAAAGCGGAGACTAGAACCTCTTAGGCGTTCACTTTACAAATATTCGCAAAGCTCATTCTGGTTCTTATAAGGCGAGGGGTCACCGCAACAGCCGAAACACGAATCGCAGTCTTTCCCTCTTCCTTCAACACTTTTTACCCACTGACTTTAACAACTTTGCGATTCGATCAGAATCTAATTTGCAATCCTATTACCGCATACCTGGCCGAAATTGAAGGATAATAGACTGGCAGCATGGCTGAAAGCGCACTCGACTTGGGACAACTGTCCTCTACTCAGCAAGAGGCTCTTAATCAATACACACAAGTCACCAACCAAGAGATCACCGAAGCCATTCCGCTACTTCGGCGGTCAGAATGGAATGTCCAGGTATGGGCCTTTCTTTTCTTTTTCAAGTTCACCAGTTTCTGACCTTACACGTACAGATCGCAATTGCTAAGTTTTTCGATGGCGAAACGGCCGACCCAATAGCTCAAGCACAACAAGAGATACCGCGAGAGGCAGCACGACATGAAAACCTACAAGAAAGTCTATTTACCGCGGCAACTCGTCCCCCTCGAGCTTCGCCTCGTCATCGCACCGATCTTGCTCCAAGAATTGTACCCCAAAACCCAGTGACGAACCGAACACCATGGCTTCTGGGGCTACTTCTTACACCTTTTAGTTTCGGATGGAGAGCAGCCTCGAGCCTATTCAGGACATTGATCTATGCATTGTCCTTTTTGCCCGCATCGATTCGACCCCGTTCAGTCACGAGCAGAATATCGACTGGTTTCAGGGGCACAAATGGTCGCCGGCCCCTTATGCCCCGAGATACAGCGTCACGATTCAAGCGAGAATTTGAGGAAGAATATGGAGAGAACGAACTGCCTTTTTATGAAGGAGGTGTGGCTCAGGCGCATGACCAAGCCAAAAAGGACCTCAAGTTTATGCTCGTCGTGCTGATGTCCCCTGAGCACGACGATACCGAGTCTTTCGTCAAGGAGACGTTGCTATCCCCGGAAGTTGTCACATTTATCAAGGATCCTTCCAATAACATTATTCTGTGGGGTGGTAACGTGTTGGATTCTGAAGCCTACCAGGTGGCTCAAGAGTATATCTGTACCAAGTTTCCTTTCTCGGCACTTGTATGCCTAACACCGAAGGAGGGCAGCACCCGCATGGGAATCGTCAAGCGACTCGTCGGACCTATGCCCTCCGCCACCTATCTATCGGAGCTTCGCGCGGCTATTGAGAAGTACGGCGCTGATCTGGATGGAGTACGAGCAGAGCGAACAGTCCAGGAAATAACGAGAAGTCTACGGACCGAACAAGACTCAGCCTACGAGCGATCTCTGGCTATTGATAGAGAGCGCGTTCGCCGGAAGAAGGAGGCGGCTGCGGCTGCGGCTGAAGCAGAGAAGCGTGCTATAGACGAAGCAGAGGCGGCAGAAATACTCGAGGAGAAGCGCAAGCAATGGAAGGCATGGAGGGCTACAATCATCGTGGCCGAACCAGCCGCAAGCGATAAGAACGTTGTGCGCGTTGCACTTAAGATGCCCGAAGAATCGGGAATCGGCCGAATCGTGCGGCGATTTCCCCAAGACGCCTCCCTAGAAGACATGTATGCCTTTGTAGAGTGTTACAGCGTCCTTCAAGAAGAGGGTGCGGCGGGTGGTGACAAACCGGAGGAGTACGAGCACGAGTACAAGTTCCGAATCGCCTCGATCCTCCCGAGGCTGGTATACGAACCTAGCACGACAGTCACAATGGGAGAGAAGATTGGAAAATCAGGAAATCTGATTGTGGAGGACATATCGCTGGATTCGGAGAATGAGTCGGACGACGAGGATGATGACGAAGAAGAGGAGGCGGAGAGTAGTCAGTAGTGGGCCTCGGAGGGCGACGACCAACAAAATCGCTTGTAATTATATGGCTGTAGCGGTTAATAATTGGACTGATATATATAAACTTTAACAGACGCCGCCATGGGAGTATCTGTCGGGATGATAGAGAAAAAACGGGTTGTTTATAAGATGCCCCTTCTCATGTTGCACCCGCCCAAACGAAAACTGCCGAGAGAGTAACGAGAATTTGGTATTGTTTGAGACTTTGGGTCTTTGTCGGACTTGTGCGATGTTAAATCAGTTGCAATTTAATGGCAACAATTGATCCCTGCCGATTTCAAGGCACACGTATGTGATGTATCCGTACACCTAAGATAAGTGACAGTCTCGAGACTAGCGTATTATACAAGTAAAAGCTTACGTGGTTCAAGCTTAATAGCTTGACATATGCCTTAGTCGTTATCAATGATATTTATGCCAAAAAAGAGGACACTACAATGACCTCCCTAGCTTTCAAACTTTAAGCCGCGTCTGTTGGAGATTTATGAGGAGCAGCTTGTGTGGAGATAGTGTTGATCTTGTCTTTTGACAATGCTCCCCCGCATGTTGCGAATGACACCAGTTCTTGTCCGTCACCTCGAGTTGTTTGACTACGACGCATTCATGACAAAGCCCAGAGGCAAAGCCAAGACACAAGATGTCATGTGTTAGTGCTACCCAGCGGCGGTAGGCGGTAAAGAGGGGTTGATTGCGTAGGGTGATGAGGCTGTGCAGCTGCAGCCATTTGAGTAATAATATATTACTTGGTCTAAAGACTTCAGCATCATGAATGATTTGATGTCAGAATTTGCATACTTTCTCTTGCAGTTTTACGAATACCGCACTCCAAGCTCTCCCAAACATCGACCTTGTAGGACCCTGCAAATCCTCAAGCTCTTAGTCCAGTGAGTGGGTGACGCACGGGGCGGTATTAGCGGGCGGCGCATCACGGACCCTTCCATCTTCAATTCGAACCTCGAGTTAAGCATCAAAATCAACAAGATCAATAAGAAGGGGATCAAGAGACAAGGACATACACGAGAGAAGTCTAAAGTAAACAAAGGCGATGATATCACCATCAATAGGCTTTTCATAACTTCCTTCAATCTATACAGCATCGCTTCTCTCTCCCCTCAATCAAAAGGATCAAGACCCTGGCTACTCCCAGACAACGGCGCCAATCACTTGACGCTCGCTCCAACATCGTCAGCTCCAGGAGAACTACCAACCAACATCACCGTTCGTTTTTGAAACGGTGAAACCATTGGGACCCCCGGCGCTTTCCTGTTTGAGCACGTAATCTCCCTCCGTCTTCTTCGTATCTTTATTTCGAGAAAGTCATCGTTGCTTTCTCACCACCGAAAAACCCGCTCTCCAGGCAACACTCTCGCCGCCTCCTGTCTAAACGACCACCCTTTCGACTATTACAACCAGAAAGTCGCCCGCAGCGGCGCGAGGTTCTAACGCAGTCATGAAGTCCATGAAGGGTCTCGGTATGAGCAAGATGCTCGGCAGCATCAGGAAGAAAGCCAGCAATGTGTCGAACCGTACGTATCATCTATGCGCGCAAGTCCTTACCAGCCCCTAGCTGTGAGCAGCGCAAAACAAACAAGACAATATGGGCTGACATGGCATTCACAGGAGCATCCTCTGACGGACCCTCTGGCGCATCATCATCAGGCACAACACCAGCCGGAACACCCGAAGCTACAGCTCACAACAGTGTGGTATGTTCCGACATTATTGCGCAACCCTGCGCAACCGCCCGTGTCGTCTGGCCGTCGCTGACCAGAGCCTAGAAAGCATTCTGCGAGTCTGGAGGTAAATCTAAAGTGAGATTCTGATCGCAACCCAAAATTGAGTACTCCCGTTAACCATTTTCGCTCTGCGAAATAGGAAGATGAGGTTCTCTTTCTACCTCCCATCGTTGACGCTGCCGAATCCTCCCCGGCCGCTGCCGCCGAATGTGCGCGTCTAATCCGCAAGTACTTGTCCAAAGAATATTTCTCAAAGCCATCGTGGCAATACAACGCTATCATGCTACTACGCATCTTGACCGACAATCCCGGCTCGACCTTCACAAGAAACCTAGACCAAAAGTTCGTTGATACTGTCCGAGGGCTCCTCAAGGCCCTACGAGACCCCAACGTGCGACAGATCCTCATGGAAACCCTTGATGATTTCCAACATACAAAGGCGTACGATGAGAACTTAACGCTACTCATTACGATGTGGCAGGGAGAGAAGGAAGAAGCTTTCAGCAAGTTTGGTGTATGTTTATCATATTCATATTTGAAGATGAGTCAGGCTAATACGAGTTATTATAGGGACCACAGCAGCAGATGCCACCACGCGGTTACAACACCACTCCCGCGAACCAGCATTCGCAAAACTACTTTGCGAGACATCACACGAATAAACGATTGCCCGACCCTGTTGAGCTGGTCAGTCGACTCGAAGAAGCCCGCACATCGGCCAAACTCCTGGAGCAGGTTGTTATGAACACGCCGCCCGGCGATATCCTCAATAATGAGCTTATCAAGGAGTTTGCCGACCGATGCTCAAGCGCCTCCCGCAGTATCCAGGGCTACATGACGTCTGAGAATCCCGCACCTGATAACGACACGATGGAAAACCTTATCGACACTAACGAACAACTGCAAACTGCTCTCAACCAACATAAACGTGCTGTCCTCAGCGCCCGGAAACAGTTGGGTCTCTATGAACGTACTGATTCACAGTCGCCTAGTGTGACCCCTCAGCTCCAGCCTCAGCAGCCAGAGTCTCAGCCCCAGTCTCAGCCCAATGGTACCAACCAGTACTTTAATAATGCATCATCGTCAGGTTCCGCCTACAACGAGGGAAAAGGCAAAGAGATAAGTGCTTACCCACCACCTCCTGGCCCTCCGCCAGGGGCCAGTGAAGGAAGCTCGAGTCGACCTCTCGACGAACCAACAGAGAATCCCTTCGCAGATCCCCAAACAAGCGGCTCCTCATCCCAGCACCCCACAAACACGGCAAACCAATACTCCGAGCACGAACGTCTTGGTGCAGAGCCTTTCCACCCCGGCTTCAGGCCGACTGAAAGCTACTTGGGTCGTCAAGACAGTGCCATTGGAAAAGTCCACATGCACGGCGCTGGAGCCTCGACTCCAGCAGGCCAGCCGCCCGCACACCAAAGGCTGGACGAAGTCTCAGACGACGATGATATCTACGATGCACCCACCGGCCCACCACCACCCAAGAGCAAGGAGCCCATATACCGGTACTAGGGGAGACATCGGAGGTAAAGACTTCAGCATGACGAGTCCCGGCGCGGAAAGGCCAGACGACCCAGTTCATTGCATTTGATGGGCTGTCTTCTGCTGCGTTGCCTTTGATTTGAGATATCAACGATCTGGGACAAACAACCCAGGCCACGTGGGAGGAGGCCTTTGTTGGAAAGTTGAAACAGTTATTCTTTTTTGGTTCGGCATTATTATTTCCCTGTACATGCATGAGATGGGCTGGCGCGGCGAAAGGGTAGATTCCCAAAGCGTTTTCTTCAGTTGTGCTATGTTATATTGTACCTATCGTGCCAACAATCGCGTCAAAGTGAGGCGTTAATACCTATTTTCAGCCTGTTTGTGACGTTGTTTCTGATGTGGTCTTCCCAACTGCTGTTCGAACTTGAGGCAATGTTGCTTATGCTACATTGCTGTGTCTGTAAATGGTCGTTAACAATAGACTTGTGATCTGTCGCAGTCAACGGGACAGAGAGAACAAACGTTTCACCTCAGTGGTTGGCGTTGAAAAGAATGCATCCCTCAACGACAATGATGGCGCCATTCACGTACCCGTTATCCAATCGTGACACGTTCCTCTCGGCCGGTTCGGAGTTGGTTCGTGGTAAACAAAGTGTGGCAGTGTGGTTACTTTCACGATTGATAAACACATGTGCTGTGATCCGTCAGGTTGGAGCCTTGAGATCTGCTAACGACGAGGGCTAATGTCGGACAGACAGAGATAGAGCCATGTATACATGCCCGTTTAGGGTTCACTGCAGTTGCAGTTGCAGTTGCAGTTGCAGTTGCAGTTGCAGGTGCTGATGCAGATGCAGGTCTTAGGACTCGAGCCTCGGACTCGACAACATGGTCATCGTCTCATGATCACTAGCGAATGGCACTGTAGCACAAACTGAACCGAGACAAAAGCTGAAAGACGATAATTTAGTGAAAGACTGCAGTAGTTTCGGACGAAATCACATTGAAACGGCGTGATGCAGCGTAAAGTGATTCAGATCGTGGGCGTTCATCTTAAAGAATTGACCTCTCAGCATCCGTCAAGTCGTCAGAGTGCCTTCGTACCTACTACCCAGTCACATCCATGGCCAGGATCCTAGGTAGGCTATCAGACTAAAAATGTTGAGATTGCCGTTCCGGGTCCGGCGATTATTATTCGATGTATGTAACCATAGGCAGCGTCTACCGAACCAGTCGCATCAAAAGGCGACCAACCCACAATCCACCTCCGACTTACCTGCCTTGCATGCCTGCAACATGCAGTATGCAGTTCGCATCTTGCGATACCACAATGAGACAGCATGCGTTGTCATCACCAAGCTAATTTTTGAAGCTGAATGAATCGTGGATGCGCGGAAATTTGAACTTCTGAAAATCAAGCACAACTGAAAGCGAACATCAAGCGATTGGGAGGAGGACTCGCCTGTAACTTTCAATTAAGATACGTGCAATGCGAATGGTTATTGTCTGCAAGAATATTAAATGAAAGTTATCTGGGAACGGATAAGAAACTGGGGTTCGCTTTGAAACGACGGGAACGCATACCTAAATGAGGAAATAACGCCAAAGCCCATGCTCAGTTTCCTTCTAGAACAGCACCGACTTTAGTCCAAGTTGCGGCGGAAAATTGGCAATCGGCACCATATAATGCCCTTGCTCCTGCCCCTGTGTACCTTGATCCATAATTCAAACATGGAAAGAAGGACGGAGTCTGGGAGTATCATCGATGAATGGTCTCACATGACAGCTGCCAGTCTACGAACTGGGTGGGTACCAGATGCCTAACAACTTCCCCAACCTCGAATCGTCAACATGCATTGCATGTCCAAAATTCTCAACACGAGCGTCAGCGTCAGCATCAGCATCAGCATAAACATCAAGTCTCAGCGTCCCAGCTCGATGGCTCACCAACAACTCATGGCATGATATACACTCTTATCGCCAAGAAAGGAAATGCTTGCTTGCTATTGGGGTTGAATCTATGGATACTGCCTATACATACGTACGTTAGCTGCAGAAAAGCCGATAGAAAGTCTGGAATCTGCAGCCACGGGTCACTAGAACGGTATGTATATCAGCCTCAAAGACAACGCTTCACACGCCTCCCACTCTTTAGCGCCTCGTTTCCAGATATCGATCGCTACAAGAGGTGTTCTTTCATGCCTAATACTATCCGTAGATTATTGGCCAATGTCCCTATTGCGACATGATGCGCGTATAGATACGACATTATATGTGTACACCAAGATTGAGCAAGTAATTCAGAAATCGGCTTCGGCCTCAACTTCAACAAGGTTTCGGCAGAATGCGATTGACTCCTCAGGTTCCTTAGGCTCCCTGGCTCCCCCCACTGCGTGCCGCACCGTGGTCTGGGGCAGTTCCGCGCCTGCGATTGGCTCCGCAACAAGTCGCCATGAGGGGCCGCTGTCCCTTCAACTGGGTCCATTTATACCGATTCGGGACAATCTTGCGAAGACATATCAAATCTTGACTTTCATTCTATGTACGACAATAGGATCGGGAACAGCCCGCACACGACATGGATGTCACAAGCTATTTCGATCCGTGATGGCCGGAGGTTACCTATGGCAAGGCTCAAGCTTGATCTCGTCGATGATTGAACTGCATTGGATTGCTTGCGTATGCAACATTACGGTCCGCTGTTTGTTTCCTTCCCTCAGCTTGACCCAGCTCACGATACAGCATCTCGCTCAACTTACTTCTTAACCTCGTTCCCCACTCGATGGTTAAGGCCCTCATTTCGTGCTTATCCCGGCCCATTCAAGACGCTTGAGGGCGTAGGGATGATTCTCTTCACTTGGTTGCGTGCTGATTGACAGGCCAGAAGACGCCCGTTGTTTGTCCTTCTTCTCACTCGCAAAATGACGACTCATGCTATGCATACTATCACAAGAACTTGCGCCGCGTCTGTTCTGTTCTGTACCTGATGTCGTTTTACACACCATGTCTCTGCCCTTTATCCTCTATTCGTCCGATCTTGTTAGTTTCCTCCTTTCGAAGTCAGAAGAACAGCTGGGTCTCGACCCGAGGTCTGGTCTGTCACCTCCCCGACTCGGACTAGAGTTCTTGTTTCCTCTTCGTCCACACTTCAACTTGTGTCTGTCTCTCTTTTAGCTCCTCCACAAACAACTCCCCTAGCTTGCCCGATCTTGAATCGCTTTGGCGGCTCAGCAGCTCCACACCATCTACGGTCCACCCATTCTTAGTTTGACTACTTTGGTCACTTCACTCAAGTGTCTCGAGACACGCCGAGCTTCACTAACCTTCCCTGGCTATTTTTCTTCTTCTTTCCCCTTTCCTTTGCCTGTGATGGTAATCTCTTCTTCAGCTTCTCGCGAATCTTCCTTCTTACTGCGCGCTTCTTAGGTTCACTTCCGTCCAGCGTATTTCGTGTATTTCGTACATTATTACCATGACTCTCTTCCTCATGAGGAAAGGACATGTACATAAATGACTCCAGTGGAGCTTATTCCACCCCTTGGACCTTGTTTCCATATCCTGGCAGCTGAACCCTGTTACAGTTCCGTCTTGTTGGAACCGCTTTCATAGTTCATCCCTCCATGTCGAGCGAGGATCCCCTTGATTCCTTACCCGCATGAGGCTTGACCATTTCCCCATTGCCCATCCTTCGTTACTTTCGCCTCAACCAGTCTAGTGTGTGATCAGGCAAAGAAGCAGAGTTTATGCCCTGTGCTCATTCCCGGAGCGCCATATTAGGTGGTCGGCTTATACATAGACAAAGCAAGGTCCCGTCAATCGCTACTTATCATTCCCATTTCCGAAACGGCTTTTTCTCCTGCCAGACCATATTCTTTGGCCCATTTACTCGCAGTCGGACCAACTGACCATGCTTTCAATAACCGAATTGCTGGTTCCTTCGCCATCCATTACTCTATCGTACTCTGTACCACCGACTCGATCCTCCTTGTCATCCAAATCATCGATTGCCTCTTATTGCATGGACACTTCGCTCAGGGCATCGCCTTCGCCAAGCCTGCCATTTGACTGCCTAAGTTCAGAACTTCTTGCTCTTGTGTTCGAACAGGTATGTCACAACACTTGCAACAAGAAAATCCCCTTGTACAGGCACAGAATACTAAGGCATGGTTAAGCTTCGGGACTTAGACTCTCCTACCCTCACGTCTGTGCGTCTAGTCTCAAAGAGGTTCGACGCCATTGCTAAGCCGATCGCATACCGATTCCTGACCTTGAACGAGTCGCTTGTGGCACCTGAAGCTCAACGGCACTATCCGAATCTCTTTCGAAATATCTCCTATCTTACGAAGCATGTCATCATACCAAGCAACTTGGACCCTACAGGAATTAACAACCTGTTATCGTGCATCAAGAGTTTGAAGTCTGTTCGGTACTGACACCCACCCTTAATCTCGCGATTCTCTTGCTGATCGGTTCGGACAACAGTTGGCAATATGTAGATGGTGATATACCTACAGCGGGTCTGTGGACGCCTTCAGATCTCCGCCGTTTATCAAACGGTAACTCAAATAGTACTCGACTACACATCGAAGACCTTCCCTTACGGCGAGACTACGAAGGCAATCCGCTGGGAAAATTTATAAGTTCCATCCCAGCTGAGCTATTGGTGTCCCTGAAACTTGCCAACCCAGCTCCGGTTCTGTCAACGCGATTACACGCACTCAAGCAGCTGCTGGTCCGAGCCGCACACCTCAACACATTATGTTACGAAGACCGTGGTCAAGGCACATGCTTCAACTTTTCTCCCGAAGAGCGAATGCCACCTGTTTCAAGCTTGTTGCTGCGATCATATGACTGGCACCATACGGTCGAAGATGTTCAAAAACACTGGGATTTCTCTGAGATCCAATCGCTCGAATTGATCTCCGTCCCCGTCTTCAACTTCCTTAGCTCGGTTTCTTTCCAGGACTTTACCGAGCTACGTACCCTTCACGTGGAAGACTACAGTGCCCATCTATTGGACAAGCGAGAAGATGCTACCATTGGTCTCAACATACTGATTCAGAACCATATTAAGGCGCTCGAGGTTTTGCACATCACCTGTCATACCCGCCTCTTTCAGTTAGAGGCCATTGCAACACATCGGAACTCCTTGCAAGTGCTACGGTTAAGGGATCACGTTGGATTTTCCGAAGACGACCAAAAATGCCCGACGATGGCGCCTGTTGATCTGGCTGAACTTTCTCGACAGCTGAGATTCGTTCATACCCTCGAGCTTGACCTAGATACTAGATTATGTGACCCGGAGACCTTCCTCCGAGCGATATGTGCCTTTCCAGCAGTGCACACCCTTACTCTACACGTCCAAACAATTCTCCACCCACTGGAGGAGGTGTCCCCAGGAGTAGATCGCGACCACGAAGCAGCAATGAGGACCTTCCAATTGCTCGTGCAGGAAAAGGACCGAATTGGGGCTCGCATACCCTGGAAGCACATCTCACTCAATGTTGGAGGGTGGAAACGAATCATGGTACGGAGGCTAGGCGGCATATGGCGACGGAGAAACGAACTGGGCATATATGCTGAAAGGTGTTTTGTCCTCGAGCGTGATGCTCAGAACGGCAAGATTGCAGTTCGTGAGGAGAGATCCGTGGAGAACACCAGTCGTGGAGGGAGCCCCAGCCCTGGCCCTTGAGGTCTCTGCTCGACCTTTCTCGGGAATTATTTGCCTGATACAGCTACCAGCAAGGGGTTTATTGCTGCCACATCCTCGGGAGCAGTTTGGCTATAATGGCAAAAAATACGGCATACATTTAGAGGCGTCTATCTGTACTTCACAGGGCGCTCGGATCAAATAACGAGACAAACAATTTGACGACATCATTTATACTATACATAAATACATAATATAATAGACTATGCATATCGCATTTCATTCAATGCATTTCTTCCTACACATCGCTCAGACCTAGGCCATAGTAACAGTGCCTTAATCGTGTCATACTTGTTATGCCACTATACGAAGCAAACGTCGCCGGATCATTTACGACACGCGAGTCTCCGCCATCTGGTGCATTATATTGACTACTTCCTGTTGCCAATATATCGCAGAATCCGCCATTCGTCCATATAGATCGAATCACATGAGGCTCCGTCTGTTTGTGCTCCTAATGTCGCAATTGCCACCAAGTAATCTGGCGGGTGGCAGATCACTCATGTCAAGTAACTGCCTAGTGACGTCTTGAGAACCATGGTCTATGCTATACTTGAGAACAAGCCCTGACATCAATGCACAGTCAATCGCGTGTCTCCGTCTTTGAAGTAGTCTGCAGTTGACTAGGCAAATAGCAAAGTGTGGGTAGTTTTCATTGCGTCAACTCATGCACCAGACCGACTAAACCACCCATCCTTGTCATTGCAAGGAAGTTTCGTTCCTTTTGTCGCGTGTTCGGCAAGTGTGAAGCTGATTTTGTGTTTCTACGATATCTCGTATGATGATAGACATGTTATTTGGTCGTTTAATCACCAGTCTTGAGACCGAGTATGAGCAATTCATTTCTATGCACGTTTCATGAAGCTCGGGGACATCAAAGCAAGTAAGCCCTGAATTAAGTATGATCGAGTACATCTTCCCCCCATAATGAGAGCCTATTGCATTGCCTTTTCTGACTCCAAACCAATACAGTATTCGCCAAACAACATGTCGATATCCCTTCGCGTTATAAGCCAGATGTAACCAAACCCAGAAACTCACCTGAATAAAGTGTCGTCTCTTCGAGAACTGCTTAAAGAGATAGTAGCAGTACACGCATTTCTTTCAGACTCGACAGCGCGGGGATAGCATAGGCTACGGCGATTACACAGCTTCGAAGCAATGCTCAGAAGTGCCTTTGAGCCTCTTGCAGTGCCAGTAACCTATATGTCAACAGATCTGCAGCAGCTGAATGCTCAGGCTTGGACGTAGTGACAGGAGGCTCTTCCATCCCTAATGGTGTACGATAGACAACAGGCGTATAAAGACTTACACAACATGCCAAAAGTGGACTGTCATACGATGGTTCAGCTCAAATTTCTGGTCTTCAGCAGGCCCTAATCACTTGATTCATTTGGAGGCTTCTGTTGCACCCATGGTATCTGTCGTATCCAATCGAACCATGAGGGAAAACTAAATGGACGAACCAAGAAACAGGTGAAAAATCGATAGCTTATAAAGAAACAAGCCACTTCAATGGCATAGCCTGACATCTTAATCATCTCATTCTTGTTCTTGGTGATGATCAAGTAGAACCAAGCTTAGTGTCGCACCCTGGCTCTCTCACACTTGGCCAAGTACAACCCCTGTCATGTGTTGGTCCGTCGCTTCCTACCCGTGCGGCCCTTCCCGTCCCATCTCTTCAACCAACACTCAACCATCATGACACGTCATGATGCCTCATGGCTCCACGTACCAATTTCACCCATCATTGCGTCGACGGCTACCCTCAGTGAACAGAATGGAATTTGCCCGATCCCATCTCATAGAAAACAGCAGGACGACGTCTTCCTCGCCTGCACAGTGTGGAGCGTTCTGTTTTGTCTCCGGGTCCTCCGGCCCGGTCGCATTAGTCCCCTTAAGGTGACAAGCAATCCTCAAGCGAGATGTACGAAAGTGGGAACCTGTATGGGATTAAACGCGGGCATCAAGTCAAGAGTATGGCAACCTCTAAGGCCTTGAATCAACCATCGAGGTGCTGAGTTAGTCGATGCAGGCTGTAGGGCATCAGAAGGTAAGCATGAGGGGTTGCTGCGAGTTTGACCGACGTGCAAGGGCCAAATAATGAGCCAAAAGAATCAAACAAAGACAGTGAGGTATTCAATCGATTGCAGGCTCCTGTCAACGGTCGATAAGGCAGTGACCAGTAGAAGAGGTTGCTAACAGTCAGCCATGCTGTTAGTATTTGAAGGATACTGTTGTTGATCAGGATCTGCAGATGGATCAACCCCGTATTCGATAGTGAGCACGTTGAAGGTATACGAAGCTGATGGCTTACCTTTCCAGGTAGCGGATATAACAGAAGACAAACAACAACTAAGGTGCATCTTGTGTATATGAAGTACCGCGGCACTGAAATCGGCGGTAACATCACGGCTTCTTTTCCTCTTCTAACAGCTTCAACTATGAAGCAACGTTTCAGCCAGCATTGGCTGCCGTTTCTAGGAATGGGTACAGCATGCTGAACAGAAGTATGCAACTGGGGCTTTATTCCCGGCCATTTTTTGAATTAACTCGCAGCAGCAGTGTAACAACCAAGACCAAGTCCAACACTTGTTGGGTAGATAATTTTTGGAATTTGGGTACAACCGAACATCCAACGAACCGTTCAGCAAGGCGCACTTATAGGCCGCCTACATGTAATACTTATTACAAAAAGCCTCCTTGCCAAAGGCGTACCAGTATGGGCTCGGGCACGAATATGTCCGAACCGACGCCCAGGTGTAGAGCATTATTGAATCCTGCCTAGCAACCAGAACCAGATACCCTTCGTGCTCTGAATGGTAACTTTCAGCAAGCTCTTTGCTCTTTATCTCCTTGTCTCTTTGTATCCTTGCAAAGTTATAAGTTCGTTCGCTGCGAGGTGGACGTCCTGGATCGAATCGATATTTACTTTGTCAAACATTCAGAAGCCCATACAGCTGGAAGCTGTCTGGACGCTTTGACAGATCGAGACGGCTGGACTGACTTTACGGCCACCGCGTTGGTTGAATGTTTCTCGCTCGACTAGGGGCCCTGGGCTCAAAGTTTGCGGTTGTTTCTGCGCAACGACAGGCCTTGTTAGCATATATTCCGTCAAGAAATAGGAAAGAAACCCCAATTGTTCTTGTCCCCAAGTCGACTAGGGATTGGAAGTGCTCGCAGTGTTGAAAATACTCTGCTCCACAACACTATACTGTTCCCCTCGAGATTCATTGCCGAGTTTGAAGAAACACGCAACGAGAGCCCAGCTGTTATTTGGTGCTTAGGGGCAAGAGGAACTTTCGGCTGAAGATGCAAGGAACAAGCTCTCGTATCAACGATCCCTCAACACAGGAGAAACAATCCCTCACGCATTCAGCCAAGTCCACACACTCTCCCCCATAGAAACCTGTCCACTGCCGGCCCAGGCCAAGTCTCAGAAGCCAAACAGTTCGCCATCCGTCAACGACAAAGAAAAGCCCGTGGCGTCAGAGCCGTTCGAGGAAAGGCAAAGTCCCATAACGGTTCTCGAACGGATCGATCTTGTTACCGCCTCTTCATCTCCACCAAACGTTCTCGGGTCTTTTAGGGGTCCGTATGATGCTCGTCGTCCGGATGAAGAAGAGGGGAAAGCTTCCCACATCTGGTGATGAAGACGGCAAATCCGTGGTCCTGAACAAGGGGCGAGACTTGGTTGCAGGGTTGGAGATGGAAAAATAGACCGAAAACGGATGAATCCATGGAGTGCTCAGCTGAACAGGCAGGTGCACTCAGCTACACTTGTGCTGTTGCAGTTTTCAGATGCTTTTGGAAGGTGATTAGGTTGTATCCTTCCTATGATATCCAATGGAAGCCGTCATCCCGTGACGTCCCGTTGAAAACCCGCAAGCGGGAAGCGGGAAGTTACTCTTGATGTCCTTCTCCTTCCCCCTCTTCCTTCTTCGCCATCTTTGTCAGACAGGAAAGCAAAAGCCATCAACTTCAACTCGCGACTTCCCGCACGTTTTCGGTTTTTCAATTCCGATCCCGCTCTCGGCTGCGGAGCCTCCGAAGCCATTCCCGTGCATCCGGACCCTTCGTACAGATGAAGCCTCCGGTTCCCTTCGCTCCGACGTCATCCGCATTCCAGAGCCCCGAGACCGCTCTTTCTGCATCGTTTTCGGCCAAAGAATCACACGAAGATAGACAAAACCCCTACCACACGCCCCTCCCCCTCCAAGCTGCTTTGAATATGGTTCTGGTGGGGTGGCTACTGCGAAAGTTTCATTCGTTTCCAGGTTCGTGGGAGGTTGAGGTTTAGGCGAAGAGCTTTCTAACTCTGCATTTGGAAGAAGCTTAAACCGTGTTTGGGTCTTATTCCCAGAGTTTCGGGTATGGGCGTGTGCGAAGTGCAAAGTGCTAGATTGTGGCAAGTTGGCGGTGAGGGAGAAAAACAGAAACAGAAACACCAAGGAGAAGCCATCACAAAGTGTAGAGCCGCAAGTGGTAGGTTTCCCGAAGACGCATCACCCCTAACGATACGAACATTGTTTCCCTACCTTGCCCAGTTAAAATTCACGTTTAGAAGACTCGTAGGTGGTAATTCCGGGTCTTTGTGTATCCGTTTGTTCTTGTGTTGTAGCTTGGTAGCGTTTGCATCACGCGGTGATATCGAGTGTCGTAGGATGATACGTGAATAGGTATCCAAGACAGCAACCGTGTACTACAACCAAATGCATTCTTTGCATCTCCCTTTTTCCACAATGTCTTAGAAAATCATCCCTTTCCGTCGGGACGGTCCATACCTAGTGTTCAACGCAAGTTAATCTCGTGGTTTGGTATGTGTAGCTTCGTCTTCTGGAACCCCTTTTTGTCATAGAATGATTGTTGTTCTGCATTAACCCCTTCCTCTGGTTACATATTTCCTAAGAATATATATTTGCGTTCATGTAGTTGTTTCCCCAAGGCATACTTATGATTCTTTAACTCTGAGTCGTCCATTCTCTCGCAGGTCTCACATACCAGTCCCTCAAATGCCGCACAACTGGGTCCTTTTGATTGATTGTTGACATGGTAAATCTTTCCCCACGAGCGAAATTGACTTTTGAACTGTAACAATTTTAGAAACACAAGAACCTAATCATCATCAATTCAACGAATACTCTTTCGGAACGCCCTTCGACAGCACGGCAAATCTTTTAGCGTTCCTGATAACCTTTCGTCACAAACTCTACAGTAGATGGAATGGCCTCATTCCACCTCGTCTTTGACAGCGGCAAGCTACTCTACCGCCGCATCTTGTCCACGTTGTATCACTTACAGCATTCTATCTAGTGGGAAAGGAACGAGCCCAAGATTACAGTGTCTCGTTAGGTAAATACCAATACTGATTGCCCCTCAAGTCAAGTTCAAGCCGGGACTTCAAAGACGTCTTTCTCCCACACCCATCTTGCCTTCTTGGCTCTAGAATCTCCCATCGTATGACTTTCAACAAGCCTGGATTATACGAAGACAAAGTCCACAACGGAAAGCTTCCCTCCTCGACTCCGGCTTCTACCAGTCACAATCACTATTCCATCACAAACAAACCTCTGTCTTTATTGTGATATCACATCAGACATCCACATTAAAAGGCTGGACTTGATTCGACTTGACTTAGACTCACACCCCCCCTTGCACCAGTGACTACGGCTATTCCCTTTCTTTCTCCCCTCCTCCTCGCTTGACTCATTTCCACTCCCTTCACAAGCCCCGAATGAGCACAGTCCAGGCAAAACCTTACCGCCTCATCAGTTAATCACCATCTGCACTGCACTGTAGACCTGTCCATACACACGCCCCCTTTGGCTCCTACTCTGTCACTGCCCCCCCCCCCCCTGTATGCTTATGCCTGATTGCATACTTCTTCCAATAAGCCGAACCCTGCCCTGGCCCTAAGTTTCTATTGCTGCTATGGTTGAGCCAGAAGTGAAGGGAGTTTAGGTAAGAGAAGGGATGTGGGTAGAGGTATCCATACAGTAGGTGCCGTGCTGTGTTGGAAACCGGGTCCCTGGAATTGCAACGCACCGCAAACAACGCAAAGGATGACACTCTCTCTGCCCTAGCTCTCTATCCACTGCAATGACAAGACCCATTGCACAGATGGAGAGTGTATGTGTTTGCAACCAAGTACAGGCTAGGCTGTGTTTGTTTTTGTTCGTCTTTTTGATTGTTTGAATCGTTTTGAGTAAATCATCTTTTGATATCATCTCGTCTAGCTTCGTCTTGTCGTAGTCGTCCTTCTTGTATAAGTTTCATGTTTCGTTTCGTTCTGTTTTATTATTAGACATATTTGAGCTTAGACTTTTGAAGTGGCAACGGCTCGTACCTGAAGCGACGGGAGAGTAGGTGTCGTTTCTTTTTTCTTCAGTACTAAGGGATTCCGTTAGCATTAGATTAGATCCAAGACAAGGACAAGGCCAACAAAGAGAAAAAGGTTACTATTCACAAGCTCAGACCAACAACTAACGTAAATACCAAAGCAAAGACCCAGGTTGAAGGTCTTGCTCCAGCGTCGCTGACCACATCAGTTTACGGTCATGTGCCTCTCCCGTCCTGCGCTCCCTTCCCGCTGTAGCTGTAGGCTGTCTAACATAGGCTTTTGACTGGTTGACTACGAATATGTTTGGATGATCTATCACCAAGATAGGTAGTTAGCAGCAGTCCGTTATGATGAGCAATAGAGAAGCGTTTGCAAACGCTACAATAACACATCTAGCGACAGCTTCCTAACTCTTTGTAACCAAATACACGGCAATTTACTACTCAGTTTAGTATCTACATAGTTAGTCTCCAGTCTCCAGCTTCCAGTCATCAATCAATCAATCAACGTTCCTCTATCACGCCCCACTTTCACCTCTCTCTCCTCTTTTCAATCTTCAATCTTTAACGTTGGTCGTCTTCCATCAATAGCTACAGCTCACCGTTTTCTCAGTAACCCAAGCCCTCAGGCTAAGCAAAGGCTTAAAGCAAAGGCGGGTGAGAGCTAATAAAGTGCGGTGCAGTAACCAACGTTAGAGGTTCCATACCATCGCATTAACAGTAGTATGAGTTAGTCTTTTAGCAAACAAAGAGCCGCTGGTTTGACCCCCGCCCTCTGACCTTCTCTTCCCTTAGTCCAATATAGCGGTGATCATGTTCTGTTGTAACTGCACGGATACTACCTAGTCCTTCCTGACTCAAAGTCTGTGGTGTCTTGGTACATATTAATGAATACCTACTAGTACCTATCGCCTGCCTGCCTGCCTGCCTGCCCGCTGCAATGCGCTGCCCTATGGTGTGTTGGGTGCTGTATTAATGCTGTGTGCTATACTGTTCTGCCCCTATTGTGGACGCCTTTCCCGCTACTTCCGTGGCCCTAACTCACAAGCATTGTTTTCATGTCGATTGTCATCCTCTCCAATGTCAATTATCGCAATCAAAATCAAAAAGTCTCGTACTGTATTCTGCATTCCGTATTCCCCGGTCTTTGTTGTCTGCTTCTTTTTACCCCTGGAATCTCTCTCTCTACGGTAACTATCTGCAGCGCATCCGCGGGAGTCCTCGGGCGACACTTGGCTGATTATGACCGTTAACTTGTTTGTTTGGTTGTTTAGGCTTGGACTTGGACTTGAACTTGGATTTGAACTTGTCATTAGGCCCTCACCCCTCCCTCCTCTTCACCCCGTTCATCCTCTTTCCAACCTCCAAGTTCCCTGTTCCCTGGCCTCACTCACTCACTCGCTCGCTCACTGCCTTGGTTGATGCACCCTTCTAACTCCCAACAGTAACCCACCCCTTGTCTTGCAGATCCATCTTTGACATGTACAGTACGCTCCAGTGTTGGGCTTAGCCTGGCTTGATTTTAGTGCGTCCCGTCTTTTTCAGCGCCGTCGCTGCCCGCTTCAAGGGTTGAAACCACATCATGTTGCGCCTCTTAATATCAAGCCACTCATTGGGCGCTTCACCCTTCTTCCCCTCTGTGGCTGCATCTTTTTCCGTGGGCATCAACGTTAGTAGCCAGATGGCAGCTACCTTAGTACCCTGTGCTGCCGGGTGGAGGTGACTGAGAAATCATCCGAGGCCAGACTCGACAACCAAGGTAAAGCAAAGCAGAGCAAACTGCTTATCGTCCTGTATCATCAATCACATCAAGTTTAACACCAAAACTTTTGCAGTAATAGTAGCCCTGACTGTATTGGGATTTGGTTGTTGCGACACTCATAGCTAGCTATATGGGCAAAAGAAACGACAATATCAACAGTCGCCCCGCATCCTTTGCCGTCCTCCCTCCATCTACAGCCCTGAGCTCTGCTGTGTTTGGCCTGCTCACTTATCATCGCGCACACTCTGCTCCGCCATTCCCATCGTTCCAATATCATCTGGCTTTTCTTCTTCACCCAAAGTGCTTCTCGTAGCCCACCTTCTAGACCAATGCGAGTCCATACCACTACAGCTCTCACTGGCTCTGCCAGCCAACAACAGCAACATTGAACAACATGTAACACCCTCCCGGGTCAGCCCAACCCCAGTGTAATAACGTAACAAAGCATCAACATAACTCAAAATAAAACCGTATGGTGCCGTGAGGCTATCCTTCTTTCCTGGAAACACAACGTGGCCGACCGATTAAAAAGAATACAACGACTTCGCACAGATTGCTTTTCGGACAAAAAATCCCTGACCCGAAAGCAAACACGATGTTAATGACAACCGCATGTAAATCAAGTTCCAAACAATAGTAGTCCCGCGAAACATCAAGCGAACGGAGGGGTCGTTTGTTGCCAAACTCGCGTCTTTTTCTAGATCCAGTAATTTTGTCCTGTGTGGTTATCGCGTCCTCCCCTCCGCCTGTGGTGGGTTTTTTGGTTAATTTCTGTTTTTTTTTAATTCCTTCCAGCCTCGCTCCTGTCGCTTCCCGGTCAACGAAAATGTAGGCGTGAAATAGAATCGGAAAGGGTATGAATAGCAGAACGATCGTCGTTAAATTGTCGGCACCCTTCCTGCGGAAACCGACATACTCGTCGGCAAGTGTGTCGTGTGTGGTGTCGACCCTCCCCGTTGACCTGTCCGGCAGCGTCAACTCGTGCATCGTTATCTCGTTAACGACTAACATCACGGCGTCCGCCTGGTTGACCAGGTGCAGGTCGGTTAAGCCTGTCAATCATGGTCTTATCGATGTCGCTCTTGTCTACCAAGTTGCTCAGACTCATGATCGACGAATTTCCTCCCTGAGACTGCTGTCCCTGTCTGGCGGGGGTTGACGCACCACTTGACCCATTTTGGCCAGTCGGAGATCGGCCGCCGGGTGCAGAAGTTGCATAACTACCGCTCGCCGCAGCCTGAGGTAGGGCCCCGCTCGTCGGATTGCGTGGACTCTGTCTTGCGCCCTGATACTGCGGGTATCCAACACCGCCTGGGCTGCTATGGTTCGAAAACTCAGCGGGAGACCTTCTTCGTGGGTCTTCGTCTATTGCGCTTCGAGGAGGTGGCAGTCTGTAGGCGTCATCTTGTTCTTCTGAAGTCCTGCGGCGACGTCTGCCCGCAAGCTGGCTGCCATCGTCGGTTCTCGCATCTCCGTAAGACGAGAAGGATTCAGTCGGCGACTGTACAGGAGCGTAGTAAGCACCTGGAGGTGGAGGGGCATTAGGATGAGGGTAACCAGCATGTGGCGGAGGTGGTACAGTGCCTGGTGCCAACGGTTGTCCGTAAGCACCAAACAGTTGTGTGCCTGGGGGGACACCTCCTGGGACTGCTGATACGGGGATAAAAGCTGTGGAACTCGACGAAGAGACCGGCTGAAAGATACATTCTTGGTTCATACGAGCACAATTCTGGCACTTGCCGCCGGGAGCACTTTGGTAACCACTGCATCGTATCTGGACTTGATTAGCTTTTTTGCTTCTCGAGAAACACGTAAGTCACAAACCTTTCTCTTCCGACAATACCGACAAGCAATTGATGTCCGTTGTCGAGGGGCTGCCTGGGTCAAAGGAGGCGCGCCGCCAGGTCCAACTGGGGGGTACTCATATACACCATTAGGATGACGGTAGCCATTTGGTGGAGGCCCTGGAGGGGGAGGTTGCCCGCGATAGTACGCATAGTAGGGATCTTGGCCATACGGTTCTTGGCCGTATGGAGGGCGACGATCGTCGTAGTAACCACGCTGATCTGGCGGAGGAGGATAGGCTGATCTGGGGTCAGACTGCGGCTGCAGAGGCGGAAGATACTGTTGCGGTTGTCCTGGAGGAGGCTGCTGGCCAGGGGGCGGGTAACCGTTGACAGCACTGGGAGATGCATATCGCGGGTCGGTAGGGTAGCCCCGTCCCGGAGCAGCTGGGGGCGGGCCGTAGCCACGGGAATCGTGAATGGAGGGCAAAGTGACAGACGTAGCCATACTGGCTGGAGGAACGTCGGAGGACCGCTGGGCGGTATCCGGCGGTGGAGGATAATGGGGCTGGGGTCGAGAGTGACTGTCGTCTGGACGGCTCTGCTGGGGATACTCTTTTCGGTAGCTGTCGTCGGCCATGCTATGTTGATGCGCAAAGGGCCGCAAACGGGCAGATGCGGTCAACGGCAAGGATACCAAATGCGTGCAGTTGAGTGAGCTCGTTGATGTTTCTGCAAATAAGCATTTGGCGAAGGGAATGACCCAAGACCAAAACTTAGCGGAGCGGATGGGGTCAAGTAATTAATCCGAGTCGTCGAGGTCCTGTCCGGTCCTTTTCTTGTGTTGTCGCCTGTGTTGTTGCTGTTGCTGTCGCTGTCGCTGTCGCTGTCGCTGTCGCGCGTGTCCTAATCCTGGTTCCTGCTTCTGTCCCGAATGCAAGTGGTCGGAATGATCGATTGCTGCGAGTCAAGAATGAGCGAGTAAGTGAATGTCTCGGCGGGAGATGAGATCAGATTCCACGAGGTCTTGGAACCACAATCCAAAGTCTGACCTGGGTGTCAAGACGTTCTTGTTCCCGAGAAGCGGAGGAGGGTAAAAATGGTCTCTGACGTGGGCGGGAAGAGTGCGGCGGGACAGGCCGACAATTATAGCGAGGGGAGGGAGGAACGTCCGATCCAATCTGATCCACGGCGTGGGAGAAACCAGGAACCACCCAACCGTAAATGGAGCCTGGGGATTTTGGGGATTGTGGGTTTGCTTGGAAGACTTGGGACTTGGGACTTGGGACCGGGACTAAGAGACTGGGACTGGGACTGGGATTGGAACTGGGATTGGGTAATGGGGGTGAGAAAAGAAAAATAAATAAAAGAGGGGTCACTTTTGGGCCCTTTTTTTTTCTCCTTCTTCTTTCCCTTTCTTGGGGGTGCGGAAATAGTCAGGTGAGAGACAAATTACTTTCTCCCTACCTGCTGTCTTGCTTGTCTTGTCTTGCTCTGCGTGTGGCTGCAAGAGGCGATATCATACAAGAGTTTGCAGATTGAACGGGAACCTCTGGCGTACTGCACGGGAGATTGAGGTAGAGAACGAGGCTGACTCTCTTGTTCGATCTTTTCTTCCTTCCTGAGAGACGGCTTGATGATAGCAAGTGTGCGAACCAGTCAGTTCCTGGTGTTTCGTCAATGGAGATCAAGATGCTCGCTATTGCTGCCACTGCTGCTGCGGAATGTTGGAAGAGGTAAAAAAAGAATTTGAGAGTGGATGGAAGATTGAAGTGAAGTATGGATATGTTGATGGAAACGTAGGTAAAGGTGAGATGGAAGAGGTGAGCTTACCTGGAGTCACAAGTAATAAGGTGCTATGTGCTAAGTGCTAAGTTCTAAGTGCTGTGGTATCATACCTACTTCTAACTCCTTACTACGTATCCGTACTTACAGCAGGTGCCAAGGTGCCCAGGTGCCTTCCATAGCCTTTGCAATTGCGGCGACAAGAAAGTGGGAACACAGAGGGCAGAGCGCGGGCGCCAGAAGGGAAGGAAGGGGCGTGCGAGTGCTGTGGCGTGAGACTAGTAAAGCACACCAGAGAGGGTATGTGCAGGTAGCTGGAGGTGTAGGTGCATGTGCAGGTGTAGGCGCATGTGCAGAAGGAAGGAAGGGCATTTTAGGGTGGACAAGTGGCGGAGGCCAGGGCGGGAGTGAGGTAAAGGGACGGATGGCCCGGTGTCGTGCCGTTCCCAGGGAGCCGGCCCCAGCCCCCAGCTAGCACCAAAAACCACTTTAGGGACCCAAATGCGAAGTAGTGAGTAGCGACAGGCCCTCGTCGTGGTGCACTAGTTGAGGTGCACTGTAAGCCTAGGTATCTTAGGTACCTACCTACCTTGGGTGCAGTGCAGTGCAGTGTTTCATCTGTAGGTACTGTAACTATCGCACTGCACTGTCCTCATTACCTCCTTACTGCTTGGCTTGTCTACTATTTATCGTGCAAGGCAAATCTATTGCAGCGGGATTGAATCAAACGGGCAACGCAATACCACACCACTTCAGTCATTTCGAACCCGTACGTGCATGGTAAGCTGCGGCGCAAGTTTCACTCAATATGTCACTATTTATAACAAGCTTCCAAACATGCGGGCAATGGCAGGCAACTGGAGTACTCCGTAGAAGAAACAAAGAACCAATGGAACCAGGTCCACGACAGGGCGTTTCTGGCGTCAAAGTCAAGGGCCAGCAAACCACCAAGAGATCCATGAAATGACCAGCCGAGCACGCACCACGCACGCCTTAACAGAGTAATAATATTATGTACGGTGTTGAGTAATAGTGACGGTGACGGTGACGGGTATACCATGGTAGTACAATACCTCAAACTTAGAACCCAGATAACGCCGATTGAGGTAAGGATCTAGGTAGGAATTGGCGATCAGGGCAAGGCTGCACCAGGCTGTAATACGTATTATCATTGTTCCTAGCCTTACGGCTTTGGTCAAACCGTACACTATTAAACTCCAACGTACCGAAATTGCCATCTTTGTTTCTCTGCTTGGAAAGGGGGATTGTACACATAACTCGACACAATGGAGTTGGCCGTCAACCTACCCTACTTGACCGATTTTTCAGCCCACTCGGGCAACAGTAATAAAATGTCCGTAAAATAAAAAGAGACTTCCCGCGGAGACATCAGGATATTCAATGGCGCCCAAGGCTGTCGCTTGCGGGGTCTGGACGTGTCGATGACATTTAACGTGCGGAGTCTCTCTGCTCTATTAACCCTTCGGAGAGAAACGACAGAGGCGTATGGATACGTCAAGTCTTGTCCTTAACGACGTGAAGAAGAATTCTAATGTCCTTCTGCCGGCTGGAATGTCTGCCGACAACATCTCAACGGGTGTGGCGCCTCCTTCGCCTTGTCTGATCCTTACTACTAAAAACACTGACCATAAAGTAAGAGCCAACCGCGCTGCATCGTATGCTTTTCTATTAGGACAACCATATCTTGCCCCTGGACATTCGTTTGCTCTGGTCGCTGGTCCAATATCAACAGGTTCGAGAAAACAAACCACCCCGTTCCGGAGTCGATTCTAGGATTTTGTATCCTCGATCGGGCATATACACAAGCAAAACACGATGGAACCACTGCAGGTTTTTGTGCATTTCGCTCCCTTAATTGATGAGGTCAGGTTGCTGAATGGTTGGTTCGCCGTTCGCCGCCTAACGTCTACCGACTCATCCAGTGAGTCATGGCGCCAATGAGTTGCAGGTCGGTGCATTGTGGGAGAGAGTACAGAGTACACGAGCCACATAAGGATGTCAGGTCTGGCAGAAAGTGAACCTGCCAGAACTGGAAAACAACAAGACGGTAGCGGTCGCCTGTCGAAGGTGAATGGAAGCCGATATTTTCCTGACAAAGCCGTGAAAACACCGAGTGAGTGCACTTATTGACGGTGTAGGTCAGGTGGCGTAAGGTTATTCGTCAGTAGTATGGCTGGGTTTGATACTATTTCGTCTCTCAACGTCATGTGCCAACAATACAGCATGTACGATTCCATCCTTTGTGTACTGTAAAGCCCATTGCATGGAGATCATAGCCCACCACCACGTCGTCGTTAAAGGCAATCTTTGGCTGCAAGAAAGCTGACGGTACCTTGCATCAGCCGAGGGGCAAACAAGCCGAGGCGGCGGCGTACTATGTAGGTGGTGGTGGTGGATTCGTTCTAGGAGGCGCCGAACAAGCCCAGCTGAAGGCGCGGAGCGTTCTAGCCATGCCAGATGTCCCGTATCCCGCAATTGACAGCAGGTACATAGATGAGGAGTAGTTTTGACTGGCTAGCATTGAATACGCGCAGAAACCGCTAAACAAAGCAGGCACATGCTCAGTAGTCAGTGTCTAGCTAACAGCTCAAAGTGCGGAGGGGTTCTGTCGAGTGTGTGCGTATTGGAAGAAAAGTGTGATTGAGAAGGTTTCGTGAAGACCCGGTTGTGAGAATCGCCGTTGAGAGTTGTACGTAAGAACTGACAGGTGGGCATAGATAGCCTGGAAACGACCGAGCCTATCAGCTGTAAGAAGTTGCCCAAGGCTCAAGATTGACTTGCTAGATGACCTCAGCCTGTCCAAAGGTGTCGTCGTCTCAGTCGAAGCAGAGACCCCGTATCGCAAACGATACGGTACATACCCTGAAGTCTGTCCGTTTATGGAGTAGTTCACAGCTAAACAGCTGTCCAATCAAGGATCGACACAACTGTACTGGGGTTCCTGAGAGCTGCTCCCTTGTCCATCGTGTTGGAAACAAGGACAGAAGGATAGATGCTGTTGGGACGTCGTACTGCGGGCGGATGTTTTTGGGGTTTCTATGGAGTGCGTATGTACGTAGGTAGGTAGCACCCGTAGTCCGTAGTCCGTAGAGCCCTGAGCTTTGGACCGTTGGGTGGTCTGGGGTTCCGCGCTTGTTCCCGAAGGCGGGTTGCAGAGGCGGCCGCAGGATGCATTACTTGTGTGTGCAAGGCGTCCAGGTGCCAGATGCCAGATGCTAGAGGTAATGGAAGGGAGCTGTACGCACGTACTACTGATAGTGCCTCAATACTGGGCTACAGGTGTGGGCCTAGACGGATTATGATGCTAGGAGCATGCGTGTGAGAGCACACCTAACCCTGGTAACAATCGGGGGACCTGACCGTCCTGTGTTTGCTTGCTCTGGTGGATCTCGCTGCCTCGGTCGGTGCGGCGGACTTGAGCCTTGGACGTTGAACGACGATATTGGAAATGGCCGATGGGATGAGTTAGTGTCACTTCCTTGCCAATTTTTTTGGTATCATTCATGCAACTTCATCACTCTCTTTTTGCACAGTCTCTGTCCGGACACTTCCGGTTTCATCATTTCGTTCATGTTTAGCCATGCATCTCTATACTTCTGAGCATGGTCGACAACGGAACGACCTGGCAGCTCCCCGGGATGGATGATAGCAGGTCAATTCATCTCATAAGAGAGTCACGAAGTAGGTGACGGCGCATGACGAGTCTCTGGGATTATGGGAGCAGGGCCAAGGTTTCGCCAATGATGGCGGCTGCACGGCGCTGGGTTACCTGGGACGGTCCGGCATGCCTTGGTGTGCTGTGCTAGGGTTTTTGGAACACTGAAACGCTGAGACCTGTGACCCTCCCAGCTCATCCATTCCCTTTGTAATCTAGCTTCAGGGCCATCCTCGTTCACTGCCGCCGTGCGGCAGAGCTGTAAGATCCGCTACGTGACAGCGGTGTCGGTGAACTCAAGTTGAAGTCGACAAAACATAGTACATCTAGGATACTTGATATCTTGTCCTGAACAAGCCAACTTTCGCGTAATTATACACTGTTCTACCTTCGGCATGGGTATCGGTGCGGTATTCGTACACGATATCGAAGTGTCAGGCTCTGGCCGACCCAACGGGACCCCACGGCCCAGTGACGTGCCGCTCTCGTACAGTAGTGCCCGGAGAAAGAAGGAGACATGAACGAGGATTTGGTACAGATTGTCATGGTATACGGCCAGATTCGTAGCAGCGACGTGGGAAATACTTCCACCTCAGAACGCGGGGTGAATCATCCATCAAGCTGACACGCAGCTCCAGCAAGTAGTGAGTTGCATTTGCTCACCGCTACATTCTCCATGTGTAGGAGCTTCCAGCAGTCAAACATCGTCTTATGCACCGCGACGGGTGTGATGTAGTACTGCGTGAGCTATGTGGTGAATATCACAATGTTGGTCTATCCAGAGTAAGACATCACAATCATCAGCAAACCCATTGCTGGATTTTGACTCTTAACTTTGTAGCCCTTGGCTAACTCTTTTGCACTTTGTGTGGGAGAAAAAGCCCACCCGACAGATCGGTAACGCACGGTATGTACGCCTTCATCAACCATTTATGTGACACGATGCACATCATCCAAATAGCCGGTTGAAGTGATCTGCTTCGCTAACGCCCACATTTGAACAGTTGCTTGCTATTCCTGTTTGATAGCCTGGTACAAAAAGAAAAGGCTTAGCTAACTGTTTGTCGCCGTACGTCAAGTCCCAGAACCGTCTCCATCGGATGGCGACAAAACGTATTGAAGGCTACATTGTGTTGCTGAACTAGAGCAGTTGCGACATTGTGTCATGCAAAATGGCGGTAGAGCATGCCATCGTGATCATGGTTGGACACTCCTCAACCACAAAAAACAACTGACGGCCCACAGGGAGCCCTTCTTCTGGGCAGCCCATAATTACGGATACGTATAAATGCACTGCGGTTCAACCCGCAACTCTCGAGATAGCGCCGGGCTTGACAACCAAACGCGCTGTAAAACCTTGTCCACGCACGAGGAATTGACCAGCAGCCCATCAATCCATCCCTAGTCCGCCGCCCATGTGCCCTCAATTGTTTTTGTTCTTTCTCGGTTTGGGTGCCACTCCCTGACAGGGACCAGCTGACGAGTACCCACACGACTCATGCAGGTCGACATCAGTTCCACGCTCACCCATCGACGCCAGAGTTGGCTTGAAATAAGCGACCAGTCAGGCACAAGAAAGCACACAGTATGACTTCAGACAAACCCAGCAGAACGGGTGCGTGCCCTGCGCTTTAGATCGGGCCATGGGCCGTGGGACACTGCTCGTGAAATCGACTTCAATTTTGCATGTCCGATGACCCCTCAGCATTGCCCCTCGTCGAGCTCACACCTTGTAGCCAAAGTTTAGCTTCTTGTTTTTCTGATTGGGTATGTGCAGCCCTCCACATCGCCCAAGATCCTCACAGAGAAGCACCGAGGGTTATGTTTGGGATGCTGATTGGTGTGTTGGCTTGCTGTCCGTTTGACCCTCGCGTCTTAGGTTTCGTACCATCGATGCGGTGCGGAGAAGATATCCTTGCGTTGCGTGCACTGCGTGCCCCTGCGTGCTCAGGCAATGCTCCACCGAAACTCCCCTGTCTGGTCCTCAGACTGTGTCGTCCAGGCCAGAGGTATTTTCAGAATACTGCTCACCGGCTGAAGGTATACGGTTTAGTGGCTGTCCCAGAAGGAAAGGGAATTTATTAAAACCCAGTCCGACGCTCCTATACAAGTCCCCTTGCACATCACTGTCAGAACGTCAAGTGCTGTGGACTAAATCGGTCTCTGTAATCGTTGTGTTTACAGGAACCTTTACGAGCGCATGTATGGTAGACCGTATATTCCGATAACGGAACTGGCCATTCCAAAATGGGCTCAAAAAGACAGATAAACACTGCGATTGTGATGGTCGTGACTGACATGTCGAATATTTCAACATGACAAGCCCAGGGATGGGCTTAGCCATTGGCCACAAGATCGCACCGAATTGCTGGATCGGTTTGTGACCCCTAGCCCCGTTGCGTGTCACGAACGCTCATTGTGGAGACAGGCTCCGGTTCTCTGGAAACCGGAACAGAAACTTGGGCGCTATCAGCGACGGTGCTTGTTCCAGCGATTTGCAGCGAACCAATTGCATGCGGACGTCGCCTTTCTATTCCTAGCCACATCCAAGGCACGGGAGCGGCGGCCCTTGGGGCTCTTTTAGCCCTGAGCCATGATCAAGAGTCTGCTTCGAAGAGGTGTGTCTTGGCCTTGGGCAATCCATAGACACATTAGCCAAAAACCCACAGACACCTCTTTTGTGAATATATCGTAAGGCCTAATGAAAAGGATGAAAGCGAAAGTGTACAAGGGCATAATTACGCGATTGCACCGTAACTGCATCCTTCGCTCCGACACCTGGTCATTGACACCACGCATATGAATAGGATGGCCAAGCAGGTCAGCTGCGTCAAATTCT
Organism: Fusarium avenaceum; assembly: GCA_025948275.1. Taxonomy (NCBI): domain Eukaryota; kingdom Fungi; phylum Ascomycota; class Sordariomycetes; order Hypocreales; family Nectriaceae; genus Fusarium; species Fusarium avenaceum. The sequence continues at coordinate 1,090,723 of CP109669.1, forward strand.
CAGTGATGGGAGGGAACACCAAAGAGTCGACCAAGCACACTGGCGAGACTCCGTTTCGTGGCAACTGGAACGAGTGTGACATGATGGAACGTCCACCAAGAAGGCTCCTCCCGTCCCGGCTGTGTACGCCCAAGCCCCCTCGTTTTTCTTGCAGCTCGTTTTCCCATTCGCTACTTGTCGCAGATTTTGTCCATGGTCTTGTCAAACAGCACCTGCCAGTACTGCACGATGTTACGCTTTTACTTGCCTGTGCAGGACCATGCATATTAGATGCATACCCTTAGGATCCCTCACCCACCCCTTTGTCTTTGATGGTTGGTAGACCGTGCTTGTTTCGATTGAGGCATGCTTGTTAGCCATACAGTCATAGTAAGGTTGCTGACCGCCAAAGGAGAAGTCAGCGCGCAGCATCTCTGCCGTCTGATCCATGCATCTGCACCTGATCCCCGTAAGCCCATGGATGTTCAACAAACTCGCCTCGATTAGGCGTTGAAAGTGTTCGCGCAGGATTGCATATGTGGCGTTACCGCTGTTCGCTCTTGCTTGTCCAATAGCAAGCCGTATGGGGCGGGGATCCTTGTTATGCTCGGTGCAGCTCAAGGAAGATCGATTGATGACGAAGAACTATCGGCCAAAGTGAGGCGAAGGTGGTTTGCAAGAGCAAGGAATAATGATCCATGACATGGAATATTATACAGATCAGGTTCTGGGATGATTGTGATTGAATTGTCGGTAAGTTAGCAACAGGTACGGGTCACGATGCGACTTTGACTGAAAAGGAGCGTGAGCGGTGGCTGTTTTGAGGGTGGGCCCGGTGGTCTGAGCCGTCCACTGCGGGGCATGCGGCTTCTAGGTGCGCGTCGGGCCGCAAGGGCTGTCCCGCCCAGGGAGAGGGTTTTCGAAGGGAGACAACTCTGGCCAACCCGGCAAGCCGCGTCAAGTCTGCTTCACGTGAAAAGACTCCAGAATAGCCATCCATGGGCGAGTCGAGGGGCAGGTTGGCATGGAGGCGCCAGGCGTGGCGATAAAATTGATCATCAATCGCTGACCTGGCAAAGCTTGGCTGCGAATGTGCTGTATAGGGGGCATTGGGTGTTGAGCATCGATGACTGCATTGTAATTTCGTCGTTTCATCGCATGTCGACCTTCCAGACTTGATGTTGAGCCTATAGGAAGCATGTGGTGGGCTAGGTTCAGGCGACATGGAATGTTGTGTGTGCATTTAACCGAGACTTGTACGCCGATGCCTTGAAGAAGACTGCGCTGTGCACATCCGTATGACTTCTCAGACCCCAAGTTCGCAACTTGATTGTACCGTGTTGTCGACGCCTTCGGAAGCGCATGTCTCAACCCATCAGGAGGGCTAGTGGTGCGGAGTGTCAAGGTCCCGGCACATCACAAACAAGCGGAGCTACATGACCCCTCCCCTGTCCAGCGTAATGGCTTGATTTGCAGGACGCAATACCGAGTAAACTGGCCTATCAGATCATGCAGAGCCTTGCCCTTGCATCCAGCCAGGCAATCGAGCTTCCTTCTGTTCATACGATAGCTGATAGGACCAAAACCATTGATCAAACACAGAAATTTGAATGGCAACCACTTGAACTGAGATATCTTCAACGAGTTCCATGACAACATATCGCCGATCACTGGTCGGTTGATTTGATATGTGATATATGCAATAACTATGACCCTGGATGATGCTCACATGACCTGAGCAAGCTGCAGGGACAAAGGCGTCGAAAGGTTGCACAAGTGGACACGCGATGACAAAGCTGGTTGGTAAACACGTCCAAGGACGCCTGATCGAGAGTTGAGAATCTCTGTAAATTCGTTGTCGATGTAACAAAGAATCATTCAAGGCAAGAAATCGTTTTCAACACTTTAGTAGTTACGAGAGGCTCTGTTGAAGTTGTCAGCTTGAGAGGTAGGTAAGTACCTTACCTAGGCAAAAGTCCAGCATGATAATCGCACCTGCTAAATTCAAGGCAGAGGCGACTGACCAACCGGGCAAGCATGTTTGATTTCGGCGCCAACTGCCAGCCTGAATTTGTCGAACAATCGGCACCCACCTATTGTAGAGGCACTTTGTAAGCTGCTTTGCTTCGTTCCTTCTAGTGGAGACTTTTAGAACATTCTGCAACATTCATGCCCAAGGTATAAAATACCAAGTCGTACATCCTCATACCGTCAATCGCTCGCTGGGTTGGTAATAATTATTTATCTTCATCCTTATTCTTCCACCCAGCCCCCGCTGTTACCATTCACCATGACTCTCTGCCCCCGGATAAGTGGCTTGAATCCATATGTTATATCATTTGACAGTTGCTTTTTCTTTCAGACATTCTTTGCAAATCAGCCCACCTTTCTCAAAATCGATCATCTTGTTGTAAGGCTGAGCACCCAGCGCTGCCAATTGGCCAACAAAAAAACGAACAGACTAGGCCGCTAGGTGCGGACTCGTACTTCCTCTAAAGCCATGGAAGGGAATGACTATACGCACTCAATTATGGATATTTAGGGCAATGAGGGTGTAGTTTGAGACAGGAAAACCCACGATCCCTGCCAGCAACGAAACCAACGCCCTCTGCACTGAGGTGAACAAGAAGTCTGGGACACAAAGAAGAAAGCAGTCGACCGCCAACAGCTTCTGCCGATGTGGGATATCAGGTCGCTATCGATGCTTGGTCAGTCATGCAGGCAGGCCAAGACAGGGTGTTAGCCTTTGCTGACAGCGGCAGCGAATCATCTATCAATGGGAACAAACAGAGAGCCAACAGCTAAGACAGTCACTATGCCGCGCCAGCTGCATTTCAATGTGCTGTACTCCGTATCCGTACTCCGTATGAAACAGGAACATACAGGGGCGACAAAAATTGATGCAACACGATATTAGGACTGAATGCTATTGCAGCCACAGCCCAAAAGCAATACAACCAGCATTGATTATACCACACCGACATTCCCAATGTCCCATTGGTACTTCTCCAGAGATTACGGACACTGTTCACAATACCGCCCATGGTGTCTCAAATTCTTCGGACTGGTGCCAGCGTGGACGCGGAAGCTTGCATCATAAGCTGCCGCCATCCTCGCTTGTCACACTTTCGACTCCATACTCCATCTCAGGGATCCACCTCCACTGGCCTGGCTCAGGCAAGGCCCGGTCCGCCAATCGCACACGTTGACTTGCAGTCACGTGAGCTAAGACTTATGCGGAAGACCCCTGTGAGTTCGGGTAGGCTGCATGTTTCCCGTATATTGTCCCAGTTTTACTCGGGCGCCGTGGCTCTAATCATCGGGCCGCCATACCTTAATGAGACAGACGAGGCTACCGTGTCAAGGATTTGATTGCTTACTGACCTGCAACATCATAAAAGAGGGGGTAGCAAAGGGGTGTGTCAGAATAAGGCGATCAGTCAGCTTTCGTTTCTTTTCCCCTCCACTACATACAAGGGGGGAGTGGGACCGTCCCAGATGTCTGGCTTCCCACGCAGCAAAGAAAAAACAAACGCATTGAAGGAATCTTGAAGCCTGCAGAGGGAAAAAGAAAGTAGAACGCGAGGGTCGACAGTTGGAGCTGCATCCATCCATCAAAGCCTTGCCACGTCGCAATTTCACGGCGCGGCACGGTCGCTGGGTCGCTGGTCGCTTCGCGCCATCCCGGGGCTGCATGTCATCCTGCACCGCCAACAACATGGATGGGTATCCGTACAATAATTAATCACAGTGTGGATTTCGTAACAGGGGCGCAGGAACTGATCCCTTTTCCATCTTTGGAATCGAAACCCACAGTCAGCCAGCCTCTTGTCGCTCTACTTTGACCTTGTCCTCTAGAGAGAAACACGCCAATGTCACCCATGCTATCACCATCGAACGCGATAAAGGAAATACCCTACAGAAATACAATGCTTCAAATATTGTATTGCGTCCCCCCTGGATGTGTATGACATGAGACTGGCCTCAAGATACAGAGTACAGCACTGCAAAAAGCAAGCGAATAAATTTGTACGGGTACTCTGACACCACGGGACCTCGTCTGCATGCACGGCGACCTGCAGGCTGAAGAATGCGCGTTGACCTGGCCTGGAGTGCTATTGTATCATGAAACGGGGTCCCCTGCGAGAAAACACGCCCCAACTCATTCATTCTTGACTTGCTCCAGTGAGTGTGACTGTGACAATCAAGCCTCGCATTTCTTGTTATGTTCTTTGTCCTGGGTCTGATCCCGCAACTGTTTGTCCCAACAAGCTTGACAGGGTAGCAGAATAAGTACCTCTGCCCATTCGTGCACGATTCGTACAGTACTTAGCGGGGCACAATTGATGGCGGCACCAGAGACCACGACGGCTCAATGAATGTCGAGATATAATTTGAACGCCCTATATGAGAGGCTCTCTGCCTGCTGCTTGAGATAATGTGAGTCCTGGCTCTCCCGGAGAATGCATTAGATAATGAAGCGGCAGGGCTGCAACAACGAGTTTGTATCCTCCACAGCGTTTAGGCGGTGAGGAGGAAGATCTGAATCTGGTGCAATGCACCCATCCGACGTTGGCTATTTTTCTCCTGCAGAGATCATCATTTCCGTTCGCTTGCATTGCGACCGCTCCAAATCCTAGTCGAGCGGATGCACCAGCCTCGTTGAACTTACGGCACACTCATACAAACAGAGGCCCAAGTCCCGTGGCCCGACGAAAGAACTACCGGCGGCCACAGGCAGTAAGTAGGTAGATCTGCATAGTATTCATTCACAGATGCACCAATATAGCAAGGAAACCGCTGCGGGATTGTATCATCCCTTGCAGGCTCAAAGATCAGCGTTGAGCGATGTGAAACCCCCGCCCTTTCTTCTTTTTGGGCTTTGTGCATGCCAAAGCTCACAAAGCGGGATGCCATCTCGTACCACTTGTTGGTTAGGTCACAAGTGGATGCATGGCCCTGCCCTGGCAATCCAAGCCATGCGACGACACCTTGTTGTTGTGTGCACAAACGGGGGAATATCAGGATTGTGATGGATAATTCCTACGGTTAACATGCTCTGTGACTGTCGTGTATGTTATGTACAAGGATATGTACTCTCCCGTTCCGCATCGTATCGCATCGTATCGTCCCGTCAATGCGCGGTTGGCGGACCGGTGCGCTCGTGCAGCCGCAGGATCACGGATCACACATCATGGATCGTCCACAATTCAATCCTGATTTGGACAAACAACACAACATGTGTACTGTACCCAGACCCAGACCTAGAGTACCAGGCCCTATTCAGCCCAGTCAAATTCGTTTCGTACGATGTGCCCATGGCGGCCACGTTGGCTGTCAAGGCTGTTGGAAGGTCTTTGTGTGGTTGACTGGTGTTCAATTCGAGCCCTGAGAAGACATTACCCACCAGATGCACCCTGAGTACCACGTAAGATGGAAAAGATGCCATATTGATGACCTCGCATGGCTCTTTCTCAAACTCGAAAGAGTAGCAATTAACCAAGGCTTATCGCGTAAGAATAATGTCGTGGCCGTATCAACAAGTACAGCTAAGCAACTACCACATAGCCCGGGCATTATACCACAAGGTAACAAGAGAGTCGCGTTGTTTGCTCGTCATAGAGCTCCTGTGTTTCCATACGGCAAGGGGACAAACTACCTAGGTAGGTAGGGATACAGTGCTGGTATTCATTCACTCTCAAGTGCGGGGTCTTTTTCTTCTGTCGCCGACATTCCGGAGATATCGTCAAATGTCTGCGAGTTTTAAGCCTGCGAACGTTAAGTCTGCGACACAAACTTAACTGCCCGAAAAGTCCCCGTTACATGTCATATAAAACGGCCAAATTGAGCAGTCGACAGAAGTTTGTCTCGCACAGCATTCACTCAATTCGATTCTGTGAAACCGCAATCTGACCCTCAGCAAGCACTTGTTTGTTCCATGCGACTGTGTCTGTGCCTTCTCTTGTACAACTTGTTCGTTGTTTCATTTGGTTCCAACCCCGACCTTGCAACCATGGCTGGTGCTGTATCTGAAAATCAGGCTTACTTTGGGTGCGTTGACGTCCCTGTCGAGTGTTGAATCTATGATCAGCACGCACATATACGTCCTTTTCCTGTGCTTCATGGCTGCCACTTCCCATACTACTTGCCTGCAGCATGCGCTCGCTGTTGTACTACCCAGTTCAGTCAATTCCGTTGCTAATGTGGTGTCATCACACAGTAAGATCGCCAATGAGTATGACCAACGCAATGCGGATGCGATCGTGCAATTGGAGCGTTATATCAATGAACGGATTCCTTTCATTGGCATCAAACAAAGTGAAGGTGTTAGGTTGTTAGACTATGCATGCGGTACTGGCATGCTTTCACGGGTTGGTGCCTTTCCCTCTTGTTGGCATGACTTGCAAGACACTGGACGGGAGCTGACGGCAAGTCGCAGGTGTTAGCGCAACATACGAGCGAGGCCATTGGCATTGACCTTACTCAGGATATGGTTGACGTGTATAACGCACAAGCTCAGGGTCAGGTTAGTATTACCCAACGCCAAACAAGGCGTAGACCTATTGTAACAGTATTATGGTGTCTTAAGAGTATGGCTAATCTTTCTAAACGACATGCAGGGTAGCCCTAGACAAGCCTATCAAGGCAACCTGGCTGATCCTGCAGATGCCTCTCCTACGGCCTTTGCGGATGCCAAGTTCTTTGATTTTGATGTTGCCGGCGTGGGACTCGGCTTCCACCATTTTGACAAGCCTGAACTAGCGTCTAAGAGACTGACTGAACGTCTCAAGACTGGCGGTGTACTCTTTATCATTGATTTTGTCGCTCACGAGATAGACCCCGAGGATGCTGCCCACCGTGGCATCACACACCATGGATTTGTGGAAGATGAGATTAAGCAGATGTTCGAGAACGCTGGGCTTACCGACTTTGGCTACCAAGAACTTCCGGAACCTATTGCGTTCAAGGATCCGAGAGGAGAGACACAGCATGGACACCACCAGGGTCATAGTCACAACCATGCAAATGGCCATGATCATGACAAGCACAGCCATAATCATGGCCATAGCCACGGGGAGAACAAGAGATTGTCCATGACCAAGAGAGTCTTTATCGCCCGGGGAACAAAACTCTGAAGGACTCTGTACATATCTGCTTCTCTAATACATGGGGGCTTCAGTTGTATAGAAAGAGAAGTGGTCATAATCTTATGAAGCCAGCTCGACAATTCAACCATTTGCAGTTACCCTTTAGACTCTTGGAGAATCAATGTTCCACACCAAGCCAGGTTACCACCTGAGCTGCTAGCTGTATCATATGTAGATCTACACAATTTCAGAGGTGACATGCAAGAGCTAAATTTAATTCGATGAATTGTCTTTGTGGTACGGGATTATGTTGGCAATTGTTTTATAGATTACCATATTCAACTGAATTGTTGGTGTGTGGTGTTTAAACCTGTTTGTCCAGGGTAGCTCTTTTCTCAAATACAAACACTACATCATCCATCTGGCACTGGAATGAATATCGACACTCAATCTCACACGGCAAGCCCAGTTGCAATCCAGAAACGGCCCGTGGGACCTAGCGATCTGGTCAAATCTTTTTAAAGCAGCTATTTGTACCCAAAGACTACCGTACCTATCACTAGTCCGGCGTACGTAGCACAGCCCTCGCCCTGGTGACCGACAAAGCCAACTTCCGTATCCGAATAAGTGACCTCCCTTCTCGGACTTGCTCACACCCTTCTTCTCATCTGGACCGTCCCGTCCCGACCTTTCGGTCAACGAAAGACTTGTCCTGATGGGTGCGGCCGACAGGTACATTCTTCATCTGGCATCAGCCAAGCCTTCTTTGTTGTCAAGGGATGAAGTAGACGATGCTTGGCACATTACTCGATAGCGTTGGTCTGCACTTTGAGAAATTGGCAACGACACTGTCGAGCCGAAAACCAAACAAGGGAGGCAATGGCGTGTCCGGGGCGGCGCGGTCCCGTGTCTAGGAGGCGGAAAAGGGATATCATGTGAGTTGCGCTCTATTCAGCCTCATCCGCACTTCCAGGACGTCCATACCTGAAGTCAACTAAGTCCTTAGACGTGGCGTCGTATGCTGTACTATCCAGAGTACGGTGCCCTTGTGCACCCCCTTTAGTCTTTGTCTCTCACAAGAGGCATTTGCGTTAATTTGGTAAACAAGGGTGAAACACACTTGTTTGTTGACGCCGGTGTCACCGAACGGAGGTTTATTCATTTCCGTGGAGTGCGTCGATAGCTACGCACTATGTTATGAGACCTGACGTCGTCTATGCGAGGTCAGCTCCAATTATTGAAACATGTGTTGGTCGTGTACTCAGCAAAGAGTAGTGACAGATATAACATCATCTTGGGGTCTGATCGTCGGGAGATTATGAGTTACCACCTCTGGACTAGGGGCCCTTAGCTTAGGTGTCGATGGTCGGCGTCACTTAGAACATATTATTAATTAATCAAGTCAATGATCTGAGATGCCACTGTGCATTTGTATGTTTGATTGAAATATTTGGCGTACATAATTCAGGCTAGGCATCTTGGTTGTCAAGTTCAACCACGAATGCGCCGCCAAGGAGAAGAGCTGGCTCTTCGATTCTGTGATGCTCATAGCTTGGATATTGTCAATAGCTGCACAGCAAAGAATGAGAACAATCACAACATACCTAAGGGTTCCAACACCGCCTGCCTCCAGTAAGAAAGTTGGCCCTTCTCGCAGTGCGTAGCCTGCCCATCTCATCGCGAAGGCACGTAGAATGTGACCGTGAGCAACAAGTAAAACATCACCACATTGATCACTGCCAACGTCCATAGCTGGCTTATGCCATTTCTCTCTAATCTCCTCTATCAATTGGTCAAGCCTTCGAGTGACATCGTGAGGACTCCTGGTGAAAAAGTGTTAGCCGGCAAGACGATAATCACTGTAATGCGAGATAATAGTCTAGGGTAGCCAGTGACAACTTGGCAGTCACTTACTCTCCTCCAGGACAACCGTCCTGCCAGATATCCCATGAACCTTTCAGACCCTGTTCAGCTCTAATTTTGCGAATTTCTGGTGATGTGATGCCTTCATAGTCGCCATAGTCCCACTCTCGGATGTAGTCTGTGACCTCAACCTCGGCCTCACACTGGAGACCGATACCATCTGGAGCGCCATGAGGTGTCCAAGGAAGAGGACGGTTCAATCCAATGTTGAGAAGTTCAAAGGTGCGCTGAGCACGCTTTCGAGGTGAAACATAGCTGTAAACCTATTAGCTTGAACTTGGTTGTACGATGATGGCGTAGCGGATGACAATAGGACGTATGCCAGCATGAAGTGTGTCGCTGTCTCTCTTGGGAGACCATCAAGTGAGGCTATTCACTGCGCAATACCTCGGGTGCTCCCGCATCAAGAATACTGGCATATTGAGGTGCCGGCCAAAAGTGTTGAGCATCAAGGGCACATGACTTACATGTGAGCAATCTTCTTGGGGGCGATAAGGCGATCGGGACCAACGAGAGCCTTCCCTGTTGCTCTGACACGCTTCTCACCGACAGCGGTAAGGGGAATGTCAGTCAGACCCGTATGGCGACCGTCGAGTGACCACTCTGTTTCTCCGTGACGAATGAGGAATACACGCGGAGTCGACATGATTCAGAGCTTGATAATGAAGGATGAATGGGACTGTCTATCCACTTCCGATGGACTCTATATAATTTTTAAAAGACCGGGAAATTCTGTACCAGGAATTAGCAATGCTCTTAAAACGGTGAATTGAAAGGTGATCTGACGTGAATTTGAGCGTGGCCTATTATGGCGGGGTCAACGAACCACGACAATGACCAGGACTTGAGAGTTGACCTTCAAGAAGTAATACCAGCGGTTGATCTCTGCACTAGCGAGAGGCACAGTATATAGGGAAATAATGATATACCAGAGAACCCTCCGCAGAATGAGGAGCGGAAAGAGGAACAATGGAGTATTCTCAAAATTGTTTATGGTGTTGAGATGGAAGGATTACGTTGTGTTGACAAACCCCGCTGTCAGGTCCATCAGGTACTATCATGGAGGGGCACCTTCCGGCTCTTCCATTGACGTTCTTTACACGTAATGGATGCTGGCCCGGGATTGGAAGGAGCCTACAGGTAGGCTCAGAGGGTCCTACATGTGCCATGGGAAAGGAATACGCTTGTGACTACTTGTTATTTGGTAGACGCGCTAGGTTACTGATTGATAATGCTAGCTAACGAAGCACTACTCCGTACATCTTTCATACCAGCTGAAGTGCTACTGTAAACATGGCTGGAATTGGTCGCAGTGAAGAATAAACTGAATATACTGCTAAAATATAATCATGGCATTTTTATAGGTCAGTAAGAATTTGACAGTTGTTTATTTCAGCCTTCCATCATTACATAGGTAGGTAGGTAGGTAGATACCCCATCTCAAAAACTCAATTGCAGTTGCTTCCTCTCCGAACATGCTAAACTTAAGGTTGTTCTTTGGCCTTCGACCTTCTTTGTACCATCTTTGCTGACCTAGAAATCTTCCTCTCACTTACTCTTCAAAATGGCAACATCTCGTAATCTTACCAATTATTACCAATATTCGGTCCACCATCACCACTTTCATCGCCTGTGACATCAGCGTCATCTCACCCCACGATGCCCTTCCTCCCCACCACCGAAGCTGCAATCCGCTTACTAAGGCACATCACCAATCTACGGCTACCGCCAGAGGCCCACTTGGCGGCCCCCATCAACTTCCGCGATCCCGACCACTCTTTCTCCGTGACCCGGCACCGGTCCGTCTCCGAATTATCTCAAGATCCGCCTTCGCCGAGTCCTCCGATTGAGCTCGATTTCCTTCCTTCAAGACCGCAGGTTTCATTTCCATCCTCGTCTTTGTCTCCATCCGTTTTGCCCCGGCCAACACTCAGCTCTACCGATTCGAACGCTTCAACATCGTCAACATCTTCGACGTCGAGTCTAACATTTTCCGTTTACCACCAATTGACGCCCCGGCAGCGTAGGAAGCTCTCGGAAGAGATTTGGAGGGGGTACTGGTGATCCCGGTGATTGGAGTCTACAAGGAGTTGCTCGCACAATGGTTGTTCATAAGTGGACAAGGCAGGAAAAGTTCAAGCGCGGTGTCTGGGCAGTTGCTTTTGCAGCATGTATCTTTGCGGGCACAATCACTGGCGCGCAGCTAAAGACGGACAATGAGAAAAAAGAGGTAGGATAACATCCTGGATACCCACGAGAGCCTATCACTGACGATAGAAACAGGCTATCCAAGAATTTCGAGCAACATCCCCCAACGACCAAATAGCTGCTCTCCTATCACAACGGAAGTATCTGATTTCACAGAAAGCAGTCCTCCAAAGGAAGATAGATGCCTTCGAGCTCCGTGTCAAGGAACGCGCAGCTGAAAAGGCGAGGAAGGAGAACAGTTCGTCGTAGAGGCGAGAGCAGAGGTTGATGGTGTTGTATTATCATACTGTAATTTTACAAACCAATTATGCAGGGACTGGCGTTATCGGACGGGCAGAAAAAGTGAATTCACGGGATTGGGGGATCTGACCACACAGCGCTGTAAAGATGTTCTTGAGGAACGCATTGCAGGGCCAAATTCTCTGCGGGCTAGCAACGTAAAAATTAGTATTTTATCAATTGTACGTTGCTTGCCATGCTTTCCATCTACGCCTAATTGACCTTGCCATGCCAGGACCCTGTTCATGTTGATTCGTCAAATCATGCTATACCTATATCAAGGCAACAGTCTACTTGTTGTACACTTCCACCTATCTAAGCAGCTGTCATATTCCTTACTCCACAACACCCTCGGCGGAGGGCAGGGGAATAGCCTTGTACAGAAGAATGAGAGCGGAGTGAGACTCGCCGCCACCGGACAGAGTATCGACCTTGTCAGCCTCTACTTCTGTCACCTTTTCGTCGTTGAACCACCACCACTTGCCGTCCTCCTCGCCCTTCTTGCCGGTCTTAGGATCGATAGGTGCAGACTTCTTGACATACGAGGTGTAATGACCGCTATCAGCGCTGGCACCTTGGTGTGTTACAACACCTCGGAGCTCGTAAAGACCAGACTGGTTCGCACCGTCATCGTTGCGCAGGTCAGGGTTGATAAGAGCGTTGAGCTCCTTCTTAGCCTCAAGAATTGAGGCGTTCCTCTCGGCTTCAATGTCGGCATCTGTCTTGTATGTCTCACCTTCCTCACCCATGACGGTATCGCCGTCCGCTGATTTCTTGCCATCTCCCTTGCTCTCCTTCTTCTCGGCTTCTTTCTTCTCCTTCTCAGTGGGAAGCCCGGCGCCGCCAGGGATATCGCCAACGTCCTGGTCGTGGGTCTTCTTACGTCGCTTACGGGCACGCTCGATATCCTCTTCATCTTTGCGAATCTCGCGGACCTTGTCGCGCACGGGAACGAGGGCGCTCTTCAGTTCGTCGGAGCAGAACTCGACAATGTCAAGCTCCTTGGGGAATGTCACCTTTCGCATAATCTTGGCCTTCTTCTGTGTCTCTCGCTTCCAGAAAAAGCGCACGAAGTGTACTGTCAGGTACTTGGGAGCACGAGAGATCTTGGAAGTTTTGGTATAGATAGCATCGCGCCCAAGAACCTCTGACTTCTTCTCAATCTTCTCCTTGAGTGCGGCAAGAATACCGTCTCGCAGATGATTTGTCGAACTGTCAATATGACAGTTGAGCTTGGCGAAGCTCTCCTTGTTAATGATGGGCTGTTCGCCAGCGTTGCGAGCTTCCTCCTCATCGCATTCCATGACCGAACTGAATTCGCCGCACATGTACCTCTCGACAAAGGAAGACTCGGCAGTATTTGCGCCGTCCTTGATACGGAGCTTCTGGTTGAGTTGCTGAACAATCTGTGACCAAGCCTCCTCTGCATCCTGCTGAGCATAACCCTGCCCTGATTTGGACTTCTCCGCAAACTGTGGGAATACCACTCGCAGAGAGTTCAAGAAGTTCATGGGAGGGAAGGCGTCCTGTGTTTCTCCCATCTTCTTATACAAACTCGACAGTTGAGATGCGAGGTCCATATTGGTGCTGGCCATCATGAAGTTGCTACTGCTGCTGCTAGGGCTGTAGTTGCCTAGAGCCTCTTGGAGTTCAGGGATCAAACGCAGGGTCTGGAGGGTCGAGTTAAGGTAGCATGTGTTTCCAAGGTTGATAAGACCAGCAGGAGTCGCGCCAACTTGCTGGGCCTGTTCGGCCTCCGTCATATCCTCGACAAACTTGATCACCTCCTTAGGTCGAACAAGTGCACCACCGCCAGAGCTTGGAGTACCCATCATCATGATAGTCTGGCCGGGCTTCAAGCCAAGCTTGCTCATATCGGCATCATCCTTGAGTTGGCCGCCCTTGATCAGAATCTTTTGGCGTTCGGGCTCCACATTGGTCAAGCTGAACATTTGGAGCTTGAAGTCCTCGCCAGTGGAGTTGGGGTCGACCTCGACATCGTGCTTCTTGCCCTGGTGTTTCACCACGACTGGTGCACGTTAATAAATGTTACCGCACGTTGTGTATAATGAGGAGTCATGAATGCAAGCGAATAACTTACTTGATATGGACGACATAATTTCGGTTGATCCACGTGAAGTGTTGGAAGAGGAGGGGTGTAGTGAGACCAGGCTTTGGGTGAGCAAAATGCCGTTGGTTCGGCGTCTTCTAAAAGCCGAATTCTAGGAATAAACAAGAGTATCAATAGGAAAGAAGAATGAAAGATCAAATGTGCACCATGTGCTCAAAGTTAGTATTTGCCAGGGTCAAGGCGTAGAAGGTAGAAGATGCTCGAGGTGCGTCACCAAGTGGTACCTGGACGAAGGCGAACTGTTAGTGGGGAAAGCGGTGTAGTTTCCGCGGGGCAACCAAAGAGTGGCTCGTGGGAGGTCAAGCCACAACCAAGGAGCTCATGAGGCACAAGCTTCCACACGTGAACCTCTGGAACGTCCCCAAGGTTTTCCCCATCATAGGTAGGCCCCACCCAAACAGACGGAGACGTCAGGCCTGGCGACGCCTCATTAACAACTGCGCCTCACGTCTTGGAAGCTCCAACCTCCAACGTCAACGACAACGTCGACCGACCCCGCCGAGCTCCGTGTTGTCCGTCAACACTCAATTGTTGCGTCTTTCAGCTGATTTAAAACATCTTGAGACGTATTTGTAGCCATGGTATATCCTCATCGATATCAGATCCCTGACCGCAAGCTGACAGCTATCCCCCACCCAGTCTCAATCCCTCCGGCCCTACCTGCAATGCGTACGTAGCAGCTTGACCGCTGCGCTCACGCTCTCCAACTTTGCTTCCCAGACGGCCGAGCGACACAATGTTCCAGAGATTGAGGCCCAGACGTCCCCCGAGGTCCTTCTGCAGCCCCTGACCATTGCGCGCAACGAGAACGAGCGTGTCCTGATCGAGCCCAGCATCAACTCCGTCCGTATCAGTATTAAGATCAAGCAGGCCGACGAGATTGAGCATATCCTGGTCCACAAATTTACAAGATTCTTGACGCAACGTGCCGAGTCCTTCTTCATCCTGCGGAGGAAACCCGTCAAGGTCAGCTACTAGCCATGCTATGCCATTGAATCACCCCTGACTGACGTTGTTGTAGGGTTATGATATCTCCTTCTTGATAACAAACTTCCACACTGAGGAAATGCTGAAGCACAAGCTTGTCGACTTCATCATTCAGTTTATGGAGGAGGTCGACAAGGAGATCTCTGAGATGAAGCTGTTTGTGAGTATTAGATCGTATGACGGCATGTAATGGGACCAGGCTAACACAGTTACAGTTGAACGCCCGAGCACGATTCGTAGCCGAGTCTTTCCTTACACCTGTAAGACCATCCCAATTGCCATCGCCGTGATCCTGCTCAACAGTGCTGACCATCCGTAGTTTGACTAAACCCCTCAGCTGGTTTGAGGCTTGGAGTTTGCTTGGGAGTATCGGTTGTCACTATGCTTTTGTGACCAGGTAAAAGATATCGACCGTGGTAGCATTGACCTGCAAAGTCTCTTACAGGCGAGCTTCATGCTGTGGTAAGGAGAGAGAGGTTCGAGATAACGAACGATATTAGACATAAACTTTGCCGACCATACCGAAATGAAATGCGCATCTTTCTGGAAAAGAAGTCTCAATTTACTCTCTATGAAGATTTTTAGTATTGTGAGTGTAGCATTGATGTTGGCCATCCCGATGCCATTCTACCAATTAAGGAAGGAGGTACGGGCTTGATTGCCTCGAGTCAGTGGTGGAATATCTCATTTAAGGCATCAACTCCATCTAAGAGCCAGCTTCACTTATCTATCTTTACTCATCGATCACCATTTTCACCATCTCCATCAATATGATCATACTCTTTATTGTTCTTTTATCCTTGCCGTATTGTTTCATTTACTGGCCACTGCTGAAATCAAGTTGTTCAATAGTAAGTGAATCACTGCCAATGCCCTGTTCCTCCATCTGACATATTCCCTTCTGACACTGCCAACCAGCTACCAGCACTGACAATATTGGAACAATATTGTGCACATCTTGTGCTTCTTCGAGACAATTGTATGGCTGTTTCCTGGCTTTCTGTTCGCCTGGCCAACTTTCTCCTTCTTCTTCCTCTTCCTCTATTGCTAGTCACTCTGCTTGAGCCTCGATCAATTCAACCTCGTGTACGACATAATCCTGAGTAGTAAAGAATATATCTCTAACTCTCTCTGCCTCTATTCTCCCCTATCCACAACCCTAACCATTCCTCGTCCTTTCCTTCCTCATCAACTTTCCACATTCAACGAATCTAACCTTTCAAGAAGACACCTTGGTTCTTGGAAGGGAACTTGTTGTGGTGTCTGTCACTGATCGACCCTGTCTTGGTTCTCAGAGTATTGAATACCGAGATTTCAAGTACGCAAAAGTTCAGACAGTCGTTGAGTTGTCGAGTGCAAAGGCGTTCAGACGATCGCTTGTGTGCCTGTTGGCTTAACTACGAAATCCTCACCTGCACTTCTTTATACTGAATACTCACCCACCTCTTGGGGTCGAAGGTACTAAGGATCTAAGTGAAAAGAAGTTCGGACGATCACTTGACCACCCTTCAGGTTGACTACTCGATCCTCACCTACACTTCTTTATACTAAATATCCACCTCTTAGGGTCTAAAGTACCGAGACTTGAAGTGCAAAGAAGTTCGGACGATCACGTGTGTACATCGGCTTGACTACTCGATCCTCAACTGCACTTCTTTATACTAAATACCCACCTCCAGTACTGAGACTTGAAGTGCAAAGAAGTTCGGACGATCACGTGTGCACATCGGCCTGGCTATAAAATCATCAAACGCTCCCCTGATCTCTCCCTCTTTTCCTTTCCCCTCCGCAAACACCTTCGGGCGCGGTTGAACTTCAAACATCTCGTTTGTTTTTCAACTCTTCCCCACAAGGCAAACAACTCATTCCAAACATCAAGTACGGAAACACAGTTACGGTTCTCACGTTGTCCCGCGTCTTCGTATCGAAAATACATAAGCGCCTATTCCCTACTAGTAAGTTTCTTTTCGCAAGTTGCCCCCCGACTTGGTTACGAAGAAATATATTCTTGTGGATCCTCGTAGCGTTTGATATCATATATCTCAACAATATCTTCACCAATGTCGTCGATATGCTGACAATATCTTCAGTTCTAGCCCCACGACTCTAGCATGTCGTATCACTCTGACCCCTTTGCGGGACAGTCTGATCGGTCTCTCCCTCCTATTACTCAAGGAAACGGAGATATGCCGATCCAGCACCCGGCCCCCCTCTACTCAAACCCGCCCTTCGGGTCACCATCCTTCCACCCCCAGCCTGTACAATCCCGAGGCACTGACAGTGGGTATCACTCTGAATCCGCTTCGCAGGTGAACGGCAACTTGAACTCCTGGGTACCCACGGCTCAGCAGGCCCTTGACAATGCACTTCAGGCCAGTGGATTTACTGATATGCAGCACCAAATGAGAATGTTCTCTCCCCAGAACGGACTTGAATATGGCTTTGGCGCACCGCTCGCTGTGCCGCCCAACAGCCCCGTCGAAGGTGCCGCGTATGTCACCAACTCATCCATGCCATCTGGCCATGGTGCTCCGGCCCCTTAGATGGGAGGCCAAGCCCAAGACGCCGGTAATTATTTGGCCGAAGGTACAGTCAACGGTGTCTCAGCTTCTACGACTAACGGGGATATTCCTCATAATGGTTTTTCTGACGGTGGCGTCCCGTTGTCTACCAGAAACTCGCATCATCCTATTGCGAATGGCTCTTCACTCCCTATGCAAAACGGAGCTCCTACCGGAGCCATAGTTGTGAACAGTAACACTCAACGTCTCGGAAGTTCAGGGATCGCCAACCGTCTTCCACATGGCGCTCAGCTTTATGTAAGTTTTATGATCTCCTTATAGTCTTATGACGAGTTTCGGCATAAATTTATGGTAAAGCACTTATAGGACTCATCGCTCACTTTATGATTTTAGGCCACTCATCCTGTTCAAGGCATCGATCCGCGCAGTGTCGAACAGACCGGTCTCCTTTCACCTCCTCGCGGCCCCAACTCCGCCTCTCAGCCCGGTAGTCAACACTCTGCTCGCTCCGGTCCCGCGTCTGGTGGTCAGCGGTTCTACACCCCTAACGAGCCTTCCAACAACCAGTCGTATAATCCTGGTTTACCTCAGAGTGTCTCCTACAACTCCGGTCTTGCTCTGTTGAGCCCAGGTCACACCCACACCCCTCACCATTTCAGTGGCAACGGTGGCATGGGTGAATCACTGTCTAGTCCCATTCAAGGCCACAACCAACATCAGACAGAGCCGCGCAATTATGCACCCCGAACATCCGGCCAGCCTGTCAACGCTTTGCCTCCTCCCCGCTTCGACTTGAATCTACAGGCAATGCCTAGTGCTTCTCAAGCAAGCCCGCAGGACCCATTCGGCAGTCCTGAGCGTGCTGAACCGACTGCTCTCATTCCATTTCCTACGCTGCCTCCTCCTGCTGTCCAGCAAGCCATGCTCGCTGCCCCGATGCCGGTCCAATTCATTGGCAACAAATCACAAAAGCTAGCTGAGCTGACCTGCACCTTCTCAGGCTTTCCCGCCCTGGGAACCGCCATGAGCCCTGAGTACTTTCCATTCATCAGTGGCCCTGGATCGGCCAAGCCCTCTACTGGTGGCGTTGTTCGCCTGAAGAACGTGAGCCCTCCCCTGACCCTTTCCGTGCATTTTGTTCTAACTCTTCTAGATCCCTTTTTCTACCAAACGATCTGAGGTTGTGGCGTTCATTGGCCGCAACAGCCGGATGCTGAGCGATGTTGAAGAACCCATCCACATCATCATGGATCGGGCCACCTCTAAAACCATGGATGCCTTTGTCGAGTTTGTTTCAATGGAGGATGCTATGCGCTGCGCCGAGAAGCACCATCAGAACATCCAACTTGGCCGCATTAGTCGTCTTGGAGAGCGCCCTGTTGAGGTTGAGTTGTCCAGTCAGGCCGCTCTTATGCAGGACCTTTTCCCGCTTGCTCGTGGTGTATTTTGGGACGGGGCATCTCCCCAGATTCTTCCCCACAATCCTGTTGAACCCTGGGCGAACTTCAAAGGGTTCATCTCTCCCGAGGAAATGGTCATGCTTGTTAAGCATGTGGAGGTCCCCCATCGAGTAAGTTGGCGCAGTTGCTCATATTTTGACAGTGTTACTGACTCTGTTTCGCAGTCTCCGTTCTCCAAGGAGTGCCCCCAACGCCCCTATGAGTGCCTCATCAGTACCTTGCGAAAGTTCCCTTGGTTTGCTGCCAACTACGTCACGATCTCTCAACGCGGTGCCATGTACAAGGCCACTATTAAACTGATTCGCTTGCTCAGTAAATCGATGGCCCAGCAAGATGACCCTGTCAACCTCAACTCCTCCCTTTTCCAGCGTGTTGTCCGAACTGCTATGGATTGCAAGGGGTTTACCGTCCTTCAGAAAGACAACATTGCCTTCATGGTTCAGCTGGCGCCCCCCATGGAACAACAGCGTCGACACGGTCAGCCGCTGAACCCCAACTCTTGGGTTTACCAGTACGCAATCATGCGTAAGCCTGAGGTTCCTCTGGACGTTGTTGACTGGTACATCCGCCTTATTCGTGAGCAAACTACTCGCGATGTCCTCGTCCGTCCCATCCATGAGCACACCGCCATCCAGGAGACACTCAAGGACACTGATGATTATTGGGGCTACTTCTTCCATGAGGTAAACTACATCCAGGGTCCTCAGTTTGATCACATGTCTCTGGGAGACTGTGCCTACCTCGAGCTCTCGGCTATCGAGAGAATTCTTGGCCGAGCTCTAGGTTACAACTGAGGAATGTCTACTCTGTATGGAAACGGCCTTTCTTAGTCGATCGGGTTTGCATTGACTTGGTCCTCTCCCCTCATTTCGCACACTACCATTTCCCCTTTGCATTTGCTTTTTCGACGCGACCTTCTGGTTCCATATCGACGCATGGACAGGTCTTCATTTCAGCTTTTCTTTCAGGTTTCATTTCGGACTCTATCGAAATTATTGCATACAGCTGGATTCATTAAACCAGTGAGCTTTGGCTGCCCTTTTCCACACCCAGGACCCCTCAGATACAGGCTTCGACTTGATTGCGGGCACTACTTCGCCCGTTGATATTTGGGACTCAGCATTTTGTCGACTCACTACTCGGGGCCAAGGCTAGAGGACCAAGGAAGGCGGGATGGAGAAGAATCTGCGGCGCACTAATACGATGGACTTAATTCGTGGGCGAGGATGGATGGCAGCCAAAGATTATATAAAAAGGGGACACTTTAGTGGGTTGGGTTTCGAGATTCATTGCTTGTACATTTGCGGTAGTTTCACTGGCTATATGAAGACTGGAAAGAAAAAGAAAACGTTTTGGAGGATTTGCTGCTTCTGATATGTGTACAGTGATGAACAATTCAGAGTGTTGCTCTTAGTGTTTCATTGTTGTTGTTTGACAAGGGGCATAGTTCCACATGACGTTCTGAAGCTGCTTATTGGCCGTTGCGCGTTTGCCACTTGTCAAGTACCTTAATGGACCCCTACTTCATACTCAAACGCAAAGGCAGCCTCAGGTAGGGCGTGTGCATAAGAATAAGGTAAGAAGGTTCGGGAATTGATTATGGAGACTAATTAATCCAATGTCGGCACGATTTAGTGGGTAGCTAGCTCCCAATGCTCGCTGAAATTATAGTGAGTGACCCCTGAAAGTGTCAAAGGGCGGCGGCCCATGTGAGTATGGATGTTTATCTGCCGACCAATGACAAGCTGCGATGGGGTCCCTGTAACAGCGGCACTCATCTCCACTTGCCGTAACGACAACCAAAGGCGCCTCGTTTCCGCCCTCATTGGCGGCGGGTGCTAAGGTATGTCCCTGTCTCCCTTAATAATACGGTACCTGACTAACCTCCCAAGCTTGGTACCTATATTACTCCGTACGCATCTCGGTTCCTCTCTGAGCAAACAAATAATCAATCTTCTGCAAGGAGTTTCATTTTCCCGTGTTTGTCTTCTCCCTTCTTCTATTCTCTTCACTGTGCTCCGTACGTTACTCGACGTCGCTTCCCGTTTCCGTCTCGCTCGGTGTCTGTACCAAAAAAGAAACCCATTCACGAGCCACGTCAGACAAGACTCGTCAAGTCTGGTTTATAAACAACATCATCGTCTGACAATCTGCTGCCATTTCTCCATCACAGACTTTTACTACCTCTGAATATCACATTCCCAATTATGGCTGCCGAGCAGGACAAGACCGCTGCCGCTGCCGTTCCCGCAGAGGCGCCTGCAGCTCCCTCTGTCGTTGAGCCTGCCCCCAATGCTCCTGTAAAGGCTGCTGATGAGCCCGTGTCTGAAGCCGGAGCTTCAACCCCCGAAACACCTTTGACTAAGCTCAATGGACGTCTGGATGACATCTTCAGCAAGGCTCAGCACAAAGAGATGTGGGGTGTCCAGCTCTCCAACATCGATCATGTCCCTACAAAGGTTGTTCTCCAGAAGTTCCTCCGCGCCAACAATGATGACCCTGTTGCCTCTGAGAAGCAGCTTACCCAAGCTCTGGAGTGGCGCAAGAAGATGAACCCCACAGCGCTGGTCACTCAGACCTTTGACAAGACCAAGTTCGGCGGTCTTGGTTTCGTCACAACCCACAAGGGAGAGAATGGCAAGGAAACCATCATCACCTGGAACATCTACGGTGCCGTCAAGAACAACAAGGCCACTTTCGACGATGTTGACGAGTGAGTGCCTGATCCGCTCATATGTCAGAGCTTAGCTAATGCTGTATCAGGTTCATTAAGTGGCGTGCTGCCATCATGGAGCTCAGCGTCCAGAAGCTCAAGCTGGATCAGGTCACCGAGCCTATTCCTGAAGGAGGCGAGGACCCTTACCAGATGATCCAGGTTCACGACTATCTCAGTGTCAGCTTCTTCCGCATGGACCCTGCTGTCAAGGCCGCCAGTAAGGAGACCATCTCTGTTTTCTCCACGGCCTACCCAGAGCTGCTTGCTCACAAGTACTTTGTCAACGTTCCTGCCATTATGGGGTGGATGTTTGGCGCCATGAAGCTCTTCCTGGCTCCTGCTACCCTTCGCAAGTTTCATCCCATGTCCTCTGGCACTACACTGGCTACAGAGCTGAAGAGCATTGCTCCTACTTTGCCCAAGGAGTACGGTGGCCTGGGTCCCAGTGTCAAGGAGGGTCAGTCTGTTTCTCTAGTTGATCTTGGCGAGACTCCCGCCGAGAGTGCTGCTACCGAGCCTACTCCTGTCGTCGAACCCTCTCGCCATGTTGAACCTACCTCTGCCGAGAAGGCTCCTGTTGCTGTCGAGTCTATACCCGTTGCTGAGAAGATTAATACTGCTGAGCCAACCGTTGCCGTACCTGCTCCTACTACCGAGGCTGCTCCAGCCCCAGTTCCCGCTCCCGAGGAAGCCGCCAAAGCAGAGACGGCCGAGAAGGCAGTTGAGCAGGCTGGCGAGAAGCCCATTGAGGAGGCCCTTGAGAAGCTAAGCGTCAACCCAACTGAGGAAACTGAGCAGAAGCAGGCCACTGCTACCGGAGCCGAGAAGAAGGAAACAGCTGCTTGAATTGCGTTTATCGAAAAAGAGTTGAGATGAGAGAGTGAAGGATACCAAGCAACTGTGCGATTTGATACCATAAACAATACCCCCTCTAGTTGTCGGAAAAGCACCGCTCGAGACACATTATACTTTTAAATTAGACCGTGAATTAAGATGTCCGTTTTGAACTTTAATATGCAAAACCCATTGTTACCGCGATGTCCCCGATGGCCCTACCCTGAAGTTATGGTATAGAAGGCCCAGGGTATGGAACCGGACATCCCTCTGGTGTGATCATTACCAGGCTGATAAGACTATGACTCTTTTGAGGAATGGTATGGTCTTATTTGCAGGACGATAAGCAAGTGACCAGGCGTTAGCACAGTTTTGATGGACATGGTACTGTGGAACACGAAGAGATGCAGACTTGGGTGAGGACATATGCTGCCATCCTACTCCCAAGCTTTAGCAGCGTAAATGCTATTGAACCGATGCTACTATAGCCTTTCTTAACCTGCGCGTCAAGTAATACACCCGAGGGGGAAATAGGGATCGTAGGAAGGTAGGTTTTGCCAATAGTAGCGATTGTTCCAATAGTATTTGTCTCGATAGCGTCAAACTCCACTCCACACATAGCGTGATTATCGTCAAGATGAGACAGAGCCTTTCAGTCTCTACAGGCTGTTGGGAAACGAGTTACATAAACGAGAAATGACTTCAATGCCCTAGGCATGCCTTGATACAGGACTCTGCTGTGCTCGAACATGTGTTGAACCGAAATATCAATCACACCAGATGTCGCGTATCTGGCATAGCACGCCAATGGGGCGGGATAAAACAATTCTGAGCAAGTATCTCTGGACTCTGGATTTGAAAGGATATAAATGCTTGAACTGAGGCGCGTAATTGATACGAGTTTGATATTCTTGGGTAGAGGTTATCTTTGGCTGTAAACATGGGCACCGGCCAGCACGTCACTTCTAAAAGTCGAGAGAATTGATGGAGTAACAACAGTCTCACATTTTGGAATACAGCCTCCCCACTCCGCAGACGGTGAATTAAATGGGTTGTAAAAAAAGAGCATGGCGATATGGCATGTGTAGATGGCTCGACGTACCTAGAGTCTGCCTCTGAACATCGAGATACAAGCAACGCTGAGTAAAGATACGCACCGTGTTGCAAGTGTTTTGTGGCATAGCGACTCGCACTGACGAATGAGGCCACGGCAACTGACATATGGCACAGATAATATATACTGAAATGCTGGATGCGGTGTGTTTATCGCCGTGGCCCTGGCTGTGCTGTAGTTGCAGGGGACTGAGGCCCGGATCAAGAACCCGTGATTTGGTGATCCCTCGGGTTACATGGGCAATATGCCCATATTGTCAACAGACTCTAGCGGGTTGAAAGAATACAGACCTGTTAAAAGACGCTGTGTAGTATATAAATTTACGGAGGTTGAAACTGGAGTAATAGGTTTTGTCTCGCTGCAAGGGAGTGTTGGCCGGCATCAAGACTAGGGATCCTTGTTTTGGGGCGATCGAACATGGTTTAACAGAGTGAAGAAGCAATGGTGCAGAATGGACCTCAAATTATTTGATCTTGATCTGATCGTAATATTCATCGTTCGGTTCTGCCTCGAAGATACAAACATCGGAAACCCCTCTGTTTGGTGGACAGTGTTCATCAGTTGAGAGTGTCATGAGAGCCTCAGTATCCGCCCTTTTCGGAGGATAACTCGCTCTCTGGCCCCTGAGTAGCGCAACATCGCTCACGAGAAATTCGAAGATTGATGAAATTGGTTATTGTTGACCCGGGCATACCGATTTTATCCAAGTCTGAGAGACTGTTTTTTATATGACGATCACGTCTGTGCCGAAACATGCCACCAAAGGCTTGGTAGCCGAGATGTTGGTCAATGAGGCTATCTCGTCGAGTGCGAGCAGTGTAACTGTGAAATAACTCAACAGTGCATAGCAATTTTCGCGGCATATCACTGTTGATTGTTTTAACCGAGTGTATTGCATTGAATCATCTGGTTGAACGTGGTAATATCTGAGTCAGATATCAATGAGGCTTGAAGTGGCAAAGCAGCGGAACAAGGAGATATTCGAGATGCAGGCTGTAACTCGAGCAATATAAAGCGCATATTGATAGAATCGCATTTTGAGTAAAGCCATAGAATCCAATGCAGTTTTTCAGATTCTATAGGCACTTTTGCAGTTACGCTTTAGTTATTGGGGGACTAGAGGCCGGGTCTGGCCTGGTCGTCTAGGATGGAAACTCACGTTTTACGTGCATCCGATTGTTGATTTCTCCTCTCCTCTCTTCTCCTCCTTACATCATTCAGCCTCTGCTTCTTTATTCTACTTTAGGGGGAGGCGAACAAACCAAACTCCCCTTGTCTTTCCATCTTCCACCAACCTCTCTTCTTCTTCCTCTTCCCACAGAGTAAGTAAACCCCAGCCCGGCTTAGGCGTATCACAAGTCTAAGAGGAGAGAGATACTGGCGTCGTGTGTATTACACTCAAAGGCACGAGACTTTATTCTCCACTATTCGACTCTCATCTCTCAGCCTCTCGTCTCTATAACTCTCGTCTCTTTAGGTTCTCTTCCCTTTTCCCTCCACCACTCGTGTCTTTGTTACCCTTTCACTCCTGTCACGTCGGTCCCTGGGCCGCTTATCCCACTTTTTCCTACATCAACTGAACAACGCGCCCCAAGCCCCAGAGCCAACGTTAGCAACCTGTGCGTCTGTGTCAACACCTTGATTATATCAAGCCTTTTGTATCTCTGATACGCGTTTTCTCGACCGAAACAAGAGTGGTTCACTTTTTATCGCGTGCCTATATTTAAACCGGTACTTCTTTCTCTTGGATCAACTCGCACTCAGACTTACCTTCCGTTTACTGGGATCCCTCTCCGCATCCTCTTTTCGGTCGCCGAATCTGATCCTCCCCTTCTCCTCCTTTTCGGGTGTTATTGCTCTTACCTACGGATACACGGAGAGTCCTTGAGAGGTAGGTACGTACTAAAAGCTTTAGCATTGACCTTGACCTTACCCCTACTCCGTACTTCCTTCCATTTGCCTGCCCTGGACCAGTCTAAAGGAAGGTTGGACCGGCGCGCGGGGGAAGCACCCCAAGCACCCCAAGCACCACCTACCACCTACTCGACTATTAGTCGCCCACTCCCTCTCTCCTTCCCACTCCCATCTCTGGCGCGCGCCGCGTTTGCTTCTCACTTTCATTTACCTCTTTACACACTCTATCCTTTGCCTTTATCCTTTTCCCTCAACATCACTTTTCTCAATCGCACTATCTTGACTCATTTCTATTATTTTGACTTTTTAATACACTCGAATCATCCACTTCTATTACTTTTCAACATCTTGGATGATTTCTTGTTGCTAAACATTTCGCGTCCTCCACAGCCTATTACACGCTTCAGGCGAGCACTTCAGCCGCCATGGCTCTCGTCTTGCCCGCCGAACCCATCTTTGAGGTTGGCGTCACGGACGATTCGTCTTCTAATGCTGTGTCCGCGACTTCTACACCTCCCACTACTGTTTCCGACGAGGCCAGTCTTCCCTCCGATTCTCCTAAGCGCGATGTCGTTCACGTTGTACTCGAAATTGGTTCTCCCCAAGTCGCGCCTCCCACCTCCGACCCCATCGAACCTGTAGAGCCCGTCAGCCCAGCCAATCCGCCACCACCTGCCCCTATGCGCTCCCGCCGCGACCGCGTGAGCGCTCCGGTTTACAATCTGGTTCAATTGAGCGGCACAGCTGGCCATGGAAAGCGACGCGCTAAAGGAGATATTGTCGCCGATCGACGACGAAGACGAACCGTCTCTGGCCCAGTCTCAGCCGATGACAACGGAACAAGCTCTGGCGCTGCTCAGGGCACATTTCCCGAAACCGTCCACAGTGGCATTGACGCACTGGGAGTCACACAGTCAGCCAGCAAACTAGACTCCCCACGCACTCGTCGTCAAATACTGGCTGAGGACACTATAACAAACAAACGTCCATCGACGCGTCGCTCCAGTGCCATTGCGCCTGTCGCAGCTACACCCACCAACAAGAAATCAAAGATCACTAAACGCAGTCGCAAGTCCGTCGACAAGGCTGAAACGCCCATGTCACGCGAGCTTAGGCGCTTGCAAGATACCAAGGAGTTCGCCCACATTGACGAAAAGCCTGTAATCCAGAGCGTGTGGTCAAACGGTAAATTCGTTGACCCCAAAGCACCCGCGCCCCCATCTCGAAAGAAGGCCGAGCCCGAACCTACCACCGAGGAGCCTAAGGAAGCGGAACCCGAGCCTGTCGTGAACATCAGGAAGCGTCGGGTAAAGAAGTATCTCGACAAGGGTCTCTATGCAGGCCAGGACGCCCCCATTGATATCTCCAAGGGGTTGACCATGGGAGAGAAGAAAACCTTGGCTCAGCTTCCTGAGCTTATTCCAAGTGGTCGTGTCAACAAAACGATGCCTTTGCCCATGTTCAATGGCCTGCGCACACTCATTGAAGGCCGTGACTTCAAGTTGCCATACCAAGTTTGCCACCCTCTTCCACCAGGCCAACCTAAGCCTGATGAGTGGAAGAAGATGACAAAGAGTAAGTTCTGGGCCAAGGATGTCACGTACAAGGTTGCCGCTAACATGATATAGACCGATTCATCGGCGAATCCAAGGATTATTGGCGAAAGTCTCCTCACTTCCATGACTACTCTTCAAAGTGTGTCTGCAAGCCTGAAGATGGCTGTGGCGAGAGCTGCCAGAATAGAATCATGCTTTACGAATGTGATGAACAGAACTGTAACGCAGGTAAAAAATACTGTACCAATCGCGCATTTGCCACTCTCACTGCGCGCCGAAACAGGGGTGGGAAGTACAGAGTTGGTGTTGAAGTGATCAAGACCTCAGACCGTGGACATGGTGTGCGCAGCAACCGGTGCTTCAGACCTAACCAAATCATCATGGAGTATGCTGGCGAGATCATCACGGAGGACGAGTGTGAGCGCCGCATGACAGAGGTCTACAGGGACAATGAGGTATGTTTCGAAGTCGTTTCATGATTTCTATTGGACAAATAACTGACTAAGCCAAGTGCTACTATCTCATGAGCTTCGACCAGAACATGATTATCGACGCAACCACAGGGAGCATCGCGCGTTTCGTGAACCACAGCTGCAACCCAAATTGCAGAATGATTAAATGGATCGTTTCCGGACAGCCGCGAATGGCCCTGTTTGCTGGCGATAAGCCCATCATGACAGGCGATGAGCTGACCTATGATTATAACTTTGACCCGTTCTCGGCGAAGAATGTGCAGAGGTGCCTTTGCGGCGAGCCTAACTGCCGCGGCGTTCTTGGTCCCAAGCCTCGCGAAGTTAAGCAGCCCAAGACGGATCTCAAGAATGTTGTCAAGGGTGCTGTCAAAGCGGGAAAACGCAAGCTTAAGGAGCTTATCGGAGACGACGGAGACAGCGGCAGCAAGGCAAAGAAGCGCAAGATACAACCGGCGAAGGGAGTGAAGAGAACAATCTCAAACGCTGGCTCAAAGGTTGCAAAGGGCGCAGCGACTGCTCTTAAGAAGAGTGTCAGGACAGTGACTACAACAGCTAAGAAAGCTGCACTAGGTTCAAAGTCACCTGCAAAGCGACGTGTCTCGACGGGAGCGCTTCTCAAGAAGACGACGACAAAGCGAGTCATCCAGACATACTCACGCACGCCCCAGAAGCGAGCATCGGACCGAGCCACTAGTGTTGGGCTTGTTGCAGCAAGCCGAGCAAAGGGCTCTTCGGTAACAAAGCTGACAGCCAAGGTGACGACCAGGACAACAGCTAGTCTGAGAAAGACGAAGGCATCATCTCGAACAGCGTCACCTCGACAGGCGCTGGATATTTCGCGTGACGCAGAGATCATGGTGGTGGCAGATGATTAAAGAACCTCAAAGAGATGATGATGTTGGGATAGGAATTTATGTGCGAATAAACGAGGCATTCTGACGGACGAACCTGGGTTGTCTTTGGTTTCGATCTCGGTTCCGATCCAGCCAGGAAATGAATTAGGGATACGGACAGGTACGAGAGGAAGGTCAGGAAAGCTGAAATTCGGGGTTTGATGTTGTTGCTTCGCCATTATTGAATTCATTAATCACAGGCGCCAGGGCGTACAAGGGAGGTTGGGCATTCGCTGTACAGTACAAGGAACGGTTGGCTGTCAAGGGGGATATGTTGCTTTGCTTATCTAGTTATCTTACGTCGTATTGTCCTGATGCATTTGTATTTCTCTTTCCCGTGATTATACTGCAATGCGAGAATGCGCTTTGACGGACGTGACTGGCCAGGATCAGTGCTGCAAGCCTGTTTATCGTGATTCAGTGGTAACCAGGCTTTATTTTTGCGATATACAGTCTACGCATGACTCAACTCGCAACTGTCACACGTCGGTTATGTTTGTAATTGCCAAATAGTACGGAGTACTACGGGTTCCCGTCAGTCTTTTCATGAGTGGAACAGGGCGAAAACGAGGCAGTACATAGAGCTAAAGTGACTGCGCGAGGACAACACATTCTTCCACTCTTGGTTATACGCAGAAGTGAGGCAGAACGAAAATGCGCATTGCGCATGAGAGCGTTATATTGGCCTCTCTTTCAATTGCTGAAGATAATTCTTATCAATTTGTGGAGATTTGGAACGTTTAGAAACTTGGTGTGCCTCTTGTTCAGGGGCTGCACAGATGGTGTTCACAGGGCACTTAATCGCCTCACTCACTGTGTCTGAACTGACACATTTGAGAAGCAAAGATTGAAGGAAGAGTGGCAAAAAGCAAACACGTTCATGTGAACTTCGCAATGCGTAATCTGGGAATCGAACCCAGGGCTCCCCGATGGCAACGGAGAATTTTACCACTAAACCAATTACGCTGTTGTGCTTATTGATGAATCTTGTCACAACTTCATAACCTATCAAGCAATTAATCATATTTCATGTTAGATAAAGGAGTACATCTGTACTCCCTAATGGCACTCATGTATAGTAAACCGAATAAGGTCAACATTGTTGTAAAAAGGTCAAAGCAAATGTCTATAGTTCTAAGAATACATGGTAAGGGTAAATAATTGTCGCAGGCAACACGTTTAACATGTTATACTGCGAGTTCAAATCGAGAAGGCAACAAGACAAAAGAAAATACGAAAATAAATGAGAAAGACAGACAAAAACAAGGGACGGAAGCAATATAAGACAGTACGAATGCGAAACATGACTATAGGAAATGAAAAAGGAGGGAGGATAAGCTGTCAAATGTATATCGACAGGCACAGCAAGGCTAGAAGGCTGCGTAAACTTCCGCCAAGAGGCTCAAGTGTTACGGAGTCGCTGATGATAAAAAAAAAACAAGATTGAAGAGAAGAGGTGAGTGTGAATGCACTGCTATCAGAATACCGCCTACTTGTTTGGGACTTGAGTCCCAGGGTGATGTACTGTTCTCCATCCTTTTGTCTAATCCTTATGAGATGCGTTGCTGCATTCGATGAACAGGGGTGGTGTTGGTGGTGTCATATCCGGCTCGATAGACTTGTCATCAGGTTCTCCTTGTCTTCTTGAGGGACATTTCAATGCTGTTTAATCTTGTGGGTCTTCAGGGAGGAGGCTTATCGTCGTCGAAAGTGCGTTATATCGAGGTTGACAAATATTGAGGCCCATGTCCGTGTTTGCGTGCTGGTGGAGGTTGGCAAGATTTGTTCTTCAACCGTCCGATGTCGAACATGCTTCGGGATAGCTCTTGGAAGAAAATGCGTAAAGAGCCATCTACCGGCTAACTGGAACTGATACAGGATAAGTGCTGCAACTACTATCATAATAGTGGTTGCAACCAGGTTTGATGCAAACCCCACCAGCGCTCATCCTGTTATCCCAGCCGCATTGGCAGCAAACCCAGAAAGTTGATGTGGTAGTCTTAGGCATAGTGACGAAGTAAGACGGCAAACCACAGAGATAAATGTAGATCAGGAGTCAAATATGTTAGGATTTCAAGATCAAGAGATACGGAAGGAACTCGCTATTGGTGGTGATGAGGATATTCAACAGAAGTGTTTAAAGAAGCGGCCTAACACATATTAAGTACTCACAGATTGACAGGAACTTACATCATCTTATCCAACGAGTTCAGTCAAAACGGGAGGCAAGACCCTGCGGCGGTTTGTCATTCACAAGGTGAAGAATTGTTTCACCAGATACTTCCAAGCCTCATAATTGTAATGTCCATGACAGTCTAGCTCGGGATCACTTAGACTAACTTTGCGTAGTAAAAGAGGTCGAAACAAACATCGTAATTCTTGTAATGACATTGGTGCTGGTAGCATGTGACTATACATGGCATGTCCGGGCTTCGCATAATTCAAAGCGGAAGTTCAACAAGCATTGACAGTCTTTCAACCTGACGACCCATCATGAAACTAATTCAAGTCGCCTTGTCCGTGAATCATTGGCGATACGTTCAACAAGCTTTCGAAAGGAGTGGATGAGAACTGTCGGTGGCCGAACTGCCCTTGCTATGCTTTCGGCCATGATCCAAAAGCAGTATGAGCATGTAATTCAAAATAAGCTCCGCCACATCGAAATCGTTTGGAGGGGTGGGAGAGGAGGTTGAAGATCGAATGTAAAATGGGCCTGGTAGTCTGTGATCACAAAATTAGGCCCAGGGCTCTGTTGAAAGGGTCTGGAAGCTACGAGGCTCCGTTGGATGATATCCAAACCTAAGCCACGAGGTGGCAGAGGTGCCCGGAGTTTATTTCCAACGCCTCCCTAGACTCATATTAGCTTGTAGGGACCGCCATTATAATTGTAAGTGTGCAGGTAGAATAATAACAAATCGTTGCCCGCTTTCAAACCCCTAGTTGTTGTCGTAATTGCTAAACCTCAGTAGGTTAATACACAAACAAACTACGACAATAATGGAGACTTGAAAAGCGCTGTACCCTAGACGGAGCTTCCACTAATGGCACGGAGCAAGTTTGGGCGAAAATCCTGTGTATGTTTTTGTTTGCCAACTTTGTAAGTGTAGAGATGGGAGTGTATGTTGACAGAGCAAGGCGGGGGGTGTCATCTCTTAGCGCGGGGTCGCTCATAACAGCATAGCAGCTGGCGATGCAATCACCCGCTACCAAGGATGGCTGATAGCAACAGAGAAGTCGGGCGGAGGGTCGTGAGCCAGCCCGAAGAAGAAGGAAATGATATCAGAGAAATGAGGCTCTGCTTCCCCGGTATCGGTTGAGCTCCCGTCTGTCATGTGGGACACCAAAGTTGATGCCAGCTTGTACCCCATAATGCAATATGTGATTATTTGCCCG
Source organism: Fusarium avenaceum (assembly GCA_025948275.1). Classification (NCBI taxonomy): domain Eukaryota; kingdom Fungi; phylum Ascomycota; class Sordariomycetes; order Hypocreales; family Nectriaceae; genus Fusarium; species Fusarium avenaceum. The sequence continues at coordinate 1,122,193 of CP109669.1, forward strand.
CATGTCAGCATGCCAGCGTGTCAGCATAAATACATATGATTGTAAGCGAATACAACTCAAGTGAATAAGGCATCCATGTTTAGAAAACACTAATAAGTACTTTCATAGGACTTGTGCAAGGGGGCGCAATGGTTCGATTCCACTGTAAGGCTGACAGGTCGAGCGATGTTGCGCATTGGTGACAAAGAGATAGGTATCCCCAGCTGGTAACTGTTCCTGGCGAATACCAGAAGTCGCAAAAATCAGTCAAAGACATTGAACTTCTGATTTTGGATGTGTCGTTCAATATCTGAATACTTTCATGACACTTCAGGCGTCAGTTCCCGTCCGTATGCTTCTATTTGATCGGTTGTATGGTTAGCGAATCGTTCAAGTATACATATGGCTGTCCCGCTAGTCCTCTGTAGATTATGTAGCATTCGACAACAGTGTTGTAACTCACGTATGTGATCTGATGGATAGATGAGTGTAAGGACGATGGATGATCGGCTCACAGCGTACAAGTTCCTGTGTCTTGGCTGGGCCTTACAAAACGAGTTCTGGCAATAACAAATGCAAAAGGTCGACAAGAGCTAGATGGGACACAAATAGAGATGAAGAGGGGAGAAAAAAGGCTATACTTATATGACTTATCCAGGTTGCCTTGGTCACACCCTTTGAGCCTCTTAAACATGTAGTGCACTAGAGCCTAGTAGATGTGCAATCCAGCTGAAAGAAGTACTGCCGACATATCCTGCAGGCTGGATCAGGCGTAGCAATAACAGAAGTGTTGGTACAGGGGGGCCACAGGACATCTTTGGTGTTCTAGCATGTTCCAAGTATTGTTGATGGTTCTCCAAGCCGAGTTTTGGTCTTGTGGTTGACAGAAAGTCGCAATCAAAGCCTGAGTTGTAAGCAGAAGCCTACAAGGCTGTGATGTCCTGTTGAGCCTTGGTATACTTTCAAGACCCCTTTGGATGAAAGTGTATTCCTGGACGGGCGTTGTTGAGTAGCATGAACATGTCTCTTCGTTCCGGGCTGAGCTTTCATCGAGATTTAGTAGGATCTTCATGGCATCCAAAGGTGATTTGATCCATGGGAAATGCAAGCAAGAGACGTTGTAGAGATATCGAGTTTGTACGACGGTTGTCTTATACAATTCATAAGATTGGTAAATGATGAAATGGAGTTGTAGGAGGGAGAAGCTCGTCGTAATTGAAGGTGGAAGTCGTTGCCCAGACTCTAAACGACCTAATGTTAGGTTTCTGCCTACCTCTAGGTTACCAACACATTTCTGGATACCTACCCAACCAATTATAGGAAAAGTCTCTAGACCAATACTGTGAATATATGAAAGTGCACCTTTGTGCTAGTACATGATGCCTAAATCGAGATACCTGATTATCGCTGGTCCATCATAGGTTAGTAGGTTAGTAGGTAGCTCGCGCTATCAGGGCGTTCACAACAGGTGTCTTCCGACTAAAGGCGGTAATTTTGACTTAAATGAATGTTATAGATGATCACTACTTAGGTAGGTAGACTGACAACATGATTAGACCCAAGAAATGTCCTGTAACCATTTTCTTACCTAGGTATGCCACGAATAACCGAGGCACTACGCAGTACGCTGGTTTACTTGCCCGTCACGGTTGTGATTGATGCGAAGCCCTTGCTCGAGGAAGTGAGATTCTGAGTGAATACAGAGCCAGCAAGGGCGTTTCAGTACCCTCTCATTTATCCTCTGAAACCCCAAATGTTTTTGGCTGGCCTCAAAGTATATTATTGCATTATAGCTGACGAGTCTCTCTGTACTCTTCAAGGGCTGAGCATCGCTTATCGAATGCCGGCGAATACCTGTTCGGTATTATGTATTGCCGCATAAATTTGACTTGGAAGAGGCTTTAGCAAATAGAATATAGATTGAGCCGCGCTCAAACCTTTCATGAAGTGATAAATATTCAGGAATACCTAGCTGTTAGTGGACAATTCCCAGAGGCAGGGCTGCCTGGAAGTGAGTAAGAGCCTATCAGTTTTTGATTTTGAGGCGACCATGCATGCTCCAAATTGGATCACTAGGATAAATTCACTGAATAACGCCCTGTGAGCCAGGGGATAACAGCTGCTCAATTGAAGAGAACCTTTGCCAGTTCAGATACGCTCAAGTGAAATTTTGGTCCATATCTTGCTCGTGTTGTTGGTTGAGATACGTTCGGCTGAGGGCAAGACATCCCATCCAATACTGTCTTTGAGCTTGCTGCCCGTGGGGGTCCACTCGGCCACAACCTCATTGGCAGTAGTAACTAAATACTACCACCATCATTCTAGTAGGTAGGCTTTGCAGAGTCTGGAACTGTATCGATTTTATTTGGTTTACTTTTGAACTATTTCGTTGGGAATTGGCTTTCGATTCTTTGGCCCCTGGACAACTTCTCATCTCATCTCATCTCAACTCACTCTCGAATTCCTCGTCTCCTGCTTGGGGCATCTTCGTCCTCTTCGTCACTGTCGTGTCTTTGTCATTTCCCATCAGCGAACGCCTCATTCCCTTCCGGAAAAAAACTCTTGCCAAGTGGCTCCTCGATCCAGTTTCCCACTATACCAATCATACCCACGGCACTCTTTTGAAGGGCCCTCCAGCAGATGGGTTCATCGTTGTTTGCACGTTCTAAATTCTCTCTCTTTTAATGGGCTCAACACTTCTCTTGGTCTCCGGGGAATCTTTACTCCTGCCCTAACGTGAAAGAGGAAGGGGATATAACAAAGGGGGTAGGAACAACTTCAATAACTTATTTTCTCTGCCAACCATCCATGCTACCGCATTAACTAGCACCACCATTGGCCGCGCCAAGGTTGGCAGCCATAGCAGCAGCTTGTTGTTGGGCCAGAATCTGGGCTTGCTGGGCTTGTTGAGCTTGCTGCACGGCAATCTCGTCAGCCTTGACCATCACCGACTGAATCACGTTTTGGTCATCAGCTGTGAGGTGTCCAGCAAGGCTGCTATAGAACTGGGGCTGTTCTTGTTGCATTTCTACCAAAGTCAGTAATGTTCAACAATATCCACCAGGCTGACTTACTCATCAAAGTATTACGGAAGAGCTGATAAGGTTCAATCTTGTCAAGTGGTGACTCGAGCAGGACCGAGTCCTCGCCCATGTCGTCCTCCTCAACATCATCGATTGCTCGGCTGAACTTCTGGGCCTAAGATTTTGTAAGTAATAAACACTGATCCAAATGGGTTGTTCCACTTACTTCTTCGTTGAGGAAGTTGAGGTAAGCAGTGCTCTCATCCTTGGACTCGTTGGTCTCGTCGGCTTCTTCCTCTTCATCGACGTTCCAGTTGGCCTCGTCATCATCCCACTCGTCTTCCTCACCGTAATCGTATGATGACTCTAGGTGGAAGTCATCGCGGAGAGCCTCATCGCGATCTGTGACTTGTCAGTTTCGACTCCTCGATACACGTGTGGATTGGCAGTAACTTACTCTTTTGGGCAGCGGGAAGGGTGCGGAACAGCTCGGTGATACCCTGTAGCAATCTGGGCCAGCCAACTGACACACTGGATGGGACATGCTCGTGGCTAAGGCTAAGGAGAGCAGAGATAGCGACGATACATAGCTTCTTGTCGTGAACACGGGTGAAAGAAGTCATGCTGCCAAACCAAAGGCTGAAAAAGCGGTTTGTCCAACCCTTGTTCTCAAGAACCTGGAGTGTAAGGAGGGGGTTGTAGTGAATGGAGTTGATCACCAGCTCCATGAGGTGAATGCGGTAGCTCTTGACCTTGACATCTTGGTTGCCAAGGATGCCCATAGCAATGTTGATGAAGCCCTCAACGCAGCTGTCAATTTGTCCCTTCAGACTGAGCATCATAGCCTCGGCGAGCTTGCAGGCACATATCCTCTCAACTCCACCCTGGATGCTATCCGTGAACATATCAGCTACCATAGAATAAAGAGCCTGGGTGTACTCAGGCTTCTGGGCAAGCTGAGGAGCACCAAACTGGACAAAGTTATCCAAAGCAGGCAGCATATCTTCCAGGTAGTACTCAGCACCAGCCTTGAATGTAGTGTGAATCAACTCGAAGGCTTGCCACATAGTGGGCGAGATGGACTTGGCGGCAAACGTGCAGCTATCGATGATCTCAAAGACCTCGTTATAAAGATCATAAAGCTTATTCTCCAGTGTTACCTTGATGACTGGCATAAGAACAGCCTCGATGTGAAGCAGGACATCGGGGGTGCTCTCAAGGGTAAGAATCAGAGTACCAATGGTCTGCAAAACTCCGAGAGCAGTGATGCTCTTGTCGTCGTACTCGTTATAGGGCTCGCCATCGTCACCGACCTTGCTCTCCTTCTCAAGGAGCTCTCGGATGATTCTCATATATGTGTCTCGCAGCTGCTCGCTCAGAGCTACTGCGAAGGGCGTAAGCTCGGTGGCGAAGACCTCAACGAAATCCTCCATAACGTTGGCAAGCGCGTCGATATCGGCCTCGTTGGCGAGCTTGAGCAGCTGCTGCATGATCGTGGGGATGTTCTGTTGCATGCTTGTTCGAATAACGTCATGACGGATGAGAGGTTGAAGAGCAAGGGCTGCTGTGACACGAACGGGAAGTGCAGGGTCGGCCATACAGTCGAGAATGTGTCGGTATATAGTAAGGAGGTTGTTGGGGTCGTTGAAATTAAGCTGCTCAAACTTCTCGATAGTGTCGCAAGCACGAGCTCGGAGGTAGCCCTGGGGGCTGGTGAAGTCAGGGAAGACATAACGAACAAGGAAGTATTCTACCTGGTCCGCGATAGGGCTCTTTTTGCCCAAAATAACAGGGGCCAGGGTAGCGATCATGCGCAGAGCACCCTCCTTGGCAATATGGTTCTTGTTCTCATCGGCAGCCTGCTCGTACTCGGTAACAACAGCATTAACAAACGTAAGAATCTCGAAGGTCTCCTTGCGGCGGTTTTTGGTGAGGTTGACGAGGAAGTTTGTGGCAGCGACGTCAGGGGCAGACGCTTCCTCGAAGTAGTTGAGCTTTCGGTGAAGGTACTCGTCGGGCTCGTCCTCGAACTGTTCAACGTCCTCCTCGGTGAGGCAGAGGACAGGGAAGACAAAATGAGTAACGAGGTTGGTAAGATGGGGCTTAAGGTGTGTCCACATCTCCTTAGGTCGTACCGACTCGTCGAGGAAGACCAGAGTGTAAGAAAGGCAAGGTCGGCTAAGCCAAGAGGTTTTGGCGACCCATTTCTCGATCTCCTGGAGGTAGTGCTTGAGGATCTCGGGGGCGATGTTCGCGGTGAAGTCCTTGGCGAAAGCAAGTGCATCTTCGCCCTTACCGGGACTCGCAGGGTTACCGTGTCTAGAAACAAATGTTAATGAAATCACCAAGATCAAGCAAGTGTAGCCAATCGTACCGGATAAAGAGACGGTTCAGGTTGAAGAAAGCCCACTTCTTAGCCTTCCACCAGTGGTGCTTCTCGCGTTCGTGCTGGTCGCCCTGCATGGCGTTGGCCGGGCAGGTCTTGGAGACTGTGTGGAGGAAAACAGTGCACCAAGCAATGTTGACATCGCGCTGTCGCAGCGAGGGGAAAGCTCCAACTACGAGCAATGTCAGTACAAGGTCCCAAAACGATGTAAATGGTATTCAGAAATGTGCGTACCCATGTCGCATGCTTGTAGGCCTTCAAAGCCAGGTGAAGCATCTCACCTGCCTCATCGCTCTCCTGGTTCACGAGTTCATTGCAGATAGCCAGGAGACGAGGGAAGCTGGCCTCAACAATTTGGTCGAAGTGTTGTCGGTCATCGCTGTCAGTGGCCTTGTAGCGGAAGGCACGGCAGATGGCAAGCAGACACTGCAAGCCAGCGAGGACGGAGCCAGGGTTATTCGTGTTCAGGAGCTCGAGGGTGAAATCCATGAACTTTGGCCAGCGAGCTGGGAAGTCATATTGGAGGATTCGCTGGAGGACGGGGATAAGCTGCTGGCGGACGAGGCCTTCGGAAGCAGCAAGAATCGGCAGAAGGCGGTCTCGTACACGAGCCTTCTCATCTTCAGGGATTGTGGCGGCGGGGGCTTCGGTAGAGTACCCCTCGCTATACCATGATCGATTCACGCGGTTCTTTACGTAGATAACGGCTGGAGTAGAATAATGTCAGGGCTGGACTGATGAAGCAAGCGCACAAAGGGTGAATAGAGGGGCACCCGAGTTGGATAAACATACTCGACAGGCGAACGCTTGACTCCTGTTCGGCTTGCAGGATGTTGAGCAGACATTCGAGGAATCCGGGCTGTTCTTCGATCTATATGGCGAACCGGTGTGAATTAGCATACTGGCGCTTTAGGAATTTGTGTTGGCGCAAGGGACAGGCAGTTGCACAACGAAGTGCAGGCTATGCAGAGAAAGTTCAGATCGGCGAAGAGGGTGGAAGCCAATCATCGCATCCCAATAGCAAAGCAGAGGGCCGACCGTGACCTTTCACGATGCCCAAGCACAAGAACCTTCCCTCGACACAAAACGCAAATGCAAGACGCACCTGTTTCAACTGAAGCTCAGCACGCCTTCGGCTGTCTGCATCAGGGTCCAAGCTAGTGGCGAGCAAGGACCTCACGGCGGCGGGATCCATGGTGAAGGGTGGATATGGAGAGAAATCGACGTCGAGGCCGAAGACGATGGAGGTGTGAGGTTGGAAGAAAGGCGGACGAAAGAGGCGGAATCAGGATCTGTCAGGTCTGGATAAGGATGGCGGCGGATGGCGGGGCATTTAGAGACGACCCAAAAAGCACCCAAAGAAAAGCACAAGTCCAGCTAGTCCACAGTTTCTAAAGGCCACGAGCCACGGTGTGAAGCAGAGGCAGAGGCAATACCAAGTCGAGATTCTGAGCGTCTCGTCTTGAGAATGCGTAGTGACTCTTGTTTATCAGAATTTTTCCCCCTGCTTTCCTTTGTAGGAAGTGAAATATTAGGTCCCGATGGACGATGCCAGAGGCCCAAAAAGCAGTAGTCGGTCGAAAGTACCACCAGGGCCGTCCAGTGTGTGCGAGTGTCCAGGGGGGGCAATTTGGGGGTTCTGATTGGGGCCGAATAGGGCTCCAGCTTCGGCGGGTTTGTGTGTCGCTCGGCGGCGGGAGCTGGAGACGGAGTCGGGACGGAGTAGAATGAACTGGAGGAGCGAAGAAAAACACACGCACACTTTTTTTGGTTGCGAGTGGATCCTTTTTCTTTTTCTTCTCCGGGGAATGATGAAAATGAAGATGTTCAAGTCAGATCCGAAGTGTCAAATAAAGAGATTCCTTAGTTGTTTATTCAATAAGTTGAGCTTCAGCTGAGTTTTGGATGCAGGTTTGTGATTTGTCAACCTTCTTGTGGAAAGCAAACAGAGAAGGCAGGTACATCAATAGCTGACGACATCACAGTTTAGGTAGGAAGTCACGATGTCCAAAGCCAATCAATGTTCAGCCAAGGCAGGAGCAAATTATTGCAGTTGACTTACGGAGTAGGTATGCAAGGGTTCCCACGTTTCCTTACAACCTTGGCCTCACTTGCCTGACGAGTGACGAGCCAGGTAGTCTCAATTACCAAAGCCTAAGGTACCTACTAAGGTAGGTAGTATAGATCAGGATAGAGAACTATCTATCTCTTATAAATCTCTTCAACTAATATCCCGAGTCAAACAACCTTTTTCATGGGAACAAGTCTCGAACCAAAACAATTCAATTCGTGAGCCAATCAAACAGGATACTTGATACATGGCTACGCACCAAACCTTGGCGTCTCGATCAAGTACCGTCAGCACTGCACGAGTCTGCCACGAGTTACGCACGAGGTCACCCATGGCAAAATGGACGATCACTTTTAGGGTCGGATCTCATTTTAACTGCAAGCTAGAAACGCCTTTCCCCAGAGGACAGCGCCCAGACAACCACAAGGGCTCTGAACCGATCCCCTGAATTATTGAGTGCTGGCGCTGGGTGGCATTTAATGCCACTGATGTTTCCAAAATATATCAGAAAGAAAATACTCATGGTACCATTCAGCAATCCTCGGCTGAAGAAATTGTCGGTCACTCAACTGAAGGGAGAAGACAACCAGTATGAAGCATGGAGACAAACAACCAGAATAGCCAAAACAAAATAAACCGAGAAAAAACCCAGTCAAATCGCAGGGTCCAACACCATAAGGCTTTAGTGCCCCGCCAATTTCTCTCTCACCGCTTTTGGCTTAGATGTACAGATAGTGACTCCAAATTGTTGGTTCCTCCAAACGGATCACGAGACGTCACGATCGTCATTTTTCTATTCAAAACAAAGGGGTACGCCACGAGTTTCCGTGCATGAACAACCGCAATTCAATCCTGTGAGAATCTGCGTTAATGCAGAGGCTTACTTGGTGTTTTTGAGACGGTGATTGCAAAAGAGAAATTTGGTGGACAATTGTGAGACATTGGAATTGACTGCGTTAGCCTGAAGCAGGAAAGTGTCACGCTTGAAGGTCGCTGCTATAGAAGCGCACCAACTTCTACACTCATGCTAGCCACTTCCATAAACCCGTGCAAGCTGCATTAAATCACCTGAACCTTCTTCTGCATTGATCCAAATAACCTAGGCAGATAAATGCTGTGGGCATTCTTGACTAGGTATGCTGGCATTGTGTTTGAGCTTCGTGTTATGTACTTGGGGCTGATCAGGCATACATAGTATGTAAGTACAGCTTAGACGACGTTAGGTTATCAGTAAAATGTGTTGGAAGAACAGCTTCTCTGGGATATCGTGAAGAACCCGCGAGCCTTGCCTGATATTCGTTTACAGGGGGCTGATCTATACAACAGTCGTCTTCCAAGACTGACTCTTTCATACTTCAGGCTATCTCTTCACACACTTCCTTCACAATGGAAATCCCAGCATTACCCTTTTACGACTTAGAAGTTTGGCGGTGGCCAGGCTCTTCTCTGGGAGGGGATCATGTTTGCTATTGCCTAAATTCTTGCAATGTACATGATAAGCATTATATATCTTCGAATACATAGACTTACAGGGAAGTGCGGCGTCCTCTCACTCTCGTATGGAAGCAGCAGGTGGTTCTGGACATCCAAGCCATCTGCATAAAAGTCCAATGACATTGTTTGCTGGTAAACAACGAGCCACTAATTGCGATCATTGATGTTGCAGAGGAACAATAACACAACCATGCGGCGGGGATATTGTCCACGAGCTGCTATGCATGTATTATGCATGGAATGCTAGGCACCACCATGAGTTGAGTGAGTCCTTTGGCCATGGCCTGTTCCTCCGCCTTCTTCGTTCCGTTGCCATCTTTATCTTTATCGTTGTATACACAATTTGTCATTGAGGGACATTGAATGCAAATACTGCCTTTACACATATTCAATTACCTGTTGATGGCACACTGGAAACGTCTCCGACCGTTCGAGCCGATTCATCCAAGTTTTATATGGTTAAGGAGACTCAATTAATTGAAACCCACCACATACTTTTGTTACAAGTCCTCGATTTCTATATACTTCATATCTCTCTGGTATTATGATTAGTCTGGTAGTGCCAGTGGACACCTTAGTATATCCCGAGCTGCCTCAGTATCGAAACTTTTGCACGGAATGGTAACCCGACCACGACTTGCAATTGCTATATATATACAGAGTACGCTAACATGGTATGATACTGGCTGACACAAGAATAGAATATCCCGGAACAAGAAGACCTTTCGAAAAGGTGACCCTGCTTGTTTGATGGCGATGTATTTGGCGGCTCTAACTGCTGATGCTTGGCAATGGTTGCTGCTGTTACTCCATGTCTTTCCTCCTCGAAAGCTGCGACAAATGGTAATGCAGGTACTTAATTCCTATTTAGAATAAACAACCAGTTATTACGGTCTCCTTTGCCAAGACGAGTAGAGATGATAGTTTGTTTTGCTCAACTCTTCCAAAATGTTCGGTTCCAAATAAACAAGAGAGGCATATATAAAATCACAGGAGTCAGTCATTAACGAGGTTACATATTATTGAGCTCTTACATCTCTTTCAAACATCGCTCCGTCATTGGAAGCCATCTCTCAAAGACCCAAACAATTGGCTTGCAGGACCGCATAAAAACATGCGATGCAACCTCATCTCGGCCAGTTGTTTTAGTTGTCGATGGTGCCAGCGAGTGGGCGTCTTTGTGATAGGGACTGTGTCCGATAGCGCACAATGTTAGACATGGGTTCTGTCTGATCTCAACTAAAGTTCTCTTTGTTAGGTTACCAATCCTTGATATGAGGCTGGCTGAGACACGAGTACAACAGTGTCAGCTGCTACCTCAGTGGCTGAACGTCGTCTTACGAGCTGAAGATAAACGGTGAGACGCGAGGGTAAGGTCTGTTTGGTTCGTCCAATGGTACCTCCTCAATTATAAATCTGCATCTACTCGCAACCTGTTCTTTCTTATTATTGCCGTGTTTCTCAATCCTTAAGCATTGCTTTGGTGCAAACTCTTCGCTCGATCAAGATGGCTTCACTTGCAGAAACGCCCGCTAAAGGGACATATGTCCCTTCGGGGCCAGATGATATAAGAGGTCCCTGCCCACTTATAAACTCCCTTGCAAATCACGGTTATCTCCCCCGCAATGGGCGAAATGTTCATGTCGAGGAAGTTCTCGCAGGCCTGGACGTAGTCGGACTCTCCAAGCCTCTTGCTGCCGCCTTTGCCAACCCCATCTTCCAGGAGCGCGCACCCTCAAAATTCCACGATGACCCCGTCCCAAAGAGATCTCTAGTACAAAACTTGTGGAGTTCAGTCAGTGATCCATGGTCCGTCCTTGGGCGATTCGGCATGCGCAAGCCGGGTCAGTTCGATGTCGAGGGGCGCAGAGTCATAAACTTGGATCAACTTGGTCTTCCCAACACGGTAGAGCACGACGTATCCCTGACTCGCCGGGATCATCAGCAAGGTGACAATATCACTCTTCAGAAAGACCTCGTTGAGGATCTCTTGGCCAGTTCCAAGGATGGGAAGGTAATTACAGCGAACGACTTGGCTGAGTTTCGCAAGAAACGCATCGCCAGGCAGAAAGCAGATAACCCAGGTCTTCAATATGGAGCCTTTGAGCATGACCTCGCCTGTGCTGAGATTGCACTTATACTTAACGTCATCGGAACTGGTGAAAGTGTGTTGTGCAGTTATGCCAAAGCTTTCCTCCAAGAGGAGAGGCTGCCCATTGAAGAGGGTTGGAGGAAAGGCGGGTTTGGCTTAGTCGAATTGATCACCAAAAGAAACAATATGAGGAAGTTGATTGGCTTGGAACTTTAAGCCTGTAAAAGCGGCTCTTACGTCGGGCAAGTTAAATTGTGTCGTTGCTGGTTGATTGTTGTTGATTATTTGTCAGTCGAAGATGAAGTGAATGGATTGGATGGATTACTTGTTTAGGTTGTACACTCTCAGAATGCTCATATCTCAACTTCAGATGCTCATTTCCCAAGTTCGTTGCCTGAAGCTCAGGCCCATCCTATTACCTTAGTACTAGGTAGGTAGTAGGTAACCTGAGTACCTAAGGTACCTAGGCTTCCATGCTGCTATGCCCCAGTACCTCCTTCCTTGATGCACCTCACGAATACGGGGATTGCTGGATCACGCGCAGATCGTGACGGGAAGCTGCAGTCACACCGACGATGGCTCTTTCCTGCGAGATGCAGTCGGCTTTGATATTATGAGGCAGCCGCATAAGGAAGGCACGGCATAAGTCCATACCCCGACACCTTCCCTGTGTGACATCACTCTGTAACTGCCCCCTTATCCTCTCTTTTCTTCTCCTCTCCTCTCTTCTCTTGTCTCTTCCTCCTTCTCTCAATAATCTTCTCCTCTTACTCTTGGCTCTCTAATACCATTCAAAATCCAACAACCAATTGCTACTTTGGCGGGTTATTAATATTCAGTTCTGTAGATGGTTACAATCGGGTGTGACGGCTGGCACTAACGAAAATTGATTCAAACACTTTGCTACCGCCGTACGCCTCACCAACGGGATATGGCATGAAACGACCCTCCAGTTCGATATCATCTGACGTGCCAACAAACAACTCGACAACTCCAAAAGCTTGTGTTTGTGTTTGAGGTCACGCAGCCACCCGACTCGACTCGGCCTACAATATCGACTCCCGCCCCATGTTTATGGGAAGACAGTGCAACTATAACGAACGACGTCAAACACCGCAGAGCGGCCAAGTTGCCATCCAAGGCTAGCCGTGTTCAACCTCATTTTATGCGGTTATACTTACACGCCCATTCTGGCTTTATCTTATCACCAACCACGGGATCTGGGGAAACATACAATATTAAAGACTTACAAACTATCAAGACTTTTGGTATACCGTGGGATAAAGCTGTCCAATCATTAAGGAGAGTGATACTGTCGGGACCTTCGGACGCCTACTGTATGGACGAATCTGTTGGGAATTTGCTAACACAGATATCTATGACATCCATGTAAAGACCAAACCTTGCTCAATCTCCATTCATTCATTGCTGAGGGAACAATAGACAACTGTCGTGTGTTTCCAAGGGCAAACGCCACTCTTGGCAGTACACTGCAGTCACATCGGCGTCAACACCTTAAACAGACAACTCTGCATTATCACAGCTACTCACTCTAGCCCAGCCTGCGGAAACCCGCATGCTTCGAAACTCGGACTACATATTCCTAAAGTACTTTCCATGATACGAGAAGCACGGCTTCGTACAGCACATCGAACCATGTTAACATCGACAAGGTCAGCTGTCTTCAGTACTGCCATATTCAGTGGCTCAGTCACCCTGCTTTGCATTGTATGTTAACTTCTGAGTATATGATGCTATGATGTCCCACTGCCTGTTTCACTAAGTAGGCTATCTTCTGGCTTCAGCAGTTCGAAAACAGCTTCCAAACTTCACCTTTGAGTCTCTCAACCACCCTCTTTACCATCATGATCTTGCCAGTCGACTTGCAATCAGCTCAGATTCACAATAATGATGAGGCCCATGCAACCTCTGCCGAAATTTCTGAACCAGCACGCTATCATGTCTTTCACATTGAACATTCCCCTGGCTCTCATAAACTCTTTATCCCAACCAGCCCCCCTCGGCCACTAGGCTATATCTACCATGTAACACACATGCCGTTCACAGAGAATTCACAGCCAACGTTGCCTCTTGTATGCGATATCCTCAGTTCTCCACACAACATAGGCGACGTTCACGATACTCAGTTCGTTGGCTCAATCGCATCGCAGGAGCTCGATCATGTACGAGCTATGATCAAGGATTATCCAAGACCATTCAACCCTGAAGCGTCTACTCCCCATGCAGGTGAACCAAATGGCTGTGAGCTATGGGTTCGCGCTGTTATCAATATGCTTCTCGAGGACGGCATTCTTGAGCCACCTCCGCCTGAGCCCACCAATCGTGGTCACCGACTACCCAGGCACCACCACACCGCCCACTGTATTCACCAGCGACTTCACTCCCATCATCCCTACCGGCGACGAAACCGTCAGTCAGTGAGGCGGAATCCTTGAACAGCGTCATCTCAATGAAACTGTTGTCAATGGGCGAAAACGATAGTGGAATACAAGAAGCTCCGACAACATATATGCTGTTTAGTTTGACACAGGTCAACATTTTATCCATCCACAATAGTTGAGTGATCTACATCATTATGCGGCCAACTCCTGCATTCCAATCGACAGACTTTTGCAATAATGGTACTTCGTAACATTCAATTCATCCAAACATTCCACTCCAAGTAGAAGAAGACCCTTAAACTCCCTGTATCCCAAGCAACCCGTTACCGAGACATGAAAGTGTAGCAGACAAGACAGAAAAATAGATAACAGAGCGGCCAGAGAAATGTGTCCACGGATCCAAGATCGGAGAAAAGCAAATAAAAAGTAAGTCAAGCCAACGTGTCTAAAGCCCAACGCTCTCTGCGCCATCCATGCCGCCAATTTAATGTTCCCAAATAGCCAGATGTACAAGTTTTCATCACTCGCCGCGACATCTGATCCCCAAGTGTCATCCGATCCGGTAATGTGACATGTGGCATGATGCCTTTTATCACGGTAGGGTTGCTCGCATGTAGGAAAGGTCGTCCAGATAGTTGATCCAGTGTTTTATGTAGTAGCTCCGGGACAGGCAGTTCCATGTGCTGGGATCGATCCGAAATGTCGAATTATCACGATTGTCAAGTGGCCAGCAACGTGTAGCAAGTGTCCAGGTATGGAGAGGTTGGCATCCTAACAGAAAATCCAAGTGCGTCGGGTCCGTGATGCAAACAGGAATGGATTCATAAGAATCCAAAGCAACAAGCGACTTATGCCGCAGACAGTAATGTAGCAAGTTGCGATCCAGTGACGTCAAGTAAGAACGAATCCAGGTTGGTGGTCATTGAATCACCTTGTTTGCATATTACCTTGACTCTTTTGCATGGGTATGCTGTTCATATTTGTTTGGTTTCTCCAAAGCAACTCAGTGCGGATGCATGAGTGCTATTGTCGTCAGTGACGAACATGAGCAAAACCTCGGTTGAGGTGAGTTGTCCAAAAGCAAAGTGTCCAAAGCAATTTCTTTGCTTGTGGCAGAGATCCAGACAAAAGCATAAATCCTTATGGGATGGGTCCATTCCTTGGGTAAGGGAAGTAAGCGCAAGGCGGTTGAGAGCAAGCAAGTCCAGGTATATCCAGCAAGGTCCAGTAGAAGAGGTTTGTCCAGGGAGTTCAGATGTGCACCTAGCTGCTTGAGTAAAGTCTGCCGAGTCAGTGTCTTTGCGATTTATATCAAGACAAAAATGATCCATGGAAAATCCATCAATGGAAGAAGACGTGAGAATGAGGCGAGGGGAAGCAAAAGATCCTTTGAAAGGGTTGGCTAATATATACAAGCTCGTTCGAACTCACCTTGCTGTCCGGGTACCGGCCTCTGCCAATTATTATTTCAATAAACACCGCGTCTCAACGATGGGTCACATCGAAGAATCCGGGGGCCAAAGACATTGGATGAAAAGCGCAAGAACCAGCCAGATCCAGGAACGGAAAACAGAATACTCCCCTGAGGGCGGATCCGGACAGCAAGGCCATGACAGTGAGATACCACCCCTAGTCCACCTGGTAAGGGATGGCTCCCTTTCCTTTTCCAACCCAGCGCCGTGTCCAGTGTAAAACGTATGCAGCATGATCTCATCCATATGGCAAATAATAATGCGTAGTCGGTGAGGTCGTTAATCCAGACAAGGCTCATCCTCAATGCAAGGTCGTGACAAAAAGAGTAAAGAAAAAAGACACCACGGGTATGCGTCTCAGCAAGTCCAGTTCGTGAATCCAGGGCATCATCGGCAGCAATAACGGTTGGTACGTCCAAGGGTATTATCGACTCCAGAGGGAATCCAGCAAGACGGAATAGGGTACCTTTCCAGTAGGGAACTCCTGTGTGAGATGCAGACTTGCAACTCGGCGGTGGCACCAGCCAGAGAAAAGAAACCTGGAATCTCTGAAGAAGGGTTATGTCCGGAAGAAATAGAAAAGAGGACGAAAGGGTCGATCCAAGGAAAAAATAAGCCGTACTCCATGTAATCCGGTCATTATGCAGAAATCATCACACTCGCTAGAACGTCAGGCGTTCCATCAAGCTCGGGAAAAGGAAGGGCACAAAGATCCGGCCTCGGGCATCCGGGAGCACACCTTTTACCGGCGGCTGCTTCGGTGATGTCGGTCGGTACTGTGCCTGTCGCTCTCTCGCTCACTACGTCGGCTGCTGGAGGTACCACTGGGATTTGTTTGAGTATTTGTTGGTGTCGCTGAAGCGCGAGTACGGGGGGTCTCTTCATACTGTGGGGCCTGGGTATATCCTTGTGCTGGTTGGCCTGCTAAAGCTTGGGCGTCAGTACACTATCCTTGTGGGAACTGCCCGATGGGTATTGCCTCCGCTATACGCACCACGACCATAAAAGGGATCCTGGGGCTGCATTGCATAACCCGCAGGAGGAGCCTGACCTGAGTATTGTGGGTAAGCAGTAGTAGCATAGCCGCTTTGCGTAGGGCCTGCAGTGGCATAAGCAGCCTGTTGAGCAGCAGCTGAGGTGCCCATCTGGTTAGTATAGGCCTCATATCCTCTGGGGCGTTGATTTGTTCCGACGTCCACGTAAGGGCTCTGACCGCCTGAGTAGGCCGTGTTCATAACAGTGGCCGATGGAGCAGAACTGAACCTAGCATCCGCGGGAGGGGGAGATTGCTGAGTCTGAGCAAAGCCGGCGAACGCACCACCACTCGAGGCGCCGTAAGACTGGCTATATGAACCGGCGGCACCAGTGTAACCGGGAGCACCTGTTCCTGGGTACCTGGGTCCGGCGTCAAAGGCTGAGTCACGAGCGTAGGGATCGGTCTGGTAAGGGCCCTCGGTAGGACCGTGATGCTGACGAGACTGGTGCGTCTCTGAGTAGCGGTACTGGACTACAGGTGAGTTAGATGAGTGTCTCGGCGGTACGCCAACGTTTCTCGAGGCAATAGTACCTCCGGAGGTATTGCGCGAGGTCTGAGCACGCCTCTCACTGTCCCATCGCGCAGAGTCTGCTTTTAGATCCTCAATCATAGCCTGAGGGTTCGTGGTCAGTTTGTGCAAGAATGGCAACGAGAAGGCGAGACTCACAGTTGTTAGGTTCCTGTAAGCAGTGATGTAGTAGCCTTGCACGGCTTGTCCTGTCTGGGGGTTCTGTCGTGGTGAAAAATGTGAGCTATTTTGTG
Source organism: Fusarium avenaceum (assembly GCA_025948275.1). NCBI lineage: Eukaryota > Fungi > Ascomycota > Sordariomycetes > Hypocreales > Nectriaceae > Fusarium > Fusarium avenaceum. The sequence continues at coordinate 1,138,910 of CP109669.1, forward strand.
TACATCATCATGGCGGGGTTCAGCAAATGTTGCTAGCGTACCTCGTAATGACCGGGACGCACGAGGGCATCGTTGCCCAAGTAGCGACAGATATCGGCAGAGATGACTTCACGGTCGATGCCATCACGAGGGACGAAGTATTCGTTTTGTCGGCCTGTACCGGCAGCGGTTGCGGGAGTGTTTCGGGATGCTCTCGACATGTTGATGTGTGGGGAGGATATGACCGGCGAAGAGGTTTGGTGGGAAGAGGAAGAGGAGGAGATGGAAGAGAAGGTTGACAGAAGAGCGGGAGAAGAGGAGATAGAGCCGGAAATGGGGGAAGAGGGAGACGACGTGGAGAACGCTGAGAGGGTAGAACAGGCAGAAAGAGAAGATGCAGGAGGGTGAGGATGAGCAGGAAGAAAAGGCGAATAGCGGTGGTGGGCGGTGGGCGTGTCCTGTGGGTCTGTACAATCTATTGGCTGCGGTTGTGGTGGTGCTAGGCGCTGACGAGGGGCTTTTCCACTGGCAGAGTGACTTGCAGGAGACCGAGAGGCCAGCAGACGTCTATTGGTACTAGCACTGGTACTTGAGCTCGAGCTCAGGGTGGAATTGGACCGGCAGTGGGACAAATTCTGCTGACGGCGAGACGTAGTTGGTTGGAAACGTCGTCTCGGCGGTGGCCTTGGTGGAGTTGCAGGAGGAGGCAGAGGAGGAGGAGGAGCCAGTACAAAGGCAGATGTTACTGGTGCTGATGCTGGGGGTGTTGGAAAGGAAAAGGAAAAAGGTGGTGGTGGCGAAGGAGACGCAGGAGGTTGGTATTGGTGATGCTGCTGATGCTGCTGGTAGCCAAAGCCGAGAGGTTGAGGCTGCTGATATGTTGATAATGATGGGTCTTGGTCCCAAAAACCCTGAAACTGTTGGGCGTCGTGATGTTCGTGGTGGAGCTGGCTCTGGTTTTGCAGAGGGCCAAGATAGTATAAGCTGGGGTCTCCCGGCTGTTCGAGGCGAGACGGAGATGATGCTAATATTTCGTCTATTGATGAGGATTTTCCCGCTTCAGGTTGGGCCCTCGCTGTAAACCTGATGGCTGCTTCTTGTCTGGGACTATCCGTGACGGACGCTTGTCTCCCACCTTGACCGAGCCCAACACCAGTTGACGGGATCTGCGACTGGCGCTGCTGGCCTCGTGCGTGGGTGCCCTGATTCTGATCCTGATCCTGGCTAGCCTGGTCCTTGTCTGCTCCGTGCTGCAAACAACCCTGCGTCCAGTGGCGACCTATTCTGGTGGACCGTTGGACCGCTTTGTTACCGAATCCAGAAGCGGTTGGCGCGTTCGGGGCTTGCAGAACTTTTTGCGCGTGCCCTACAGCGCTCTCTCTACCTTGCCCTTCTTGGTCCTGGTTTTGGGGTTGGGCTTTGGCGGTGACTGACGACACTTGGGCATCACGAGAGGTTGGGCAAAATCCTTTGGTTGTCGGAGAGCCTTTGGACTTCTTTTCACGCTCTTGTCTTTCTTTTGACTTTTCGACTAAACGGTTTCTGGCTGGCGAGTCACAGCGCAGCCCGCCGTATGCTATTGATTGATCAATGATTGCGGCGTCAGTCACGGCGATGCCGCTTCTCATCAATTGCAATTGACTTTTGATGCCGTGACAAAATCGTCGCGTACGTGAACAGTTAGCAGCTGTTCAGAGTCCGATATCTAGGACTTCTTCACATCTATCCTGTCAATTGATATTCTTCGCTGTGATGTATCGTTCGTGTGGTGTGACATATGCACTGCAATAAGCCTCTTTTCCTGTCTTGTCCCATTGAGGAAGTGCAGGTGTCTTGCTGTTCCAGGTCGCAACGTGGTTTATCCCTTGCTCGTTCCAAAGATAGCGGAATTGCGTCAGTTACGGGGCACGCTGATAGAAATATCAAATCTCGAAAATCTGAGCATGGGAATCGATTCAACCCGTCGTTTATTAGCGATCCAACCCGTTGCGGTCCGGAGTCAAGATCGAAACAGATCACGACTTTGTCTGTGCTGGCAGTGTAGAACCTTCGGAGACAGCTATCGACAGCCAAACGACCTGCAGTTACCAAAAGCACGAGCGGCAGATGATACTTCTAACGCTGTGGTTGTATTGTCGTGAACAAGGCTATCCCTTGTTTTGACGATGCCCAACGTCCGTCCACTCGAGCCCTCTTCCACGTTTGTGGTGGGATAATAACAGCGATACGCCGTTGTCTAAGTTACGATCGCCCGCAAGCGGAGCTGAGACAGAACTTGAATAGGCAACATAAAACCTTCTTTCCTCTAAAGGATCAGCGCTTGCTATTGAGGCTAGTGCTGTGGTATCGTAGAATAGATTGTGGTCGCAATAAAGAGGGAAGATGATGGGTACAATGACGTTTCGCTTGCAAGCCTCAGAAATTCGTTCCCTTTCCTGAGAAGTGCCGGTGTAGGTTACCTTGTCGAAGTGACAGAAGGATAGGATGGTCCGAGGAAAATGAGAACTCAAGGTACCATTGTCACACCTCATCATGTACCTCACGTTGCTGCTTTATATCCCTTGTGAAGTATTCGACACTGCTAATATGCACTGATTCAATATCCCATCTCGACTCCAAGTGACACGTAGACAGATGGAGCTCATTGTCACTCTACTCCTCTGTCCGTCGTTTATGGCGAGAAGGGCTGTGCCTCCATTCCCTCACGGTTGCAATATTTGGTCTTGCCCAACTGTCTCAGGAAGTTGGGCATCTTTACTCTCGTGGCTCGTTATTTCTCCCTGCCATGTCCCCATCGCTGTCGTTGAGCGTGAATCTCAAACGTACACCCACAAATGATAGGCAACGTGTGTCCATAGCGACATGCTTGTCAGCTGTTGCGAGATTCTGACTTTACCTCAGCTGCATTTGAGGCCAATTCCCAGTTTGGGCGGTTGACGTGACGGTTGGCTTTTTCGCTGTACTTGGGAGTGTGGGTTGGGTAGCAATGCTTTCACCAATTGAAGCCCAACCTTTCCGCCCATGACCATGTGTTCGGCGCCCAAGCTTTGTTGTCCAATCATTTCTCATCATATCGGCGAAAATAGAACAAAACTTGTTAACGACTTGGCACTCCACGAAGTCAAGCATTTTGACAACGTCTTTGATGGTTTTGGTACCTACGTACATCAGCAAATTGTAGTTAACGGCATCCGATTCCTCCAGTCGATTGATACTGGACCGTGTGCGTGAGCAGACAAATACCGCAGCAGATTGTTGATTCCCCTGATGTATGCTTCGGCTGTTCGCATTGCCTTAACGATCGACCTGTCATGCTGCTTCGACTGCGTTGACATGATTTTTGTACCACGTTTCTGCGTCTTTACTGACTTGTACAACCAAAAGGTTTCAGAGTATCCAATACAAATGAAATGTCGCACTGCCACGGATGTAGGAATTCGAAGTAACCCGTACGGTAGCTAGGGATTGTGCCGATAACTGCCTATGCAATGTGTTGATCTGCACATCTGATTATTCCTCAACTACATCAGTGGAAGCCTAGCCCCTGACAATGTCGATGCCTTCGTTTCACATCATCATGCAGTGACGCAAAGATAAAGATAGAACAGGGCATAGCTGGAGAGTTCGTGCTTCCAGCATGTAAGTTCAGGTGAGAGAAGGCTCTGTCTTTGTTCCATTGACGGCCGAAGTCTTAACCAAACTTGAGCCGGCTTTGTCCTTGCTCGAGCTTACCTCCACGGCCTCGTCTTGAGGCAGCTCCTTGCGTTTTTTGCGCAGGGTTTCGTGCAGTAGCTTGTCGTTCAGCGAATGTAGGGTTGACACGTTCCGCGTCCTGAAGGTCTTTGGCCATATGCCAGTCCCCATGACTTTGCAGCTCTTCCGGGTCCGCGAAGCTGGCCTTACAACGGGAGCATACAAGATCGATCGGCGGTTGCTGATTAGAATCCCTCCGTCCATTGGACAGGCTTTCATGCCATGGTGACCCGTTTGGCTGATGCAGAACAAGGTCGGACTTGTGGCGGGCCTCATGGTCATGCTTAGTAGCAATGGTGAGAGCCTTCTGTGCGTCTTCTGATGGCACACGGCTAGTTTTGGTGATATCTTTAGGGGTAGGTGACTCGTTTGGAATGCCCATATCGGGATCACTGGAGGTTCTCTTGGAGAAGAACCGCTGAATACCACCATCCTCGACACGACGCCTCTTCGCGGAGGGTTCTGGGCCAGTAGAAGAGGGACGACTGTCGGAAGTCGACAAGCGAAGAGCTTCTGCTTCTTCCCCTTTGACAAGGAATGCCCCAATCCCCATGTTTCCTTTAACGCCATCTTCAAAGCCCGCTACACTGAGACTGAGATTCGCGCAAGGCCAAACCCCTCTTCCTTCAGCAATGATCTGTGAGAGAAGATCCTTTGCCAACTCAAAGAGGGTCTCTTCGTCTAAGACCTTACCCTGATGGATGGTAGCCTGCCGTGATCGAACTTGTCCCTCATGGCGATGATGCAAGTTCATGGTCCTAGGACGTCTCTTGTTCTCCAAAACTCCTTCTTCAACCAACCTGGCGAAAATATCCGCAGCAAAGATTTTCAACCATCTAGTCGCTTGTTCTGAAGAGTTGATAGTAGGTCGGAAAGATTTAGCTGAAAGCATCGACTTGATTTGGGTTCGTGAGTTAACCTCGCTAGTATCGATACCTCGTATGGTGTTAAAGATCCAAAGCCCTGTTTCATGCCCAAGTTTTGTCTTCATGGTTGTCAGAGTTACATTCAATAGCTCTGTAACAGCCTCTGTGTTAAATGTAGATACGATCTGCTCTCCTAGTTTTCCACCCAAGTTTCGGAGTTTTGTGACTTTGAAGCCAGACATGAAGGCGGATACTGCTCGGTTTCGTACGACTGTCTGCTTGTTGGGTTTCCTGTAGGCCGAACCCAGCTTGCTTAGAAGTTTGTTGCTGGCCACCCCAGCTGAGCACGTATAGCCCAACTTCTGAAGTACCTCGGACCTGACTTTGCGAACGATCTCGGAGCCAACGAGAATTGCGACATCGTCCCAGTCCGGGTCAACCGTTTCCTGCTCTTCCTCCAAATCGATTAAGGCATCGGTCTGCCAGTCGAGTGCAACTATGGATGGCAGTGGAAGCTTCTCAGTAGGGTCATCGTATGGAGGTGGGTTCGATAATTCTGGAAAGCGCCCCAGAAGAATTGCGTGAACTTGGCTCGAAAGGTCAAGGAAAACTTCATCTATACTTGCCTTTTCCACCTTTTGTAGATCAGCCGGCAAAGCCTCTTTGATGGTTGCTAGAATCCTTCGAGATTGCAGACGATAGAAGTCGAGAGAGACCTTGTCTGTTGCGATATTGGCAGCGGCATCCTCCCGATATGCCCACTTGCTGTCACCTTCTCTCCACGTTGCTACGTGTTGAGTGATAAGATCGGGGCACAACTTTTTTGCTTCTTCGACATCGCAATGGCGGCCAATACCGTGCTCGCGGGCGGGATAATTAACTGCAATGAGCCCTTGCCTGTTGAAGTGTCAGTATAGCGCTGGCTGGGGCACGACGGTACCGATGTGAAGTACGAGCAAGAGTCAAGTGGTTTTCAAACGATTGTATGCTACATATAACAAGTCGAAGGCACGAAAGATCCGGACAATTAGAGTTTCTGAGCATTTGACAAGTTGACAGCAGAGGTCACGAAGTCTGGGCTGTGATGTCTAAGAGCAGTTTCATGCTCGGTTCGATCAAAGCTGACGAGAGAGCATATGTTTTACTCTACATCACCGACCAGTCACTTCAAAGCCTGCTAAAGCGCCCCATCACACAGTGGTGGTAGCACGATGCAAGCCTCAACGAGAATGAGTCGCAAATGTCCAATCATGTCTGCTTCCAAGCATTGAATTCGAACGATAGACTCGATTTCAAGGCTGAAATAGGGTGAAAGGAATCGGACCAAGAAAATTTTGTCTCGGGTTATACAGAAGTAGAGCGTAAAGGGTTTGGGAGAGAAGAACTCACCATTGCTGAACCGCCAGCGGCTTGTCCTCGGGAATCCCCAGACGAACCGTCTCACACTGCGCGTAGAAAGCGTCAAGGTCAATGTGAGCAATAACTCGTAATGGATTCGAAGTGTTGGACGAAGCAAGCTGCGAAAACTGGCGGTACGTGAACTGCGAGCGGCGCCAGCCTCCCTCGTTGAGCGGCGATGACGCCCCTAAAGGCCGGTGAAGCGGAGACGAAGTCATTCCTTGGAAGTCTCAAAGTCCGTGTGGGTGTTTATTGTAAGCTGTGCCTTCGCATCATGCGGCTGCTGCAAGGCGTTCGCGTTTGGTCCAGTCCCCTTTCACGAATGATACCTCTCGTGTATGTGAATGACGCCACAGACGCTGTCAAAAGGCACTAATTTCTTTGATTTCGTGACGAGTGTGATGTGTCTCTCATAAGTTACTGAGTGGATTGAGAAAAAGGTGCAACCAAGACGTGCGTGCAGTCGAAGTTGGAGGTTGTTGAGACTTAGATGTTGTGAACGGAAAGAGAGCCCTGAGCTATGATAGGTTGACACCAGTGCCTTCACCTGCTCGTGGCAAGATCCACCCGGGCAGGTTCAGAATGTCCTTCCTACTTTCCTTCAGCGTGCAGTCCTCAGAGCCAATCAAATTAATCAGGGAGGCAACTGTACCTATTTTCTGGAAGCTTAAGGCCCTCGGTCTATCTCTCACCATACTGCTGTAGGAGGTAGGTACCTACCTCTAAGGTACCTAATGGATGAGTTTTGGCGCTGCTTCGGTGGTTTTTTTGGGCTGTAGTCAAGACTGTACATAGGCACGTCATTGACTCCGAAGATTATCACACACAAGAGCCAACATCAAACCCCTTGTTTATCCTCTAATCGATATATTCTCACATCGACGTGCTTGACTTTGTAATGAATTGACTTTTAATACACAGGCAAACAAAAAAAATCCGCAAGGTTGGTTTGCTGATGATGATTAACAGTGCAGCTTAACCTAGACCTTAATGGTCAAGATACATAATCCCAACTTCATCTCAGCTCCCCTGGTCTGCCAGTATCCGATTGTTTGAACAACTTCGAGAGAAAAAGGAGTACTCGCTCCATATGCTTCAGATCATTAAACTCTGATCACCAATTTGCCGGGCTGCTTCGAGTCAACATCTAACACACACGTTCTAACTCATCATTTACGCCTCCAAAGGAAGCTCCTCACTTTTGACACGGCCAACCCATATGATAACATAAGAAAATGATTTAACTAAAATGATAGTCTATGTTGGGTGCATATGCCAACAGGATCTAGCCTCCTTTAAACATTATATATACCGATTGCTTCCCTCTCTTAATCCTTTTCTCCTTAAAACGAACGATTTCAAAACTGTGGGTATCTAATTCGAAGTAGTTTCAGTCGCCTCCTTCTCGGGATCTCCTCCAACAAGCCCATAACGCTTTTTCAGTTCCTCTACAAGAGGCCCAAACTCATAATCGCTAACCATGTTATCGTGGCGGGTGCAAGGCGAATGCCGGATGGGCAGCAGCCACTCAATCACAGAGTCTCCCATGACACTCGTAAAGTTCTTTCGGTATCCTATATGCCATGGGTTCTCACCAGGTTCTGTCTGGAGGATTGCGAATGTACGCTTAGCTTGCTCGTCCCTAGCCGCCATTCGGTCTGTCACGGACGCAGCGCCATCTGATTGATCAACGCTGCGGAAGCGAGCTGGTATCGGGGTTCTCGGCGGCTCTCCGGGAAGCGTGAGGGGATAGGTGATGGTTGCAAACCGTTCTGTTGGCTGAGTGCTATTGGGAACCCAAACGGCCAATCGAAAAGTCTGGTTCTTTCTGAAAAGGTCGATGTTGGTGATATTTTGGAAAGCAAACCTCAACGCCGTAGAGGCCATGGTGACGGCGAACAAGCCGAACAAGCCACCGAGTGCCAGACCAACAATGAGCCGTGCATCTACGCTCAGGCCGTTGTGTTGGCGAAGGACAAAAACGTAGCCATTAGCCCCCAAAACGACAGCGCAGTAACATGCGCAGTAGACTGTAAACTGAACAAAAAAGTTGAATGCTGTCGGCGTGTTAGTCAAGTTGCGCAATGCTTCGTACAAGTTCAACACTTACAAGTTTCTGAGATGATGCCACCCATCCAGGGGCACACGTGGTCCATCTTGTAAACGCAGCGGCCGTACTCGCTCGAGTGGTGAGCTCGGTCGGGCTTCCAGCTCCTGCACTCGGAACACCATTTGGGCATTCCATCGCTCTCGCAGATAAACACATCCTTGCTGTAGAAGGCCTCGAGGCCAGGGCTATCGGGGTTCGTATCGGGAGGGGCCCATGATAGTGACTCGACGTCGCCACCATTCGACAGTCGCTCGTTTCGCGCTTGTTCGACTGCCTCCCTGTCGGCGGTCCAGGGCACAAAGCCAGCGTTGAATTGAATCGTTAAAAAACATCGCAGGTAGGATGCGGTCATGAGGATAAAGAAGATGGCGTAGAAAGCAATGAGGACGACTGCGGCGGCTACCTTTCTCTCCTGTTTAACCAGATACTCGACTGATAGCCATTAGTTAATTATTCGGAAGCAGATCGCGACAACAAGGACTTACCACAGCAATAGACAATAACATCGTAGGTTGCGTAACCAACGAGGGCCAGCATTACAGGGGGAAGCACGCGCGGGACCCATCGCGTAGCACAGCGCTGGCTGGAAGACGGTTTTTGCATCTCATCGCTCCAAGCGATAGTCCAAATAGACGAGCCTTCAGAATGAATGCTCGTTGCTGGGCTCGCAGGAGGAGCGCCGGATGAGGATGAGTGCGTTAATATCGAGGGTGCGGGTGAGGGAGCGGGAGTAATGATCTCATCTTGTGTTGTCGCATTGGCATTGGCATTGATGGTGTTGGTATTATTACCCGCCAAGTTCGGCTCCGGCTCGCCCGAGTGGTCCACAGTGTTTATAGTCATCTTGGCTAATGTCCGTACTGTATAGGAATGTCTAAGTGGACAAGATGTAATTAGGTATGTAAGTCGGCTGGAGGAAGATGTGACAAGGAAGCGAAGATGGAAAAGATGAAATATGAAAGGGAGGAGAAATCATTTCTATCTACTATTATAGTTGTAATAAACTAGGTTTTAAATACCCTCAGTTTCGTGAATTTGTGTGAATGTTTAGAAAGGGCCTTTTTTATTTATACTCGCGATAACCACAGAACTTTAACTCGCAATCACTTGCCCTACCAAATGGTCGATCATGATTTGTGGAAAGAGTATAAACATTTGGATTTTACTTTGCTTCATCATTGAAGGTTTCAACCTTTTTGTTGTGGTTGGAGTAAGTCCATCCCCACCAACTAGGCACATATTATTATATGTTGGCTTCATCACAACTTTCCGTTGATATGCCCATGTTCCTTATTATCTTTGCCCGCCTGTGCAGCAGCGTCTAACGCTGTTCTCACAATAATGTCGAGAGACTCTTGGCTCTCAATGCCCACACTAATCCGGACCAGATGCTCAACCACATCGAACTTGGCCGCCCACTCAAGCTCGGAATAATGTGCGAATAGTGTATACGCACAGCATAGAGTGAAGTTGGTTCCCAGACTTGGACCCTTGGCCACGTCTAGAGCATCGTGGAACGCTATCGCAGCTTCTGGAGTCTTGAAACGGATGGAGAGTAGGTATCCGTACCCTTCCCCTGGTCGTTTGTATTTCTCGTAGATATCCTGCGTAGGGTTGCCCTTGGGGTAGTAGACTTGGTCAACTGAGGCATGGCCTCGAAGTGTGTCTGCTGCACGTTCTGCGTTTTGACTTGCTGTGATGACTCGTTCTTCAAAATCAGTGCTGTTCTTTTCCATAACGATAGCGTCCATGGGGAAGTATGTATCAGTAAACCCCTCCTTCAAAAGATCTTTCATAGTCGAAAAGAGCCTCGATTGTGGATTCAAAGCTATACTTCCGCCCATGACATTGCAGCTGCCGCTGAACATCTTTGTCAAACTCGTGCAGACAATGTCGCAATAGGATACCAGTTCAACATTTACTGATGTAGCCACTGTGTCGTCTACCACAAATAAGAACTCATGTTCAGCCGCAAGTGTATGCAATCGCTCCAAGTCTACAGAGCCCAGAAGTGGATTGCCTGGAAATTCGGTAAAGAGAGCGCTCAGCTGTAGTCCATTGGCTAGATCGGCCTCGAGCTCCTCCAAGTCGGATGGGGCAGCGCCATAGAGTTTACAGTCGAAACCGTAGATTTTGCTGAGGACTTTGAATGTATCAACATAGAGGAATCTGGATCACTATTAGTCAAGGCAAGGCGTAGCTGTCAACTGCATGACTACATACCCAAATATCGCCACAGTTCTTTTTGTATGTGTAGTGAAATGTCGAACAGTATCCGCAGTATGGGCGATGGCAGACATGCCACTCGGGTATAAGAAGATATCATCAGCGTCCAAGCTGTTGGTCTCAGTGCTGAGCAAGTCTGCGATCCTTTGTTGCACCACAAGCTTGGCAGCTTCAGCTTCTTGGTTCAGAAGATCAGTCTCCGATGAACTACTGTCTTGGTTCAGAAAAGGGGCGTCTTCCAACCAAGATGTGGCTCTTCGGCTTGACACCCCGAAGCCTGTATGTTGCCAGAATGCCTTTGCATCTTTGGCCAGTTCCGGCGGGTATACTACTGCGTAGATTTCGTTCAAAGTACATATCTTCTCTGGGGTTTTCATGATGTGTGTCCCGTTGTTGAAGTCAACTCTCAAAACAAACGTCGTCCCCATGTTCTGAGCGTCTAGGTACCTCTGACACATTCCTGCATGATGGCCTGCTGGTAATAGTATCGCTGCTCGTCCGGTTGTCGATAATAAGGTGCTTAGCTCGGATGTCAGTGTATTCGGGGTTCGATTGCAAAAAGCCCATTCGAGCAACCGTTCGGCAAGCTGATTGACAACAAGAGGGACGAAGAATCGAGGATAGCCCGTTTTCAACTGTGCTGTTAATCCCGGGTCTCGTCTAGCCCAAGCTACTGTGTCTTTCCATGTTGGTATATATACACTGACGGCCTTGAGACTTCGTCAGTCTACAGAGATTGGGAGATACATGCGTGCGCGGCGCTTACATGTTTATCTCCTGGTGGGAGAGGACTTCCAACCTTTAGCTTCGTGTCTCCACGGAAGTCAATGGTAGGAGCTTGCATGTTCTCAGACTGTTATTCTGGTTTGAAAAGGGTGCCTTAGTATTCTATGTTTCTCTGAATTACTTTGTAGAGGCCAAGATATCACCGAACAGGATGAGATTGGAGACTGGGAACGTGTTTATTTTGATAGAGCAGATCTTCCTTTATATGTATCAGTTGCTACGCCACCTATCGTGTTTCACCGCATCTTAGATCGTCTGGACATGCTTGAGCAGGCTTTTGTGCCGTGTATTGACGCGACGGTAGTTGTAAGACATGCATTAGTACGTGGTGGCTTCAGCTAGTCACCTGAAGAATGGGGAAAAGCTGCGATTTAGCTTTGTCTTTTTGAGAAGATCTGCAATGATGTCATGATGAAGCATTGAAGGGCAAGTTTCTGACTACGTGACAAATGAAAGTCGATAAATGGCCATGAGCATCGAGAGGTCTTGTTGATGGTTTGCATCGTAAGCTCAGTGGACCATGGCTGGGTGGTCTCTATGGTCGACTGAGGTCTCACCTCGAATCAGCGCATTAACTCACTATTTAGTGGCTGCAGGAGTATACGTATGCCGAAGCTTCACGTCCGACAATCACAGTAGCTCATTGACGCAACTCAGTAATAGACTATAGTGCCTTGAAAACGAAGATTGTGAAACTTATCCCCAGTCTAGGGTATGTTGGATTTCGATACCACAACACCCACACAAGCACAAATGCCAATGGCAATGCTATATGGAGTACAGGGTACAGAGTGGTACAGGAGCGATTCTCAGGGGTACAGTGAATGTCCCGAGCCAATCAGACGAATCGCCAACCACAGCTTGGGGCATTTCCCATTATCTTAGCGGTCGGCGTTCCCCGCTCAACGCTGCGGCGGCTCCCGTACTTTGACCCGGATTCGGAGGTCCCTGGTCCCGCTCGCGGCAGGGCAAGAGCTCTACCGTAGGTACTAACTTACCTTACCTGGGTCAGGCAAGTCACACCGTCTCCTCCCCTCAGCTTATCCAACACGACAACTCCTCTCCCTTTCATTCTTTCTTGTTAAAGAACTTCTACTTCTATTATTACTTCAGCAACAGACAGATCCTCAAAGTTAAACAACCCGACTGTACACATAATCAGCCTCTAACTACCTAGTACCTACTTAACCATGACAACCCGCTACCGTGTCGAGTGTAAGTAACCCCACCTTGACGTCCCCTGCCATCTTGTCCCCCAAACTCCAGACTCCAGACTCCAGACTCCAAACTCTCATGGTTACACAAGCTCATAACAGCAAACAGATGCCCTCAAGACACACAGAAGAGATCAATTTATTGGTAGGATGAACCTCATTTGCCTGAATATTACCCAACAGAATAGAATATACACCGTTACGAATACTTCCCTGCCTACATCACATGTCCCACCACCATCACTCCTCACTTCGTGCTCAGTCCAGCTAACTCAAAGCACAGAATGGGTTAAAGGTCTTCTAGCTGTCCCCTTTGTCCTCTACTCGCAACCTACAGGTGTCTTTGGAGATGGACCCAGCGTCACCCAAATGGCCGAGGAGGCTCACCGTCGTTACGCAGAGATCATGCGTGATGTTGAACTCATGATCGATGACCACAGTGAGATGCTCTATTCACTTCAAAGAAAACGTCTCTAACTCCAAGCAGTTATCCGCCAGCAAGACAACTCCAAATTTCCGTCCAAGTTACGAATGCTTATCCCCACTGCGGGCCCCTTCTTCACCCGCCTCCCCCTTGAAGCAGCTTTCAAGTATCAAGACAGGAAAAGATACATCTCATCTCGAAGATTTGTTGCTCCTTCATTTAACGATGTCCGGCAAATTCTCAACTCAGCTCAATCTATGGCTGTAACAAATGGCTCCCTGCAGCTTGCCACGTTTGATGGTGATGTAACGCTCTATGACGATGGTTTTAATCTTGAACCCACGAGCCCTGTGATCCCTCGTCTTCTGGGTATGTTTGCTCCCTAATTAGCAAACAACGTGCTGACAAGTCACAGACCTCCTACGCAAGAACATTAAAATCGGCATTGTTACAGCTGCTGGGTACACATTAGCTGAACGCTACTATGAGCGTCTCCACGGATTGCTTGACGCTATTGCGGAATCGACTGATCTGGACCCTATCCAGAAGCAAAACATTGTCATAATGGGAGGCGAAGCAAACTATCTATTCGAGTACTCACCGTCTTCGCCCTACAAGCTGGCTCCCGTCCCACGTACTCAGTGGCTGACACCCGAGATGGCCTCGTGGTCGGATGCCGACATCACAAGGCTTCTGGATGTTGCTGAGGGCGCCCTTCGCGATTGCGTCAACAACTTGAACCTGCCGGCCATGATCATGCGCAAGGATCGCGCCGTGGGAATCATTCCCAAAGAACCAGGAACTCGGATCGCCCGTGAGAGCCTCGAAGAGACTGTCCTGGTTGTCCAGCGCATTCTCGAGCTCAGCAGTCTTGGCTCCAGCGAAGAGCGTCCGATCAAGCACCGCCCCAACTCTCCACCGATCCCGCCTTCAGTAGCAAGTCAATCACGCCGTGTACCGTTCTGTGCTTTTAACGGCGGAAACGATGTGTTTGTCGACATTGGAGATAAGAGCTGGGGTGTGACTGTTTGCCAGCAGTGGTTCGGAAATAAAGACACTGGTGGCGCTATCCGTGGAGAGAATACGCTGCACGTGGGCGATCAGTTCTTGAGTGCCGGCTCCAATGACTTCAAGGCGCGAAGCGTTGGCACAACAGCTTGGATTGCCAGTCCAGCTGAAACAGTGGAGCTACTTGATGAGTTGGCTGATCTGATGCAGAAGAAGCTGTCTTGATCGCATGAATGCTTGAGCTGACGCCTCAACATGGGAGCTTTAGCATTCATGATGGGCGGTCTCATCGGCCCCGACCGAGCAAGTGTTTGATATGTCCGAGAGAAGTCCTCCCGTACGGTGCATGCATATTTCGTAACCTGCGATGATACAATGGCTATTGGACAAATCTTATGTTTCGGACGGGTCGGAAGGTTTCTGTCGAGTACAGACCCGCCAAATGTGCGTTTTGTTTTTGGGACGGATATCATCCCGGCGCTGTAATATCTGTACACTCAGGATTTATCACAATCCTGATTATGATGATGACGGCCAGGCACCTGCCTATTAACCCTGCCTTTATATAAAGCCACGGAGTAGAGCAATCTACTTGGGAGCTAATAATTTCTGTTGACTGTTGCTTTTAGCCAGATTGGGAGCCCTAGGTCTTTAGATTTTGAATACAAATACCTTTCGAATAGCTGTTCATGTTGGATCTGCAATTCCTCGTCACTGTTTTCTCTTTGTATACTTGCTATGACTACGATCGACCAAGCCTAGATATATCCATTCATGTGATAGATCTGACTGTGATTCCACCAGTACTAGAGAAAGACGTCTGGAAGGGTTCTATTAGTGCGGCCACTGTAAAGGGTAACCTTGCTGGCTTTATATTGTGGAGGAGGCTTTACTCTTTTATCTTGTTTGGGTTATCAGGTAGAAACCCGGACCCCACGCCAAGGCAAATAATGACACAATCATGCAAGATGACTGGACATGATCTTGGGAGTTTATCCGGATAAAGATGAGCATAATAATAAGAGATATTTTAAAAGAGGGAGTTTCGTATTCGCAGTGTGACCGTATTCGATGCTTACTGCTAGCAAACATGAGTCTGAGTCAGAACAACCGTCAGCTTACATGTGATGATAATATGGGACAAACAGTTGAATGCTTATCCCGCGCAGTTATTCGAGGGGTTCTGCTTCCATCATTTGGTCGCGTTCAGTTGTTTACTACTTGGCTGGATGATACCACGTGATTCCAAGACACGAAGGCTTATCCGACTTCAGGCTGTTCAGCTCAGCTCAGCTCATAAGCAGCACAGTATTCCACGTCAATGAGAGCCCATCCTGCATGTTTCTCGTGGTCATCTTGTCATGAATGAGACTGGAGGACTCAGCATCCAAGAAATCAATCGAACCATGGATCTGGAGCAGTTCGAGTTCGCCGAAGAGTGGGAGTGGCAGGACTTGAATTATATCAACGCCATTCCTCCTCTGATACCTTACCCTTCTTACTGCGTCAGCCGTCGATGTGGATGGTGTCGTTTTATGATTCAGCCAGGAGAGTTTATCACTGCCAGTAAGTACCAATTCATTCGAACGCGGAGTTGATTCTAACTACAGTGTAGGATCATTTGGAGGTAACGAGTCATCGGCTTTTGCACTGGGCGATGCCTTCAATGACAATAAATTACTCGCAACCTTTGGGCGATGCAAGAGTAATCATAGATCATGTGCTTCAATCGGGTACCATGTTGAGTGCTCTACAGTTGCGTCGAGCTTTGGTCTCAAGAAGAACGACTTTTTAGAAGTTGCTCGGTATCTTTATGATCCGTCGATCAAGGAAGATAAACGACGAAGGGAGTGGATCACAAACCACTTACAACAGGTCCTAAGTAGGGAATTTGCCATTCTACCGAATGAGATCTTATTCATGGTGAACAAGTACCTTGTTCGTCACTATGCGATTGCTTCGCTGCTTTGTGCTTCTCTGCCCGTTTCATGCACGATCAAGCCATTGAAGAGCGTATGGGCGGATTACCTTTGTATCGATGGCGTTGAGTACATCGCGCATTTGTCGAACACACCAAAGCCAGGTAGCCGACTGCTATGGGACGCTCCAAGCAAGCGAGAGAAGAATTTTCTGTATGTTTCTGAGGATCATATGGGTGTCCGGCAAGTCATCAACGACTCTATGGATATGTCACATGAGGAGCAGAATAACTCGGGATGGTGGCGTACACTTCCAATAACCAGCCCCGAGGTTACTTTCTATGGCGATGTAAGTCCTCTCATGCCATTTGGTTTCTACTGTCCCTAACATCAAACAGGGCCTCAAGTTACGGGGTTTTGCAGCATCTCCATTAACACACATGTCCTGGCAATGTCCCATGCCACCAGCAGTCTTGGAAAATATAGCTTACCACGCTATCAAAAAGCCGTCGTCGGACTTTAGAAAGGTTGATGAAGCTCGAATGGAAGCTCTATACTTCAACGAGCCTTATACGACGGGATATTCCACGTGCTGGTTTGAGGGAAGGCTCGTTGACCTTCACGTACATAAGTCTTGGGAGACTTTGGACTTTTACCGTGAGTTGGAGGAGGAGAAAGAAAAGAGATGGCCTGCAGTTGAGTCGAAGTCGGCGCCTTACTGGGTTTACCGCCCTTTGAACCCCGGAGAATATGTTGAGCAGGTTTGGTTGAGTGCGCGATATGAGGCAGATGATAAGAGTGCCTGGTCTGAAGAATCAAGACAACCTCTTGAGCCGAAGCCTTGCACGGGAACTGCAATAGCTGTAAGATGTGTAAACTTTGGTATGATTTTGAACCCGAAGCTGACTGTTTCTAGATGATAACCAACCACTCTCGAATACTGAAGATGGGGAGAAGTAGCACATCACACCAAGATTGGAAGTGCGTTACCAAGACGCTTACATGTTCTACAATGCGCATGTTCTTGAACCCTGGATTAGAGGGTGTTTCTTTTATCGCAGCTTTAACTGTGGATGGGAGTGAGAGCGACTTTCTGCCAGAACACCTATCAGCATGTGTAGGAAAAGATACAGAAGCAGGTATAGCTGGTTGCTCAGAAGCTTCTCTTGAGAACGTTGAAGAAATTGTTGTTTGCGAGGAGCAATCGGGCAAAGATACAAGCGATGTTTCTGGGATATTGTTCCGATATACCGACGGCAAACAGGCCTGCGTTGGGAAATTCCGCCTTGATCATATGCAACCGCCTCTATCAGTTGCTGGCTCAAAGTGCTTATACATCGGTATCAAGACTTTTGACGACGAGAAGTCGGTGGTAAAAAGAGTTGTTGTATCAGAACATGAGCGTGAAGTGGGTTTTGAGTGGACTGAGATTCCATGGAAGGGAAATCTTACATGGAAGTTTACGCAGGAGTATAGTGATATTGGCTTAGTTCTGAACAATTGATGCGTTTGGTCTCCCCTGATAATGTTGAACAACATTGTGTTAGGTGATTTCCTTGTTTTCAGCTTGATTTAAGCATATTGTTGATGACTGGTGTGGTAAACGCTTGACTATTCTTGGATCAAACCTGCAGAAATGTCGCAGTATTTTCTTTTCTTTCTTTTCTTTCCCTTTCTTCTTCTTGTATCTTTCTTATTGCTTTTCTATTGTGAATCCTTTTATCAGCGGATCATTGATATCGGAATTGGGTACGTAGAATCACATGCTGAAGTGATGGGCTCACATGTCTCGCAATTACGTCAATAGATCGTAAACAGTATCTTTTGGTGAGCCACAGCATAATGATGCATATCCATTCCTTGGCCTCTATTATTACTTAACATCCACAGTCATTTGTATTCTCTCATACAAGCCATTGCAACATCATTTGTTGTCTACTAAGCACACATAGTGTAGACGTCAACATGTCTGCAAATGACTTCCCCAATGGACTCAATGGCCATTATAATGGAAGTATATACTCCAAAGTCTGCGAGTCTCAAGACGAGAAGCTCAGCCCTCTCCAAAAACACGTCCAGTTCTGGGACCGCGATAACGACGGCATTATCCATCCTTGGGACGTCTACAGTGGCTTCCGTGAACTTGGCTTCGGCCTCTTTTTCGCGATAGGCTCACTCCTAATCCCCATCTTCTTTTCTTATCCCACTCGCCTCGGCCACAGCTGGATACCAGATCCTATGTTCCGTATCTACGTCAATGACATCCACAAGGCCAAGCACGGCTCTGACACGGGGATATACGACTTTGACGGGAACTTGAACCAGGAGAGATTCGAGCAGATGTTTGAGCGCTTCGACACTGCGGGCCAAGGTGGTCTCACGGCGGATGATCTGAAGAGATTGTGGGCCAAGGATAGATGTGCAGCCGATCCAGCGGGCTGGACCTTTGCGGCTATGGAGTGGTGGACTACGTATGTGCTCCTGCAAAAGAATGGCCTTGTACGGAAGAGTGATCTGAGGGCATGTTATGATGGGAGTTTGTTCTGGAGGATCAAGGATGAGAGGGAGAAGAAGAGAAAAGGTGGCAATTTTGAAAGGAAGAGTTTCGGTATGAGGAACTTTTTTGCCTCGGCTTAAAAGTATACAGAGATGAGTTATCTAGACAAGTCCCTTGATCAATAGAGAGACCCGTCATTCATGACACACACCAAAAACACTAAGGGAAAAGGCAGCAGCTCTTATAAGTCCTAACATAGGCTTGAGAGCACGCAATTGTGTTGTCCTGCAAGTATCCACGAGCAATGACTGTTAAAAATGATGCGATAGGCTGTAATATCAACCGTGGTAACCCTCAGTAACCAGTATATTTCGGATACAAGATGTGTTTGCTCATGCTGTGTCCCGTGTACGCATCCAAACACGATTACGACATGTTGACCCAGGTATAAGTAGATAGTAAAATAGAACGCAACTACACAACTACTTCTTTACATCTCCTTTAGGAATCTCACCAACCACTGGTCCTCAGTAATCATGCAGATCAGCTCGCTTCTCCAAGGGGGGAGTAGACCGAAAACAAGGTATTTCCATATAGAGTGATCTTTTTATTTATTGACTGACCAATTTAAAGCACCAAAACCGATGCTACCATCAATACGATAGATGACACGGATGTATCTAACATCTGCGAACCGGACGCCCATCGCATGGAAAAGCCTACTGTTCAAAAGTCTCCTTTCCGGCGGCTACAAACCTCGTTTTCCAATACATCTGAAACCCTCGTCGGGGTAGGCTCTCAATTCCCACGAGTTACTATCGAAGTCCACAAGAGTTGTAAGAAGTGATGGCCAAGGGTGTTTCAATTTGATACAATCTTTTATTATTATTCACGGCGCTACAATGGAGGGAAGAGATGGAACTCGGAAAATGCTTGTATGTATGATATTGTATTGCATTATACAACCAAATCTACGGACACAACAGTCCCCCGTCCCCGTCACAAAACAGCTTTATGATGGATGTCAAACCAGAATCTAAAGAGAGACACAACCACTCTTGCTGTCCTCAACAAAGATTCCACCATAAATGAGTCCCTCGTTCAAGTTCTTCTCCTGGAAGCCAGCATTGGCAACATCATCAGTGCCAGTGGGCTTCTTGAGGATACCGATCTGGTACTGTCCCTGGCCACTCAAGTCGCGAGAGATAAGCTCAGTAGCCGCCTTAAGACGCTTGCAGCCCTCGGAGTAGTACATTTGGATAGTGCTGTTTCAGTCAGTTACGCTCTTTGCTCACTCAAATAGATAGAAGACTTACTTCTTCTCGTAATCGAGGGTGATGGCAAAGTTCTGCCACTTGCCCTTGACCATGGGGGTCTCCCAGAGAAGCTTGTTCTGCTGGTCGAGTAGCTTCCAAGTATTGGCCTTGAGCTTCTGGCCGATGAGGGTACCGGTCTGGAACTGGAACTGGTTTCCTGAGAAATCGGCCTTTTCATGCCAGACGTTCTATATCTGTTAGCACGTACCAGTAAGTATAGCTCCATGGTAACTCACCAAGTACTCGTGGCTGAGGTTGAGAGGCCGGCTCGCATCCTGCATGATACTAAAGTGAAGAGTCTTGACACCCTTGGCACCAGGGCTACCCTCGTTGGTATCCTTGCTGAACTGCAGACCCGCACGTCTGAAGCCGAGCTGCTTCATGAAGATACTCTCATCGCTGATGGTGACCTCGAGAGGAAGATTTCCCTCTGCAGTATCGAAGCGGGAGCTAGTCTTGGTCTTGGGCAGCTTGAGGATCTCAGACCAAGTGATGTTGTTTCCCTTGACGAAGCCAGGGTTGTAGGGGTTCCAGCCTCCACCATTCTCCTTGTCGAAGTCGGTCAGAGACGCGTTGGAGGGAACGCGGCCATCGAAGACCACGGGACAGGTCTCGGCGCGGGTGTCGAAACGGTGACCGTAAGGAGTGGCCGATACCACAGAGGCGAGAAGGGTGATGAACGTAGCGGTATGCATCGTGAAAGAGACGCGATATGTACAGAAATAGAGTAATAGAACAGATGAAAGAGTGACAGAGAAGTGAAGCAATACTATCCAGTAGTAACTAAAAGACGAGATGAGATATAAAAGAACAAACCCAGTTCACGAAGCGATGCCTTAATATATATATTAAGTCCCAGCATTCTCGATCGGGTTGTTCGGCAGAGGCTCCGTTTCAGAACCATATTGGTAACCCTGTCATCCAACGGCAGTTGACAAGATATCCCACTTTCAGCCATCGCAACTCGGTATTCCACTCACAATTCACTGTGCTTATTGGAGGAATTATTGTATCTACGTTTAACAATATAGTGTCACTGTATCTGAAACGCTTTCCAGAAGAATGGGAGACGTTTAACAAGGAGCAATAAGCTTAGATGTTAATAAGGTTTAATTAAGGAACTGGAGCCGGGATGTAGTTGGCTTCCGAAGTTCCGACCATGGTTTCAGGGAGAGGACATGGGGCTATTAGTGGACATGGCAAATTGTATTGTATAAACGAGGTTTGAGGCTCTTAAATGCCAATGTGAATTGAGTTCTGGGAGAATTGACTAGATTCCCCTCCAATGCGAAGCCTGGTGAAGACAAAAGTCTATAAAATTAGCAATCTCGGGGCCGGCGTAAAGCGGATCCTTCTCCGGCCGGTCTCCACATAAAACGCCGGCCGTCTCGGCATATCGACATCGTTACCACGGCATGTACTCCGTGCCTCGATGAATAAAGCATAAACTTTAGACTTTAATTTGTACAAACTCAAAGTGTAATAATTTCATCACTGCGTTATTTAGAGTGCACGGCACGGCGCGCTCCCTTATTATATCCCACCTACACCTTCACTAAGAGCCAAAAGTACTGATTATGTATCTTCTCTGAAGGGTGAAGATGCTTGATCATTTAACGCATGGGATAAGGAAAAAAGATGAGGGAATCTTTAGCCCAATTTTACCAAAACTGTCCAAGTATCTCTGTCTTCTAAGCCCAATTGGCTAAGCCCAAATGGTCAGTTTTCCCAACATCGTGAGGCTTCTCAAACTTCACCTCCCCCACATCTATTCTATCCTCACGCCCACCCATCCAACCTCTTCTTCTCCCTACGTATTTCACGTTACATCAGGACAAAGGGAAGAAGAACAAGCCTCTCAATCGTCATCTTCTCGTTGTCGTACAAAACAGAGGAAAAACAATAAATAAATAAAAAGCCTCCCCCACGGTGAATGCGGGCACGAATCAACCTCCCCTGATTTCGGCATCTATATCCGAGCAAGACCAAAAACCGGTGTGCCCAATTCGGTGCAAGGGGGAGAACGGGGGCGGTAGATGCGGCAGATAGTGACATATACTTGTCGAAATAAGCCTCATTGCTTGGGAACCGCGGACCAGTTTGTTGCTCGGCACGTTATTTCCGTGGTGGTGCATTAGACTGAATAGTTTATATGCCCTGCTGAGTATAGGATCAACTCAGGTGCAACACCATGGAACAAATAGGATTTGATGAGTGGTAACTAGTAGGGGTCATGCGGGTGATCAGCTCCAGACTCAGTCATGCATATAACTAGAATGTGATGGTTGTGGTCACTCGTCTAGAACCTCGAGACTAGGTGAGTCTTGATGTTTTTACTACTTGATAACTTGAAGCACATTTTCATGTGATTAGTAACAACAGACTCAGCTCGGTCAAACCCAGCCACGTGGGGGATTTATTATCATGTCTCAACTTTGAACCAAGAATATGTTCAAGTTGAACCTCAATGACAGCTTCAGTCTTAGCCAGGTACCTGGAACATATTGGCACACAGAACCAACAGTCCACAATGGAAACTTATGTTGCTAATGAATACAATTAGGCTGATATAAACATCACTCCCAGCCTCGCACCCTCTTGTCTATGCTGTGTATCAACATAATCGTCAACGTCATCCCGAAGCCTCACCTTGAGTCTAAGTCCATCAAGCTCTCGTGTTATTTAGAGTTATCCTTCTTAATCACTACAGTAGTACCCACAGCCCTGGTTCAAATCCAATCGCTCATTCCGACATCGCCCTTGGTAATTCTCGACGCCGGCTAATAATGAATTGTGGTGAGACATGCTTGCATATCGCGTGGGATGTTTTCCCCAGCGCTTGGGATATGTATCACCGAAAACGCCCAGTATGCAGCACGCCACAATTTGATGTGCATACGTTCTTCACAAGCCATACATGCACGAAGGGACCGAGACCGGATAAAGAGACACCGTGGGGAACGTGATTGCTAGAAGTACGACATACGATACAAAGTGCTACGATAACCAAGAGAGCGAATTCTTCCATAATGCTTCTAGTCTAGTAGATCTTTTAGTTATCCTTGTTCATCTAGATTAACAACGCTCTGACTTAACTGTCACGCGATTGATAACCGATCATCGCTATCTGAAGGAGGTCAAAGCACCTGATAACAACGTCAAGCATCACGGTGACAGCGCAAAGTCGTCCCGAAGACGGGCCTTCTTTTATGGATCCTCAGATCCCAAGATTCCGAGATGCCGAGGCTCAATGTTTTGAATCAAAGAATGCAAGTCTATTGTGCTCTCTCGCAGAAAAGACTGGTAGCAAATGGCAGCGGAAGCACCGCACCATCGCAGCAAGCCCAGATATACATACGTACGTATATGTAAGTAATACTTGTAACAATAAGCAATCTTCAAAAGGGGTGCGCGCATCTCTGCATCCAAAAAAAAAACGTGAGAAGCAATGAAACGGTGAATTGATAAACCCCAATAGTCATCCTTCCACCCCTGCTTCTCTGTACATCCATCTGCAGACCAGTGGCATGTTGTATATCCAGCGTCCACAGACTTCCAAAAGAACAAGAGACTGTCTTGTAAAGGGGTATTAAGTCTGCTTGCTTGTAAAAGGTCCTCCGTCCCTGCCGGTTGCAGTGTATCATGACCCGACAGACACATACATGGACAACGTTGTATACTATGTACAGTTTGCAGTGTCAGAAGAAGAGAAACGACAGTAAATTCACAAACTCCAGACCATGCGGGCCTGCCCCTTCGTCCATGGCCAAAATGACCCCAACGCCGATATAGGTGCATGCAAGAATAATGAGGCGCGCCATCCAACGCCCTCGTGTGTAATCAAGGGAAAATGTTTGTATGATGGTTATACAGCATTCCAAATGCTGTTCCGTTATTCGTTATTCGTCGCCTAGTATCCCGCCTGGCCAGGCATCTTGCCCAGCGAGTGGGAACCAGTGCCCTTTGGTGGCAGATGGTTATGGCAGAAGATCTTCTTGTTACTGTTGATAGTGTTGTCTTTCTTGGTTGCATCGATAAGTAAGGCTGGGTCGTCGTATGATTCGAGCTGACAGCATTCAACGTTCTTCAGCCAGCGGTTGTTGACAACACCGTCGATGCTGATACGCTTCTTGGGGTCGGGGTTCAGCATTTGTAGCACAAGGCGGCGAAGAGCAGGCGGGGAAATGCCGATGTCGAGGGCGTAACACTTGGGGTAATCGGTATCGGTAATACTCGCGTCACATTCTGGGTGCTTCGTGTACCATTTGTTCCAGCCATTAACAAGCTTATCGTAATGGAGTTCACCGGGTTGGGCACGGGACCAGATAGCACCTCCGAAGGTGAGGTAAATCATGACAATCGCAGAGCTCCATACATCAAGAGCTCGAGGATCGTATGAATCTTCCTTGGCAAGGACCTCAGGGGCGATATAAGGCTCGCTACCACAGATGCCAGGTGAGCACAGGCGAATCTCGCCGCTCATGTTACGGCCGCATTGTCCGCCAGCTTCACGTAGGCCAGGGTGGGTGCCACAGAAGACTTCCGACACACCAAAGTCGGTGATCTTAAGCTTGCTATCTTTGGTGATGAGGAGGTTCTCAAGCTTGATATCGCGGTGGGCAATACCGTTGGCATGCAAGTAGTGAACACCCTGAATCAACTGCTTGAACAAACACATACGGTCCTTCTTGCGGTCATCACCCTTGAGGTGACCCTTTTGCACAAGACTGAAAAGATCACCTTCAGAGCAGTATTCCATAACGTGGTTCCAACGCCCATGGTCAGTGCAAAGGCGGAAGGTCTCGACGATATTGGGGTGGTGCAAGCTCTTCGCAATGCTGAATTCTGACTTGATCTTGTTCTCGTAATCTTGCTGGCTCTCACGGTGTGATTTTCCACGGAACTCCTTGACGGCATACAGCTCTTCTGGAGAGCCCTTGCGCATCATCAGGGTGACCTTGGACGCAGCTCCCTTGCCGAGGTGCTTTCCATGTCGACCAAGGAACTTGCGCTGATATTCGAACTCGTTCTGCAATTCAGCAATGTCGACAGCGAAATCGTCTGGCAGGCTCAAGCTCATGCGTCGAGCCTTGGCGCCAGTACCGGAGTCAGGAGGAAGAGGCCAAACACTTCGTTCAGGCGGATACATAGTCTCGTCGCCTTCTGCGGGTGGGGGTAGAGGGGTGTTAGGGCGGCTGCCGTCATAACTGCTAGCTCGGCGAGCGTATTCAGGACGCTCATGTCGACCTCCCGTCTGGTTGTTTGCACCAACAAAGTTAATTGCCCGGTTGCGGAAAGCAAATCCAGTTGAGGCACGGTTCTTCTTGAAGTCGCCTCGGTTGGGAAGAGACTTGTCAGAGGCACGTTCGCGGTGTGCTGGTGCCATTTCAAGACCACCATCACTGGGTGAAGGGGGAGAGTTGGAACGAGTGGTGGCGGAGGAACGGTTCATGGAGAAACGACGACGAGCGGCAGCCCGTGGCTGGCCATTGGTCTGGGGCTCGGTGGGTGCAGATACGACCGAAGGTGTTGTTGATTCTGGAGGGGTAAAGTCGTTCTTGGCTTGGGAATTTGATCGGCGGAAGAGGCTCGACATGGTGCGTTTGAAGCTCGCGGTGGAGATAGATCCACGAGTTGATTGACGGGTTAATGAGCTACCTGGCTCTGGTTCTGTACCCCTTGGAGTAGTAGGCTCGTAGGCGGTGGGAGGTCGGCTTGCAGACTGTGACAGGTATGCTGCTTTGTTTGTGTTTCCTGAGTTGGCACCGGGGATTGCAATAGGCCCAACGCCCGAGGATGTGACCGAACCAGGCTGGTAAGACTGTATGCTCTGTAGGTCTTGAAGGTCCTGGCTCTGCAGGGTGAAATCTTGTGATTGACGGCCGCTGGTGGGAGTGACGGGTTCGGCAGCAGATTCGCTTCCAGATTCACCACCCTCTTCTAGGACAATTGATTCAGTAAGGTCGGTAGAGGAATAGCGAGGCGACGATGCGATTTGAAACTGGTTTGCGCGCAAAGCAAAGGCAGAGGTTGAGGTACTTTTATCTGTGGCGGGCACAAGCAAAAAGACGTCAGCAGGCAAGGATGACTTAAAGCTTGGAGAAGGATGTATACAGGGTTTCGGGTTGACATGGGACAAGGGACAAGACTAGGGACCGACCGGGGGAGGGTGCACGAGGCAGAAATAGAATGGAACGTGAGAGAGTGGAAGGGAGAGCAAGATGAAGAGGAAGAACGAGTGATCAAGGTCAGGGAATTAAACGGGGATCAACCCCCAAATGTCATGCCAAGGCTGAGTGATGGAAAGGATGTCATGAATTTGTCAAGTTGACCTCAGCCTAGCAAGGCACAGGGCCAGAGGCGAGACAATGACAGAACTGCCTGCCAATGGGAAAACGGGAAATAAACGGGCAAGTAGAATCGTCTGAAAGGGCTCGGCCGAATGCAGGTTCCAGTCCAACACTGCATAAGCCTTAGATCTTTGCTTTGGCTTTGGCTTTGGCTTTGACTCTGAAGCCTCGAATGTCTTCTCACCGAACCCACTTACAGAAGCCGTCGCCCAAAGCCGATCCAGCTAAGCAAAGTATGTAAAGGCCCACGTTTTTATCGCGTCACTGCTCGAATTTCGCCAGGGTCCACAGTCCACGACACCGAAATGGAGATACTTCTCGCTTCCGGTGGACTCGGGAATGACGAAATGAGCGTTGCAAAGCAAAGCAAAAAGCGGAGAAGAGGAGGAGGGAAATGAATCGACTTGATTATCAAAGGAAACACGAAGGGGAAATAATAGGCTTGGCTTGAAGGAGCCTGGCCTGGCCTGGGTCGGGCGGGGAGGTGGATGGATGGATGGTAACGGCGATGGGGAAATAGATAGAGGCAAATCATAAACGACAAAAAATGGAAATGACTGAATCAATTGATTACAGAAGACAAAGATAGCGAGAGATTCTCCATACCTGTTGCTGCTGAGTCGAGCATGCCGCCCTGTGGTTGGTGCTGGTGGGGTGCTAGCATTGTTCTAGGGGCCGAGAGTGCCGCCATAATGAGTATCTGTTGGGCCTTGGGATCCGGGTTTTGGGTCCTAAGTCGCTGGGAAATAGCGAGGGCGCTTCTGCTGTTTTATCTTGACGGGGGCTTGCAGTGGATGGCGCTGGTGGTCGAGAGGGGTACTGAGCTTCAGTGTATAGGTGACGCCAAAGGTACAGGAATTCAGGGCCGTCGACTGGGGGCTGCAGCTGGTCACTTACAGAGGCGAGTAACCAACAAGTCAGGGCCACACACCATCCAAATTTGGGGTCAGTTGAGTGATGGAGACGGTTCAGCGACTACTGTGATCGCTGAGTGACTTGCAGTCGTGGTTGGTCCGTCGGTAAAATGCGAGAAACAAGTCCACGGCAATACCGAGTTTCTTTGCAGCGAGATAACTGGCAAAGATTTGCAAATGGCGTTTTGTCCCGGGAGGTTGGAGGAAGGATATCGTGATTGAATGGCGTTGCGTTCAAATCGGAAGCAAGATTTCTTGTGCCTTGGGTAAAAAAAGCTGACAAGTGATAGAATTATTAACGGTCGATGTATGTGGCCGGGGGAGTTGACTGAGTTGATCAAGATCTCGTGTCCGTGTAAGTCTGGACCAATTGTCGATGCGGCAAATGGTGTTGGAAGGAGATTCGATGTCCGTGTCTCGGTCTTCAATTAAGTATTGATTATTGTGTTTTCTTTTTTCTTCAAACGCGGTGTCTGTTGTAAGATCTTCCACGAGTGTCTTGACATGGGAGGTCAAGGTCGAGCTGGTCGTAGGAGTAGGAGTAGAAGATGAGGATGAGGAGGGGGCAGCATCAAAGAGCAGCCGAATAATTATAACCGTGATAGTGAAACAAAAAAGAGGCAGAACAACCAAGATGGATGTCTGTCTGACTGTCTTCTGGGGAAAGCAGAGATATAAAGGGGAGGAAGCTGGAATAGGGAGACGAGCAAAAAAAGCGCGCAGCTCGTCTTTACATTTATTATGAATGAAGCACGCCGGCTGCTGTACTCTATTCGGTCCCTTCACAGTTCACATCTCATCCCCAGCCCACCAGAACCAAACCAAACTAAGAACCCTCCACTCTTTTCCTGGTCTTTGGCTCGAAGATGGACCACAAGTCGACGTGGGGAACTCGGCCGGGGTGTCAAGGGGTGGATATGGATGAGACAAGGGCCATGGGGAGGGGCGTGCGGATACAACTGAGATGAGTGAGGTGCTTGACGATGTTTAGGCCATACTTACTAGTTATGGTACAGTATGGATTGTGAGGGTTGTACACATGCATGCATGCATGGCACAACTTGACGGATTTGCCTGCAAGCCAACGATTGACATTGGCATGCCTGGCTCTTGGTAACTTGGGTTGGGGCAGAGGTGAAAAAATGGTTCATGTGTGAGTGGGGGTAGGTAGCTGAGGTGTTGTAGATCCAAGTATGAGATTTCAGAACGATCAGATGCTTCAATAGCAACATGAGAGATGCTTATTCCCCGAGCCTCTCTTCCCCATCAGCAGAATCATTGCTCATTTTCTGGACTTATCCCTCCTATGGATCCTTTCGACAGATAAACGAGGCTCGACTGGTCCCTTTTTGCTCCGTAGGTCCCTGCCAAGTGCCTGTCTGCAGAGCACAGTGCGTCATTTACTCAGTGCAGCTCTGAGCTAACAAGAAAATCCACATCTTATGCGACCCAGTGGGTGAAGTGAATCGGCTTTTACCCAGGGCCAGGAGATGCGAGGACAGGAAAGGGAAAAGCTTGGCTTCACTGTTCCCTTCACGATGACCGAAGCAGCAAAGTTACCTGCGACCCAGTTTTCTTCCACTGTCTCTGGAGCCAGACGCCGGAGCCAGACGCCAGAGACAGCCCGGACCTGGCTCGCCCTGTCTTGAGCCGCTTGTTTACAGTGTGCAAAAGTTCGACAATTCTCTACTACGCTTTATATAAGATGATCCAAATCACAATAAGCTCTCTTATTCTATAGAATATTCTAATTATCATATTTTATCTGTAATATTGCGTGTGTAACTTGTTGGCTCGTTGACGGATGGAATTCATTGCACGGCACTATGCATGGCAGCTGCCCTTTGAGCTCTAGAGCTGCCGCACCTCTAAGCATAAAAGCACTGGCCCTAATAATAGCTTGTTTTGCCGCCCAAGGAACATACATACTATACTGTCTGTGCCTGCTGTGCTATCTCAAGATTGCTCTATTCTCCCTGATATCTTAACGTATTAATCATCGATGTAATAAATTCCCTTACTCCCGTCCCTCACTAGTCAAATGACGGCGCAGGTGCCATCAAACCAACGTAGTACCGTACCTGTTGAGAAGCCTCGGCGAGCAATTCGGCGACATATTTGCTGTCGTCTGATTGGTCCCGTGGCCTTATCCCGGGCTCTCTTTCCCCATCTGGGGTCCCTGAGAGAGCGGTTCATCGTCCTCCTCCAACTGCAAGAGCCAACCATCATCCACCTGCATAAGCTCCACCGCCAGTCGATGTTGGTATAAGCGCATTCAATTTATTTTTTTCGGTCTGGTTCAAAACATCATGAGCAACTTGCTGAACCATCATGAACTCTGCTTACCATACTTTGCATGATATAGAACCTTGTTGCAACGTTTCCATTGCATCTCCGGTAGTACTACAGAGGATCAACAAAATCTCTGTCTCGAAATCTGGTCTGTTGAGATCTTGTCTCGTCAACCTGCATCGCCATGAACAGCACTCGACCCCCATGTAATTCCAGAGCGACCATCTGCCCGAGACCCTGTTACAGCCAAGACTTTTCAGATAGCGATCCGTGACGCTGCACAACGAAAATCATAAAAACTCCAGCTCATCAACTGATACAGTTACATCATCGAGCAGTGTATCAGGAACAGCGGTCAATTCCACGAGCAGTTGTGCTCGCCCTTTGTGACGATCTTCCACGTATCATGGATATCCACATGAAGCATTCGTGTTTCTGTCCTCAGCAAATCAGCCGCCTCTCGCTGTCTCCTGAGCCAGGCGCCAGCAGTCAATAATCCCGCGCCTCTACTCAGCCCTGTCTCGCCCTGCCCAACAAAGAACAAGCCCGGCATAAGCAGCAACTGGCGGTGCAGTTCAATTGCTCATCGATCCCATGTCAAAGTTCAACGCCTTCGGGGCCATGTCAGCCAGCTCGCGTGCCTTTGCTCCAATTTAAGCCTATGCAGTACATCCAAAGTCAATTTACAGAGCCCAGCAGACCCGACTAGACTGCCTCGTCCAGCACAAAACTACCCCACGCAAGCCGAGGGTTTTACATACAGGCAGTGGACAACAGCACAATGCGGCGCATCACCCACGCGTCTCCACTTAACCGCCTCGCCTGAGTCGACTGAGAGGCTTGACCTGGAGGCATGAAACGGGACCTGGGCAGTTTAATTATAGGCTTTTTGGTCCTCTAACTAACTGCGCCAGAGGGTAACAAAAAGCTTGACCTGTCTGGCTAAAAGGATAAAAAAGGGACAAGTAAAGTGGTGGCTTAGTTGAGACTGCAATTGCCCAGGTATTTCTGTTCTCCTTTGCGAAAGCGCACAACTTTTCTGGTACCCTGAGGTCGCGCTGCTACTGCTCAGGGCAAGGGCAGCATCAACATCCACTAGGATAAGCGGCTCAAGGTGTTAATTGGAGTCGCTCGGGAGCGACGGCAACCTTTACCAGCAGAAGAAGCCAGCATGCATTAACCCTCACAACCCGACAAGTGCAATTGAACATATCAAATATCAATTTTCCCTCCCCTCCCCAACTACAGACACATGCGAATCAAGAGTCTTGCCAGAGTCCCGGTTCTCGACTCGGATTGGTTAATATTGATATCCGAGAGCCGTGATAAAGCATATCCTTTCATCCGCGAATCCGCGGCTCGCGACCGGTCTGACACTTGTCTTTCATTGCGGCTCTAACATCGGATGTGGAATTGTGCTTATCCGGTCAACGTGCCTCTACAATTCCAAAATCCCGGTTTACTTCCCGGTGTTGCTTCATGCTCGAAGATTTGAGCCTGAAAGGCCCAAGATGATACTTTGGATCCTAAGGAGCTGCCACGACAGCATAAAATGACCACGCAAGTTGCATCCAAGCGTGTATCAGTCTGGCGACAATGATCGTCTCTGCTTCGTCACTACTGTCTACGATATCCCTGTACAAGCTGGCAGGAAACGCGCACGCTGTATATGCTGTGTATCCAGACGACGAATCTCCCTATGGCACAAATCTTAGATTTCTTGCGTTGCGCGTCCATTCCCCGTCATGCTATGTTCGCATTGCGCTTGAGCCTCTTGGAGTGACGCGAAAGTAAGACATATTGCGCGGCGGGTTGACTCTATTCAAAGTAAGCTTGAATTTTAACTTACACCTGCCACGCCAGATCGACATGAAGACAAAGCGATAAACATCACGGCCGCTTTGACGCACTCCGTACGTGTAACGCAAAACGCATGGAATGGATTAAGCACAAAATTGAATATTGGGATCCCCCGTGGGGTGTGTCATAAATAAAGTGTCGGTCTGTTTGAGGATGTCAAGAATAAGAATGCAGTCTAAACTTTCATCATCGAACAAATATTAGGAAAAGGAAATGATGACCATCAAAATTTCCACATCATTCAAGAAAAAGGAGTCGCAAAGGCAATACGACAAATCTGGCAAAAGGCGACGATATCTGCACTGTCTGGTCTTTGGAGTCCCTTGTCGCCAAGACAATTGGTGTCTCCCCCTGCTCTGGCGGCCCTGAATGGCTCGATACCGAGATCTCGGCCAGTGCAGCGAATCAAGGGATCTTTTGGGGCCGTCGAGATCCTCTGTGCGTACAACTCTTGTCCACCAGTGATATGGTCTTCCGGGCCGTTCTCGATGGCATCCCTCAGTTCATGACTCCATCGTCAAGCACCTAACGCGCCTAAAGCGGCTCCTGTTTCGGGTTTGAAAGATCCCGTGGTGTTGCAAGCCCAGCAGCACGAATTGAAAGTCCAAAGCTCCGGTCCAGTGTGGGATCTCCATTCCGTCCACACCATTCAAGCCATCTTCCTCGCCTCTACCTGCATGACAGGGATAGCTGACACGGGTGCGAGTGCGTCATATGCGCCCCAGAGAGACAAGGAGGTGGAGTTGATCCCTGGAAATCCTCTCGCACAACCCCTGTCCTCTTGTGCCTCTATCACACTCTTGATCGTTCATTGGACATTGTCTTTCTCCGAACGTGCCTTGGCCGTCAGGCATTCGCGTCTAAGAAACAAAGTCGAGTGCACGTTGAATTGTACAGCAAAAGATCGACAGTTGTTTCAATCAAACTTTCTTTCGGCCCGTGCCCGATAGCGGAAGAGATAATTTTGATGCCTTGACGGACAAAAACTAATGTCTTGGTATTGTTGTTCAACACGGGGGAACCAATTGAATCGACCGTGAGGCTACCGAGTCAGGTCTCCAGACTTCTCCATCGTCAATCAAACTCATTCGAGTCAAAAGACGCACGGCCATATTATAGAATCCCGTGGGGTTTAATATCGCATTTAAAATTCAAGTGCCGGAGGTGCTTGGCAGAACTTAGGTTGAGACGGGATAGGTTAGTTGGACGGGACACTGCCTCACCGTCCATGACCGATTGTTTAATTCGGCCTTTTTGAGGCTTCACCTGAGACTTGATGATGATCTGCCGAACGTGCTTCGCAAATCATTTTATAATTCTGGCAAGGGCCAAATGTCAAGCCCAAGGAGAGTCAAACAACCCAACTCGCCAAGCGAAACGTGCGCCAGTGCATTGATGGATTGGGCAGTCGATTTTCGATTTCCAAACAGAGGCCGATGACAGAAGCATGACCACAGTTTCATCGGCCCGGTAGCACTCATCGTCTGGGTCTGACTGCAAGTTTATCAAATACCAAACGACCAAATGGCCTGCTCACGGGATGGAGTGACACGGTCGTTTCTCTCACAGCTTCGATGTCGGTCACATCCTGAGTCTTCGTGAGTCAGCGCCACGCATTTTTAAAGAAAATATCCCTCAAACAGAGCACATGATTTGAGTCGTCTAGGCTGGAGTAAAACAGCTTCACATGTTGTGGAGAGCGCAAAGACGTCAGTTGTGACCGCACAGGACTCACAAGCGACACGTCGACACAATAAACCACCAGGTAGAATCTCAAATTCTCCCCCACACTCAATTGCTCCATTTTCAAGACATTGAGCGATTTGCTCCAGTATTTGCTCCACTGCTATCACTTGCAGAAGCAGACTGATTTCCAAGAAACAAACATCAACCTATAAACTAGCATAGACTGTTTTCGCGATCCGGCCTTTACCTCGTGACCTCTGGTCTTGCAGCAGACGGTAAAGAAGAACATGTCGGTGCGATATCCGGGCCGGCTGCAATCATTTTGTAACCAGGTACCAGGTGTCAGGACGAGTTACCGTTGAGATGCAAGACATGGCACCATCACACTCATCGGAGGCATGAACTTATCATGCTATTCACTATCCAATCAACTTGAAAAAGAAAGAATGTGTCAAGAATAGTTGCCAATCAGGTCCGCAGTTGCATGTCTAGGGGGTCCCGAGAGAGTAATGGCTTTCAGACCGGGTAGACGTTACTATCTTGACCCGTTGATCCGCAAATCTCTATGCATCTGAGAGAGAAAGTTTTGCAACTATTGAACAGTGGCGGATAAGCCTTACATGGGCCTAAGGGTTTATCATGTCGATTGATTTGAACATCACAACACCTTGAAGATAACTAGCTTCAGATGGTTGGGGTGGGCAGCCTCAAGATCTAGACAGATGCCGGATCTGCCCACACCTTCTTTGATCTCACTTTTTGCTTGAAGCGTGCTACACCAAAGACGGCAAAGTCCAAAGCAAGCTATGTTCTTGACGCACGAAAGTTAAATGGAAACTAAGGTACGGCTCGTGGCTCTAGGTTCGAAGCTTGTGATGGCAAGAGATAATAGCTGATAAGCGGAAGGCCCGAACATGAACCTCAATCGATACTGGGAGGGAGTGTGCGTCTGTGGTTATTCGTCGGTTTGCCCATGGCTACACCATGACCTTAACGACGTGCTTTAACTGATGTCGAATGTCGATGAAGACATATCTTTTGCGGTTGGCAACGGTAACATCCTATCTACCATGCGACCAGCTGCACTGGAGATGGCGTCGTTTCAATGCCTTGCATGCAGCGAATCCTCACGTTTTGGGCGTTAGTAAACGACAACAACTCAGCCCTGTGAAGACTCATTCGAATATCAGATGAGATTAGTTGAATGAAAGAGCCGTTCGCTACATCAGGTGGACAAGGTCCATGACAGGCTAGTTGCAAGCTCTCAGGCCATAATCATTCACTCTCCCAGAGTGCAGACAGAATGAGCAACTCTTGCCTGCGCCAGCGCTTGGCGAAAGCTGTCATGCCAACGCCCACGATGTTCCAGACTCAAGACCCGCTGCAAGGACCTGGTAAGGACAGCTAACCAGGTCATAATGGGAGGACATATGCAGGTATTAGATACGGTAGTTGCGGTGCGATGGCTCCGCTTGAGAGTCGAGGGACAGAAAATGCCTCACCACAAGATACCAATTCAGAACCACCAGAGCGGCTTTCAGCGGATAACTTTCAAATCTAGCTTACCATAATTAGTAAGTGTGTTCATTGAATTGAACCCAACAGCCTGGATATCATGCAAACCCACCACAATTGCATGTGTCCTCGCTCCTGATGGACAGCAAGGATCAATTCAGGTTATAGCGGCATCACGCGTCTCAGCATATACAATATCATTATGCCTGATGTGTTCAGCGTTTCTTGACTGGGTGATCCCTTTGAATAAGCGCACCTGTCGTTTGCCAATGCCATGCCATGGTAAAGCAAGTGTCATCCTTCCAACACCCTACTTACGTATCGTCTCATCATGAGATGTGGGGTTACGGTTGCGGTTACAGTAACATGACACTACCGTTTAGACTCGAGGAAGCTATATCGAGAGAGGTTACGGCATTGAGTTCAATGACGAGTGACAGTTGAAAACGGTGCACGATGTATGTCACCGGGCATTGGCTTTTACCTAACTTGTAATTGGTGAGGGGGTGGGATGATGTTATTGAGCATCTCGGCTCCCAAGGGTCCAACGACGGGATTGGACAATCTATCGATCGCCGAGCAAAAGACGAGTTAAGACGAGCTATTCTTTCATGGGCAACCTCTGCCACTTCTTCCATGCATCTTTTCCATATGTACTCTTTTGGCGTCGGCTTGGCCGCGCACACAAGCTTTATCTAACAAGGTTACTGCTACTTTAACTGATGAGGGGCATCCGTTGCCAAGAGGCCACAGCCGAGACTTCGCTACCGCTGTGCTGTGCTGTGCTGTGCTATTCTAGGCGAGGGAAACAAGCTCTGCCTCGATTCAACAGCAACGCGCACTCTCCAACGGCGCAGCTCAAGAGTTCAAGTCTTGGCTTTTCTTGGCTGCGCGGTCTAGCCCTCAAAGCAGACCAAAACTGCTGGAGGGAGTGCAACATCTGCAAAACGTCAACTCTTGAATGAGAAGGATGCATCGTCAAAGGTTATTTAACTTTACTAAAGGTGGAAAACTGTGGATGATCAAGCCACTTCCGTTTTCCCCCGCCATGTACCCCATATTCTTGGCGGAGAAGTCTCCGTTTAATCCTCCAAATCTGCGACCCCAGCTAAAACAACTGATGATGAAGTCTGCCTGGCTCTGCTATTTGGTATTACAGTGCCAGGCTCCGTCTGCATCCTGGGGTGCATCAGTGGCGGGCAAGCATGAGTCTCAAATCGGTCTCTACGCACCCTTTACATACAGAGACTGTTGATGGGTGCTACACAGTATGATCTTGTATCATGCCATGAGCTGAGTTGAGCTGAGACGCCGACCAATCAGTAAAACGGCGCGGAACGTTGCCCTCACTGGTTACTTACTATTGGGTGCAGTGCTATCCCAGTCGAGTTGAGTGTGGACAGAGTTGGCCCTTCCGCTCTCACGATTACAGTACCTCTTCCCGCTTGTCCGCATCCGAGAACCAAGGGTATGTCTACTGTTTGGGGGTTGGTCTGGTGGTAGATACAGATACATGCTGCTGCTGTCCACCTGATTGTCTCGTAGCCTGGATAGCCCGGGTAAGCAATTGATGCCGTACGCGGACGTCATTGTCTTTTGTGCTTATTCTACCAGCACGGACTGATATACGATACACAAAAGGACATATGAAACACTTGCTCGGTACGAAGGCGAGCTTGTTTGATAACGTTACTTTGATATGTGACATGTCCGTCCCAGTGATACGGTGGCAATATCAGATGCAACAGTCGAACTAAACGACATAATGGTATTACCTTGCCTGTCCATGGACTGAACACATCATGCAGTTGCTTCTTAAGCATCCAACATATCAGTCCTACTTTTTGATAGGATCCAACGTCATATGTACAAACAACTCCCAGTCCAGGCGTCTTGACGGTGCGTTTGCCATCGTGTTTTATCATTGGAGGTCTCTTTCGGCATGTCTTCCGTGATCATCCACGACTTATCGTCGTCTTGACCAACACGTGGGGCTTGTTGCGACAATTCTTCGGCGAATGGTGCAGGTGAGTTTGACGATCTTTATACACGTGCAGCAGCCGTTCCTATTCTCGGCTGTCTTCCACACCGAGAAGGAACGGAAGTCGGCAACTTAGGCATGTAAGTATTGCTTCCGGCACAAACGTTTGCTTGAATGATGTCTTTAGCATGCGATCTAACGCATCTTGAGGCCGTTCCTCAATGTCCGTTGGTAGTTTGAAGAGATGTTATCAGTTGAATCTTAGAAATATACACACATACATTGGCTTGTACTGAACCGCCGGGATCGTAACCGAATATTGACCTGTATCCACCGTATCATGAAGGACATGCTATGATGTATCAGTTGAATGATTGAGTCCCGACCGTCGCTCACGAACGACATTTGGGCTCATTGGATCACACTAAACTCTCACTAAGGACAATAGACAGTGTTTGATTACTACTCAGTTCACAAGATCTATCTAAAGCAGTCCCTTAAACTTAACCAAGGCCCCGTTCACCATCCACTAACGCCAATCCAACGATAAAAAGGAATAGAAAAACAAGTTAGAAGGGAGTTTGCTCCATTGGGGACTATTTGTCGACCCAATCCTGCTTAGTCCAAAAACGCCTGATCCTCCCTCTTTCTTTGTTAGTAGTGTTGTTACTTGACTTCCTGGGCAGGAGGCTGCACAGGGTCATTGATCTCCATATCTAAGGGCTCATTGTCCATCCATCCAGAAAAGTCCTCGTCATCATCGGCAACTGCTGGTACGGCGGGTGGTGTTTTCTTATCGTTAGGTGGTTTGTTGTCCTCCTGCATTAGAGATGATTCGTTAGTCAAAACCGAGGGAGGATGCGAGGTTCCGCTGTCTGTCACGGTTTGCTCATCACTCGACGCCCATATCTGATGATTCGAAGAATCCTCTGCAGATGGTGTAGCAGGCTGAGAGTCTTGCGGAGCAGCAACGACGAGTATGTTCTGTCCGTTATCTGGCTCAGGCGCGTGGCTCTGCCTACGGCGTCCGCGCTGAGGCAATGGGGGACGAAAGTCGCCATGGCCCTGGTGCTCATGCTCGTGTTCATGCTGCTCTCGGTGCTGCTCTTGATGATGCTCGTTATGAGTCTCGAGTGAGTCGGCAGAGTTGTGGGCAGCAGACTGAGGGACTGGCTTCCTCGTAAGACCACCTCCTATCGGAGGTGCTATCCGCGTCATGCCGTTCGTGGGCTTAGGAAGAGGTGTTCCGGGAGGAGGTAGCGGTTGACCTCGACCCATTGGTTGAGTGAGATCGAGATGGCCTGCCTGCTCGGCCTGCCTTCTTGCCTCCTTGTGTCGCTGGTAGGCATTCCATCCCCATTGTTTGGCCTGCAATGCTGCGTTGGAGACGGCTGCCAGTGTAGTCTGCCTATGGTTCAAATTCTGTCCCTGGTTCTGATGTTGATCTTGGGAACTCTCATCGTAATTCGATTCTTCCTGTTCTTCTTCATGTGTAGGTATTTCCGGGTGCTCACGTCGTGTAAAGAAAGTCCTTCCCAGCGAACCTGTCTGGCTCTTTATGGACTCCCTCATGGAAGCGGTCGAGGAACCGGGCCGTTCATCTGTATAGGACCCTGAGCCAGTAGAAGAGGTCGTGTTACGTCGCCCTATTGGAACTGGTGTCTTCTGCGACTCGTCTGTCACGCCACTGTTCAAAGCTTCGTTCGCTGATGAGGAAGAGCGCGAAGAGCGACTGGACCGTTGAGAGGCAGAAGACGATTCCAGCGGAGCATCTGTAGCTGTGGGCGGCCGAGGAGAAGCGTCGTGTGAGCGCGAATGTAGGGCTGCCATGTAGTTGGTTGCATGATCGGGTGGTGAAGTGGACGGCTTAAAGATGTCAGCATGGGCTTCATCGGTGCCCACGACAGGCTCAAGAGACGTCTTGGAAACCTTGGGCCTCAAGACTGGACTCGCGCTCGGTCCCTTGGATTCAACACTGGTAGATGATGCAGAAGCTTGAGGATTGGTGCCTGCCCTGCTAAGTCTGCGTCCAAAGAGGCCTGTTGGGGGTGGTGCAGATTCCATGACGGGGATTGTGTAACTCTTCTCCAAAGGCCGCGTCTCTTCTGATACGTCCGGGGCTGCGTCCATCTGACTGACAGCTCCAACGTCTCCTGCCGCTGCCACTATGCTTTCTGCATCATCCGTCGGGACTGTAGCGTTGTCACCTTCAAAGATGCCACCTCGCCACTGCTTGTGCTCTGTCTTGAAGAATGGCATGTCGTCCCAGAATGGCAGCACAACAGTCTCTGCAATGACTTCTTTGATACGATTCTCAATCTGACGCAGAATGACTGTGTAAGTAATTTGTCTCGCACTAACGATGGGCTCGATATCCATTTCCATCTTAGGCATGCTTTGAAAAGTGACCCAAATTCGGTTGCTGGGAGGTGGCTTGATCTTGAACAGCATATGACCTTCAGCTCTTTTGAGCACAGCTGCGAGAACAAGATTGACCTCCCGCGCTTTGAATCTGGCTCCAAGGTCGATCTTGGCTGTGGCTGCGATCTCGATACGAGCATTTCCTGAGTACTTGACATCGGCCTCGACAACACATTCTCCTTCGACGGTAAGATCCCTGAGCTTCAGGTTTGTAAAGTATGGAGCTGACTCGCCAGTATCAATTCCGTTGATGGTAATGTTGGTAAGAAAGGACGGTCTTTTCACACGAGATATCTTTTTTGTGAGTTTCTCGCGGATGAAAGCTTCAATGTCTTTGGTCTTGTTGACCCCCAAAAACACCCTTCCCAGTAACGCATTCACCCACCTTGAATGGACATTCTCTTCTGTCGAGTGGAGCTTTTGAACCAGGGAGATGATGTTCTTAACATCAAAGTGTAAGGGCTTGGGCACTTGACCGTCCACTCCATAGCTCTGCTCTTGGTTTTTGAGCAGGGCAAAGTAAAAGTCTTCCTTGGCTGAACAGTTTTCGGAGAAGAGAAAGAATGGTTTTGACATAGGACTCTCAAGACCTAATTCGGTGCTGGGTTGTTTTCGGGAAAGACAGATCGCATTCCGCTTGATAAAGAGTTCACCTTCTGGTGTGACATCGCCGCCCGAGTAAATACTGATTTCATGATATGCTAGAGAAACAACATGTCTAACTTCGACTTGCTCTTCATCATCGAATAACATAAGGTGGCCATGTCTATATGCGGGTCAGCGAAGGGACATGGAGGCATGGATAAGCTGCACAAACCTTAAGACCACGTAAAAGACATTGCCCGCATTCTTGGGCCGTTGACTCGTACTACTGCTGTTGTTATCCATGGGCCCCGGGGTGGGCTTCCTCTCAAAGATGCTCCGATACATGGTCTGATAGACGCTGGGGCTCGAAGGGGCCACGGTTGCAGAGCCCACAGGCGTCGAGCGCTCGATAGGCTTTGCGTTGATGCCCATCGGCGTGTACTCTCTGCAGACGGCAAAAAAGCCGGCGGCTACATCGAGGTCGTTTTCGTGCGCGCGGTTGTCCTTCTTGTGCGACCGCTTAGCGGCATCGAGGGCGGTTGTATCATCGTCCTTGTCGACGATAGGGCTGTATTTTGGTTCGTTCGCGGCATCGTCGAGAATGGGAGAGGTGTAGAAGATAAATGCAAGGATAGACACAACAACCAAGGGTATGAAGGTCAATCCGCCAAGCACATATGCCACGAGAAGAGAAGTGAAGGTAGCCATGACTCCGAAGTCCGGAGCCACAGAGGCTCACAAGAGAGCTTTGTGCACAAGAGGGGCACTGTAGCCTCGACTCTTCGGTAGCTAGACAACACAGCGAGGAAGACGCATCGGACGAGGTCGAGGGAGCTTGCTTTTGGTGTTTCTTGAAGGGAGGAAAAGTTGAAGTTGACGATGTCGCTTCTTGGTTGGGGAAGGCGGAATGATTATACGCGGAGTTAGTTGATAGGCTGGGCAAGTGAGTGTAAGTGACACCGCTAGAGCGCTAAAGGTACCTCTGCTCTGAGCTGATGGGCTACATACGTCATGTGATGAATCCACTGGCTGGCAGGCATCCCCCCACCGTTCGACGGCACTGAAGGAGCCTCAGTGGGTCTAAGGATATGGTAATTTCGGTCACAGGACGTTGATTAATCGTTCACTAGGTATTAATTAACAAGATACGATCAAATATTGTTGTTCTCGTAAGGCCTGTACGAGTAGAATAATGGGTGCGACATCATATTCTGGGCTGCACAAGTCCAGAAGTAACGGAACTTGATCGTGATAGACTAGACTAGACTACGGAGTACGGAGTAAATGATCGCCCATCAAAATACTAGTCCTTTCATGGCTAAGGCCTGGATACCCCCGTAATGTTTGGGTAATAATGAGATGCAAAATCTATAGGAATTATAGAGTACAAGACCTTTAATGAATATTTATGCTAAGGATCTACTAGAATTATACGATTTGGTATTGGAGATTATTGCTGCCATTACACACCCACATGTACCGAGCTCCCTAGAAGTCTAGCCTAGGACAGGTACCTAGTAGGTAGCCTAGCCCACCAAATCCATCGTTACCAAGGCCTGAAACTCAAAACGTGGAGGCATCACAAGGTCTCTTGTCTCAAGTGAAAATCTGTCCTCAGCAGTTTCGTACAAAAAAACTTCACAAGCCTCATAGGCAAGAACATAGTCAGTTATTTGATACAAAATATCATTCAGTCATCAATACCCCTCGCCTAAGAACTATCTGCATACACATAATGTCTATCTGCAAGCCCCTTCTGCTCTCCTGACCACAGCTTCGAGAACATTACATCGATCAGTACATGTCAGGGCGTGCTATACGCGGCAACACCTGTGTTGTACAAAAGACAAAAACTCCTGTTGGTCCATCCCAGCATCCTATATGCTGATCCCGTCGAGAGAAGTCTCTTCAAACAAATAATGTGTTGGCTAAAAATGCAGTGGTGCGGTGTGGTGTGGTGCTGTGCTGTGCTGTTGCTTATTTTTGGGTGTTTTTCCATCTGCTTCGATTATAGTCTCGATCGCAAGATCTAAGTGCGAGTGCGTGTAGTATTATAAAGAGAGAATGACAAGTTAAGGAAAAGTGTGGTTGGTCGTAGCCAAAGAAAGGCTGTAGTGTAGTAGGTGATTATAGTCTTTTGGGTACCATGCTCCAGGTTCCATTTGTCAAGGATGCGAGGCAAGAAAAGTCAAGAAAATCATAAGTATCGTGAAAGTCCGTAAGGAGGTCGGTCGTAATAGTTGAAGTTTTCCATACAACGGTGTAATAGTTAAAAAGGTGATCTACAGGAAATAGAATGTCTGTGTATGTGTAGAGGTAGGCATCTCTGCTGTTTCTGCTTAAACTCGAGAGCGTACAGAAGACATGGTAGCATGAGATTGTGTACGAGCAGGATGTGCGTGCGTATGGGTACTACCATGACGGCCTTGCTTAGAGGTAAGGTGAAGAGTTCCGACATCGTGTTTGCCTAAAATATTGTTAGTGCTAGTAAACCTCTTTAGAATTAATCCAGCTTACCATCGCAGCATGCGCGGACATTCTCGAGACGGTCAGCGTCCCTATCCTGCCGCTCAATGATCTCCCTCACATCCTCAGCACTATCATGTGCCTCGCTGGCTTCGTAAATATTGACATCCTGAGCACTAACACCACGACCACGAAGGGTAGAGAAAGTGCCAGACAGCTGGCTGCCCTTCCAGTAACCGCTCAGTTTGCTTAGCGTACCAGGACGCTGTGGGTGACCCTTGGGCGTCAAAGTCGGGATGTTCATGGACATGCCAACAGCAGGCGACTCATTACGGGTTGTACGGGAGTTGTAGGACGACAGAGAAGGGGGCGCTCTAGGTCGTGTTGCGTTGGCTGGGCGTTGACCAAACTGGGGGTTGAACTCATCCACGTCCTCGCGTGTGAAGTTCTCCGCAATATCCTCGACATTAGCTTGCTCATTGTTGGTACGGAGAAGGAGATACGAGAGCGCGTTGAACCATGTCTCGTGTCGCTGTCCAGTGGTGCAGGTGAACTTGATGGTTCTGCCAGGAGAAATGATAACCAAGCTCTTACGGTGGAGTCCTGGAGGATTGGGGTTATCGTCGGTAACGACACGCACAGCCTCGATAGGAACACTCTTGGCCTTCAACTCAGTACGGCCGGCAGCAGAAGGATCTCGGTCGCTCCAGTACAGAGTCCTAGTGTATGGGTGGACCCAGAAGTAACGACGGTGTCGGTTCTCAGAGATCTCTCCACGGCCGGTCTTGCGGGTGTACTTCCACAGATACTCACCGATCATGGTCTGGGTGATAGCCTGAATCATGCGGGGATCCGTGTTAGGTCCAAACCCGGAAGGATCCATGCCCATTTCGCCAGGACGGATGTTGAATCGGGTGTCAAGCTCTGAAACAAACGAGGAAACAGACGATCTTCGGGACATCTTGGCGGGCGATTGTCTTCCAAGCTCACCGTAGCTAACAGGGTTGCGAGTAGTACGAGCCGTAGGCGTGGCACGAGCTGTAGAGACCTCGGAGGTTCCATTTCCGGGGGTGGTGGGTCTCTGCTTGAGGACGGAAGCTGGCCAAGCAGGTGGTGCCATGCTGCTCTGGATTCCGTTAGAGGAGTGTGATCGTGCAGCCTCGATCACCTGGCGATGGTTGGGTGGCAGAGGAGGAGCGTCTTGAATGGATGCCTTGCCATTCCTGGAGCTATCAGGACGGCGCATGGGGCTGATATCGAACACGTCGTCGGCATCGCGTTCCTGTCGAATGGGACTCTCGAACATCTCTCGTGATCGGCGGATTCTGACAGTACCAGTCGTGCCAGTGGTTCCGGGAGTTCCAGGGCTCGCAATGAAGTTCTTGTCGAGACCAAAAGTAGGCAGAGCACGAGCCTTGAACATAGCGTCGATGACATCGGCAGTGAGAGATGTCTGCGCACCCTGGTCGTTCATGACAACGACAGGCTTGTCGAAAGGTCGCTGGGAATCGGGCGTGGCAGGCTCGGAAGCATCGCTAGGTGACTGGCTGTTCACATCCTCAACCATGAAAGGCGATGACCCTTGGTCAACGTCTCGGCTAAGGACTCCAGCAGTCTGGTGCTCAGGTGTCTGCGGAACATCCCGCTCCATGAAGGGCGAGTTCATGTCGCGAGGAAGAATGAAGCCATCTCGCTTAGGGGTGCGGGGAGACATGGGCAGAGTTTCAACAGACTCGATGGATGAGAATCCAAAAGAGGGCAATGTGAGCGTCTTCTGAACAGGGCTGACAGGCTCAACTCCTTCAGCAGAGATCGATGACATGACCAGGGTTGGCGGCGCGGGGATGGGTTCAAGCACGGGCTTCACGTTCTCGGAGGCGATGCCAGACAAAGCCAGAGGTGGCGCAGGCTGAGACACAGGCTCCACGTTTTGTGTTGACAGATCAGAAAACACAAGGGTGGTTGGGGTTGGTGGGAGTTCCTCCCTTGGTTCGCAACCCTCAGCATAGATAGTTGACAGGTTGAGGGATGGCAGAGGAGCGACCTTCTCTGGCTCGCTAATTGGTTCGACGGACTGGACAGCAATGGAAGACAGAGCTAGATCAGGAGCCGGCAGCTCAGTTGGCTGAACATACTGGCCCTGGATAGCAGACATGGAAAGCTCGGGCACAACAGCCGGTTCAACAACTGGTTCGACCTGTTCGCCTTGGATAGATGAGATGCTGAGCTCGGCCACAACAGGCTCGGCCACAGGCTCGACGATAGGCTCAACACCCTCGCCGAAGATGGTAGACATGGCAAGCTTTGGTGCTCTAGTGGCAACGGGCTCGACCTCCTCTCCCTGAATGGGAGAGAAGCTCAGCGTAGGGGCCAGGGGCAGGGCGGGGACAGGAGCGACAACAGAGCGCATGGCAGACTCGGCCTCGGGCTCCGCAATTGGTTCAACATGTTCACTTCGAATTGTAGACATAAGAAGCTCAGGAGCCGAAATGGCAGGCTCGAAGATCGGCTCGACGGCTTCACCCTTGATGCCAGAGATAGTAAGCTCTGGGTTCTTCTGGGCGATAGGCTCAACATGTTCGCCAAGGATTGAAGACATGGAAAGAGCCGGAGGTGGTGGCATAAACATGACAGGCTCCACGGGTGGAGAGGCAATGGGATCAACAGATTCCGCCGTGATGGTGGAGAGGCACAGGGCAGGAGCGGGAATCTCAGGCTCTGCAATGGGCTCGACTTGCTCAGTAGCAATCTCCGTCAGGGACAGATCAGCCAGAGGCTCGGCCTTGGGCTCCAGGCTGTGTGCCACAATACCAGACATACTGAGCTTGGGAGGAGGAATCTCAGGCTCGGCTAGCGGTTC
Source organism: Fusarium avenaceum (assembly GCA_025948275.1). Classification (NCBI taxonomy): domain Eukaryota; kingdom Fungi; phylum Ascomycota; class Sordariomycetes; order Hypocreales; family Nectriaceae; genus Fusarium; species Fusarium avenaceum. The sequence continues at coordinate 1,183,336 of CP109669.1, forward strand.
CAAGTGCTCAGCGGTGATGGCAGACAAAGCAAGAGCAGGGGGAGGGATAATGGGCTCAGCACGAGGCTCAAGATGTTCAGAGATGATCGAAGTCATGGTCAGGTCTGGCAGAGGAGTCTCGGGCTCAGCAAGAGGCTCAACGCTCTGGTTGGACAAAGGTGTGAAGCTCAGGGCCGCAGGAACTTGGGGCACCTCAATCTCTTCCCTAGGTTCAACAACCTCGGATGCAATGGAGGACATGGACAAGGTAGGGGGCAAGATTGGAGGTAGCATGGAAGGAGGAGCCGGGAACTGAGCCAGCTTTTGCTCCATGTCGGGATCGTGCTGAGCACCAGCATCGCTGTAGATCATAGAAATTGGGCGAGACTCAGGGAGTTCGTCGATTGGCCAAGAAGCAGGCGCTCGTTGGCCATATGATCCAATGGCGGACTGCATGGAACCGGGTCGATTGGCAGTCACAACACTAACAGGAGACTCAGCATAGTGCTCCTCTCCATCATCCGTCATCACGCCGGTGGTGATCATCTGGGTAGTATCGAACGCTGTGAGTCTAGGTACGATCTTGACGGGCTCTGTCATCACACCACTATCGACCATGATAACCTTGGGCATGGGAGGTACTGCAGGGCGAGGCGAAGAGGCACGGCGGATCGAACCAGGAGTCATAGAACGAGCACGCATACGACTAGGCGTACCAGGGCCAGCGGAATCGTCGTCACTACCGTCGAAGTCCTGAAGCTCGGCGAATAGGCTCTGGCCACCCTGAGGAGTTCCATCACGGCTGCTTGAGAAGCTACCGGGGCTACCCTGGAAATTGGGCTCTTCACTAACTTGTCTTGAGCGGTTGAAGATACTCCGGCTCATGCGGAAGCGGCTGCTCCTCTGAGACCGGATGGTACCAGAGGGGGTGTTGATAGAAATAACATCGTCTTCCTCACCCGATGTGGATGCAGTGCTATGCAATGAGAGACTACTGCTGTGGCGAGGGAAACCAGTAGTTAACCGTGGGGCGTTGAGGTTACCGAAGCCTCGGGTGGTGCCCTCAGTCTCAGTGTCATCACTTCCTGACATCTCCTCGTTGCCAGTCTGGAAGTCCTCGGTCTCAGTAGCACGCTCATCGTTGGCAGTCTCGAAAGCAGATTCGCCACCTTCATTAGCAGTATCGAACTGCTCAGTATCCGTAGGGTCGGCGGATTCAATACTTGGGAGAATAGTGTGGCTGCTGTTGCTCAAAGCCTTCCTGATGTTCGTAGGAGAGACAGAAGTTCGAGGCGAGATCTCACTCTGATCTTCCCACTCTTGGTCATCAACGATAACCTCTTGTCTGCTAGAACGGAAAGATCCAAGCAGGCGAGGAGGCTTCTTAAAGTCCTTGGTCTCCTTGGCGCGGGATCGTCGGGTAGGCTTGGGTTCAACTCCATCACTTCGTGCCTTCTCAAGATCATCACGAAGGTCCTGAATGATGCGTCGGAGCTCAAGCTTCTCGGTCTTCTCACGGTGCAACAGACCTCGCTGGCTCTGAATCGTTCGTTGGGCGTGGTGGAGAGACGACTTCATAGTCTCGGTCTCAAGCATGGCATGGCGAGGTGTGCCCTTGATGGGAGAAACGGGAGGCGAATGCTCAGGTGTAAGGTGGTCGGCAGAAGAATCAACATCTTCATCGCTAGTGCGGATGTTGGGCTCAAGCTCTGTGACGGTTCGACGCTGGGATGCGAAGGCCCTGGCTAACTCTTGGTTCTGGCCAGTGAGATCATCGATCCTGCGTTGCATGGCAGCACGTTCGCCCTCCGCCATGGCAATGTTGCGTTTGACGGTACCAAGCTCAATGTCATGTTGCTTGACAGCGGCGGCATGTTGGTCAATCAGTCGTGCGTGATTCACTTTGACTTCATCAAGCTCTCGCTGCACTGTAACCTTCTCTGTCTTGATGATATTGAGGGATTGGGTGAGCTTCTTCTCGCGGTCCAATGCCTCTCTGTGTTGAGAACTAAGCTCCTGCAGCTTTGTCTCAAGATTCCAGTTTTCCTCCTTATAACGATTCTCACTCTCATCGAGAGACTTGAAGCGCTGCTGAAATCCCTCGGATTCAAGCTCAAGCCTAGCCTTGTCGGCCTTGAGGTCTTTGTTCTCTTCATCTCGCTCGGCCAGTACACCTTGAAGATTGCGGACCTGAGCAATAAGAGATGTGCTGATTTCGGCGGCGAACTCGATATCGTGAACTCGGTTTGAAGGCTGGTTGCGGATCTTGCGATTCGGGACGGTGAGCTTGGTCGGGGATCCTGTTGCTTGGCTCTCGAACTTGGACGGGCTGACGGATCGCTAGAGAAAACAATGTTAGCGGGCTGTCGCCATCAGGAATCAAGATGTGAAAGCAACATACTAATCTGCCAGCTTTCGTCTCGGGCGCAAATGGGGAGTTGGGGTTCGCCTCGTTGCTGGGAACCCGCTGTTTAGGTAACAAGTTTCGGGCGGACTCGCGAGTTAGTGTGTTAAACTCCTTCTCAATTCCGACCATTCGCTCGCGAAGCTCATCGGACAATTCTTCCTCATTGTTCACTTTCTCAATCTCCTTGAGCTGGTCGGTGAGTTCTTTGCGCTGGGCCACGAGGGCATTACCCAGTTTCCCTGCCTCTGCGAGGCGACGCTCCGTCTCCTGTAAATGAGCTGTGAGAGCCCGCTTCGCAGATTCTGGCGAAGAAGGGCCTGTGATGAAAAAGTCCAGGTCGTAGTTGGAATATCGGTGTTGAGCTGGCGCGGATGTTGGTGCGGCTTCAGGTGTGTTGATGACGAATGGGTCGTATTGAGTTGCGCCAGGTGCGGGCAAGCTTGGCTTGTCGGAAGCCAGTGAAGAAGCCATGATTGCAGAGCAAAGTGGCCCTCTTCCGAGGGGAAAGGAAATTTTCCTCAATCACGCCTTGAAACCATCAAGATGCGCAGACGGACGACGTAGCAGGCCCGTCGCAGGGAGATAGTTCTGTGTTTGTAGTGTGTTGAGTATTCCGAACGTGTCGTGTTATGTTGTGTTTGTTGAAACGTGAAAGATGGGGTACCTCTGCTAAAGTACCGGTACCAGTACCACCTCAGTGACTGGTGATTGGTGATTGATTAGAGCTGGCGTGTGCCGCAGACCAGTCAGATTGCAGTAAAGCACTGCAGGGAGAGATTCCGTAAGATTGGAGCTACTGTAGAGAGAGCAGACCCGGCTGCGAGGAAAAACAAAGACAATTCCCACAAAAACAGAGAGAAAGAGAGAGAAAGACAATTAGAGTAACGGGAAAAAAGAAGAGAGGACTAAAAGACGCGTCCAAACGGAGGAAGAATAATTCGTCGATGGTAAAAAGAGATCAGAGAATGAGTGTGGTGAAGCGCAGAAAGGAGCAACTTCAGGTACCGCCAGATGTCGAGAGAAAATGCGACTAGAAATGCCCAGAATGTGTGGGTGAGAGTGTCTAATTATTGACACACCTGTCGAATTGAATGCGCGCCAGCGACTGTACCGTACAGTATTAGTCAGGTACGCACACGCACAAGCACAAGCACAGGCACTGCACAACACAGTGAAGTGGGTTGTCCTAAGGCGAGTGGACCAGTAATTAGTGGATTAACCCCTGTTTGTCAAGCGTCGCAAGTTTCGGAGCGCAGGCCAGGTCAGGTCGTGGGATAGTCGTGGGAAGCTGGAGGTATTTGGAGGTCCTGGGTTCTTTGGGAGGTTGGAATGTATCCCAAGAAATTATGCGACAATAACCTTATTGCTCATTCCCGAGTGGAATTATCGCACCTGATTCCTGAAGAAAGCTTCAACGGCCGAAAACACTTGTACCACTGTAAGGGCGTTCTGTCACCAATGCAACCAAGTTAACGGCAACAAAGAAGGCGTAGACAGAGTTTCCCAGCAATGACGTGAGCGGTCGACCAACAAAGTTGCTGCGAAAAAGAAAGGACGAAGGAGAGAAGAGTTGGAGTTGAATTGAGTTGAGTCCAGACTCAAAGCGACGCGACGAGAGAGAGGAGAGGCGCTGGCGTGGTACCTGTCCTTCTGGTGGAGTCCGCTCTGAGAAGAAAGTCTCTTTTTAATTCCACAGAGGACTGGGGTGGATCGACTGATTTCAAGGGCGGCCGGCCGGTGACGTTTGAGGTTTCGTGAGGAATTGGAATGCCCTTGTAAAAAGGACCGAGGTTGGCTGAAATGCGATGCAGGAGAAAGAAGGGAAAAACGTATAGTATAGAGAAAGTCGGAACTATGCAGGTGCACTAGGTGAAGGAGAGTAGTCTGCAGCAATTGAATCTTGACCAGCAATCCCTGAAAAGAAGAAACTGGAACCCAAGATAAAGTATTGAATTGTTGCTACAGAGCAAAGCTCTCAGAAAGTCGATTGTCCTTTAAAGAATGGATGGCCCCGTGACGGCGACCTAGAGTCGTAGGAAAGGACAGTATCGAAAGGGGGACGACTATGCCGAGTGATTGGGTAGAGGGTATCCGAGATGCTGTATTAGACGCGCCGGTCCCTTTATTCCGTTCCTTCGGGGGGGCAAGTCGCCTATCGCCCGTCGATATCGATGGTTTTGCTGTTGGGTTAGTAATTACGAGGATGAGAGGAAAAGGAAAAGGTCGAAGACGAGAGAGGAGAAAATTAGGACGGCTTGGGGAGAAGTAATGGCACTCCGTAAGTTAAGGCAAGTCAACCTAACACGCGAGACAAGGTAAGGAGAGTCTATGGAGTTTGACGGGGGAGCAGCAATACGCGACAAGAGGCTAAGCCAGGGTCGAAGTGAAGCTGAGGACACTGATTCCCGCTCTTTCTTTCTTCTCTTTTTGCCCTATCTGGGTCTTCACGATGACGGACTCAAGCAGGGAACAGGCCCCAGTTCGTAGGCTGTGCGTTTATGGAATGATGAGCTGTAAATGGGGATTTGCAGGCCATGAATCTACTGTATGGATGCAAATGTTACTATTCCAGGCATGCTTCCTGCACGGTATGTGATGATTTCCTTCGTCCCCTGTGTCCACTGCCCACTATCCCCTGTCCCCTGCTGTACTCTGTACCTGCGTCGAGTCGCCTGCCGAGATGCACAAGGGGATCTGGCTGCTGGCCTGCTGACTGTTGGCCGCAGATTTCTTTGGTCCTCCACTGCTTGAGCGTCTGGTTTTGGCTGGGATGAACGTGGAGTCTACGGTGGAACGTGGAGAGTGGGACGGGCCTTTGAACGACACCGCCATATCGACTCAGCATATCCGTAGGTAGCTAACCTACTAACTCACCTGCAGTAGTTCTCTGTAGTTCAGGAACAACAATTGACTAATGCACTTCAGGTTTGTTTACTTTCAGGCCATGTTTACACGAGACATCATGGCCTTGTTGCTTCTTGTCAGCTTGTCCGAGTACCTATCCAATTCTCTGCCCAGGCTGCAATTCCATCCATTAGCTTCAAGTCAGGACCACAGAGGGCCTTGTGAACCAAGCTTCCAGAAGGGGTTGTACAAGGATGCGCTAATTGGCTCCATTTGATTTACAATGCTACTGTGCGCCACCCGCTATCCTGATCCCAGCTCTGACTGTCTGTAATTATCCTATCCTGCCGTGTCGTCGACTTCCTTGATGAACGAATGGCTGTATCACAAGTGCAACTTTCAACTTTACGGACGTACTACGTGCCGACATTGACATCTCCCCTCACTCACTCCCCGCATGCGGTTTGTTTAATGACTTCACATAAGGCATGATAGGCTCAAGGGATCCCCTGCTGAACTTACAAACCCTACCATCAACCTTGAGGCGCTCGCGGGGCGCTTTCTAGAGTTTCCCAACCTGTTGTTGTACTCCATAAACAGATACGATTATCTTTCTACCAAGTCGTTAGTCGCCGTTGGGCTTTTCATGGCGTAGCACCTCCTGTCATAGGCTGAGCTTCCAGCGCGTCTTCCGAGGCGTTCAAGGCATGCCGCTAACCAGAGCCGCCGTTTTCTCTCCAGTCTACCCAAGCCAGATGATGCTCATTCGGTAGACTATGACTTTTTTTTTCAACTTCTTCCCCCGTGTCAAACTCAATTGTAGGCAACAACCTTGTTTTCTTGCTTTGTCTCTGCAGCCATGAGCTCAGTTCGCATTACTACTCTAGAAGTGCCATCTGGGTGTAGGGCTGCGGGGTTTATGCAGGCGATAGAGCATGATTAACTTGCATGTGCATGCAGTAGTGATGTTCTTTTAGCCTAGAAGGGGAGGAAGTAAACAAACAACACAACGCGGTTCGTGATGTTGACCTCCTGATGCATAGGTAGATACTACCTAGATACAGACTCGACGATATGACACCCGTATCAATCCGGTACGATCTTTGATCATTGATCTACCAGGTCATGCCGTCATCATCAGATGCGCACAAAATTGAATACATTTAGATAAAAGTAAAAATAAAAGGCTCGCATAAACACCCTCATTCATCTCATTTCTTTGCCAAGTTTATGCTTGACCAGGGATCTCCGCCCGCCCAATTACGCTTAGCATTTAGCTTCCATAATGTACCTGGTCTGGTCCAGTAAGGGAATGTTTTAGTACAGCAAGCTCAAGCTCTCTCTTGCTCTCTTTGGCTTTCATCCATTGCTTTTGCGGCTTTTGGTGACATGAAATGATGCGATGCAAGAGTTTAATCGGATCTGCTTTTGGGGCTGCCCGCGATCGATCCAGACCGCGTCCAAAAATAAACACAACACGTAAAACAGCCAAAGGCTAAGAGTCCAAGGTTTTCTTTTTGCCCGCAATGAATCGAATCTCGTCAATGTCCCAATTCTCGGCTCCGTCTGGTCGATACGAGATGCATTGGTCTGTACTACGTAGTAAGCTATCTTTACTGGCTTGGCCAATTGCAGCTTCATCTTCCAACTCCTCCACAGACACGTCAGACACAAGCCTCACTGCCCCTCACATCTCAATATCGCTTCCATGCACTGCTTGGACTGTGGTCTTTCGGTCTTTCCTAGAGGAATCATAGTTCATGTGCAGTATGCATCATGTAGGGGTAAGGGGGTTTTGGCTACTATTCAACTTCAGGCTGTCATCGGAGTATCTAGTGGTGTACGTGTCTATTGATTTTGAAACGATACGTTGAGTAAACACATGAAAGATGGCGATAGTCAATGAACCAAAACGGCGTCAGCAATGGAGAGTTCGAGGTCTCGCTCATGGCGTCATATACATGTTACCGGTTCGTATGCATTATGGTCTATGGAAGTAGTACCAACGTCGGCTAAGATAACTCAACTTCTACTACATCTACAGGGTAGGCTGCGGCGTCAGCTCTCATTGCCACCTTACATGCTCACCCATGGGTATGCATTCAATCTTAGTTCGCATGGTTGTTTAGGGCTTTTTATTCATAAGTGCTGCCTCTCTAGTGCTCAGGTTGGTTCACATCTACCGACAGTCCAAAATATCGATGAGGTTTCGAGCTTTTGGGCATCGTTTTCAATAATTATCCATCAAGCTGCGGGTCTGTGCCAGAGCCTTTACACATCACGTAAAGCCTTACTTGAACTCTGACTTTTCTGCAGTCTAAACTATTGACTTTCTATTGTCGGGACCCACCAGAGGTAAGCGGCCATCGAGAACAATATGAATTTGCCCCTCAAACCAATCAACTATATGCTGGTAGCTCAGCCCGTACGTTGTAAGCCTGGCACTGATATCCGTCAAGTTCCTGAGGGGGTCGAGATTGGAGCTCCTTGGGATCATACACGTGATGGGATTGTTGCCAAAAAGCACTCATAGCTGGGTTGTAGTACACAGGTGGTTGTTTCTCACTCTCAAGAGCCCTCCGAATCCTACGCATAATCCGAAGAAGAAGTATCACAGCCACCGCCAGGACGGCCCCAACACCGATACCAGCCCCGATCCCTGCCTTTGCGCCTGTAGAAAGTCCCGAAACTGCCTTGGACGGCTCTGTTGTTTTCGGCATAGAGCTGGAAGACATTGATGTCTCGCTTGCCGAGGTAACAGATGTAGATGTAGTATATGTAGCCGATGATATGATCGTCGTCGTAGTCGACGCTTTAGTAGAGGTTGATTCGTCCTTAAAAACCGTGCCAATAACGGCATATTGAGTTGCCTTTCGGTTCTATGTCACCCAAACTTCTGGGTTCGACGGGAGGACGTTGAATCTGCCGACACCGCTGCTGCAGTAGTTTGGATTGTGGTCGCAACAATAAGAGATATCGCTGTTTGTAACGTTTGAGCACGAAATCAAGTCCGTTCCTCCTCTATCCGCGCCTGGCGGGTGTCAGTACAACCACGAGAAGCTACGAAGCAACTGTGACTTACCAAGACAGAACATTGCACACTCGGGAGATGCCCAGTTCTTATCCGTACAAGAGCCTCGAATGGTGTTTCCGTCGGCACTAATACTTAGCTTGCTCGGTAAACAGACTGTGCCTAACCCTCTTGAACGGCACACTCTCCTTCGCATCAGGGTCGCAAAGAGATTCGTCAGCCTCAATGCCATTAGTATATTAACACGTATTGGCAGCAAGACGCGTTTGTAATGAAAATAGAAAGACGAAAGGAAAGGTGAGCCTGCCATCATGATGGACGAATCGCACAGCGAACTAAAGAGGGAGAGATATGTATATCATGCAGAAGGAAAACGGAAGACCAAAGACCAGAGGAGAGCTCAGTAGGAAGAATAGCAGAACATGAGGGATGCATTGGAATTAGGAGGTAAGACTGCAAGCCGTATGTGTAACGCTGCCTGAGCGAACATGAGTTCTTCGTGGTCCAACAAACTGTTTCAAGAAACTACGGATGACCAGTATTAAGCCAATAACCAACTCTGATGAAGATAGGTATTGTGTTGGTCGTGAGTTAAAAATCAGCGAATGTCGTGTAGAAATTTGTTGGTAGACCCTTGAAGATATCTAAAGTTGATGATAACTCAGTTTCGGGCGCTAAAAGAGTAACAGTAACTGGTTTTAAGTGCATGTTTGCCCCGACACGGGGCGGGAGGACGATACAATTTCGGCCCCACCCGGAGTCAAGGGTCCCGACATTGCGGCGCTTAGACTGCCCTGCCCGTGTGGTGATTAAAGGACAGCAGGACTGAGACAATTTTTATTGAATATCCCTTCGAAATGGTTTGCGCTTTTCTACATCTCTCTTCAAGTAAAGAAGCCCGCTTGAATAAGATGATTGTACCGACACTTGCGCACAGAAAATATGTCTTTATTCTTCTCGCACTTGTTGTGATTGTCATGTTATTAGTCGGCAACTATGCATATGACAATGGTATAAGTCGTCAGTTTTCGACTAATCTGCCTGTAGACAGGCTCAAAAACTGACCAGATGAATAGGAACCAGTGTCTATACAGAAGATGCCAGTTCAACGAAGTCGGCTGCACCAAAACACGAACCTTTCCCCCATAAGATCTGGCAGAGCTGGAAAGATGACTCAGAAGATCCTACAGATCGGACAGTTGGCTTCCCACATCAATGGCGCAATATCAACCCTGGTTGGCGGTATGAGCGCATTACCGATGCGAACAATAACGCATATGTTCGGGACCGCTTCGATGCCAACATATCAGATGTCTTCACAAGCCTCCAGGACCCAATTCTCAAAGCCGATTTCTTGCGATACCTCATATTGTGGCGCGAAGGTGGTGTATGGGCGGATATAGACACCTATCCGCACCAACCTGTGTCTAAATGGATACCAAAGAAGTATCAAGGCTTGGTGAATCTGGTCGTTGGAATAGAAAACGACCATCACAAACAACCCATATGGCCCGGCTCTCTATACTCCGTGCAACTATGCCAGTACTCAGTATTGGCCAAGCCAAACCATCCAGCCATCAAGACACTTGTTGAACAAGTGACTGCAGACCTTAAGAATCTCCTTGCTTCCAAGCAGCCTAATGAAGCAGTTTCTTTTCAAGATGTCATGTCGACTACGGGGCCATTTGCTTTTACCAAAGTTCTCATGGACTACTTCAAGGAGATGTCGGGCGAGGAGCACAACGGAGACGAACTAGATAGACTCATAGAACCACGTTTAATAGGTGATGTGCTAGTTCTGCCAAAGGACAGCTTTGGATGGCTACCTCAAGAGAACACTCATAAGAAGGGGGACCCAAGTATCCTTGTTGAGCATTTGTTCATAGGATCATGGCGAGACGGCCACCCTGGGTAATGTCATAGAAGTAATACCGGGTTGGCGTTTTTATGTTTAGGGCTCTTGGTTGGCGTTTGGACGGGATATTAGTATTAGATCTTATGTATGGTAACCTCTCAATGCACGAAGTTCTGTTCATGCATGAACGATCTGTTAGTATGGGCATAGCCCTGGAGAGCCTGAGTTTGAAAACCATTTGGTCACCAAGACGATACCTTGCTATATGAGTCGAGATCCCATAGCTCACATACCTTCACTAGGAAGTTCCTCAATTCAGGTCAATCACGAGTCATCAACGCCAAAAGCGGTTCAGGACTCAGGTAGAAACTCATTAAACGACCATCTCACCAACGAATTTGAGTATCAAAGAAAGCAACACCGTATTACAGCGTACTATTTGTATGATAAAAATTATAAATATGCCATAATATGAGTACAATTACTTTAAGCAAGAAATAGTTGCGCTATGAAAGTGTTTTGCTTGCTGCTTACACCAAAGCTACGCGCAGTCACATGATCATTTCTAGATCCCTCCATCAGAAAGTCAAGAAAGTTTGATTTCCAATCTTGAACAATTGCATTTCATAAATCACACCCGTCAATCAGAAACCGACCATCAAATGAAAAATTAAAAAAACATGGCCGATTCAACCACAGAACCACAAGCACCCATCGCGGTATTCAAGAAGCGCGGCGCAAAGGGCAAAGCGAACATTCGAAAACGTCCTGCGACGCCACCTCCCGCCGATAGCGACGATAGCGACTACTCATCATCAGAAGACGAGTCTGGACAGCGCGTCAAGCGGCGCAAGAAGACCGCTACCGTTACAGCTTCTTCTAAGGACGTGGCCACGGGGAGAAAGGATCTTTCGGCAACGATTTACTCAGCGGATCGCAATGTACCCATCACAAGCACCAACGATGCGACCAAGCACAGCAACTGGTACGAGGAAGAATCCAAGGATGACCTTTCGGCCAAAAACCTTTTAGGTTCAACGAGAGCCGTCGCAAAGGATTCGCAACCAGATGGAACATACAAGGGACTCGCCAACCGGTCAACATTCATCCAGAAGAACCCCGATGCGCCGAACCGAGCAAAAGGCCCTGTCAAGGCGCCCACAAATATCCGAACCATTACAGTTATGGATTTCAAGCCTGATATCTGCAAAGACTACAAAAAGACCGGAAACTGTGGTTTCGGAGATTCTTGCATCTACCTCCACGATCGAACAGACGTTAAACAAGGCTGGCAGCTCGACAAGGAGTGGGAGGAAGTCACAAAGGGCAAGAAGAACCTGGGCGGCACCATCATAGCAAGCGCGAACCGTGACCAGCCGGCAAAGGTCGCAGAGGACGAGGCGGAGATAGCAATGCTGGAGAAGATCCCGTTTGCATGCATCATCTGCCAGGAGTCATATAGGGAGCCTATTGTGACGAGGTGTGGGCACTACTTCTGTGAGCCATGTGCGCTGAAGAGATACCGGAAGGACCCAACCTGCGCATCATGTGGAGCTAGTACAAACGGAGTATTTAACTCGTCGAAGAAGTTGAAGAAGCTATTAGAGAAGAAAAAGGAGCGTGAAGAGAGGAAGAAAAAGGCCGAGGAGGAGGCTGCGAGAGAGGAGCAGTGAAGAAGTGGGAAGTTTATAAACTTGCATTTGAGGCATGGCGAAGGTGAACAGATACCATAATACGAAATAGAAAGAATACTAGATTAATCTGTATACACACGTTAAAAGAGCTGGGAACATATTGCATGGTATATACTCTATATGATGGGAGACCAAATTGATAGTATAACAAGCCTTGTTCTATACTTTTCGTTGCTTACAACCTGCATATCATTCACTCATATTCACATAAATCTCCCACTCTCGTGATTCGACCACCAGACTTGTTCTCATCTGCCCGAGAGAGGCTCATAAGGAAACACGTGAACAAAGCTTCTCTAAGATGACGTGCATCTTGAGGACAGCCCAGACCCACTCCATCAGAGCTCCAAGCCTTCTTACTGGCTGTCACCCCACGTCACAGCCAATGAGGGGTCCAGGCGTGCACACCTCCGCCTTCATGTGATCGCCTCAGCAGTGACCGTTGAACGTTTGAGGACTTCTATTACTCAGGTACTTCTTTAGCATCAGTCATCCTTCCTCTTTTTCTTAGGCAGACGTGACGGGAAGATAACGGAAACACTACAAACCTCTCTCATTCACTTGCTTGGCCCCTCTAATATGCACTCTTGAAGCTTGTACACATAGCCTCAACCCCGCATACCCAACGTACAACTGCTTATCTATCTATCTAGTTTCTAGCCTTTTTAAACCTCAAGAACAAAACACCATCCTTCTAACGAAACAACCCGAACCGAAGCCATCATGAACTACATCTACTCAACAGTCAACACCCTCCGGGATCGCTACACCCCCGTATCTCACAAATCAACCTTCCGCCAAACCGGCCAAATCACACCCGAGGAGTTCCTTGCCGCCGGCGACTACCTCGTCTACAAGTTCCCTACGTGGTCGTGGGGCGACGCCGATTCTCCTGAGCGCCGAGTTAGCCATCTTCCCCCTGGCAAGCAGTTCCTCGTCACACGCAACGTGCCCTGTCACCGCCGTTTGAACGACGACTTTGCCGGCGATGCAGGACACGAGGAGGCTCTTGTCAACGACGGTGATGACTTCAAGGGCGCCACGGGCGATGATGAGGATGGTTGGTTGAGGACCGGTGGACTGGCCAGTTCGCAGCCGCTCAAGGTTAAGGAAGTGAGAACGGTGGACGACTCCGGAAATGTCGGCGATAGAGAGGTTGTGGAGGATGATGAGATTCCTGATATGGAGGACGAGGATGATGATGAAGCCATCATTCGAGACACAGGCGCCGACTCCAAGAACAGGTATCCAGTGCACCAAGCACGTCGCAAGAAGATATGCTAACAGCTTTAATCAGCGGCCACCGAACATACACCCTTTACATCATGTACTCACCCTACTACCGAACACCCCGCTTGTACCTCTCAGGCTATCTCGCCAACGGCCAACCTCTGCCACCCACCGACATGACAGAGGATATCGTTGGCGACTATAAGGACAAGACAGTGACCCTCGAAGACTTCCCCTTCTTCGCAAATAACATCAAGATGGCCTCCGTGCACCCCTGCAAGCACGCTTCAGTCATGAAGACACTACTCGACCGTGCCGATGCCGCTCTCCGTCTGCGCCGTGAGAAGCTCCGCGCCGGCAACGCCAGCAGCAGCCAAGCGCCATCGGGCATGGAAGGTCTAGTTGACGAGATTGGAAAGCTTGATGTCAAGGGCGCCCAGGAGGCGGCTGACAAGGATGAGTGGGAGGAGGTGCAGGAGGCCGAGATTGACGATCACGAGGTTGCTATCCGAGTGGATCAATATTTGGTGGTCTTCCTCAAGGTATGTTCATCCCATCTCGTCTAAAGATTGACAATTTGCTAATGTGCTTTTAGTTTATGGCCAGTGTGACACCTGGTATCGAGCACGATTTTACAATGGGTGTATAAGTGAATGTCTGAAACGAAACTGTGCCAAAAGAGAAACAAACAAACATGAACGGAACAGTGTATTGGGAATGACTATATCAGGAGAATTGGCGCTGGTGGTGTTTTGCTTTAATATTTCTGTTTTACGCCTATCCATGGTCTTTTATCACAACTTTGTTTGGTAGACAGTGTAGATCCTCTTACTTGCACCATGAATAAATGGCCAAAACAACATACACCCTTCTTTGACAACCAAACCAATCAGACTCCTTCCAATAACCACTGCGCTTCTTACATGAATAGATCTGCGTAGTGCAGCCTGGGCATTGATGATCAGTTCATCTGCTCGTCACGGTCATTAACCCGTTATTCCGACGGAACGGTTTACCGTATTCTCGGCTCCACTTGTATATCGTATCGTGTGTATCTTGCGGGGCAAGATTGATGATTGTATGAATGTGTGCTCAGCACCATATTTTGTTAAAAGTACGGATACGGGCGATCATCGTCTCAAACAATTGATCCATCAATTCAATAACACGAGTCATACGATCGACCGTTATTATCATCTGTTACTTGATATCGTCATAGAACCCTCCGTGTGCTTTATTCTGGGGCCTTTGGAATTCCAAATTGGCTGTAATAAGCTGAGCTTGGAGGGCTCTAGAGACATCCTTGTCGTTAGTCAGGAACTCATCAGTTCAAGACAGCGGCCGCTGACCATGAAACTGGCATCTGTAGCATAAATGGCATGCATCAAAGCCTCTTCGCGATGTAAGAAACCACATGTCTCGCACGGCTCCCAACATCAACGTGGCCACCAATCCACAAATAGATCCCAGGCACAGGGTTAGGTCAGACAAACACTGACATGTGAAGCAGGCCAAGATCGAGAGCAGAGCTTAGCGATCTAGATCAGGGACCAGTTCGTCCCTATTCGGGCGATTGGGATGATTTAGCTTGCGCGGCGCCTCCACATTCCCAAAGGCCAAAGGCAGCCAGCCACATGGCAGAGTTGAATCCAACTCTGACTCTGACTTTGACTCTGACTGTAGAATTTGACCGGAGCAAAAGGTGAGAAAAGAGAAAGGGAGGGGTTGACCTGGACGAGACGAGACTAGGCTCGGCTGGGTTGCAATGCGTTGCCAGCAAACCTCACCTCTGACTCTTGAGGCTCTAAGATAACATAGCGGCGAGCGGGTAACTTGTAGATATTGCGCGGTGTGAGGTGTACAACGGTGAACGGATGTGTTGTACAGTAGGTTCGGCCCCAAGGTGGAGAAATAAATGGGCGAGTTGTTTCGGGCGTCCAAGATTTTGGTTAGTGTGGCATGATCCATTGGCCATCTTCAGGTATTCGTGTGGAAAAGTCTCTACCAAAGATAAGAAACACACAAAAGCAGGCCCAAGGAAAATTGACTTTACCTCGATTTCCATAGCGTCACCAAATAGTCGCTGAAAAGACTTATCTCGTCCAGATCTGGGCTGGGTTGTAAAGTGTGTACCTGAGTGGCAAATATTGAAAGCAAAGACCCAATCAAAGATTCTAGATATCAACCAACCCAAGCTAGACGTTGAGAAGGGGCCGAACCGCAGTGGAGGTTGCCCCTGCAGTGGGAAAGATTGGGGGCGTTCCGGATGGTGTTTTGGCCCTTTTGGGCGTTCTGGTGTCTGTCTGACTGCCAATCATGTAGGTCCAGTGGCCAATATCGGTGATGATCTGAGGCCAGGATGTGACCTTGACAGGCACATGCACAGCTTCAAAGGAGTGATGTGCGAGGCTGCTGTCAAAATCCAGTCATGATATCAAGATGTCGAATATCCCTTCTTCTTCTCCTGTCTCCCGTTTCAAACAGCTGTAACACTGCCGAAGGATCAACCCGACAGGTGAGGTTAATCCATGTACAAAGGGTCTTCTGAGCTTCCACTGCATTAAACCAACCCCCTGCCCCTGTCTGAACGACACATCAGCCAAGAGGAGCGTCTAGCATGAATCTCCGAGGGATGGCCGCAGAGAGACCGCCGAAGAAAGTGCAATACCTGTATCAGACAGAGCAGAGCGTCAGAGCCTGATACCACTCAGATTTCTACCACCGTGATACCAATGTGATGCTAGAATAACAAAAACTAGTTCATCGTCCGTATCCCCGTTTATCCTCCCGCCGGTCTGGTCTCTGCCGCAACGCCCGTCCCTTGGCAAAATATTAAAGCCAGAGCAGTCTCTATGAAAGAAGCAAAGGTGAGGGGGGCCCTTTCCCGGAGGCTGAGACAGTGGAATGCTGAAAATCAAATAAAACCATCCTAAACGACTCAGCCCAAGGCAGCATCGCCACATACTGCACTGTGTCGTCCAACGTCGAATCACGACTTATGCTGTGTAAGACCGAAATATAACTGCAAGACACAATCCGATTGAGGAACTGTCCTCCCGTCTCGGTAGGTGCTAGATCCCATTTCTAACCATTCCAGCTCACGGAGGAGGATTTGGGGGAATCTGGGGGAGGTATTCAGCCAAATTGGACATGCATCGGTTTACAGGGGGTCACAGCAGGCCCGACGCTGTAAGGCGAGCTGCCAGGTGCCGCAATGCCCAATCATGGGCTGCTAAGGCGTTCGCTAGGTAGGTAGAAAGCATCTTATTACCGACAAGGCGCCTGAGTACCTAGGTCGCACCTCTCCACACCTTCTTTTACCTTCCATTCCCTGGTCTTTCGCGGCACGCGCACCTCCTTCCCCCAAGGTGGGTTAGAATGTGACCCACGCATCAATGCTGACAGAAATACTTGGCGCAAACTCGGCATAAGAGCGACGCATAAATTTTGTCAACATCTATATCGCAGGGTGCTTAAAGTGCCTTGGTGTGCAGATTATATTCTGATCCACCTGCCCTCCCCCTCCCCGGCGCCCGGGCAGCAAGCACGGCTCCATCACAACCTTTTGGTGTGGCAGGCGTGGCAGGTACCGACCCGGACTTGGCTTTTGGCGCAGGAACGAATCATCAAATGTCACCGTCTTTTCTAAATTGCTCTTGCCTCGTTTGACTCATTTCCATCCATAGTCTAGTCAATTATTCCATATCAACTTCCCATCTCTCCACCTCTTGCTTTCCTTATTATTTCCTAACCAACATCGCTCACAACATTCGATCTTGTCATTCATTGCACAGCATAGGTACCTACCTGCCTTAAGACGTACCCGCACGTAACCTTCCCACATCCACTACAACCTTTTTCAAGATAAAGGGTCCCTGTGTCTTGCGCTTGGCGGGTCCAATTTGCGTCATACTCTAGATATCGACCTTGCCCAATATCCCTTGATTTTTTGTCTCGGAGTTGGTCTCACTCGCCCTCGTTAGCAAAGCAAAAGGACATAGAAGAGGATCAACAGCTCAGTTCCTCTCATCACACTTTCCCTGATTTCTCCAGACTCGAATCATTCACCGTTCACCACTTACCTGGACCTCGACGATTTCAACGACAATTGGCAACCGCCACCCGTACTTTTACCCATTTTTAAAGAAACCGCCTAGAACAACTCCAAACGCTCTATGCCTTGCTAGCGAAAACTCGATCCCCGACTGCCCTCCGACTTATTCCACGCGCTACCAACCTTTAACGAGCCTTCCATGATTATGGCTACGAGGCTCATGCCCGATGCTTTTATGCCATCGGGCGGCTACGACTCTCTTTCCCTCAATAATCACCTCCCGTACCACAACACCTCCAATATCCCATCTCCGCCCAACTCGTACCCTCGAGCCGGAGCTCTTCGTCATCAATATCCACAGCACTATCTTGACCCATGTCAACAACATAACCAAGATTATAATCAGAGTCAATTTCAACGCGGCCGAATCCCTCCTGCGAGCACTCTATCATTCCAGCCTAACGATTCGTCTCCTCTCTCACTAGAGTCTTTACGAGCAGCCCAGTCTGTTCCGCCCAATTACCGTCCTTATCCGCAACAGGCCGACTCTTTTAATATTTCTGACGTCCGTCCTGCGACAGTATCTCCAACTCACGGAGGTCCACCTCCCGCTCCCGAATACCGCTTCCCGGCTTCGTCAACAGCTCCTCTTCCTACCGTTTCGTCGTCATCTGGACTTGCTGGAGCATCACTTTCAAGGTCTGTCTCTGCAGACGCCGTGGCTGCAACTCAATCCTCGCTGCATGTGGTTCAACGCCTCGTGCAGCAGAACCAATCAATCCGTGAAGCTTGGGAAGCAGAGCGGAACCACCTCGAAGCCAATCGACGACGTGTTGAAGAAGTATATCAAGAAGAACGACTCATCATGGACGAGGTTCGAGACACTTGGGAGGTTGAGAAGGAGGTCATGGCCCGAGAAATTGAAGAACTCAAGGAGCGCCTTCATCGACTTGAAGGTGAGAACAGTGCGCTCAAGGCTATGGCTGCGCAGAGCATCCAAACTACGGGCGTGGTATCACCTCTCGCGAGTCAGAGAGGCGGAAGCGGTGAGGGTTCCTTGGATAATTCCTATTTTCCTGCTCCACCAGGGCGACTCACATCAAGGGCACAAAACCCGACCATCCCAGCCGGGATTTCCATGACTGATGCGTCATTTCTTCCCCGGGTCTCGATGGTGCGTCTCGTCGACCTCATTTCTCATCAAGCAGTGCTCGCGTGTCTCCCACAACGCAACCCGAATCATCACCTTTTGTCCCCCTCGATCCCAGAATGCAGACGCAGAACCCAGTCGCCAAAGACTTCTTACCGTCACCCACTGAGGATGTAGCCACGCCTGTACCAGTCATTGATGTGCAAGAGATCGACCCTAAGTTGGAAGGTATCCCACTAAAGGCTACTGCGGTCCAGAAGCCCACATTCGCCGCCAGTGCGTCTCCTTCTGACAACCCAACATCCCCAGTGACGTCTCCTCCTGGCCCTGCTGCACAAAGTCCGGAGCAATCACGACGCCCACTAAACGTGCGTGGCTCGTCCAAGGAGTATACGCTACAGGCCCTCTCTGCTGTCGAGTCTCGCCGCCTGACAATGCACGCGGGTCACACACCCAACCACTCCTTGTCACTGTTCCCCAAAGTCAATCCGACCGATCCAGCCTCTATTGTTGGCGAAGGTGCCACGCCAACCGTTGAATCAGTTCTCAATCTTGGCACAGCCGCCACAGAAGGAGAACCTAGAGATACTCTCACTGTGCCAGTGCAATCAGACAGGCGCGACTCTAAGGTGTCGTTCGTCTCATGTGCAGAAGATTTGGACCCAAATGCACTGGATGCGTTGATGGAACCCAGTGATGGTGATAAGCCATTGAAGGGGCCGCTCATGCTCAGAAATATGCCGGCCAAGGACGAGCTGTTTTGGGAAGAGGTTCACAAGAAGCTGGAGCCAATTAGCCAAGGACTTAACTCGCTCCCCGCTGTCATGCAGACTGATGAGACGGAATCCATTGCCGGTCCTTCCAGCTTGAATATTCCGGCAGTTGGACCTAAATCCGTCGGACCAGTTGGTGGCGATGGGTCTGCTGATGCCAAAGCGGAAACCGACCACAGCGATGGCGAGGGTAGTGGAAAGGCGATTGAAGCGGACGTTCCGTTGAAACTCAAGAGCACATCAAATTTCGGTGCCCCTTTTGGTGCCATGTAGGAGGACACCAGGGAATCGGCACAGGGCCGAGCCAGGAGCTCGATTTCTGCTCTGCCCACAACGAGATCTCGTCGATTAACAGATCAGTCATTGAACGCGCCAGAACGACCTCGTGGTCCACCAACTTCAGAGTCATGTTCAGGATCGGATTCGAATCCTTCCTCACCTTTGTCCCATTGACGCCTCTCACGATGATGATATTATTTTGGCGTTGAAAGCTTATTGAACGCCCTTAAAAGCACGTCACGATTTACACGTCTGCCGAATTTACACATCGCTTTTCACTCGGGTTGGGTTTCCAATCAGGTTTACCGGCAAGCGAGCGCATATGTGATTTTGCGGGGCAGGGGATAAACAGGATACACATTTTATAGAATAGGAGTACCGGGGGTTGCTTACTAGGCCTTTTTGCGTTGTTTTGAAGGATTTTGGGTTTCTGCAGCACCATGGACGTACAGCGGTGAACAGTGACGCGTTTACGAGCTTATGACAGGAAGGCAAGCTCATTTGGAATCGTTTATACAAGCTTGGAGCATTGGAGGGGGAACTGTGTTTGAATACCCAATGTGTGAAGGAAAGTGGCTTTAGGTTGAGGATTTGTCAAGCGGAAATGGGAAAAGTCCACTTGTTGCGGAAAATGCTGGGTACAGTGGCTTCACAGGCGGACAGGAAGACCTGAGTCTGCAGCAACAGGAGTTGAAGGATACATTCATCGGTAGATATTAGGGAACCCGTCCAGTCTGGTATGGCATAGGGCGATAAGGAATTGTTTAACAATACAGCGTATTGCATGTGATTTGACATTCAGATTCCTTTCAGTTTTGTCATGTATCTGTTAAATCATCCAGTATGCTCCTCATAACTTGTTTGATTACTTCAAATTGTCAACACATAGTCATTCTTCTTAACCTAACGCACTGACAGTTTTCAAACACGATCAAGTGAACAGAAGTGTACGCGTTTATCAGAAACCGATAGTCCCAGTATATTTTCTACGAAGCAGCAAATAAAACACGAAGTCAACGAGAAATGATCAGCCGATAATAAGTGTTAAAGTATACAAAATTACATTATTTCTACAGAGTAATTCAGTTCAGTCTGGCTATGTCCCTGCCTATCTCTAGGTAAGTCGATACTGTCCCAAGTCGAACTCTCCAATGCGCCTCGCAATGCTATGCAAAACAAAATGCCATACTCATACGTAATACATAACCGTTAATCCAACCCTCCAGATTCACCAATCCAGTGACAATTTCTCAACTTCCTCCACCAGTGACTGTATCACAGGCTGGCTGGCATTCCGCTCTCCTCTGGTCTTGCTGGCCTGCCTCATACGTGTCCAAAACACAGGACAGTCTTTGCTGTCGCACTGGACATCTTCAACGGGTGCAGCACCGGAGCAGCTTCGACAGAGTGAAAGCACTTCTTGCAGTCGGCGTTCCTCGGATGTCAGCCGCGTCTGAAGTGAGAGTATCGATGAGGGAATGTTTGTGCGGCAGGCCAGACAAAGAGGATTATCGTCCTGAGAGTACTTGATACCACATACAAGGCAGTGCTTGGACTTCATATATGACTCGAGAGTCGTCTTCTTGTTTCCGAGAGAGGTTGCGTGGTGAATACGCTGCACCTTTGGCATCTCGTCATACCACTGCCGAACGTTCGCACCTACAAGATTGAAGATTCGCTCGAGAGGGGGAATCAGATTCTTGGAAATATAATACTCGGCATCGAGCTGCCAGTGTGGGTTGCTAAGCAATTCCTCAGGCGCCACGCATCGATCGATGAGTCGCGCTCCTGGAGCACCAGTAATGACCACGTAGGGAACTCTCTCGCCATATTGTGGTTCTGCACGCGCGTCCTGAAGCATACGTTTGGTGCTGATGAGTGCTCCCGCAGGTGGCGCACTCTTGTCAGAGTATGTACCCAGACGGACTTCCTTGGCGAAGCAAAAGTCCTGGACCGAGACGTTGTTTCGCATGATCTTTTGACATTGCTTCTGGAAGTAATCCTTGACTTGGCTGAGATCGGCAGTCTCGAACAGAAGGCGAAGAGCCTTCTCCTCGATCTTTTGTTCAGCAGGCGTACCGTCACGACGGACAGTCTCGATTCCTTTGGCGTCGAAATCGGGCTTTACCTGATCTTTACTTTCGTATTTATAACCGACATATCGCTTCTTGGCGAGGAGAACGCAAGGATGGTAGACCTTCTCAAACTTGAGCTTGATTGGCTGGGGGTTCATCTCGGTAATTGCTTTTGAGATCTCATTGCCAATATCGAATGCCTCATCTTTCGTCCTGCCTTTCAAAGAGATGAACAGACTGTCAGTGTCGCCATAGACGACTTCTGCACCCCATTTCTCGACTGAGTGGATATAAGCGATCGCTCTTTCGAGAGTCTCCCTGCCAGTTTGCACGATGCTGTCCGCAATCTCAGAACATGGCATACGGCCAGAGAACGATGCAGAGGTATAGCCATACGTAACGTTGGCGAGCAATTTGAGAGCAAGCTGTCGGTTATTCAAGAGCTGCTGTAGAGTTTTATCGTCCTTGTCTTGCTTCATACCACTCTTGACCATGACACGGGTTTCGAGAATCTCGGTTAGCATCTTGGCGAGTAGTGACTTGCGGATTTCCGTCTTTGCATACATCATGCCATTTGGAGCAATGTTGATGTAATCCTTCAGCAGCTCAAGAAGGCCTTGCTGTCGCTTATACTCGGTAAAACCCATCTTGTTCATGTTCCTCCAGTTCGTGACCCGTCCCAAGAAGGTCGAGTAGCAATAATTGTAGGCAATCATGACACTTGGGTACAGACTTTGAAAGTCAAGAACCAAGAGGGGGCTATTATAGAAGGCGCTCTGGGGCTCCATGACAAGTGGTAAACACTCCAGAGCATTCTGACCACCAACTTGCTTGCGACTGGGTGATACAAGAAGAAAGTTCTCCGGCTTGGCAATCCTGAACATGATCGACTCAACTTTAAATTGCGATCCTCGTGAAAAGACCGAGAAGAAGTCCACACCAAGGAGCCGTGCCTGTTCACTAGTTCTAGCAATCAGTTCGTTGGCGTCCAGGATCTCAATGTCAAGTTTTGTACGGTTCTGATAGTACCTCAGCATTCTGCTGAGTTCTCGATGTTTGCCGCTTTTATACCAGCTCGTTAGATAGTTCCAAGAGTAATGAGGGATTCGTCGGTGAAGCAAATGCCACACAACGTTCTCTATCGTGTATTGAAGAAGATTCAACTCTCCCCTCATTGCTCTCCAGATATTGACCATGTGGCGACCAGTCACTCGAATCGTCGATGTGGTATTGAACCCCCATCGATCGTTTTCTTTGCCGAACCTACCGTGCGATTCGGTTTTCATGCGGGAAAACTCATCGCAAAGGTTGTAGTCGTATTTCAGCCGTGCTCTTTCAATCAGGTAGCCCCACGAACTGCCATGAACTTCATACCCTGTCAAGATATCAGGATCATGGTTTCTCACAATTTCCACCATCCGAACCATGAGATCCAATTCAGATGTTTCCTCAATGACCTCGGCAGTTGTCTGGCGTTGGATACGCTGGGTGAATTCAGCATCATTAGACAATAACAAAATGCCTGTTTGCAGAGCGCTTGCTGACTCTTGACTATCAGAAGTACTCCCCTCAGACTTGATTGCCCAGAAAACGCACTGGACCTCATCTTCTTCAGGGTTCGGCACGAACTTCCCTCTGGTGTTCACATGTACCTCCAAGCTCATCGTGCTCATGTATTGGACCTCGTGCTGTACGCTTGTTGATTTCTTCCCTGGCGTGTACTTGAAGCCATGCCTGTTCTTTGGTGTTGGTCCTTCAATTTGAGAATTAAAGTGTCTTGGAGTCAATGGTAATTTGGACCCCTCAGGCGCATTAGCTTTGCGTTCTTTCTCATACCACCAATCTTCGACTTCGCGATATGTAGGTGGTAGACTTGCAAACTCCCAGCTTCTTAACGAGCACTTCTTTCCCTGTCGCTCATATTGAAGGTCAGCGACAGCCTTGTCGGTAGTTTCGTATTTGAGCCCGCGACTGGCTGGCGATGTTGCTGTTGGATCAAACTCTGGGAGGAAAGGTAGAGTATTGCCTCCTAATCGGAACTCTTTCCCAGCGTATTCGCGTGTTCGTCCAGGAACATCTTTCTCCTTGCTGTAATGTGCATCCTGGTAAATAACATCAGGAATCATATGGTCTTTCAGAGAAGATACTACAGAGACCGCAGAGGGAGGGAGGGAAGATAGCAAGTGTACTTGGGTATTGGCGAACCTACCCATGGCTCGCTGTATCTTGGACTGCTGAGTGTCGTTCTCTTCTTCGTACGCGCCAGATGATATGAGAGATGATGATAAAGTCACCTGAGTCGGACATGCTTCAACAGGCAGAAAGCTACTTGGATCAAACGAAACGTGCTTGGTGTGACGGCCATCGTCAGTCTGTTGTGAAGCGGATTTCTGACTCATTTGGCTAAGACGTAGTTTTGTGTTTGGGTCGTTTTGGTCCTTAACTGTAGGGAAGTTCAGCTTTTGGTGAGAACCAGCGACTCCTTTCAATATGGAGCCGTTATTTTTGATCGACGAGGGCCCTTTGAGGATAGAGGATCTCTTGAATGAAGGAGTGGGATGCTTGTTTAGGTCTGTCGAAGGGATGGGAACTAAGTCCATTTCATTTTCATCCATAATCGACAGCTCGTCGAGACGGGGCTTCTTTTTAGATGTTTGGAGTGATGCTATATCAGTCAACGGTCGCTTAAGCTGCGCAGAACTCGACGAGGTAAGCGCTGGTGCCTTTGCTGCCCGTCCGATTAAACCTTCGTTCTCTGCAAAATCAAGTAACTCTCTGCTTAACGGAATATTAGGTAGCTTGCCAGAAGCAAGTCCACTTTGGCAAACTCCAACGATCGACGTCCAAGGTAGATTCTCGTCAAATTCATCAAATTCGAGATCCAGTGCTGCAGCTTGCTCAAGGTCCTCTCCTGGCAATTGGTTTGTAGAACAACGAGAACCTTTTGCGGCGGCCTTGTCCATTGCTACAAGGTTCGCGATGGCTTCCTCGTCCGAATCATCAGGGAAGAAGTCATCGTGCTCCTCTCCAACTTGGCGTCCTTTATGCTCATCAACAATGATGCTGCTTGCCAAATCCTGATTGGCTTGTACTCCAGATGGCAATCCCAAGGCTGGTGCGAGTTTTGATGGAAAGAGATCCTCAACAGATTCTAGTGTGGTTCTGACATGTTCCTCGTACGGATGAGGCTTCGCAAAGGTCTCAAAGGTGAGCTCCTCCGAATCGGTGGCAACCTTCTCCGCCGAGATGAGATTTTGAATCTCGGTACGAAATTCTTCCTCATGAAGCCATCCCTGCGGCTGTGAGTCTCGAATATTGGCTGACATTGATACGAGGACTTCCGGCGGGAACGGACTGCTTCCTTTGCCAGGATTTTGCATTTTTCGTTTGCGCCTCTTGGTCTCGTCTTTCCACAGTCCCGCCATGCTGTATACAAGCTTCATATCTTCCGGGAGAGGATTGGTCCGCTCTACAAAGTCATGATGAAGTGGTCGTTCCTTGATCTTTTTTCGATTGATAATATTCTGTGTGCAAATGTCCACTTCAATTGAACAGTGGCTGCTGCGGGGAAGTGTGGTCTCGTCGGTAATGTCCTCCCCTGGTATAGACTGGCTATGCCACAAGTGCGAATAATTCGATTCTTCATCGTATTCAGGAACAGGAGAGCGAAAGCCAGTACTTGATGATTCCAAGTAGTCACAGCCATACAAGTTAAAGTCTGTCATGAACTGGAGGAGGTACTGAAGGTGTGCTTCATACGGCTGAAACTTGTGCTTCATAATAACACCTTGTTGAAGCAGATCTGCTAACCTCGTCATAACGACAGGGTTGAACATGTAAATCTTCAAGAAGAAGCGATACCCCACATGAAAGCCATAGAAGGGAATACCCTTGACAAGAGTAATCCTTGCCACGAACTTTGCATTGTCGTTCTTCTGGTCTCTGCGATAGCTGACAGCCAACGCATGATCGACAGACAGATGAAATCGATATATATAAGCACCGACTACAAATATCAGCATTTTCTACTCATTAAAGATTGTGGCTTAACAGACCTTCATCAGGCGATAAGCCTCCTTCGTATTCCACATACAAGTACGGGAACGCGCCATGAATGTGAGCGCATACTTTTTGCCCCGTTTCAGTGGCTCCAAAAACGCGAACTACAGGGACTTTAGGGCCCTTAGAGATCTGGGAAGGGCGAATATCGTTGCGAAGCTGGGGGTCATATAGTGTTGGCGTCGCTTGATAGTGGTCGATACAGTTGATTCTGATCCGGAACAAGTCCATATTCTGCAAAATTCGAATCCATCAGGGGCTCAATAAAGATTTTTTCAGAAGACCCAGAAACCGAACATTGCTTAAAGGATTAGTTTGCAATAAATTCTTTCATATCAAGGGTGTTTGGTTAATCCTACTAGACGCGCTTTGCCTGCCTACCAGCCACAATGAGAAACGCGCAATCACGTGTCGATAAGACTGCTTATCTAAACAACTTTCCACTTTAAGCTTTCGCGATCTGCGACTGAGCAGACATTGACTCCAGGTCTGTATTTCATGCGGTTACCTCCCGTTATTGCTATCACAGTGTCATTACATCTTTACAACAGGAAAATATTCCCCGAGACCACTCACCATGCCTCCACCGCCACCGAAACCGCCACCGTCAGGCACCGGAGCTGGCGCCGCTTCCAAGGAGGAGAACATCTATATCCCATCTTTCATCAGTAAACGACCATTCTACGCTGGCGAAGAAGGCGAGGAAAATGATTACCTCAAGCATCAGCGCCGTGAGGAGAAAGACGAGAAGTCACAATGGTACGACCGCGGCAGAAAGGCTGGTCCAGCGGCTACCAAGTACCGGAAAGGCGCTTGTGAAAACTGCGGCGCCATGACACACAAGAAGAAAGACTGCTTGAGTCGACCAAGAGCAAAAGGTGCAAAGTGGACAGGCAGGGATATTCAGGCCGATGAGGTTATCCAAGACGTCAATATGGGTTGGGACGCCAAACGCGATCGCTGGAATGGCTACGATGCGAAGGAGTACCGCAATGTGGTGGACGACTTCAACCAGATGGAGGAGCTGCGCAAACAGGCCACCAAGGGCGAAAACGGCGACGAGGAAGCAGACGAAGGCGACAAGTATGCGGAGGAGAATGACATGAGCAAGCATCAGAGCACAGCAACTCGACAACTACGAATAAGAGAAGATACTGCCAAGTATCTACTGAATCTCGACCTAGAATCCGCCAAATACGACCCCAAGACCCGGTCACTGGTCGATGCTGGAGCAACAGCAGACAAGGCAGCGGACGTCTTTGCAGAAGAAGGATTCATGCGATCATCTGGTGATGCCGGCGCATTTGAGAATGCCCAGCGATACGCATGGGAAGCGCAAGAGAAGTCTGGCGACACAACTCAACATTTGCAAGCAAACCCAACAGCAGGAGAGTTCTACCGGAAGAAGGAGAGAGAAGAGGCAGAAGCAAAACGTGCAGAGCGTGAGAAGCTACTTCTCGACAAATATGGCGGAGACCAAAAGGCTATGCCAGCTGCTTTACGCAACCTTGCTGTTACTGAGTCGGAGACATTTGTCGAGTACGATGAAGCTGGTTTAATCAAGGGTGCACCCAAGAAGGAGGCCAAGTCCAAATATGCTGAGGACGTTCTCATCAACAACCATGCTTCTGTATGGGGAAGCTGGTGGTCTAACTTCAAATGGGGTTATGCTTGCTGTCATTCGTTCATCAAGAACAGCTATTGTACTGGAGACGAGGGCAAACTGGCTTGGGAAGCAGCTGAGCGTCAACGCAGTGGTGCCAATTTGGTTAAAGACACGGAGGAAGAGACTGAAGAGGCAGAAGATGCTGAGAAGGACAAAGAAGAAGAGAAGCCGCGCAAGCGGACAAGGGAGGAAATGATGAATGGTGTGACAGAAGAGGAGATGGACGAGTACAGGAAAAAACGGACGGTGACGAATGATCCAATGGCGAAGATGTTGGGTAAGGATGAGCTTTTAACATAGCGATGCATTTGTTTTACTTTAATTACATATATCTATCACATACATGAAAGGTCACAGCAACAGTTCAATGTCATTGGAGCATCAACAGCAAGAAAAAGCGATTGAAGGATGTCGTGATTGGATTCATGTTTCATGAGATTCATAAACACAGTTGAGGAGACACCGGAGATATTTTGTTTGTCGTTATCCGGCGAAATCATTCCATTTTTATCCTCTGGCCAACGCCGCAAGCTATGAAGAGAATCCCCTTCCCATGAATGGTATCCCATCACCAAGAGCCCTAGACAGGGAGAACCGCTTTTGCATTTTGGGTTACATTTACTCCTCGTCCTCCTCGTCCTCGCCACCCTCACCGCCCTCGGCGGCCTTGGCCTTCTTTCTGCGGACACGGCCGGGACGGCCACCACCGAAGGGCGAGGTAAGAGCGAAGTCGATGTGCTTCTGGGAGTCGAGACGGACAATGAAAGAAGGAACGTTGACGATCTGCTTGCCGACTCGGATGTGACGCTGGCGGATCAGGACACGGGCGTGGTGGATGGACTTGGCAAGACCGAGCTTCCAGACACAGGTCTGGAGACGGCGCTCAAGGAAATCCTCGATCTTCAGGGCCAGGACGTAATCGAGCTTCATGCGGGACTCGTCAAGGACACCGACACGGACCAGACGGCGAATGAGGGCATTGCCTTCGAAAAGACGCTTGGGGTCCTTCTCGTCGAGGGTAAGAAGCTGACTGCATATGTTGTTAGGAACACTCCAGATCAGCGCACACAAAAAGTGCCAAAAATTCAGACTTACCGGGCAGCACGACGGATCTTGGACAGAGTCAGACCGACTCGCCAGACCTCACGCTTGTTGCGCAGGCCATACTCGCCGACGAGCTTCAACTCAGAGTCACTATTGTTATCGGTCAGTCTTCATTCACAATCGACTTAAACAGAGGCAAGCTCTTGTTCAGTGGCCGGTGATACTGACAGTCGGGCAGACTCGAAAGGTCGTCGAGGGACACGGGAGGTCTTGGAGTGGGCGCGGGGAGGCATCCTGAAGACTCTGTTAATTGATGAAGGTTGATGAGGTTCTCGTGGAGGCACTCACTTGACTTGACTTGCTCGTGTTCTGCGGGAGTTCACAACTTCGCACTTGTCTCTCAAAAAAGGGAAAGTGTGCGGCAAGGGCGGGAGTTGGAGGCAGAAAAAACCCTAACGATGGCAGGTGCGGGTTGACCCCCACCCACATGCTCCTGCCCTGAAAAAAATTCTCGGAATAATTGAAAGTCCTAAGAGCCGCTTGCCCACAACTCCGTGTGAAATCTAGATACCACCAAAGCGACGGATTTCACCACCATCTCTTTCAACCCACGACTACTAACCCAACCCTTCCGCGACCGGCAGATCAACATTCGAGATGGGTCACTCATACGGAAAGAGAGCGGGCACCCGCGTATGTTCAACCAGCGATTCCACGAGATTGCGAAATTCGACCATGTCGGCCATGAGACTGACGATGTGAATTTTTAGTATGCCTTCAGCCGGGACTTCCGCAAGAAGGGTATGATCGCCCTGAACACCTACCTTCGACAGTACAAGGTTGGTGATATCGTCGATATCAAGGCGAACGGTGCCGTCCAGAAGGGGTAAGCAGAACCCTTTTTCCACATGCGACAAAACATACGCGAAATTGCGGAAACTTGGGCGCTATGGAGGAATCTTGTGTGGGAAAAAAGCAACAGGAGGGCTAACAACGATTACAGTATGCCCTTCAAGGTCTACCACGGAAAGACTGGTGTCATCTACAACGTCACCAAGTCCGCTGTCGGTGTCATCATCTACAAGCAGGTCAAGCACCGATACATCGAGAAGCGAATCAACGTCCGAATCGAGCACATCTCGCAGTCCCGATCTCGTGAGGACTTCCTCCGCCGAGTCAAGGCTAACGCCGAGGCCAAGCGTGAGGCCAAGGCCAGCGGCACCGTTGTTCAGGTCAAGCGTCAGCCCGTTGGACCTCGTGAGGCTCACACACTGTCTCTCGCCGATAACCCTCCCATGACTGTTACCCCTCTCGCTTACGAGACCACGATCTAAAAGAAAAGATATCTGCGGGGTTTGGTGGTGCTTGCTTCTTTTTATTTGGGGTATTGCGTCCGGATGGGAAAGAAACTGTGCATGGCAAGGGCCGGCATTTTGATGTCCATAGGGAATGAGACCAAAAAAGACATCGTTTGAAGCATTCCTCATCTCTGTATTTGAAGATACCTCTGGTGAACTGTACCTGGTCAATGTGACAGGCTCAGAGCCTGCTCGGCGTATAAATGAACTGACACTTCCTCCACGTTTGTCCTAAGTGATTCGTACAAAATTGCTGTGAAAATGGAATTCTTACGCCATGTGATTTCGGTATTTCTCAAAGGGAAGTATATGGTGCTAGTTACCAATTTCTACTCGAATGTTCGTATCTTTCGCTCAATCGTTGGATAGGATTTTTTAGTTTGGTGTCGCGACACTGTACTAATCGTGGCCCGATAGTATGGTTTGACTCTAAATCCTTGATACGGCCCGCTCTCATATAGCATTCGAAGACATGCCATTCGATGTACCTTTTTATACAAATTGCCAAATGCATTTAGGGGGTATGTTTTTTGTTCTCTGATGGAAGAAGCATCCTCTCGACTGGAAAAGACAGTCAGGCCAGAGAGCCATTGCATGTAAGTAGAGTTGGTTGGAGCTACCCTGTACCCCTTGACATCAATCATAAGTTCAACCAGCCAAGATTGGCTTATAAACTACTGACAATGGTGCCATAAATAATTCATAATCTCACAGTTACTAATACGGGTATATATATGCAGATTGCTGGAGCCTGTTGGTGCTGTTCAGCATGATCCATCCTGTTTTTACGACACTTGTCTTTTCCTTGATTTGAGAAGATCAAGATCTAGTAACAACAGCTTCCCAAGCACTCATATCACGTTCGAGCTTGAGGGAGCTTTACATTGAATACACAGATAAGCCAAATAACGGCCTTTGGACTAACGTGCCATGCCATCATCAATTGCTTCACATAAAAATGGAATACTATGAATGCTGTTTATTAAATTTACGTCAGTACTGTTTAATGGAGCTCATCTTCAACAGACATCAAATGCCCCACAAAACAAGAATACGTACCCCGTATGACGCTCCCCTCCTGGCTTTTGCGGCCCAGCCACTGAAAGCTACGGCATCGAATCGCAGCCAAGACGAACTACGCCCAGGAGTCGCCCGAGATTTGTCAAGGCTGACGACGACAGCAAATTATCGATCTACAGTGGCATCCTCAGAACAGTCGCTGCCTTGACTCTCCTCTCTCTTTAACCGCATCCTCGAATTTTCTCTCCGCCTCGTTTCCCTTAGATTGCGCGGCGCCGGACCCGACGGGGAAATTGTCTCGTGATTTCCAGGGGTTGCTATAGCATCGTCGAAGCTCACGACGAACTCTCCCTACGCAAAATATCGCTGCTCCTTATCAAATAATAGCATCGCGGAGCTTATCCGCTACCAATTGCAAACATGGCTGCTGTGCGCGGTACCGAGCATACCAAGTCCGTGATTCTCTGCCGCGCCGCATATACATCAAGCTGACTCCATCGTCTTGCGCAGGACCGATCAAGAGCTCGCCATCAACATTAAGAAAGCTACAAACGCCGAAGAGATCTCACCAAAGCGCAAGCATGTTCGAGCATGTATCGTCTATACGTGGGATCATCGGTCGTCTGCCGCCTTCTGGTCTGGCATTAAGGTGTAGGTCTCATGTGTCCTCATCATGACAACTCCCGCTGATTGACCGTATCAACAGTCAACCCATCCTCGCCGACGAAGTCCAGACGTTCAAGGCCCTCATTACAGTCCACAAGGTCCTCCAGGAAGGTCACCCCAGCGCCCTGAAGGAGGCAATGGCAAACCGCGCCTGGATCGATAGCTTGAACCGCGGCATGGGTGGAGGAGGTGAGGGAATGCGCGGTTATGCGCCCCTAATCCGCGAATACGTTTACTACCTCCTGGCGAAGCTCTCGTTCCACCACCAACACCCCGAGTTCAACGGAACCTTCGAATACGAGGAGTATCTCAGCTTGAAGGCCATCAACGACCCTAACGAAGGTTACGAGACCATCAGCGATCTTATGGTTCTGCAGGACAAGATTGAACAATTCCAGAAGCTGATCTTCTCTCACTTCCGTAACGTGGGAAACAACGAGTGTCGCATTGCGGCACTTGTCCCTCTTGTCCAGGAGAGTTACGGAATTTACAAGTTCATCACTAGCATGTTGCGCGCAATGCACTCAAGTCAGTGATTCACCCCCTACTCTCTATGATCTTTACGACTAACATTCTCAAAGCGACTGGCGACGATGACGCTCTCGAGCCCCTCCGGGAACGTTACAACGCACAGCATTATCGTTTGGTCAAGTTCTATTATGAGTGCTCCAACCTTCGATATCTCACCAGTCTTATTACCATCCCCAAGCTTCCTCAAGACCCTCCAAACCTCTTGGCTGAGGACGATGACGCACCGGCGCTCCCTGCGCGACCAAAGCAGGAGATCGAGCGAAAGCCGTCTCCTCCACCGGAACCCAAGAATGACGCCCCTGATGAGATGAACGAATTCTGGAAGAGCGAGTTGGACCGTCAAAACCGAGAGTACGAAGAGCAGCAGCGTATTCTGGAGCAACAGCAACAGCAATCTCTCATGGCCCAGCAGCAGGCGCAGCTTCAAGCACAGCGTGAGTTTGAGCAACAGCAACAACAGCTGATGGAGCAGCAACAACGAGAGCAGGAGGCACTTATGGCGCAACAGGCCCAATGGCAGACTCAGGGACGTCTTGCCGAGCTTGAACGGGAGAACCTCAATGCGCGGGCACAGTACGAGCGTGACCAGCTGATGCTTCAGCAATACGACCAGCGAGTCAAGGCTTTGGAGGGTGAGCTGTCGCATATCCAGAGCAGTCTCGGCCAGCAGATGAACAGCAAGGACGACCAGATCAGGGCCCTCCAGGAGCAGGTCAACACATGGAGGACGAAATACGAGGCACTGGCGAAGCTGTACTCTCAGCTGCGACACGAGCATCTCGATCTCCTTCAGAAATTCAAGGCTGTTCAACTCAAGGCAGCCAGCGCACAGGAGGCCATCGACCGACGGGAGAAGCTTGAGCGTGAGATCAAGACCAAGAACCTTGAGTTGGCCGACATGATCCGCGAGCGTGATCGCGCCCTTCACGACAAGGACCGCGCGAGCGGCAGCAGCAAGGATGAGGTCGAGAAGCTCAGGCGGGAACTTCGCTTGGCACAGGAGAAGGCCGACAACATGGAGCGCAGCAAGGGCAACGAGCTTTCGACCATGCTCTCCAAGTACAACCGTGAGATGGCGGACCTTGAGGAGGCCCTGCGCAACAAGTCGCGCCAGTTGGAGGACGCTCACATGAACCTCCGAGATGGCAGCTCTGATCTCGAACAGCTTCTCCGGGACAAGGAGGAAGAGCTTGAGGTGTACAAGGCGGGCATGGATCAGACCCTCATTGAGCTCAACGAGCTGAAGATGAACCAGGGTGATACTGACCATGCTTTGGATGGCCAGATCGATGCCTTGATCATGTCGAACCTCGATAAGATCAACGACATTATTGACTCGGTTCTTCAGGCGGGTGTCGCGCGTGTGGACGATGCGCTCTACGAGTTGGACTCTAGCATGCAGGCCGGCAACCAGAATGCTTCGCCTTCATACGTGCTATCACAGATCGAGAAAGCCTCGGCCAGTGCTATGGAGTTCGCTACGTCGTTCAACAACTTCATTGCGGATGGACCTAATGCGTCGCACTCCGACCTTATCAAGGCTATCAACGTCTTCTCCGGTGCCATTGCCGACGTGTGTAGCAACACCAAGGGTCTTACACGCCTAGCTACAGACGACAAGAAGACTGATTCCCTCATGAACGGAACCCGTCAACCAGCCATCTCAGCAGTGCAGTTCCTCCGAGGTCTCCAGAGCTTCCGACTTGAGGGCATGGACCCCCTGCAGAAGACCGATGTGGTGATCAACAGCAACAACGACGTTCAGATGAACCTTCAGAAGCTCAACAAGCTGGTCGAGTCGTTCGCCCCTGGCTTCGGCAAGCTCGTCAACAAGAAGGGCGACTTGGGCGACCTCGTCGACTCGGAGCTGAGCAAGGCCG
Organism: Fusarium avenaceum; assembly: GCA_025948275.1. Taxonomy (NCBI): domain Eukaryota; kingdom Fungi; phylum Ascomycota; class Sordariomycetes; order Hypocreales; family Nectriaceae; genus Fusarium; species Fusarium avenaceum. The sequence goes on from CP109669.1 coordinate 1,216,931, forward strand.
CGGACGCAATCGCTGCGGCTGCTGCACGACTGGCCAAACTCAGGAACAAACCCCGTGATGGCTACTCAACCTATGAGCTCAAGGTGAACGATTCGATCCTGGATGCGGCGACGGCGATCACCAACGCCATTACGCAACTGATCCAGGCGGCTACAGTGACACAGCAGGAGATCGTGCAGGCTGGGCGCGGATCGACGTCGCGAACAGCGTTCTACAAGAAGAACAACCGATGGACGGAGGGTCTCATTTCTGCTGCCAAGGCTGTGGCTTCGTCGACCAACACTCTGATCGAGACAGCAGACGGCGTCATCTCCGGACGTAACAGTCCAGAACAGCTTATCGTGGCATCGAACGATGTGGCTGCCTCCACGGCGCAGCTCGTGGCCGCCAGCAGAGTCAAGGCAGGGTTCATGTCCAAGAGCCAAGAGAAGCTGGAGCAGGCCAGCAAGGCTGTGGGTGCGGCGTGTCGGTCGTTGGTGCGCCAGGTGCAGAGCTTGATTAAGGAGCGCAGCCAAGAGGAGGACCAGGTGGACTACTCCAAGCTTGGAACGCACGAGTTCAAGGTGCGGGAGATGGAACAGCAAGTAAGTTTAGCAGCAGTTTCTTTGTCGTTTTTTTTGGCAACCCCTTCCCTCTGCCTCTCCTCTCCCTGTCCCTGTCAACTGTCACATCCTCCTATCACATCCCCCTTATCCCATCCACCACCATCCCACTCAGTTCCAGCCCCTCCCTTCACGTCACGGTTCAGTTCATTCCCGGGCCTGTGCGAGCACACAACGGTTACTATATCCGGCAAGGCTTAGTTTAAGTTCCTCTCGTGTTTTAAGATCAAGGACTAACGAACGCCACCAACAAACAGGTCGAGATCCTCCAATTGGAGAACGCGTTGGCTTCGGCTCGTCATCGTTTGGGCGAGATGCGGAAGATCTCATACCAGGAAGAGTAAAGGGGACCCTGAGTGTGCCAGACAACTTGGGCTGCTTTAGATTTAGGCGACAGAATTACTCAACTTAGATAATTGCATGAAACCAAGCCAGCACTTTGCCAGATCTTTTCTTTCAATCATGTCAGCCAGTCGGTCAGGTGTTTCGTCACCCCTAGTGGACTCAGATTTGCGCTTGCTGGATGACTTCCGTGGTCCTGGCTGTTCGTATCGGTTTGGCCATATTGGATGTCTCAGAGGAATGTCTTGGAGAATCATTGAAGTCGACTTGACAGTTTTCACCGATCCAGGGAGCGAAGGAAAACATGGGATGCGGTGTTTCAATTGGGAGAACTTATTCGTTCCTATTTAACACAAATATTAGTATAATGACTTATTCTTTTCACTCAAATCTGTTTGATCCCTCACATACGAAGTTTCAACCCTCGTATGTAACATCAAGATCGCTGGGGCAGCCAAGTCTGCTGTCTCCCTTGATAACCCGGTCCCTAGTCCCTTGTCCCTACTCCACGATCAAGGATGTCTTGTGTGTTTCCACAATCCCTGCGTACTCCGTACAGTGTCTTGATGCTCGTAGCTAGCGACGGGTGGGCGGAGAATTTGGCAACAGTGAATCACCTACGATTAAGGTACGTAAGTGATTCAGCGTTGAGGATTCAGTGTTTTGGCATGGGGCTGAACGTTAGTTCTGTACTAGATAGGATTGGGTGTAGTCAACCGAGAAGTGTGCTCTATCCGAATTCCTGGTTCTCTCTGGTGGATGCCTGTTTTGGAGGTTTCTTTTTTGCCTTTTGCTTTTTCGGTAGCTGGAATTGATTGCTTGGCGATTCCCGATTCTCGATTCTGGTGCTGAGAAACCGGGGAGGCGGATGTTGGTCCATTGCGATTCGTACGAGAGTTGGAGTTGCAGCACAACACTTCGGGGCCGCGGGACCGTGAAGTTCTGTAAAGCTACCTTGGCATCCAAGCTAAGATAGTTAATTGATGAGTTAGTTAGTGGTTGCCCTTCCATTCAAACGATGGACACAGCATGGCAATCTCTCAACGCCCCAAGAATACTGGTTTGCTCCATGCAGGATACTGTACCTGGCTTTGGAGGAAAAGAAAAAGCAATATGGCTCGTCACTGTCACCATCACCATCCATCACGAAGCGTCCAGGGTTATCCGTAGGCCGGTGACACAATCTTGCAAATTGCAGGGCAAGCTGCAAACCCCCAGAGGAACTGCATGGCGATAGCGCGGTGCGTGTCTTGGCATGCCCGGGTTCTTGTCCAAGAGACGAAGCCGAGATTGATGCCCTCGTCGATATTGGTGTTGAAACATCTTGACCAAAATGCTAGTGTGTCGACAGACGGCCAATCGCATCGTCTACGGGCGTGATAAAGTTGATGGCATGGCTTGCGGGAAAGGATGTTGGCTGTGTTTTTGGTGAGGCATGGTAGCGATCGTGGATGTTGGAGTCTGGAGTCTTGAGTTTGATGGTCTAGGTACGGTCTAGGATCTAGGGTCTAACTTAGGGCCTGGGCATGGGATGGACTGAATGACCCTTTTTCTCATATCGCGACGCGAGAAAAGACGCGAGACAAGGCACAAGTTGAAGCGGACTATCCGTGCAGTCTGTAGGTAGTCTAGTCTACAGTCTACAGTCTACGGGCAGTCTACACTACCCGCAAGCGTAACCGCAAGCGTATTCTGTAGCCTCAAGCGTTGACCGTAGCCATCAAAGTGCCAAACCGTTAAATGTTCAACCCGGTCACTGCGTATCCGTACAGTGCCAGGACCAAGACCAGGGTCGGAGGATTTGACAACACTGAATCATTTACCATCACTTAACAGTAAGTCACCATTGAATTCAACAGTGAATCATTATATAAACTTGTCGACAATTTGTATCCGTAGATATCGACCTCGTAACTATCGCCCGTTCCAGCTACTCGGCTGGCCCATGATCCCTTCACTTCCATGGAGCTCATCAGCCCTACAGAACCAAAAACATCCACATCCATATCGCCAAGTCCCAATCTGTCAAGCTCTTGATGTGCTGGGTCCCGTCTCAATATCGGTACCCCCAGGGGCGTGTTGCAGTGGCATACCACTGCGGATCGTAGTGGGCCCGTCGAAAACGGTTAGTCGACAGACAGTGTCAACCAGTGTATTCCCCAGCGTTTGCAAGTCATTGGTTGCTGGGTAACAGCGTACAATAGAACCTGATAATAATAAATATTCTTACGCAGCAGTTTATTTCCAACTTGATGTGAATATGTTTAAATTTCTCAAAAGAATTCGTATGCCAGTAAATTTTGGTCAGCTTTAGATTACGATTAGGACCACTTCGAACAGGGTTGTGTCGTCTCAGCTCTAATCTTGGCGATCGCACCAAGTGGTCAGGTTAGTGGCCAATCATCTTAGCTGTCCATCAATACTAGTTACTGTGGGTCATGCCAAACACAATTCCAACGTCACTTCAAAGTTCAAAGTTCAAAGTCTGCCACCAGTATCCCGTAAACCATCATTAAACTATCTCATAGTTAAGCAATGCCCAAGGAGACCTTTCCAGTCGCATGTAAACGCCCTCGACAATCGGGTATAATTTCAAGTAGCTCCATTTCCATTTCCATGTCCATGTGCGTGTCCATATCCGTGTCCATATCCATGTCCATATCCATGTCGAAACCGCCGTCTGCATCATCTTCACTCAAATGTTGTTGTGGAACACCCGGTACTCGCCTTCAGCAGGCTTCTGTGAGGCTTTCTTGGCAGCTTTGCACACGTTAGTATGACTTGATCTTCTAAGGGGAAAAAAAGGAGTATTACCGATTGCATCTTGAATCTTCTGACCAACCAGAAGCCTGTCGACGGACCAAGCACTGGATACGCCAATAATGCCGGTATCCAAAGCCAGAGCCTGGGGGACATTGAAGTTAGAGACTTGAGTCAAATCCGTAGAGCTCTGCTTCAAAACCAGGTGCTTCTCACAGGAAGATGCGCAATTAGGCTTGCTGATTGAAGGGACCCCATGCAGATTCGGGATTGACTGCTTCATCATTGTCGTTTTGAGGAGGGAACAAGTTGCCACTCGCAGCAGCGACATTTCCATTCTGAAACGCTACTGAAATGTTAGCTTTGGACTCTTGAGCATAGTAGACATGCTTACCAGTAACATTTCCGAACCCATTTGGGGCAACGTTCATTTGCTGCATGTTCTGAAACGGTCCCATGGGCATCGTCAGGGAGGCGTTGGACGCTTGGAACTGAGTAAGAGGTTGAGCTTGACCAGGAGCTTGAGTGGGGACCTGGCCAGAGTTTGAAAGCTGCGCATTGGTTGGGCCTGGCATAACGAGACTTTGCGGGACAACGGTGTGTGACTGCCATACATTGTTCAAGTCTGCAAACTGCTGATTCAATTGCATCACGTATGAGTGGTACTCAGGTGAGAGGTTGGGAGTATAGTTTTGAATCGATGCTCCTGGGTTGAAGCCTGTAAAGTTTTCTATGTTACTTGGGATATCGGAGTTGGATGAGAAAATGTGAGCGCTTACCTGCGTGAGGGCTGTGAAGGTATTGCCAACAAATATGCGTGGCAGCTTCAGGAGTGACGGCCATATCAACGATGGTTCTCATGACCTCAGTGCCGTCGGGCATGGTATACACGACGACGATAGAATCTTCATTCTGAGAGAAGAATTTCCACTCACCACCAGGACACGGCTCCAGGTGACTCAAAGCCTCCCCAGTTAAGATAGCACGAATATCGTGTTCCGAGGCACTGGTTGGCAACGGTGGGGGTTCCTGAGGCCGAGACTGAGACTGAGACGCCATGTTCATGATGGGCGAAGACAGAGAAATTCGAAATAAGGAGGCTCAAGAGGAGTATGGCTTGGTAAAGTGTGACGATGTAGAGATCAGGAGAAGAATGTTTGGTGGGTGGGAGAAAGGAAAGAGAAGTTCCATCGATAGCTATGGGTTGGGTGTGCGGTGGGGACTTTACAAATTTCACGCCCATAAACAACGCCAACGTCACAACTGGGCTAATGGGTTGAACGCCGCCAGGGCTTGGCACTGCTGTTAGCATCACACCAACGTTGATAAGCACGTTAGTCAGGTTTTGGTTTTTAGAACTCTCGTGGACACTTCAAAGAGATCACAATATCTTTGAAGATTTTTAGTGTACTCATGCATCAAAAACGCATGCTCTCGATATTGAGGCTGGGAGTACTGGATGGTGTTTTTGAAACTTGCAGATGTCTAATATCCTTAACTAATAGAATATCTGGAGACATACCATACCATGTTTTGACTCAAATTAATAATCATTGTGATTTATTTCAAAGGATTGTTTTCTTGTTTTCCTGTTCCCAAAAAGTAAGATATTTATCACATCAGATTGATCCCTGAGGTTGTGAGGTTGTTGGACACTTCTGAGTAGTACAATAATAGGATCAATATGTCTTTTCGTGTTCATACAAGAGAGTGTCCTTTCTCCTCCCAGAAGAGGTCAAATTCATACAATAGGATCTAAAGGCAGAATAGAGATGGGATTCGAAGTCATATGTTAAATTTTGGACGTAATCTACACTCCTCTTGTTACCTTACTGTCAAGACCTACCTTGTGACTTACGGACTGCAGAGAACTAAAGTTTGAACGTGTCTAACCGCTGTTAACTAGTGAGTGGTATAAGTTTGAGATGGTCTTCTCTTCTTTCGTCAATTCAGACACTTGAAGAAATTTCTTTGAAACAACAATATCAAAACCAAGGTCAAGTCTTGTTCGATTAGAAAGTCACAGTCTTGTCTCCCGTAATTCAAAGTTGTAAGAGCTCTGCCGGAACGAGTATGGGATCGAAGACTCAAATTAGTTCTATAGTCGTAGTTCGCAGATGAAATCATACAAGCAGAATATTCGGTCTGATCTTTCCAGTAGACACATCCAGGAGAGCAATATATATCGGCCAAAACCCTTTCCCAGATCATAAAAAACTCGCTCGTGTTTTTAGACAAATAAGAAAGACACCATTACCAAGAATTCGGCTTGGATCAATATTTCTTAAAGTCTTTATTTCTAAGGTATGCCTTCCAAGCACTGTTGGACCGGTAGCCCTTAGATCCCGACATATCATCTCACACAGTGCCTGCCACCTGCAGGCGGGATAAACGCACAGACCATGATGCATATAGCGATGAGGGGTGGGAGAGGTGAATCTCAGGAGAATCCCTGAAAAGATACGTACATTGTGGAGCCTGCCAAAAGCAATACCCCACTGCCGTGCATCAATAGAAAAGGCGGCGTTTGTTTGTATACCTAGGCGTTTGCAGAGCACTGCCTACAAAATTCCAGCGAGGATACTGATTTGCTTTTCTTTCTTCTCTTCCTCACCCCAATAACCATTCGGAGTTTCTTCTTCTCACTATCTCAAGAAACCTTCTCTCATCTCCAAGAACACCAGCAAGATCAACTGAGGTTAATCATCATCACCATGACCACCCTTGTCTTGATCCCAGCTGGAGACGGCACTCCTGTTACCTTCAGCACTATGTGGTCTGCCGAGCATATCGACAGCGTCTTTCAGTGCCTTGCTCCCAAGAGTGCCGAAGAAAAACGCAAGTTTGTCATCGTTCCTACTCAGATCTATGAGGATATGGATATCGGCGCAAAGACCGCCCTCGCCAACCTGTTCATGTTAGTTACTATGTTATGAAGTTCTCAACTCATGATTACTTACAATCTTTTCTAATAGGGCTGAATTTGGCGAGCCTGTTCTCTACGCCCGCAACAACAAGGACGAGTGCTACTACCTCGGAGCTCCCCGCGACATCATGAAGGATGGCGGAATGCTCATCGTTGTTCCAGGCGCTCCTGAGGCCATCTACATGCAGCGTCCTGATCATGCTCCCAAGCGTGCCAAGATTCCACGACCTCCCAACGCCTACATCATCTACCGCAAGGAGCGTCACCAAAAGATCAAGAAGGAGCGCCCTGATCTGACCAACAACCAAATCTGTGAGTAATTTGTGAGAATCCATCGTGCATTACTGACTTCCTTTAGCTATGATTCTTGGCCGAACCTGGAACATGGAGAAAAGCGAGATCCGCCTTCTCTACAAGCAGAAGGCAGATATTGTCAAGGAAGAACATCGCCGAATGTATCCGGATTACCAGTACCGTCCTCGTCGCCCCTCTGATCGACGTCGCCGCAACACTCCCCTGAGCAACCCTGCTGCCACCATTGCTGCTACCGCTACTCAGTTCGCGGTCAACCAGATTGCCGCTGCCGCTGTCGCTCCTGCTGCTACTGTCGCTCAGCAGAACGTTGTCTAAATAGACTGCCTGCCATCCCATTGATACCCATCCCAGCAACAAGCACTAGCCAGCTTTGAGGTCTTAAGCTTAGTCTTCAGACGATAATGGTAAGTTTGTGATTTCCTCGTTTAACAAAATAATATCTGACAATTCTTAGATGAGGAAGAACGACTTGGGAGAATGATGATTGATGACCATTTACTTGGTCTCGATTGATGGGGGTTTGCATTATGGTACATATGGTTAGCTAGGTGGATACTTAGTTAGCACATCGAGAGCGTATTGTGCTTTCCTAGAGTGGAGATTCAATCGAGATCAATTGCTAGTTATGTTTCGCTCAAGCCTATTGACTTTATTGTGAAATCCCCTCCTCCAAGATTGAAGACAACCTTAAGAAACTCAGTAAGACAAAGAGGGAGGCCAAGAGAGAGATCAAGAAACAGAAGAGGAAGAAGATGTAAAGGAGTGGAAGAAAGACCAAGAGCTACTTAGAAGAAGACACTTGTTTTGCCTAGCATGACAGCAAGCTGTCAGCATCGGGGTTTTGTAATCCAGCATTATGTTCAAAGCCACCGCTCAATTCCAACGCCAGTACATAGGTATATACAGTATCTCCAACAATATGCTCTCCGAGCTGCGGAGCTCACATCAAGAGCCAGTCCAATCGCTGCTCCAAATGAACGTACCACACCGCCACTCCGAGTTCTTCTCCTTCTCTCCCGACGGCCCCAACGGTCGCGGGCAAATGTAGAACGATCGACCTGTCAGGTATCAAGATTAGCTTTCAGAGTTTGACTTTGCATCAGCAACCGACGTTGCGACCGTGGGGTTATGTAACGGTAACGCCACCGCATGCATGTTGGAATCAGCCGCCGCCGTATAACGTACCACAGTTGACTCCTGGCTTCCTGGTAGTGAGACTGATGCAGGGCTCGCTGTGTTCGCATCTTGGTGCAACCCTCTTCCCCAGCAGCTTGGACCACGACTCTTTGGCTTCGATGGGGTCGAACACCCTGTCGGAAGTGTCGGGATCGTTGCCGCGCAGGGAGAGCGTTGGTTGTGATCCTTCTGGAAGCGTCGCAAGCGGGGTATTCGATAGTTGCTGCGGACTAGCCGACACTTTTGCTGTTGCTGTCGGTTTCTTTGTCAGAGAGGGCGTAGAACTTGCCGCCGCAGCTTCTAGCTTGCCATCTTGGGCTGTTGGCGCTTTTGGCTTGAAGAATCCCTGCAATGTTCGTTGGCCTGTTGCAGCTTTACTCTTGTTGACGCTCGCGCTTGTTGAAGGCTTGGACCTTTTGAACGATCGGCTTGTTGTGTCTGCGGCTGGCACAGTTCTCTTGATGTTCAATTGAGACGTGGAGGGTTTGGCGGGGCTGACGGTCTCACTTAATCTTGACGTAGATGTGGTGCTGGCCTGTGACCATGAAGTCTCGTCCGATTTCGATGTTGAGGCTTGTGTGCTGCTATTTCCGTTCGTTGAGGATTCTGCAGGCGTGTCCATGTTCGTAGATTCTGGTGGAGGGACGGCTGGGGTTGCTTTCTTTGTGAACATGTCGCGGATGCTCCGCCGGCGGTCGAACTCTGGAATTAGCTTTGCAGACAAAGGAAGCAGATCCTTCGTGCTCCAATCTCGAAGACGCCCCTCCCCCTGGAACATGTCAGGGGGTTCACCATTTCCATTAAGGCACGCTCTTCATCTCCCACTGTCACCTTATCTGAGAAGGTCGCAAAGACCGGGCAATGATCGGATCCCATCAAGCCCTCCTGAATGTTGGAAAAGTTGAACCAGCTCTTGATGCCATCGCTGCATAGAACATAGTCGATCCGGCTGCCGTTGTTGGCAGGTCGTGTGTTTCGTTTGGTGTCCCAGCATGTGTTCATGCCAGCTCGCTCAGGGTGAAAGCAGCGACACAGATCCCAGAGAACAGGTGTTTCACGGCCTTGATCTCTCTGGCCTACTACGTCCCCGTCGAATACGAGATGATTGAAGACGCGCCGCACAGGGGAGTCCAACCAGTCGCTAAAATCAACTTCGCCTCTGCGCAGTGTCTCCGAAACACTGGTAGAGTCAAGTGCGGAGCCAACAACGTTTAAGTCGCCAGTGAGAATGACCTGCTTGCCTGCAGCGATCAGGTTCCGTATCCTGGCGTCGAGTGCTTTGAAGAAGCCAATGCGAAAGTCGTCACGAGTCTCATCACGGTTTGCGGGACTGTACACTCCGAGGAGCACGAAACCAGGGAACTCGAGAACAACGCAACGACCTTCAGAGTCAAGTGTTGCCTCATCGACAATTCCGTCAAGCTGGTCAGGTCGAGGATAGCCACCAATTTGCTGGTCTTCAGGGAGGTCTCGGTATCTGATTGTAGACTTTGGAGGTGTCAAGATGCCAGTGATGCCTTCTTCAGCTCTTATTGGGGCGCACGATGAATTTCGAGTGTAGATGGCGACGCCAGAGTAACCTGAAGGGGGAGTTAGACGTTGCTTCCCAATGCAAGGAGGGGTCCGTGGCTCGCAGTACCTTTCTTATGCTTGGGCAAGCTGAAGAAGACATCCCATCCAGGGACGAGGACCATGTCATCGTGAAGATCCTTTTGTTGTATCTTGGCTTCTTGCATAACAACAATGTCTGCTTCAAGGATATCGAACATAGCCTGCGTAAGGGTGAGTGAGGTTGTCAGGTGTAGGTTGTAAGATGAAGGAGCTGACTTGGAAGGTTCTCTTTTCTCTCCAAGGTTGATAACCAAAAGGGTTCCTGTGATGACCCACAATTAGGATAAGTTTAGTGTTGTGGTGTTGTGAATCACGAACCTGATGCCGTTGACTGCAGAAGATGTTAGTGCTAGTGCCAAGAAAGGTGCGGGTGGACTCACCGTTCCAGGTGGTAAGCCGAAACGCCATGTTTGCAGATTATGAGTTGTAAGTTTCAAAGATGAGAAGTGTTATAAGAGGTCGGAATTGGGTATTATGAGCGCCTCACGTCTCATCACGGGATGCTGATGCTCTTGAGATCATGAGTTGAAGGGCGGAGAAACTCAGTAATAGATTGCGTATGTGGACAAATAGAAGAATGAAGGAGGAGCCGTTGAAGTTAAAAGTCTTGGGCACGAGTCAGATAAAGAAGAAAAAAGCATACGCTTCACTAATTGCTGGTGGTAGCTGGTTTACAAGAAAATAGTCAATCTAAGACGTCGCGATCACTACAACGACGTAGAGCTCCACCGCGTGGTGTTGCAAGTCTAACAGCGCGCCTGCAGCACGAGATCACGTGTCTGAGGTCATCGGCCGGGGAAAACTGACACCTTACAATTGAGGCAACTTTGATTGGCGGTTCTAACCGAGCTCGTCCAAGAATGACCTGATCACAAACTTGCCTGGACTCATCAACCGTCAAAGCGAACAACAACGTCCACCATGTCCGCCGTCCGATTCACCCGCGCTGCCACGCGCGCCACTGCGCAGCTTCGCGCTCCCCTCCAGCGCCGCTTCGCCAGCACCACCGAGAACGAGTTCATCAAGGAGCGCCAGCACATCAAGGAGCACGCTACCGGTACCACTGGTGAGTCGAAGCGCCGATGACGCCGAAATGGGGTCAATTGGAGGCATTGGGCGTGATTACTGACGATGAACAGAGCTCTGGAAGAAGATCTCCCTTTAGTACGTCCGAACCCGAACCCTTGAGCGAATTACGAACCTGGCCTTGATTCCGGACTGTCGGAAGTTGGATACGATGAGATTGTGGTGATGCAATGGGATAGCAAAGGCTAACAAGATCGAAGCGGTGTCGCCCCCTGCCTTATCGCCGCTGGTGCCAACGCCTACTGGCTCTGGAACGAGCATTGGGAGCACTGGAGCCACATGCCTCCTCTGGAGGAGCGCACCGAGTACCCCTACCAGAACATCCGTTCCAAGAACTACCAGTGGGGTAACGGAGACAAGGTGAGTCTTGGATAAGTTGTATGGTTCAGTTGCACGTTACTAACATAATGGTAGACTCTTTTGTAAGTTGTGACGTTGTGCTGAACAAATGAGCTTGAGTTGCTTTAAGGGAGCTTCAAGAAGCTTGGACGCCAGCTTTTGCACCCATGCGCTCAAAGATCGCTCGTTCAAGGAGTTTCAGGACCATTTACTAACTTTATACAGCTGGAACGACGAGGTCAACTACCACAACAAGGACAAGGCCTCTTAAGTATGACCTGCTGACAGCTCATGCGTTGGACAATTGCCGGACTACTCCTTCATGGACTACCCCCTCTGGAGATACCTCGTACATGTTTCCTAGAATCGAATTGACTGATCATTGAAATTCTGAACTGTGGACAGTGAGTGTGTTGTGAGTAATGTAGAAAGGTACTTGCTTAACATGAGTGGTGCTTCATGTTTGTCGACCAGTCTTTCTACCTTTGTTCTACTCTCGTTCTGAACTCTGTCCAAGATTTGCGTCGATCATGTAAGCATAGACTTGTATCCTCTAGTTTGAGTATTGTCTGGCATGTTCTGAAGTCATTGCCATCAACCTTCCGTCACTCTTTGACAATACCTTCTTGTACTAGTCACTTCGTTATTGGGCCGCTGTCTTCTGATCATTTGTTCTGATCTTGGACCGACGTATAAAATGTAACTGAATCAAACGAATTATGACTAAAACCAATAAAAGTCTTGATCCCATTTACTGAATCTGCCCTTTGACGTCGTGATGCATCCCCACAATCTGAGATTGTGTCATCCCACCTTAGTCGCCAATGTTGACCGGGATTTTCCGAAGAAGCCCCGGCCAAACAACAACTACCAGCACCACAACACCACATGCAGCTACGCCAGCCACAGGAGGCATAGCTGTTGATGCCCTCATTTGCTGAGAGATTATCTAAACACTGATGGAAGGAATACGTAACCAGTAAATAAGGTAGCGCTGATCATATTCGGCAAGTGCGAACCTCCGTTAACTTTTGGGTAGGTGCGTCTTGTTGCCAAATAGAACGGCGCTGGCACTTGGACCTCTCCTGCCTCACTTCACTACATCAATCGCCTCTTCTCTTTACAACCTCACTCTCAATAATTGATCTGATAAATGACGACAAAAGATGGCTCGATATCTCAACCCGGCCAAAATTGGCCTTCTCGCTCTTGTAGAGCTCTACGTTGAAGGAGCTGTGCCGAGTGATGCCATTCTGCCTGTGTTGTCCTTTGTCACTTCTCACCTTATGGATCACACTACTACTAAAATGTCTGCCGATCAATCTGAACGATGGAGCAAGGCAGAACGAACCGTTGGCCTTGTTATCAGTATCAAAGATTTTGAGAAGCTTCTCGGGAGTTACCCCTTCTTGATGGGCATGCCTGGTCGGAGATTATGGGACCAGTTTCTTGGAAAACTCTGGGAAATCAACTCTCTTGATGCGCTACATAAATTCTTCGACAACCTGTCAGGCATGTTGGCCAAGACTAAGGAGGAGCGAAAGAGATTGGCCGAGTTAGGCCAACCAGCGGAAGAAGACGAAGGCATCAAGCTTTCAGCGAACTCGCCATTCGGAACCTTTGTGCGCAGAGCACGGCTGGAGTACCAGCGTTTACGGTTTCACGATTGCACAGAGCTCTGGAAGCACTTTGTACGATATCGTCAACCAACCGCCTCTTATCTAAAGCGCAAGATCCCGGGCTTTGGTCGACTAAGCTTTGACAATGTCCTCTTGATGGGAGAGCAAGAGGACTGGGACCATCAGAGTGTCATGAACCTGGCCTCTGTTGCTTATGGTGACATGCTCACAGGGGACCAGAGCGGCTCACTCCCTGTGAGCACCGATGACATTGAAAGCTTGCTTGAGTTCCAGATTGAGCAGATGCAGAGTACGTGGTTTTTGTGGCATCCTGGAAAAGACTGCTGACAAAGTTAGAATTTGGAAACAGAATACCGCTGGAGATCCGCCACCAATTCCACGATCTTCTCAACGACAGCTACCTCATTCCCAGCCTGACACACTACCTCAAGTATATGCCTTACACCGGTACTCCCTGCGGCCGACAGCTAACAACTTGCAGATTCCTTGACTCATGGAGAGCCGGAGACTATCCCACTGCATTCGACTACCTTCATCGGTATTTTGACTATACCATGCAGAATAGAGACCGACTGTTCTACCAATATGCTCTTATGAACCTCGCTGTCCTACAAGCGGACTTTGGCTGCCACAAAGAAGCAGTGGCCACCATGCTCGAAACAGTGTCGACAGCACGCGAGAATCGCGACATGACCTGCCTCAACTTTGCCTTGAATTGGCTTTTTCACTTTGGCCGCGCACACCCTGATCTCGTCCAGAGCTTGGAATCTAACAGCATGCTTGGTACCGGCAAGGAGAGCCTGGCCTTCTTACGAGTGAAGGCCAAGGAAACAGGCATGTGGACATTGTGGAGTTCGGTTCTCCTCAGCGAAGCCAAGCTTACACTGCTCAATGGCGATAGCGTGGCTACAGCATTTGAGTCTGTAGTCCGGAGCTCACACATCATCGTTGAGAGAAACATGAAAAACATGTTTGGCTCTCACCTTTCCCTAACTTCAGCATTGTGGGATCGGCTTGGGTTATCGACACTATCGTCAGCCACTTGCGAGGTCTTTCTCAAATGCCATGCTCGAAATGCCGTCTTTGATGACGAGCTAAAGCTAACCTGCCGACTCGCGCTATTGCTTGCGTCCCGTGGCCGATACGATGATGCGCTGAGCAAATTGGAAGAGCTGGAGGAAAACTCCCTCAGGTCCTGGAAGCCTAGCCAATACTGGCACAAGTACCGCGGAGTTGTTAAGTTGAAGAGGGATCTGCACCACAACAACTTGGAAGGAGCCGAACGACTGCTGTCCCAAATTCTTCAATCCAAGATGGATGACCTTGAACCTGACATGGCATTTCTTGTGGACACTCTTCATATTGATTATCTTACTCGTCGTGGAGATCTCCAAGCTGCCTTTGCCAAAGTCGATAGTATGATGTCAGAGCTACAAGATGAAAAGAAGGATGTGGTTCTTCGTGTTAAGCTTCTACTTCTTAAGGCCTCCCTTCTTGACAAGTCTGGCCGGCCACAGAGAGCTTTCACCACAGTTATGCGAGCAGCAAGCATCTCATGGGGAGCTCGCCTTATCCCTTGCCTTTGGCAAGCTATCGGATCTCTCTCAAATATTCTCATCTCTCTGGCCGAGTTTGAGGCTGCCTCACAACTTCTCTTGGCTGTTATACCACGTTCACTGGAGTGCGAGACTGCGAGCCTAACAGCGCAGCTCTACTGTTATCTCGCGGATGCCCACATGGGTCTCGCTGGTGGTTGCGAGCCCAAGTCGTCTAGGCGAGTAGAATATATGACGAAAGCTCTCGCCGCCGTACAGAAGTCATTCGACCACTACTCGGCCGTTGAAGACATCAACATGCAATGCCAAATGATGGCAAAGAAGGCAATGATCATGAAACTAACGGGGGATTTAGTCTTGGCGGCAGATTACGCCGCGGCGTATGTATCACTACGGAAGACTGCTGAAACCCTCAGCATTGGCGGATAATGACTGATGATGGTGATGGACATGAAGGGGAACAGAACATGGGAGTTCATTATACCTTTATTTGTACAAAAATGGATTATGCGTCAGCCGACATCCAAGGATACTTTTATCCCAGGGCATCAAGATCTATAAATACACACGCAGTGGACCTTGTCCCATCAACATCACCTAGTATTTGATATTCACCACCGCACTTTTTCGCCCTTTTTGTTCCTTAACTGGCCCCCATCCGGAACAGCCTCGACCTGAGGTTCCTCTGCTGTCTCGGCTTCACTCGGATCGTTGGTAGCCCAGACTTTCTCGATACACAATTCGAACGGGCCATCAACACGATCCGTCAATCCCACACCTACACTCAATACCTTCTGCCGTAGCATCTCAGTCTGTGGTTCCACCACAAAACCGTGGTTCGTTCTAACAAAATCGTTCCATTTAATCAGCACCGTTTCCCATTGTCCGGTCCGTTTTGGGAATAATCGGTGCTGATGGAGATCTGAAGGCTCAACACTCTCAGTTTGCAAGTTGACGAAGTAACTGCGGCCGTCGGATTTGACGCGCAGAGCGAGGTAGATGAATGGATCGATGTCCCACATGGAACGGCCAAAGATGGTGGGCTTTGGATCAGGGGATCGGAAGCCGGCGAAGCCTGTACGTTGAATATTGGGGCGATCAACGGGCAGGCGAGTAGAGATGCTGCCGTAGAAGCGGGCGAAGGCGGAGGGTATTTGAGGGTTGTTTTGGGAGTCCGGGGACTTTTGGAACTCAAAATTGCTTTCTGAGAAACCGTCTATTGACTTGTCGGACATGACGATGCAATCGCGAACGCTATCGGGGTTGCTGAAGTCGTACAGCGGCTTCGGTTCTGTAGCGCCTTTGATGGCCTCAAAGGTCACAGCTGCGACGATTAGCTCCATATCTCCGAGTACAAACTGGCAAAATTACCTATCTGTGTGCGCCTCTTGAGCTCTTCCATGCTCCGGCCGAAGAAGTTCCTCGAGAGGAGCGTTTGTGTGACTCTCATGATGGGCAACTTTGCTCGTCAGATGGATGATGTGGAGGATTTAAGCTGTCGCAAGCTTTTTCGCGGAGCCCAATTGGCTCACCTAGAACCGAATAACATGAGATTCGAACGCAGTAACAGTCTTGGCAACAGTATCGAGCCTCTGGTCGTGATGAGGCTGTCAGATTATGATGTCGCCGTAGGGTTGCGGCTCTGCGTCTGCCGACGTTGATTTACACCTGTCTAGCCTGTGTAAATTAGCTCCATCTTGGAGCTAGGGGGAATGAACCACCAGCCATACTACGAAGATAATTCTTGTCGAATATCAGAGTATGAAATGAAACTACTATGTAACCAAAACATTCTATCAATCTCACTCAAACTTATCTTAATGATTTATATGTCCCATATTACTATCATCCCAATCTGTGATGCACTTCACATCCGTTGTTTTGTTTCCCAGCTACCCCACCTTGGCACCCGCTGCCCTGTGTAGCGGGGATCGGGACATGTTTGATCCGTCATCAGCCCAGAACCCATGAAATTCTTCAACGGCGGAAGTAGATGATCGCCGAAGCCAGCTCGAGCTCGATAATGACCCTGCGCCGCCGGTAACCACCGGGTGTCTTTCTCCATACGTATCGTACTTTGTACCTTTCCCACTTCACGATAGTCTCGGTCTAGAAAACACGAAAAAGTCCGATCATGTCTTCCTCAGCACTGGCCTTGCGCCCAGCCGTTCTGCGCCGAAGCGTTCTCGGAGCGACAAGGGTGCAATGCCGTTATATCTCGATGCCCTCCAAGGGAAAGATGCTCCGGGAGATGCAAAGGGCGGCCATGAAGGATGCCAAGAAGACAGATACCCAGTCCATGTCTGCGATGCAGAAGAAGGCGAATGAGGAGTACTTCAAGTTTGGTGGTGGTCCATTGTTTCCTGGTGAGTGATGATGGAGGGGGGTATACAGGATTCGGGACTTCCATATGCGCCAATCGAGGCAATATAGCATGGGAATGAATAGACAATGGAAGCTAACAATGTAAATAGGCACATTCGTCGCCCTGCCGTTATCTCGATACCCCTCCGGCGTCTCCAATTTCCTCAATTACTCATGGTACCGACTTCGCTCATGGGGAATCGAATACATGTCTCTCCTTCAGTTCAAGCTCAAGTCCATGCCCGGCTGGACAACCCGACCCAAATGGAAGATCGGCCGCGGTACAATTGCGCCCACAGCGAAGAACATGTATATGGAGATGCTCGAGGCCTTTGCTGCTGGTGACAAGGCCACCATCAACGATCTATGCCTCGGCCAGTTCAGCAAGAAACTCACTGCCGCTATTGACCGTCGAAACCCTGCCGAGCGTGTCACATTTGAGCTTGTCAAGCTTAACAAGACATTGCTATACCCTCGCGTGTTAGCGCACCAGGTCCACAACATCAACCCTCACGATAAGGACAACAGCACACAGCAAGCCGTTGTAGCAATCGCCTCAACACAGCGAGTTGCCAAGTTCAAGAAGGCCACCGGCGAGCTTATCCCCGGCAGCACAAAGGTACAAGACAAGATGGAGTATGTGGTGCTGTCAAGGCAGGTCAACGAGAAGACATTTCTGTCCAGCCCATGGCGTATATGGGGAACTGTCCCTGCTACGACGCTTGAGGCGTTCAATGAGGAGCAGGAGTGGCTCATGCGGGAGCAAGCTCAGCGTGCTGGGTGGAAGGGACCCACGAAATCAACAAAATAGAGGTCACAACGAATGGAATGTACTGGGCGGGTGAAAAGGAGGGAAATGTAACATGAGAGTGTATATTGTACGATGAGCATATCTGTATCATAGAATAGCATTGGGGCCGGCGAACGGACGTTTACAAATTACTTCTCCAATTCAATTCTGAATATTGCGGATGATTTGACAACGAGCTGGACTAGTCAGGTGAACACATGTCTCTAGTGCTCTATGGCAGCGCTGGGATAACAGGCTGATTAGTTATATTAAACGAGGAATCAGTAGATCCAACACCGCTTAAATACAATCGACTGATAGGAGACCAAGGGTGAAAGTAAACGTGGGCTGTGAGTCTGCCACCAAGATGTCTTCAATTGAGTAGGGTCAAATAAGATCATTTTACTTTTTTAAAATACATCATAAGTATGACTAAAAGTTCCCTCGAATATTATTAAACCTATCTTTACATTCTTATCATTATATTATGGTAGATATCCCAGCCAGAAACGTCTAGTATGTAGTGAAACTCACGTCCTTTGTTTTATTTCCCCCAAGGGAAGAATATGGGATGAAAGCTATTCTTGAGGTCATGACTATTTGGGACTACGAAGTGATATGTAGAACCTGGTCTCGGAGACTCCTTATTTAAAAGGCAGACGCTATCAAGGGTTGAACGGGTCACTTCATCCATCCAACAAGTAATAGTTTTCATCTACATCAAGTGGCACATTTGGCAGCGATAGTTATAAGTCCAGTTCGTAGGCTTACAAGATAATACGACTCTATCAAGGCTGGCGAGAGTAAATAACGTTGAATAAGAACGAGTTAATATATTCAGCTTAGAAAGCTCTTATATGTTTAGAAGATACGAACAAATTGAGTAACTTTTTGGCAAACCTCCCATCTCACTATGGGATCAACACTACACGCCATCCTCCCAACTGCGCACCGAATTGTGATGATGAAACAGAATCCAACGGCATCTGTTGTGTCCATCTAAAAGAACTTGCCCGGGCTCTGAGAAACAAGGTTCTCTGAAGGAACATCGTCATTGCTGCTGGCAGGACGAAGGTTCAGAGGACGGTCCAGAGCATCGAAGCGGTGTCCGCGGACCTTAGCAGACACATACTGGAAAGTAATGCGGAGGACGAGAGCACCACAACCCCAGAGAAGACTTCCAACAGGTGCGGCAACGAAAGCGCCAAAGGCACTCCAATCGTTACCGTACAGACCCTTCTGCACGAGGAGAAGTTCACCAGCCTCCTGGGCGTTGCCGTAGTAGACACAGCCAAAGATGAAGACGGTCAGAATACCGCCGAGACCACCTACGACCACCTCAAAACCGCGCCACCAGTAGAACTTGTCAATGAGACCAACGACGAGAACTGGGATGGTGGCGGCAGAGATAAGATCGGTGATGAGCCAGATCTGAAGAACCGATGGTGCCTTGAGGGCAATAACGATAACCGGGATGATGATGAGGACGACGATGGCACGGCAGTACCAGATGTTGAGCTTGTTCCGGAACAGATCGTTGGATCCAGAGGACACCATGGCGGACTGGAGACTATCGAAGGCAGCTGTGCTCAGGGTGACCACCATGACGAGAACGATACCGACGACCCAACTGGGGAGGGTCTCGAGGAGGATGAAAAAGGCTACTGAGCCAGAGCCAGCGGCGTTGTCTTCGAGTGACAAGGCTCCAGACCAAATCGCGATAAGGCCAGTAGAGCCAACAAGCGTAAGGATGCACAAGATGACGATGGTAGCAATGGTGGTGCCAATTCGAAGGTCCTTGTCTGTCTTGGAGGCAAAGGTTCGCAGCCAGAATGACGAAAGGAAGAAGTCGTTGGTCAGGACAGCAACGGGGAGGATGTACAGAAGCTGCCAGCCAAGCAGGTTCGGCTTGGTAAGGCCGGATTCGTCAATGAGAGGGCGTTGGATCTCAGTCTTGACACCGATGGTGATGGCGGCGATGATGACAAGACCAATTACCATGGTACCCTGAACGATATCGGTAAGAAAGGAGATTCTGAATCCTCCAAGAGCTATGCATAGTTAGAATTGGATCCATGAGTGCAAAGGAGGTGGCTTACAAGTATAGATGGTCGTGATTACACACTGAACGATCATGATGGGCAGAGGGTCAAGGCCAGTCAAAGCTTGAACGACCTGTCCAATAGCCGACAACTCACCAACCATGTATAGGAATAAGGTGACGAGCGACATGAAGCTCAGATACAGCATGGTGATGATGCCGTATCGTTGACGAGTCCACTCCGTGAGGACGAAACCCTCGGGGCATCGTCGCCGGATGATAGGACCGAGATATCCAAAGATGAGCATGGGCAGAGACGACGCGAGGGCGTAGACCATCATGCCCTGCACACCAGAAATGGTTGCCAGCTCGGGATACGAGAAAAGAATGCCGGAACCAAGAGCTACAAGAGTCAGTTTGTCAATTCCAACGTTGGAAGGGGAGGAGGGGATGGAATTGGAGCGGCAACACTTTTCCCACGCAAGCATTAACTTGATCGAGTATTTACGGTACAATCTCAGCTTCGTCGCCGCACATCAGGGTCTCCCCGAAGCAGACACATATCTATCTGCGTATAGCAATAGCAATAGCAAATGTGCTCCGAGGGTGGATCCAGACAATACGTCAACTCAGCGCCCGTAGTGAGCCGCATCCTCTCCCCCAGCCTCCCGAGATTGTCTCTCTGGAGCAGGTTTGAGTAGTCCCAGCTCAGAGGAGTGAATATGCGAACATTCTCAACTGAGCTGGAAGAAGGTTTAGTAGCAACAGGTTCTAGAGAGCAAACTCGGGGAGGTAAGGGGAAAGAGGAAGAAGATCCTTTTGTTTCAATATACGAACCTGCTCGTTCATTCTTGACTGATATACTCGGCCAAGAAGTTACGATTGGAACTCGTTGAGTTCTCATAACCGTGTTCTTGGTCTTGTTGACTGCGCAAGTTTTTGCTGACATGTTGCGTTTGCTACCGCTCCGGTTTGCTATATTATAGCAAGAGCTCTCTGCTGGCTCTACTCACCAGAGGCGATGAAGTTGAGGGCCAGAGGGAGGGCTGTTGAGGTGGTTAAGTTAGCTGGTGATCCAGGAGAATGGATGAGGCATGAGCCATGTATGAGAAATGCATCTCATCATCTTTCTAGACAAAAACATGTTCAAAGTTGGGGGTTTCTAACCCGTCTGCGTTCCGTTACCGGAAAGGAAATCAGCCTTGGACTGATTTCTCATCTTCCAGGCAACACCAGTTCCCATGATGCTATTTCCATGGTCAGTTTTAACTGCTAGGGGTAGTATTCAACCAGATCGGACCACGAACAGAAAAGCGCCATAAGTGACATAGATGATGGCGTTTGACGCCGAATAAGATGGGAAACCCATTGCGTGAGAGTTTGAACAAGACGCGTCTGTGTTGTTATTTGATGAATAACGTCGGTTGAGGGTGAGAGGAAACAAAAGAGAGGGAGAAAAACTGCCGCTGAAGGCAATAAAAGTCTCGCCTGGGCTGAAGTGAACTGAACTGATTATTTAGCGTTAGCATAGAAATAGCAGATAGCTCCTACGCCCGATGCAGTAACGTTCTACCGCCAAATTAACTGTAAGAAGAATGCTTAGCGAATGAGTTCGCGGTTCCAGGTCTTTTCAGTGGGGGTCAGCGAGCGTTACCCGTTATAAACCGCCTGATGTGATTGATGACTGACCCACGATAAATGATCGGCCGACAACAACCCAGTTCAATATACCTGAGGCCTATCATATCATGTGGCAACTTTCGGCCCTTTTGCTCCTCTCGTTGGTATCATCACATTCACTCAGTCATTCACGATAGCACGGTGCAAGGAACAGGAAGTTTTTTTTTTGGTGGGATTACTCCTCTTTCTGGGACAAAGTCCCTTTGTATATTTTTTTGTGCTTTTCTGGGGGGTTTTATGGTAATGAACGAAAGAACGTATACAAATCCATACACTAAGGAGATAACCGCAGAGACAACTCGTCTCTCGTCTGACCCGACCTGGTACCCATCGAAAATCCAGTCTTGCCAACCCATGCTGTATGTGTTGAAGATCTGTTCTGTCTGAAGGCATCCAAGCCATTGTCTCCTTATAAATCTGTCTGTGCTGGGGGAAAGGCATGCCTTGCATGCTGCTGCTGATGTCTGTGCTGTGCTGTGAATAGTATTGATGCTGTTGAGAGATTATGAAATGTGCTGTGTTGTGACCGAGGGAAACTGGCTCGTTGGTGAAAGCAAAATGAGCCGAAATGCGATTGAAGGGAAAACTGCAAAGATCAAGGAAGAGGATGTCGAGATAAACTAGGTCAAGCATCGGAAATGGTGAGTGAGCCTAGGCTGCTAGGCTTAGAGAGCGATACTGAAATAGATCTGAAATGGATAAGCGTAGGCGAATGTGCGTGTATATGCTTTCGCACTTGCAAATCGAAGCGCATGTTGAAGGAAACAAAACGGATGAAGGAATGAAACTTCATGTCAGTAAAAACGAAATCATGGCGGAAGAGCAAAACCTTTCAGTCAACGGTAAGTCGAGTTCCGACGCCATCGGTATACTCGCTAGGCTTTGTTGCAATCACTGCGAGGGTCCTGGTTGGTACCCCTGGTCGTTGTAACGATCGTAACGGCTTGCTTCAAGGTTCTGTCGTTGCTGGTGAGCACTCTCGGGGGGATCACGAGGAGTTATGGAACGCCCGCGAGGAGTGGTGAAACCATGACCTCGAGAAGACGATCCTCGGCCACGAGGAGTGTGAAAAGACTGGCCCTGTGGAGTGTTGTGAGTGCGGCCTCGAGGAGTTGAACCATGTCCACGAGGAGTGGTGTGACCAGAGTAGGACATGTTGTCACGGCTGCGCTGCTTCTGAAGCTGCTGAGATGAGCCTGGGTACTGCATGGGCTCAGGCTGTTGAGTGTACGAAACGACACGACGGGTGTAGCCCGGCTGGGGTGGGCTTTGGAACTGAACCTGGCGATTTTCTGGATATGCAGATCCGAACCCATGGAATGCCTGCTGATGGCCTTGTTGGGGGACCTGAGGATGATCTTGGTACATCTGATTCGACTCTTGGTATGCAATTTGAGCGGGAACGGGATATTGGCCTTGGGGAGGCACATGAGGCGACTCTTGATATGGGACCTGACCTGGAACGGGGTATTGTCCTTGGGCAGGGACCGGATACTGACCTTGAGGAAGAGATTGATATTGTCCTTGAGCGAGAGCTTGAGACTGGCCTTGAAGAGGAGTTTGAAAGTGTCCCTGGGCATGAGCTTGATACATAGGGATGGGCTCATGAGACCGAGCACCTGGTCCGTTGGGAATGCCCATATAGACAAATCCACTGGGTGCAGCCGGTTGCATGGGCATACCAGTGTAGTTTGTAGGGTGGGCAGGCATGGAAGGGGGATACTGCGGAACCATTTGAGGGTGTTGTGCCGGCTGCCGGTTGTACACAACCTCTTGAGAAGAAGCAACCAACTGACTTTTAGGGGGACGCTCGGTTGCATCGCTCTTGCGTGACATCTTTGATGATCCAACGGACTTCTGAGACTTCGCGTCAGTACTGACAGGCCTGAGGTTGCCTTCAAAACGAGGCACTCGCAGGAGCTTCTCCTGGCATAGCTGGTTACGTCTCAAGTTTTCCTCGGACAGATAGCGGCGGCGGAGACGGCCTCGAATCTTGGCCTTCTTCTCCTTGAGAACCTCCTCATCTTGGGAACTACCACTGGGCTTCCAGCTACTCGACTCGTCACTCTCGGAGACCTCAAAGCCAGAGGGAGTCATGTCGAAGGTGTTGCGAGTGAACATAGAAGTGGCACGCTGGTGTCCCTTCTTACCGTCTCCGGTCTTGTTGTCGATGGCGTCCTCGCATCTATCCGCAGCATGTCCCGCAGCTGGTGAGAAGGCAAATGAGACGGGGCGTCCGCCATCCGCCATGCGATCAGCAAATGACAGGTCAGGAGACACGACAGGGTCTGAGTCCGGCACAGGCTGTTGACCCTGGATGGGGGACGACGCAGCGGGAGAAATAATATGTGCTGGTGAAGAGAATGCTAGAGAAGATGAGAAATGTACCATGTTTCCAGAGGCTGCACCGCTTCCATCCTTTTCAGGTGACTGAATAGGAGTGAATTCCTCCAATCCATGGGGTGTGGTCTTGAACCCCCTTAAAGCAGACAGGGGTTTCTGGCTTCCCATGAACTTCTTGTACTGGTACTCCGAGTCGGCCTTGTAGAACCGATCTCGGGATTCGGGGAGAGTCCAAAGATTGATTGCTGGCGGCTATGCTTGCTAGGAGTCGAGTTCATGGAGACACCACGACGATGAGGACGTAGAGGTGGCGTGGGCCGGAGAGGAGAAGGAAACATTCGGGAATCTTCGTTAAGTTGAGTTCGCTTTCTCTCAACTCGCATAAGGTGACCCTGAATACAACGACCGTTCTTTAAGAACCAATTAGTAAGTAAAAAACAACTAGGCTAAGTGCTATAACTCACGAATTGGCTCACAGCGTCGTCAGGGGAAGTAGAATCGTCAAACTCGACGAACGCATACACATTGGCAGCAACAATGTTAGTCAGGGGGTCAAGTCTATGAGCTTGAGTTACTTACCATTACCATCCTTGTCCGTATTACTTCTGATGTCAATGGAGAGAACATTACCACACAAAGATGACAGGGTGTGAACAAATGTGTCATCTGCATTAGCGGGTAGACCACCAAAGAAGATTGAACGACGATCTTTGTTATGCGGTTCCGTCAGGCTGTCAGGACGCTCTTCGTACAACTTTGCATCGTACGCCAAAACGGTGTGGCCTGGCAAGTCTTTGGTTCCCTGTGGCTATGTCAACTAGATGCTACTGGTATTGTCGATTGTTGGACATACTTTGATCACATCACGTCGTGGGTCGAACTTTTTAAAGTGAACCAGGAGGGATTCTGGGACACCCATGAGCATTTGGATACGTTCCTCCAAACGCTCAATCTTAGCAATCTCGCCAAATTTCTCGAGAACGGCACGGGCTTCATCATGCTGAGGCAGTTGGTTGTCGTCACGGAAGATGATGTAAGTCACTATAGTGGTCAGAATATAGATAATATTTAGTACCGTCAGTAAAATACTTACTGTTTCCGCTGCATCTCTCGGTGCGACACGGCCGGCCCAGAATATTCGCCCCTCGGCACAGGTCCAGAGCAATACCTGCCGATTTGGAGTCCTAAGAGAGTCAGCTTGGTCAAATCATAAGATAAGATTGGCTGATATCTTAACTCACCGTGTACTGAACAAAGGCGAAAGGCATGTGCTTTCGATCCCGCTTTACCTTGACATAGGCAGTACCGTAATGCCCAAAGACTTTGTCCAGCACTTCTTTGATGGTCAAGTCATCATACTTGTGAGGTAGGCTGGTATCAAAGTCAGCACCAGCATGGCCAGAACAACAGATGAGCCACTCACTTGGCTACGAAGAGGCAGGCATCTCCAGGATACACAGCCTGAGCGTCGAAAGTTTTAGGTTGATTGGGGACAGCTTTCCCAGCTTCATTCTGGGTCACAACTTGTCCCTCAGGTTTGGCTTCCTGAATGTTGAGCTCGTCGGTCTGAACAACGAACTGGTCCAAGGGGTCATCTGACTCAGAAACAGGAGATCTGGAATTGTAAGCCGCTATGTACAAACGAAATCACAAGTAGTTAACAAACCCCCAGTGGCGTTTGACGCTCTCTTGATAGATATTTTTAGGGAGAGTCGGGAGACTACAAAGCTCTGTCAGTATGCCTCGCCTAGAGTGCGTCCTCGAAATGGAACTCACCTCTTTACGCTTTTGAGGGGGCGAGAAGGCTGGTCTAGAATGTGTTAGATCGTAATTTTCCTCCGACGCAAGAAGAAGAGTTAAAATCAAAGCTGAACTAGCAGACATCCTCGAGTGTTGTTCTATTCTCGCGAGATGAGGAGTAAAGGGGCTGTCTTTCTTCACGAAGGGCCACACCAAAGAAAGCAACATTCAACTTTGCACGACAAGATAGGACTCGCACTTTTTGAAAGAACAAACAGGGACATTCTGAGGATACAAGAGTAATAAAATGCTGGAACGAAACAATGGTTCATCCGTGAAAATCAACAAAGTGCCCGACTAGGGCGTGGGGGAGAAACAAGAAGAAAAGAGAAAACAAAACCACTTGCCTTCAGGAGAGCTCTCATATTCCGATTCAAGTTCAGAAGATGTATCGTGAAGATGAAGAGCCGACGAAGATTTTCGGAGTGCACGCCGCGCAGTTTCAGCATCGTGCGGGCGACGATACTCGAGAGACGACATCTTGATGGTGTCACTGAAGTGAAACGAGTGTCTAGCGAGCCGCAACAAGGCGACGTCAGTTTCATAGCAATGAAGATGAGGAGGAGAAGAATGAGAAGATGTCAAGATGAGAGAAGGGGGGGGGGGGTGATAGCTTACCTTGGGGTTCGGTCTTTCTGTGATGTTTAGATGATGGTCTGGAGAGCGAAGGATACAAGGGGAGGTCGTCTAGTGAACAAGAAGGTTCGAAGAACGAGAGAATTCGCTAGAAGGGCGTGGCTATCTTGACCTAGATTCTATAGTTTTTAGAAGTGAAGATGAAGCTCGTGATCTTCTCTTGAGACGACACGAAGAACCAAGGGAGCCGCAACGAGCGCCCACTACACGAGAATCTCTCGCGAGCGGGAATAATAGGGTTCTTTGGGGGAAACAAGATCTGATCAGCGCTGAAAGCTTTTAAAAAAGATGAAGTGTTGTTGGATGCTCGACGGTGATCGAAGGTGGATGAGGGTAGAGTTGAGGGTGTGGGAAAAGGGTGGTGTTGAGATGGGAGAGGGGGTGAGAGATGAAGATAGCGGAGATGGAGAAGAGAATAGAAAAGGTAGTGGGAGTGGGAGTTGGAGTGAAGAAGCTGAAACATAACATCCATCCAGGGGTAAAGAAAAAAGGAAAGGAACTGGCAGAATCCAGACTCACTATATCAGGGCAGCTAGCTGTAAGTAATCACCACAACGCAACGCTCAGGACCTATAACAAAGGCTCTGATGACGATGCAAGTTATGGGGATGGGATTACGAATAATTTGGAAGATTATTCTACTGTAATTGATGTAGTTTGGTGCTTTTCTAAGGCAGTGACAGCGTTTAAAGAATTTATGATAATCTTGTGTCACGACGTAGATAGGTGCGGCAACTTCACCCATACAGGCTAGCATCAACTACATCGTAGAAACAAAACCCCCCGTAGAGCGTCCTTATGGGCACTGAGCCACTAGGGCTCGGACTCACCGCCCTACAGTTGGTATACGCCTCGACGGATACAGGTGCGGTCAGTTCGTGCCTCCAGGCATATATCAACTATAAAAGAGAACAGTTCCCCCAGGAGAGCGTCTTTGGCGCCGTTAGGGCTTACGTATCTCCAGCAGTTGTGCATTATCAAACGAGTATCTGGATCAATGAGATCAAAGTACAAACGTAGAACAAAAGAATGTCCTGTTTGCAAACAGGAACAGCAAACAACAAACACCCGTCAATAACTTTCTGTAATCTCGACACTGTAACTTCGTACTGCAATAGAGTTTGAAGCAAGATGATTGGATTGCTGTGGTGATTTGTTCTGTTAAAATTCCGTAAAATATCAATGCTGGACCCATTCCTCCAGTTTTGTCATTCTACAGTGCTTCCCCAGGTTTCCACCGCTACGACCCCAGCAATGACAGTGGATGACACCCTTGACACCCTTCCAAATCTACTTATGATGGTATTTAGACCCTTTTGTTCTATTGTTTCGACTTGCTCGTGTCTTTTCTGTCGAATATTTTTCAAGTTGACGATAGATCGTGAACGACACCCAACCAGCTTCAGGTACGTTACAACACATCAGCACTGCAAGGCACTCTTTACCTTCATAATCATCTCACCCGTCAAGTTTCTCTTCTATCTACTTTGGCTGACCCTTGATTGTATAGAAATCCCTGATAGTGCATGTACGCAAGACACTAGAACCAAATGCCGTTACAAAGCCTCACGAGGTCTCTCGGACCACCATCAGCCACCAGCCAAGAGGAACATCCACCAACAGCTTATATCTCCTGATAGGAAGTAGTGTCTCTGTGGAACAGAAGCACTCACAAATGCTCAGGCCCAACAAGCATCTTGAAAGGCCTGGAGATCCTCAGAGCGATGATCGCTTTCCCAGGACCCAAGTAACAACTTATTCAACGACGAAGATCACAAACAATGAAGATTGGTCTTCACATACTTCTACGTGGTTAGTAATACTGCCCTATCTTTCCCTCGGGTTCAGACCCAGGGAGGCGTCCAAGAGCGCACTGGGGGTCAACCGTGTTGAAGCTCACACAGCTCGAGAGCAAGATCCAATGGTACCAGGGGGGGGGCTTCAAGCTTCATTCCAACTTTTTTAAAGACCTCTAGATCCTCTTCTAACCTTCTATCAAGCCTCTTGCTCATTAACATTCTCTTTGAAGCACTCCAGGTCAGTTTCCAATCTATCATGGCGATGAACAAGTCTTTCAGAACCCTCAACCACACAGGATCGCACACCAAGGCAGGAATTGGTACTGCAGAGCGGTCATACTGTTCTCAAGTTTTTTTCTGCTTTGGGTACAAGCTGCTAGAGCTCTAGCCTTTGATTCTTTGTCTCAGAGTTACAGATTCTTGGCAACACCATCAGTATTATTCAGGGGCTGGCTACTTTGATGGATTTTGCAGGTAACGACATTGCCTTACTTTCTGGTCTTTCATCCTGTATGTTGACTGACAGTTGTTCTTCCCATTAGATATGTGGTACCGATGAATACGAGCCTATCCTATCTTTCCTGGACTGGAATCTGTGAGTCAATGCCTGATACAATCGAAAGATTCATCACTGCATTCTATGATGCCACCTTAGATACAAACCATTCAGGATTGCTGTCTGAGAAATCAGAAGACCATGTTAGTTCCTGAATAGCCCACCCTAAGCTATTCGCCCCCCAGTCAGCCAACAGTCAAAGTTGTGGCTTACATCATTGATTCTGACTATGGGTAGTCACTAAGCACAAAAACAATATCATGTCCGGTCAATTGGATGTTTAGGGGCGGAAAGAACCCATTTTTCTCTGGCCTGTAAGTTGAAAGATACCAAACGTTCTGTCCGGTTGGACTGGCTGATCTAGTGAGAAGCTCATCAGAAACCCCGTGTGATCCTCGAATCGACCAGTACGAACTCCTTGAAAATGTGCTATAGATCGCAGACTAGGTAGTTCACAGCTTGACTATTTGGGTTTTGGTGGCGGTCTAGCTCTAAAGTTTGATGCCGATCAGAGGTTTTATATGTTTCCAATGCTAACCGTTATTTCCAGGGACACATCCATCTTACTATACCTGACCCTTCGAGAGAGCATTACCGAACAACCATCCAATCTCTTAAAACCCCGCCGATTCGACCGACCCCAAGGATCCAGAGTCTTGGCTTGCTTTTACAGCTTCAAGGCGAGCTATATGCTACAAAGAGCCTTGAGCCAGTCTAGTTGTATTTTGAAGCTATTAGAAAGTACAAATTTATACAAGAACTCGAAAAAGGTCCAAGACGTCTTTCCTCATTACCTGATCGAAAGAGAGCATGGTTCCAAATCAAGACTTATCCAGGTCATTTGAAGACACCGACCATCTTATTTACTCTCCCACATTGACATTGTTCCTTGGGGTTGCAAGTCTGTCTTATTTTGATTACGGCAAGGTCAGTTGGGATTCAGGGAACTTCATGGTGAAAGTCGACTTACACGCAACATATTTCTTCATTGAACAGAATTGATGGGTTACGATACTAGTCACGTCTACCCAAACCACCAGACTCAGCTATGAGCTATAGTAATTGGATACCCGACGGCGGATCAAAGCTGATGGCGGCTGTACAGATCCAACTTTGACCACCCACGGCCGAACTGGAGAGAGAAACAAAGTTATAGCAAGAAATTTCCTACCTCGATCACGAAGCATCATGTTCCAATGGCACTATTCCAAGAAATCAAAGTCCAATGATATAGAATGACAGTTCAAAGGCCCGTCGAACGAAACAAGGAAAGGGGCTAAAAGGCTCAGAAGAATCTGTTCTTGCAGTTTGGCTGGAACCTTTTTCAAGTAGGCTTGACGTCTTTTTCTTCGTTTATGTAATTGGCTGCTATCATTCAGGTGAGTAATTTATTCTTTCTTCATCTTAAGCTGGAAAATATCATGTTGTGGAACGCTACATCTTTGCCTTGATCACAAATATCTTCTAATCTCTATTTTGTTGGTCAACCGACTGCCAGTACTTGAATACAGAAGTCACTTCTCGAAGACTACTCGAGTGTTTCATCAAATCAACCCGGTCGAATACGCATTGAGGGCAGTTCTCTTCGACAATCTGGAAGTGTCAGTATCTTGGTACAGGAATGTGGCATGATGTTCTGTTCAGCACGAGCCATACTGCGAATACGTCGAGAAACCTACACAATATGATCTAGATCGTCTTTTTAGTCTTACTGAAAGGCATCCGTTTAGCTCAGCAATACATACAATGTACGTCTTCGTTTAAGGATCTCCATTCTGGTGACCTGTCTTGCCAGCTTTGAAATTGTCCTTCTTATGGCTGACCAGAAAATGACTCACTAGTCGCTCTCGCTTTCAAACTCCCATCGCGAACCACCGGTCGATATCGAATCCTGGATGAGAACCCAACAACATGGCTCTGCTACAGCCAAGCCCAAATTCCTGACTCCGAAATCTACTCCATTTCGGCCTAGGGAGTTACAACGAGGCTCGACGCTCATCAAAGAACCGACTTGACTTCCGGTGTGAGCAAAGCCCATGCAATTTACGGCAGCATACATGAGTTTATTCGACAACAAAAGCAAAGTTTTAATCAAGTACTTGGACCAAAAAGTTACTTTAAGTGGCTCGGGTCAGAAGTCTATCGGCCGAGAGACAAACGGACTTGCGTATGAACTGCTGAGGTTTCAAGAGCTCCAGGGTAAGCACCTTGAACAAGGGTTTTGTTACAGATCAAGGTCGGAACTGAGTAGTCGTTTCTGACATGTCTCTGGTCTTTCTTCTATCTGATCAGAATTCATGTCAAATTTACAATGAGAAGTCAATAGTTGCGTACCCAAAACTACTGGTGCCTTTACACATGAAGTTAACAATGCTTACAAGGTGACGCAGCTAAACAAACGGATCCAACGTCCGGCATTATTAGTAACCTTTCCCCAAAAAATAGCTGGGCTTGAAGTGAGGGGGCCAATTGGAGGTAAAAAGCAATGCCGGCATGAATTCGGTAATTATTATGAGGATACGGCGCTTCGACATATCTAACGGCGAGGCCCGA
The DNA here is from genome assembly GCA_025948275.1 of Fusarium avenaceum. Lineage (NCBI taxonomy): Eukaryota > Fungi > Ascomycota > Sordariomycetes > Hypocreales > Nectriaceae > Fusarium > Fusarium avenaceum. The sequence continues at coordinate 1,247,846 of CP109669.1, forward strand.
GGGCCACTATGGTTCCCACTTTATGGAGATCACCAAAGAGAACAGACCAGAGCAGATTAGTAGATCAAGCAGACAATACGAGATAAGGGAGAACAGATCCATAAAGTGAGGTCATTAGTTTGAGTTGTTCAAGGCCAAACGCTCCCTACCTAGAGAACTCCCCTCTTTACTTCTAACTGCGTAGGTAGTAGTCCAGCTTATAGCTAAACTGCATTAGCTGCGCAGGGCACGAGGACAAGAGTTGGAGATGTAACGTCGATGAGCTGCATGCTCTTTATGGTTGCGTGGGGCAGGCATATGGAAGGGCAGATACGTATAGACCAGGATCATGTTGATGACAAGATGCTCCATCATCCTGTCAATGCCCATGCCACAAAGAAATGAGGATGACGTTTGTTTGCTTGTTTGTCTGGTTTGTGGCTAAAAAATTGACAGGTTCCTACTGTTGGAAGTGTCCAATACTTTTGGCGCTTAACCCGCGGCACTGGTTAAGTGTCGGGTTGACAACAGTGACTTCCAGGGCAGTTTCTTCCCCACAGCGGGCAGCATGGATCGATGGATCCCTTAGAAGAATGAGCCATGCCTTATGCTCAGTAGGGACTAGGCAATGGCAGATGCCAAAACGCTCTGTCGGAGCTACCAATTGGAGTTGGCCGGCGCTAATCATGGGTACGTATTTGTTGTTGCAGTGCGCGCGGATCATGGAAGGTGCTTCCGGGCCTCCCACGATACAGGGGCCGATGGTCCTTGGGCCGCGCTTTCCATCCATTAAATCAGAACCTGCGACAGCCAAGCACAAAGCACATAGCCCGGGCAGGTGCGTGCGTGCAACTTGACATGCAACTTCCCTACTTGGGCCTGAAATGAAAGGGAAGGGAAAGATCAAATCAAGGCTCTTTGGGCCATTAGGCCATTGCCATTAGAAGGAGGTTCAACCTCACTCACGATCCGTCCCGACTTTGTCTTTCCATGTCTTGTTCTCTCATTGTCTCACAGTGACGCATTCACCGACCAGCAGGCTCTCTCGTCCACCACAGTTCCTTATCATACAGCATAAGAGCACATCTTCTCTCAATCTCACTCTACTCTTTCTGGCAACAAATAGACCATTCGAGCAAACAAAAACTAAAGCCATAGAGTCGCAATTGGGCAACCACCCAACCACGTCCACACCCGTCATCAAATCCATGGACCAATCCATGGGCCCAGTCTTCAAGGCCGTGAAGTGGTCTGAAGATGATGTTAAGCAACATCATAACGAGAAGCAACTGTGGGCCTTTACCCGATGTCCTTCTATCCAGCACTCGACTAACACCGCGATCAGATCCCTGGAGACTCAAAGTCATGACAAGGTCACCCGTTGGATGAGAAACGACCTACAGTACGGGTAACCCCATCTCACCCTGTCACCTCTCCATTTGTCTTGCTCATATGCTGATGATGCTGCAGGGTTCTCTACTGTGACCATTTACCAGAAATCTCCAGTGTCGTACGCCCAGTTGACAAATCCAGCAGCTGCATGGATATGCTGCCGTGGTGGAATCCAGATTTTGAATCCACCACTACTCTTGCAAGTACGGGTAGAATCTCCCCAGTCCCTCAGATGAAATCTGTCATGCCGTCTGGAGAAAAATACAACGCTGGCATTGAATGCGAGAAGTCATTTCTCGACTCACTTACCAAAGCTGGAGGGCGCCCTTGGTATTCTCGCGAGCTCATAGACCAAGTTGCGAAGGATCCAGCAAATTACACCGAACTGCTTGAGTATTGGAAACAAGACCCGAGTGGACCACAGAAGGAAGAATGGATGGTGTTCGAACGCCAGTTGGAAAGATGGAACCAGTTTCGCCGTTATCAGCTGAGAGTGAGGCGGAATTCGGACACTTTCGAAGAATACCGAGTGCGATGCACCAAGTGCCTTTCTGATCACTCGATCAAAACGCCACTTCATATAAAGCAAGATTCGACTGATCAGGATCCGCTATCACAGTGGCTCGAGTATTTGTGCTTCGAACTCTCAGAATGCGAAGCATATTCGTGGTATAAGCGGTATCACCAACAATACAAAAGCGCCTGGCAGACCCTTAACGACTCCAAGGTGTTGAGGTCGCATGAAACCCGGGATCAAATCGAAGACGATGAGTACATATCCGCAGACGACCACAAGAGGGCAAATCTGAGACAGGCTGTTGAGGTGGGCAGCTCAAATATCTTGTTAGCCGAACGGGACCTCCTGAATCCATCGATGAAGCGAGCTTTAGCTCAACGGAAACTGTTCGAGGCTCAGGCTGAACTCGACTCTGCAATCAAAGCGTTCGATCTCTTCCAGCACCGAAAGGAAATGATCAAGGAATATAAGAAGACTACAAACACATACCGAGAGGCAAGAAGGGGAGCCCGACGACATCAAATACTTCTGCGATGGGTGTGGCAACAGATGCTCTTGATCGAAAAGGAGTTGGGGCTGCCATGTTCAACAGAGCACCCGATCTTCGACGATGATTTGCTCACGGAGACCGACAATAATGAGAGTGGTAAACGGAATTTGTACTCGGGCCCCTCTCCTGCCGAGTTGGTAGACATACCTGTCAGATTATTACACCGGAACGAAAGCAAAAAGCGTTCGCGCCTCGACAGTATCCCGGCTGAAGCTACCCGAAATAACGACAGCTTGCCTCCAAAAAGGTCAAGACATGGTGTCCACAATGGCCCCGAAGTGAAACAATGAGGCATATTGTCTACTCTTTATTACTGGACATTCTGCTTCCTTTCTGTGTGCAATCTGTCAAGGGTCTGGAGGAGTTTGGGGTTGCTTGGATGTACGTGGCATGGTGGGTATTATCTGGAGTTGGTCAAGCTTATGAAAAGTTGCTTTTACAATTTGTGAGCGTTTTTGAATGTAACGCCATCAACCTTTGCCAATTCGATATGACGATCGTATTGGAAAGGTTTATAAGCTCTGAAATACGTTCATATTGGGGGCAATTTGCTACGAGATTTGATCAATCGTTAATGCATTCTGTATCTCCCTGTAGCATGGATGCTTAGGTACCTACTGTACCATTTGATTTAACATTTAACCCTAACCCATGAGCGTGATTGAGCTTCCACTAGCCACGTCCACAAGGCCCTGTGTTCCCACTTGGCAAGAATTGAATGGGAACCTTGGCACAGTTTCCCCACGACCCCTGTCACTTCAATCTGAGTGCAGCAAGGTCAGGTAGCTTGTCTGCTTGTCCCTCCTCCTTTGACGCCATCACCAACAGCTGCCTACCTATTCTACCACCTTAGCTGATACCCCCCCTTGCGTCCACTTTATTTCCTCTCTCTCTTTCTTCTCTCCCATTCCAGTTTCTTTAGTTATCTCACACAATTATTCTATCAATTGATTCAAATGGCCTAAATCAGTAGATGTGAGATGGGCAATCCTCCCCCGTTCGTCGGGGCTCTTCCACAGGCCATCTTCCACAGCCGCTTGCGCCCGTGACTCCGAAATCGAACAAATATCCTCCTCCTCCTCCGCCGCCCACGACGACGATAGCTCCTCCAGAACTCGACGGTCCCGTCCATCCTTCTCTCCTTCAACCCCGCGTCGCCGTCGTCCTTAATGTCCCCACACCATGGCATCCGTGGCTCTTCGTCCTGAGGCTCATCTCCATCCTGCCAGCGCTGTGGTGGGGACTGCCCTCTGCGCTTCAGCTGCTCATGCGGGTGGTCCCAGGACCGGAGGTGGTGTTCGTCGTACCCTCGACGACAGGAGGATCTGTGGCTATGAGTTACGAGGCGGACACGCGATATACCTTGACTGAGACTGGCCTTGGAACGATATGGGTGCGTTAGGAACATCTCCTGCCCAAACCATGGAAATTGAAGCTTGGGAAGAAGTTGTGCTGATATGTTGGGCGTTTGTTAGTGTTTCGCCTCGGGATATCTATCCTTTTTCTTCACGGATTGTCTCATGTCGAGATGGTACGTTGTGCTTCCTTTCCTATACAAGCCTCAGCTAGACTGGTCTCGCGACACAAGACCAAGTTAACCAAATCCACAGGCTCATCAATTACACTCCTCAAGCGACCATGGTCCGACTTCTCACAACAAACATATGCAATGCATACCTCACTTCAACCTTCCTCTCTCTGGCCGGCGGATTTGAAGACCCTCGCCTCCTCCTCCCAGGCTGGATTGGCATAGCCACTGTATGTCCCTCGGTCTCCTCCCCCGCACACGCGACACAAATGGATGGTGTACGCCGCAGCACTACACTAACAGCCACTGACCACCGTGCCGCAGACACTCACAGTGTTGTACCACATCACGCACCAGAAGATCAACATCCGCAAGGAAACATCAACGTCGATTAATGTTTTCTCGATAGCTAGCTTCTTTAGCATGGTGACTTTGTTGGCACACATGCACCAGTTCACGCCCGAATATCCCCAAATGCCGATTGCAGCAAGGGCGCAGCGCGTATGGGACGAGGTATCGCGTGTTGTTGCTCAGGCGAGAGCTCAGGCGAGGGGGAGCATCGAGCAGCACGATGGCTTGTAGGACAGCCGTGGATAGCTGTGTTCGTGCGTCCATGACGGATCTTGGTCTACAACTTGTAAATATGAAGAAGAAGCAGCGAGTAACTGGCTTTTTATTTTATTTTACAAAACATTCAGCGATCTCTATTATTTATCAAACCCGGGCTGCTCAGTCTGATATTCACTTTGGCCGCATGTTGCGATTAAGCTCTTTCAGCACTATATCTACCGCTACAGAGCTTCAAGAGAGTTACATTGGGGGTTTGGGTGAAATGAGCCGACGGGCTGCACCATTGTGCCTTACGGGTGGGACCTGACGTCAGGTACACCAAAATCAAGATTAAAAACAATTTACATCATGTTGGACACATCCGGATTCGGAATCGACAGTGTATTTGCCTGAGACTACTGCGGGGCTTGCCCATGTAGACATATCTGACTAACGACCGACTGGCAAGCCATGTTTGATAAACAGATGCTTTGCCCGTAGCCTCGTCCTCGTGCACGTGAGCGAGGTGGATGCCGAAAAGTCATCACACACCCGCTGCAGAACGCGCAGCATAGAATAAATACTCTTCCAAAAAAGCCACCAGGAGTAAAACTCGCCCTGAGTGGATGCCCGTCGTCCTAGAGTAATCGGAGCCGAGCCTCGGTGTGTCTGTTGCGAGAGCAAGAGAACACGCCCGGATAAGGCACAAGCCGGAGAGGCCATGCGTCCCTGTCCCTCTACGTCAAGACGCCCGGGAACGGCGACTGACAGGACGACGGGGCATGCAGAGCTTTAGAAACCGTGGACCTTGATGGTCTTGGCATCTAGCTCGAGGCCTTCCTTCTTGTCGATGAGAAATTCCTGAACATCTTTACGCTGATCACCCTGGAGCTGGATCACCTCTCCCATCTCGGAGTCGTTGACGATGGTGCCATTGCAGGCTGGTTCATGTTAGTTTGCCTGTCGAAAACTGCTGCGCATCGCACTTACCAAACTTCTTCTTGATGACCTTAAGAATCTTCTTCTGGTCAAATTTCTTGGGGAGACCCTGAACAGTGGTCAAAGTCTTACGTCCATTACGCTCTGGAAATGTGTCAGTAGTGTACGCCAGAGTAGTGTTGCCGGGTGCCTTGAGTCAAAGGTATTCACGGTCACACAACAATCCCACGTGAGGTTGCGGTGTGATAGCATTCCCAATGCGACAGTGGCTGGGGGAGCTTGAGCGGTGACTTACGCTGAATGCGTATATGGATGTAATTCTGCGTCTGCTTGGTTTCTCCGGTATCCTCGTCGGCTTCGGCGAAGGGGTCTAATAGGTATCGTAATTAGTTATAGGTTCATCAAGGTTGCGTTGATTGTGATGAGAGGTGTGGAGATCAGCATGTGGCTTGGCGGCAACAAATGCAGGTACGTGATGAGATACGGCAGTTCAATATCCGAAGGTCACGAAACTGCATGCCGGCAAAGTTCAAGGTTGACTTGGAAGACAAATGTCGAGAGCCGCGACGAGAGCTTACCGTAGGTCTTGAGATTTTCGATGGACATAAACTCGGAGGTACTGGGGTGACCTTGGGAAATGGGTTTTGTAAAGGGATGAGTGTTTTCAGCGACCGCTGGCTAAGATAGCGCCTCGCTGTACGGGTATCGAGATTGTAGGTATGCGTAAGGTGAGCGAAAGAGTCTTGCGACGAAGGCTTGCGAGGTGCAAAGTCTTGGAGAGGTTTGCGGGTATTTGTGTTGGTGACGTTGTAGGGAGAAGAAAGAGAGTTGGTAGAAGGGGGAGGGGCAAAGATGAGTAAGTGGGTTTTAGGCTTTGGGCTGCGTTTTTGGTGGGAGGCGGGAGGGAGCACGGAGTGGGAGTTGTGCTAACGATTATGTTGGCCTAATGGGTCAGGCAGAAAGCCTTGTGAGATGAATTCGGTAGCCACCTATCCACTGTCATCTATGAACGGGGCTTTTTGACTTGAATCACACCGTGGTAAGGCGGTATAACAGGGAGTTGTGCTAACAAAATCAGCACATTACTCACAATGTATCAGTATAGATATTTCATATATGTCACCCAAGTTGTTTGATGACTACCTACCTACTACCTATGATACACTTTGCTACTGGGTTCAACGTTCTTAGCCTTGGCTTCACCCTTCGTCTGACTGGATATCTGTATATCATATCCGTAGTTGATTGGAGAAGTCTGTATCCGTAAGCGTATGGAGTCAGGGAGTCATAAGCATATAATCTAACTTTCTTAAAAACTTGTCCTGATTCGTTCATGAACCAAAGTAGTCTCTTTCTATTCATCCATGGATGTAATAGTAGCTGCGCTTTGAGTGGCAATTCATGTTGTCGGATCTTCTCCATGGACAGGTTGAAACTTGAAAGGCCTCCGGATGCGAAAGCCCGACTATTTGTGATCAGCAGACAAAAATATCCAGACGGCTGTAACGTCCAATATACGGATACGGATACTATTGTTATAGTTCATCTTACCCTTTTTGTTCCCTTGCTGGGCAGGGCTCATGCATACAGATAGAATACTGGTCCATGCAAAGGGCCCAGCTGCTATTAGTGCTTGCCTTATTTCGGGAAGTCCGTCGAAAGCGGCAGACGTCTTAACGTTAGCAAGAACATCTCAACTATCGCATTCAGGGGGCGAGGCCTTCTGCCAAGTTAAAGCCCGGACGCCAGGCTACGTACTGTACAATCTGGGCAGGTGCGTTGGTAACTGTGGCGGGTGATATTCATAATATCCATCACTGAGCACGGAAGTACAAAACCTGTCGCTCTGCATGTGCATCGCCATGTTCTGAAAGGATTCACCCTCTATGATTACTTTCAGTCCTATGACCACCGGGAAATAGACCTTTTGATGCCCGGATGTGGCCCGGTGCTGCGCGTCACAAGCGAAGGGAGGGTGACTTGCAGCGACAGGCGACAGGCGACAACGTCGCAGTTCTCAGTTGAACAGGGACTGCAGAGGACGATGACTCGCAAACATCGTGGTATTGTTGCTATTGTGTGATGCACAATGGCGCAGTCCTTGCGGTCAGCAAACTGTGTGATATTTGCTACCTATCTGGGACTTTGGTTCAAGTGTGGAGCTGAAAAAGTATTCCGTAGGTGGCAGGTCAGGTAATATCTTCTCAGTCAGTTTGCCACGACAGTCACAACATTTGACGTGTTTCGTGAAGTGGACAGATAAGAATATTGCCGAATGTTTGAAGAACACCAAATATCAGATTGAGGAAATTATCATGGCCCAAGCCGAACAGATCCACGTTGGAAGGGTGGGAAGTGCCTGCCTCGAGTGGTGGTGGTTTCAGACTGAAGGAAGTTAGTGTAGATGGCACCTTCCGTGGGGTTTAACAGCCCAGATAGAGTACGATGAGAACCGAATAAAGACAAGGCCATTCACGATTTTCCACCTACCGTAAGCTATCAGCGGCTAACATACAACACCAAATTCCCATCACTTGAAGCATGAAAATGCCCACTTGCATCTGGGAATTACCATCAATGGTACGGATACCCTCCGGTATACTGGCCGGGGCGAGCCCTAGTCTCGACCGCCCGCTCTAATAACAGAAATCGGTGCCACTTTGGCTTCGTCTTCCCCGGACATGGAAAGCCCATGTTTCTCTATTTCGTCATCATCGACGGGTGTTTCATCCAGTTCCTGGATCCTGGATCGAACCATCGCATCTCACTTCGCTTCCCGCAGCCGAGATTTCCAAGGTTCTTGTAGACAGGGCTTCAGCTACCTTGGCCCTGCTAGCCTGATTTGGAGGGAGATTCAGAATATACACTCGCACCATTCACGTTTTGTTACTATCTTCCAGGAGCCTTTCACGCAGGATCGAGCTCAGGTGCATTGCGGCGGCATTCATCATCACGGAAGTAACGGTTGCATGCTCCGACGGCGACTTGAAATCTCTCGCACCAAAGGCAGTGTCTTACGATTTTTCAACATTCTCACCACCCCTCAGCCCCAGCCTGCATCTCTGGTCTTGTCGGCAAAGCTTCCGTTCCGGGCTCTTCATTCAAGATGCAGAATCAACAGAGGCCCCCCTTTGAGCCCGAGGACCTTCCTCCGGGATCACCACCCGTGATCCGCCAACGCCGCGCCGAGGCCAGCTGGAGACCCATGTGCCGCCATGCCTGCACGTTTGAGACTCAGTATTTTGACGAGATTATGCTTAATCTTGTGGAGAACCCAAATCTCAACTCCAAATGGCTATTCCGTGCAGATGTCCTTTATGATGATGACAGCCATGACCCTGCTTCGGAAGCCGCTGGTATCATGGAGGAACGCCCTCTGATTCAAGACTTCGAAGAGTTCAGACGTCACAGAACGATAGTGCGCCGACTGATACCTCGAAACACGCTTCGTGATGCTTCATTAAATCAGACATGTTCATTTTATCGTTCGTATAGCCCAGGGGTCAAGAAACTGACGGAGAAGTTGCCCTGATAAAGTCTCTCGTTGTATATGTGCCGCATGCATCCTCTGCGGCGGACTTGCCATTTTACCACCCAAAAGTCCGAGGCATCAGTCAGCTTCACGAATGGGATACAGCGACGAATACAGGCACTACATCTGTTCATTTCCTGCTTTTCAATACAGAATCAGGAGTAGATGAGGCTGACGATGTCAAACTGGGGAGAATCGCTTACCATCTCCTCCAAACCATACACAAGCACGGGCATGGCAAGGCTGAAGGATATGTGAAGAGAGTTCATCACGATCTTATCGTTCCTAGGGAAAAGTTCCAGGATAGGTACTCTGAACTGAAGAATAAACATGGGCGGACTCTGGTGCAGTCGTGGCTCGAGACGACAGATCCAACAAAGCATGTATTCGAAGACCTGGGCATAGCAGCATTCCTCATTGAGCTATGGGCGGAAATGTATCAGGATGGGAGTTTTCCCGGCTTTGTGGACATTGGCTGCGGGAACGGATTATTGGTTCATATCCTGAGGCTCGAAGGCTACGCTGGTTGGGGCTTCGACGCTCGCGAGCGTAAATCATGGTCCCAGTACAACTCGCCGTTTCCAGGCTCACCCTCTGGGATGTCTCTTCAGCAACTGCTCTTACTTCCAAGTGTCGTTCCTAAACAGACCGATGATGGAGAAACGGAATCAATAAGCCCGGAAGATATTCACGACGGAATTTTCCCCAAGGGTACATTCGTTATCTCCAATCACGCCGATGAGCTCACTCCTTGGACACCCATAATCGCTGCTATCTCTCAATGTCCCTTCATCATGATCCCGTGTTGCAGCCACAATCTTAAGGGCGACAGATGGCGAGCCCCTCCACCGCGCGACAGGACCAAGTCAAGGAGTATGTTTGCATCGTTGGTTGATTGGGTTACACATATTGCGGAGGACTGTGGATGGGATCTCGAGACAGAGATGTTAAGGATTCCTAGTACCAGGAACACAGGATTAGTGGGTCGAAAGAATACAAAGGAGATCGAAGAGGTCGATATAGATGGCATAGTGCAAAAGTATGGGGGTGTACATGGCTACTACGACAATGTTGTCAAGCTGCTCAAGTCGATTCCTAGAGGTCATTGAGAACCCCTGGCTTGAACTTACTTACATTACCCTACCAACCGCCGTCAACCTTTAAACGAGATGAACCTGCACTTACGGCCTCATTTCCAACACTGTACAGTAATTACGCATGGAGCTGAAAAGGTGCGGCAGATGATCGCCCAAAAGACTAAATGAACCAACTACCGTCTCAAAAAATAATGTCAGTCACGTTTCTCAGCATTTCATATGCATTTGTGGCATCCAATAGCCGCATGGTCCTAGGGAATACTGGGGTCAGTGATACAAACGCTGCTTTCCTAATGTTTCCCATACAGCATTGCTCTCGTCATACACCCGGAGGAACCTGGCCACATTAGTTCGGAAATGTGACGGTTTCGTGCGGTCATGCATGGGGTACTGCAGCCGCGTCTTGATATGGAACTTGGACTGTCAGGCTCTGAGGAGGTTTTTACACGAGGTAACTCGAAAAGGTGTGCTGAGCAAGAAAGAATGAGCTGTCACTTGGATCATCATCTATTTCATTTCGAATTTCATTGTCGCTTCATGCCTTTCAATTGCTCCCAAGGACACTCATCAATATCTGCAAAAGTTGCTGCGCTTTTGGGATTTGCTTGTTCATGAGAATGGGTCGGTGGGATACCATGAGAATGAAACAGCTTAACGAATTTGACGTGGCTTTCTCAGACTGTAACGAACCTGTGTCTCTCGTTTTCATGTCAGGTTTGGACTTGGACATGACTCTAGGTTGGACCCATTTTCTACGGTTGACTGCAGCTCAATCCTCGCTGATCAGTGCTCATGCATGTATGAGCCAGGATCTGGTAGCAAACATCCCAATACCCCGGTCACATTGCTGAGCGAATCAAAGCAGCGGGAGTCTCCTTCCACCAACAACGTTGACGTTATAATTATCTATCTGCAGGCATCCGCCCGCCAAGTGGCCCTCTCTTATTCCCGCTGAATCTGTCTGAGACAATTTGGTCTTACGGCCCATGGGTCCGGACTGCCGGAGCGTGGAATTCGCAAACGATGGGCTAGTGCAATGCAATGCAATGCTTATCAAGGGAACCCTCCATGTCGGATACACAGTATCAAGCCGGTATACTGGCCGGTCTTACCCCAGGCGCCTTGCCGCTCTGCAGCTTATGTGTCGGGAATACCCATGTAGAAGCAAACACTGCTTTCGACAACAGTAACCCAGCGTTTGCATACTTGGCCACCCAATACTACCGTTACTCATCACATTTGGAGTATAAGACATACCGTGCCTGCTGACCACAGTTCTGTATATCATTGATGCTTCATTGAAGAAGTTACGTTCCCGAGCAAAGCCTGTTTCTGTTGTTCATTTGGTCTTCAAGCCCTACGCTTTGCTCAACACGACGATTATTCCATCCTGCATCCCACAACTATGGCAGACGAAGCTCGATATGAGATCTACCGCTTTGACGACCAGATTAAGACTCTTCAGGAGAAGGCCATCGTCGAGGTGCTCACTTCGACACCAGGACAGAAGCAATCAAGATTGGGTTCATATGGCTTAGACAAGTTATGCGAAGAACTTAGTGAAGAAGTGATACGAGGCATGGTACGTTGAGTATCCACGCTCGAATGAGTGCCATTTGACCAAGTATGACAGAACGGACCTCTCACACGATGGGCTACCAGCTGCGGTCTTGTCATCACAGATCTCAGCAGACCACATTTTCGATCTGAAGCATTTCGACTGCAGAAGGGCAGTGCTCTGTGGCCAGGTGAAAACTCCACCGCATTACTCGTACCTTTGAGTAATGGCAGCGCGCAGATTGATCTAATTCCCCGCGGAGGGAGTAATTCTGTCATCTCACACAACTGGGATCCCCGAACGGTCATTCACCTACACGAGATGGGGTTTGAGCTTCGAGGGAACGGGAGTGTTCGGTTTATTTACATCTTGTTCCGAACAGCCCCTTGCCCGGAATATCGAGTCTGGTGAAGTCAACATGAAGATAGGCATCGAAAAGGGACATTTGTATTGAAGGAGCAGTTTTCCTCGCTTTCGGCTGCCTTTACGAGCGCAGCAATTTCTAATTATTGACGATATTAGTCATCAAAGTCAACCCGATCTCCAGGTCTCTATCACGAACGTCGCCATCATCCCGTTCATTGAACTCCATCACATCGGTCATATCAACGTTGTTATATCCTAGTATCCCAGAAGTCCCCCTGGGGCACAGAATCTGGCAGATAACCTGGTACCTATAATATTACTCAGTTATGGGGTCAAAGCCAACGGGACATGGGGCAGACCTTACTCCCACTTGGAGTGCCGCCCCCAAGCAGGTCATATACCAGAGCCGGTATCTCCAGGCATTCAGACTGGAGGGGAGTTGTCGGTCGATATATCGATGGAATGTTATCTTTGATGGAAGCAACGCAGACAGAATTGCAAGTCTGGAATATCTGCAGGCAGTCTTGTACTGGGGAAGCATTAGGGGCATATTTCTAGTATTGGGGCGTCGGGATCTCTCAAACTTACCATGCAAAGGAATCTCGTTTGCACGACAGCCAACCATTATAGTATACTCTTTTAATATTCCAATTCCTGTGACAACCCCTTCTCTCACTCTATCCAACATAGGTTTTGTTAATTCTTCTTCGGCGACACCACACTGCCTTAGACAAGCTCTTAGCCCACTGAAGACGGTCTCATGTGGACAGCCATCAGAAAGTGCAACATGGCATGTTGCCACAAAGACAAGGGAGAACAGAGAGGCGAGGGGGGATCGCGACGGGCATCCGCAAGATGCCAGGTACACTGATCGAAGAGACGTGACCAGTCAAGATGTGCCTGAAACCCTGGATATAAGGAAGGTATTTTGAGACGATGGCATAAGGATCGGACGTCGTCGTTGCAGGATAGATACCGGGACCATTCAGTATCATTTTGGGGTAGTTGAGTGAGGAAGCGCAGAGCGTGTGGGTGCCAGGGCGTCTGCGTACACATGTGCCGGTGATAATCAATTTCAGACTCGTCATCTTCTGGTTCATGTTGATCATCCATATCAGTATCCGAAGTGCTGCCATGAGGGAAAGCTTTTGGGTCCAGGCCTAGAATAGGGCCTTCGTCAAGCTCAGTGGCAGCATTGAAGGCTGGGGGCGATTCGGATACCACGTTCCGACCCAGATGAGGGTATTCGAAGAGCATGCGAAACTGGTATTGTGACATGACAAGCGATCCCTTCAGCAACTCTTGGCATTGGTGATGTGAAGCATGTGACTGGTTCGGTTGCGAAGAAGTGTGTGGCCAAAGATCTGGAGAATAGGTGCAACTGATTACGGTGTTGGAATAAAAGATATAGGAACAAGTGTCCGAATGGAAGTGTCAGATGGGACTGACGAAAAGCAGGTTTTCATACCAAGTGACTGGAAGTTGGACCCATCAAGCAATGGCAACGCTCTATGCTCTAGGGCAAGTCTACAACGCAATATGGGAAGACCAGATCTACCTGTACGTGTCAGAATTTGCCAGATCCTCTTGCATATTTTCCCTAGAGAAGTCTCTGTCCTGAGTCATAGATGTTCAGGAAAGAGAGCAAGCTTGTCTTGGCCTTGCATATGTTGCCTCGAGTTTCAGCTTCAGACTTACATCTTTCGAGGTGTGAACGATGTCTGTCCACCCTTGTAATCCACCTTTCCAGTCAGACGGGAATTTGCATTAGCTTCACTGCCGGAGGCTTCAATTGTTGATCTATGGCGCCGCCACTTCTGCCTTGTCACCTTGCTACGCCCCGTAGTCTTCTTTCCGCGTCTCCAACATACTGGAGTCCCAATAATGAGGCCAACGAGGTCCAACAGAAGCAAACATGTTATGCTTTGGCATTTCTGGGGGCCTAAAGTATGTCGATCTCCTAAAAGGTCGCTTGAAGTTGTTTTAGACTTCCAGCGCCCCTGGCAAGACTCACGATGTTGCTTTTTCCTTGGTGTCAAGCATCGACTAAGGAAAGACGTAAGGGGCCATCTGCTGGAGATAAGCTACTCCGCACTGTTATTGTTATAAGAAATAACTTAATCTGCAAGAGAGTAGTGCTAACAGTACAATAACGGTGCCGGGCTAGATTCTCGACACTCGAAGTGCAGGACGCGATCATGCACGCTATAAAACATGGAGTATGAACAGATGCAGACAACCGAAGCCCCTGGTTCTGCACATCCTCTGTCAGGTGCCAGGCCAAAAGGATGCCCACCCCTGCTCATAGAAGATCAGAAAGGGTATGCTACACGCAGACAACCGAGCGGCTTCTTAAGTTGAGAGCAGGCACCCGAAAAATCATGAAGTGACGCGGCAGAGTCCGTTCGGGCAATGAACACTATCTCAACAGTTTGGCCTCCCAGGGCTCTAATCTGTTCTCGATCGAACTGCAGCCACTCCGATGTGCAATGGAGGGACAGGGGACATCAAGACCCTCGGCATATCTACGTAGTAAGATCGGAGAAAAGGATCGAGTGATAAGTGGACTTGTCTCATGTCAGTTGTTTGAAGATACTGGTCTACTTTGATCTACGGAAGGTCGGCCGACGTCCTAAGCTTGATCTCATACATGCATGCTTGGTCGATCGACGGACCTCGCTTCCAGCAACCGTACGATACTGAGATCGGATCACAGATGCAGAAGGATCTAGTCTAGACTTTGAGATGCGATGAGATGAGATGAGCGTGATGTTCTGAGTCCGACAAGATGAAATCGCGTCATAAGCAAGTCACCTAGTCGCTATACCTAGGTACACGATCCTTGTATACGAATGCAGCTTCCCCTGTTTGGTTGCTTTTTCCGGGTGCAAGACTGGAAGCTAGGCTTCTCACAGTTTGACATGGGGGTTCCATCTCCATCTTACACCAAAGAGATGCTATGCTGGTGCCAAGATGTATGCATGACGGGATTCGGTTGGTCTGACATGGGTCCCCTGGCAACTCAATTGCTGAAATGGCTAATTGACTATGTGTTATTCCGTCGATACTTGAGAGGTTGAGCCGCTGAGTCTGGGAGAGATTATCACCGCCGTCTCCCTGCCTTACACGGATAGATACTCTCATTATATCCGTGCTCGCATTCATGCCTGTGCATTCCACCCAGTCAGTGACACGGTAACATACATAGGTCACAGCATGAAAGCGCTTATGTATGTATGCCTGCGGGGCACAATGTCGATCAATGAAATCGAATAATTAATACTTTTCTGGGGTGAGACAGATCTAGGTTATTGCTGTTGGTTCTGCTGTTGCTGCAGCCAGCTAAAAAGGAATCACATATTCTGCACTTTGTTTCACAGCCCACCTGTATTTGAGTCAAGTTTCGGGAGGCTGCCTTTTGTTTGTTTTAGAATAGACAGATGATCTGACGATATTTTAAAATAACCATGATCTGACTTGCGGAAGTCAAGAGTGCACTGTCTGTGAATGGATTCTGTGCTGATAGTTGAGCTGTGTTGTCTCACGCTAATGCATGTTTACATGGATATTCCCTATTCACAATATCGTCCGTCTTTGAGGAGACGGGAGATTCGTAAGTGAGTTTTTCTTTTGCGTTATATTGTACGGAGTGCTGCAGGTATTGTTGCTCTCTGCTGAGTCGACTGACGCTGTCCCATGCCGATACTATGCATGTTACCGTAACCGTTGCAGAAAAAGAAAAAAGAAACACGAGAACCTTTTCCTTCACCACGCCATGCCATGATATGCCCTAGTAAGACAAAGGAAAAAGAAAGGACCAAAAAAAGAGCGAAATCCGGGTTCTGAGTCGTAGTTCGTGAGCCACGCCCCCTCGAAGTCTCATCGTTGCGATCCTTCGTGCGGTGTACAATCGCTGTTCCTCTCAGGCCCGTAATATACGCTTGAATCTGAGACTCGTGGTCTTCGGTCCGATTGGTTTCTATATCTGGCTTGTTGAAATGCTGTCTTGCAAAGAGTGTCTCTGAGATACTGTTAGTGTTCATGCTGGGGCGATAATGAAGTGCTGATGAGCAGATGGTGATATCTTACCCTGCAGAGAGCCCATGTCAAAGCTCAAAAGGTTCCCCAGACGATCGAGTTTCGTATCTTCAAGGCGGTTTAGATCTGCTTCTGACCATTACCCTTGTCGGGTTCGATGCCTCCATCCTTGGCATGGTCGCCGCTATCGGTCGTCTTCACGTCGCCCTCGGCCGTTTTCTTAGCAGCCTGTTCCTTCTTGGCAGCTTCAGCACGAGCAATAGCCTGCATGCGATGGGCCTGGGAGTTCTCTCTCTATTCTTAGCCACCGTCCCAGCGCGCGAGAGGGTCTCGATGGTAGCCTGGTTGGTGAGACCGACTGTCATGCGGCGGACGTCCTCGCGAACTTCGTCGCTCAGGGGCTTGTCGTGATGATTGTTGTTGTCAGCCATCGTGGATAGTGATGAGGATGATTGAGTTATATTGGAGTAAACGTAGATTCTAATGAAGTGCGATCTTGATGAAGATTTTGATGAGTGTGAGGAAGGAATTCTCAGTCGTGATGGTCTCCGAAGAGTAAAAGGTGCACAGAAAGAAGGAACAAGCTGTAGAGACCCAAACGCCTCGTTGAGTATTTCAGCCATTAATACGGCGTTTGTAGCATAATGGGCGAAGACAGTCAATGAAGCTTTACATCAAAAGAGCGTTCTTGTTTGATGCCTCGAGGAGTGAACCGATGCTGTTTGTTTCGAAAATGGTCGAACGAAAGCATCGCGGGGTCTTTAGTCACTTCGCGTTTACAGGTTGTATTGAAGATAACCATATACCAGTAATTAACCCTCCAATGCTAAGGGTATATCAGAATAGAGACGTTCCTCCAATCAATTCATTTATGTGCTTCAGACATGCTCTACGATAGACGGGAACCTAAAGCCTGGAGTTGCAAACTATTTTTATTGCAAGGATATCAAGAGAACCTCAATAGTAAAGCCATTCATTCTACGATGATTCCTATATAAAAGTCTTCTCGCAGCTTTTGACTAGTGGAATGAGGCCAGCTGTTCATCTATGACTCTGCCAACATATGGTTAAGAATAAGATTAGTCAAGACATTCCGTCGCCTGAGACTTCTCTCTAAAACAAGGGCGTTTGAATCATAAAATAATGTCATTAACTATCTAGACAAATATCCTGTGTTTGTTCTCAGTCCGAGATCCCCAAATGCGAAACTCCAGGCATCATTGTTGACCAGATCCTCTATAGTCTTATGTGTGTTCATGTCGCATCTCAATATAATCCAACGAAAAGAATTCGCAATCCGCTTCCTGTCCCGACAGGAAGACGACAACTTGCTTGATATTTACAAAATGCATACGTTCAACGCCCAGCAGCTGACTTTTTGCTGACTGGGGAGATGGGGAATCTGGGTAAATGCAAAACATCAGGGTCGTAATAAAATTCCAGGTGCAAGTGCAAGAAAACCCATCTGTCTTCTTGCACAACAAAATCAAGAGCCTCCACAACAGAAATACGGCAATTATTGTTTAGGCTTTGGCTTGGCCTCTTCATGGCGGCCGTTGGTCGAGTCGATCTTCTCCAACGGCTTGTCGTCTTCTTTCTGGATCTCGTTGGCTGGCTCTTCGCATATAGAGCTCTGGTCTGCCCAACTCACTGCTCTCTTCCTCCTTTTCGGTGTAGCAGTAGCTGCAGGGGTCTCTTCAATCTTCCCCTGCGCGATAGCGTCCCTATCCTCCGAGCTCATAGTATTGGTACTAGTCCGAGAGAATTCTGCAGATTCACGTGTAGGTGTCATTGGTGGCCGCCCACCGAGTACCTCGATGACTGCACCCGCAAAGAGCTGCTTCGCATGCGACTGACTCGAGACACGTCTCCTCTGTTCATATCCGCATCCCACTCAGCAAAGTCTTTTGCAGTCCATGAAGGACGATGGGCACGCCCACTTCGAGGCAGACTGTTGACTGAATAACGGGAGCCACCGCTGTTTGCCCTGTTGCGTCGATTGAGTGGGTGCGCTGGATGAGATGAAGCTTGGGAGCTTGAGCCTTCCAGTGTTGGGAATGCGTTACTCCGGGTGTTGCGTTTCACGTTGCTGACGCTGAATATCGACTTAGACAGCTCCTCAAGTTCGTCCACTTCGTTTTCCTCCGGCTTTGATGTACCTGCCCTATTCTCCATGTGTTCGAAATATCTCACACGCAGATTGTCAAACTTCTCAGGGAGGTTTTCGCGGTTGCGAGACAGTGACATCCAGGTTGATATCATGCCAAGAATTATCAGGACCAAAATTGCTGCAGCCAAGAAGGACTGTACTACAAGAATAATCATGCCAATAGCTGTCGCCGCAACGCGGCTGAGGTTCAGGGGTCTCAGAAATGCGATGGAGAGGCCAGTGGTGATGATTTTGGAAATCGACAGTAACCAGATCGCCGCCGTCGTGTTGCGTGATCCCTCGAAGGGCTTCAGTTTGATAATAATCACCAAAGCAAAAACTTCAAAAATGAAGAGACCATATACTTGCGCCAAAGGGCTCGCCCGACCTCCGCCAAGAAAGCATGCTCGAATGAACTGATATGCCAAGTAAACCGCAAAGAACCACCATCGAGTGAGTCGATACCGTGCCGAGAGCCACCCAAAGTGCTTGATGTATGGCTCGTCTTGGTGAACCTTGGGCCGTTCAGGGTCCTTGTCAACAAACCTGATACGTCGAATCGGGAGGCGTGCGAAGAGACGAGGTTTCTGCACCTGCTCCTCCTCGCCGATGGAGCTTTCTAGGGTTGTCGCAACAAACGGCACTTTCTTGAGAATCTTTCCTTGTTCAAAACGGAGGGTGTCGGACACCACCTCATACTTGCCCTCACGCAATCTCGTCGAGCAAGCATACGCTGTGAGGCCAGCAAACCCCATAAACATGACGAATACAATGGCAGCAATCGCAGTCGGCCCCGGAGGAGCTTTGATCGAAAACTGGAACATTGCCAGAGTAGTCATGACAAAGAACCCAATAAATAGCGTCCGCAGCAAGCCTGCGACCAAATAACCGAGCCAGTTGGAGCGGAAAAAGTCGAAGCCATCTGACTTGATCAACTTGGCTTTAAAACACAGATCAAGTATGAGTTTACAAGACACAACAAAGAGAGCGACACCAGCAAGGACAACAAGAAACCAGATAAGGCCGATGATGAATGCGTTATTTCGGGGGATTCCCATGACAGACAACACACCTGGAAATCCCGAGTAGTCGCCCGGGAGTGGCATTCCAGGGTTGCGAGGCTCTCCTGCCCAGCTGTAGTCATACGGGTTGTTCGGGTCGAAATTATTGCGACGGGTAAGTGAATGAGAAGCTTCTACCAGCTGAGGAACAGCTCGACTTGTCAGGCTTCGACCAAAGATCTGTTGTGCAAGGCCACCGCCATTGTTAATAGGAACTGATCCGGCAGAGCCAACTTGGCTGGCATTTCCAGAGACACCGGCGAATGGACTAATGGCTTCAATCATGCTCTCGCTCGCAAACATGCCCACAGTCCAGGCGAAGTTGCTCCACCAGGCGGGAAGAAGGGCAGGCCAGTTGACGGACAGGGCTCCTGAGAAGAATATGGACTGAAAAGTCTCGAAAATGATCAAGACCGAAAATGAATGAGCGTAGTGCATTCTTATGTGAGGAATTTGAACGCCGTAGATGGCAGTTGCAAATGAGGCAAAAACCGCAAACACGGTAAAAATGCCTAACACCGTTCCGACGATCTTTTGCTGCGAGAACGTCCTCCCATTGCTCATGGTAGCCTGAAAGCACCCGATTTCCGTCTGTGTTGAGTTGGCAAAGATTCGTAGGCGGGAAAATCCCTCTAGGTCAGGAATGTTCAACGCGATTGACGGGATGCCGCGAAGGTCGTCGGCTGAAATCGAAGTAGTGATGTATGCCTCAATGGGTTCTCCGGCCTTGAGTGGACAAAGGCTTGTGACGTTGGCCGCGCAGGGGTCGTAAGTTTTGTTGAAGCGTTCTTCGCCGTAGACTTCTATAACAAGATGCACTGGGAGGTGGTTAGATTGCTCGAGCACGACGTGAATAGATTGCGAACATACTCATGACATTTTCCTGGCGGATATTGGAACTACCATACAAATGAAATGACACTGTAAGATTATCCGAGTAGTAGGCCGTGTCGAAGCCGGTCACGTTGAACAGACTGCCATCGTTCAAGCAGTCATCGAAGTCACCGGTATACAGTGAAGGGGTCCGGCTGACGTCGAGACGGTCGTGAAAAACCCCATCATCACCAGTTCCTTCTATAAAGACTTTGTCTTGGGCGAATACCGTGGGAATGACGCTCAAGGCGGGCAGGAGGCAGGACAATGCCGCAAAGGATCGTTGAATTGCGACCATTTTGACGATCAAGTGCGATAAGGGGGCGGAAGGGGCGGAAGGCGGGCAAGCCCGCCAGAGCAGTATTTACGATACGACCGTCACTCTCTAAGGGATCGGATGTGATCTCGGACAGGCGAGTGAAGGATGTAGCGTGGTGGAAAAGTCCAGAGTTGAAAATTCGATCGTTTCGGGCATGGAGATCAGGAAATGCAGATCTCAGACATTCGATGTTCTCGGGGCGTATTTCGTCAATGTCGCAAGCGGCTATATCAGCAGAAAGGGGTTCGTCGAAGAGCGTGAGCAATGTTTTATCGATGGTCGAGCATAGGAAGCTTCGTCAGAGTATGAGAGGGAGGAGAAGATGAGTCGCGGGAGATTAAAGCTTGGTGCTCTTTGTGCCAATGCAAAATCTCGTGTTTGCTTGACGTATGTGTAACCACCCAAGACACAAGAGTGGCGCAGTGGCCTGGAAAAGCCACTATGGGAAGATCGGCAACTTCGCGACGGAATTTAAGGTTGGCGGGATGGCAGCTGCAGGGGTTTTAATTAGGGGGGAGTCGGAGTCGGAGTCGTCGGCAATGTTCACACTTGACAGCAGATTGAAAGAGCAAGAAGGGTTATTTGGTTAATTCAAATGGCAAGAGGATGAACGGTAGCGGAAGTTGATAGTCAGCGGTCAGCGGTCAGAAACAAGGAAGGTTGGGATTAGATCTTGGAAGCGTTGATCCAACCACATTTTCTATTTTCTGGGCAAGCATCTAAACTTGGAGTGGGCAATCGCAAACCTTACTACTGCGTGTTGAAGGTACCGATTACGCGCACCTTTCCATTTGCGAAAGCGCACTTGTCGGTTTCGGGTCTCTTATTTCTTTGCGACATGGTCTAGAACAATGGCGACTGATAAGCTGGCCCTGCTCAAATTTGATTACCTATACTCACGAGTTTTCTAAATTTTTATCTTCAGCATAAGTTGCATGCTGCTTTGTTCAGTAGAGCAAAGCCCCCTTGGAGCAGGTACCTCGAAATACGAAACGACGACTCAGGCATCCCACAAGGTTGCGCTTGCTCTCACCCGCTTTCCGCGTCACCATCGGGGAGTTGGCTTGTATCGATTGGCTAGCAGCTCTTCCCCAAAATCAAAATTTGAGAGGCGGGGAATTGGCCTTTCCACGTGTCGGGCTTTGAAAGATTCCGACAGACTGTTCAAACTTGGCAGGGAGGAAGGAGCCAAAGATGCTTTCTAATTGGGGAAATCTATGAATGCACTGTACAAGGACACCATAGGCACCCTGATACCTAACGTTAATCATAGCGGCCACTATCGTCGCAAGTTCAGTGAATCAATTTAATAATACCTCTGCACGCAGGACAGTTGGTTCTTCAAGAATGCCCGACTGCCATCTAGTTGATACTCAAAAAATACGGAGTAGGTTCATCCAAATTGGTATTGTTCTAGAATCGGCGTAAGGTAGGGTCAACGTCGCATCGCGTGCTGTTCCATTCAACGGCCATGTTTCTGCATTCACGGTATTTAACAACCAAATTTTGATAATTTTTTTATTATCGTATTGATATAATCAAGAAGCATGCTAACACAAGTAGGGGCGCCATCATGTGAGTTACCAGATCAGAATAGCTCTCTGCATGTTCTACCGCCAGCCATCTTTTGCGAAACAAAGACTGGAGGCTGGACTTCAGTAAGCTCGGAGCCCCGGATACTGGTACTGCTAAATTGAAACGACGATCTGGTCACCAACACAGAGTATCACTGGCACAGTCGTAGCAAGTCTGCGTTATATTTATCCAACAATGTACTCCGTACTTTCGGTTGAGCCAGCTTTCGGACCGTCGGCAGTGGGTTCAACCCCGTGGCAATGATTCTTGGCTTCCTCATCCACATAAATGCGGGTGTATCAATGGGCCCGGATCGTGAGACGAGGTCTTGGCGCCAGATTGCGTCTAAATGTTACAATATGAGGTAAGTTGGTGGCTACAATTTCCGCCTAGTTCTAATATCAAAACATGGACAGGTCTTATTATCACTGCCTGAACCTATCTCCTCGAAACTACGGTCAAGTTTTATTTTGCTTCTAGGACAAGCACTGTCTTTATCGTAAACTATTGCAGGGTAGCCGGCCTTAAAAATTCAGCACCCAGCTATAAAGATGGAGACATCTCGAACTGAAAGCTTCTGAAAGATAAAAACAGGCGGCTGATGCAATAATTTCTTGCATTTGGTCAAGCAAATCGTGAGTGTGTTACCAAGGACAATGCGTACTTAAACTTGGTCAAACCAAATTGATGCAACAGATGGCCAGCAAGTTACAGCCCAATGTAAAGTAAGCGCATTTTGCCTTGGAAAGTAAACATCGGAAAAATCAATGTCCAGATTAAAGATATTTACTTGTACGCGGCCGTATCGATCAGTCAAGGTGAAAAAAAAGTGTCGTATCAACGTCACAGGATTGCGTGATTACTAAGATAAAGATTCTTCATCCATCATGACTGAGGGGGAAGTTAAAGGGCATTTTCTCTTTTTCTCTGTCGCCTCTTCCGGGCGATCGCCCGACAACCGCATTGACTCGGGACACCTCACGCCCCATCGAGCGGATACACCCCCCAGTAAGTGCTTTTCATGGAGATACATACAAGGAAATGGAGAGTTATGCCCGGAAAGGGTATTTGTAGATCTAGGGATTGAATGACGGTAGAGAGGCGGTTGAAAATCTGGAGAGGAAGATGGAGAAGTCATGAGAGGGTGGACTGGAAACCGAATTCGCGGGGAGTTAGATCTTGAACCTCAAGAGGACAAGCCTTCCACAAAGTTACATACGTATAGAGGTAATTATGGGTATGGATATAGAACGTGGATTACTTGTGGATGTATCCATTGGGTTGTTGTGCCATGGAAAATGACCGTGGAAATGGATGCTTTATTATTCGATTCTTCGCCATTGTAACCAATATGGATACGAAGATGCAGAGCATTCGTGGACCGGGGGACTAGAGAGGGCCCCTACTGGCCTACTCCAGCTGCAGCTTGCCGTTTTCAAGGTACATTCACAGGAACTGGCCATGGCGGTTCGAATTGGAAAATGTCAATCCATGTTATGCATGTAAATTCCGCTTAATAATTGACGATGCTCTGTAGGCGCTGGCACGTTTCCAACCTGTCTCAACCGCCACGCCAGCAACACCGGTGTTTCACGACGCAATAAGCTGTAATGGCCAAAACATCAACAAACATCCTCGGAGATCATAAAATCTGGAGTAGAATCTCATCATGAACCCCCCTAAAGCCGCCCGAGAGCGATGCTCCGAGGACCTAGTGCCGCCCTGCCCGGCCATGCTGTGTTTGATTGGCCTCGTGGGTCGTCGGCGGCATGTATAAGCCTCAAGTCCCGAGCACGTCATTGAGAGCTAAAAACCGCAACCCCGTTGTTTTTTTCCTCTTTCTGACGGTGAGGCCCGTGAGAGTGCTGGGCGTGGTTGATGCAATGCTCTGGCAGCCCCTTCAGAAGGCGACAATTGGATACTCTGGGCCGATTTCGTCCGTTTTGCCTATGAACACGCAATTTTCTTCTTCTCTTACTCGCTGTGTACTTACTCTTGCTGCACCCCTCCTTGCCCATCCAGTCAACCCCAGTAAACATTGCTGGAGCTAGGAACAGGGGAGAGGAGACTAATCATGACAGGGTGGATGTAAGAAACATGAGGTGGATGTGGATGTGGATGTGGATTTGCTGAATGAAGATGAGGATCGAGAAGGTACCTTACTTTTCTGTTTTCCGCTGCGGACATGATTTAAAATCAAAGCAATTCCTGCTCCTCTGCACGTTCTTATCCTACTCGTTCTTGTCGTCCTCTGTTCTTGTTCGTCTTCTACCGACTAACACCTGTGCAATCGTTGACCCCCACGATTGCGTGCTCTGACTTCGGTTTTCTCTATTTACAAACTCCCCGAGACTCTCTTCGCTTCGGTTCTTGAATATTCAATCCGTCCTCCTAAAACACCACAAAACCTCACATCACAATGGCCAACTCTCCCCATGGCGGCGTCCTAAAGGACCTTTTCGCCCGTGACCTGCCTCGCCAGGCCGAGCTCGAGTCTGAGGCCCAGCAGCTTCCTGCTCTTACCCTCAGCGAGCGACACCTTTGCGATCTTGAGCTTATCCTTAACGGTGGCTTTTCTCCTCTTGAAGGTATGCGCAGCCTCTTCTAATCTGTGACGATTGGGTTTCCCCCCGCTGCGATGATGGCGCACGGAGCGGCGATAACGGCGGTGCCCCACCCCCGCATCGCCGACCCCGGTGCGCTTTGCGACGGGCGACTCTTTTATCATGAGTGTGGGTGAGGACAGCAATTGACCAGTTATTCTATAGGTTTCATGACCGAGAAGGACTTCAATGGGTAAGTTGAACTATAATATCATGCGTTTGCTTGTTTCATGAGCTAACAGAGTTTTCCAGCGTTGTTGAGAACAACCGTCTCGCTGATGGCGCCCTCTTCTCCATGCCAATCAACCTCGATGTCAACCAGGCTGAGATCGACCAGCTCGGAATCAAGACCGGTGCTCGCATCACACTCCGCGACTTCCGTGACGACCGAAACCTCGCCATCCTGACTGTCGAGGATATCTACCAACCTGACAAGTAGGTCATCTCAAGAACTCGGCGCATACTAGGCCATTGGTAGCTAATACGGGTTTCTCTACAGGGTCAACGAGGCCAAGAAGGTCTTTGGCAGCGACGATGACACTCACCCCGGTGTCAAGTACCTCTTCGACACCGCTAAGCAGTTCTACGTTGGTGGTAAGCTTGAGGCTATCAACAAGCTCGAGCACTACGACTTCCTCGATCTCCGATGTAAGTAATGACAGACACTACAAAATGCATCTCGATACTAACATGACCAACTAGTCACCCCCACCGAGCTCCGCGCTCACTTCAACAAGCTCGGCTGGCAAAAGGTCGTTGCTTTCCAGACCCGAAACCCCATGCACCGTGCTCACCGTGAGTTGACGGTCCGCGCCGCCCGCTCTCAGCAGGCCAACGTCCTCATCCAGCCCGTCGTCGGTCTCACCAAGCCCGGTGACATTGACCACTTCACCCGTGTCCGTGTCTACAAGGCTCTCCTGCCCCGATACCCCAACGGCATGGCCGCACTCGCCCTCCTTCCCCTTGCTATGCGCATGGGTGGTCCCCGTGAGGCTCTCTGGCACGCCATTATCCGAAAGAACCACGGTGCTACCCACTTCATCGTTGGTCGTGACCACGCCGGTCCCGGTAAGAACAAGCAGGGCAAGGACCACTACGGTCCTTATGATGCTCAGGTCCTTGTTCAGGAGCACCAGGAGGAGCTTGGTATCAAGATGGTCGAGTTCCAGGCCATGATCTACCTCCCCGACTCTGACGAGTACCTCCCCATCAACGAGATCCCCGAGAACACCCGCACCCTCAACATCTCCGGCACTGAGCTCCGCCACCGTCTCCGCACCGGCAAGGAGATCCCGAGTGGTTCTCCTACCCTGAGGTCGTCAAGGTCCTCCGTGAGGAGAACCCTCTCCCTGCCGAGAAGGGTTTCACAGTCTTCATGACTGGTTACCAGAACAGCGGAAAGGACCAGATTGCTCGTGCTCTCCAGGCTACTCTCAACCAGGGTGGTGGTCGTCCCGTCTCTATGCTTCTCGGTGAGAACGTGCGACACGAGCTCTCCCCGAGCTTGGTTTCACCCGCAAGGACCGCGACCTTAACATTCAGCGCATTGCTTTCGTCGCCTCTGAGCTGACCAAGGCTGGTGCCGCTGTCATCGCCGCCCCCATTGCTCCTTTCGAGGATGCCCGCAAGTCTGCCCGCGAGCTCGTCGAGAAGTCCGGCCCCTTCTTCCTGGTTCACGTCGCTACTTCCCTCGAGTACTGTGAGAAGACCGACCGCAAGGGCGTCTACAGTGCCGCTCGCAAGGGTGACATCAAGAACTTCACTGGTGTTGACGACCCTTACGAGGCTCCCGCCAAGCCCGACCTTGTTGTCGATCTTGAGAAGCAGAACGTCCGTTCCATTGTGCACCAGATTGTTCTGCTCCTCGAGAGCAACGGTCTTCTCGACCGCCTGTAAATGATGGTTGTTTGATGAATTATCTCGGGAATCAACCGAGGAAGATACCCGCAAGCTACATCAACCTGCCCACTGAGACTATTGGCGTGGGAGGTGTGTCGCTCTACAAAACCTTGCAAATAACTGCGCAAATGATAAACGGAAATGGCGTTAATTTGAAAGAGATGGATTGGGAAAAAGAAGCGCAACTGTGGTGCACTACATGACACCGCTGGAACACTTAGACAATGAAGACGTATCGGAATAGACTAGGATCGATACAATGAATGAAGAGAACGATGAAACTATTTTCAGAAGCACAAGCGAATATGCAAGTGATACGTGTGCATGCAAGTCCGGCAACCTATCACGATTGATAGTGGGATGGCTGTCAGTTGTGTTTGGCTCTGAATGGATGTCTGGAGTATCTCGTGACAGCATGCGCGCTTAATCAATCATTGGATGTGCTTTATGGCTGAAATATTGGGCAGCACCGCTAAGCAGAGAATATGGGTCGATAAGATGGAGAATGCTGTGCGTGGTAGTGGCAGTCAGTCTTAAAAAGATGATGTTTTCCTGAGTCATGCTTGAATTTTAGCATGATTTTGCACTTCGAGAACATGATCTTAACTTTGGAGCAATTATCGAATATTCTCATGCCTTAATGACAGGTTCCATATCCTTCTACCAGGGGGTCGCAGGCGGTTAAGCCGTTGAAGGTGGTTGGTCGTCAGCCAATGCCAGGCTCCAACCTCCCGTCTCGTCCCCTGTAAATCTCTTTACTGGGTGTGTCCCGCCCGGCTTTTGGCTTTGTTGAACAAACCTAAGGCGGGCTCCACAAGAGTTTGGGGACACGGGAGACGGGAAGATACACGGGAGCGTCAATTAGTATTCGAGGCTGTGCTATAAAAAAAGATTGCGTATGCGTGGTGGCCGTGTTGGTTTGGTGACGGATTATTATAGAAACGGGCGATGATTGCTTCCATGTGATTGTAATTTGTTTCATGGGAGTTATCAAAGCCCAGGAGTTGACATCATCTTTGAAGAATCCTACAAGGGTGTACCGGTCGGTACCTACGACATACAGTGAGTGTCACTGTTAGCTGATCACCGTTAAATCCCTTGCCAATGGAAGTCCAAGCTCCCCGATCCTCTATTAAACGAACTCCTAAATCGTGGGCTGGTGAGCTTAATAGGCGACTCTAAATCAGGAAATATTGAATTAATGGCTTGAATCATATTATCGACCGTGCTTCTAACGGTGAAGAATAGGAAGGTGGAAAGAAAAGTCCACGTCTCGAGAGGTCCTTCTCTCCTGCCTTAGTGCCTGATTCAGACCGGAACCTGACCTGAGACTCTGGGCTGCACTGGCTGCAGGGAAGGAACCAACCAAGCCGAGCCTGACACTGCGCTTAGCTTCCCTTCAATGCCAATTGCGACTCACCTCACCTTCTACAGTACAACCCTCCCCTCTCCACGACATTGCTTTGCTTCGCTATCCAGGATTGCCCAACATACTATCATTCTTTCTCGAGTGCCCGAATCTCACTTTGCATCGTCTTCCCTTTTTTTATTCTGACATTCCACGAGATATCACTGTCGACTCCCTCTTTTGCGCCCACTATTCTTGACCGCTTTCTTGAGCCCTTCTTGGAATTATCGACGACAGCGATATTAACCACGAAATAACACCCACATAAGATACTCTCACAGCTTCATGGTCTACCATGTCCTCCAAGGACCAAGACGTCGACGTCCCCGCCGATGAGCGATCGCAAGAAAAGATACGCCGCTCAAAATCCGAACGAAAGGACCGCAAAGACCGCGACCGAGATCATGATCGAGAAAAGGATAAGGACCCCGAGCGTCGCCGACATCGCACCTCACGACCTTCTAGAAGCAAGCTCAGCGAGGGCAGCGACACTATTTCTCACACATCCAGTCGTCGCCATCGTCACCGCAAGGAAAGGGACAGCGATGAGCATCAGCGCCGCCACCACCGCACAGCCTCGACCAGCGATTTGGCCAGCTCGGACATGGCTAGAACGTCCACAGCAGCCACTTCCTTCCTATCTGAGCGCATTCAAAGGCCTTACCCATCTTTCAGCAAGGCACACAGTAAGGAGGCTATCGTTAGTCGCGATTCTTTAGCATTGCCTCCTCAGCATAGTCCCGGCCCCCCTACTCCTGAACCCACAGATGTTGCGGCTTCTGAGCCGCCGAAATCTCGCAAGGGATCCGATACCAGCAAGCCGGATGCGCCACCTAGTCCACCCCGAACTGACTTGGATGCGGACAAGGATGCCGAAGAGCCTGCTGTGTATGAGACGACACCGGATGAGCCTTTGAGAGAGGAACCTGCCGAAGAAGAAACACCAAAGGTTGAAACACCCAAAAGTGGAACCCCTCGAGTTCGGACACCAACAGAAGAATATCAGACCGAAGAATCTGTTCTCGATAAGCCAAAGTCGAGACATTCCGGTCACTCACGATCAGCATCACGACACGAGGAACGCTCCCGAGTTAGTCGCCGGTCTGGATCCTCGAGCCAAGCTACCTATGTCAAATCCTCAGCGATTCGTCCTGGAGACAAGCTTCGCCGCTCTGATTCGCGAACATCTAGTTCCTCCCATCGCTCAGTACATCGAACTTCCTCTACCCGAAGTCGCAGAAAGTATGAGGTAGATGGCGCCTCCTCTCCTTCAAGCGCTCAAGATTCATCTCCCAGGACACCAACCCAGGCTCCTTTCCCTCATGGATATCCCGACACCAAACGCGAGACCCCGTCCGTTGTCGACGTTCAAGATATTGACTCAAACTTGCATTCGAAAACGGCGACGCCTGCATCCGCTTTTGGTATTGCTCCTCCACCTCCACCCCCGCCGCCTGCGCTCGACGTGCATGATATGCCGCGTGTGGACTATTTGCTTCAAAACGGTGGTCTAGCTTATACAGCCCCCAAAAACTTTCTCTCTGTGCTGCCTCGACAAAACGGCACACGCCCTTCCAACCCTCCTATGGTTGGTACGGACACCCTCTTTGCTCCATTTCATAACCTGCTCGACCAGTACAACACAGTACTCGGTAAGCAGGGCTCAATTGCTGTTGCTACTGGCCATCGTTCCGTGGCTCGTAGGTTGCTAGACCGCCTCGAGAACGTCTTCTCTCGCGACCTACCTCCTCATGGCTGCACTTGTATTATGTGCGATAACCCTCATGAAATCCATGATGGCCTCAACTGGGGCGATGTTTTGGAGTGGGTGAGTGGCCGCATTGAACTCCCGCAATGGCCTCCTTTCGATCTTGCCGAAGTCGGCACCAAGGCTGCCGAAATCTCCGGCGATGTACCTCCTCGACCTGCATCACCCGTCCAACTGGATCCAGATATTGCGGAGGAGTTTAGAGAGCACTACCTTCGTCAGTCGAAGAAGGTCCGAACTGCTGTCGACCGATGGCTATCCAACACTGGAGAAACCCCAGTGCCACCTCCTCAGGACGTTGACGATGAGACCTTGTCTTTTGCTATCCTTACGAACCTTGAAGCTGAGGACCGTCCTTACTTCAACGCTATTATGACCGGCTCGAAGGAGTTGCGATCATCTGTTCGTGCTCCCACGCCAGGACATCGGCCTCGAACAGACTTGCTCATCAAGACTGGCCTTGCACTACAGCGGCTATACAGACTGTCTCAGGCACCACGAGATGCCGAGTCGGCTACGTACTTGGTCAAGAACCCGCACACTCACGACCTACTGGTTGCACTTTCCAACATTAACAATTCGGAATGGGAGATTCTCACTTCTGGTCGATTCGATGGCTTCCTCTGGTCTGGAGCTGATGACGATGTATCACATACACCTCATTCTGAGTCGCGGGGTCCTACCCCTGCCAGTGCTTATTACAATACTCGAACGATGAGCCCTGGGCCCCGAGCTTCTTCTTCGTTTAGCTCGAGAAACACAACTCCATTCTCGGTTTACTCAAGAGGCACGACACCGGCCTCATTTGTTAGCGTCAACACTACTGGGATTCCTGGATCCCGACAGGCTGTTTCGAACGATGAGGAGATGGAAATGGCTGCCATTGCAGAGATTGAGCGAGAAATCTACAAGGGCATGGAGACCCTGGAAGATGCCTTCGAGAAATTACACAAGAAGGCTGAAGTGGTCCGCAATGCGCTACGCCAACGAGGTGCCGGCTTGATGCAAAACTTGCAAAATCGCCGTCGCATTGATGTTCTGTCGGGCCCCAACTCTGGTAACTCACAGGCATCAGGCTACGAACGCCCAGCTTGGGCTGGGGACGACGATCGTGAACCAGGCAGTGACGAAGACTGGGCATTCGACGATGTCGACATTATGCCTGACGATTCAGCGAGCAACATCAGCAGCTCGCGACATCGACGACCCAAGAGGCGTACGGAGCGACGAACACCCGCCCCAATTAACGAAGAGGATGAGGATTAAGCGTCAGACTACGATACCCCAAAAACTCCATGATATAATGGGGTAGATTACGAATGACGAAAGATAACGTTCGAAGGAAGCGAGTCTTTTCCAGCATAGAAATCTCGAAAACACCAGTCCAATGTTACATGTCGCGAAAACTTGTTTGATTCAGTAACGATCTGTGAGAGTACGCCAACAAGATGTTTGAAGATGCCTGTCAGATACCACATATGTATGCCCGACCTTAAAGATTTAGGAGACGGGCTATCCCTTGGAGGGTATGCAGTACCTTTGTTTTGTTTCTTGCTTTTTTATCTGTTTCTCGCTATGTTGTTTCTATTGTCTTGTGCTTGTGGAAGGGGGAGGAAGACCAAAGGAGTCTTTCAAAAAAAAAACATGGGTCGCGGAAGGGGAAGATTTGTCGAAGTTGCCGAACGTATCGAGAGTAGGCTTTTGCCTGCTTCTATCCGAGATAGTTGTCCGAGTTGTGTTTTAGTTGCCGATGTGGTCAGATGAACGAAAAGGGAGGCTCAAGATGGATTTGAAAGGGTGCTCAAGTCTGCTCGCTGATTGAGGAAGGACGGTGGATATACCTTTGGCAAATGTTAATGAATGGCAAGGGATAGAGTGATTTGCTGTGATTCAAATGTCGTGTCTTAAAACGGGGCAGCATCGCTGACAAGCCTCCAGTCGATGACGCTCATAGTCAATGCATATAAGCCAAATAATCAGTTTCTTGCACAAAGCGCACCAATATTGTCTTGCAATGCCTCATCGTACATTAATACTTCATCGCCAACAGGCCTGAGGTATGCCCTTATAAGGCTCATAACGGTTTACATAGCTCGTCCCTTTTCGTTCCGCCCAGCTTCTCGCATGTAACTCCCTCTACTTCATACACAACAGACGAACAGTTGCCACTCCCTTTCTGCACTGTCGCCCTTGCATCTGTTTTCTTATTTTCCATTCCTCCATCCATCCTTCAAGCCACGTCCTGGCAAAGGGATTCAGTGTCTGCGCTGAACTGAAAGAGTCTGAGATAGTCTCAGCCGCAATAATTGTACAAAAGATGTAGTCCCAGCAGAATACGCCAGGGAGTACTGGTCCCTTTATGTGTTTGTTTGAAAAAGAGACAGGTCGTTAGATATTACAACGAGGTAGGCGTCAAGTAATAGGAAAATAGTCTCAAATGACGACAGTTGCGTGAACCATAGTCTATTAGAGAGAAAAGAAATTTTGGCATTTGTGAATAGCACCTCTAGCTGTAAAGAGACTCCAGGAGGTAGATAACGCCGAAGATGAGGAAAGCAGTGGCACCGCCGACAGTGACTGGAGGATGTTAGTTTCCAGATTTCGAGAACAGTTACGAGATATAAACTTACCAACTTTCAGACTAACACGGCCTGCAATTGCTCGACCGCCGATAACAGCAACACCAGTGCAAATAGCATGGCCACAGGTAGCACCGAGTGTCACCCACCAGTAGTCCTGACCAGCAGCCATGGCAATAGTAGCAATCTGACTTCGGTCACCCCACTCGCCAAGGAAGGTCATGATAAAGGTCTGAACCCAAGCAGGGCTGAGCAGCAGAGAGCAGAGGTTTGTAGCACCCTGTACAGCGCTGAAAACAGCACCTGAACCAGAGCGGTCATCTCGTACAGGAGACTGAGAAGGTGATCGAGGAGGTGACATGAGGCGGTTGCTGGGTCGAGACCTTCGGCCATTGCCGTTACCGTTGCCATTCATACCCATCTCAAGAGTGTGTGCGGAGACAGAGTTGCCTCGCTTACGGCCCATTTCTTTCTCTTTCTCTGCAAGCTCCTGTTCGACCTCGTGCATTTCAGCAGAGACACCTTCGTTAGGATCCATCTGCATACCCTCCCGCATGAGCTTGGCGCCGAACACAAAGAAGAGGCCTGCAGCGAGGAAACTAGTCACACGCTTGGGGATCAAAGTAGGGACAGCGTGGCCCAAAACGGCGGAGAGAACAGTCATGACAAGAAGAGCACCAAAGGCAGCAGTGAAGACAACCATACGGTCGTGCTTCATGGCCATGAGAGCCGCAACCAGGAAGGTCTTGTCTCCAACCTCGGAGACCAGGATCATGGTGAAGGATAGTATAAAGGAGTGGAATGGCTGGATGATGCTCTCTTCATCGTGGTGTGCATCGTGTGTAGTTCCCCGGCTCAAATCGACGGGTTCAGTCTTTGCAGAGTCCTGCACAGGTTTGTTTTGTCCAATAGGTCGGTCAGGAAGGTCAGCTGGTTTCTACGTAGTTGTTAGCCTCTATGCTAGGATGGTATTGACAGCGATTGTCACTCACCTCTAATCCAGCAGTATAATCATGATCTTCGTCACTACCAACGACAGGCTTAGCGGGCTTGGGCACCACATCTTCTGTCTTTCCACTGCCAGCCTCAGCATCAGGCACAACGGCCTTGTCTCCAGAAGCACGAATCTTCTCTTCTTCACTGTGTGGTAGTGGGGGCGCCTCCTTAGGTGGTGAGGGTTTCCTGAAGGTCTCCTCGCCTGCAAGATCCTCCTCAAGCTTTCGGGCCTTGTACCGCTCAGTTACGCCACCCTCGGTGCCAGTAGTGCCTTCTTGAGGATGGGCTCGGTTGGTGTCGAACATAACACCATCGTTGCTTTCTGGGATCTTTTCGCCATCAACAATTGTCGGGTCGACGGGTCGACCCTTCAACGCGGGGAGAGACTCCGTGTTGGAGTCAGCCTTGACTGCGGCTCCAGCTCCAGCTCCAGCCTCAGCTTCGCTACGAGCAGCAGGAACAGTTTCAGTGCCAGTTCCGGGGCCAGCTGCAGCATTAGATCCGGCCTCGGGAATCACAGGGGCTATCTTTCTATGATCATCTGTGTCGATGAACGGTCCGTGGTGAGGCTTTCCATCCTTGCCATCGACTGGGGCATCTCTTGTAGGAATATCATGACGCTTCACGCCGGCCTCAGGGAGGACTTCGGTTTGGTCTGAGATTGTTGCGACAGAGGCAGGTAGGTCTGCAATGTCGTGAGAGGAGAGTGCGCTCGCTACGGCGGGTAGGAGAAGGAGGATCAAAGACGAGTGCTTGGTTCGGATCTTCATGATGAGCAGCGGTATTCGTTATTGTTGAGTTGTAGCAAGGTAGAGAGAGCGGTGGGTGGTCGCAAAACCTGTCGGCGTCGCAGCCGCAAGTGGTAGGGCCGTTCAAGATGTTGTATAAACCGGCTGATCGATAAGTTTGTAGCCGTCTGCGTTGTGACGGTTGGTCGCGTGTAACGTAGGTAGAATAGACTTTGCGGAGACGACGAGGGAGTGACGATCTGATGCTGATGCTGACTGACACCAAAGAAGGTAGAGCAAATCTCCTACAAAAGTGAACAACGTGCAAAGATCAAGCTAGACGCTGACTTGGTTGCTTCGATTTCAGAGACAAAAAGGAGTTGAGAAGTTGAAACTGGAATGAGGGTTGAGGTTTGGGATATTGAATTGGATGATCTGGATTGGTTTGGTTTGGCCTAGATTTCCATTACATAGGGGCAAATCAAAAATGGGAGATCCGCTCCCTATAGAACAAGGAGACGGGACTCTCCCTTCCCAACAGCTGCAGTCCCCCAGCGAAGGCTAGGCCTAAAATAATGGTTACAAGGGTCTCATCTACGGCGACGTGGCCCCAGCCGAGCCACGCTAAGCCCAAGTCTGCCTAATGGCCAAGTATTTTTATCAAAGCTTCAGGGGCCATTGTGACTTTCTCATGCCGCCAAACAGGGGTCGCTTGTTAACAATTCTCAAAAACAACACCACTCGTTAATTTGCTACATGGCAAAAGCAAATTCCTCACAGTGCTCCTCAGGGCGACTGTGATTAATAACGAGTCTCATGATCTTGGCAAAAGGCCTCCTAGTATGGATACTTCACCCGCTTCGAAATCGTGGCACCAATTTGTTCCACCAGAAGAATCTTAGATCTCCATTGAAATCTCCAGTCCAAGCTGCCAAGTATCGGATGTCGGCAGAAATTTGGACCCTAACCTCGCAGTTGTTTCTTGGAACATAGACGCAGGGAAGACGTTTTGGTAGAGCAGACAGGAGCTATCTCCTCTCGTATTCTTGGCTTCTAGAAGGTTGATATCACCTTAAAAAATCCTAAAATTTGTCAGTTATGTTACTCAAGTGAGAAGGATCTAAATAGCTGAGGCCATCTCTTCGCAACATGATGTTCCTATCAAAATACAAATTTATTAGTTCTAACCCGGGACCGCAGTGAAGAGCCAATTGTCCAATTCGTTAAGGTAGGAATGCTCTTCTGTCGCGACGCCGTTGTTCCCGCTCTGTTAGACGAGACACATCTAAGACCTGTCAAAGTACATCTCGACTTACTGCCCACTTAGTTTTCGAAACGGCCTGGACAACCCAGACAACTATCAATTATGGCGGATCTTATACGAGAAGCTAGACGTAAACTAGTGGCAGGTTACTTCAACGCCGTTCTTCCTGGAGACGATGCTCAAATTCAGAACAACGGATAGGTTGATGCTCTGGCCAGACTACATAAAACTGAGTTAGGCTTTATTTGGGGGTTAAATGGCAAGAGAAAGATCCCGGCTGATCGACTCGACGAGGTAGCTATATTTGGATTACAAGCGGTCGATATTAAAGTTTGCATCTCGATACTGCCGTGGGAGATAACAGCTGAACGACGCCTTAGAGCAACCATTCTGGTGTCGATTTTACTTTCAGTCTGTAATAAAGACCATCGTCCTACAATCTCATGTCTAGTGGGTACGACAGATGTGGTGACACTTCCAATGCCTTGGGCTATGCTATTTACTGCTGTTCTTCGACATGTGATGGATGTCTCAACATGTACACTTACACCAGATGATGACTGTCAAGAAACTTGAAAGTGGGTTTATTCTCAATGTCATTTCTATCCCGGACAGCTCGATAAACGGCATATAGTGCTGACCCAAGGTAAGTTGGCCAAAAGAGATCAATTTAAATCATGCCAGATATCAATTATCTGATGGTCATCTCATGCTTCATACAATATGCAATATGAGGGAATGTGTTACCATCCCAGACCGGAAGTCCAGGGTAGCTTATCGGGCCTTATCTTATCTCCGGCGATGTCGTCACAAGCTCCGGGAGCTCCCCATTAACTTCACTCAACGACACCTCAAAGCATCGAGCTCATCGCATCATTGACATTTTATCAGCAATTTGTGACCGTTGTGAACTATCATCTCATGCGAAATTTCCATATATTCTGTGAATTATCTGATTATTACCATCCCGATAACACCGAATAACTACCTTCACCGTATCGCCCCTCCCAGCCGACGTGCTTAGCAAGCACTCTTTGTCTTGTATCATTCGGATCTGCGGTTTGCGAAATCTCACCCAAAGCAAACATGGCTCCTCTTGAGGGAGAGAGGAGCTCACAGCCCCATTCTGAGAGCCAAAATGACCAAGAAAACTCCAATGAAAGTGCAGGTGAATCATCACCAGGGCCAGTGTGGTACTATCACGCAGAGGACGACGAGGAAGATGAAGATGAAGAGGAAGATCCTGATTTCGAGGATGAGCCCGATGAAGATGATGACGAAGATGCTTTCCAAGGTAAGTCCTAATGTCACTCAATTCGTCTAGTATTGTTCTTGAGCGTATCGCCTAGATGCTGATGGCGGTATTCAATTTGAAGTCCTTGTAGAAGACGGCGATGAAGACGAAGAGGACGAGGTAATCGAGGGAGAGGATGGTGCGCAACGTCTCTTGGATATAGTGCGGAGTAAGTCTCGCCACAACTTCATCGATATGGAAAGATATAACTGACGCGTGAGGATTGAAAAGCTGGTGCCAGAACTGGACTATTAACAAGAAGACAACTCGTGGCCCTGATGCAAAACCCGGATCTCACCAGTGTTTTATTCCAGGACAACCCTGGCGACGACGAAGAGTTCCTGCACTGGCCTTACAGGAGACGTCGAACACCCAAGGACCCAAACCGTTTCCCTAAAATCCCTAGTGAACAGGGCATGAAACTTATGCGATCAGGAGTGTTTGGTGGGAATGACTACAACTTCAGAGCCAAGAAGCGTCTTGCCACGAGGATGCTGGAGCGGGAGTTGGCGCTGGGAAACCGGGAGGACCGGGCACGGAATAATGCTCTCATTAACCAGGTATGAGATGCTACGACCTGACTGTTGAGAATCTGTTTAGCTGACGCCTAATTCAGAGCTTACTACCACAAACGAGAGCAGAAAAGATTGTTCATTTCGACGACCCAGTATACTCCGGCCAGTTCTCTGATGATGGCAACTTCTTTTTCGCCTGCTCACAAGACTTCAAAGTCCGAATGTACGACACCTCTAGTCCATATGATTGGAAGCACTACAAGACAGTCGCATACCCCTGGGGACAGTGGACACTCACAGATGCATCTCTGAGCCCTGACAACAAATGGCTTGCCTATACTTCCATTCAGACCATGGTCTCGATAGCCCCGACAGATCCAAACGATACCGGAGACCCTTATACACTCGATCTGGATGATGGTCCTCCTCGGCAAGGGTGGCACGGACGACGTGGCTTTGGTATTTGGTCTGTTCGATTCTCAGGCGATGGACGAGAGCTAGTAGCCGGAACAAGTGCAGCTTCAATCGTCGTATATGATATTGAGTCACGAACAGTCTTACACCATGTCCGGGGTCACCAGGATGATGTCAATGCTGTTTGTTTCGCAGACAAGATGTCGCCGCATATTCTTTACTCAGGTTCCGATGATACGACGATCAAGGTTTGGGATCGACGAAGCATGGGTGATAACCGAGAAGCTGGCGCTTTCGTCGGTCACATTGAGGGTCTGACTTACATCGATAGCAAGGGCGACGGTCGATATATCCTCAGTAATGGCAAGGACCAGAGCATGAAGCTTTGGGATCTTCGAATGGCCATGTCGACTGATCGATATACCGAGCTCGACCCCACCCGGACTGTGAGCACCAGCGGTTTCGATTACCGAGGTGGCGTTTATGATGACGAGGACTGGGACGTCCATCCCCACGATAACTCACTTGTTACTTTCCGAGGTCACAAAGTTCTTCGAACTCTTATCCGATGTCACTTTTCACCTCCGGCCTCAACCAACTCAAGATATGTCTACTCGGGAAGCACTGATGGTAAAGTGTACATCTGGAATATGGATGCAAGTTTGGCTGGAGTAGTGGATGTCAAGAAAGCAACAATGCGCACACGACAGATGGATAATCGACATCGCTTCTACCATTTCGATGACCCAGGCAACTGGGGCACTTGTGTTCGAGATGCGAGCTGGCATCCTACTGCTCCTCTTCTCGTTGGTACGTTATTCACATGTCTATCTCGAACTTGAGCTAACACCCCGACAGCTTCTGCTTGGAATGGTTACAATATGGCACGTGGAACCTGTACTCTGCATTCGTTTAATGAGAATATCGAGGACGAGGGAGAGCCGCCACTGGGCCACAGCGTTAACGACGTGCTCAAGGAACAGCCCGAGGTATATCATAATTCGACGTATGGGATGGAGTAGTCAAGATTGCAGAAATAGCATTGGTATATTTGTACAATTGATCACCTTAGCCGGCTTCATTGTAAAGGATATTTCTCAATCCCATGTAGACAGCACCTTGGACGTGAAAGCACATCTTCTTTTCCCATCCTCATGGTGTTCGGTGGAACTCCAGCGTAGAAGTGTGTCGCGTGCCCACCATAATTCCATTAACTCCGCCCCATTGACCGTACTCGCAGCAAGAAAGTTGTATGATCGCCCTCGTTCCCGCCATGCGGGTTTTGGATAACCAAGTCGCCACCATCCAGATTCTCTTCATCGGCTGATCGTGTGATCGTTTATGCGCTACCCACAAGAGCGTGGTTGAGGGGAATGTGCACTGTAATTATGTTAGAGGTTGCAGGGTTTGTGGGGAGGTAATTGGAGATCGTACCCAGCTTGACAACGTAGCCAACGGCGCCCATGATGAGGAAACCGACGCCAACTGCCTGGCAAAGCTTCAGGAACTCCTTCTGATCAGCTGCAGAGTAGCTTGTAAGCAAGAGAAACAAAATTTAAATGCGCCATAGTCAACGTACGCTTGGTGCATCGTCGAACGAATTGAACACCATCTCTGACGAACTCGGAGGGAACCTCGAGGATCTCTTGAACCTGGTCGGACATTTTGTATGTGGTTGTGGTGGGAGTAAAAGATGAGAGATATTAAAAGTACGTGGCGTGAAAGAACGAAGATGGTATCGCGGATGAGAAGTCGTCGAATTGAGTCGGTGTCACGGGGGGTGGGTTGAAGAAAGGAGAGTTGAAGTCGAGGATAAGGTTGAAGTTAAAGGGGACTTCTTTTTGGTGATCCCTAGCTACTGGACTGGACAGCTCTCTGGCCTCTCCTCTCTCCATGCGACGTGTTAACAAATTGCCTTACCTAATTTCCAATTGGGGGCAAGGCCAGATTTCCACAGCCGCAGCGTCCAATTGCTGGGTAGCCCGGGCCGAGAGATGATCCAGGCCCCCCGGGACCTGGCAGCTGGTGGAGCCAAGTCGCATGTGGAGAAGGTGTTTCCGTGCCTGACGGTCTGACCTACCTAAGCTGACCTTTCCCAGTTTATTTCCCCGGGGCCCAGACGCGAAGGCGCTAGGTAAGGTAGACGCCAACTTCCGCGAGTTGCAGTGCTTTTGCTTGCGAAGCTCTTCCCCAGAAAAAGAAAGCGTGAAGCTCTCTTCTACATCTTCCGTCATCCGCCATCTTTCTTCCATATTTTATTTCTTCTGCCTTACGGAAACTTATCGCGACACTAACCGTTAGTGGTTCAAAGTACTTTATTGCTTATTGACCTAGTATCTTGATCGATCTACTGGCTTGTTTGCTTCGCGACAGAGCTTGGTGAAAGTCGCTAGAGCCTGATCCGAATCAGTGACGAAACTCATCCTGGCTCGAACCGATCGACCCTACTGGCTGATTATCCAAACTCTCACGTGGACAGATACTCTGTAGTTCAGACGATTTCTGGCGAACGATCCGACCGTATTCGATCGCTAAACCGAAGGATAGGAAAGAAGGAGGTTGATCGGGCTGACGGCATCCTCTATTCCATTGCTCCCCATCTGTATCTGAGCGTTGCTCGGGATATATCAGGAGCTAGCAGTGAGGATTGCAAGCACAGAGCTTCGTCCTCGAGATCGCATCTTTTGAGTCAAGGACCATCTTATCAGGAGGCTATACCTGTACTAGGGCCCCAGTCTTGTTACGAGGAGTGTACGTATTGCAAGCTTCCAGTCCAGTTCATCTTGTTTCTTTCCTGTATACGGGGCTTCTGTGCCTTGGGGTCGGTTCTTGATAGCGATGGGAAGTTCAATGGCTGATTACTTATGTGTAAAGACCCGAGGCCAAACTCTTGTAACTCGCAGCCTAATTATCACATTTGATCATATCATCTCAGTTTCTCTCCAGACTTCTTCTACACGACATTAATTTGTGCACGGTGCACTAAGTCAGCTAAAATGGCCGAAGAAGATTTCGAGATCGATATTTACGGCGATGCAGGCAATGACCAGCAGCAAGACGGCCAGCAGAGCGACAACAACAACCATGAGTCTCGCCAAGACGAGCACCGACAAGACAGCCACGATGACCAGAATATGGACGAGCACCACGCTCAAGACTCCCACACAGACCAACACCGTGAATCCAGCCAAGCCCTCGGTGGCTCTCAACAAGGAATTAAGAGAAAGCAGGATGAGGACGGTCGACCAGTGGATCAAGCTGCTACAACTTCTTTGATGGTATCGGAGTTAAATTGGTGGAACACCGACGACGATATTCGGCAGTGGGCGCGCGAAGCCGATTGCGAAGACGAGATCAAGGACATAACGTTTAGCGAGCACAAAGTCAATGGCAAAAGCAAGGGGTATAGAGTCTAGACGACCGAACACCGAGACAAAGTTGGCTGACCGTATCTGCAGACAAGTTTACATTGAGTTCTATTCGCCTCAAGCGTCAACAGCTACGAAACACCGCATCGAGCAGGTCGTAGCTGAGGGTCAAGGTATCCCGAAAAAGGTCACGTTAGCCTACTGGAACCCCAGCATCAACCCTTTCAAGACCCTACCAAAGGATGCGCCAGCTCGAGGCAAGGACCAGAGCCATGCGCCACCAGTTCCGTACAACAACCGTGGAAACAACATGGGTGGTAACTTTGGTGGTGGCTTCCGAGGAAGGGGCGGCTATAATCGTGGTGGCATGAACCCAACCAACTACAACCGCAACTTCAACAACAATAACAACATGGGTGGCTTTAACAACAACATGGGCGGTGGTTACAACAACCCTATGGGTGGTGGCGGAGGCAACTTTGGCTTCAACAACCGGGGTGGCATGATGGGAGGCGGCATGCGAGGAGGACCTGGTGGTATGCGAGGAGGCCGAGGAGGCATGATGGGTATGAACCCTATGGGTGGCATGCCTATGGGGATGCCCGGAAACATGGGCATGGGCATGATGGGCCCCAACGGCATGCCTGGTAAGTGATCATATCCAATACTCGCGAAGTGAGACCCTGAGAGTACAGTTTTAACATCTTGCAGGCTTTCAAGGCATGCCTCCTAATTTCAACCCTGGTTTTGGCTTCAACCAGAACCAAGGCGGCGGCGGCGATTGGGGTAACCCTCACGGAGCAAAGAGACCACGACCAGAATAGTACCCCGGCGTTGATTCAACGCGCCGTGCTTTTTCAACGTCTCAATTAAAGCTACATGAGAGTAAAGCGCCGCAGAGGTGAGAGTTTGACTTGGTTGCAATATTTTGTTCTACCTCCAGGCTCGGGATGAGTCTAGGAAAGGTTGCAGACCCAAATAAGTATGTTATTTAGTGAAAGGGTCGAGGAAAATGGGACATGCAACTGCCCATGTGTATCATAGAATCATGGATCTAAGGCTAGGCACTGGCGTCAACAGAGCGTTTTGTTTAAGTTTTGCGAGTCCAGTGATTTTGTTCAGATGATCCCTATCAAGACCGACTTATATTGGCACTATGTTTGTCTAATGTTTGTGCAATGGCGGAAACGAGATCAACATGGCCAGATTGATAATTATTGTGACTGAGACTAAGAAACAAGGTATCAACTCCTTTCTGCTTCTGCAACAACAGCCTTTCGACGTACGCAAAGTCTGTTAGGGAGAAACCGAGATGTGGCCATTCTCAAAAATTAGATCCTCATATTTTGATCTAGTTGTGTAGAAGCCCAAGAGAGCTGCATCGAGCAGGGCCAGGGAAGCCAACAACCCGGCACCATAACCAGCTATGATTATAGGAACTGCAACTTGCCAAGATAAAAGACTAAAGAAAGTTGACTGTCGTTTAAGAGCCGAGACAAGTCTTGGTATGCGCAGTGGGAACTTGAGCATCTGCTTATAGCAACCCAGGCTGGCAGTGATGGCAGGTGATGATCAAAGCAGAGAGGCAACACGTAAAATATAGCTACCATCGAAACGGAGCCTAAGAGCGCACATCCAAATAAACACTCCCTTTTCACAATACATTCGCCAAATCAACGCCTTCGAACCTCTACCCCGATAATCGATTTTACCAACCCAAACTCCAACAAACGCCCATAGATCGTGAAAATGGCACGGAAGCGGTACCGCGCAGAATACAACGACCCCGAGGGGAAAGGCTTTTGCATTCGCATCCGGGACATCAGTAGAAACGCAAGCAAATCAGATATCGAAGATTTGCTGCGCGAGCATGGCTTCTCTGCTGAAGTCCACTGGCCAGAAACAAAGGCTGAAGGACCATATGAAGGCTGGTATCGTGTTGATTTCGAATTCGAGGATGAGGCCAATAACGCAAGGTCTCGCCTCAACCGCAAGTTTGTACAAGGCGTGAGCATAAGAACTGGTGGTGCTTACCCTATCTCTGTGAGTGCTCATACACAGAGTAGGTGATCTTCGGATGGTAGATACTAACGGCTGGAAGAAACAAGCTCACATTCAACGTGTACAAACTCCACGTGTATCGAAAAGGACCAAGAAAAAACTCAAGAGATCTCAGCCAGTGGCTTCGGAGCAGGCTAGCATCGCCCTTCCGCCTTCAAGTCCGGATGTTGCCTCAACTTCAGTGCCAACGATCACAAGATCGCCTGACCCCTTGACTTGTACAGGAAAATCACCAAATAGCGTAGTTGCCCCATTTCCTAACACATGGGAACGCAGC
Source organism: Fusarium avenaceum (assembly GCA_025948275.1). NCBI lineage: Eukaryota > Fungi > Ascomycota > Sordariomycetes > Hypocreales > Nectriaceae > Fusarium > Fusarium avenaceum. Next base: position 1,291,042 of record CP109669.1, read on the forward strand.
GAGAACGACACCAAACAGTCCCATGAGGAGTTTATGGTTGCAATGGCATCAGCGGAAGCCAAATACGATAAAATTGGTGTTATCAATCGACCTATCATCATGACACTTCCTGATGGACGCCAAACACTACGCCCACTGGTAGCTAGTAATCATCCAAATGGAGAACTCTTCACTTACGTCCAGAAAATTGACCGGGGAAAAGAGTTCGAGAAAGTTCCTTTGGCGCAGCTCGCCCTGTGTGAACGCCTTGGCTAGAAGCAATGGACTCACGCAGATAAACCGAGTGGTTCCGACACGCGAAAGATCAAAAAGTTGTACGAAATGGAGCCAATTGATTCTCCTGGCATGAGCACAGCCTCCCTTTTCCCCGCGGAATCAAAGCATCTGGCTTGGCCATCAAAGTATTCCCTGGAGAGGAGAAATCTGCTGGAGCCATCTCGCTCACCCAGCCGAAGATAAAACATGAGGGGGCTCGGGGTGAGCTCGAGTTGGACGACTCAGAAGAGTCACCAGAGCTCTACTGGCAACCCGGCCGTTTGCTTGGGCCCGATGACCAGAAACGGGCTATCATTTCTCACTCACCAACATTCACCTCCCTCTCCAATATGGACCCCGAACTCCTATCAGCAACTTCTCGTAGCCACACTGTGCGGTACGATCGCCCAAGAGGCGTAGGCCTGGGATGGGGAGAATTCGATCGCTTTCGCGAATGGCAGCAATTTGGGCGACAGGTAAGAGTTTCCGCCGAATACGGGTTGCAGTCACGTAGCCAGAACTGATGTCTGTATAGGTCAGCAAATCCATGGTCAAAGAACAGGAATGGCAAAGGTCAAACGGCGCAATCGCCCTGTTCAGGTCTGAGAAGGAGGATGAAATGTATGTCATCCCTACATCTTGCAACGAAATACAATCGTTGAAAAGACCAAGACGTCTTGGCTCGATGTGGAAGAGGCTGAATAGGTCAACAAAGAAAGAGGATAAAAAGAAGAAGAGGGAGAAGAATGCATCAGTACCTGCTCTATTCGAGAAGGTTTGAGAAGGTCAGGGGGTTGTTCCACGACCTTACAAGCCGAGCTGGATTTAATATCCAGCTTTGTACTGCAGTCTCTCCATATGTTTCTCTCTCATTCCTTCTTCCGCCCCCTTAAGACGTTCGCCTGTGGATTGTTCTTTTTCAATCACCCCCGTGAACGTTTCTGATTCGTGCACTGGAATTGAGACAGCTCAGCTCAAGATATTGTGAGGTTTATCTTGAACCAGGATCAGAGTTCACGTGGAATATTGGCGTCAATAACAGAAATTCATTTGCTATTATTTACTACTTTTCGTTGCTATACTTCGTGTTCGCCCACGAAAATGCCTGTGTGAGAAACCTTCCAACATAGCTTCATATGAACATTAAATACGAATGGGATAACTTTAACCCCTATTTGAATATCAAAGAACCCAAATATTCGTAACTTGTCGCTCAGGTGATATTAGAATCATGGGAATTGCGATAATTCTCACAAGCCTCGTCAAACGCTGCTTTGGCAAGTGGCATCCTGTACACAGCATCTCCTTCTTTTTCTTTTATTCGCCAGCTCGACTCTTGAAAATTGTTGGAACCCTTGAGTTTTGTCAGTATACAGGCATGCCAAGGTTAGTAGAAAGAGTTACTGACCATGATCCACTCAGGTTCGATAGCTGTGACTGTTGTGAGGTGCTGTTGAAAGACATCGACAAAGCTGTTGTAGATGATCCACTGATGATTGATCCCTAGAAGGCTGCTATCGGGATGTATGCCCGCGTGCCAATTGAAGTGAAGAACTCTATAGAGATCGTCCCCACCACCACTGAAAGCCACCTGATGAGAAAATGCCCACGCGAGTGCTTTGCGAATATTGATGTCGTACTCAGGGCTTTTCAACCTGCCAGCCTTCGGGTCCTCTTTGAATAAATCGGCGAAGGATTTACGTAGTTGCTTGCGGATAAGTTTAACCTCTTCAATAGCACTCATGCTAATAAAAGCATCAGAGCACCACTCCCGCATATTTATATCGACTCCGGAACCAGAAGGGTGAATAGACTGGGATTCAGTCTGGAGATAGGCATGTACAGCGTTGAGCTGAGTAATGTGATCAGAAACAGGGCATGCGAAACGCCGATGAGCTAGATCAGCGGCGGATTTGGAGGACTGAGGACATAGAAATATAGGATGTTGGTTGCTTTGGATGGCTGCAATAGTTAACATCTCCTGGCTGCAGCCTAGCTCGTGTGCAATCGCGATGGCGTTGTACCAAACTGGATGAACCGGGAGACTTGCGGCCATTCTGCCTTTCGAGGTGATCTCTGCATTGTTGTCCAAGTAATCCCTATGGATGAGTTAGTATGATGAACTGAGAAGGACTTGTTCCCAGTGGCATTACATTGCGAGCAGGTCTTCTAGAGCACGGAAGAAGACCTCAGGATCGGGGTTGTCGATAAAGTCGAGGGTTGCAATGTCAGAAATACCCATAGCTTTAAGCTGCAGGACAAAATCGGAGAGGTTGTTTAACAAGATCGATGGAGATGTTGTGGGAAGAAGACTCTCGTCAAAGTCGTCCTTTGTGTAAAGACGATAACACACGCCTGGCCCCATGCGGCCAGCTCGACCGGCCCTTTGCTGAGCCGACGCCTGCGAGATGGGTGCAGTAAAGATGCTCTCTAGACCGATTCGGGGATTGTATCGAGACTCTTTTGCCAGACCGGGATCTGGCAATCTTGGTCAGTTGTCGAATGCAAGGCTGACATTGAAACAGCTGCTGTTAGGGGCCATGGACATACCAATAACATATACAACACCATCGATAGTCACACTTGCCTCTGCAATGTTGGTAGAAATGATACATCGACGATGTGAAGACCGCGTAAACACTTTATCCTGCTCAGCCCTGGATAATTGGGAGTATAGGGGCAGAACCTCGAGAGCCTTTGTAGCCCCTCGCAGTTGGACACATGCATCTTCGATTTCACTGACAGACGGCATAAAGAGGAGGATATCGCCATCTTCAGAAGTCTCGTGGATGTGTTTTGCCGTGTGTAGAGCAACATATGCGTAATCGGGAATGGCTTCTTGGAGGTACCGAATATCGATAGGAAACAAGCGTCCAGGTATTGTGAATTGACTTCCTTGGCCGAAGTAGTTGAGGAATTTGTTTGCATTAGCTGTAGCTGACATAACGATGACCTTCAGATCAGGGCGATGAGGCAAGGCGCGTTTTAGCAAGGCCAAAAGGAGGTCTGTTGGTAATGTGCGTTCATGCACTTCGTCGACGATAACACATCCCTTCAGGAGACGTCAGTGCTATCAAGGTACTTTCCAGTGAGTACCCACGTATTTCTTGAAGTGAAGATCGCATTTTACAAGCTGTAATAGCATTCCATCGGTCATGTAGCTCAGACGGGTTTTGTCGAGTTTATTGCGTTTGTCGAAGCGAACCCGGTATCCAACCTCTTCACCCAATTTGACGTCCAACTCATCAGCAACCCGTTTAGCTACTGAGATGGCAGCGATTCTCTGGGGCTGGGTACAGACGATCAAGCTCGCGGATGCGAGTTCATCAAACAGGACGAACTGAGGTATCTGCGTAGTTTTACCAGACCCTGTCTCGCCCGACAAGACGATGACCTTTGTGGATTAATGTTGGCGTTTCTGAAACGTAGAATGAATATGCTCACTTGGTTTTGGTGATATACATCGAGAAATTCTTGTCGTTTTGAGGACACTGGAAGTTGTCGGCGAATTTTGAGCAACTCGAAATATTTTCCGCTGTGGACTTGATTGTCGCGAAGGGGATGAGCTTCGCCGTTCTCGAGGCGAATGGCTTCTTCGGCCGTGGTGTTGCGATACTGATTTCTCTCCATGACGGGCCTGGAACCTAGTGTTTTGTTCGCGAGAGCCTCATGTATTGGTGATATTGTGGTTGATGGTGATGTTAGATTTGTAAGAGGCCATTCGACTTGCACCTTATTTCAAGGTAGGCAGGTAGTTGCGTTGATCTAGGCAGGCGACGGAGGCCAGTGAATGTGCCTGCCTTTTGTGGTGACATGACAGTGCCAGCAGTATCAACGAGGGCGACTCAAATGAGGAATGAGTCCACTGATGCGTACCTTAGGCACCTTAGGCACCTAACCATGCGAAGGTAGAACAATAGGCATTTTATGTATGGAATTTTGCCTGATGGTATGGATGGAAGTCAGGTTACTTTTGCCCCAGCAACCCGTTAAGCCATCTGTTGAGTTGATCTCCATATCATGCCGCGAGTGTTATCCCTCTGAGGGTATCTACGTTTTCTCCCCTCACAGCAAGTGTGCCGAGCCATGGACTTATCAATGTATGAAATTCTTGCCTTACCGAAACCAAGCCAAGTTTTCAGGATAGGTAGGTAGGATCTGTTTAACCCTGTCGCTCTTTTCTCCTGTTACTTCAATGGTAGACAAGCAGTTTTGTTCAGCAAGAAGATACTTGTATCCTCACTTGTAAGATGAGCCTATGACATAAATTCGCCGAATCAATGCAGAATACTGTATATGGAATTCTTCGATGGCTCAACCATTTCCAGGTTGCGTGCATGAAGGGGAGAGGATTTGTAACTATAACAGTCATCAATATTCTCCGCTTACCAGCAGACCACAAAGCCAACTTCACTTCAGGTTGGTAATCGTCCGAACCATCAAAAGACACATCATATCGGCATCTTTCTTGTATGTTCTTTTGTTGGCTACCTAGGATATGCTACCGATACTAAAATCAAGGCTAAGTTGGAAGCAAACATGGGCCTATGCTAGAGAACGTGACACAAGCCATGCCCTGTCCAGCGGCCAGCCTGAGACTCAGCCAACGCACAAAGAATATAGCTAGATGTGAATACGGCGCATGTTTGCTATATATTCAGAGTTATTCGCGCCGGACCTGCACGAAGCGTGCGGTGATCCATTGACTCCATTGATCTATAAGTACTTCTAGACCCAACAGACATCAACGCAACCTCTAACCTCACATCAGTGCCTGGTATTCCTTTCTTCTCTATAATCAACAGAAAGCATCATTTCGGGATTGAATCTCACTCACCTCGTCAAAATGTTAACACCATCGGATATAACTTCAAACAATGGCTCAGAGCTCGACGCGGAAGTCTTTGGCCCTCTAGCCACAATCCCAGAAGACCATCTCATTGCTCTCGCCTTCCGCATTGGTAGCCAGATGCTTCGCGTTTCCATAGACAATGCAAAACTCGTCAAGCGTGTCTCTGGCTCGTACAATATCGTTCATATTATCGAGCTGGAGACCCTCAAACTCGTGATACGAGTTCCTGCTACAGGCTGGGGGGCCGGAGTGACAAAGACAGCGGCAGACGCCCTCGCATCACAAGTTGCGGTAATGCGCCTCGTTCGACAGAAAACCAAAGCTCATGTTCCCGAGATTTACGACTGGGACCCAACCATCAACAATGAAATTGGTGCCCCATTCATCTGCATGGCTTTTCTACTAGGGGAGACTGCGTCACATGTTTGGTTTGATCAGTCAAATGGCACAGAAGCTCGCGAGGAACTGCGCCTCAACATTCTGTCAAGCTTGTCAAACATCATGGCCCAGTTCGATTCTATCAGTTTTGATAAGATTGGTTCTATAACGGCAGTACAGGATGGGTCTTTCTCTCTTGGCCCAATCTATCACTGGCCTGTGAAGGATGATGGCAGCATTCAGGTCACAGCCGACCGCACCTACTTCTCAACAGTGGAATTTCTTGCATGCAACATGCGATTCAAAGATGCGAAAGACAGTGTGTGGAGTCGAGCGCAAAACAAAATACTCGAGACTCTCATTCAGAATTCGCCAGATCTCAACTCCTATTCTCGTTTTGTTCTCTGCCCACCCGACTTCGACTCTCAGAACGTTCTAGTGGACGACAAAGGCAACGTGACAGGAATCATTGACTGGGACCTTTGTCGGGCCATGCCGCCACACCTTGGGTATGCCTCTTACCCTGGGTGGATCACCAGAGACTGGGATCCATTGATGTACGGCTGGCCATTTGAACAAGAGTATGAGGATTCACCAGAGACTCTGCAACGCTATCGAGCGCATTAAAACAAGGAACTAGGCAATGCTCTCTCGTGGAAGGGAGACTGGGAATTCACCGAGAACTCCCATATTGCTGAAGCAATTTGGATTGCGATGCTAGACTCCACAAACAGGATGGATATTTGTTACAAATTTGTTAAGGTTGCCCTTGGAATCGAAAACAGGAACGACGCCATCGGGGTTCTGTACGAGATTGGAGAGAACGAGTACGACCAAAAAAGCTGGGAATATCTGCAGGAAAAACTGAAAGTGTTGGTTTGTCCGCCTGCTACTCCCTCACAGGCTTCTTGAAAGGGGGCCTTAATAACAAACAGAAGCATTAAGTAAGAAGTGTGACAGAGTATTGATTGTGAGATACTGTCTCTCAAGCTAGCTGAACACAACCCGGCACTATCTAGACAAAGAGGTTGTGTATAAATAAAAGATTTAGATAACTGAAAGCATTACTTTCTACCAAAGTTTTAACAGAATCGCCTGCATTATTCCCCTGGGCAAGGCAACAATCCCGCCTAGTCAGGAAATACGAAACCTCCATCGACCACCATGTTGGAACGCGGCAACGATGATAGCAAGACTCATCACTGGTACTTAAGACTCCAAATCCAGTTGGAGAGTAACATGAATTAGCAGTAATGACACTGTATGAAGGAAGACTGCGAAACCTCGATGTGTGAAGGCAGGAACATTTGGAGGTGTGTGGCGGATGTGGATGGAGCTGGTCACTGAAGCATAACGACGAGTGCCCTTACTGCAAGAATGCCAGGGAATGGAGGCACATAGCCTCACGAAGGAGTCGAAGTAATGATTATTCAAATAAACCTCCTGCAGATTTTACTTCAATATATATGCTTTAGTTCCTTTCATGTATAAGTGATATTCATTGTGGCTATGGGACCGCGGGAGTTTTACATATTTTTGACAGGCACAGTCCATGAACTAAGAGTGACATTTATTTTGAATTTATATAGAAATACCATTTGTTTGGTATGGGAATACCAATTCCGAATATCCAGGTCTCTAGAGGTTCTCCCCCTGAATAGGTTGTTCACCTCCCACCACGCATGGCACTCGGGTCTTTCAATACTATGACAAACTCGAGGATTACTAATTCTTGGAGGCAACCTGTTAAGAAAGTGTTTTCTCTGAGAAGCTTTAACCTTATCTGCCTCACTCTTAGCCTTGTGCTATTGATTGGGTAACCGCGAGTCCTTGAAAGCCAGTGAGGCGCGCCCTCAACTTAGGCACATGGTTTGTTTACTCTTCTACTTTGGCGATAAGAAATTAAATCTCAGAGAATCCGGGAGCCTATTACATCAGTAGATACTTATATGGTTACCCCTTTTATCGCGTGATTGAAACCTCGGCGAAGCACGCTGAACTTCATGTCGAATTGGGAAGCTGACATTTAATATCATGTAGATAAGAACCCGGAGTTTCTTTTTTTGTTTGTTTCTTTGCATTTGAGTCACTTCAATAAATCCATCCTTAAGTATATTTCAATTTCGAGAGTTTCCCACGAAAGCTTCCTTTTAAACGGGGATGGAGTGGCAACACTCCCTTGAAACACGTACGCCATCGCTCACACTTGGGCACCACGTCGATTCTTCGAACCTGACGCATCACATACCACTAGAATTCATCTGCTTAAAAAATCTGAAGCGGTTGAAAACTTGCTATTCTGCTACTGTTGTTACAAAACCGACGACAAATATGACCGGTCTAGGACAGGCACGGTACCAGGCCTGAAAGCCCAACGTCCGATACTTGTAGAGGAAACTTTCTGCCACTCTACAGGATTCAGTTTTCAACCAAAGTATATCCACGATTCATATAAAGATAACCCTACAGATAAGAACACTGTGATAAGACCTCACAAGTATATAAATATTCACAGGCCAGAATCAGTCTCCATTCTTTTTAGAACTCCTCCCAACTCAATGCCCCTTTCCGTACTCTCACCCATACAGAAAACAGAGATAACCACACTGTAAGCTGGATAAGTGACAAATACTAAGCCGCGTCATACTAACATGAGTTTCATCTTTAGCAACCAAGATGTTGTCACTTCCCAGAGACCTCTGGATCGAGATCTTTTCACATCTTATTCCCCCCGTGAGAGCACACGAAATCCCATCTTATACCACACGCTCCTATCTACATGTTTGGTATACAGTGAATTCAATAGAATAGCTCAGCCTGCTATTTACTGGAACATCTCTTCTGTCACTCCGTTGACGGCCGAGGTGCCGAGCTGGGCTATGAAGCTAGTCCGCACGCTCGTCGAGCGTCCTGACTTGGGTCTTGCTGTTCGTGAATTCCAGCTATCCGAAAGAACATTTCTCGGACTAAATCAGAGTATGCGGCCTTACTTGGAACGGACAATCGCATCTTCTAGGTTTCCAACACGCCTTAGAACAATGCTGGAGGGTGCAGTAAGGAGCGGAGTACCTTGCTCTACGGTTGTTTCGTTGCTGCTACTGGGCCTGATGCCAAGGCTCAAATACCTATGCCACAATCTTGGACCAACTAACGAACTACTTTCTTGGATCTTGGGCACAGAGATAGTTGAGACTCGGGAGGATCCATGGATGACTCGCACAGCTATCGCAAACCATCTTGCGCGTTTGAAAGAAGTAAGCTGGCTTTGTCCCTTTCAAGAAACGGATTCCACCCGCGCGATAAAAGAATTGCTGCTCCATCCCAGGATGAAGAGGTTTCATTTGACCCGCGGACTTTGCATTGAGGGTGACGACGAGGATATTTGGGCCCAGGGCCACGAGTCCATGCTGTACAGCATGAAATTTGAGCAATGCGTGCTTGATGGGCCCTTCTTGAAGCACGCCCTACGTTGCTGCAAGAATCTGGGCGAGCTATTTCTCTCTCTCTTAGCTCGCTTACCCAGCCAGGGGAGATATAGGGTGAGTATAGATTTGGACATGTATGGGGATGCCTTGAGAGATTTCGGACATAACCTTGTCAAGCTCGCTCTGTCTGGTTTCAACAGCAGTACGTATGCGATTGTAGGCAAGATCGGATCTCTTCGACAGCTGGAGCGTCTGAGATACCTCGAAATCGAGAGGGAAGTGCTTTTCGGTCACGGAGAAAACCAAATGCCCATTGCGGAAGTTTTGCCTGTCTCCTTGGAGTGTCTTCGTTGCTGCACACAACAACACGATGTTGGGTCAATGTGGCAAGAAAAGGCCTTTGAACTAGAAGACGAAATGATTCACTTGATTGATGAGGGGGGTTTCCTAAACTGCAACGTATTGAGTTTGATCGTTGTGAAATTAGATGGGAGGATCCGTCCACTCGGACCTTAGAGGGCTGGAGTACCCACGATCACTTCTCTTCTGACACCATACTAGTTATCAGGTATAGTAAGATAGTTACATACTTTATGAGGATTGTGTATCTTGTAGTGATCCGCAAGATAGAGTAGGTTTGGTGTGGGTTCGTTACTTCCTTTGGGCGAGATAGAGACGATGACATGTCTGACTACCTAGGTAGACTTTACAGATTTAGAACCCAAATGCCTTCCCAGAACGATTGAAATCCAAAGTCAAGAGAGTCCCTGATACTGGAACTGATGCCATGAAGTTCTACAACTACCTCCTTGGAAGTTTACTCGAGCCGAACGAGATGGATAACAGTGAAAGGATAAAGAGGATGTGTCAACCACGAAACTCTGCATTGGCCTCATACATAATTTGGTTCTCCAGGTACTAGATCTAAGCAGGTGTCCTGCAATGATTCCTGAAGGTTCTATCTGCATTAGGCTCTGTTCACGCATATGTAGAGTGCCAGGAAGGCTCTCACGTGTATCATTAAATGGGAAAGTGACAGCCCTGCTTCTTTCTTGCGCGCTATTTTAGTAGGTACTTTCGATATCGAACTGGAGCTGACATCTTGCAGATGCAGTCCCGTGTGAACATTCCGATAGCGAGTTAACTAGGAATATATATAACAATTAGAATATTTTATACATAATATTATAATAAGATTATATCGAGTAATTTTCAGCTTTTGCACACCCACTGTACTGGGCACTAAGGTATCTGGTAGGTAAAATGTAGAAGCAAGAGGCAGGGCTGCCTCTTTCACATTTAATGATACGCGTCGGGGCCTTCCTTACACTCGACCACTGCTTGATCGAACAGAGCCTAAGGCACCAAAAACGACAACCTAAACAGAGAAGGAGTGAAGCAAAGCGAGTCGTATCGAATAAAAAGTGCTTTGCGCCCTACTACTCTCCCATCTTCTCAACCCACCATGAACATCATCACCGCCATTATGATAGACTTTCCTGACGAGATTTGGGAATATGTCTTCTCCAGTTTTGAGTGCAAAGTCTCAAATCAACACTGGCACCACGATCAACCACCTGACTGGCATTCGTTCTATGATGAGCTTCGTACTATCAGCTGTGTGTGCCAGAGATTCCACCATATCGCACAGCGTTTGATTTACCGTTCCATCTCGGTTCGATTTGAGTCATCCCAGCAACAGCTGATTTACGACCTGAGACGCAACCCTCAGCTCGGCCAAATCGTGAGGCAGCTTTGTCTTCGTGATGCTGGTGGCGATTACCATTGTACGGCCAACGATTTCACAAAAGAGATGTTCAAAACTGCAGCCTAGGCCATCACCGCTCCCTCTAACCTCAAGAGCGTTATCTTCTGTAAATCGAGTCCTGCAAAAGCAATCCAAACATACATTTTGTTCTTTACACTGCGCCTACGAGTTCTCGACCTGGTTATTACACCTAGATTGATTGACACGACTATCGAATATCTTTTGAGTGGCACCCTTCGAGAGGACGGGGACTACCATCTCAGCGACTTCGTAACCCAAGAAGGACAGCAAATTCCCACTGAAGTAGTCGAGAACCCTACACTCAAAGCGTTGTATTTCCACGAACTCGAGGATCTACGGTTGTGCATAGGCAGGAGAAGAACTATATACCCGATAAATATGTACGAAGGCGTTCTACTTCTTCCAAAACTCAAGACTCTGAGTCTGACAAACTTTTCGTGGCGTTTCGACAAACCAAAGAAAATGAGATGGAGTGGTGTGCCTTGCCTTTTGACAAAACTCGAGCTTCACAATTGTTGGATTGAGCCTTTAACGCTCAGACACATCTTGACGCGGTGCAAGAACCTGAAACACCTCGCAATTGACCTCGAGAAACTCTCTGAGCTCAAGAGCGTGTATGATTTGAAATTTTATGACTTTGGAGACGCCCTTCGAGAACTGGGGGGGGGATCTCGAAACGCTCCTGTTCTCAGCCACGGCTGTCGAGGAATTTCAAGATTACAGCACTTGGTCAACAATGTTGGGATGCCTGGGATCTCTCAAGGAACTTGGTTCTTTACGGAATCTGAGCGTTTATCGAAGAAACAATGGCAGCTCAGCGGGATGGGAGGAAGATGCATTCGAGAATGGGTCAGAAATTGTTCTAGCTGATGCCCTCCCACACTCGTTGAAAACCCTGCATCTGATCACGGAAGAAAGGATGTGGCGGGAACTGAGAGGTGAGATAGAGTATCGTGCCTTCTATGAACTCGAAAACGAACAAGTATGCAACTTACTTTTGGCCGAGTCTTGCCCAGAACTATGCCGGGTTGATATCACCCGGATCACTAGTTTGGCAAATATTGAGGGCAACCGGTTTGAAATCACCTCAGAACTTGAAGACAAGTGGCATATGGGAAGAACACTAGATGAGAAGGTTTGTAACAGGACTCGGGCTCAGTTGCACACAGCTCTCTGGAAATGTTGATGATACGCCTAACATTCGCACCAAGAAAGGGACCTATGGGTTTGTTACCTGAGCAAAACAGATTCAGATCACTCCGCAAGACAGGAAATTGCTGCTATAGGAATTCAGCTCTTTAAGTAGCAAAATCAACTTGTTTTTATTAAAACAGATATATACCCCGATTTCGAATCTGAAACATCACCTTCCTGCTATCTGTTCGATGCTTGTCCAGTTCCACTCCAAGGCCTTCAGCTCTGATTCGTTACCTTGGAGTCATGATGAACTCGCTTAGTCACGATTTTAGCTTATCGGGCAACACCACCATATGTACATATCGAACCATAAACATCATCTTGAGATAACGGTCAAGATGGAATCCGTGCTTCCGAAACTGCGATCAATTAGATCCGCTCGTCATGGAAATAATACAATTAGAGCCATCACTTGCATACCTTGCTCCTCCTCTCCCACGCGGAGCTTCAGCAACTTGAACCGCCCCCCACCAAATTATCCTGGGCATGTTCCTCTGACAAGAGTTGAGCGGGCTGGCTTGGCCATTGGAGCCAGTGTCATGTCTTTTTTAACCCCTATCGACATGGTATGTTTCATGATATCTGGTAGTACGTCGAGGATCTGTTGCTAATTGTTCCGAGATCTCATCGCTGCTACTGGTGAAGCCACAGCGACGCCTTACTTTATCTACCGCCTCCGCGACGCCATGCTCGCTGACCCAACAGGCCGCCGTATCCTCCGAGCCCGACCCAGAATCTCATCTAAGACCCTGTCCCTTGATGCTTTACGCGCACTTCCAGAGAACACCGTAGGCCGCGCCTATGTCGGCTGGCTCGATCGCGAAGGTGTGTCCCCCGATACTCGGTCCGCAGTGCGCTACATCGACAACGAGGAGTGCGCATACGTCATGCAGCGTTATCGCGAGTGTCACGACTTCTACCACGCCCTTACAGGTCTACCTATTGTGCGCGAGGGCGAAGTAGCCCTCAAGGCATTCGAGTTCGCCAATACGCTGCTTCCCATGACGGGATTGAGCATCTTTGCGGCAGCGACTATGAAGAAGAATGAGCGACAGCGATTCGCCTCGACATATCTACCCTGGGCTCTTAAGAACGGAGCGCGGGGCAGGGAGGTTATTAATGTGTTCTGGGAAGAGAGATTGGAGGATGACGTAAATGATTTGAGAAAAGAGCTTGGCATTGAGCAACCGCCCGATATGAGGGACGTCCGCAAACGGGAGAAGGAGGAGAAGAAGAGGCTGAAAGAGCTGAGAGAGCATGGTCTATGATACCCTGCCCTCGCTCCACTCGCCTGAGTTTGGGTGTAAAATCTGTACTTTACTGTATGAAAGCTAGATGACTAGAATTGCGAATTGAGCGTTGATATTGAGTTAAAGGTGCATATCACCATGCACTCGTAAAACACATTGCTCGTATACCTTGGTGACCATGCGAGCAGAGTTCGATTGCCATCATCAGCATATCCCAAGAACTCGCCCTACCTAAATGGGCAGTGTCCACCATCACATTCGTTTTGCTTCCATTCACTCAGAGTACAACAGCAGGCCCTGGCTAAAATCCTGCCTTGCTTCTCTTTCTCTCCATGGTATCATAAGCATCTCTCACAGGTCCAAATCATCGTCATCGTCCCACGCCTTGCGTCTGTTCACGACGATTTTCTCCTCCTCCTTGCTCTCCGACATGGCATTTAGAAGCTCCTTGAGCTGCGCCTCGGTGACCTTTTGTCGTAGCTGGCCGCTCTGCGCAAGCGTGATTAGACGGTTCTCGATGTCGGCGGCGCGCTCCTCCTTGACAAGACGGATACGGCCTAGACGGTCGGCGGCTTCTGGGTGAAGGATCTGCTGGAGGATGTGTTGGCGGGCATCGTCTTGCTGCTGTTGTCTATACGGGGTCAGTATGATGCTACAAGAGGAGAAAAGAGAAGCGCAACTCACTGGCGCTGCTGCTGTTCCTGCTGCCCAGAACCGCCTCCTCCGCCGCCACCACCTTGGGCCTTGAGCTGCTCTAGACGAGCTTTTCGGATCTACAAACCACGTCAGTGACTGAATCTAAACGATGGCTATAGCATTGGCTTACCTGATCTAGCTCTGAGTCATCCATGATTTCTGATATGTTGCGTTGTCAACGCTTTTGTAAACCAGATGATCAGTCCTACGTAGCATGTCGCGGGGTTGCTCTGCATATTGTTTGGTGGAGGGGCAGCTTAATTTGATCACGTAAGCACATTTTCAACATAAACTCCAACTTTAATCATGATCATGTTCAGATCACAACTCTGGTCTCTTGTGGGATATTGGTTATGTTTATTTTGATACTATAATGCTCCTCCCTTTGTAATCTAACCTTCCATATGCTACTCCCCAAAACGCCAAGGATGATTCGTTGATGCCCTACTCTACATAATGTGACTCCGTGTTCTCTGAACCCTCTCTCTAATATTCCTCATTGATACCTCCTCAACCGGTATGATATTATTTCTCTTCTCCATTGCCTCATTTCGTCTTGCTTTGACCATCTGCACCATCAGTTCATTCGTAGGTGTGTTAATGTTAAGAAGCCTTGCTCGTTTCAAGAAGTATCCGTTTTGGTAGTTCATATCCGTCTGTAGACCCTTGTTGATGCGCGTCTGCAAATCACTTGGGGCATTGGATTTTCCTGTAATTCGGCGATAGCAGAACTTCTTTAGACCCTCCCCGCGGAGAAACTCAATGAGCTCTGGTGAGTTCTGCACTTCTGGCAAATTTTGTGTCACCAAGGCCATCTCTTCTAACAGTAGGTTTATCATCTTCTGTGCTGATCGGTTGTTCATCAGGCCCTTATATGGCAAATCGAGAAGCACGCACACAGGCTCGACAGCAGCCGTGAACATCATAGAGGGGAGCTTGAACCGAAGCCATTTATCGTAAGTGCTGTATGTTGTTTGAAGTTGCTTGGCCTTTTTAAGCGATCGCATCATGCTGGGAGGCTCAGTGGAGGCATGGAGGTTCTTCTGTGTGCCCAACAGCGCATCCGCAGTGGTTAGAATCGTTCGTCCAGACTTCAATTGTTTGACAGAGTCCCTGTTTCGGTTGAAGACCAGCGAATGGCTCATATGTCCCAGAAAGAAATTTGGCTCGGGCTGTGTTCCATTGAGAATATGTTCGCGGACTTGCTCCAGTACTCCCATACCCTCATTCAAAAGACAAATCGACGTCTTATCATCAACCCGGTCTTTGACTGAAGCGATCGCCTTGACAGCCTCGAAACCGCGGCCGGTAACAATAAGTTCGTCAATATGTGAGCGGTCGTCTTTTTTTCCTACTTCATATTCCTTCTCTTCCTCTTCATCGTGTAGGGCTGCATTCTTCTCGGCATATGCAGACTTTCTCGTTCTTTCTGGCTGAAGTTGCTCCACGTTTCGATATCGTGACCGGGGCATATCGCGAAACGGCACCATTTCAACTGAATCGTAAACACTACATAATGCATGGGCGATAAATCTCGACCTCACATCTTCGCCTAGAATATGGATTTTGTGTACAGGTCCAGATTTTGCTGCTTCGGCCGGGATGATTACCGAGGGAATGGAAAACTGTGACGAAGAGCTTGTTGGTGTAGGGGTAACCGAACCAGCCTGAGCACCGTTACTCTGCCATGGCCGCGATGACGATAGTTCACCTAGCTCTGGAGGAACAGCCTCTTTTTGCTTATGATGTGTTGGTGTCGCCGCAGAAGCGAAGAGTCGCGTGCAGCCGACCCTGTTACTATATTGGAGCCATCGTGTCGATTTTGTGGCTATTTGAGCGGTCGCCCGCGATTGCATCTGGATTGCCGCTTTGGCTGTGGTTTAAGCGGTGGTAGACGAGAAAGGTTGGCTTCGTAGCTAAATTGGCGGGAGACTATATAGTCCACAAGCGCATAGAGGTTCGATAAGTGGGAATGCGACTGAGATTTCGATGTTCGTGTACAAAATAAATCGTTGGTATTATCGTCTCGTGGAATCGTGAAGGGGCGTCGGATCGAAAGAGTGGTGATGCCGATATTAAGTCAGTGATGCGTTAAAAGATCGATGTTCCGAGCGGCGAGTCCGTTTTTTCCCTTGAGTTTAGAATTAGACTGTGACCAATGATACGCTGTGGACCAAGGGACTTGTTGGATCAGCGCTGAAATTTAGTGCTGCCGCTATTGGTCAATCTCTTGCTCCGATACCGTTCTGGGTATTCTCTAGATCCGGCGAGACGGTATAAGTTGCATGGAAGGAAAGCTCTGCATCTTCACACTGAGAAAACTGTAATATTAGGGGGCTCATAGTAATTCAATGCTGATAGTTAAATCGATCGTTATTTTGTCGAGATCAATAACACCCTGGGTACAAATACTGTGCAAGAAATCGCATTTTGCAGTTGAGTCTCAGCCAAGCCCCGCTATAAAACACGACTGCTTAGTTGCATCTACTCTCTTCATGAATGCAAAGTCCACTAGTCCTAATCTGGCTCCAAAAGTTCTGCGCCTGTGCGAAGTCTTTCATGCGACGACGTGAACATCTCAACCTCGCGCCTCCAAATATTCATATTTTCGCGACAACAACACAAATATGACAGACGTTAAGGATATCACGCCGGATCTTGACCGGTTGGACGACCAGCTAGATGATCTCGAGGAGACACTGCAGCCTCTGCTCGGTAACCTTGAGGGTATGGCCTCTGAGTTGCCCCTGTTGGACAAGGCAAAGCTATTCTCGTTAACAGCTTACGCGATTGAATCACTTCTCTTCTGTAAGTCAATGCGATCTTGCAAATCCGGCCATTCGGCGATTAGTACGGACATTCACTTACTCGCAACAGCTTCGTTGAAATTAGAAGGCTCTGATACACAAACCCAGGCTGTTCTTACTGAACTCAAGCGAATTCAGCAATACTTTGGTAAAATCAAGAACATTGAGACACCTCCCGCGGAAGAATCGCGTTCTATGACGGTTAACCAAGAGGCCGCGGCGCGGATTTTGAAAGCAGATCTGGTATGAAGTCCTTACGAGATGGCAAAGACTTTCAAGCTAACACATCAAACAGTCCGATAACAAAACAATCAGCAACAGGCTTGCTGAGAAGATCGCAGAAGAGCGAGCCAAGGCCCTGCTCAAGTCTGTTGAGAACCGCAAGCGACCAGCGGAGGAGTCACCTGTCCCATCGCAAGTGAGCTCTGCTGAAGGAAAAGATAAGAGCAAGAAGAAGCAGAAGAAAACCAAGAAGGGCAAGTCGAGGAACTGAAAGGCTCCAGCTACGACGTCCTAAGAGGAAAATTTCGTTGGTGGCGCAATATGCCTTTTGGAGCTTGATGCAAACACTTAAACAACATTGCTCAGTAGGGATACCCACAGTGATACCCCGGATAGTTGTGAGGGAACCTTACGAAGGGATTGAATCCTTGGAGGCTGGGCAGTATGGCCTCCTGGGAAGTTGACTTAGCAGGGGCATGGCGTTTGGGATTTGGGACTGAGACTGACTTCACTGGAAAAGGATTATCGATGCTTTTGACATCGCCTATTACTTGACTTTATGCAAATAGAAACAAAGCCTACATCGGACCTCCTTTGCTCGTGTCATACCGGATTTCGCATTGCCGTGATTGCCAGGCCGGTTAAATGTGACTCAATTGACCGTTCACCAACAAACTTGAGATAAGAAAAGAACTATAAATGATCAAACTCACTCTGTAAACGTCTTCTGTCGCATCTTGCATCTTCCTCCAATTGTAACTCTTGATATAGTCAAGCTCTTATCGCACTAATAGGTGGAAAGATAAGGACGAAACTTGGAGTGACTAACAATTTTTCACCCCACCATTATCATTATCGGACGTGAGTCAAGGGGAGCAATCGCGGGGCACTACAAACCCCTCCAACCCAAGGCCTCGATTTCTGTTTCCGCATCGGCAGAAGCATATAACACACAACAATACCAAAATGGCGGTCATCTACATCGACGAAGAAGCCGGAAGCGATCTTCCCGAGATCCAGGGCACTGAGTCCGCCCCCTATAAGTCCCTCCTCGAGGCCTACTTCCGCCACGGCGCCGAGTCCGAGTACCAGGTCAAGAAGAAGGACGATGAAGAGTACAAGCCCGCTGCCAAGTCGGCATTGAAGAAGGCAGTTGCCTACGCTGCTGGCCAGAAGAAGAAGCAAGAAGCTGCTGCCAAGCGAGCTGAGAAGGATGCTCAGGATGAGACTGCTCGTCTGGCTGTCCTCGAGGAGGCAAAGAAGATCAAGATCACCAACGACCCTGCTCTGCCCACACCTGTCTCAATCAGCCTCCAGGAGAACGATACTTCTGTGATTGGAACCCTTCGAAAGAGCAAGGACGAGCCTACTGAGGGAGTCAAGCGTGTCTCCGTTTCAGGCCGCGTTAACCGTGTTGCCAAGCAAGGTGGTCTTATCTTTGTGACCCTGCGCCGCGGTATCAACTACATGCAATGTCTCCTCTCTGGAGATCTCTCTAAGACCTACGATGCCCTTACCCTTTCACGAGAGACATCTCTCGAGATCATTGGTGAGCTCTGGGAGGTTCCCGCCGGTGCCCACGCCCCTCTCAACCGCGAGCTTCGTGCGGATTACTTCCGAATCATTGCCAAGGCCCCCAGTGGTGACGATGCCTTCACCAACCGCGTTCCCGTCGATGGTGATACCAACACCCTCATGAACCTCCGCCACCTTACTCTACGTCACGAGAAGCCCGCCGCTGTCATGTTCGTTCGCGATATCGTCGAGGATGCTTTCCACACAGTTTACAAGGAGCTGCAAGTCAAGAAGGTCAGCCCTCCTGCTCTTGTGCAGACCCAGGTCGAGGGTGGTTCCACTCTGTTCAAGTTCGACTACTACGGCGAGACTTCATACTTGACCCAGTCCAGTCAGCTCTACCTCGAGACTGTTTTGCCCGTCCTTGGTGACTGCTACTGCATTGAGAAGTCTTTCCGTGCCGAGAAGTCTCTTACCCGCCGACATGTAAGTGCCTACCAATTCGCAGATCCAAGATGCTCTGTCTTGCGCAAGTAGAAACTAACTGTGGGATAGCTTTCTGAGTACACCCACGTCGAGGCTGAGTTGGACTTTATCACCTTTGACAACCTCCTTGACCATCTTGAGCATGTCATTTGCCGTGTTATCGATCTGACCCTCGAGAACCCCCTTGCTGCTGAGGCCATCAAGAAGTACAACCCCGACTTCGAGAAGCCTGCCCAACCATTCATGCGAATGCGATACGCCGATGCCATTGACTGGCTACGAGAGCGTGGCATTAAGAACGAGGATGGCAACGACCACACCTTTGGCGACGATATGTAAGTTATTCGTAAGATACACAAAATGCGCAAACTAACTAGGGATTAGTGCCGAGGCTGCTGAGCGTCTCATGACTGACGAGATCAACCGCCCTATCTTCCTTACCCATTTCCCCGTTGAGATCAAGTCTTTCTACATGTCAAAGGCCAAGGATGACCCTCGTGTCACTGAGTCCGTTGATGTTCTGATGCCTGGTGTTGGTGAGATCGTCGGTGGTAGCATGAGAATCTGGGACTTCGAGGAGCTCATGGCTGGTTACAAGCGAGAGGGCATTGATCCCTCAGGATACTTCTGGTACACCGACCAGCGCAAGTACGGATCTACTCCTCACGGAGGATACGGTCTGGGAGCTGAGCGGTAAGTTTTCTCTCTACTGTTGATTCAATTTATACTGACAAACAATATAGATTCCTCGCGTGGCTTCTCAAGCTTTGGACTGTGCGAGACGCTTGCTTGTATCCCCGATACATGGGTAGATGCACCCCGTAGATGAAATGCCATGATATGTAACGAAAACGGAGTACAGGGTTTTGATACAGTATAACAGACCGCTCTAGAGTATCATTTATGAATAAAGATGCAAGACTGTTTTACTCACACTATGACAATTGTTCTATCCGGAAGTGAAATACCCGATATCTCCGTTTAAATCATGCGGTTGTAATCGTCGTAGCCTTCACCAAGCCCGTGACTCAATTTAATGGAGGTGTCCACTAAAAAGTTCCCTCAGCGGCTGTCAACGGAGCTTTGGAAGGTCCTGGACAGCTTTGGACCCCTGGGAATATGGGGGAAATGCGTCTACCGAGGCCCTACTGGCCAATCTTCCCCGTCCCTCGTTGCAATTTGCCTCCCGTGATTGGTCAACGGTTTTGTCTTTGCGCCTCCGAAATCCGTGTCCCCGGCATTCTTTCTTCCCGATCTTTCTCCTCATAACAAGACATCTTGAGCTTTGTCCCTCTTCAACGCCATCACCAAATCTCCAGCCTCTACAAAAACCCCCACAACCACAATCACAATGCCTCGTCAACGATCCGTCGGCCGCGCTCCTTCGCGCCCTACCGCTGCTGCTTCGGCTCCTAAGCCCCAGCAGACTCGCCCTGCCGCCACCCACGCTGCTCCTCCTGCTACTGCTCCCTCCGGCGCCCATCCTCCTCCTCAGGCTGCTGGATCTCAGGGCCCTGGACTGTTCGGTCAGATGGCCAGCACTGCTGCGTAAGCATCCCTCTCCCGACTATCTACAACAATTGGTCTTTTGGGGACTCGATGCTCTGCGGGGCATAAGACCCTCAAAGCGCATACCAAGCTTGTACTTCGAACACGTGTGGCTAACTTCTTTCCAGCGGTGTCGCTATCGGTTCCTCAGTAGGCCACGCCATCGGTGGTATGTTCGGCGGCTCCTCCGAGCCCGCTGCTGCCGCTCCCGTCCAGGCCGCCGCTCCCCAGGAGCAGTCCTGGAACCAGAACAACTGCGCCGGCGTCGCCCAGAACTTCACAAAGTGCATGGACGACAACAACGGAAACATGCAGATCTGCAACTGGTACCTTGAGCAGCTCAAGGCTTGCCAGGCCGCTTCAAGCCAGTAAGCTTATGGGCTGGCAGGGTACATAAAGAGAAATGAAGAAGGAAACTTGATATCATTATGGGAAAGGGAATAGCATCGGGGATATGTATCCTCTGACAGCGTGCGTGCTTATAAGAATCTGGTGGGGGAAACACTACAGTTACATCTCAGCACTGCCAATTGTATAATACAACACAAAAAAGATCTCACTCCCACTCAAAACGGGAAACCCCTTCAATTGTCCTTTTCCTCCTCTTCTGGTCGTGGCTCAAAGTTCAACTTTGCTATGTTAGCAAGGTCATGATTGGGAATGTGTTGTTGCGACTTACCGAATTTCCGTTGTACAATTGCTGGTCTCTTTGCTGGTCTCTTTGGTTTTGGAAACCCCGAATCCGGGACTGCTCCCGAGAACTGACTGGCGTATCATCCTCCGTAGGCTCTCGGTGCCCAGTACGTTCCTGACCAGCTCCAAATAGACTCAGAAACCAAGAGAAAATGCTCAGGATGAAACCAATGAACCTCGATACAATACCCTGTGAGTTGTCGTAGGCAGTCGTGAATTTGGTGACAGGTATAAGTACCAGCGTCGACGAGGGGAGAGGCCGAGCTCTCCAACAGCCTTATCCTCCTCGGTCTCGTCGATGTTCTTGTTCGGTAGAGGGGTGAGTACCTGCTTGAATGTGTACGGCTGTGTACCATCGGTTCTGTTCTGGTCCACCCACTTTCGAATCTCCTTGAGGTGCGCATTCGTCTTGAAGCGTGATCTCAACGTCGATCCGTCAAAGAGACGTACTTGAAGAGCCGTCATTCCACCAGTCTTGGTCGAAGATGCAAGCTTTGTCTGCGGCGCATTCACCAAGGATGCTGCGACGTCGCCGCCCTTGAGACTGTCACTTCGCTGCCTCTCACGCTCTTCAGCGCGCATGCGGCGCTCCAGTTTATCATCTTCAATACGCTTGAGGATCCGCGCTCTCTCCTCTTGGTCTTGCTGTCTCTTCTTCTTGACTGCCTCTGCTGCCTTGTGAGCCCTCGCGTTGTCCGTGTTCATACCAGCTTCGGCCTCAGCCTTGGCCTTCTCTTTCGTCCTCGCGCGCTCCTCTTTGACCTTGCGCTCATTCTCCTCCTTCTGTATCTGCAGTCTAGCAGCTCTCTCAGCTAATATCCGACGGACATTCTCAGACGCAGCATGAGTCGCTGTTGGTGATGAGCTCTGTTGTGGTGCTGCGAGGGTCTCTGACTGGGGCTGTGGTGAGCTGGGTTGCGCTGGTGCTGGTTGAGCTGCAGCTGCAGTCCCAGATGCGGAGCTGAAAGCAGTCTGAACTCTCCGCACGAAGTCCTCCTTGCTAATTCCTGGTGTGATATACTCCTTCAAATCCCCATTCTTGATAATAACAACAGTGGGAGTCCGCGGCAGGGGAAAGATCTGAGCTAGATACCCGGCTTCCTCGGACCCAGCCTTGAGGCGAAGAGCAACAGCATGCTTATCGAGCAAGTCGCTCAGCTACACCGTAAAATTAGTCCCATATTATCCATGGCCTGCAGCGTATTCATCGTCATACCGTTTCATCGGCCAGGAACTCATTTTCCCATTGCGTGCTCTCATCGGTCTCATCTAAGGGTTGCATGTGAGTTGCGGTGCGGGTCAACATGACGACAAATACATACCTGTTACGAAGCACAGAACAAGCTTCTGCTGGCCGACAGCGGTTGAGATGCCGTCCTGGAGAGTTCCCTCGTAAAACATGGCAACCAAATTGAAGGGGAAAGAGTAAAGAGTAAAGAGTTTTGGGGTTAAGGACGAAGAATCTCAGTTAAAGTCGCTGAGATGGTGTTTGAGTAAGACAAAGCTGCGACGTGTTGGCCTCAGGTGAAAGGTGTCTTGTCTTAGGTATGTTTATAGCCTTATTTCCTTGAGTATTTGTCATGCGGTAAAATCAGTGAAAGGTGATGATATCAAATTTCGCAGCCAATTGTGTCGATGAAATATAGATGAAGCAAGAAATGTCACCAACTATAATCAATTCTAATCATATTTGGTTGAACAAAGCCTTGTCCAACAACCATCATGAGTGAAGCCTGGCAGCTTAGGTACCGAGTACCTATGAGAGCTATGACGCTCATGGCATCACGTGGCCATAGCTGCAGCGCTTATATTCCGTAAATGCGGGTGAGAAGGCGATGGACAAGGTTAATTATAGACTTGTTAAGATGCGTACCCCATGTTCACTATTGAATAGTAGTTTCAAAGTATTAATAAATCCCCCAATGGTCACTGGTATATCTTGATATTTCGAGAGTCTGCGGACCATTTCTGCCATATGGGCAATTGTTGTCCGTGAATTTAATGTACCTATTTATCGCAACGTACAGTAGCCTGCGAAACTTCCAAGAGTCTTTCTTCATACTTCATATAATCTGATATATATTTTATAATTTATCGCAAATTCTTTCAAAATGAGATAGGCTTACATAACTTTACACTAAAGTAAGCAACCTGTCTTTTAATTATTTTGGACTTAATATTGCACCTCACGCATATCTGCGCCGAATCTCGGACTTCAGGGCTGACTCAGCCATCTGAAGCTCGCCATCCAGTAGAAACTTTGCAAACAAGCTAACACAGCATGAATCAACAGGATGAGTCAAGAAATATGTCATTTTTCTTTCCTAATAATCCTCATACGTCCTTCAAACTGGTGTAAACTACATAATTGAACATACCAAAATGCTCATTGACCCTGCTTTCCTGCCTTGGGCAGAAGGGAAAGGCGTTAAGTTAAAGGGCATTGAACCTCGAATTCTCCCTGGTCGAGGTATAGGTATTGTTGCAACTCGCGACATCAGAGTGAGCAATACAACCTCTCTTCATGAAAAACTCTAACACGTTTCTAGGCAAATGATACAATACTGAGTGTGCCAACAAAAGCACTCCGTACCATTGACACTGTCCCAAAGCACATCTCTGAGCCTCTCCACGGCGTCTCAGTTCACGGCATCTTGGCTGTCGAGATAGCCTTAGATGATAGTGACGACTTTTCTATATGGAGAACCGTCCTTCCAACTCGGGAGGATCTAGAAGGCGGTATGCCTATGATGTGGCCGAGTGAACTCCAAGCTCTTCTCCCCAAACGAGCCAAGGATCTCTTGGACAACCAAACCACAACATTCCGGCGCGAGTGCGAGATTGTCCTCAAAGCATTTCCGAAACTGACCAGGGATGAATACCTGTACTCTTGGTTACTCGTAAACACAAGAACCTTCTACAACAGCATGCCCAAGATGAAGGGCTACGCTCATGCTGACCGGCTGGTTTGCATGCCAACAGCCGACCTTTTCAACCACGCTGACCAAGGATGCACACTCGCATACTCCGCGCTTGGAAACAGCATACAAACAGATCGGGTCTATCGTCAGGGCGAGGAAGTATACCTCTCGTATGGTCCTCACTCAAATGACTTTCTCCTTACCGAGTACGGTTTCATCCTGGACACGAACCGCTGGGACGAGGTGTATCTAGACGAAGTGATCCTACCGAAACTCAACAAGACACAACGCGCGGAGCTTAAAAGCATTAACTTTCTAGGCCGGTACGTCCTCGATGATCAGACTCGGGGCTGTCATCGTACTCAAGTTGCTCTGCGCATGCTATGCTGTACGCCGAGACAGTGGCAGAGGTTCTTTGATGCCGAAGATGACGGACGCTCGTCACAGGCTGAAGTAGATGACCTATTGTTGACTGCATTAAAAGAGTTTTTGGAGATTGTCGAAAAGACGAGCAGCGATATTGATGAAATAGAGGGCGGTTCGAGTAGCCAGCGTGAGCTATTACGGCGGAGATGGCAGCAGATTGCGTCTATGGTGACGAAAACAATAGAATCGCTATCATAATTCACATGAGAGCCGGCTCTAAATAAATAACATGAAGCCTAGGAGCCGAAGCTATTCTTCTGACGGTTGAATCATAAGAATTATTGCTCTAACATTTCCAAGAACACCGCTGCCCAGATCTACATGCCTCCCCCTGTAGCTCTGGTTCAACTTTGACGTATGGAAGAAAGGCGATAGCTTGAAAAGAGAATATGGATGATGTTATCATAGAAGCTTTGCTTTCAACTTACACGCATTATGACTCACCATGGAAGCCCCTAAGTCTCGTCGCAATTGTATGGCTCATTAGATTGGAGAAGGGGGTCCAGAACAATGGTGATGAACCAATTATTCTATGATAGCAGATGGTTTTCTTCTTCGGGCAATATTGTCGTTACTAAGTTCTTCAAAATGCCAGCCATGGGCTTTTCTGTTCAAAACTCAACGAATACTGTTTCAACACTGATCTGAAGTCAAGTCAGCACAGGTTTTTGCTTGGCTTTACATACTAAATTGCTTTGTTACTCAAGAGAGCTAACTTTGCAATTCTCCTGGGAAGGAGGTATTCACATACTTCGGTATCACGTGTCTTCATGTTCGGCTCCTATAACGTTCTTTGACGGTTTAGGCCCAACGAAGCACAACGTCTCTAACACAAGGAATCCAACTGTCCATATCATATGTTCTGACACCATACCCTACTCATCCGAGTAAAGTGGTAGTCTTTTATTGCACTCTCTCTAGTAATCTGCGCCAACTTCTAGAGCCGACACTCGACTCATTCTGCAGGGCTGGCAGTCGAAAACACTATTCGTGTGGTAAGCATGGTTTGAAGTTATTTGCAGCATGTTTGCCAGCAAGACTCTTGGCATTATCTAACACATTGCTCGTGGGGGAAAGCCTCGTCTCTAATTGTTTGCAGAATTTGGAAAGCCTTGATCTATATTACTTCGGAGAGAGATGAGCAACATCATGTTTTCCAAGCCTGCATATGCTGTTTGTAAGTATCGCCATACTGGATTCCATAGTATTAGCTAATCGGCCCGGATTTGATCATAAATAATTCGGGCAGGCCGTATGCTTGGCTTGCGATGCCGGAAAGCAAACTCTTCCTTCTGAGCTGGCGCGTCGTAGTTCGTGCTGAGTCAGGACATACATCATGCAGCCAGCCCAATTCGACAATACGTACAGGGATGAGATGCAGAAGAAGGTTCTTCGACCTGCCAAGGAACCTACACCATACTGACACTCCGGCATCTCGTCCTCTGCCGGGCCCACGGAGGTAACTAAGAATGGACTCGGCCAGAGGTGTTCTACCACTGATAAGTCTATAAGATAGTCCAGCTCCTCCTCGATGTGAACCCTCCCACACCGGTCCCCTCTTGAGAGTTTCAAAATGACATCCCGGGCTGCTCTTCCATGAGCTCTGCCGCATCAATCACAGCTGGCTCTGTCCCGAGTCAGAAGTTGAAGGCCACTGCATAACGGGTGCATAAGGGTTCATGCACCTCGTTCATCATGCCATTCACAGATGTTACCTAGGGATGTGGGGGTTTTCGATTCCCGTAGCTTGTGTAAGTGAGGGCAAGTTCACTGCCACGTCCGGAGCCAACCCGCACCCTCAACAAGCACATCACACCTATACGATGGAATTTATGAGTCAGTACTACAAACAATGTGGAGATTGGAGGCAAAAACAGAGGAAACCCTTCAAGTCTCCACCGCTGCCGGCATTACTATTCCCAACCCAAGAAATGCCTAAAAGCCGTGATAGACAGCACCAGGTATCAATTAAAGTTCGAACAGGCCGGAGTTACGGGAATCCGAGGGACTAATAATCACATGCATGTGGTGTGATATAGAAAAGCACGGCCATCTAATACTCCTTTCGGTATGGGTTTGCGAAACTAACTTATGCAGGGACACGCTTCTAGATAATAAGTCTGCGCGATTGGTACCTCACACCTAAGTTGACACTCAACAAGCTATACCGCACCACAGCTTCAAGCACAAACAATATAAAAATGTTAGCTAACGTACAGTACAAATACTCGGATGCATATATATGATCTGATCATGTTTCAGCAGGGGGTGTCTTAGGGCGTAAGCCTTTCAGCCACCGACATCACAACCAACACATCGTGAGTGCTTCCGTCCTCAAAGTAGATGAGGTTGATGATCTCTCCTTTTGAACATCACAACATTCTTCATCCCATCACCAATTTGAACTCTAAAACGATGGCCGCATGTAATACTTGTCAAAAGACCGGACCTGCAGTTACTCTGAAGCGTTGCACCAAATGCTCAACCACACAGTACTGCTCTCGAGAATGTCAAAAGGCCGATTGGAAAGCCCACAAGAAGATCTGCGCCATACAAGCAGCTTCTTCATCTGCTGGAAATATTGTTCATGACGTCGAAGCATTAAGCGTGTCTCCTCCGAGGGGCCTCGACTCGGGTGTTCCCGACCCCTTTACTCAACTGGACAGGGGCACATACCTGCACAACCGCACAGAAAAGGATGTATATCGTCTCCTCATCGACGCCTACCGCCTCCGCGCAGATGACATGTACAACCTGGAAGGCGAGGCGGATCAGGACGGTCTCTATGGCGGCGCCGCAGACGGACTAGGAGCATTTAAGCGTTTCCTGATCAAAGTCTCAGCTCAAAGAGGACTGCTTCCTTCATGGTGCACTCCGGAGAAGCAAAAGGAGTGTGAAGATTTCGGAATGGATGCGGCTCAGTGGCAGAACCTGAGGAACAGAACGAGCAAGCAGGAGGTCATCGACCACTACGGGGATCCACGATTTCCCATGCAGCTGCGTATGCTTGGCGAGGCAGTGTGCGGCCGTGCGCCGGGAGGCGGAGATGGGACGGCGATGAGGAGGATGATGGCGGCGATGGAAACTGGGGGTGGAAGTGATGGGATGCGTGCTACTATGTTGGATGCGTCTTCTCCGCGTAGATGAAACCACTGAAATAAAGATTGTGTATCAGGTTATATCCCATGATCTCAGTGTTCCTGGAGTCGAGTAAGTGTAAGGGACTAATCACACTGGGTATATTCCCTATATTGAACGTCTGGGCAAGGAAAAACCGATGTCCAGCAAGTGTTTTCCCTTAAGAATCATGCATCTTCAAAGATGATATCGTTAGGTTGCCTGCCAGCATCATATACCTCCATTCAACGAAAGATCCCGCACCCACAAGTAAACCCCACTCACATTACGGTCCCTAGATCTCATATAGACCCGTCCAATACAATGTAAAGTCATGCTGAAAGTCCGCACTCCAATCCTCCAGCATCTCCGCCTCCGTCAAGCACTGCTTTGAACAGGGGTATGTAAACGCATTAGTTACCAGCTCAACGTACAGCTTATTGTTCTCTGAGCCCTGACTTTGGGGTACAGCATTAGGTGCCTTCGGAGCAAGTGTGAAAATCTTCATTTTCCCAAAGTACGGTATGGTTACTGCGTATGGTCCAGAGTCAGCAGAGGACCCGTTACATGCTGCTTCGAGCTTTTCAAGCACGCCGGTAGCTTGTTTAGCCACAGTGCAGTCTAGCATCTCGCTCATTCTTCTCATCGTTTTCGTCAAATCCATGACCGCTTTCCCGCGTTCTTGATGTTCTTTGAACGAGCGAGAGCTCGGCGTTTCTGGAAGCAAGTCACAACAAAGTATAAGGGCTGCACTGAAACCCTGAAAGTCCAAGAACTCGTTCTTCGATGGGTTGGTTTGCAAAGATCGCATGTTTTGGTAAGTGGCGATCGCTCCTTCAGCTGCGGCAAAACCAGCAATCCTGTTGTCTTTCTTTCTGTTATCCTTGTCTGGGAGTTGCGCAAACGGTAGGTGCACCCTCTGCTTGGTAAAGAAGTATGAAAGCTTGATGGTGCCATGGAGAAAAGCGTTGGCGAACGAAGAAGCCGACTCAAAATCGCGTTTGGTGCCCCATTGACTTGGTATCTGGTCGTTAAGCTCCTTCATCTCTTCAATAAGTCGCTCTGTGGCAGAGTAATGGGCAAGTCCTGCTAGCATGTCTCGATCACTGATGTGTCCTGATATTGTGGCAAGCTTTCGGAGGACATATCCCTCCTTTGTCGAATGCCGTCCTATCGCAAAGTCATGAGTGAGATGTTCAGGGACAGAATATGGTAGTCCAAGAAATAGGGATATACGTCTATCCTGTATCCAGAGGGTTTCCCACACTTCTTGTTCGCGGTCAGATCTACGATGGAGGTGGATCCCCAGCAGAATGGCAGAATCGACAGCAGCTCGAGTGCTCTGCCATGCTTTGCTGGGACGGCCCATGGCAAGGAAAAGCTCGGATCGAAGAGCTAGCGCTTCAATGAACGAGAGGTTGCAAACTGGTACTGCTCTCTCTTGGTAAAAGATTTCGACTTGGTGAAGGTATGTCTTGATTTTCTCCTCGGAACAGAATGGCAAGTTCGTGCAGGCATCATTGAAATTCTTTGGCAGTTGATGATAGCAAAGGCAGAGCCAGACCATACATCTTGAGACAACACCAAAGTCTACTGATCGAAGTGACAGATCAATAAAAGACACCGCAGAGTCGACGCTTTCGAGTAATCCAACAAAGTCATCCTTTGAGACATGAGATAGAATGCCTCTTGATCTGATTGCATGCGACGGTTTCTTTGTTGTCAGAGGCCATGTCGGCCAGAATTCTGCAGTATACTCAAGAATTTTCACCAAAGTTGGTCGGTTGGGTAGAATGTCGTCAACTGCTAAGCTGAGCTCTGGATCTGGTGACCCTGGACGGTTTTGTGTTTTGGGGGTCTTTTCCCTACATCTGTAGGACTCCAATAGCGGTGGTCTTTTGAGCTGTGTGTCTGTCTCGCCCTGAGGAGGCTCATCATCTGCAACACCAGCATTGTGTTTGGCTTGCGCGTCGAGTTTGTGACCCAGTGTATCAATTGCAGCCTGCATGTTGATCATTCGCGACTCGACTTGGCCGACAAACTGGGTCAGCTCCTGAATTATAAGATCCTTGTCTTCCAGTGGTGGTGACGATGCATTCTGCGACTGGCAGACCAGTGAGTGCGCTATGCATTGGCGACATTCATCATGGCGTTCGTCAAAAATACATCCTGTTTTTCGACGTCGACACTCGGTGCAGCTTCTCGTACCGAGACGCATGCGTTTATTCTGGGGTTCCATGATAATTATGTAGTCCGTACGCAAAACACTATTGGAAACGTTGTGTTGATGATGTTGGAGTCAGGTTCGGTCGGACACGTCGGCCGACTCGTCCGCACATTGGGTTCAGGGAGTAATCATGGCTTTGGCTAGGCGAAATGTTGACAGAATGTTTTAGATGTGACGTAATACATTCTTCTGAATGATATTGAACTGGCCTTTGATTTTGAGACATAGTGATGGCTGATTCCAAGCTTAAACCATTGGCTTGGACAGAGCTCACAGATATGAGCCGGGTATAAGTATCGGCTGGAGTTGACCCCCAGTAACATAACCATATCTAGTCGAGTCTTTGAGTCTTAGATACAGTCATGAAGCTATGTATTCCAATTCAGCAACACCAATCGCTCTCTGAAACACACTCATAGATGCAGGGATACTCATGCCTTGGTGTTTACCAAGCTTCGTGTCAAACCGACTCAGCTGTTCGTGGGAGGTGTGAGAGTATTACCTATAGAACTGGGGTTAAATATTTATAAATCTCTTTCACGCATTCGACCAAAACGTGCATTTATGTCCTTGGAGTTCAGAGACCAAATGCAATCAATTGTTGTTAAACACTATTCCCCCAATTCAAGCGGTAGTTCAAGTCCAGGGTATGTTGTGGTGGGTCCTCGTCCCACCATAATCGACATCATGGCCAAAGCTATCACCACTTCAAACCTCACAACCTCAATCTTCGACCTCAATGCGCTACCAGACACAATGAATGCGCCACAGACTCTCCTGCGCAGTCTGCGCGCCTCAAGACAGATCCCTCGCTGCACAAGACTCACGAATGCGCCGCCAAGGAGACCATTCACATCCTCCTTCTTTCGTCGCAAGAAGCAGCCCTCAGCCGACGACCCAGAATTCGTCTCTATTCTCGATGGACCGCCTCAGCTTGTGCGGGTAGGAAAACGCCATGGTCCTGGCTTACTTGTTCTCGGTAAGATACCCTAATGACTAATTGAATGATTAGTATTGATTTTGGTAGCTTTCATCCCCATCACAGCCTTCATCCTCGGAACATGGCAGGTCCAGCGTCTAGGCTGGAAGTCCGAACTTATTGCCAAATTTGAAGACCGTCTCATCCGCGATCCTTTACCCCTCCCACCTACCATTGATCCCGATGCTATTCACGACTTTGACTATCGCCGCGTGTTGGCAACGGGCCATTTCCGACATGACCAGGAAATGTTGATTGGACCGCGAATGCGCGATGGTACAGATGGATACATGGTTGTCACACCTTTGGAGCGTGAGAACGGCACGACGATTTTGGTGAATAGGGGCTGGATCGACAAGAAGCATAGGGATAAGAGGACAAGGCCCGATGGGTTGCCAACGGGCGAGGTCACGGTGGAAGGACTCCTGAGAGAGCCGTGGAAGAAGAACATGTTCACGCCTGACAACCAGCCGCAGAAGGGCATGTTTTATTTCCCGGATGTGAAGCAGATGGCTGAGTTGACCGGCAGCCAGCCTGTCTGGGTCGAGGCTACCAAGGGTATGTATATCCTCATGATCCTCATCTCTCATGATATCTTTACTAACGATACCAGAACCCGAATACATGCAAATGGTTGACTATGAGGCCCGTGGTATTCCCTACGGCCGCGCTCCAGAGGTCAACCTGCGGAACAACCACGCCCAGTATATCTTTACCTGGTAAGTTGCCGCATTGTTCTATCTCTGTCAACTTAGGTCGATGTCCTGACTTTCGACTTTAGGTACGGTCTTTGCTTCGCAACATCCATCATGCTTTGGATGGTAGTCAAGAAGCCCGCAAACGACGTTGCTCGTCGTGTAGCCCGCTCGAGGGGCCTGTAAATTGTAAAACGAATCACATCATAAACCATGTAAAACTCATGTATACTCTGCAACATCTGCTTCGTCGTTCTGATCCGACACACGCCTAGCCTTGCGTTGTTTGGCTGGTTGTGGAACTGGCATTCTCAGTTCCTGGAGGAGTTCTCTCGGGAGGTACTTCTCCGCCAATGAGAACATAGAGGAACGCGGACCTATCTGACGCTGCCTGTACGATATTAGAATGTCTGGATACAACCAAATACGGAGCTGATAGCTCAATGGCTCAACTTACCTTTTCATAAGCGTGAAGACGTCGCTCTCTTCGATAGTCTTGCGTTTGGCGTGATCTGCGTAGGCTCCTAAGTCATCACCTAGTTGCTCAAAGAACCATTCGGAAGATTGGATGAGAGCATCTAGTGTTTCTGCCGAGAGACGCTGGTTACTTAGACCCGACGATTGGAGAGCTGTTTGCGCCACCCGCTTTACAAAAGCCGGAGGCAGTCCCGGGTATTCAATGCCATGTTGTGAGATTCGCTTTCGCTTCTTGTTTGCCTTTAGGCCGCGCGGTAGTCTGTCGTCTGCTGGCATGTGACGCACTCCTGCCGTAACTGTTGGCTCTGTCACTGGTTGTAGCTCTTCATTTATTGAGCTGTGGTCGTCCACACCCCCATCGTTGTGATCCCAGCCATCCATACCAAAGTCTGCTCCTCCAACATCAGAGTCAGAGTCGAACGCGACGTCCGGGCCAGGTTCCTGGGCTTCTGCAGCTCTGGCTTCTGTAACCGACTGATCAACAATGGGGGATGTCGGTTGAATATCATCAGCTGGGTCAGACATCTGAAAGACAGTTTGTTCATCTAGTCCCTCAGGCATCTCAAGATTGAAGTCACTCCCTCTGCCCTCGGCCATTCCCCGTGTTTGGTCTGCTTGAATCCTGTTCAGACGTTAGCATTAGAGATACGATTGGAGTTATGCGTATCTTACGGTTCCAGAGTATCATCATCTTGGACAGGTCTTGCTTGAATGTCCTCTAAGAGACCCGGAAAGAAATCTGAATGTTGGCCAATGTCGTCTTCTGTAGGTTCATTATCGAAATAGTCGCTCATGCGTTGGCTTCCAGGACTCCCTCGAGATAATCGAGAGTCATTCGCAAATCTTCGGGGCATTTCGATCGAATGTGCCGTATAGTCCTCCTCAAACTGCTGCGACAACCGTGGCGGGGGCAAGTCTGAGCTCATACTAGAAGCATCTTCATCGTCCATCGGCAAGGAGAGTCTTGGCCGCCGAGTAAGGAACTCGGCATCGTCATCATCTTCGTCGTCGTCGTACAAATTACTTTGCTCCTGCTGTTCTGGCGATACACTCCGTTTGTTCCCCGGTGATGACGAGGATGAGGATATGATAGGCTGGCTCT
This sequence comes from Fusarium avenaceum, assembly GCA_025948275.1. Taxonomy (NCBI): domain Eukaryota; kingdom Fungi; phylum Ascomycota; class Sordariomycetes; order Hypocreales; family Nectriaceae; genus Fusarium; species Fusarium avenaceum. The sequence goes on from CP109669.1 coordinate 1,324,099, forward strand.
TAGGTGCTAGTGCTCGACTGAGGTTTCGCAGGACATCCAAGGGTGTTTCTCTCTGTTGCAACAGACTCTGTCTGCGCTTCTTTCCAGGTGTGAAGATTGCAGTTCGACGCTGATCAAGCAACCGGCGGGCGGCTTTGGCATGAGGAGTTGGCGCATTGGATCGGCCAGCAGATGCAGGAGTGCCTCGGCGTAAAGATGCGCGCAGATCGCGGGCGCCAGTACGATCGAGAGGTGTGTGAATGGATGCGCGCGCAGAGTATGGCTCGGCACTGATCGCACGGCGGTTTGGAGTCCGCGACGGAGTCCGCGATGGCGTTTGCTGTGAGAAAGCCTTTGTCGGCGGTGATATGGGACTTGACATGGTTGTGGTGTTTATTTATATGCGCCGTAGTGGAGTTGGAGGTGCTCAACTCGGGGAAGATGTCTCGGCGTCGCTGAAGTTATGGTCCATTGGAGTTTCAAGCAAGTCGGGCGGGGATCGAGTGCAGAGTTTTAGTGAATTGTTTATTTGAGATATTGTTGATGTTGTTGATCCATGTCCATGACGGATGTTAGTTCAAGTGGGAACGCGACAAGTTGGGACTAAACGCGACGAGGGGAGCTGCGGGAATGCACGGGCCACACTACGGTATTACGTTCATCAGTGTAAAGTAAACTATCGCAGGAAGTCTGATCATTTGAAGAATACAATAAAGTGGTTTACTATATTGTTCTCGATCAATACGGGATATCTTTGTATGGAGTTAATTAGAAGGCCTTTTGTAGACCAGAAGTATGCATAGAAGCTCGAGAAACTACCCGGCTCATCCTACTTACTTCAACATATAGACATTAACCAGCCCCATTTTCAAGCAGAAGAAGCTGGGGAAATGATTTACAAAGATCCCTTAGCAGTATATCCAAAGTAACCCCAGCCTCCTAAAAGGACACTGCTGATAAACCTCCAGGCTCCTGTCCTTGGAGCACCCGCTTTCAAGCAGACCCAGAGGTCAGCGACACCCCACCAAAAGAGCAGGCTCAGCAACGTATCTACGACACGATACTCGCGACGCAGGTAAAAAGTCCATAGAGCAAGGCCATAGGCGGATACGCGAGAGCCATATATGGCAAATGCCGTCTGCGCTGGTTCCGATCTGGCAATGCCTTCAGGTAGTCCATACTCGCGCATAGCACGAGCTGGGGCTCTAAATGGAAGAAGACCGCCCAAGGTGAAAGCAGTCCCTATAAACACGGCAGGAATGTGATATGGGGAGAAGTCGGAAAAGAGCCCTGAAGCCATTTTGTTGTGTTGATGAGACGCTATGGAATTATCAGCACTGATGCCGGCCACAGGCTTCGTGAAAGACACACTCACCACAAAGAACTTGGTCAAGGATATAAAAGAAAGGTGGCAAAACCAAAGAATTGACGTGGAATCTTTACGATAAATAAGCTGACGGCCTACGGAGCACGAAGGACGGTTAGTGAGAATGAGGGGAGACAAGAGGATCACATCCATGTAAGATAGGATCGCAAAGCATAATCGCAAAAAGAGGCAAAAGAAAGGATATGAGGACCGAGCGTGGATCGAACACGCGACCTAGGGATCTGCAATCCCTCGCTCGTACCACTGAGCTATCGATCCTTGTTAAATCCGTTAGGATGGAATTCAAATTTAGGGGTCATATTCTTGCAATGATGTTGAGCTTCCAGCTTGAACCCAGACCAGGGTCTAAGCGCTGGGTGGAGGTTGATGCCTTTGGCTTTGAGCATGCATCCCCTGGTCTCACAACCTTTATCTCCAGCCTCTTTAATGATATCCTTGCTTCAAACACCATAGTGCATGTTTCTCTTGAAACAAAGCGCTGGCGATATTGGTTGCTGTAGATTATAGTTCAAGGTTGTTTAGAAATCTTTATCATCTAAAGACCTAAACCATTCTACCAGGAACCTCTTTGTGTATTATTCTGCCAGCTCGCGCTTTAAAACCATAACCCTCGTCGTTATGATATGAGCAAAATAGTTAAATAGAAATAAACGCCCAGCTAACTTAATTCTTTAATACCCGCCTCCTGTTGATAAACGCCCGACCACCTTACCCAGAAAAACAAGTGAGGGCCCGTTGCACTGCATTTCACCCTCCATCTTTCTCTGGCAGCCTTCCACCCTCCTTCCCGTCACCTTCACCTTCAGCCTGCATCAGCATCCGCATCTGCATTCGCATCCACAACAGCCACCACCTGCACTTTCCAATAGCCGCGCCGCGTCGCATTAGGGACATCACCGCTGTTGTCGCTTGAATAACACCATACCTATTCCAAGTTCAAGTCATTTATCCCACGTTTTAATCGTCATAACAACACCATTATTTCTATTCCTCTCCCTCACTTCACATCCAATCCAATACCTCCAAAGTCATTCCCCAGCCACAGCCGAGACTCAATCTCAGCCAAGACAGCCACTCAGAACGGCCCTTACCTTCAAGAGATATTGCGATACTATAGGTGAGCTCCCTTCTACCCCGATTCATGTCCGTGATGCCTGGTTGGCTTTGAGCCCTTGCGTCTCCCCCACTCCAAAAGCGCCCAGAGCTCTTGAATGAGCACCTGTGAGCCAGCGACTCCTTGCTTTGCCTTCTCTGCTATCCCAACAGACAAGTCAGTCGGCAAGGCTAGGTCTTGGCTTATTGCTATTAGCAGGGGACTTTAGCAGGCCCCAACACCAACCTGAGGTGCCACCCTACCACCGGAGGTGGCTACCGCTGCTAGAGGCTGCTACTGGTGGCCAGTCCCCCCCATGCTCCATGCTCTGCCCTTATCCTGGGCGCCTCTCTCGTGGTCCTGCCTGAGCTTGGGGGCGTCTAGTCCAGTCTAGTCCACTGATAGAGGTGGATCGGCTCCCATCATTGAACCTCCTCCTGTGGCCTCACCTTCTGCGGCACAAAACGCGTGAACTACACCTCGGTTTTGTGTCAAGTTTCTTCTCTGACCTATCTTTTTATGCAGCTGTGAAACTCACCTGAGAATCCATTTGCCTCTTGTCGCCGTTCGTCGCATCGCTATCCCTATCGTCATCGTCGCACCTGTTCCGTTATCCGGCTTCGAGTCCTTCCCGTGTGTGCCCCTCTCTCTGCGCTCTACATTACTGTACATCTACGAACAGACACAACAGTTGTCGCTTTGACCATCCCCATCCGCCCCTTGACGACTTTCTGCGCTTCGACAACCTCGTCAACTCTATACCCAATTCTCCCGATTTTATTCATATCCAATCGCAACAATGGCCCAGCCTGGTGTGCAATCATTGAAGGTTTGTCGAGCCGTTGGGTTACCTGACGCAATGCATGGATGGCTGACTGACCGCTGCTACAGTGTGTGGTGACTGGTGATGGTGCTGTTGGAAAGGTACGTCGAACAATTGGGAAGTCGCTTGAAATGCGATGGCCATCAGAACAAGGAGCTCACACTGACGGTGCATCCAGACTTGTCTACTCATTTCCTACACCACAAATGCCTTCCCCGGCGAATACATTCCTACTGTCTTCGACAACTACTCAGCGAGTGTTATGGTCGATGGCAAGCCCATCAGCCTAGGTCTCTGGGATACTGCTGGTCAGGAGGATTACGACAGACTGCGACCTCTTTCATACCCCCAGACCGATGTCTTTCTGATCTGCTTCTCCATCGTCAGCCCTCCTTCATTTGACAACGTCAAGGCTAAGGTATATTGGCCACCATCATCGCCACATCATGTTGACTTTGCTGACACCCTCTAGTGGTACCCCGAAATCGACCATCATGCGCCCAACATTCCCATCATTCTTGTCGGAACCAAGCTCGATCTTCGAGAGGACGCTTCTACCCTCGAGTCACTTCGACAGAAGCGCATGGAGCCCGTATCATACGAGCAGGCGCTGTCTTGCGCCAAGGAGATCAAGGCCTACAAGTACCTCGAGTGTTCTGCTCTGACGCAAAGGAACCTGAAGAGCGTCTTTGATGAGGCCATTAGGTAAGCCTCAACATGTTGTGTTGTAATGTATAGCGCGTCATCTAACTCTTTCCCAGAGCTGTTCTCAACCCTCGACCCACACCTTCAAAGCAAAAGAAGAACAAGTGCTGCATCCTGTAGATATCCATCTAATGAACGCGATTCCCACGCGTACACGATGTGCGCGATTGATTTTCTCAACGAAAGCGTCCGGACGGCGCGAAACGACATGAAGGGTTTTGGGCGAATGTTTCAGAAGCATTCGGCGATACAAGACGGCGGCTCTTGACGGATATCCCTGGAAGCGGCTGGGGCGAATGGCTGGACTGGGCTGGGCTGTTGCCCCTTATTTATCCAAGTCCGATATCTGTCCCCCAGATCATTACCTGCGCAGCAATCATGCGAAGGCAGCAACTGCATATGACGATGGTTTTTATTTGCGAGGCGGTTCATGAATGACTTTTGGGTTTCTCTATCTATCTACGGTTATGTGGTTTTCCGACCGTTGACATTGTTTTTTCTGTTTTCCTCTACTTACTCACATCTCATGCTGTGGCCTCCTCGCGGAGTTATACCGATTTTGCCAGTAATACAAGAACCGGGTTGCACTTTGACCATCCGAGTTTTTTCCTCATGGTTGTGACACTTCTTGCTGAGAAGACCTTGCTTACTTGATTGTGAAATTGAGGATATGTTTGTCTATACAATGAGAGGGATCGTGCCACTTGAAACATAAGTTCCTGCTGGATACCTAATGTACGTATCCAACTTAACTAATAAGTCAGATATGAGAACTTCAGCTCATAGAGTACGTGAAAACCTTGGTACCACAGTATATCCTCATTCATTTGAAATACTAGTGTCGATGAAAGAAACCGGGCAGTGCTTATAGGAATTGTAATTAATCCATTGTTCGATTTCTACCTTTGCTTATAAGGCCAATGAAACAATCCCTTTGGGTATCTCGCTCACTTTCCATCTCGTAAATGCACGTCCAACTTTTGTATATCCGACCCCGATATAATCATTAAACACATTCAGTGAACTACGTCTCTTCGGTATCGTAACCATCCGACGAGGTCGCTTCCAATAATCCAAGTCTACCTGGCATTGCCAGGAACGTGTGCACGGCGACTAGGATGGATGCCATCTGCGCCTGCTTGGCGAGTGTCGCCGCTGCCCTTGTTCTCATCCTTTGCTATCTTCTCGCGCTCAATTCTCTTGGTGCGGTTTTCGTTGAGCTTCTGGTTCTTCTCCTTGATCTTGTCCTGGCGCTTCTTTGTCTTTCCGCCTCCGCCGGCACTGTTGCATAATTGTTAGCGTCATTTTCTAGTATCGTGAAATTGGCACTCTTGGGGATGAGGGTCAGGTGTCGTTGGGCTTCAGTCAAGACGAGACTAGCAACTCATGGGGGTTGTACAGATCGATCTGTGGTGGGAATGAAGACGAAGGTTGCGGGGAAAAGGGTGTGAAGTGATAAGGGTAGTGTGGTTTATCGGATAAGTAATGCAAGGCACGTATACGGGAATAACTTACGTCAACTCGACATTTATGCGACGTGGGTACGAGGTACCGTCCGTGAACTCGGAGTGGTGGAACTTATCGAGACATGTTCGCATATGCCAGACCTTCTCGAACTCGACAAAGGCAAAGCCGCGGCAGGGCTTGGAGTCCTTGGGATCGCTCATGCAGCGAACTCCAACGGGGTTGAGAGAGGCAAAGTGGGCTTTGATGGTTTCGGCGGTGGCGGTGAAAGGCAGGTTTCCGACAAAGACAATATGACGGTCTGCTTTGCCCTCCGCGGTCGTACCAGCTGCTTCGGCATTCGCTTCGGCACCGGCCACGGGTTCGTCGTTGGCGGACTTGTTTTGCTTCTTCTTGTCCTTCTTGCTCTTCTTGGGTTCCTCCTTGGTCTCGGCTTCGGCGCTGGCGTCTTCTTGCTTTGGTGTTTCTTCGCTCTTGGCCTTCTCCTTCTTCTCCTTCTTCTTCTTTTCCTTCTTCGCAGCCTTCTCAGCATCTACAGGCGCCTCCGCAGGCTTGTCCTCAGTACCGGCCATTGTAGCATCCTCGACCGGCTCTTCCTCGTCGTCTTGTTCGGGAAGGTTCTGGAGATCCTTGCGCTTATCCTTACGCTCCTTGCGCGACTCCTTCTTGAACTTCTTGTCTCGCTTCTCCTTCTTAGCCTTCTTCAGATCGGCGCCATCATCCTCGTTGCGCTTGCGCTTCTTAGCGGGTGCCTCGGCGTCGACGGAGACGTCAGGCTTGTCAACGACCTCGGTGGCCTCTGTTGCGCGCTTGCTCTTCATTGTAGGCGATTGCGGTTTGCTGTGGAAAAAGGAAGCGTAGAGGGCTGCAGGATGCAGAATCTGCTGTCGTCAAAAAGTCAGTTGTCTTGTGCCACGTCGCAAAGTAAAACATGTGGCTTGGGAAAGAACCAAACAATCGCATGATGGAGCAAACTTACCGGGTAATCAGATGCCGAGTGGTAAATAATATGCCCTAATGAATCGTGCGATGCGGGCTGTTGTTTGCTTGCTCTGATCGACAGCTCAAGAAAGTGATGGGATTTTTTTCTGAGGCAAGGAAAATGTTCCGGGTCGACTAAGCCTAGTACGGTAATTGCCTCGGAAGGGTACCGCTGCTTGTGCTGTATCGGCGGCGTGCGGCGTGCCGTACCGTAACCGTACGTAGTACTCCGTAATCAGCCTGCAACGTACGGATATCGTAATGGGGTTTGCAGTTGAGGCTGCGTTTGCGATTGGGAGTGTCGGGTGTGTCAAGAGTGATCGACCTGCGCGTGCCAGAACGTGCAGAAAAAGTGAGAGGTGAGAACAGAGTAGGATTCGACGTATCCGTAATGTTGAGGTGGATGTGATAGTTCAAACCTGTCCCAATAGACAGGGAAGCTAAGTTTTAGGGAGCGCGGGAGAGGCCGAGATTCCTTTTGAGACTGCCGGATCGTGGATAAAAATAGGTGACCACGTTTATTATTTTTATTTATTCCGTATTAGTTATTTTACCATGTAATGCTACCCTTAAACATGTCAAACGGTTTCTGGGCTTTCTTCTTCTAAAACCAAGCCTTTTTCTTTTACTCCCTCAAGTACGGATATGATCATCGTAAACCCCAGGGTCAAAGCACACTTTCGGGTCTAGGGACTATGCTTTCTTTTCCCTGTCCGACTGTGACTGTCCAACACTACCACTTAACGTTTCTTTTTGCACTTATTTCCCTCTCTTTGCCATAGAGTCTCACACACGTAACTCACCAGATAGGCTAGCAGTATTTACTAATGCACGCTGCACGTATGTTATGTACACACGTACATGAATTTGTCTCAGGTAAGACTGCCAGCCGGGCACTTGGTCCATGGGGTGTTGATCGGATGTGTGAGAGAGATGTTCAGGAGCCATCACGCACCTATCACTAACACCCAACATCAAACGCCCATTAAGGCATTGGTTTGCCAACTCCAGATCCCGCGCTGCAACGCTACGGCAGAGGTACCCCAGTCCTAGCGCTGCATTTGCAGATGCAGATGATGCTGGCCGCTGATGCTGATACTGATGCGTTGCATGCAGAGTAGGGAGTAGGGAGTACGGTATGCTGAGTCAACAGTGAAATGTGCGGACGTCCATCAGCCGCTGTGCAACCAACATGGAGGCTCTCGGACCCTCATGATCATCCACATCATGATTAGAGCCAAGGCCATCTGCAGCTTTGAGGCACTGTCAGGCAGGCCAGGCCGTGCCACTGGAGATGGTGCATATTGACCCAGCTGAAAGGTCGAGGGTTGTGGTATCCTTTCACTTATTCCGAAGTTCTAACTACCAAGGATGACATCCTTGAAACGAGATAGCCGGCCCTAATGATAGACATATGGGTCGATTTAACTGCTAAGAGTCGGTGACCGGACTGACGAGTCAAGTCAGTCAGTTAGTCAGTGGAATCATAATCAAGCGTCAAAAGGGCCCTCAAGCGTGGACTGTTAACGGCCGCTTTCAACGATTAAAAAGCAAAGAGTTCCGCTAACAGAGAGCCTATTTGAAAGAGATGTTACCCTACGCCGTAACTGACAGTTGCGTGGAGTGCTTATAGAGTGCCATCTGTAAGGTAGAGAGGTAGGACGCTTGAGGCAGCAGGTGGGTAGCAAAATAACCGGCACGCTGAAGCTCTTTTGCCATGTAAAGTTAGTGTAGAGACAAAATAAACCTATTGTGTTTCTGTAGATTTTTGACTAAACTTTTCTGTCAACTGGGCCTGGTGTGCGGGTTTTATTGCTACCCACCTGGGCAGTTACGACAGCTACAACGGTAAGGTGCAGGTTCAGGCGCAGGGCAAGTGCAATTGGACTTGGAGGGGAAGGAATAGGAAAAAGAAAAGAAACAAAAGAGAACAGGAAGGCGCTATCCTTGTCAACTGTCAACAGGTCCCTTGTCCCTGCCCCGTGTCGAATGCCCCATCCTCCACTCAACCCCGTCTAAATCGTCATCCTCCATCACCAACTGATATCCACTTAACTCTATAATCTCACCTTGGTTTCAGTCTTTACTGTTTCTTTACCCTCATACCGTCTTTTTTCTTTCTTTTTCTTTTCTTCAGCGCCAAAATTCCAAATCTCTTCCCGTCGATTTTGTCTCCGCCATCTCCGCTTCGATTCCGGTTTTGGCTCCGCTTCGTGGTTATTGTACGGAGTATGGATACGCCTCATGGCACTATGCTCCCTGTCTTGGTGACACCCTTGTTTCCCCCTTCTGCCCTAAAGTTAGTTGCTGCAACCAGAACCAGAATCAGAACCAGCACCACCTGAAGTTGCTTTTCTTAATACATGCAACGTCCGCTTTTTGCTGTGTTTTCCTGTCGCAGAGATGCTGCCAAAACCAAGACCCGACAGGGATCCTTTTGTGTCATCGACATGACTTTTCGCTGCAGGCTTCCGTGTCTTGTCTTTGATGCCTTCTGACCCTCTTTCTCCAGTCAATCTTCCATTCTTATCCTCCTAAATGGTTGGATCTCTTCTACTCTGCTCTGACTCGGCTATGCCGTCACTAACTTTACACCCCCAGCTGAACCAGCTGAATCCATTCTCACCGTTCTGTATCCAACCAGCGTTGGTACCAGCACCAATCTGTCCTGCCTATACTTCGTACATGGTCAAGGAATGACACTGCCATGGCATGGAGTCACAGACAACAGATGTCAAGGCTCAGACAACTATAACAAGGTCCAGCTTGCGAGTACAAGCAACAGCACGGGAGATGAGGCCCGCCGTGTATCAATAGTCTAAGCCATACCCGCCCTGTCCCGAAATTCTGCGCTCTTGACTCCAGTTGAACTCGTTGCATCTTTACTTGCTTCTTATACACAACGTGCTCCCAGGGTTGGTGACCACCCGAAGTCTTCAGCCGTTTTTCTTTTATACTCTTCCCCTGTTCTTTTAATGCCCGTACCTCTCATATCTTACTTGAATCTCTCACATTTCTACACCTCTTCTTTTCCTTCCTTCCTCGCCTATCCTGCCACCTCTGTCTTCCTTACCTCCTTCGTCATCTCTTGTTCGGGATACCCCACGGTCTTGTAACAACTGGCCTTCGTTGATCCCCTTACACACTTATACCGACTAGTTGGTCACTCATAAGAAGCTGAGCTCTTTTTCCTCATAATGCAAATAACGTGGGACCTAGGAATGGACCACGTCCGGTCCTGGGTCATTAACGGGGACTATGAGCTGGACAATTCTTTCAAGCGCCCTTTTGCCTGGAGTTCTACAGTTGTTACTGGCCTCTCCGAAGCCGCCATCGTCCCTCAACCTGAAGATGCAAGTGCTTATTCAAATGGTGGCGCGGAAACCCATACCTCTCAAAATACCGAGTCAACTACTGCTTCTACCGCCCCGGACCCGTTCTGTTCCCCGTCCAGATCATCACCGACTGTGAGCGAGCAGCATATCCTCGCTGTCGCCGACGACGTGGATGACCCCTTGATTCCAAAACAACTCGATGTACGTCGGGTGTTTAACAACGGACGCCATACATGGCAGCAACTTGTTAGCCAAGCTTTGGCTCTGCCAAGAGGCACGTTTCCCTCCGGACTTGATCCTTCAGTTATGCTTCAAGATATGCCGCCGCTCCCAGAGTCAGTCCCGGCTCAAGGCGTCCTGGCCGGAGCCCCCACCTGGCTCGTCCCGGATCCCGAACCTGACACCCGGGCCGAAGAGGATTTCGACCTCAACAACGTTACCGGCACCACCAAATATTTCCGGCTTGCCTATCCATCCCCCATCGAATGCCTCATTACTTCAGACCCGAGCGCATGCCATTATGGTAATCCAACTGGCACGGCAGATGCACCCAATGCCCCGCAAGGCCTTGCAATCTTGACTCTATGCTGGTCCTACATTCTCTCCACCCGGCTACTGCAACTCCAGAAAAGAAAGATCCACTTCACCGACTCCTGTCTCCACCCGGTCCCGATTAACATGGTTGGGAATCTGACCCCAAACCAGATCCTGGTCCACCTCCCTCCAGGAACCTCCCTGCGTCTCGTGCATTGGCTTTGTGCGATTTTGGCGTCACGATCAGGATGGGCCGCTGATGATCAAGAGGGTGCATATACGCCATGGGATGCACAATTTACAGACGATGTACAGTTCGTCGTTGCTACTGGAGGACCGGTCTCGATTGACACCGATGCGGAGCCCCCAACTCCGGCCGAGGCCACTGAACTTCTCATCGAGTTTTGTAACCTGTTCGGTATTGGCCACGAACCCTACCGATCTAAAGATCCAAGCCCCTTGTCACCCATCAAGGCTGCCTTCCTTGCAACCCTCGCAATCCCATTCTATCGCATGGCTAAGCTGCAGCCACACCTTCCTAGGCCACTTCTGACGCCTCGAAAAACCAACCCTTTGGATGCTGACCAAACAGCCGATATCCATCGATATACGGAGGAAGCACGCTACTATATGACGCTGAGCATGCATCCATATGCTCTTGGGCCAGTACTTTGGAGTATATTCTGGCAACCTGAAATCCAATGTAATCTTGTCAGCCCATGGTTGGCTGCGATTGGCAGCGTAATCCAACCGGCCTTCAACCATAGCGATTTTGAGATGCTCATCAAGATCTTTCTTCTGCGGCGTCCTCGCGTTGCCATGTGGTGGCATGGCCTCTTTCTGCTTGGCAACTCCAAAATTTTAGACTTCATCCAGAACTATCTCACTACTCTTGATGAGGGATGCTCTTACGATACTATGTCCCGTCCAGATATCGTTACTGCAGCATGGACGGGAGCACCTCAATCATATCAGGACGATGCTAGCCTTGTTACCTACGACGATCTCACAACACCCATTCCCCGCACTGCCCTATTACAACATCGACACACACTCACTCTCCGCGACCCTTGGCCACTATTTTATGGCTGGCGCCCATTTGGAATGATCTCCAAAGAAGCCGTCGAACCTGACCTCTATCCTTGGCTTGAGCGCGGCCACCATCGTGAGTACCGCCATTGGACCTGGTGGTCTAGAGACGATGCATCTTTTCAATCTTCCAACCATTCTGGCTATCGCAAGGAAACCACCCGGTTCGATTCGAGCGTTCCAGACAACCTCGACCTCCTTACTGCTCCTAACGATCTTTCTCCACTTCCTTCAACCATCGCTCTTCCTGTTGCCTTTGAGCCTTCTCGCCGCGCTACTCTACAAATGATCAACCACTCTTTGGGTAATATCATTGGAGAGCGAAGCCTCAGCAATGCTGTCATTCCGAAATTGAAGCAAACTCATCCATGGTTGAAGGATTGGACTCCCGTCTGAGTACACATTTACCCAAAATACCCATTTATATATCATTTACATGCTGTTATGTGAAGATTTCCCACTTGTCTAATGGAATGATTATGACAGAAACGAAGACATGAAGCTTGTGTTAAAAGAAATCGTACCTCCAACGACTGTTAGCATTAGAGGCCGCGTTGACCTGAATCATTTTGGATGAGGCGAATATGGATTGGACAAAAGGATAGTAGCACGGTGGGCAGGATTCTTTTAAAAATGCATGGCGGATGATCTTGAGTAAGTCCTCATTAGATCACACTTGGTTTCTTATATGTTCTTGTATTTATTGCTTTATTGATTTGAAGGAGGCACACTGAGCGCTTTTCATACTTGGAGTTAACATGTTTATTCGGCACATTGATCATCTGCTGTTAGGATACGGTGGCTTTGTATCTTTAATCTACTGTATTTATTTGTTCTCTGATTTTCTCAGGCAGCCAACTCTATTGGACCAAGACGAATATTATGATCATTTGCTGGCATCTCCTGTATGCTCCAGCCCTCCAACTCTTGTGGTTCCTTATCTTGGCTCTGTAACCCAAGCGGATGGGAGTTGTTGATGTTATTCGTTTCTGTTCTATCCCCTTCCTCGTCCTTCCTACGGTTTCTTCGAAGCAGAAAAATGGCGGTGATTATGGTGCCACAGATGACTACCAGTCCCCCAATGACCCCTCCGATGATAGGTCCGAGATTGTTTGAAGAGCCTTCAGGAGGACCTTTGTCTGAAAAAGTGCTGCTTACTTCTGCGGAAGTAGTCGGTGCAATCCCAGTGTTGCTCGATGTGGTCTTGCTGGGGTCAGCTGATGATGTCTGTGTTTGTGATGTAGTGGATTCTGTAGACTCGGACGCTGTAGTCATATCCATGGTTAGAGTTATGCAGTAATGGTCAGTAGCCGCTTTGGTGCCACAGGCGATATAAGAATATGTCTGGTCAACGCCGAAGGTCAAGAGGGCCATAGAGCAAAAGGATTTGCGGCCGCTATTATTCAGTCAGTTCTTGGAATTGGGGGCGAGTCGTTTTAAGTAACATACCAGGTAAACGTAGTTAAGTCCTCACTATCAGTCATGCCGCATCCGTCAGAGCAGTCGTGACTATCTACACAACTCCCAGCCAATCCACAATCCGAAGCGGTAAGGACTGTTGTAGGGCAGAACCCCCATAGTCCTTTCTTAGTATCGACACGACAGTTGAACCCTGAGTCTGCAGTCCTTTTCTTGCCTTGGTCGCCGTTTAGATAGCCGCATGTCGAGAGTTCTGTACTGATGGCCCGTTGCTCGATGTTATTGCTGGGTTTTGCCGGGAAAGGGGCTTCGGTTACGGGAGGAAATACCACTCTGAAAGCGAAGCTTATAGACGGGCATACTTGAGAGAGGACAAGTAGATAGGTAATAGTGAGACACCTCATGGTGTTGTGTGAACCAGTGGATGATATCAAGACTGGTGCGGAACTGGGAGGAAACTGAGGCATGCAATTCACAACGAAGGTATTAAGGGGTTACAGAAACTCCCTATTCCTCCGTCACGACCCGAGTCTTAGTTACTCTGCCTCATACTTTCCAAGACTCTTCCTACGTGGGTATAAGTTGTTGGCTCAGTATACCCATGCTGGACCCGACAGTTTGGGGCGCATGGATTGAGACTCTCATTGGGCCATTGCCTTGTTTAAGTACCATCTTAGTATTTTATGGCATTGTATTATATATATTAACTAATTACTTCCCATCATTCACGTTGGCAGTGATGAGTGTGGCTATCTAGGATTCGAGGAATTACACAAGATGACACTGCCGTTGCACAGGTTTAGCGATGCAGAAACAAAGAGCTAGTGCATAACATCTACATCGAAAGTTGATCTGTTTACAGTCGTGAGGATATTGTTTGATGTTGACTTTGATCGACTGACTCGGTTTGACCGTTGATTGTTGGTCGTTGATTGTCATATCATACGTAGTATTAGGAGTGGGCTACAAGCAACAACTAACAACCAACATGCAGCACCAAGTCCTCAAATACCATATCGGGGAGCAGATCGACATTAATCAATTGACTTGGGGTTTCAGTTCTGTCGCCAAAGCTCAAAGTTGCGTTTCTATAGCAAAATCATTTCAAATGAGAGAACGAGTTGAAGAAAAATTACACGTCACTTAACAAGACTGATGATTGTATCAGCCCTGCAGATCATCACCAGCACCTCTCGTGAAGATCAAACTGGTAGGGATGTCATCACCTCAGGTTGGGCGCTTACAGAACCCAAAAATATGTACAAACCCAGGACTGATCCTTGTCGTTGTATATTCTAAGCGGAGTGGTTGTTGGCTGTCACTGAATCGATTTCTCTTTACTCTGCCCAATCTCCTTTCTTTTCCTTCTCATAATTCTGTATGACAGCCATGAGTTGAGAGTGCTGTCCTATCCAAGCCATGTATCGCAAGTTTACGGCGCCGTTGCTGGCAGTCTTTTGCTTCTTGCTTGTTGTGACGAGTTTATACCTCGGACGTGAACGTTTGATCTGAGAATCTAATTATGCACCGATAACGCATGAGGAGGTGCAGAATGATGAGTTACTAACATCTTCGACATCATCAGTAATAGCCACTGCAACGAGGGCCACGACTGAGCAGAGTAGTAGTAGTTCTGCTCTTCCCAGTCAAACTTCAGCCTCTCATCAAACTCCACCAATCACCAATGGTAAGAATACGACCTTCATACCGTTCTTAAATTAGTGTGTTAATGGAATAGGAACGCCCGGATACGCAAACTCGCCCAACTTCGCAATCTGGCACTCACGCCGCTTTATAAAGAACAGGTCAAAGTCACAGGAGATACTACCGTTATTTTCATAAACGATGTCCCAGCCTGCGCTGAAGATCTGCTTGAACTCGCCCTTCAGCGACGTAGTCTCAATGCAGATATGACCTGCACCATGGACTGGACCTATGTCGGACCGGATCCGACATTCTACGACATCTAGATTGCACGAACAATAGCTGGCGATTCGTTCTTTGAGGTCGGTTCAGACGGCAACTGGAACTCAGCATGGAACCTCTTCTGGAACGCCCCTGAGACACAATCTCGATATAGAGCACAGCAACCCTTCCAAGTCTTTGCATGCTGGAACGGAGCCACAGCGTTCACAGCAGCTCCTCTGCTTCACGGACTTCGATTTAGGGATGTACACGGCGATAAAGGGGAGTGTTTCCAGGGAGAGCCGCAGCTGTTTTGTAAGGATATGTGCCATAGGGGTTATCGGAAGATAGCAGTTGTCCCAAGTGTGAATCTGGAGTATTCGGATGAAAAGGCGGCGGATATAAAGAAGCTCAAGGGCTATGTGTCGGATATAGTTGAGGATCGGGAAGATATTGCCATCGATTGGGTGTTTGAACCGCCGGAGCGGGTGCGGTGTATGCCGACTTGGGAGAAACAGTCGTGGTGGCCGTAGAACGAGACATTATAGTGACTCGGGATAGTGATAATTGTAGCGGCGTTTTGTCCCAACTCAAGGTCAGTCAGATATATCAGTTACAAATCATGAACATGTGAAGCAAATGGTGGTGGTATCTTATTTATCCATCGTAAATATCCTCAAGGTACAATTCCTGTTTTGTTTCTCACAAGTACATGTTACAAAATTAACCATTCTATTGACTGAAGTGTCAAGCTTTGTCCAAGATTCAGGTATCGTGTGCCACTATCCCTGGACTCCATGATCCAACAAATAAAAACAAACAGTTTTGACCGAAACATACTTATCCAAGCACTCCTTTTCTCTATTTAATTCCTTGATCCTGAGAATAATGTTGCAAATGACTGGTTCCAGGGCTGATACTCCGTGGTACTAGGGGTATATGGGGTAAAGACCGAGGCTGTTAGACATGGGGTCCAATATGGGGAGGAAGTTGGTGGTGGTAGGCATGATGAGGGTACTGCTGAGGCGGGTATGATGGGTTTGGCATGTACTGCCTTGGTGGTGGTACGCTGTACACATTGGTGCTGTATCCTCGTGGGAAGCCATTGCCATGGAAAGGGGCCATGTGACCTCCTCGTCCAGGTGGAGGCCCATGGCTACTGGGACCGTGTCCACTTGAGTTGCCTCGCCATGACATATTTTGGTTCCCTCTAGGAGCCCAGTTGTTCCTTGGCTGGCCCTGTGGTTGGCCGTTGTTCTGCATGTACTGTGTCTCGCCTCCGCTGTAAAACTGACGGTCACTCTCTGGGGAGGGAGGACCGTTGTGATAAGATCGGCGAGACTCGCTGAAATCATTCGAGCCATTTCCCTGACCGTTTCCAGAACCTCCACCTCGACGGCCACCGCGTCCAGCGCCTCGTCTCCATCGATAAGGGCGACGAGGACCACGTGGTTTGCGGTCGACCTGGAAGTCGATCTTCTTGATTGGGTGAGTCACCATGATATCGTCAGTGACATCATACTTGGCAAGCTCTTCCTCATCCGTCGTCCAGACTTGAAAAACGTTTTCCAGTTTCTCAATATACTTGACTTCGGGTACCCAAGTTCGAACATAAGCACCGTTGTTGTCGTAGTCGAAGGCTTGCTTAACAGGGTTGAAGATACGGGCGTCTCCACGGGGGTCGTTTCCGACGCCTGCCACATACTGCCAATTTGCCCAGTTCGAAGACACGTCGTAGTCGACTAGCATAGCCTCGTACCACTCTGCTCCGTAACGCCAATCGATGCCGAGATGTTTAGCAAAGAAGCTGGCGACGTTCTGTCGGGCTCGGTTGGAAGTGTAGCCGGTGTGGTAAAGTTCTCGTTGTGACGCATCGATCAAACCCATACCAGTCGTGCCGCGAAGGAACCTGTTGATGATCTCTTTAAGATCCTCAGGTGAGGGGTCTTGATCGCTGTCGGCCTCCTTCTTCCAGGCAGTCTTCCACTTCTTGTCGTACTTGCCGCTAGCTCCCTTGAAGCCGTCAAGCTTGAAGAGACGAGTACCAAACTTCATGGTACATAACCGCATGTAGTCTCTCCAGAGAAGTTCAAACCTCACAGCCTTTGTGCCTTCGTTCTCGCCCTTACCAAATCCTCTAGCTCGAGCATAGGACTGGTCTGAACCATCCTCAAACTTGACAAGTTCATCGTGAATCGAGCGAGCTGAGATAGATCCAAGAGCTAGGTATGCTGAGAGCTTGGTACTGTAATCGGTTCCGAGGAGACCGTTACGAGTTTCCTGGTAGGTAGTCATGGCACCTGACTTGATGAGGTGGTACAGACGGTCCCAAGCAGGACTCTCACCGCCCTTGAATGGATGTGCAGACTTGCCGTCCTCAGGGTAGGCAGGGGGGTCTGGTACCATGTTGTCAATAGGTTCCAAAAGACGTCGTTCGAACTCTTTGTAGGTTTCAGGAATCTGGAAAGGAGGTTGCTGAGAGAGGGCCCACGATGAAGGGAAAGAAGGCAACGATCCGGCCTGTGGGCGAGGGAGGGGTGAGCGAGGGCGCTCACGTAGAGGCTCTTGGGTCTTGCGGTAGGTGGTGAAAACATCTGGAAGCTCCTTGGGGCTGCTCAAGCGAGTGTCACGGCTGGTACGAGTGTCAGCGAGATCCAGAGTCGAAGCACTATTGGCAGGGGGCCGATGTGAGAGTAGACTTACTCGTCGATGTAGTATTTGTCGTCCCGCCAGAGCTTGAAGTTGATGTTCTTCTCAGAGCAAACAGACTCAACAGCTTTCTGGTCATCAATTTCTTCTTTTGATACTTCCTCGGTCATCCAAACTGAGTCGACCGATTGCTGGTTGTCATGCAACGACTTGACCACATGCTTCAAGACATCATCGAAGCTTCCGATACGGACAAGCATGCCGCTGCTGATGTTTTCGAGGTTCTTCTTCACATCCCAGATGGACTCGGCTTGGAACTTTGCTCGAGCGGGGCCACATCTCCAGAAGCGACCGATCTGACTTCGAGCTGGGGGGTAGGGGGAGCTCTGGCCCTCGGCGAGGAAGCCAGAGGTTTCGATCTGGTGAGGAGGGAGAACATAGATGGGCAGGAGGTGAGTGAAGCCATGGTCAGAAGTTGCCAGGTGGTGAAGGATAGGGTTGTCGGTGGCCCTGAGGTCGCGTCGAAGCAGATAAACAAGGAGTTTATTCCCAGCCATGGTGTAAAGATGCCGGATTGTTTGTCGTGTTGTACAGTGAGGCGTCGATGGGGTGTTTTTGTTATATTGTTAGGGTCCTAGTTCTAGGAACCGAAGGGGAGATCTTTAGAGGGGGGGCGGGTGTCAGATATCTTCCGATATGTAGGCTGTGGGGGATTGGTCTATATTTTGGACTTTTGGTTGGGACAAGCGCTCGATAGCTGGACCACTGAGTGAGTAGTTCCGTTTATAGACGTGGGTGAGGTTGTGTGGTTGGGCGCTGTACGGTACAGCAGCTATATTGGGGGTATCGTCGGTGGGTGTCGACGAGGGTTTAGGCGCCTCACTTTTGGATGATGTGACAAGATGGACAGATCAGTGGATCAAAGGCAAAGCCGAAAGAAGGTTAAATTAGAAGAGGAACGTCTCAAATGCAAACGAGTCTGGTAACTCTAGGTAGAGGAGAAACTCGTAGGGGGGTCAAGTTGTATGTAATGAGTAAGTGAGCGGGAGGGCAATGCTAAGGATGCTCAGACGGGGAAGCAGCTTGTATGTATATGGAAGTCGAATAGATCATGGATCTCGCTGATCTTAGCCTTACTTTTGATTTGCTTAGTCCAGAGGCTCCAACGGTTCCTGAGCAGGCAGACCGTAAAGCAACGTCGTTGAGTCGATCTGGAAGTAGCCCACAGGGGTGTATATATCGGACTGCAACAGGACCCTTGGGAGAGAGGAAGCTAGGCGAGAAGACTAGCGTGTGAATTGGTACAGTAGTTTGATAGTGGATATATGATGATGGCATCCAAGTACCGTAGACGTAGGATCGAAAAGATGTTGACTCTTTATTTGGATATCCAGCTGAACTCGATGGCTGAGACAAGAAAAGGCAAGACAACGAAAGAAGTAACTGCAAACCAACTGCAGCAAAGAGGAGGGGACTGTGTAACCGGGGAGAGAAAGAAAAGAGAGAACGAGAGAGTACAATGCGGTGCAGTGCAGTGCAGTTGATGACGATGACAATATAGGTACTAAGACTACAGGTAGTTCGAATGGAGATGCAACGGCGGGTTTTGTGGTCGAGGACCTGCAGATGTAGTGATCGATACACTAATAAGTCTCCGATTTGTTCAGGCCAAGAAACCCAGAAGAATCATAGTAGATAGAGAAAAAAACGTGAGTGGGCTGGTAAGTTCCGAGATATAGTGTCGATTGTCCCATAACACAAATAGTACCACGAAACCAAGTACAGATTAAAGAGTAAGAGGAACTAGAAAGAAAAGAAAGAAAGAGAAAAGAAAAAGCCACACACAAAGAACCGTCATCTGGACCCTGATCGACCCCCCGGTTGCGGCAACGCCATGATGATGATGATTTGGGATTCCTGTTGTGATGGGAGCTTTTCGGTGCTGGACTTTTTGACGATGGTGGACGATTTACGATTCCCATGCCTCTACAACGAACCTCTAGATCGAGCCAGACGCGGGAGCTCTAGCCTACAGGGGTTAAAGCTTACAAGCGAATTGGGGGGTACAAAAGAAAGGGCAGGCAGTTTTGACAGGGGGGTCTTTGGAAGGTTTAATGTGTCATTGGCTTTTTTATTTAAGAAAATGGTCTCTTATTCGTAGACGATTTAATAATATTTTCTTTTTGCTTGCAGCATAAAAATGCAACCCAAAAAGACCACCACCATCATCATCATCATCGTAAGACATGGTAAAAGTCAGAGGGCCTGATCCATTAGAGGGAGGTTACAGCCTACAGGTGCTGAGGTGCCATGGAGTTAGTGGAGGGCGGGACGACGCGCACTCTTGCATTGGACTTCCCAACTGGCTTACAGGGGCCTCCAGGGCGTGTCCGACCAGGCTCGGCGCTGCTGTCTCATCCAGGCACAGTCTAACAGTCGTTGATCCTTCTTTGGATGATTGGCATGGGCACATTCGCCATTCACCATTCGACATCTCGACATTAGCAGCCGCCTCATATTTAATATTTATAGAAATGTCAATCATGTCTATATTCATCGATCTTCTCTGCCTCTTCGCCTTGAACGTCAAACGGTTGACTATCATCCCCGGACTTGTTCGAGCCTCACCTCCGCGTGTCCCTGGTAAACTACTTGATCTGTCAATTCTCTCCGCCTCACTTGTCAAACCCCCCGTGCAAGTGCACAGCGTGATCTGTGTGTTGCGCCAGCGATTGAGATGCGATGCAGCTTCACGGCTATCGACATGCCCCCATCAACTATCTCCTTCGTTGCTTGGGGGCGTGTAGCCTCTGTGTGCGTGCATCGTTACACTGAACTGCTTTGCTTTGCTTGCTTACTTGCTAGTTAGTACTTTGTTCTCTTCTGAGACATAAAAGGGGCCTCGTAGAAATCAGGCTGTCAGTTTTCTGTGGCGTATACCTGCGCAGAGCGTGTTGTTGGTGATCATTGATGGCTAAGGTTTGACAGTGATCGCGAGGTGAGGTGAGTGAGGGTCCCCCTCTCAAGATGGGAAATCAGGGTCCAACAGGCCAAGCGTAGCGTATCAATGACATCACGACCTTGCAAAGCTGAAAAAACAGCAGCTAGAGCATTAGTGCCTGGCAATGGCTTCAATTGTTTCTTGATAACTCCTCAAACTGATCCCATAGCTGGTTAGAGTTGTAGACGGTTCACCAAAACTACGGATACCCAAACCACCTACTCAAACCTCCTCGATGAAAGAAACACACTTCCTGTCACCATCATCCGTTCTCAGATCTGCATGTAGGGTGCTAGCACACGCCCATCGCGAACAAGGGGTTCTAGATCGTGTCTCCTGTCTCCTGTCAAGTCCAGACCCGTTTTACCGGGGTCCATGATCAAGCCCAGTCCTAGCATTGGCGGATTCCCTCCGAAATGAATGGGCTGACCTGATGTTGGTTTTTTTTCTTTCTTTTTCCTTTCTTTTTGCTCTGCCGACATGGGAATCCGCGGTTTTTACCATTCCCTCACCCCGGTTTCCCTCGATATCCGTCGACAACGTGCGTTCCCGGAGATCGGGGCCTCATAAAACAGTACCTGGCCTCCCACTGGCAGCCCAGCCCGCACCACGCATGCACGCACGCTGTGACTGAGCGGGATTTGCCGTTTACTGGGGGTTTTGTAGTGGGTTTTAGGCTTGATGAAACTGTAACCATCGTGAACAACCAACAACCAATGCCAAAACAGCTTTCCGTAACTTGTCTTACATTGACGTTCTTTTGCCTGCGCATTTCTTCTTGACAGACGGATATGTATACCCTCAGCCTGATGTTCCATCCAAACCTCTGCCAAGCAAGTATTCATCAGTTATAATAGCCTATTATCCGGTCTATCCTCAGCAATATGCATGTCTCATGTCTATCAACGTCGGCTAGACAATTGTCTGCAGTAAGCCCATGCTACGATGGCCAGTTTAATTGAGTCAAGAGCAGATCACAGCGATCTGTGGTCTGGACCTCTGCCGTTATTCTACCAAGGCCAGTTGTGACACTGGATAAGTTACACAACATATTCAATTGTCAAAGGCTTGCAGGCGCTCACTCAACATCGCAACACCTTGCATTGATAAGACTTGTTGTCTCGAGACTCAGCCTTCAATTTTTTGCCAGATATTCCAAATCAGGCTGAAAGCTATGCAGTAATGACGATTCCTTTGGCCCCTACCTCAATCGTAGACGCCAGATGTGTTCCTGTCCCTTATTTTCGTTAATCGCGGGTTCTCTCATGAATCTCGATGCGATCTCCCAGAATTTTTAAAAGTCAGGAACATGACATCGTTCATGACGACACTCAGCAACCCATAATAATTAGAGGGCGTGCGATCGTCGCTTATTGCGCACGTCAAATTATGGTGAAGTCATTGCACGTTCAGTTGAAGATCAGGGTTCGATCATATAATGGTTTACAATCTTTATTGATGATATCATAACGGGGAATCGCTTTGCGATCTGTTTGATGGGAGTTTGGAATGGGGAATTTGGTTGATCTTATCGCGAATTTTGTAACCTTAAAAGGTGCATACCCTATATCTATCGCAATTCATCCCTCGCGATCCTTGGTGGCCTTGTACGATCCATAATATTTCCTTTTTGAATATCTAAGCAATATGGTCGAGACCAAGTAACTAATTCTTGTAGGACATTGAGGTATAGCGATGATTATGCTGTGCAACACTCGCCGTCACATTCACAAACGTCCAGAGTAACATGGTCTCATGAAGCCACAATATCATAGCATCGACATCAAAAAAACAGCCATCTGCAACCACTCGGCCTCGCGAATAATACAATTGACGTAGGGGGCATGCTCTCTTGCTCACTTGCATGTAAGGGAGGCACCGTGGGAATCACATCAATGGGTTCGAAGCCAGGAGAAGAGGGTTATGACTGCACTGAGACCGCAGTTACGTTTACTACGTAGTAGCATTACTTTACCCACCTATCTTTGGGGAACAGCCAATTAATTAGGCCAGACGATCTCAGCTGTGCTTCAAATTACAACGAGTCCATCAAGATGTTGAATATTGCGAGCAAAAACATATTCGTTTCCTCTCATGCAGCGGAATTTCTGCATTTAGCAACATGTATATGTCTCTGGTCAATTTCCAGCTCAACACATGTAAGCTATTCATTCGTCATATATCCCCTTGATCGAGATCGCGAAATGTCCGTCTACGGCCAGCCCAGGTACAAAGCTCAATTGGACGCGAGACATAGCGATAGGGCCACCAATAGGATTTCCCGTTGTCTTACACTGAGACTCTGCTATATCCCTTGGATGCGGGCTTCGTCATTGATGCTATGCAGACATATACTCTGCACGCCTTTTGAAGACCTTCACTTTCCATCTCAGCCACGCTCGAATTGAGTGAATACTCAAGACCCCCAATACCCTTCGGTTGCCGGTACATCGAGATGACAAGCGTTCGCCTTGTTTAATGATATCCTCGGTCGGAGTGTGTCGGACGCTCCGTCGTATGTCCGCGCATCTTGTCCGACGACGGAGCGTGGGGAACCTGACCCCAGATTTTGGATTTTGGGCGAGGGGAAGCTGGGGTAGACATGGGGAATCAACGAAAGACGAACATGAATGAAGGGAAGAGTACTGAATTCTTTTTGCTTGATGGTAAGTAAATCAATTGATAGGGGTTACGACGTAGAATCAGTCACTGTCATTGAAACCTATATCATTGAATTTTGAATGAAGTCTAAAATTGATGCTCATGTTCGTAACTATGCCACCCCGCCCTTTGGTTTATTGAATGTCAATATTGACTCTGATCAACACATTGACCATTCTCAATGCGTGCTACGTGAACTCCATGATTTGGAATCAAGGAATTGAGATACTGTATTGATCATTTCAATGTCTACAGATACCATCCATCTATTCACCGACTGAATAGCACAGACTCTCCAATTGGTATTATTGGAGGTCAATGCAACAAAATGATAACCATCTAGGATAGCGATTGGTCAATAGGAGGGTGATGAAGTTCCCCCTCACTGAAAGACCCTCTTGACACACTGGAGATTTTTAGTGTTGGTGTTGGAGAATGACACTGTACGCACTGTACTTAAGTATTTGAAACAGGGGTCTAAGCACAGTTTGAATAAACCCCGTTTTCACATTCACTTCTGGCCGGCGGCTAGCCGAGGGTAGCTGCGCGGTAAGCTACGGCAAACTGAGATCAACAGCCGAGCGTAATAAATATGAATCCCTAACTATCAAGTTTCTCCAAGACAAGACAAGCCAAAAAGGTCTCCAGGATATTAGACCCTGCTTGAGGTTGTTAATCTTGTTCTTTTTTTCTTTTCTTTCTTCTCCTGCATTGTGATACCCCCCTTCTATCAACATCCTCCTCCTCCACCAATTGACCCTCCTCTTCTTCTTCTTCGTCACCACGTAAAGAAGAAGGACAACCAAAAAAAGGCATTCTCCCTAGCAATGTCTGCCGTTAACCGGACCCTCCGAACGGCCACCAAGCAGCTGCGCTTCCAGTCTCCCCGGGGTCTTCGTGTTGCCGCCCCTCTCGTGGCCCGCTCAGCACTCGGCGCCGCTCGCTCTTCTCTTCCCGCTTCTCACGGCGCCTTTTCAACATCTGCTGCTAGACGCTCTGGAGCTCCCGACATGTCTTCTACCCAGCGTGAATACGATCCTGAGATCAAGGACATTGCCGACTATGTCGCCAACAAGACCATTGACTCTGAGCTTGCCGTGAGTATTTCCAATTCCAATTCCAGTTCCAATCAGGTGCTGCCGAGGCCTCGATTTTGCACCCCGCAATATACCCCGCCTCCAAGCTTCACCCACCTCAACACCAGAGGAACTATCACGAGAAACTCAATTGGCCTTCAATTGCGATGACCCATTGCTAATTCATTACTCAATAGTTCGATACTGCTCGATGGATCCTCCTAGATACCCTCGGCTGCGGACTTGAGGGTCTGAGGTTCAAGGAGTGTTCTAAGCTCCTCGGCCCTATCGTCCCTGGCACTGTTGTCCCTAACGGCCCCAAGGTCCCTGGAACTCCCTTCCAGCTTGACCCCGTCAACGCCGCCTTCAACATCGGTGCTATGATCCGATGGCTCGACTTCAACGACTGCTGGCTCGCTGCTGAGTGGGGTCACCCCTCTGACAACCTGGGCGCCATCCTCGCTGTCGCTGACTGGATTAACCGTACCAACAAGGCTGGCGGTAACCTCGCCGGCGGCAAGACCTTTGTCGTCAAGGATGTCCTCGAGGCCATGATCAAGGCTCACGAGATCCAGGGCTGCTTGGCTCTCCTCAACTCCTACAACAAGGTCGGTCTTGACCACGTTGTCCTCGTCAAGGTTGCCTCTACCGCCGTCGTCTCCAAGATGCTCGGCCTCAACGAGAAGCAGATTGCCGACGCTGTTACCCAGGCTTGGGTCGATGGCCAGTCTCTGCGAACATACCGCCACACCCCCAACACCATGTCCCGAAAGTCGTGGGCTGCCGGTGATGCTTGCCAGCGCGCCGTCAACCTGGCTCTCAAGGTCCTGAAGGGCGAACAGGGTGTTCCCACCGTTCTGTCTGCTCCCGTCTGGGGTTTCTACGATGTCCTGTTCAAGGGTCAAAAGTTCGAGTTCCAGCGCCCCTACGGCAGCTACGTCATGGAGAACGTTCTCTTCAAGGTCTCCTACCCTGGTAAGTCTACACCACTGCAATTGACGTGAGAAGGAATCATTCTAACACATCACAGCTGAGTTCCACTCCCAGACCGCTGTTGAGGCTTCCGAGAAGATTCACCACCTTCTCAAGTCTCAGGGCAAGTCTGCTGCTGACATCAAGTCCATCACCTGCCGAACCCACGAGGCTTGCATCCGCATTATCGACAAGCAGTTCAAGCCCATGGACAACTTCGCCGATCGTGACCACTGCATTCAGTACATGTGCGCCACCATGCTCGTCTTCGGCCGTCTCGAGGCCACCGACTACACCGACGGTGGTGAGGCTGCCACCTCTCCTCTGGTCGAGTCTCTCCGACAGAAGATCAAGTGTGTTGAGGATCCTCAGTACACCAAGGATTACCATGACCCCAAGCTCCGCACCATCTCCAACGCCCTCACCGTCGAGCTCAACGACGGCACCGTCCTCGACGAGGTCGCTGTTGAGGCTCCTCTCGGCCACCGTCTCCGCCGCGACGAGGCCAAGCCCGTTATCCTGGAGAAGTACAAGCGCCACCTTGGCCCTCACTACCCCGAGGCCCGCGTCAAGGAGTTGGTGGAGCTCAACTTGGACGCCAAGAAGCTCGAGTCTACCCCTGTTGATGAGTATGTTGATCTGTACACTGTTGAGAGCAGCAAGTTTGTGCAATAAAGGATTGGCTATTGAACAAAAGAAGTGGAGGATGCATATTTAATCGCCCAAAGAAGGCTATGGTTTGGATAGAATGAACATATCACGCCTAAAATGAACAACCAAATACAAGAGTCACACAGACTCAAAATGAACAAAACCTACAACCAATTATCTGACATTGTGATGTGATCTCATGGTGAATTATTGAATGTAGTACGCGTAAAAGGCGCCTGAGTTGCACCACATTCAACGGTTACGAACCACCAAAATCTCGTGATTGGATCGGGTTCGGCGAGGGGCAACACCGCCTCAATGCCCGCTTTATTTTGGTAGGGATTTGACTTGGCTGCTTGGCTTGGCCGAATTCCGAGCCTTTGGGAAGCTTTGGTAAGAACCCGAAACACTCTCCTCTTTTACCTTTCACTCAACTTCAATCTGACATCTGTCGTTACCGAACCTTTGCCATATCGCAAACCTATCATCGAAACTGCCATATCGCTCTTTATCTGCGATACCGACCTATTTCGACCCCTACATTTATATCCGCATTTCAAGTCCGGACCCTTCGGGCGCAACATTTGCAATCATGGCTTCTGATCGCCAGACTATTATGGAAGTGAACCGGTCGCTTCGAAACATCAAGAATGTAAATAACCTTCTATTCCCAATATCCTATTTCTCAACAGAACCATTCTGTATCCCCAGCCGCTTGCGATCACAAATCAGCTGACATTTTGAAGGAACTCGAGAACCTCCTGGAGCGAGGCGTGATTGACGACTCCGTCTACGATACTATCAGCACCGCTCTCCCTGACGAGTCTCCCCTCTCCGGCCCTCTTCGAACCGCCACCGGCAACAAGAACAACAACACCGCCGCCAAGGCCGCATCTCCCGCCCCAAGCGCCCACGTACCTCCAACCAAGGCCTTCGAGGATCTCAAAGTCAAGTCAACCTCAGCCTCACCCGCGCCGCCCGCCTACGACCAGACCCCTCCTCCCGGTCTTCCCACACGCAACGTGAAGCCCACCGTCGCCCACGCCCGCGCCCTCTACCGCTACGCCGCCTCCGACGGCCGTGATCTTTCCTTCGAGAAGGACGACCGCATCGCCGTATACGAGTACATGAACCAGGACTGGTGGATGGGCCGCAACGAGCGCACGGCCCAGGAGGGTATCTTCCCGCGCAACTACGTGCTCGTCGACCAAGAGACCAAGAAGCCCGTCGCACCCATCCCGCAGCCGCAGTACGGATACCCTCAAGGCCCGCCTCCCCAGCAGAACCCCTACAACGCGCATGTGCCGCCCATGGCTGTCGCCGAGGGCTCAGGACAGCCGGGACAGGAGGGCGAAGGCAAGGACAACAAGGTGAACGAGTACGGCAAGAAGTTTGGTAAGAAGCTTGGTAACGCTGCTATCTTTGGTGCCGGTGCCACCATCGGAGGAAACATTGTCAACAGTATCTTTTAGACTGCATTGCTGCAAGCGACGCTGTGTATTTCATCTTTTTCGTATCATTATTAGGCGCAAGTATTGGGCGTTTGGGACTAAAGAGCCCATGGCTTAGTGTTCTAAAGAGGATACTGAGTCTGTGTTCGTCTTTACTATAGGGACAATAAATAACCTCTTGAGACGAGGTCTTCCTTTTGAGATAACTTGTATAAGTGCCCAAATTTAAATTCTTAAATATGTGAATTGGCTCCTAATGCGATGGCAATCCAGAATCCTGTTGGAAGACTGCAGATTCCTTATCAAGATTGATCACAAAAAGACAACGACAAAAAGAAAATCACGAATGTGTAATCTACTTCTCAATTCAACGTACACGAAATACCTGCAGCTTGAGAAAGAAAAGGATGTGATTTTTTCTTCTAAAACAGACTGCCTATTTGCACCCCATATTGTTTGTATCTGGAAATGCTGCGAAGAACTCATGAGGCGTACTTCATCATGCCTGGTGGATCTGACTGTCCAGGGGATACTGTGCCAGATACAGTGTAGCCACCCATATTAGCGAGCAACTCAAAGCCATGATCGGTATTAGCACTGTACGTCGCAAAATTTCTTGCTTTGACACTTGAGAAATCTTAAGCGGAATAACCAAACAACATCCATTCATAACAAAACCACAACTGCCATCATGTCGACTACTAAGAAAAGACAAGCGGAGGACACTCCTGCTCAGCCTAAGCCGAAGAAGAGCAAGAAGAGAAAGGCGAACGCTCCAGATGATGAACTCCTCGATACTGAGCTTGGCCTCAACACGCTCTTCAACAAGATGGACAACCAGCTCTTGGCTGATCACCTGGCCCAGAAATTGGGACGTTTCGGCACCGAATTGAGTGCTGTTGAGATTTCCGATATGACTGTACCAGGTAGGACTCACATACCTCACCTATTGCGATTCTTCGTGGAGATTTACTCACAAGTATCCAGCCAACGCCATTCAAGACACCACTTCATGGCAGGAGTCAAGAACCCTGGACAAGTTTCCCGAATTCTTGGAAAGCATCACAGAGGACCCTGAGCTTTTGAAGAAGTCGGCCAAGAAGAAGGGCGCCCCTCATACCCTCATTGTTGCAGGCGCGGGTTTGAGAGCTGCGGATGTTGTCAGGTACGTTGCGACGATGCGCTGGGACGGGCAGGCGACTAACGGTAGCAGGTCGATGCGAAAATTTCAAAGCAAGGATAATTCAATTGCGAAGCTGGTAAGTTTGGCCTGACAGATTGATTGACGACCACGTCGCTAACATTTACTGCGTAGTTTGCCAAGCACATGAAGGTGGAAGAGCAGGTCAAATTCCTCGAGAAGCACAGGACTGGAATCTGCGTCGGCACACCTGCCCGACTTATGGATCTCATCGACAATGGTTAGTCGAGTCTTCGCCCCTGCCCAGAAGCGACCAACATGAACTAACATAGGCAGGCGCACTCTCCCTGGAGCACCTGAAGCGTCTAGTCGTTGATGCCTCCCATATCGACCAAAAGAAGCGCGGCGTCCTGGACATGAAGGACACGATGATGCCTCTTGCCCGTTTCTTGTCGAGACCCGATTTGAAGGAGAGATATGGCGACGAAAAGAAGCCGCTGGCTTTGTTGTTCTATTAGATGCGATACCCTTAACTAGAAATGTTGATACGTTATTGAGCTCTTTCCTACTATTGAAGCTTCTCGGACTGTATGTCAAGGCTTGATCTGTGAAGATTCGCTGACCTTCTCGATGCATCCTCTTACCTGCCTTCTCCGTTTTGTCATCTTGAGTCGGAAGGCGCTTCACTTAAACAGCAGCCCTACCATCAAACTGCACCTTCCCTCTCGAATATCACGAATCCTAAGCCTACCTACTTCTCAACCTCCGCTCCCCTCGATCTTTTTACTCTCATCATCATCCGTCTTCACCTTCAGCTCACCGGCTCGTTTTTTTGGAACGCTTCTTACTCTCTTTTGGAACCCTTTCCTCGACACTCACTCGTTTTTGGACCTGTCGTTTAAATCAGCACACTTGCTTCACACTTTCTCCCACGATAACAGTTTGCTTCTGACGCAGCTATGCGGTCTCCGCCACTTGCTAGCTTGCTGTTGCCGAGTTTTGTTTACTGGGCACATAGCCAAGATACATCCACACCAGGTAAGAGTATCGGTTCCCTGCTAAGGCTTGGCTCATGAAGTAACGTAGAATGTGCTACTGCTTGCTCTCGGGATCTTATGCACTACCATGACATCTCTACCATGGAGGCTCTCTGCGATAACATTGCCATTCAACGAGTAAGTGATCTCCAGTTGTGTCAAGCGTCAACTAACCATGTCCTAGGAACTCTTCCTGTGTCTGGCCAGTTCTTGTACTGATCATTATGGCCAAGCCTTGACACATGCCATCTCTACATGCTACAATCAAGGTGCTTTCATTAGCAACCTCCTCCCCGTTGAACTCCACCACACGAGCCTCTCCCCCTTGTCGCTCGCTCCGATACTGCCAGCTTCGGATTTGAAAGTCGTTTCAGTCTTTCAGTTGATTGCAAGGCCGGTTCTGACGGTGTTCTTACCCTTTCTCTCCCAGAACCCTCCCCGTCTTCTGCTGGCCAGCCGGTATCAGGCGGTGGCAACTCCGGATATGGGAACGGCAACCCCAATGCTGGGACAAACCCGTCGACTGGCGGTAGCTCCGGAGGCATTGGCAACTCCGGCAATAACAACGGAGCTGGCAGCTCGGGTCCTGACGCCGATTGCGACGAAGGTAGCCCGAACAGTGGTCCGTCACAGTCTAGTAACGGCAACGGACAGCCTCAGTCCCAACCCGACCAAGGTGGACGGCCTCAACCTCAACCCCAGCCCGCTCCTGCACCACCTGCACCACCTGCACCACCTGCACCACCTGCACCTTCTCCTGCTCCACCGAGCCCCCCTTCAGATAACGGCGTAGCTGGGCAAGGGACGGCTGAGGGTCCGGCAGAAAATTGTGACGACAACCCTCCGCCAGGACCTGATGCTGCATCCTCAGGAAACGGTCCTACCGAGGCTTCACCTGCGGGTTCGAGCGGTCCAGTCGATTGTTCGGTCTATGTCAACGACCCAGCGTGCGATGGTCAGAATCAAACGCCCAATGGACCCCCAGCACCAGCTCCCGCACCGGCACCGGCACCAGCTGGTCCTTCTCCTCCACCTCCTCAGCCTGCACCTCCGGCTGTACCGCCATCTTCCCCGCCTTCAGGAAATGGTGTTCCCTATGATGGAGCACATGGCCCTTGCCCTGGGGACAACTCAGATCAAGGGAACAACCCTGTCTCCCCTAATCAAGGTGCTTTACCAAACAACGGCGTTCCTTCGAGTCCAGAAAACCCTTCTCTGCCTGCTTTCCCACCTTCGAGCTCTCCAGAAGTTCAAGCCCCGAATGGTCCCGGAGACGGTTCAGGTGATGGACAGCCCAGTGCTACACCTTATCAATCAGACAATCAAGACGGCTCCGGGTCAGATTACCCGAACAAAGCAAGCGATAACAATGGCGGATCGAATGGGCAAGGCGAT
The DNA here is from genome assembly GCA_025948275.1 of Fusarium avenaceum. Lineage (NCBI taxonomy): Eukaryota > Fungi > Ascomycota > Sordariomycetes > Hypocreales > Nectriaceae > Fusarium > Fusarium avenaceum. The sequence goes on from CP109669.1 coordinate 1,354,847, forward strand.
TCCAGCCCTCAACTACCGGGACCAGCACCAGTACCTATACAGCCTGCTCCAGCTGGGCCCACGGCTTCGGCCCAGCCTCAAGGTGGCCCTACGCAACCGGCTTCTCCTCAAACCACTGATGCCAACATTGCCGGAGGTCACCATGAAGGGCCTCATGTGATTACGGTCATTGTGCCTACTCAGGTTGAGAGCACCGAAACAAGGGTCATCACAGTCTAGCCAACGGATGGTCCATCCATGTACTCATCGCCTTCTCAAGTGAAGGCACGTGCTATGGCTGATGATGAGGTAAAGCGACAGAACAGTCAAGAAGCCGAGAGGACAGAGACATCTGGACTTGATGACCAGAAAGAGATATCTGCGGCATCTAGCACTACCTCCACGCCATCGTTCTCCCGAGCAGACGTTCCCTCGGGACAGAACGTGTCCGATATGTCGTTCGTAAATTCAAATGACGCGATCGACACTTTGTTCTCGGGTCGTTTCCTTCTATTCCTTATTCTACTAACATTTGCTTCCGGACTCCTCACCTCTCCCGATCCCGAGATACGGATCATTGCCTTTCTGTTGATTATGTTCTCACGGTTGATGGAATGGCTATAAGGGGCCTAAAGATGTTGTATTGTTCAAGAAATCTATATTCATTGGTGTGACGATATGGTAGACGCGAGAGTGGGAACCGACATGATGTATAGTACTATTCTAGCTTCAATTATCACTGCAACGTAATGAATTGCAATCGTCCAGTTATGGAAGGATTCATAACATCACTGAATACGTTGCCATAATATCGTGTATGTACTTTTGAACTAGGACCTGGCTCCTGTTGAAAAGGGGAATATTGTTCGTAATTTAGCCGTTTTCTTATCCCTCTTGATACCAAAATCTGTCCTCACCATATCGAGACTTTTTCTTCAACATAGTCCCCATCGCACTCATTGCGCCATCCTCACAATTCACCCAGTCCCTTACCAACTGTGCTATTGCTTTAGCGACATGGCCGTCATTTGGATCAGAGGCCATGTCCAGCATATATCCCACTAGCTCCCAACATAGATAATCCGTGAGAGTTGGCTGTTGTGCTGACTTTAGATCATATGCTTGCACTTCGGCCAACCTCAAAGCGCAACGAGCCAATGGTCGAGCTGAGCTCCAGCTGTTGAATTCCTCCTTGAGCTTCTTGAAGTCGACGTGGTATGGGTGGCTCCTGCGGTCTGCCAGTGCTATAACAAACTTGTAAACTTCCCGAACGTAAACATCATTTTCTGCGGCCGTTGAATCGGCTATGGGAGTGGGAAGGGTACTGAGACTCAGTTGGAATACATTAGGCAGCTGGCGAGGCTCGGCTTCCTTGTTCTTTATGCGTGCTTGAAGCTCTTCTGTCTTGGAGATGATCTGCTTGATGGTGGGTATACCATTCTCGTGCCAGTAGTTCCAGGTCTCCCGATCCTGCAGGTACCCTGAGCGCAGCCCCTCGACCACCTTGCCTAAGATTTCCGGCTGGCCGATCTTGAGTAGTTTCTCTGCATACTCGACCACGAAAGACTGGAGCATCTGTGCAGTAATCCCGTTCTCTGCCAACTTGGAATCCCGCACGGAGGGACGTTTGTGTAACGTCTGGGCAGCTTGCAAGACACCGAACTGGAGCGAATCGTGCCCGTTTCTTTCGAACTGGCAAAGCCAGTGATTACCAGCCTTTGAGTTGACGAGGTCCCGGTCTTCTCGGATCGTCCTTGTAATGCGCTTTATCCCAGGAGTTGGATCGATGTTGATAAGACAGGCGGAGCGGATCATGTTGAAGACTGATGTAGGCATGTAATGCATATGCCGCCGTAAAAGTTCAGGAAATAGTTTAATATGCACGGGTAGATGCGGTAGCTCTTCATTCTCGTCTAGAGAAAAGTTGTTCTTGGCCAAAAAGAGCTTCATCCAGCGAGCGTTGTTGGTAGCGGATTTCTCCAACGAGCCCATAATCAGCTGCGCCAACCGAGCCTTATCTTCTTCGTTCAGATTCCCGTGGAGGAGCTTATGGGTTAACAACTGGTATAGTGGGGTTTCCCCGCCTATAGAAGGGGGCGATGCGTTGCTGGCTGCGGCCTCAGCCCAGTCAGACTCAGTAAGGCCACGACGCTCGTTGAGCTGGGCGACCGCAGGGACGATATATTCCTCCAGTGCATCAAAGATACGTTGCCGTAGGGCAGAAGGACAGGTTGGACCTTCCATAATGGCGAAAAGACTGTTTGTGATGGTGATACGGATGTCGATATGCCGTGCCTCGGCAAGAAGTCCGGTAAGGATATCGCAGGACGAGGAGGGTGCCATGAAGAGATTGTGTTGCAAAAGTTGAGCAAGCATCTTGACAGTGGTGACTTTGATAGACGGCCCTTGAGGCTTGATGGACTCTTTTGAAGCATCTTCTTCAGTTCCCCCCGTAGTTATATCTGCCTTTTCTCTAGAGTCTGTATTCTGATTCTGCTCTCTCATCTTCTCCTTCATAGCACTGGCCATAGTATACAAAACTTCCTTAGCGGCCTTGGCAGGGAGTACCGATAGGAAGCCCAGGCTGAGAAGATGACGATGCCACGAGGAACTCTCTTGGGCGCCCTCATCGCCTAAGACCAAGTCCCGAATGAAAGGACATGCCAAGGAAGGCTGGTCACTAGCAGCCAGAACATCGACGATGGAGACAATGCTTTTCATTTCCACCTTCATAGCTTCGGAACCTAGTCGTACTCTCATTTGATCGATCAGAAATCGGGCTAGCTCTGCCAGCAACGGAGCCGACAAAGGTGTTTTTGAAAGTATCTGGTAGACATAGATACCCTTCATAAGGTCGTCGTTCGACTGGGACATTAGAGTGTCAAAGAACGAGTTGCCGCGCATCGCCTTCGGTGTTGGATGGCGGACGGTAGCTCCCGCCTGGATAAGAACATCGGCTGTAGGCTTCCAGATGGTCTCCATCAATTCTCTTTCACATTTTTCGCGGTCCGATTTGGAGCATTTTGTGAGACTATTGAAGAAAACATCCAACCAACCCATACGATGGTCGGCAACAGATTTGACGAGGGGAAGAGCCAAGTCCAATCTCCAGGTCTAAACCCGGGCTCCCTCATGGCCACTGTGACCATCTCAATGATATTAATGAGAATTTGGTTCGCAAGCTCGATATCTTTCTTCGCCAGCGTCGCGGTGAACGAAACGACAGCCTCAGGCGAGCCAAAATCTCTATCTGATATAGCACCCAAGAGATCTTCGATTTCTCTTGTCTCGAACACCTCTTCTCTGAACAATGTCGAACTTGTTGAAGGGCCCGCAATGAAGCGCCGGGACCAGACAACGGTGTCGTTGAGTGTCTCCAGGTCTCCAAAAGCCACGCAAAGGTGCAGCGCACTCTTGGCCCAGTAAGCACGTTCCACGGCCTCGCGTGACTGTTGAGCATTGGTTTTTCTCTCGTTGATAAGCTCTCGGGTACGCTCGTACCATCCTGGGTGCTCATTTTGGGTCTTGGACTTGCGAATCAGCAATGCTCTAACAATCTCAACGTCGCCAAAGGAGCTGTGTTGGATGTGGCCTTGCGTCTGTGCTAGTATAGTCCCGCCACTATCATCCGCATCAAGAAATTCGTTCCGGGGAAATAATTTATCTAGCTTCTCAAACAGTCGCAAAGACCTTTTGAGATCCATATAGAAGAATAGACTGGATGGCCAGGCTTGACGGGGGAATCGCTTAAGCTGGGCCATATCCTGCTCTGAGTTACTCTCGATATCCATTTGGTATTGACTGATATGCAGAAGCAAGAGGCGGAAGAGGTCATATCTTTCTTCGAGCGATAATCTTTGAGAGACACAGACTGTTTTGCGAACGCCTTCAAAACCGAAAGGTATCTTCACTATTGCGGATAATTCGATGGCTTGTACCAGGTAAGCCTCAATCTTTCGCTTGCTCTCACTGCCCTTTGGCGCATTGCCCCATCGATCAATCATATACTGAAGTAGGCCACCTGGGTCGAGAGAATTCCGAGGTGTAAATTGTGTTTTATGCCTCCGAACACACTGAAGCACAAGATCCAGATATCTGTTGCGAGTGTCGTCGTCGTATTTGCTCTTGCAGAGGCGCTTGAGTAACGGCATTACCACTTCCTCGATCAAGTCGTACGGGATGTGGATTTTGTCATCGTGAGGGAAAAGAAGAAGTGTTGCTAAAATCTTCTCAGTAAAGGCGATGTTGCCACGGAAAACTCTCCTCTGCTTGTAGAAGTTGAGTTGCTTGCTCTTAGAGAATATCTCATCAAGGAACTTGGCCTCATACTGCTCCCGATGGCCGAGGAGCATACGTCTGCCCTGTGGCAAAGTCCACTTTATGTTTTTCTCCTTCTCGAACCTCTGCACCATTTCGACACTGCATCCAGGAACGATATCCTGATAGAAGCGGCTCAAGGGCCTGTCATCTTCTTGGCCTTCGTAGAGTATCGTAACAAGCTCATCAAGAGCTGCGCGTCTCTGAGGTTGTACCTGCGGAGCTGAAGCGGTGCGCCCAAGACGTTTGCAAAGCTCGCGCAAATCTGCAATGCTGAACTCAGCCATTGTGCTGGCCAGGCCAGGCGCTCCTCCTATAGCGTCCCATGCTGGCTGGAAGCGGTCCGCACGACGCAAGGCTTTTGTGAATTGGGGGATGGCGTATTTTCTCTTTTTGGCGCTCTGTGTTTGGCGGAGGTTTTCTGCTATCTTTGATTCATCACGGCGAGGCATGGTTATTAATGGTGTTGGTGTTGGTGTTGATGTTGATTTATTTGATTATTCGAGTTTCAATATGTGAGAGTCGACGTCTTAAGTAAGAGCTGGAGGTTGAGTGGAGGGCAGAATCGGAGAGGCGGCAAAGGAAAGAAGGATCACGGCGTGACGAATTGGGAAGTCGCCGAGAGCTCTAGGCCAGAGCTACCTACCTCACTACGTAGATCAACAGCAAAATATCACAACGGACCAATGAACAATTGCCCGCGTGCCAAAATAAGCAGTGTGTCAGTGCTTAGTGATGCCTGCTGTCAGTCAATATCATCCATGCTGCAGTAGAGAGAGGCTCCACTTATTGATCGGCGTATGACTGACAGTGAGGTGGAGATGGACAGTATGAATACTAAGGTAAGGATAGGTTTGGGCTTATATTGAGTAGAAAGTATGCAGACGAGTTACATGAGACAATTCCTACGTTCATGCGTTTTATTAAAGAAGATTCTAGAAAATCGAAAGACTTCTTCGTAAGAACAATCTTGACTGCTTGGTTGAGTCAAGGGATATGTAACAAAACGTAACAATTTCACGACAAACAGCTGTCAAATAGTCAAACACATACCTGCCCAATCAATTCTATTGGATGCCTAGATCTTTGAGTTACATACTCATGCAATAGTTGATCTTCCTGGTCAAACTAACGGTTGTTGATACTTGTGATGTTACGCTGAGCAGAAGATCGTGGGAGTTGTTATTATCAGATGTGTTCTTCACCCTTTTTGCGCATAACCTATCCTGGTTCTTTCTCTTATCCCAAACATCAATGCATGAAACTAAAATTCTAGATCAATTCTAGATCGCCGACTATCTAAATACACATGTTGCAGCAGTGATACGTCAGTAGTTGCTTTAGAATCGACCCCGGCATATTGTATCATGCTGATAAATTCCATATGTCTCTATATCCACCCGAGTAACTCCTTCAAAAACTCCATTATTGTTCATATCTTGCTTGCTCTAATCAATAGAAGTCTTCCTAAGGCTCCCTTTAGTGCATTTGTTATTCACAAACCTGAAGTGTGCTACAATCTCATTCACTGTTAGGCATCTGCTTGCAACTGCCATTGCACTTCCTCCGCTTTGTCTCCCCTAACAACAATCTGCCTGTCCCATCCTACCTGAGTATGAACCCACAAACTTGGTAACTCTCAACTCTTTTCTTTAACCACACTCATCTTCTCCTCCAACATCATCCCACATCACCTCTCTTTAACCATCGTCTTCCCCGGCCAGTCAAGATGAGCTGGAATGACGGGCACACCTGGGGTGACCGCTCCGAGTACTACGAGAAAGCATGGACTGATGTCTACGGTACTGCCGAAGGTAGCTCCACATTTCCTCCATTACCCATCTCTCATACTGACCTCGACATTTAGAAGAAATCGGCACCGTCGGTGAGGTCTGCGAGATCAAGAATTCATTCGCCAAAGTCAACAACCAGGGCCATGTAGAGCTATGGCTCGACAGCAAGCCCTACGGCCAAGATCAGGACACTGCTCGTAGAAACAGAAAACTTCGAGATATCTACGCCGTCGTCTGTGGTCACTATCCATGTGCCAACAGAACTTGGGAGATGCGAAGCATCTGGGTCCACAATCCCGTTCTAAAATCAGCTCTTTGCGAGGTACTCGCAGATTACCGCGACAGATCCTGGTGCGGTGAATCCCTAGAGTTCAAGAAGCCTTTTCTCCCTCTGATTCACCGTTGGGAGAAGCTCTGCAAGGTGGCTGTTGACAACAAGGGCACCGAAACCCAGAAGCTTGTGAATCTCTTTGTAGAGATGCTCAAGCATGAGCTCCAAGACACCCTCCAGCGTGTCAAGCTGATCAAACAGACTGGATCTGCCACTTTCAGCGACCTTGAGTTTGTTTACCAGCCTGGCCAGCTCTTCCTCCGTACCCAGCCCCTGGCCGCAGGTGTTTCCCACACGTACGACGACTCTGGAAGAATGACCGTGCACCAAGTCAAGTCGAACGGGATCGAGTATGGCGGGGTTGTGAACGAATGGTTTGTCGACTACTATCGCGGACGCCGTCGTCTCTCTGATCTCAACGTTCGCCCATTTTCAGCTTGTTCCAAGAGGACTGGCAAAGCCATTAAATCAGGCCTGATCAAGCGTGGCCGCAAATGGGAAAAACTGGTCAAGGGTCAATTTTTGCGCGTCCATGTCGGCAACGCTCCAATGTGTCAGCCTGAAGAATCCTCAGGAGGTTGGCCATCTCACAATGGGGTATGATTTGAGATACATCAGATACATCAGATACATGCAGATATGCTGACCATGAACTACCAGCTTTTTAACGGCTGGGAAGAAGATGCGGTGCAAACAAGAACCTATGCCAAGGGTCCTCGTCTACCAACTCAAGTGGTACGATTTTACGAAAATTCCTATGAGAATGAGCACTAACAGCCACACAGCCAGAGGGACGAGTCATCGTAGATGAGGCAGGCTACTACAAGCTGCAAGGCTTTGAAGAACATGTCGACCGTTACATCTTCAATAAGATCAGTGACGCAAAGAGCATCAAGAAGAACAGCTCCGAGGGTGCGGCTTACAAAGATGCCGAGGGTTATGAGGACCTCGACGAGGAGAAAGATGGTGAAGGGTCTCTGCTAAGTCTTTCTGATTGGCAGTGCTTACTTGCTGTTTCTGTTCTGAAATGTTTCTCACTTGAGAAGAAAGTATGGTGTAAGTCCCAGTTGCACAAAGTCTTCCATTCGAGATACTAATCACCTTTGCTGCAGGTAACGTCGAAGTCAATGATCTGATTAACATCGAGTGGAATACTAAAGCCTTTGAAAAACTTGTCCTCGACGCTGGGGAGAAGCGGCTCTTGCTTGGATTCGTGGGTGCTACAAAGAGCGGAGACCTCAGGGAGTTTGACGACTTTATTCACGGAAAAGGTTTGCTTCTTCGTATTCTCTTGCGAAATGAAGCTGACATCATTCATAGGCAAGGGACTCATTCTGCTCTTGTGTGGTCCTCCTGGCACTGGAAAGACCTTGACAGCTGAATCTGGTTTGTCATATCCGTGATCTCCAACAATGTTCACTGCTAACACAGGCACAGTGTCTGAGAACTTGAAGCGTCCCCTCTACCGTCTCGATGCTTCCGACCTTGGTAATGACACCGCTGTCCTCGAGAACCGTCTCAAGGTAGCTCTGGAACGTTGTGCCCGTTGGGATGCCATTCTCCTGCTCGACGAAGCAGACGTCTTTCTCGAAGCGCGTTCCAGTAACAACCTCCTGCAGAACGAGATGACCTCGAGTAAGCTACAAGCTCAGTGTGCCAACAACAGCCCCAGCTAACATTATTGTTTAGTTTTCCTCCGCCTTCTGGAGTACTACAAGGGCGTCATGATCCTCACCACGAACCGCTTCCCTGCGATCGACCCTGCCTTTGAGTCGCGAATCGACATCACCCTTGTCTTCAAGGATCTCCACCCCGATTCTCGAGCCAAGATCTGGCAGAACTTCCTGGTCAGAGAGGAATCAAGCCTGGCTAACGACAGCAAGGCGATTGCCAAGTTGGCCAAGGCGCGCCTGAACGGTCGACAGATCAAGAGCGCCGTCAAGACGGCTCTAATTCTGGCTCACAGCGAGAATGTGCCTCTCGCATTGGATCATCTGGAAACCGTTGTCACCATGCGAAAGAAGGCGCTCCGACTGCTGGGTCGTGAGTCTGTTCAGGTTCTGGACGATTCGGACTCGGATTTGAACTAGAGCTTCTAGTTCCTGAAGTTTGCTTTTTCTGCACAAAGAATTTACCGGGAACATAGAAAGAAGGATGCTCAATGTACGATCGCACATGGGAACTTGCTATGGTGAGAGAAAGACTGGCCGACGGTTACATAGACCAGTAGATTTTCACAACAATAGAGCAAAAGAGATTAAAACAGAATGCAGTAGATTTCGTGATCATTGAGGTATCGTCATTGTCTAATTATACATTGCCTGGTATTGCTCCTTGACAGAGCTCCCAGCATCTTCCACGTAACCGTTCAAGCTCCGAACTTCTTGTCCTTGTCCGCGACGAAGAACTCGTTGCCTGTGGCGGACTTGTACTGGTCGCGGATGGCATCGGAGATGGCCTCGTCCTTGGCCTGCTCAGCGGCGCTCTCGTTGCTCTGGTCGCCTCCACCGAGGAACTTCTCCTGGACAAAGTCGACAGCTGCCAAGAATGCATTAGTACAGTACAACGCGAGAGATGTGTGAGGAGATGGTTACCCTTGTCAAGACCGTCCTCGTTCTGCTCGCCCTTAGCACCGCCACCTGCCATGCCGTCGAGCTTGCCCATCAGACCGCCAGACTCAGGAGCAGCTTGCTGGGTGGGGTCGTTGGCATTGGCATTGTTGTTGTTGCCGCCGGTGAGGTTCTTGACGAAATCCATGATAAGTTGTTTGACGTGGTGTGATTTGATAAATTGAATTAATTCGTTTGATGTATGATGATGAATGCAAGATGGAAAAGCAGACAATGAAGCGGTCGACGTCCTTTATATAACACCAGTTACGCAACACATCACAAACAAGATCAAGTTAGGCGGGGGTTGATCAATTTCTTGATTCGCTGTATGGCAAGGGCCATCCGCTGACGCAACTGAAAAACAAGGATACAAGGGGACGATGTACTATTTACAGCTGAAAAAGTGATGTGCAGTGACGTTGACGATGTCCGGTATTGGTTGGACAGGGACAAGGATGCAAGAAACTCAAGATAAGGTGCGGCGATAGCATCAGCGCCAAAGCTTAAGCTCGCGTGCCAAGTTTTAGAGCCTGGCACCTTGAGTGCAGTGGGTCAGGATGCCCGGACAAGCAAGACGGACTAGGCTACTGATGTGAGAGGTGCGGGGTAAGCTTCTGGAGAGCTCGGTAGCTTGGGTGGAGAGCTTCAACACCATGGCGATGATATCACGGGCAGTGAGCGAGTGCATGGCACGTTTAAAGTCACAACACCATTACGATAGATCAAGGGATTCTTCTTTTTAGCAATAAATTCAAGCAAATTATTATCATACAGCATTAAACTCGTTTCTCGCTCGTTCCTTGCCCGTGCCACCATCAACTGAGCAACCTCATAGCAAGTCCACTGGGTATCTCTCGTGGTCGTCATCGTTATCGTCGTCGCCGGTTTTCGTAATCGTCTCGTTTCGTCAACCTTTTTTTTGTAAATTATTTTTGAAGTTTTTTTGGACTTCTTTTTTCGTTAATCATCACCATGGACGTCGTAGTGACTCGTCACTTCGTGAACTCGTCAGTCGTAACCTAACTACGGATCAGGATTAGAAGCGAGTGTACAGGCCGTCGGCGTCAATGACGGCCTGGCACCGGTCGGTCATGCTTTCCATAAGCTCGCGGACGTAGTCATCGGAGATGCTCTTCCAAGTCTGTCGGGCAATTCTAGCAATGTGAGTCTCCTCGCAATCGTAATATTCACGGGGGTTGGTTCTGTCAGCGTGAACGGCAGCCTGTATATGGTTGAAGATCTCGGTGAGAGGGTTGAGATCGGGGGAGGCAGGAGGGAGAGACAGGACGGTCATGTGTCGTCCTTGGACTTCATCTCTGTAAGCGACACCAGAGTAGAAAGCCATCTCGCGGTCAGGTTGCTGAGCAAAGAGGGCAGTGGGACGCTGTTGGTCAAGCCATTTTTCGAATGAAGGGTAGCAGACTCGGAAGTAGTTTTCTTGGGTGAGATTACCATGAAGACAGTCCATGAGGGCGTTCCATAGGATGAAAGGACCTTTGCCAGTAGCACCTGAGAAGTGAGCGATGAACAGCATGTTGGTTTGGCTATCAGCGGGGGAATGAGGAATGTGGTTGATGCAGTCAGGGTGAAGGCCCTCGTCGGCTTCGCGAGTGACCATGGCTTCATGGGGCTGGTCAATGTAAAGTCGCATGTCACCAGTGAAGAGGACATTTTTCCACTGCTCAACAGTCCACTGGACGTGCGTGGTAGCGAAGTGGAGACGGGCCTGGCGGGTGGTCTCGTCAATGCGGGGTCGAACGATGGCGGGGTACGACTTGAACCCATTTCGGGCGAGGGCAAGGGTAATAGTGCGCTCAGGGCAGTCCAGTCCAAGGGCAGCGGGGATCTGGTCAAAAGGCATGCGACGGGCATGGGGAGAGGACTTGACAAAATCCACCAACTGGCGAATTTGTTGTAGGGTCAATTTTGGTGCGGGTGAGAAGCGGGTTGGATCTGGGCGAGCATTGGCCATATCCTCGATCATTTTCTGGCGTTGCAGAACTACTGCAGGCAGACTGGAGGGATCTCGGGACAGATGAAAGAGGGAAGAGTTCAGCTGGTCGAGCTGATTGACTTGTTCCTGGTTTCCCCGCTGGCGACCAACTCGTTCTGCCCTGCGAGCTGCCCTGCGACGAGCCCGCCCATGGCGGTGCAAGCGCAAGATGCGCACGAGTTCGTTGAAGGGCTCGTTGAATTGAAGATTGGGGTCGGATTGGAGATAGACAGTGGGAGGGCGGTGGGCGGCAGAGCCAGGGGGAGGGTTAACAAGTGAAACGGGTTCGGTGTAGTAATGAGACATTGTTGAGAATAGTTGCGATTGTGCAAAGAACAATGAAGTGATAGAAGGGTTATTGACTGCGAATGCAAGCTGATTGATTGTAAAGAGAATTGCGATGCGATATGCGGATGCAGAAGACAATTGCAATTGAAGAATGTTGCGGATGCAGATGAGAATGCGATGCGGTTGCGAAGGAGGAGGAGAATGCAAGTGCAATTGCCCATTAAACCAGTGTGGGGAGAGGGGTGGCTTTAGGGTTTTGATGGGAAAGTGGTCAACAAACCAATGAGACAGCAGGATTCTCACGTGCCGCCCATCATTGTCTCCACTCCCATCACAGTGCCAGAACTGTGAGGCCTGAGGCGGTGCAACGGCTACTATGGCTGCCCTGTGGCTGTGGGGGGAAAATGGAGCTTTTGCTGGCCGGTTGACTCAAGCTTTGGTGGGGGTGTCCGTCAGCGCGTATGGATCGCTATGACGCATCGCCGTAGATAGACGTGAAAAGTTCAAGTATCGCGACAAAGCCGCCAACTGAGGATCACTTCCATTCCTCCGCCAGGCTCTCTAAACGCAGCAAACCAGAAGAAATCAATCACCATGGTCAAGGCAAATGAAGATTATCTTCGGCGGCCGCTGTACGGTAAGTTGGTGTCCTAAAACCCTCCCCGCCATGGATCGACATGTCCAAGAGTCGCAAACGTACTGACGCACGATCTCGTAAAGTGTACGATCTGCCCACCGAAGTCTTGAACAACCTGTCGCTCAAGTCAGATGTCGATGCCGAGGCTGAAGCCGCCGCCGATTCTGCAAACTCATCCCCTCCGAAGAGTCCCTCATCGTCAGATACCAACCTTGTCGGAACACAAGCCTGCTCTCTCTGTGGCCTCACTTTCACGACAGTGATCGACCAACGTGGACATCTCAAGTCCGATTTGCACCATTATAACCTCAAGCAGAAGTTGCGGGGTCAAAAAGCTGTGTCCGAGGCGGAGTTCGAGAAGTTGGTTGGAAATCTAGACGAATCTTTGTCAGGCTCTGATTCAGACGAGTCGGAGGAAGAAGAGGAAGATGGCCGGCAAGAGTCAACGCTCACTACACTCCTGAAGAAGCAGGCAAAGCTGGCCGACAAAGAAGGCGGCGAAGATGAAGACACCGCGGGTCAGGCAGGCCGCGGCAAAGCACCTCTGGTTTGGTTCAGCTCTCCTGTGCTCCCAGAAAAGACCTATTTCGGAATGTATCGCGCCATCTTGACAGGCGAAGAGCAAAGAAATCAAGACCTGGTAGAGGTTTTGAAGAAGAAGCAGGTCGAAGCCATCTCAATCCCTAAGAACCTGAAAGACGGCGCACTGCCAGAGATTGCCTACAAGGGCCCTCATATCTTTCTCTGCATGATCGGAGGTGGTCATTTTGCTGCCATGGTTGTGTCTCTTGCCCCGCGGCCCAACAAGAATGGAATGACCATGAACCGAGAAGCGACTGTGCTGGCTCACAAGACCTTCCATCGATACACAACGCGACGAAAGCAGGGTGGTTCCCAGTCAGCCAACGACAACGCGAAAGGCGCCGCACACTCGGCTGGTGCGGGTATACGACGGTATAACGAACAAGCCCTGGTGGAGGATGTAAGAAACCTACTCCAAGACTGGAAGGCCCTCATCGACACATCAGAGCTGGTCTTCGTCAGAGCGACTGGTATGACGAATCGGAGAACTTTGTTTGGCCCTTATGATGGACAGGTCTTGAAGCACAATGACACTCGACTGCGAGGATTCCCTTTCAGCACACGACGAGCGACGCAGAATGAACTCATGCGGTCTTTCATCGAGCTGACACGGCTCAAAGTCCGCGAGATCGAGCCTGTACAGGAAGTCAAGAAGGATACAGAGTCAGCAAACTCAACAAAAACGAGCACGAAGCCCTCGAAACCTAAGCTGTCAGAAGAGGAAGAGACGGCTTTGCTCCATACGTCCCAACTCCAAGCATTTGTGCGAAGATCAAAAGTCCCCGCGCTACTTACCTACCTTAAGAACAACAATATCACTGCCGATTTCGAGTTTCAGCCTGTGGAGCAGAACCACCACGCACCACGACCACTTCACCTCGCCGCTGCCCAGAATGCTGCACCGTTAGTACTAGGTCTCTTGGTCCGCGGCGGCGCAGATCCCACCATAAAGAACAACGAAGGCAAAACCCCCTTTGAACTCGCCGGCGAACGCTCAACCAGAGATGCCTTCCGCGTCGCCCGCTCAGAACTCGGTGAAGCCAAATGGGCTTGGGATGATGCCAAGGTACCACCTGCCATGACAAAGGCCGAAGCTGATAAACGTGAGGAGCGTGAGAAGAAAGAGGCTAGTGATAAGGAGGCCGAGCGCCGGCGTGCTGAAGAGGAGAGACTGCAGAGTGAAGGGCCCAAGGTTCCTGAAGGACGTAAGCAAAAGGGAAATATCTTAGCGGCGGGGCTCAAGCAAACGCCGCAGGAGAAGAGAGAGGCTGAGGCAAGGGGGCTGACGCCTGAGATGAGGATGCGGTTGGAGCGTGAAAGGAGAGCGAGGGCTGCGGAGGAACGACTACGGAAGATGCGGCAGGATGGATGAATAGGGAGTCACTATAGATGAATACAAAGAATAGATGATGGTTATGAGCATTCTAGAAGATGGTGTTGGGTGGGTTGTGGTTGCTCGCCCCGTTTATTTGGTGTTCAGCTGTACCTTTGTTTTCAGCAGGATGACTGAGCTGCACAATGAACCGGCGCTTTCTAGCTCGTTCTCACAGGTTCTCGGTCTAGCATTTGCTCATTCAGGAGTACACTGTTCGAACCATGAATAAGCTAGGACGCCTCATCGTGGAAGAGTTTTATTATCAGGTCTGAGCCAGTTCAAGTCAACGAGCATGATATTAACTTTTAAGGTAGACAGACATACAGTTTACTCAAATGATCTAGACTCATTTACATAATCACAAATTACAAATCCAATTTATAAAGACCAGCCTTATCTCAGCGTTTTATGCTGTACCGTTCCGAACTCCAAACCCCTTGTCAGCTTTCAGTGTATACCCATCATATCTGCATCTCTAGTATTACCATCAACACCCTGTTCTTGACCTTTAATCGACTTACCAAGTTCCATCATGCAAGCAGCCAACCATTGTCCGTGAACTGAGTCCTCGATCTGCACACTTACCCTGACACCAATGTCCATGATATACTCGTAAGGCGCCACACGAAGCGACTCGGCTGGGGTATCGAGACTGCGTTGTTGAGTGATCCTGCAATGGCGAGATAAACTTGCACGAGTCTTTCCTGATCAAACTTTACAATACGCACAGTAAGGCCATCCCAGATATCAGGAAGGATAGGTTCCGCTGAGTGTGTAGTGTAGATACCATTCGCATGCCAAGGGCGATGCTCAATGAGATTGGTGAACCTTGGGATTTCGAAGGGTGCGAAGTAGCTCGTGAGAATATCAAGAATGAAACGGCATTCTTCATCCCGTCTAGTCAGAATGACAACATTATTTGATCTCCTGGCAATTTGTCTCGGAGGTGAGTTGCGGTTGGTGTTTTTGGCGTCTTGGGAACGAGTCTGCTTGTTTTTGTTATACTTGCCCATCGTGAATAAACTTACCTTGATGATGACTTGAAGCAAAAGATATTATTTTGTTAAGCTGGTTCCTGTTGGATGAGTTGTCCTTCTAGGTGAAAGATGATCGAAGCCATGGGCATGCAAGACGAAGATTATATATCTACTACCGTACGTGAATATGTTCGCTAACAAGGTTTCTGTTCTGGATTTCAGAATCAAGATTAGATTGTCAGCTCATTTTGTTCAATGCAAATCGTGGACAATGGTCGTTATCTGCGAAACAAAGCACCTACTCTACGGGGAACTCTATTGTTCTCTCGGCCACCCATCTACAGCTACCCTAACATTCAAGGCACTGACCATTATCTCACATCAGTAATCGCAGTCAGATTTGATTTGATTTGAACTGCCGTATAAATGATTTTGACCACAAAGTGCGGACCCACTCATGGGGTTTGTTTGTACGGCAACATCGTCAGTGGTAAGAATGATTGACCCTTGATGCCTCAGCCCTCAGCACAGTTCGACCAAATACACCTACGGAACATAAATCCACAACCACCAAAGAGTCCAACATATCTTTCCTCAGCCCCTGTGTCCTCTGATGATCACTTTCACTTTCACCTTATACTAAATACGACAAGTTTCCAACCCATCTTCAGCCGACATGTGCGACGTCGTCACCTAGCGGATTCCTCGTTGAAGAGCAATAACTGCTGCTCTATCCCCTCCATGACGGAGTTTAACAAGATTACCCGGACCTTTCTTCAGCCATTCCAGTGTTCGTGCTGCTCAGAACACACAAGGGCATCGCAGACCTGTTATTGCCACAAACTTCCATCATCGAGCTTCGGCGCCAAGTAGGCAGCCACCCTGAACTGTTGCTCGTTGAGCGTCATCGTGGCCACTCCCATAGTGGCCTCCCAGCTGTGATGGGTCAAACCATACAGCCTCTGCACCAGCAGGAGCCTACCAGCAACCAGATAAGAGGAGTTTGACAGTGCAAAGCTTCCATCCAATGTCAGTCAACCTGACGTCCTTTCATCCGCCAATGCAAACCACTGACCTCGATCACTAGATGAGACTGCGAGAACAAACTCGGTCGTATCAACAGCTACAAATAGTGAATTTACAACAAAGTCCAGATCATGTACAAAGACCCCGTGGTTTGCCGATAGGCTTGAAGGTTCATTCAAACGCAAATTGTGCTTGGGAGAAGGTTAGGAAAAGCCACTGAGATGGCCAAGTACCAACACTTAGCAACAGATATGGTTGCTACTGTTGTTAATATCATCTCCAATGTTCATTATTTGCTCCAGCAGAACAGAGTCCGCATTGTCGGTAATAATACTCCCCGATACCATGCACAGCTCTTCCGTGATACGCACTTCGACAGTCACTCCCAGTCATGAATAAATACTTAACTATTCCAGAATCAAGACAGCATCAAGACAGAGTAATACAAGCTTTTCACCTTGTACGCTTGCACCTCCGTATCGGTGGGAGCAGTATTCACCGTCCCGTCTCCTATCCTGTGGAATGAGTTGCTGACATCTCTACTGCTATGTCTCCAACAAGCCACCGGTCTACCCTGTGTGTCTTGTTCTGTTCTGCATGGGCTTCAATGCGTGAATAGTTCCCTTCAGAGGGTATGCTATGTACTCCTTACTCGTTGATCATTTCTACCTCAGGAAGAGAAGGATTGGTGTGCAAGAACCTTAACCATCACCTGTACCCAGTCGGATCCTACGAATACTGATCAGCGACTCCTTTGAATCCACCGTCTAAATATCTAGAAAGAATCCGGCAGTTCGATTTTCATGAGTAGCTATCGGCTGAAGAAAAGTCTGTGCATCGTCATGGAACCATGATCCTTATGCTGATGTTCTGTATCCACGCCTAAACACGAAGGAGCAAATCGCAACCGAGGATCAGTCGACATCGAGAACATAGCAGACTACCATGTTCAGCGCCTCAAAAAGATAGCTCTACGACACCAGCGCCTCAGTTGTGCTTTGGCCAACACTTGTGCAGACTTCCCAGCCATCAATGTTCAACACCTTCCGAATTAATCAACAAATTCAGCCGCTGTTTGACCATTTCTTGCTTCTTAAGCCACGAAGTTTCGCATTCAAGACTTCAAAAAGGCCTCAAAAGGCCAATGCGTATTTCGAATGCTCATCGTCAAAAGGAGGCAATGGAAGATTTTCGTGCTCAAGCTGTGACCACTGTTGGTGAAACTGGCCCCGGTTAGTCTTTCGAGAGACCACAGGGAGACAATACGAAAGACCCGAAGCATTTCGATCGGATTATCGCAATAAACTAAATCAGTTAGTCGAATCCCATCTAGCGAGGGTTCTGCTAAGCAATACGCGGATTGAGCTCGGAGTATCATATCTCAGCTAGCTTGGCTCACGGTAGGCCTACCGTTCTGTGAGTGATCAAGTTCCGCTGTTTTATTGTGGACAATCAGGACGAACAGGCCATGGAAGAATCCCACCACTCAGCTCAGCACAGGCATGAAGAAAAAAATGGAAACTCGCAAGCTCTGCGTTACCAAAAGTGGCAACACTCGCGGTCTACTTCAGGTCTGCGGCCAGATGCAGCATCTCTTCCGATGCTCGGGTGGAAATCGGAGTTGAAATGCAGGTACCATTCCACACCCTGTCAAGTTGTTAGGTCTTGTGAGTGAAAGTCAGGCTTAACAGTACGACGTTATAGAGAAACGTTTCCGACTCCCCTGAGAGGCCGTAAACCTATCTTGATACCCATGCAGGTCTAGGCAGGTGAAAACTGACTCTTTTGAACCAACTGAAATGCAACAGTACAGTAGGTAGGCAGACAAGGGACGGACCTCTCATTTACCGTTTGCCAAGTGACATTTCCTCCAATCTGGTGCAATCCCGAGAAAGAAAAGAAAAAAAGGATATGCCAGCTTCCGTGAGGCGAGTCAGCTGCGATCAAGGCAATCATCGTGAAACAACCAAAGCCGAGCAAAGGCCAAAGAGCGACGCTGACATATGACGATCAGTGGAGTTTGTGGAAAGCTGGGATCGAGCTGAAGGAATAATCCACTGTCTTAGTGCTTTGACAATCGATCGTAGATGAGGTGACTAAAGATCAGCATATCACCACAAAGCTAATGTAAAAGGTAATTCCACTACGTTAACGGTGGTCGGCACATTATGGAATTACCATCTTTAAAACGTACGAGAGGCTTAATTACTGGCCTTACCATCAGGCATCTCATTATAGGTGGTTTAGTACTTGTCTGCTGCAGCTATTTTGCACTGCCACTTATTAAAGGTAAAATGCTACGTCATCCACAATTGAAAAGTTAAAGAGCCCGAGTACAAGCATAATTTCTATATGCAAGAATAAACTCACAAATGCTCATTCTGGCATATGGGAGTTTCACCTAGAACCGCCCTGGCCGCAACTCGAAACACGGAAGGACAAAAAGAGAAGGCCGCTAAAGCATACCCTGGTAGACTCCAGTCCAAGACTCCAGGCTGGGGTCTTCCCTAACCGGGCCAGGAACAGCCGGGGCGTTGTGACGCTCCATCGCTTTACCGTCAGGGGTCTTTCAGGGCATCGTTACATTCCATCGATAATGGTTCGACCTTTTCTTCCGCGTCTAATCCCAACAAGGCAGGCGGACTAGAAATGATGTTCCCTGCAGTCAAAACGAAACGCCAACGGCGAATGTTCAAGATAACTAGCTAGTAAGGTTTCTAAGGATCTATAGGATCGAATAAGTTTTCTATGGTAATTGCCCAAAGGATCTAGAGGATCGAATAAGGTTTCCCATGGTAATTGCGCAAAGTATTCAAGCTAGTCGCTATCAATTCGGGCCCGAGTTGAAGCACCGGTCCCAAATAAATGAATGTCATCAATTTACAAAGTAATTATCGCGGAGACACTTTACTTTTTCTGCGCTAAGCAATAGGCGATAACGGGGCCGCATCAATTGTCGATTGACGGCGCACGGAAGTTGTTGTTGACGGGTGCCATTCCAAGCCACCGATCAATAGTGCTGCTGTCATTCGCAAGTCTGTGCAAAAGCGGACGACATATTCGCTTTGATGATTTTGGATTAACATGTATGCGATAGAGAAAAACAATCAATTGCAACACGTGGTTAAGTTCAATAACGTTTTAATGTTAATTGAATACTTGCAATTGGTTTCACGGTTCGTAAGTTGAACTGTTTGCGTAAATTATCCTACCCTGGATCGATTCCAAGGTTCAGTACATACAAGTCAGACACTGGCAATTTGATTGGTTATAACTGGCTATGATAGTCATTGAGTACTTCGGTTTGGTCCAAATGCTTGTGACTGAAAAATTAGAACATACTGTCTGGTGTGTTGATAAAACATTATGCATAGTTTCAAGGTTGGTTTTACACTTTGTCTTCACTGCTCAAAGCTTTGCAACACATGGCACATTGCGACGAGTGTGGGCTTTAGGCTGTGTATCGAATACTCAAAGAAGCTTTGATATAACAGCCTGACTCTGAAATAACACGATGCATCAGAATATTGTTTGACTTCAACTTCAGTTGATGGTAATTGTTGAAGCATACCACCATCATCCAAACCTACCCGGGACTTTCTACGTGCCAAGATCAGCCACCCATTGCCCAATATGGAAATCATCTCGAATGAAGAAATTCAGAATGATCTAACCCAAGGCAATCGCCCTCGCCGCAATGACTCTCTTTCCGGTTGACCTAAAGTCCCGAAAAGGATTTCGTTCAGTAGGATAATAGGGCTGGAGACTTTGGATGTCGTCTCAGATTCTTAGACCGGGGAGACGTGATTGGCTGTCCTGATGGTGAAACAGACTAGGGCGGCCTGAGACGTCCTTGGCGCCAGACACAGTTGTCCAGGGCCTGTCGCGTCAGTTACTGGGTGGGTGGTGGGCGCTAGGTGCTAAAAATGAAAACCACTAAGAGATGGACTGAACAATGGAACCTAGAATCTTTGGCTTTGGTGACGGAGGTGGAATAACTTAGAGCTAATGCTGTCTCACTCTGGCGTTAACCGTTGTGATGGCACCAGGTATGGAGAGACTTGCCATTCGCCTATAAGCGCTGGACTCTTAACGAGCGGCTAGTATCTGTAATCACAGACAACTTCGTGGAGAGCGTGAAAACCGAACAATGAGAGCAAGCAAGGTCCTAGACTCTGATCGCCGGGAATGCCCAATGTTGATTACCTGTGAATCTATTGCAGACAATGGCAAGGACAAAAGCAAAGCACCATGTCACCCATCAGTCAGTCCAGATGCCAAGCCTGTCTTTCCGGCCGTGTTAGCCAGATCCCAAGGTCATGTCTTTCATGAACCTTGTCCCACTATATCTGGGTTGTTTCCGTGCTTTCTTTTGCATCCCTAGTCAACGGCGGTGGAAACGGTGGACATGTGGATGGGGCCCTGACGGTATCTCCATCTCCGTTCTCCTATCGTTCGGCAAGATGCTGCAAAGGGGGAACCAGGTCTACCTTGATGAAAGCAATTTCCGATTTCCCTTTGACGTAGCAACCCGTCATTGAATACCTAGTCTTCGTTTGTCGGAGGCCTGTTGTAGATCGACCAAGAGGAGGATTAATCACATGGCGATGTTATTTTTAGCTTTGGGGAAGAAACATATTTTGAAGTTGGCGTAAGGTAATATCCGTTGATATTACCGCCCCAGAGTTGTGATTTCTTCCCCTGCGGTGTCGGCTCTCCACGGATAAGAGAAATGGAAAAAGAAAAGAAACTCCAACGGTGGTTAATACCAACAGCAACCGGACGGATAACAAGCGTGATGTTCATTGTTACCTTCACGACAAACCGTCAGTGGCTTACCATGGCCTGTGTGGCTTTCTGGGGAAACAGTATTTGCCCGTCGATGGTCTCTCGCTAGGGGCAAATCCACTGCAAAAAACAGCAATCCATCAGTGGAGCAAAAGGCCAAGTCGCCATTCCCTCCTGTTAGTGGCCCGCACCAAACGCCCAGGCCAGCCAACCCGGGCAGCCGCCAGGGCATCTAAGGAAGCGCTGCAGCACGATTGGCGGAGATAGAGTCCTGTGCCTGTACCTGCAGGACAGGTTCTCCACCAAAACAGGGGAAAGGGCCTGATTCTTAATGTACTCTAATAAGGTGGCGAAGCGTTTCATTCTTCAGGTGCACTTGTCCGTTCATAGAGATGGATGCCACCTTGGACCGTTGACGGCAACGGCGGAAGGAGGAGTTTGTCCTTGGACCAAAAGGAAAGAAACATTATGGACAGGGGCAAAGAAACCCCTTTTGTTGGCGTCCATGAGTTATGATAGGTACTATGACTTACGACTATGAATTCATAGTACATGTCTAGCACTGTAACTGCAACCTGAGCTTGCAACTGCCACTAAAATTGTTCCTGTTACTGGTGATTGATAACAGCTGGAGCTCACCTCATGTCTTCGATAACCTAACCGCTATCGCGACGGGCAGGCGCACCTCATAGCGGGGCATCACTGATCCCGCCGCCGATGCCCCACAATAGCACTCAGGGCCCTCAGGTTAAACGCCCACCGCGGCGTGGCTTGAGACTCTGTTTCGCCATCTTCCAAATGTTCGCCAGAGCCGCTCAGCTAGTCATGCTCAGCATGCAGTAGCTAGTGCATCGGAGTTTTTATTCTGAGTATGCATAACTGTTTAACGCCTCGTATTGGCTGTCTTTGCTTACTCTATTCTCCAGTCAAGCGCCAGAAGCCTCAAAATACAATTGTGGCCTCCTAATGACCGACCCAGCAGCAGGTGATAGGCTAGCTGAAGCAAACCCTGTTCAAGCATAAACAAAGACTTAATTATGGCAAATCTTTCTAAGAATACCACATCGGCAAGGCGAGGCGTGACAGAGCCGTTCTCTCATCCATGGCCAGGCACAAGCAGCGCATTGGCTACCGTTGACTCTGCCGTTGGCATGGTGCCAGTGAGGTCGCCCATCAGTCCATCCAGAGCCAAGGCCTGAGAGAGATACACACCCTGGACGATACTTTAAGCAAGTCAACAGATCATTGGGTCCAAATCCGAACCGCTGTTGGGAACCCCTGTTAGCGGAGTAACAGATGAAGCCTGGGGACCCTGGCACGGATACACATCCTGGTAATCGTCCCTGAGCCGCCCTTAGACTGTCAACCACTGACAACACCTCACCGCAGAGCTTTGACGATAGAGGACCTTTCTACGGATACACTCCTGGAAGAACCCTTTCGAGCCTTCAACCGAAGCACGACCTGACCCAGATGTCGTCCAGGGGTTCCCATCGACGGTGATATCCCCACTAGCCATGGGTCATTGAGGATACCATCCATGTTTGGACCAGATGCCGAGCTGGGTGCTCTCTGCACTCCACAGGCAAACCGACAACTGACAGTCTCCTTTGGATTTGGTATATAGATGCCTCGCACATCCGCCCATTATCGACTCTTTCTTTTGGATCATCACTCACCTTTCTCTTTTCCCTTTTTCTTTACATCAAAGTTCTCTTTCTTGGCAGTCAAAGTCATTCGTTTCCTTTGACTCCATTTCTTAATTTCTGTTTTGCATATACCACATTCGCTACATACATACAACTACTTATTATTACCACCCCAAATCTATCACCATGAAGGCCAACTTTGCCCTTCTGGCCCTTACTGCCAGCCTTGGCGAGGTCTCCGCCCACTGGGGTAACTGGAAGGATGCTCCCAAGTACACTCCTCCCCAGGCTGTCGACAACAAGTGTGAGGAGCACCAGAAGCAGGGTTGGAAGTGGGACGACCTCCAGGTCGGTCAGTTTGACAAGTACAACGACTGGGATTTCAAGGGCTGGACCTGCGGAACCGACAAGTCGAAGCGTGATCTCTCTGGCCGAACCTTTGGCAAGACCATCTTCGGAGAGTGTGGCCCTAGCCGTGAGCAGGCCCCCTCTTTCGGATGCGGTGCTGGCAGCAAGGAGAAGCAATTCTCTCTCCACAAGTTCCACGTGAAGCCCGAGTTCGACTGCCGTCTCGAGTTCCACTACGATATGCCCGACGGCTCCACCTGTAAGCACCAGGCCGACTGTTCCAAGGACGGTACCGATGTCTACAACACCCAGTGTGGTGGTGCCAAGAAGGTTCACTTCGTCTACCCTCAACAGCCCAACAAGCCCAAGGACAAGTGTAAGATTGAGGTTCCCGAGGTCGACTTCAACTGTGACAAGCCTCAACCTCCTAAGTCTTCCCCCTTACACCGTCCCCTCCGGTGAGCAGACTACCTCTGCTCCCTCTGCTGGCGAGACCGAGTCTGTCCCTTACGGTGGCAACACCGAGACCGTCCCTGCTGGTGAGAACACTGAGACCGTCCCTGCTGGCGATCTGACCACCTCTGGATCTTCTCCTGCTGAGACCACCTCTGCTCCTTCTGCTGGCGAGACTGAGACTCTCCCCGCCGGTGAGAACACTGAGACTGCCCCTGCTGGTGACAACACCGAGACCGTTCCTTACGGCGAGAACACCAAGACTGTCCCTGCCGGTGAGGAGACCAAGACCGTCCCCGCTGCTGGTGAGACCACCACTGCTCCTTCTGCTGGTGAGACTGAGACCGTCCCCGCTGGCGAGAACACCGAGACTGCCCCTGCCGGCGACAACACTGAGACTGTCCCCGCCGGTGACAAGACCACCTCCGGATCTTCTCCCGCCCAGACCACCTCCGCTCCTTCTGCCGGTGAGACTGAGACTCTCCCCGCCGGTGACAACACCAAGACCGTTCCCGCTGGTGAGAACACTGAGACTCTTCCCGCTGGTGAGACCGAGACTGTCCCTGCCGGTGAGAACACCAAGACTGTCCCCGCTGCTGGCGAGACCACCGCTCCTTCTTCCGGTGAGACTACCTCCGCTCCTTCTGCTGGTGAGACCGAGAGCGTCCCTGCTGGCGACAACACCAAGACCGTCCCCGCCGGTGAGAACACTGAGACTGTCCCTGCTCCTGAGGAGACCTCCGTCATCACCACTGTCTACGACAGCACCTCTACCGTCTACACCACCGACATCAAGACCATCACCTCTTGCGGCCCTGAGGTTACCAACTGCCCTGTCACCGCCGGCACCCCCGTCGTTGTTACCGAGACTGTTGCTATCTCTACCACCATCTGCCCCGTCACTGAGACCCTTACCGGTTCCAAGCCCGGCCAGACCAAGCCTGTCGAGGGTGGTGACAAGCCCAGCAAGCCTGTTGAGGGTGGTGACAAGCCCGGTTACACCAAGCCCGCTGGTGACAAGCCCGGCAAGACCACTGAGGGTTCTTCTCCCCACGCTACCTCCGAGGTTCCTGTCGAGGAGGAGACCACCATCGTCACCAGCTACGACAGCATCTCTACCGTCTACGCTACTGAGGTCAAGACCATCACCTCTTGCGGCCCTGAGGTCACCAACTGCCCTGCCAAGTCTGGTACCCCCGCTGTCGTCACCGAGACCGTTGCTAAGACCACCGCCTACCCCGTCGTCGAGACCATCACCCACAAGTCCCCCAAGCCCGTTCAGACTGGCTCCGATGAGAAGCCCGAGACTCCTAAGGCTCCTGAGGATGGTTACAACGTTCCCGATGTTGTCCCCAGCTGCTTGAACACCTTCCTTCAGTACATGGATAACTGTGAGGACAACACTGACGCTGCCTGCTACTGCCCTTCCAAGGACTTCGTCGACAACGTCTTCCAGTGCCTTTACGCCCACGCCAAGGACGACGACACCATCGCTGAGGCCGTCTCCTTCTTCCAGGGTATCTGCGCCCCTTACGTCAACAAGAACCCCGGTATTGCCACTGGTGCCGACTCCGTCACTGAGCACATCACCGTCACCGGTACCACCATCATCACCTCTGCTCACTACACCACTGTTGTCGTTGCTACCACCATCACTGAGGCCTATGTCACTGGTGGCACCACTGTCGAGGGATCTTCCACCGTCAAGACCATTGAGACCGAGATCGTTGTCCCTGAGGTTGGCTTCACTTCCGGCCCTGCTGGCAACGGTCCCATCCCCGCCCAGACCCCCGCCACTGCTCCCGCTGTCGGCACTGAGGCCCCTGCCGCTCCCGGCTACGCTCCTCCCGCTGGTGAGACCCTCATCACTGGCAAGCCCGTTGTCGGTACCGGTGGTGTTCCCGTTCCCACCGCCACCCCTGGCGTTCCCGTGACTGCTGGTGCCGCTCGCAACGGCATGGGCATCGCCGCCGCCATCCTGGCTGTCGCCATTGCCCTGTAAGGGTCATGAGCTCTGCACAAACATTTCTGTTTTTCCTTGTTTATAGATTGGGGCTTGGTACCTGAGGCGGGACCTGTATGTCTGTTGTGTACTTCCGCATCCCGAGACCGCTCGAGCTTCCAGGGAAGTTAGAACAAAAAGCGCGCTCATCAAACTATGTATCATTCATCACGATCCTTACGAACTATGTATTGGTGTAGAGACTTGGTACTTGCCAGATCCTCTTGTGACATGAAGTCTGGAGGTCAAAGAAAAAGATTTAAGTAGAAAAAGATAAAAAGAGCACGGGAAGTTACCAGTCGAGCCGAGATGCATACGAAGCATATATACCCGCTGGCTGGTTGTAATGTTAATATTGACTTATTTGTTTTGAATTCAATTATCCTGCTCGACTTTTGTACGATGCTTGTGATGTCTGTCTTGTCTTGTGAAGTTTGTACTAAGAAGTTTAATGTGACTTCAATATTCAAGGTAGCAGTTTGTACCTCGGTTGCTGTACTTTCATTGCCTTAAGACAGCTTTGACCTGATTCTCCACGCGTTAGCCCTTTAAATGTGCCTATGGTGATGTCTGGCTACGGATCACTCGCATGGTTGTTATCTCTAGCAATCATGGCGATTGATGGCTCTAACCGGATGTTTGGTCTATGTATACTTGAAAACGCTGCTCGGTAGCCCGTATATCTATAAAGGGTTGAACATGGAGGTCCTGCTCTTGATAGCTTCATCCCCTACACCGTCAAGGATGGATAACTTGAAGGATCCATGACAACTATTTCTCTACATCTCATTGCGGCTTGGTTGGTGTTTCAAAAAGTTGTATTCGCTCATAAGTAGATACATCTCCACTAGAATTCTCTGTACAATCCAGTTTAGCACTACACCCAACAAATACTCCCTCCCTAATGATCCCCGGAGTTCCTCCGTGACTGACTATACACATTATCCTTACAGCTTTGCCCCCTTCTCTTTTCTGGCCTGCCTCTCACGATCTCTCAACAGACGTCTCAAGATCTTACCACTAGGGCTCTTGGGGATGATATCGATAAACTCAATGCCGCCCTTGAGCCACTTGTGCCGCGCCTTGTGTTCCTCAACATGCTTGTTGATGCTCTGCGCCACCTCATCATCAGACTTGCCCTTTGCCTGGGGTGCTTTGACGACAAAAGCCTTGGGGACTTCGCCAGCGCGGGCATCGGGGACTTGGATCACGGCGCAGTCGTCAACGAAGGGATGGCTGAGGAGATGAGCTTCGAGTTCTGCTGGAGCGACTTGATGGCCCTGAAAATAGTGTGAGTAGGTGAGTGGCGATACGAGGGTTGGGGTGTTACCTTGACTTTGATAAGTTCCTTGATACGGTCCACAACGACAAAGTGCTCGACGCCCTTGGGTGATTTCCGAACAATGACCTCATCACCTGTTCGCATCCAGCGACCGTCACTATGATGGACGAATGTCTCTGCTGTGGCCTTTGCATTGTTAAGGTATCCGAGGACAACAGTAGGGCCTTGGACGTAAAGCTCTCCAGGGGTGCTGTATTCGGTGACTTCTTTTCCTTCGACGTCGATAAGTTTTGCTTTCAGACCAGCAAGGAGTGTTCCTGAAGAACCGGGATCAATGTCGAGTTCACTCGTTGAAGTGACCACGGGAGATGTTTCAGTAAGACCTGAGGAGTTAGTTATGAGACTTGCACGAATGGGGAGAAGAAGACATACCGTAGCCTTGGCAGATGCGCCAGCTGGGCCAGACTTGGTTCAAGTGGGCGATTGTCTCTTGACCAAGCGGTGCAGCACCACTAAATATGAAACGGACGGTGCTGAGATCGTATTTTGCGCATTCAGCCTGGTTGCTCAACATCTGGATGAAGATGGGAGGAACGAGAGCCATTTGCTGGATCTTGAAGCGCTGAACGGAGGAGAGGAGGGATTTGAGCTCAAAACGGGGGAGAATGACTGTTTCGTCGCCATTGTAGATGCCTTCAATTGAGTTAGTCAAGGAAGAAATGAATACGAGGTGAGATGAGATATACCGGAGTGAGCAACTGGGACTAAACCGTAGATATGGCTGAGAGGTAAGAGACCAAGCTGGACTTGGGTATCTACACCTGCTGCCTTGCGGCCTTCGCGGTCTTGGACTACCATTTGCATAACGTTTGCGATGACGTTGCGATGACTGATTTGAACGGCTTTCTACAAATTGTGAGTCGGTATTCATTCATGAGATCTCGGATTGACTTACAGGTAGGCCAGAGGTACCACTGGAATAGCACAAATAGGCGACCTGCCTCTCACCCTGACCCTTGATCCAATTCAACGGCTTAAGCTCAGGCGCGTCATTGCCCTCCGCGATCAAGTCATCAATTGTCTTGAACGGCGGCTTGGCTTCAGCGCCAGGAACTGGGAGTAGAAAGATGCGATCCTCGGGAATGCCGACGGCTTTGGCAGCGGTGAGGGCGGTTTCGAGAAGAGGAACACATGTGAATAAAGCGTTGGCGTTGGATGAGCGAAGCTGATGCTCGAGTTCGGGCGCAGAGTATGCAGCGCTGGCGGGTGTGACTATACCATTGAGTCGATGAACGGCGTGGGTCATGGTAATATAGTCGATCTACATTTTAATTTAGCCATGCGCCGTGTAGTTGAGTGAGTGAGTGAGTTCAACAAACCGTGTTGACTGAGTACAGCGCCACGACCCTATCCCATTCCGTGCCCTCGGCAGCATTATAGCCAAGGCGCTTGCCTAGAGCGCGCGCAAGAAGATGCTGGCGCTTGAGGACCTCATCGTTGGAGTATGTCTTGCCAGAGATACCACATGTGTAGGGATTTCTAGAGCGGGAGAAGGGTTTGCGGGCGTAGTCCTCGCTGTAGAAGAAATCGGGGATTGCTACCGAGTCCGGGGGATCTAAATAATGTCAGTAGAAATTCTGGGGTAAAGAGCTGGCGGTGTTATCTACCAAATGGGAGTTTGGCTGCGGGAGGAGGATGGAAGACCATTTTGGGTGAGCGACGTGAGGCGAGGGAGGGTGAGGGTGAGGGTATTCAGAAATTGGAGACGAGAGGATTGAGGGAAGAAGATGGAGGAGAGAAAAGAGGCATGAGCAAGCTGAAATAGGTATTATTAGTAGCCAAGACTGGACTACCCAGGTTGAAGTAGGGACTACGTTGTAATCGGTTGGTCGACCTAGGTACGCTTCCAACCTCTACCTCGGGGTATCCTCCAAATCTGGGGAAGACGACACCAATTTAGCGCTGCTGTACGGGTACGCATACGTAGTGCTCCGTAAGTACTCCTTACTGCAGCCTGCAACCTGTGATGGCCCACTTTCTCCGCATTACCACAATCCCTTTCCGCTTTGGAGTTTCCAAGGCCTTGGTTCTTGTAAAGCCAATCACGTATTGACGTAGTAGATTTCTCAAGATTTCTCATTACTTTACCACAACTTTCCCTGTATAAACAGACTCACTTCTCAATGAGATGTCTCTTCTGATCAAAAGGTTCCTGTGGTTCCTCGGCATTGCAGTTGGAGAAAGTGGACCATAATCCACATCTGCTACCTCGGTAGATGGCGATAGCTCAACCATGAATTCCGCTATTTCCGCACTACTCGGTCTGTTGATCTGAGTTGCGGTTCCGCTTTGTTGGGGATAGCCATGACTCTGACAAAAGGAGTCGCGAGTTGACGCATTGTATATTGATAGAGAAACCTGCGTATAAGTGAGCACATGTAATGCAGGTCTGACATGAACCTGTCGTCCCTGGATAAAGTTCAATTAAGCTTGCAAATAAGCTCATCCGCCGGTTACTACCCGTGCTGACATGTCAGACATGCGCCAGTAATGGAACCTGATTACATAAAAGGGACATTAAACAACCAATGTCCATATAATAATAGTCGTCTATGGACTTTGGGTACACTTATCAGCGTGTTATAGGCCCTTGAGAAGGCTGCGTTGACTTTGATCTCTTTGAGGTGCCCTTCAATTCACCAGCCTTCTCTCAACACTCGTTCAAGGGCGTCTATGAACAAGAAAAAGATGTTGGAATAGCATAATTACGCAGGAAATACAATCGGGATTATTAACACACAGTTTCTGTCATATTCACGAAGAACGAGTAAATACCCAAAGTCAAGATCAAACGCCGCCGTATGCCTCAAGGCCATGCATACCCCAAACGCGGTCTAAATTATCAATCATGTCCAACAGATATCATCAATATATACAATCATATCCTTAGCTCTACAGCATATTCAAGCCGATAGCAAAACCACCCACCACGGCAAACACCCAGCTCAGAGGCGTAGGTTGCCACGCAGCGTTATCATCGTCATCGCCGTCATTACCACCCGCTCCCGCTGTGACTGTGACAGTCGGGCGAGCGTCAAAGGTCTGGGTCGTCACAAGGCCTGTTGCGCAGTCGCGCTCAAAGTCAGGACATGAGGTGATGGTGTAAGTGGTGGTGTAGGCAGAGTTGGGGAATGAATCGCCTGTGCGAGTCGCAGCCGCCTAGAAAATCGTCAGTATTGTCTTACATAATCATCGGGTTGTTCTGACTTACACGTCCGGTAGCTGTGATGTCAGCATTCTTGCACTTGCCCGTGTCACTGGGTACAGCGTTGGAGCCAGATCCAACAGTGGCAATATCCTCATCTCCGCAGTCGGCAGCCTGGGCGAGATGAACCTCCTTGTTATCCCAGTCAAAGACAAAGTATCCAGCACGGAGGAAAGAATCGCCAAGAATCTGTTGGTCGGTGGTAGGAACGAGACCGATATAACACGAGCCAGGACCAAGCTCCAGAATGAAATCGCTGAGGGCGACTTTGATGACCTTGTTGCCAAAGCCAAAATCAACGGTAGCGTCGACATCGCGGTTCTGACAACTGGTCATGTAAAAGCCCTCACCGTCGTTCTGGGCGCCGAGTTGTTCCAGGATCGGGCCAGCGACGGATATGTGCATACGCGACAGCGTTGTTCCGGAGTCGAGCATGACATTTTCATCATCACTTGAGACGCGGATATTCGTAGTTTTACCGCTGATGGTCACGCCGAGACTCTTCAGGTTTACAGCGAGACGGTACTCGCCACCCTCACCGCGAACAATCGGGACAGTCTCGAGTTTGCCGATGAACTTGCTGCGGTCGACGCCACCGTAGATAAGCGCACCCTCAGTATCATCCGAGTGTCGCAGGTCCAGAGCAAACACACGACTGTTGATGAGGCCCTGATCAGCCATGGAAGTAAGCAACAAGCTGTAAGGCTCCTGGCCATCAAATCCAGCGCGCAGATCAGGCGCAAGGCCCAGGATGCCTTGCGAGATACCGTTGCTCTCTACCAACACACCAAACGTCTGGTTCTCCAACTGCGAGTCTCCAAAGGTCAAGGAATCTGCAAAGTATTCGATAGTGGCAGATGTATGTGTGGACGAGTCTGATGCGTCGCCATAGTTGAGCGTCTCACTGCCGAAGGGTCCGATGGGTGGCGTGTCTGACTTGTCGGGATCGTACTGGCCAAAGTCGAGGCACTGGTCGTATTGTCGATCGGTTTGAGCTTCGTTGCAGTCGGGGTTGACCCAGAGTTCGTTGGAGCCGGTGTCGAGAAGGACGGTTACTTTCTGCGGAGGAGAACCGAATTCAACTGTTGCTGTTAGAGAGTACGAATAACGAATACGGTGAGTGTGATAACATACGATCTGTGGCGTAAAAAAAGTCCTTATTCTGAAGGCGCACAGCTATCGCCTCGCCATCGCCGTCCTGACGTTTGCTGTGCTTCTGCTGCTTCTTCCCCGATCTCTCAACAGTCCCCACGTGCATGGAAAGATAGCCCTTCCCAGCCTTCGATCTGGGGAAGCTCACGGCATCCACACATCCGAGCGCAGCGGCCACGGTACTTATCGTCGTCCACCTCATGATGTATTCTTCTGTGGTGTTGAAAAGTCCAAAACAAACAAATTCGACCCTTAAAGCCAAACAAAGAAACAGACCTTACTAGGAAACATCTTGCCAGGGGAGAGAATACAGCTCATCTTTAAAGTACGATATGGGCTTTCTCAGTGGCGTATCCTAACCCCGGCTGTGTTCAGCTAGTGGAGGGTGGGTGCAGCCGCACCAAGACAGAGGCCGGGGAGCAGGGACTTAGTGCTTGGCGTTTGCTTGGGCGTTGGACAAATACGGTACGGCTGAAAAGTCTTGACGTAGGGATTTTGCTAGACCTGCAGGTGAGTACTAAATAGTAGGTAGTAGTCAGGTCGGTGCCTGGGCGTCGGGCGTCGGGCGTTTAGATTAAGGTACGCATGGAGGACTTACTTCTCCGTATATATGTATGGCTTCTGCTGTGTAACTTGACAGATTAATGCCACGAGGAACAGCTGAAGAAATCGAATCATCCAATATACAATCGCTATACTCTGTAACCTGTGATGGAAAATCCCATGTAATCATGGTCACTCATCAGAACTCCGCCTCTCGTCCTAGCAAGTAGTAACCAAGCTAACCCCATCCAAGCATCAATTATCAATCCCCAGCCAATGCGCTGTCTTATTTCTGTCCCGCCGCCACGGCATTGTCTTAGCCTGCGATTCAGCTTAAAAATCACAAAAATCACACTAACCCAAGTGCTTGCGCGGCCTTTTCTTGTCGCAGATGATGTCTTTGATACCTTAATTGGGGTTAGGAACTGTAACTGTGGCGATTCCCCGTACCTTGGCGGTATAGACAGAAGATGCGATAAATCACAAGGCGTTTTTTTACAAAATGAGGAGGCTTGCGGGAAAATACGATATCCTGCATTTGCATGCTTACTGCGTACAACGTTGAATGCACACGTGTGAAACGATTGGATGTTCAATAAATGAAGCTTTATCAGCTGTGAGATTAAACTCGCGGAAGCCCGATGTAGTTGCCACAGACCGCCATGACGATAACTCTATCTCAGTAGCAGACGCTAATTAAATTACCTCCCATCTCTTTTCTTATTGTTATTTCAGCTGTCTTGTGCACTGGCCTAGACATGGCTGGTGTATGGGTGTCACTTTAACTGAGATGATGGCTTTCAGCCCTGTGTTGGAACCCCTGTTGTTTGTTGAGCTGATGTAGGGTAAGTCATATGGATTACACGATTTCGATTAAATTGAGAATATCAGTATGCTACCGTGCTATTCATGGCAATTGGTGATAAATACCTGATAGATTTATGGACTACTTAACGAGTATCGTTGGATGAACGTTGGCTTTTATGCTCCAAGAACTCTATAGCCATCACTACGTGCTCATGCAATATGCCAGCTTGGGCACCATTCTCATTGGAACGTCAATAGATGATCAATTGGGGGCGTCAAGATATTGTCTATTATACATCATTTTACTTTACAAGCCGTTATCGACTATTTATCTAATTCCCACTCAACGTTATTCAGGCCTTGCCTGTTCCAGATACCAGCAGAGTAACGCTGCCCAGCTGTCTTCTCACATCCTCCTTGTTAACATCATGAGTATCCTCCACCTCTCCCCACTGTCCCGTCTGCCAATCCACCTCAAGACTGGTAGCAGTGGCGGCCTCCTCGACACCAAACCTCTTACCAGTGTTGAGCTCGCCCTTGCCGGCTGAACCCTCGCTCCACTCCACGATGAACCGTGACGCAGCGATGAGACTCTTGCCCGCCAACACAGCGCGCTCTAGGCCTGCAATCTCGAAAGCATCGAGCCCACTGATCCAGCCCTGAATGATCTCTCGGACTCCGGGGTCTTGTGACTGGGGCATGATGGTGTGGCCGTCGAGGACGGGCTTGATGGTGATGCCTGGCCAGACGTGTGTTGTAAGGAAAGACACAATTTCCTCGGCGACACGCTTCTGGACGTCTCGTAGTCCCTCTCCAGCGTCGTTTCTGCGATCGTGCTTTTCGGCGGGAGGGTTCCAGCAAAGAATAGAATCGGTGTCGAGGTATCGTAGCAATGAAGTGGCAATGGCTTCTCGGATCTCTGAAATCTCGCCTCTAGAGACTTTATCATCTGCGGCGATATCGAGGGCTCGGCAAGTGAGACTTGTAAGAGGGATCAAATGATGTCTTGTAGCATCCTGAGCAGAAGTCATGAGATCCCATTCAAAAGCGAGGGCGGAAGCGAGGTCGGGTTTCGTAATAGGAATTTGGACGATCTCCTTTGACACAGGATGTCTCAAGGGTCTAGTATCGAGGAAGACTTGAAGAGCACCTACTTCGTAGTCAGTAAACGCAGCGATGGCGGGGTCCGAATTATCCCTTACCATCCACTTCCTTAACAGTAACGTTCTTCCAGAACCTCTTCTTCAAGCCGCCACCCTTTCCTGCGTAGGAGCTTCTCAGCTCCTTTGCATTCTTGAGCATCTCAGCCTGCCTCTTCCGCCTGGCGACTCGCTGATGGACATCGGCATGTTGGATCGGCGGCTCGGGGGGCGGGCCAGTGCCGACCACCGGAGCGACATTGGCGGCTTTGACGACGGTAGAGTGAATCGGACGGACGAGGGCAGGGCGCTGGACGATCCGGGGCGCAAGGCGCAGCGATAATCGTGTTACGGGCTTCATTTTGGGCGATGGATTGGAGGTTGGCGTTGAATGTTTGGAGCCGGAGGGAGACTTTAGTGATGCGAAGCCGGAAAATTGGATCTGCTTGAGAAGCAACGGGGTCCAAAAATAATTGGGGACAAATAGCTACCCTATTTTACTGCTTTCTGTTGGAATATGGTATTCATGATCCAATTGCATGATAAAACTGAGCGGAACTTGAGATACTTCTTAATTTCCTTTCTTTGAGTTTGGATCAATTGTATTTATAATATATGTCGTATGTTAGATGCTGTTGAGCAGCCGTTTTATTTCAGATCCTAGGCAGCCGGGAAGTTAGAGTGGGTAGGATTAGGATTGACATGATGTCACTTTGACTGATGAGAGCTCAAGTAAAGAATTATGAGAGCCATTTTTGGAAGATATTCAAGCTGGCTACTATGCTGTTTTGCCATCTGTTCGCATAGAATATTCAACTTGGTGAGCATCTCCTTGCTTGTAGCTATTTTAAGCGTGTGAAATGTTGCGGGTACCTCAGCTGCGGGACTCCATTATCTAGCAGATCTCTTTATAGACTTGCGTCTGGGAGGTGTCTCTTTCGACAAATGCATAATTGACCTGAATTGATACAGATCTCTTCGTATGGAAGAGGAAATTAAAAAGAGACCTATAAATTGATACTGGCAAAATGGACAATTGATCGTTCACTCATGATCTCAATGCTCCCAAGTTGACACGAATCCCCGTCCGATAAGGGGCTGATAACGTCACGTGATGGCACCACTCATCCCTGAAGCGTAACTGCGACGTGGTGATTCTACGTTAGGAGCGCCTCGACCGCAACCTCAAGTCTCCATCGACCAAACCCTTCACCTCAACCCAGTTGCCCAGCATGAGTTACGGCAAAAAGGACGAAGACGCCGACCTCGGGCTGGTCAAGGTGGACAGAACCCAAGTCTTCCAGGAAGGTCCGTTTCATGCAATCGCCTTGTTCCTCTTCGTCCCCCCACAATCAAGCTAAATAGTTCGACAGCACGACTCTTCAACAGCTCCCCTATCCAGCCTCGACGATGTCGCATTCTCCTCACAAAGATCGCTCTCCTCCTCTACACAGGGGAGAAGTTCCCTACCAACGAAGCCACCACCCTCTTCTTCGGCATCTCCAAGCTCTTCCAGAACAAGGATGCCAGTCTCCGACAGATGGTCCACCTTATCATCAAGGAGCTCGCCAACTCGGCTGAGGATATTATTATGGTTACCAGCACGATTATGAAGGATACCGGAGGCAGCACCGATGCCATCTACCGACCCAACGCTATCCGTGCTCTCTGCCGAATTATCGATGTAGGTCGCTTTGCTGGCAGGTACACCGACACCCCTGGATGCTGACACTATTAAAGGCCACGACCGTCCAATCGATCGAACGAGTGATGAAGACCGCAATTGTCGACAAGAACCCCTCCGTGTCTTCTGCCGCTCTAGTTTCCTCCTACCATCTCCTTCCAATCGCCAAGGATGTCGTCCGACGATGGCAGAGCGAGACCCAAGAGGCCGCTGCTTCTAACAAGTCCTCCGGTGGCTTCTCCCTTGGATTCTCCACCTCGAGCAGCCAGGTCCCCATGAACCACTCGACCATGTCGCAATACCACGCTGTCGGACTCCTATATCAGATGCGCTCGCACGATCGAATGGCCTTGGTCAAGATGGTTCAGCAATTCGGCGCTGCTGGTGCCCTCAAGAGCCCCGCTGCTATCGTCATGCTGGTTCGACTTGCTGCCCAGCTCGCCGAGGAGGATGCTTCATTGAGAAAGCCCATGATGCAGCTTCTCGACGGATGGCTGCGACATAAGAGCGAAATGGTCAACTTCGAAGCTGCCAAGGCCATCTGCGACATGCGTGATGTTACCGATGCCGAGGTGGCGCAAGCTGTCCACGTTCTCCAGCTCTTCCTCACCTCTCCCCGCGCTGTCACCAAGTTTGCCGCTCTCCGAATCCTCCACAACTTCGCCAGCTTCAAGCCTACCGCCGTCAACGCCTGCAACCCCGATATCGAGCTCCTCATCTCCAACAGCAACCGATCCATTGCTACCTTCGCCATCACCACGCTACTCAAGACCGGTAACGAGGCTAGTGTCGACAGATTGATGAAGCAGATTTCCACCTTCATGTCCGAGATCACCGACGAGTTCAAGATCACGATTGTCGAGGCTATCCGAACACTGTGCCTTAAGTTCCCTAGCAAGCAGGCTGGTATGCTTACCTTCCTTAGTGGTATTCTGCGCGACGAGGGTGGCTACGAGTTCAAGAGGGCTGTTGTTGAGAGCATGTTCGATCTGATCAAGTTTGTTCCCGATTCTAAGGAGGATGCGCTCGCCCACCTGTGCGAGTTTATTGAGGATTGCGAGTTCACTAAGCTGGCTGTCCGAATCCTTCACCTTATTGGTCTCGAGGGTCCCAAGACCGCTCAGCCTACCAAGTACATCCGATACATCTACAACCGAGTGGTTCTCGAGAACGCTATCGTGCGAGCTGCCGCTGTCACTGCTCTCGCTAAGTTCGGTGTCGGCCAGTCAGATCCCGAGGTTAAGAGCAGTGTCCGAGTTCTCCTTACCCGCTGCCTGGACGATGTCGATGACGAGGTCCGTGACCGTGCCGCCCTTAACCTTAGCCTCATGAACGAGGAGGACGATGAGATGGCCACTCGATTCGTCAAGAACGGTAAGAAAGATCAATCCCTGACAGTCGACCAATACTAATGCGCTTACAGAGAACATGTTCTCCCTCCCATACTTTGAGCAGCAGCTTGTTCTGTACGTCACCTCAGATGACAAGTCTGCTTTCGACAGCCCCTTCGATATCTCCAAGATTCCTGTGGTCACTCGAGAGCAGGCCGATGCTGAGGACCGAACCAAGAAGCTGATTGCTACTGCTCCTACCCTCAAGGCTCCTAAGGTTGGCCCCACCAAGGCTACAGGAGCCGAGGCTGTTGCTTCTGCGTCTGCTGCGGCTCAGCGATACGCCCAGGAGCTGTTGGAGATCCCCGAGATGAAGGAGTTTGGCAGTGTGCTCAAGTCTTCGCCTCTTATCGAGCTTACTGAGGCCGAGACCGAGTACGTTGTTACTCTGGTCAAGCACATCTTCAAGGAGCACATTGTCTTCCAGTACGAGGTCAAGAACACCTTGCCCGACACTGTTCTCGAGAACGTCTCCGTTGTCGCTACCCCTGCCGATGACGAGGAGCTTGAGGAGGTGTTCATCATCCAGGCTGAGAAGCTTTCCACTGATGAGCCTGGCAAGGTCTACGTGGCCTTTAAGAAGATTAACGGAGAGGGCTCTCTGCCTATCTCCACCTTCACCAACGTTCTCAAGTTCACCAGCAAGGAGATTGACCCATCAACGGGTGAGCCTGAAGATACTGGTTACGATGATGAGTACGAGGTGGCCGAGTTCGATCTTTCTGGCAGTGATTACGTGATCCCCACATTTGCTGGCAACTTCAGTCACATCTGGGAGCAGATCGGTGCTTCTGGTGAGGAGGTCACAGAGACACTCCAATTGAGCGGCATGGAGAGCATCGCAGGTATGTTTATCATCACAGACTTAGAAGATTTATTACTAACAAATTTACAGATGCTACCGAGCAACTTACAAAGGCTCTATCCTTGCAGCCTCTGGAGGGTACCGACGTTCCTGTTAACCAGACCACCCACACACTCAAGCTTCTGGGCAAGACTGTCGGTGGAGGCCGGGTGGTTGCCAACGTGCGGATGGCTTTCTCATCAAAAACAGGTGTTACAACGAA
Organism: Fusarium avenaceum; assembly: GCA_025948275.1. Classification (NCBI taxonomy): domain Eukaryota; kingdom Fungi; phylum Ascomycota; class Sordariomycetes; order Hypocreales; family Nectriaceae; genus Fusarium; species Fusarium avenaceum. The sequence continues at coordinate 1,392,327 of CP109669.1, forward strand.
GATCACGGTGCGAAGCGAGGAAGAGAATGTGGCTGCGCTAGTCATCGCCTCGGTCGCTTAAAGATGAGGGGAGAAGCCAAAGCCGGCGTTGAAAGGATAATGATGTATCGAAAGCTTTGTTCTCGGGTTTAGACACAACCGTACCACCTGCTGCGGGGGGCGAGTAATGTGATTATTTACGATTCGTCTTTTTGTCATGCTAGAATCACGATTGTCACTTGAGGGTGGTGGGTATGGCTTGCAAAAAGTGAGAGGGGGATGAGCATTCATTGGATGGGTAGATGGGAAAGCGAAGAAAGGTACAAGAGCATGTTATTGGAGCATGGTTGTTGGGACCGTGTTATTTGTTGCAAAAAGATGGAATTTTCTTGTCCAACATGATAGTACGTGATGTGATGTGATATGAAGTGTGTATGTGACACTGGGTGGTATGATTTGTTGACGGGACCTGTAGCTGCGTAGTGTTTTCGAGATTGGATACTTAAAGTTACTCGTTTGTATTGGAACTGTTGCTTGTGAGGAGAGTACCACGGGGATGGTTGCAGGTCATTGTATGTGTGTAGGTAATACCCGGACGGATGAGCGGGTGTGTTGAAACAACTTCCAAGTTTGACACAGAGTCCCGTGCAAAAGTTCCGACAAGGGGCTACCTAGGAATATATATAATAATATAGATGAATAGAGGATAAAATAATTAGAATACTCTAAATATAATATTATCCTAAGATTATCTAAGATTATATAAACTAGAGAAAACTCTTCTATTTTATATAATGTTGTATAAACTTTAGACGAGAGGAAGTTATCGAACCTTTTGCACACCCCCTGTAGATGTGAAGTAATGGCGGACTGCGTCTAGGACAATTGCATTGCCTACGGGAAGATGCTTCTATTTGGAATTGACTGTTTGTATTCGTCAAGCAAGGTAGAGTCGGGTATTACCCGGCCAGCGACCCGTCATTCATGCCGTCTCGATTGCTACACAAAGCGTATCTCGATTGTGTTTATGACTCAAGCAGACGGGTATCAACATTGATGACTGGGCAGACTATGGGTAGTGACCTTGACGTTCCTTCAGCTTGCGATGTTGTTAGAGAAACTGGCATGGTTTCTTCAAACAATACATTTGCGGAAGGACGGGAGGTCTTGATGTAGTACTCCGTGGGCAAATCCAATATAGCCTGATAACAAGACTGCTGCGTGTTGATCTGTTTCGTAGCAGCAAATATGAAGTGGTTAGTCAACTTATTTGTCATGTATCTGTGTCGTTCTCATGTATAAGTAGTCTGTCCGCCACCCTCCAACCTCTGCTCTTCACGTTTACTCCTTATCCAACTTCTTCTATATATATGTAACTGGGAAGCATCATAGAAAGCATACGAAGCCCAGCCAAATGCAGCCGTACCAGCTGCAACTCGACGTCCCTTGTCGCCCTGTCCTGCTATACATATCACTTGAATCGAATCTCAATTACGCGTTGGGTCTGTTGAAAGCATTTCATCAAAGAATTCATCGGCGTTGGACCCGTCTGCAACATCTGCTATGACAATACTGCTGTTTACTCATAGTACGTCCTACACATCATCTTTGTGCACACATGAGCTGACTTTGTATACAGATACTTGGTCTTCTACATCGGCGACACCAAGCATGGAGAATGCAGCCACCCGAGAGAATATGGCTTGGAATGACGCTCAACTTCTATCTCCTCCCAAGACAAGAGAGATCATGTAAGAACCCCAACTTCGGAGTTGGACTCTTAGAGTAAATGCTAAACATTGACAGGAGCAGCTGGGAACAGTACCCCTTAACCCAATGAGAAGAAATCCATATCACGTATCGCATATCGTGCGTCAAAGGCAACAAGAACAGCATTATATATCGAAAACCCCCAGCCACCGGAAACGTCCCAACGCTCTCCGCTCTTTACACGGAGAAAGCCCAACAACATTCAGTACAATTGGCATTTTACCATCGTCTCCTGATGTATTCCAGATATGGCCTGGAAAGCAACAGCTTGAACGATTGGCCCCCGAGCGCCTGGAGCATGATCGGTTCAGGCGACGTGTACCCCGAGGAGCCTATCGCTTATGAAGTCCCGATTTATGCACAACCACACCTACACTTATCCATCCACCTCGAAGGCCAGCGATAATGTTTCCCCTCCCACTGTTGCGTACTCGCTGTGACAGATACCTGCTGCCGAGCGCCGACGCTGCCAACAAACTGTGGACAGGGAGAAGCCTGGCGAAAAGAGTCAACTCTGAGTGGTAAGCCTTACCATTCTCGAGCTATATATATACACGGATACAGCACAATGATCAAGTAGATCATGGAGTGTTCAAGTCACCAATTACGCACCACCCAATGTGAGATCAACAGCAGAAGAGAACGAAGCTAAATGGCTGCGTGGGCTGATGAAACCAACAATCGACATATCAGAGCTTTTCTTACGATAGTCTCAAGAAAGAGTATCCGGATTTACCTTCTTTCAAAGATGAGAGGCTCTCAATCAGCTGAAAACGAAATGGAGGTTCACCAAACGGAAGCCAGTCAGGCCTGAGAGTACCTGAGACAACCGTCCACCCAGCGCCCTTATCTAAAAGAAAGAGAAACGGAGAAACGCGAATAGTTCAAAACTAGGAAACCTTTCCACTACACCTCTCCAGGATGGTTATTCATGAAGCGGCGCCCAGAAAGTTCTAGGATTGTAAGAGGGACAGATCTCGACCTAGAATGATCAAGATGCATCACACTCCAGCAGGTGAACCTATGCCGTTCCTAGTGAAACGACAAAGAATGGATCACATCTCTCAATGATTACCCTAAAGACTCAAAGTCAGATGCGCGCCTTGCTCCCGATTGGGGTCTGGAATCGGCAGCACACAAATCTCTATCTCCAGGACCACCTCACGTTGACTGCGTCAATTAGGACGGTTGATCAAACGCTCCGAAGACCTGGATGAGAAGGTTATCAAAGTTACTATATCACTGATATCATTTCATCGTCCAATTTGCCCGTCATCAAGCCTAAGCCAACATGTCCAGGTACACACTCACCTGCATATTCCCCCTCGAGATCTACGCCACATGGCCGCTGGATCTGCCACAAGTACAGTACCAAGGCTTGGAACAGGCTGACCGCCTGTTAGAGTCCAGCTTTCTTTGGTCGGTTGGCCACAGAACAAGAAGCTGCTTGATTTGAGACTGAGTCTCGAAAATTCCCCCAATCGGAGAATGCAAGTTTGAACCAGACCACAGCTGTGAACTGGTTTCTTCTGAAGACTAAGAAATCATACCATGATAATATCGAGCATCTCACAAGTGGATTGCCACGATATCCATCCAGTGTGGTCTCCCGGAGTGGCTTACCTATGAGCTACTGGAGATATGCCTGCGAAATCATTAGGTCCCTCTGGTATCAGCCTTTCAACCGTTATGCTTGGATAGTTGAGAGGGACTGGTCGAAGAACGAGGTGGCCTACCACGGCGAACACATTGAAATCCTCGGTCATGTCTCAGGGTTGGGTCAAGGCGCGTGTGAGGTCAAGTAATTGACGTACCTTGCAGCCGAGCCACCAGGTCCATAGCAGACAGGCGACATCTATGAACCTTGCTTGCTTATAGAGCCGGCACCTTTAAAGACCCAGACTTCAGCACCCTGCTTACTCTTAACCAACGAATGGGAATGACGACTGGCAAGAAGTAGGTGGCGAAGAGTTCAGGAATTTCGGAGCACACCGTGCTGGGATCTTGACGGCATTTGGTGCCGGGTTTCGTGGTTCGAGAAAGATCTCCCACAAACAAGACGAAAAGAGTGTTCGTCCAAGCCGGAACCGAGTATACCAAAGCTTTCGTCTCGAAAGCAAAGAAACGGAGCCTCTTACTATCGAGAGCCAGAGAAACGGCGGCTGGGGGTAGGCAAGAAGACTTGCGTCAGCTATGTGAAGACACGTAACAAAGGGATCGAGACACTTTCTCTTATAAAGACCAAGTACAGCCAGAGCAGCGCAATGCTGGGACTTTAAAGAAAAAAATAAATGCGGACAACCACATCAGATATTGCAGGGACAGGTGTGAGAGCAACAGAGATTCACGAAAAAAAGCATAAGGCGGTCTCTAGTATCAGGCGAAAGAAGACAGCAATTTCTTCATATTTACCGACCGAAAGATATGTCTGGTATAGTATCGCATGAACACAGCCAGGAAAACGAAGTTTGGGGGGAACAGAACTCAGAAAAGGAAGAGATGTCGGCTCAAAAACAAGTTACTACTTCATCGGACGGCAACTTCCAAGCGAAAGGCATATACGACAAAGCAATTAAGTTTCACACCGAACTATCACACCAATTACTGGTGCTGCTGAAGAACAAGAGACGCATGAATGCCATACCGCGTTACTGCTTGACATATCGATCCCAGCTGTATTGATCCAAGTCCACCGCGACCACAACCAGGCGTCGAAGAACTTCCTTGACTGGGTCAACAAGACATCCGCAGACAGCGATTCTTGATATTGAACAGAAACAGAGAGAGGCCTAGTCCATCTCCGTACTTGAAACTCTAGAGAGTTTCGCGAACTATGCCGACCAAATCTGTAGAGCTACAAAAGTCCTCTAAACCTTTGATGAGACATAAGTCGAGAATCAGACGGGGCCTCAGAAGTTCAAAACACTATCAGTTGTCAAACAACTGACTTGCGAGAAAATGACCACCAAGGTTTTCATGAGTAATATCCAGACTAAATCTACAGGTATTAACTTGCACTCGGACCAAAAAACGAAAGCGTGTACAAAACAGCCTCAACATCACAAAAACCAAATATCCGCCATCTTTTGTGACGGCCTCATCCAAAACTCCCCAAATGTACAACGACACGAATTTCTTCATGCTTACCGAAAGATACACCTGGGCTTGTATAGCATAAAAGAGCGTCTCAAACAGACTTATGAAGACTCAGAAGTACTATTGTGCAATATTGCAACTTTCCCGTTTTGAGCTCGATGGAAAACCTGAGAAACTTCCTGTTCAGAGATCTTACCCCTCAAACACAAACACGGACCCGAATTCTCTTTCGCCTTCAGCCTGAACCTCTTTCCATTGCCGTCTTTAGAGACACCACGTCAAGTTGATCTTCTCGATGAATTTCAGCTTTTAACGCCCTATCCTGAGCAGTTAGATTTTACGAGATGGAAATTTACAAAACCAGAGAGCATGAAATTCTGACTACTGGAACCATTCTGGGGGATTCATTGCACGTCAAGAGACTTACAGGCTTTCTTTTCCCATCTTCTTCAACCTACGGACAAAAGAAGGCAGCCTCCAAGGGGAAGGGTGTATACACATAAAGAGGGTTTATGGAAGCATTTGACACAACGAGTTGAATCCAAGCCCATCAAGTATGGCCTCACGGCCGTGTTCATTAGAATTGCGACTGGTTGATGTAGGTGAACATACACATCAACTCAGAATGGTCCTACCCGCAGTGCATTCGCCGTTACCACGTCGTCGCGATGACCTCTGAATGTCGCCACGAGGAAGAGGCAGCAATCTGCTGCCTGTGTTCGCTGCAAGACAATCTCCATCTCAACATTGGGAACTATCAGAAGAGTCGTATACATGCTCAGCCGCACCGACTCAAAAGCTCTTCCCAGGACGGATTCAGTTATCTCCTGAGGTTCGAGAGGCGGCTACTTTGGTTTGGCCTGGGCTCTGTTGAACCAAGACCTCCCCAAAAACACATCAAGCCGCATGAAGGGCGGCGGAATATGGGGTGAGTGAGAAGAACTAACAGGCCTTGTTATGTCGGAGAAGTCAGCACAAGCCAGAAGATGAGACCCAGGATGTGCTGTTACGCCAGTTGAAGATAGTTGAACTCGAGATTTGACAAAAAATCCCGAGACACTCAACTTCCTAGCTTTCCGGGGTGGTCCTGCTCCGTACGGACCGAAGGCAGAGTGCAACTTCTCTAAAGCCCAAGAAAAGCGAAGAAGACGCAGACAAAGACATGTGCGTACTGGATTGTGACTACGGACCATCGCTGGTTTGGCTATCGGACATACATGTCAGGTATTAGGGATCCGGGATGCTATCTGATCTTGCCATCCTGGCCAGGCAAACGGTCAAAAGTGAGGAGTTTGATGTGAGTCATGTCAAGAATTTCTGGCTACTCAGGTCGCTACCCGCGGATCGAAACGCATCACCAAGGCGGACGTGTCTAATGCTCGGACACATTTGGTGGCGAAAAGCCGAAGGCAGGATCTAGACTCTTTCGCTAGGTTTATCTTGTGCAATAAGGCGAGGGTAAAGTGGTTGCTGATAAGGGAGCATTTGAGGCTCGTAAGGACCACGGATACTACCATCCACTATTTCTTTTCTGGATGAGACCGTTCGCAACCAGTACCTACTGAGCCATGTTCAAGCTGCCGACGAGAGGCGCATTGAGAGCCGGAATGAGTTCAATAATCTTCAGAACTCAGACCAAAAAATGAAGAGCGCGGTACACTGTTATTAAGAAGACTCGGGTTGTGGACGTGGTGTTTCTGCATGAATATGATGTTGTTTTGATAGCGCGGATAAAGCCAAACTCTTTATAAAGTTCATATAAAGGAGATATTGTACCATTGTAGAAGAAGAGAGTGTACTCGAGGGTGGACTTGGACATCTGTAACGACGACATCGTATCCAAAAGCATGGAGGGCACACGAAAAAGAAAATATTTGACATCAAGCATTCGAGAGGGCGGCGCCCTGTTTTGAGCAATGATCACTAGGAAGACAAACCAGCCAAGGCGTGAGTGTTGCCTCATCACCCCTACGAGAGGGCTTCTAACTGATTTGCCCTCGTTAGGGGGTGAAATAAGACTTCAGAGGTGAGAAATTAAGTAGATATAGACTATTATGTATCATAATTACAGTAATTAGTTTCAAAAAAGAATTAAAAAGTTATTAAAATTGAGACTAAACTTTTTTTAGATTATTTTAATATTTATCTTTTAATATAATAATTTTATTTAAATCTTCTTTTTATAGTATAAAGTCGTCTTAATTTTCGTCCCGCGTCTGATGTTTTATTTCACCTTGAGGTCTCAGTCCATGGCTTGGTAGATCTCGAGCCATTCAGTTCGACGATAGTCAATGGATCTACAGAGGTTGAGTGAAACCTTGTAGACTTCAGCACAGTCGTCTTTATATACCATACGATCTTGCATTCCCTTTTGTCGAATCTAATCAGCCTCTTCCGTCTACCTCATGAGAGTTGTAGTGTGAAAGAATCTTCGATTTGGAGATGGATAAGAACCAGTCAAAGTAACTGAGGCCGAGTGGCGAAGGACGTGTTGAGAATCACGTAAAGTCTACTTTAAAGTATAAATGTGAAGAATAGTGAATTGTTGGAAAATATGTCTCTTTTGCCTTTTGAGGGTTCGTGATTTTGGAGAATAGTATGACAGGATGTCTGTTGTGGCGGCCAATGGTATATGAACGGAGTGTAACTTACAACAGCATATGACCTTTCCGGAGGTGATTGCCACGTTATACATTCGGAATGAATCGGGAGTTTATTATCTTCATATCCAGTAAGAGAACAATGTGTAGAAGCAAATGGAAGGGACTCGCTGTAACACATTGTAATCTGAGTTTGGTATCATTGACCTTCCTGAACCATTGGTCACGGTTATAAGCCACGTTCTTTAATCGCAAGACTTGATGATGTTGCTCAGATCAGTGAACTAAGAGTCTATGAAGACTTGGGCGATGTTTTTTATATCCTTGGTTTGAAAGGCGAAGTTGGGATTCTGTTGGCCCTGAACTTAACATGTTTGGTGGAGATGTTGACGCTTAGGGGTATCACGTGCGTGTTCGACCACTGGACGTCAAGATCCAAAGCGCCAACTTTATCACAGGCCTTGCTTGATATCATTAAGTTGTAAACTTAATAGAACCCCTTCGCACTTCCAGTTGGCCCCTGAGCAAAGAACTCAAAATGACCGGTAACATGTGTCTTCAGTGTTTTATCCATAAGCCTTTAAAACCTTTTGTTACTGCAGCAATATGCTGTGGATAACATGCCGAACTTAAAAGAATCTCTGAACTTAAATATCGTATACATACTATGTCCTTTCTCCCACACTTTGAAGTTTCTTCTCTTTTCATCCCATACTCTGTCCTCAGACAACGTGGCTCAGCCCAACAATTCAGCGAAATTCCAAGCAACTTCCATTTCTGCAACGAGATCAAGACAAGTTCTTGAAATCAGTTACACGGTCCAACAAGCTTAACAGTTGTTCGAGATGCCACACTCAACAGATCTGGTCGAAGATGACCAGGAATGGGACTTCGTCAGCGGCGTGGAGGAATTGTCGCTCTATGAGAAGGAAATGTCAGTCAACATTTCCGTACCGTATTTGATCAGCCTTGATAACATATAATCTAATAGCCTCATACCTACGACATATTACACGATGAAGATCGGTAACTACACCCGCGAAATCACGCGTCATGACATCGAGGACAGAAATCACGATTTCGTCGACCTTTTTGACGAGGAGCTCTGCTTCAAGCACAACCACTGGCCCGAAAGTACCAAGAGGATCATAATAGGCTACATCCTATATAGAGATGTCTTGAAAGAGCTGAAAGCAAGAGACCCTCAGAAGAGACGTCTACTGCATTTCATCTCTCTTCTCAAGTTCCGGGAACATGCTGGACGCATCAAGGCCATGAATCTGAGAATGGCGGCTGAGACGGAGCTTGCCCATGCCGCAAATGATGTACCCTTCGCTGACATCCTACGTTACATTGTCAGGAGACCGGAATGGAGTGCTTTCGACAAAGACGGCTCGCTTCTGATGCTTCTTGTCCAAAGACTCAACGCGTGGAGTGTCAAGATCCCTGATGTGGAGATATCGCAAATTGTAAAGGACTGGCCTGGCGAGGACGTCGCGAACCCGGCAAATATCATCCTGAAGATTGCCATTCAGCTCAAGCTTGAACTTCAGGGATGTCAGCAGATAATCAGAGACTTGGCCATGCCGTTCCCGTGAAAGCTCGACGTCTTCAGTGGTGCCACGGAGTGATCGTCAATTGCTCGTTCGGTGAATTTAGGGGCTTTGCTGAATAGGCATCTGTCGCATCCCACCATAGAATAAGCATCCTTTGCACTCTTTCGAACCCATTTGGTGTACAGTCTGCTTTGAATGAGACAGAGAGACTTGATAACCAGAAGTACTGGATATGTATTGGATTCGTATATCGTTCGTGCTATGCTATTTCCGGTGATTAGTGAGATGTAAGAGAGAAATCTAGGTCTTGATGACTTTACCGATATTGAATGAAGTCACCAGATGCTGTGAGACATACCTACCACGTGAAATCCTGATTTTCGAAAAGGTATAAGCCTAAGACCGACAAAATGATTATTAGAATAAAAGGGTAGCCTGAACATAAGGACTTGCCATTAAGCGAGTGTCATTCTTCTAACTGGAAGCCAGTGAAAGCTTGAATTGGCCGCCAAGACTGAATGCCGGAACTTCAACACAATTGTATCATTAGACGAGTCCTCAGGGGTAAGGGTGTAAGTCGGTTGATCTAATGTCCAATCAGACTGTGACCTGACATCTCAAAGTGGAATTGGCGCTCGAGATGTCTCCCATTGACGCTCCAAATGACCCATTTAGAACAGTCGTTATCTGTGTAGAAGATCCTGAGTTCTGTAGTCTTTGTAAAGGCGTCTTTGATATTTAGGGATGAGATCACAGAACCGAGGGAACTTGGCGTAGTGTGTGTACCAGAACATCCCAGTAGTGTGCGGGAGAAAGTAATTTGCTAGTTAGAGGTCGGTTCATCGAGGGCATGGTATTTCGTAGTGGGAAGTCTCGTGTGCTGAGTTCGGGCTGTTAGAGGAAGAGAGATTCCCAGGAATCAAGGGGTATTGAGTTGAGAGGAAACATGATTTGTACGTACAGAGGTCCTGGGACAACGTCTCCGTTTGAAGCAGAATGAGTGGGTACTGCTGACTGCATTGAGGCTTTTGGTCCTCGAGGAACTTCGGATAGTGTGATGAGCTTGAATATGTCGTACTAGCAAGGTCAGATGGCTGAGTGAGCCACGATGTCTGTTAAGGGGCAAACTTGATTTACTGATCCTGGTATCGTGCAGTTTGCGTCTGTCTAGGCTCAATGTCTGTCTGCCATTGATCAATTCGTGTAGGTTCAATGGACAGGGTTTGTGCTGCTGCTTGATGTCCCCTGTTTGGTGACTCAAGCTATTTGGAGCTGCTACCACGAATCATACGAAGCCGTGTAAGATTGATTCGATGAGAAATTCCTCGCAGTTGTTGATGTAACTCGACTGTTAAGTTCAAGGCCCTTAGGTGCATATTTCGAGTTGGGCTTCGCTTGGAGAATCGTCTTGAATCTGTACTTTGATTGGTAGGGTTGGATCAGTCAATGTATGATATGGAAAGATGAATTAGTCCTAACCAATCTTACAAAGGTAGATTCATGTTCCTGTTCAATATTTAGTCTGGTGACTCCAGCTAACTGGACCTGCTACCACGGAGCATACGAAGTTCGGTAAGATGAGCTCGAGGAGAAATGTCTTGCAGTTGCTGAAGTAGCTCGTCTGTTGAGGTAACTTGTCTGTTAAAGTTCAAGGCCCTTGGATACATACTTCGAGTTGGGATTTGCCTGGAGAATCGTCTTCAGCCTGCCCTTTCAATTTGCAGGGCTCGTTAGTCAGTCATAGCATCATATGCAAATACAACCTGGTCCTAACCAATTTCACAAAAGGGAGAAGAACATGAAGAGAGAACCGGCCCTACAGGAAAGTTGGAATTGGACTAAGAAGCTCAATTAGCTCAAGAAGATAGTAATACGCGGTAGACTTTTGTATAGGCCCCATGAATGTTTGCTGTTTCTTAGGATGTACGATCTGGAGGCTACGTCCAAGGTTTTCTTGACTCTTTCTGCCCGGCACTTTCGATCAACTGAGCCTGATCTGGCACGTTCCAGATCTGGAGGTGGGTGCAGCAACTAGTAGCTACTCTCGGGTGCTCCTACGGCTGGACTGTTGAAGCTGAGGATCCATGGATGTGTGTTTCGAGCTGGACTTCCCTTGAAGGGTGTAACTGGATTTATTATTCAAACTGAAGAAGGATGAATGGTCAGTAAACGTGTAGTGTGCAGAGAGGATGAGATACTGGCCAGTTACGAGGAGGGAGATAAGAAACCAAGGAGATAGCATTCTCTGTTGGGTACCGAGCTGGAAGTAGGATCGGTTGAAAGGAGTTCGAATAGGCTTAAAGACAACGTCTGAACGATGAGTGACATTGTAGGAACGCGGATGGTATCGAGAGCAGCTACTTAGGCCTGCAGGGAGGAAGTCAGTGAGAGAGCACAATAGTTCCCTGCATCTCAAGCAACAATCAACATGAGTAGCTCATCGTTGTAATGGCTTTCGAAAATGAGTGAAGCTTGCACTGATATTTCGTTGTGACTGAGAAGCAAGGAGAGATCGATGGGCTAGGATATGAACATGCCAGCATGCAGACGAGGAAGATGACACAAAAGGAATAGGATGAGTGGAAGAGAATGTTGTGTTACACATGCATAGTAACTGGTTGAATGCTTCATGTCCTTTAGGTATATCTACAAAGGCATGGCCAGTAAATACAGATCAATAGGCGTCTTACTAGTGCACTAGAGAAACGAAAAAGTAGAATAGGGGGCTCGAAGCCCTGATATCAAAGTGAAACAAGCCCTGTTGGAGTGAAGACAGCCCATGCGTCACACCCAAGCGACCCACAAAGCCCGGTATTCATAAACCAAACCAAATCCCACCCAGAAAATTTCCTGTTTGCACCTCACAAGGAGTCAAGATTTGTTTGCATCTGCCTCTGCATCTACCTCTACCCTTTCTCACCGCAAACCCTCATCTTCACTTCAGCTTAACAAAGCATTCTACCTAACTATCCCTACTACCTATTCCCTATCTGACAAACATCATGTCTCACGTTCGCAAGAACAGCGGATCTCTCCCCCGACCCCAAGCGCCTCAAGCTCTACGAGAGTTTCCAGGGCGCTATCCAGACTGAGGAAATCAACAAGTCTGATCTAGCCAAGCAGTATAAGAGCTTGAACGCGGCCAAGAGCGTCAACTGGGCTCAGGGCCTTGACCTGCTTCACACCATCAGCGACATCGAGAGCGTCTACCAGACTGACGCCATCAGTGACCTTGGCAGCGCCGACATGATTGGTCCCATCCCGGCCGAGGGAGCTAACCAGGCTGAGGGCATCACCGATCTTCAGGAAGGGTTCCAGATGATCGACTTGGATGAAGCTCTTCTGCCCATCGATGAGTTTGAATCCTCTGGAGACGTCGAGACTGGATGGGAGTTCATCCAGCAGGTACTTTCGCAGCAGAAGGCTGTTCAAGAGGAGATCATTCCCGAGCAGACCGGTGACTTCTACTCCGGCCCTCTCTTTGCTCCTCGTCCTGTCTATGTTCCCTACAAGTTAGTATTGCCGTACCAAATTTCACAGATTTATGCTGACATTTCATCTCAGCAATCGTCCCGTGGCCCTCAGGTTTGAACACGGCGTGGCCTAGGTGCCCAGGTCGCGAGTCAACGCTCATCCACGGTTCGCTGCTCTTGTTGTGAACAATGAGGTGACCATCCCTGGTCTCAACGTGCGTGAGGGTAACTACATGGCTACCTACCTCATCAACGAGCTCTACTGGGCTTTGCCCAACCACTACCACAGCTCTCGTCTGATGTATGCGGAGGACTTTGAGGCTGCCGTCAAGCTCCACCGCGCCGGTACCCAGTTCCTTCTCCCCGGTCTTGCCAAGAAGGCCGAGCAGGCGATTGAACATATGATGTGTGGCCAACTCCCGATTCATTTCATCGTCAACACCTTCAAGCGTTTCCCTGTCTGGTGCGATGTCAACGCCGATTGGATCAAGAGTGTCATGTCTCTTCGTGCTAGGGCCGTCGATAAATACTCCCTTACTACTGACCTCGGGGGGTGGGCTGATGAGATTAACACCGGCTCCCCCGTCATGGACGGCATTCTGGCGGGCCTTGTGACGGTCAAGGGACTGATTCCTGGTGTTGAAGATGAGGTCCTGCCTTACAAAATCGTCAACAAATACCTGAACTAGCCATGGAAGCACTCACTGGTTTACAGTAGGTAACTGACTCTCTCATACTGCAATTCGTACTAACATGCTGAACAGAACTGTCTACCTGATCTCAGCCCGAACCTGGAACCGCCAGTAGTAAGCCGCCTTCGACAACCGAGAATGAGGAAACGAGCAGCACAAGCACCGATGAGAGACTTTCTATCACAGGAAGGGATTAATGATAATGATTTTTGATTGATCTACCAATTGAATTGGTACAGGCTTAAGCTCATAGTACGGGATGGACATCAGGATTGAAGCAGGTGGCTTCGCGCGACATTGGATCCGCTGTAACTCAACAATTGTTGGCTTTACGAGGATCGTTAGCAGTAAAAAGTCACATCCAGGTATAAATGAAGCCAGTCAAAAGTTTATGACCTTTCTTTCGATTGTAATGTGACACTGTGGTGTGATTTCGTAAAGGTGTAGGTGTGCGAAGCTGTCACTGCCAAATCCACAATTTGATAAAGGGGGCCATGGTCACCCGAACACTCCCGTTTTAAAAGCACTACAAACGTCACATAATTTACATAAAGTTGTCAAATATGCTGCCAGTTCCAAATTACTGCTGCGAGGTAATTTTAGATCAATTGCAGTGCACAAAAAGTGAAAATGGCTGTTGACAGTCCAGGTGTCCAAGCCACCACCGGCCCACTAGATCAGGTAGACGTCCGACCATCGACTCCGCACTTATTCTTGACGGTCCGCTGACCTCTGTTTGACACTGCTCGTTTACTCAACTTGAATTATTGTGCCAGTGTAACTTGTTCCAGTGGAAAGAAACAGTGCAATATCTCACGTGCCCTACTATTATAAAGCACCTCCCTTCCTCCTCTTCCATTTTGAAATTTTCTTTCCTCCCCAACATCTTCTCAACCTTCAAAGGTCAGTCTGACACTCACTGTTGATCGAAAGACATCTCACTGATAGTCATTAGAGAAGAGACCCGGACAAGAGTCAACCCAGCATCTACCATCAGACATCTGCCTCGCAGCTTCAGCATGTCTAACCAAGCTACCAACACCAACATTCCCACTGCCCCTCCTGGCATGCCCAACCCAGGCCTGAACAAGTAAGTACACTTCATATCTTTGGGTGTCAGGATCAAACACTGACATATCACACAGCCCCTTCAGTGTCTACGTCCCCCTCGTCTTCGACGGAGATCACTTCCTGTACGCCAGACGCACCATGGTAGCCCTGCGTTTCGGTATTCCTATCCAGCTTACTGAGGTCATGATCGACGGCATCATTCCCATCCCTGGTCTTGACAAACGTGAGGCTCACATGTTCCTCCACTGGATCAACTACGGTCAGTTTCGACTTATGCCGACCCGTGATGGACAGAACGATGCCGAGAAGCGTAAGTGCTTCATGATCGAGTGTATCTCTCTCTACGGCGTCGCCATGCGCTACGACCTCCAGGACCTTGCCCGCATCGCCCTCGCCCACTTCTCCCACCTTGGCGACCAGATTGGTGTCAAGAATGTTCTCATTATGTTCTCTGAATATGCCTTTGCCGGCGAGGGAGGAGAAACCTGCATTGTTGAGTATACCCTTCGACGTTGCCCCATGGGACAGAGTGGATTTCTCCGAGTCCCTCATGTGTTCCAGGTTCGCGAGAGCTACGGCATGGAGCACACCATTGCCAGCATTCTTCTGCAGCTGGAGGTTGTCTAAACCTGCTACCAAGCACCAAACACCAAGCACCCTGACACTACTTGTGGGGATGGAAGTCATCTGGTAAGAAGTATGAATCGGTCCGGATCAGATTGGAGATAGGCTTTATGGAGGCCTTGACAACATTCAGTGTTTGTCCTGCACCAATATGACCGAAGTGAGATGAGGACCTAGAGGAGATTCCTGTACTTCAGACATCAATGGAATGACCAGTTGACTAAAGCTTTGTGCCCAAGATTATGAGTGATAACTATGTGATAATCAAAAAAAAAAAAGCTGCCAACAACTTTCGAAATGTTACAAAAGCACTGGCGATAATAAAGAATGTACCTGTTGTGGTTCGGAGGAGGAGACGCTGACATAATCATTTCTCATCCAGACAACTAGTCATCGTATGCGCCACGCCAAGTTCCTTCACTCTCAATCAACTTACTCAGATCTCGACGTTCAAGAAGCTCGGTATCGTCATATACTTGCACAACCTGAATCTACTACCTACTTACTCAATTGTGGAGTTGGCAAACCATCTCATTACCGTGGGCTTCAGTGAGTAGTAACGACATGCCTCTGACAAACATAACCATCCCTTACAATGCTGACTGGAATATTGTGTTCCGAGGTTATGAATACGTTCCAAAAACCATACGACGAAGAGCATAAAGTTGATCTCGGCAACAATGTACATTCTACTTACAGACGATTATCCACATACAGCGTGGCTCCCAGCAGTATGTAACGAAAACATCAATTGCATCCAGCACGAGCATGAGTTTCGAACTCGTAAACCAATTCGATGTATTTTAACACCATGGCACGATCAGACTGGTGGACGATTCCTAGGCCACGATGCGTCGAGCTGCAAGGAGACGAATGTAACAAGACTGTTGGCAATGTGGAGTTGGTTAGCCTCCAGCATTTGATCAACACAATGCAAGGCTGTCCTGCTGAATGCTGAGAAGAAGACCCAAGATTCATCAGTCTCTCCTATACCTGGGGCAAGTCAAAGATCCTCAGAATCGAACAGCCTCAGGAGAAAGGGGTATTGCAGTCTGCTTATGTCTTTACAAGGCTACTCTTGATGCCATAGAACTCAAAAAAGCCAAACAACATGCCTCGCGGACACAAAACACAGCGGGTTCAATTATCATCAGCGAATGGGGACTTTCAAAGAACCTCGCTTCTAGAAAGCAGTCTTGTCCTTGGGGGATGAACAGGTAAAGTGGGAGGATAACTGCACAGCGTCGACTGAGGACCATTTATGTTATCCAGAAGCTGACATATTTAATGAAAGTGCAGGAAGAAGTTACTTCGAATATGGAAGACAGTCGCGTGTACCAATTTCGAATGCCCTAGCTACAATTGTCCGATATCTCAACAAGAATACCTGAAGTTCGACGAGGCTGTGCTCAACGCCATCTCTGGCTCATATCTTGACGACTTGCTCCCCTCGGGCCTCTTATACGGTGATCCACAGCTTTTCTGATATTCAGCTGGCAGTCATGGCAGAAGAAGGATTTCAGATGCCTTCACAAGAGACGCGGTTGACAAAAGATTATCAAGTTGGTCGTGGACGGGACGGGATGGCATGGCGAATTGTTGTTCCGTACTGATGCGACGAGGGATAGAAGAGGTTCATACGAGGTGGGATATACAGAGACTGTCACCCAATGGTTAGCATTGAAGCATCTGGGGTTAACACAAAGCAAGTGAACATATTTACGTCGAGTTAGTAGGGAAATGCGTTCCCTGGTTCCATGGCAGACACATGATCTTATACGGAGATCAAGCTACCAGACATGATCGATCGAATCATACCGTATCCTGTGTATGAGCCTCACTCAATGCCAAATGAAGTACCAGGGTACATATGCAGTTGCACTGAAATTTTAGCTCATTTCCGTTACACAATTTCAAAGTGGCATCCTGGAGTCAGGAAACAGGCCACCTGCAAGTGAGCACCTTGCCGAGGAAGAGGAATCAGTTGAATAAAAACTGCGAGATAAAGGCATGGAGAAAGAATTTGAGTACATACCGGCGATAGAGAAATGAGATATTGCCGTTAAAGAAAAGCAGGATTGTTACCTTGCCTTGTGTGTTGGGTGAGAGGACTGCATTTTTGATGAATGGGACCGGTTAGCTGAGCCAGGTAAAATTAGTGTAACCTTGAGGGCAAATATTTCTGGGTAAGCAATCACCTAACCTCGCATCATTCTACGTCATTACATCAGGCAACCCCAAATCCCCTCTTCCAATATCTGGCAATCAATTCTAGCTTACAATGTTGTACAGGCAGATCACTAAAAGCAATCATGCATACGGAGCAGCTATTTCCCTGGTGGATTGTTGCAGCATTGTGCCTTTAGTAATTTGCCAGTCTGTGCTACCTGTGGACTTATCTTTTGTCGTGTGCCACATGTCCTCATCATGGCGAGCACAAGATCAATCCTGACGAGATACTCTGGATCTTGTATAGATATGTGGTTCTATGAGTCCGGAGCCCCTGCACGCGGCCGACCGCACTGTCCAGAGATGATTGAAGTGAGTTACCAGGAAGGCCAAGAGTTGATCGAACAGCACTGACACTAGAGATTAAGCAATCTGGAGGAGGATGAAGACTTTAGTAAGTAAGGACGTAATACCCTCAATATCTTTCCATCGACCATGCTGAAATCTCCTAGAATATCTGATGATCGGTAAGCCGACCATTGTATTGCCAACCAGTACTTCATTGCGAACTTTTTAAAATACTACTCGATGCCAGCAGAACAAAGATTCGGAGACGGTCCTTTTTGATGCCGAATCGAATGGGAAAATACATCCAAACCATATCGACCTAACGGCAGATTGGCAGCGACATCATGAGTAGCATCCTTGATACCTTGGTACACCCATCAGTTGCTTTGAATAGCGCCCAAACAGCCAGAACGTACTAGGTAACTACAGAAGGATATCTTGTTGGCTCGGGGGAGTCAGACTTCCAAAAGGGGCTCTTAGTTTATGATCAACTTGGCGTCCGATGAAGTTGCCCGTCAGTCAAGAAAGGGGGCTTCCGCCTCTTTCATCACCCAGCCTGGTGCATCATGATATTTGGACAATGCAATGGGAGGGGCCAGAATCTCTAAGTTGTTTGTAGGCACGGATGAGGAGTTGCTAATCTCCTAGCTTCCATGACCGGTTCACAGGTTCTTCAAATACTGTCCCTAGGTTTTTGGACTACAGGTGAGATTGGGGAAATACACAACTCCTTCCTGTGGATTCTCATTCTAACAACATTTTATAATTAGACCTCAAGATGTGATATAGATCCCATATTGAGTTCAAACAATCAAAGTGGTGAACACGAAAACCTCCTATTCCGAAGTCGCCAACGTTCGATCGAGACCGATTTCAATACACTTGGTACCTCATCCGGACCACCGAAGAACCGTGAAAATACACTGTCTTGCAACGTCTTATTATGCGGTAAGATCCCGACAGTATCTGAACGAGGGCGGTGGTGGGAATGGCCTAACAGGGGAATGATGCTCCGAAAGCATGAACACTAACACCAATAAGATCGAGGAGAAGCAGAAGGCCTAAGCCAACGTGGCAGATACCCCCCATCCAATGCCATGTGTGCTTAGCATTGAGTTTCAGTTGATTGTTCTTTACGTTGTAGCCTAGAACAACAACCAGAATATCCAAGCGACGAGACGGCGTTAATAGGTCATACTGTTTTGCTATTCAAGTCGCAAACAGATGCCTAAAGGATTACGTCACGTATCAAAGTTCATGCAGTATATACTCAAGGTAGATAGGTAATTCTTATCTCAGTCAAAATACATTTATCTAAAAACAACCTCTTATTTCCGAAACATTACTTACAATGCCGTCAATCGAAGCACGTATCAACTCACCGCCCGTCTTAGACATGGAGCTTGACGACCCCTTCAGCATCACCATTAAACTTATCCTCCATCACCACTCGGGCGTCACGTTCCGAACCAACGAGATAACTCTTTTCAACGGCAAAGTCATGAACGAAGGTGGCTTGACTTTCACTGACACCGCGACCGGTATCGAAACTCCTCGTAACACCATCTTCTTCTGCGGGCCGAGTCCTGAAGGACCATTGCGGGTGGCTATTGAAAATAGTTTCACCTCTCTGCGTCCAGGAGAAACGCACACCATAGAGGGAAGGATGTATCGCATGTGTATGTCTTTCGATGGTGGGCCGAATACCAGTCCTGAAGAGATCAAGGCGGCAATCAAGAAGCGGCCAAGAATCTGGGACTGGCGGCATACAGAGAACCTTGAGGAAGGGAGCACGTACAGAATCGGAATCGACAAGGATAACACGATCAAAAGATGGTTGGAGGGTAGCAAGGAGGAACTTCTTTCCAAGCCTTTGACGGAGAGGACTAACGATAAGATGAAGTCGGAGCCAATCTTCTTTCATGTAACACAGCCAGCCGAGTTCACTGTGAAGATACCTGATATTGAGGGTATTTTGAAGTAGCTTCAGGTTCCTGTCGCTACTCTATCATGTTAGCATGATTTGTTCACAATTGATAGTTCTTCATAGAGCATCAATATGTCAGGAAGGGAAATTAGAGACGTCCTTAATGCCTCTGCGTTGCCGCTTTGTGTAAACCTACCTTCGTAGAGCTGTTTCAAACCCTGCAGTGCGTCACGGGGCACAGCCGATTGGTACTTATAAATGTCTCCAAATTTAGGTCTCTCTGACATCTCACACCTCTCTTCTTTTCCCTCAT
Organism: Fusarium avenaceum; assembly: GCA_025948275.1. Taxonomy (NCBI): domain Eukaryota; kingdom Fungi; phylum Ascomycota; class Sordariomycetes; order Hypocreales; family Nectriaceae; genus Fusarium; species Fusarium avenaceum. The sequence continues at coordinate 1,411,945 of CP109669.1, forward strand.
CTAAATATCTGTCTCATACTTTGTGCTAGTCGGGTGTTACACCTTCTCATCCTCCAACAACAAACATCGCACTACCATAAAGACAACAAAAGCAAATATCGAAGAAAGCCCCAGCAGAAAAACACCAGCAGCTCAAAATGAGGCAGTCGTAAGCATCAAGCTCCTTGCATACCTTCATTGTCTAATAATCTGCAGGGCCTTATTATGGATCCACCACTGGGATAAGATTCGGCGACCAAATGACCGCATGGATACCAAAGCAAATCATCGCCAGCCACCCAAAGTTCGCTGCCCACCTCGCTACCCGTGTGGTGGAGAATGAAGGATACAACTTCACCTATGTCAACAAGAGGGTCGGACATGTGATTCTCCATTTCCTCTTCACTGGGGAGTACCAAGCCTTACCGATGGTAGAAGAATCGGTCGAAAAGACCCGCCGAGAGAAGTTCTCTGAGATCGTCAGCGTTTGTCTGGAAGCGAGTCAGATGGGACTAGACGGACTGGTTACACTTTCGGAAAGTGAGATTAAACGCCAGGGGAGGGATATAACCTCTGCAGATATGTTTGCCACCGTTGACGAAGACTTTGGTCACGACTGGATTGATCAGGAATGGTCGAAGCGTTATTTGCTTCGTCGTGCTTCCAGTGAAACTGAGGAGGTAAAACCGGAGGATATCAAGAAGATTCAAGAACGTCCGCTGGAAGAGAGGAATTTGGTCAGCTTGCTCCTTGAGGCAAACATGGAGGTCAAGAGGGAGCTGCAAAAGTACAAAAATGTATCCAATCCCAAGTGAGTGGACAGTAGGGAGCACGGCGAATTGTGATAGCTTTTAGGGCGTCTCGAAAAGGGGGTTGCTTGCTTGGTGGCGACTAGGGTTGGAATTTGCTGATGGCTAGGAAGATGAACAACGATAAAAGAAAATCAATAGAACAATGCAGTTTTCACCAAGTTGACGTGATTGATTAGGTGGGATATGATGTTCTGCTCTATATAATGGCCTATTTGCATCGATAGACAGGCTATGTGCACCCCGTGGGAGTATTTTCATCTGAGCTCCAATTGCGAGGCAATTCACAGGTCTAGAAACCTCCATCTTTGGAAAGGCCGAAACTCGCTGTGACTATTGCCAGCTTAAAATTCAGTACATTCACGGCAGATCGATATCCCTCTTCGGACCACTTCCGGATGGTGCATCATCTGTCGTCTCTCCGTCATGCGAGTTGGCTTCCGAATCGTCCAAGAGATTTGCACGAGCCTTTGCTTCTCTTTTCCTGTCAAACGAAAGGAGTAACTGCACTATAAGAGTCCAAACAACTAGTACTCAGTTAGCGACCATAACCTTTGTAAGAAGCAGTGTGACTCACTTAACAAGGCATTGAGGATAATAGACCATGTATAACCCTTTTCTGCACGAGGGAAATCGGTCGTCTTCCAGACGAAATTAGGGGCCACAGCTTGCACGACATATGCCAGATCGTTGGCTGCTCCGACCAACAGAGCGCGCTTTTCCGTATCTGCAGAGCAGATTTCGTTGATCCAACTTAGAATCAGGGGACCGGCACCGTTCTGGTCAACAAGTCAGTTACACAGGTTACAAGCGAGTCTGGGTTGAATGACTTACACCAATGTTGGCGAACCAGTAAACTATAGTTCGGTCTCTGTTGTTGCCATAGAGAGGCATCTTGAGAAGGGCGATGTCGAAAGCCATCTGCTCGACTATCAGTCATCATATCCCATAGTAATTCTGACCAGGTAGACTTACGGCGATGATGGCACCAGCGTATATAAAAGGCCAGCGTAGTCCTTTCAAAGGTCCGTCGGAGAGCCAACCCCAGAACAAAGCCATGACGATGAAAATTGCAGTAGATGGTAGGGGCAGGTTGTTGATCTGGGAGACCGAGTATGATGTGCCGGGGACCGGAGGAGGATCTGCGTTGAAGCTCTTGAGCCAATATCCCATTGCTTGTTGAGGGTATGCGTTGTTCCAAAGGACGTAGATCATAGCTAAGATGAAATTAGCAACAGTCGGTCAACAGGATAGAAGGTGTAATCATACGAAGGAAGTAGGTGTGCCAACTGGTCAAGATAGACTTGAACTTGGTCATTGACCACTTCTCCTTACCAGCTCGTCCGATAGCTCTCATTCGTTCAATGGAGATCTCGTGCTCGCGTTCTGTGGTCCACCAAGTCCTGACTCCATCTTGTGGTAGATTGGGGAAGAATACGTAGCCCATCACAGCTAGAGGGAGGGTGATGATTCCGTCGATGATGAAAAGCCAGCGCCCTGAGGTCTTGTTAGCAAATTGTTGTGGAAGATCTATAATGCAACTTACATCCTGCGTGACCATGAACACCATTGAGATTCGTGTAAGCTGCAGCTTGTAGAAAACCACTGAACATATTTCCAACACTACCAGCCAGCCAGAAGATCATGGCACGCTTGCCGATTTCGCGGGGAGTGTACCAGGAACCAAGCATGTAATGGATGCCAGGATAGAAGCCAGACCTGAGAGTGTAAGCTGATTGGTCGAAGCTTTTGATTATCTTTTGCGTAGACTTACTCGAAAAGACCGACAAGGAACCGCAGAGCGTAGAGAGCTTTGTAAGACTTAACAGAAGAGGTACAAATTGTAGCAATGCCCCAACCGACCTCAAGTGATGGAATCACCCAGCGAGGAGAGATTCGAGTGAGGAGTAGATTAGAAGGGATTTGTCCAATGACATATCCAACAGTCCAGATCGAAGTACCTATCTCAATGTCAGTGATTATTAACGAGCAACCACAGGCTGACATACTCGTAACCAGCTCATTGCCATACATGCCAAGCTCCTCCTTCATACCACTAAGGAAAGCATTGTTGACGTTTGTCTGATCAATATTCTTGAGGAAGTAGCCAATTGAAGCAAACGTCAAGACAAAGGCGTCGACTTTGAAAAGAAGCCACCGCTGCTCCTTGGGAAGCTCCCATGTATCCCAGACATAGCTCTTCCATGATTTGCCGCGTTCTTGACTTTCTTCGATCTCGGTAGAGGCATCGGTGTCTCGTTCGTAGGGGTGATGATTGACCGCGACGGCGGTTGGGTTTTTGGGATTCGCCATTGATGTGGTTGTCGCTCGATACTGACGATCAGCTTGACTGAGCCTGGACAATAGTAGAATGCAAAAAGCCTGCTATGAAACAAACATATTTTCGCTGAGAACCTGCAGCCAATGGGCTTTATAAGTAAGTAACGTTGTTCTGGGGCTATGTAGCCATCGCGACCAGCGATCGCGTCAACGTCGCAATGGATCCGCTCAGCGATACTACTACAGCGGGATGTGGCCCGGATTTAGTGGCGTCATGAGCGATTTCAGATGGTTTGTAGCTGAAAATGAGAGCTGGGTGTGCTTTTTGACCAGGATTGCAGGCCCACGGTTGTATGTGCTTGGAGGTGTATGTTGCGTGATCGCTAGCGTCAGCATCGCAAGGCGATAACTGGCCCAGTTCGCCTATCTTTGGTTGAGTGATAAAACACGCTCGGATCAAGTGGGATACGTGCATAGTATTTCTTATCATTTTCTCGAGTCATGATCGATGGTTTGAGGTTTGTAAGTTTGGATGTTGGTTGTGGGGGTTACTAATGCGTGGTTCGGCTCCGTGTCGTTCGGGCGTGATATTGATGCATGATAAGTATACCAATGTGGCAATGTCTCACGATGAGAAATATGAGCTGAGCACTTTCTCGCCATCGATGCTCTCACTCGCCAGAGATCATTTTGCTGGTTAATCAAAGACAGAACTATCCTATGGTTATCGGGATTGTGTAACTGGTAGGGGACTTGAGTAACGGTTGCTGATGATAGCCGAATTCTGGGTAGATACGACCTAAGGGTTCGACGAAAGATTGGTCAACTTGAGTCATGGTCGGGTCTATCGAAAACACAACTGAATAATGGCTGAAGATAATAGTGGGAGGTGTTGTGCAGTCTTGGGTAGAACTTCCAATAACGAGCTTAACAGGGATAGATGATAACAGAGGTGAAAAGAATATGTAAAACTTAGAGTACTTCGCATGAAAATTATCCCAAGATTATATAAGAATATAAAAAATGAAAGAATTTATCATGATTTACATAAATCTTAGAAGAGAGGAAGTTGTCGGAAGCTCTCCGCAAATGCAAGGACAGATAAAGTGGGTCGCATCTGGAGTCTGGATTTCGCGAGACTCAAGAAGTATAAGCGTGGGGAATACTTCTTGTTTACCTCTCAGTTTCTCCATATTTTAATCGGTCCTGGTAAACACTCAGCAGCGACTTTGCCACTTTCTATTTCGTTTATCATCCTTTTTCCTCTTCTTCATACGGACCTTAGGTCCATGCCATTTTAGGACCGAAACCCTGCACTCGACAGCGGTACAGGGTGGGGAATTCATCCGTGGGTTAATTCCGGCCGAGGATGATGAGAAGATCATACTCAAGGGCTGCCTGTGTGAGGAGGAGCGATCCTACGAAGCCATGTTCAATTCCGTTTTGAAGCAGAGGGCGGAAGATGCAGGCGTTGAAGCGTCAAGCCAACTAGGCCGCAGACATGGAGAGGTATGGGAACACGCTCCCAAGGCTGACGAGTGAGATGAGGCTTTCACAACTTCAGCCCTTACCATTTCATGAAACAAAAGGCTGTGAGGGTTTGTACCAGATGCTGGAACAGACCTACATGTATTGGGGTCTGACTTACATAACCCGACAGTCGCAGTGGGTACTATCGTCCTTGTAGCCAATCAGAAATCAAGTCTTTTTATCCGTCCTCCAATGGCAAACTGGTGATTCCTGTGACGCTTCGACTGGCAATCTGTTGATTTACTCCGCACCAATTTGATAAAGACACATCTACAAAGGCTTCAACCTCGACTTCAATCAACATGACAATCACACACACGGTTTTATTCCAATTCAAGGAAGGCGTCAGCAAGGATGCCATAAAAGAGGTATGAACAGCAAAGACAAACCTCAGTAACAATCAGTTAATACGTCGGACTCATAGATCTGCGACCACTTCATCACTCTCAAGACCCAATGCATCCATCCTACGAGTAACGAGCCTTATATACAGACACTTCAAGGCGGCAAAGATAACTCCCCTGAAGGCATGCAGGTAAGAGCACAAACAGAGCTTCGTATCTCCATGGACTAACTGGTCTAGAATGGATTGACGCACGGTTTCGTGGCTACTTTCAACTCCGCCGAAGACAGGGACTACTACGTCAAGACGGATCCCGCTCATCAAGCCTTCATTGCCAAGATTAAGGAGCTGTTGGAGAAGGCTGTTGTGGTTGACTTTGAGAATGGGGTGTTCTAGGATCTTTGATTTTAAACACATGCCTGGCCGTCAGATTGATAGCTCAGTGTTAGACTCTTGGAGATAATATAATTATAAATGAAGTCAGGGGAATTGAAAGTTTGACTTTGTGCCTGTTGCAGGATTTTGACCATGGTGTAATCAGTGTTTGCGTTCTCAAGGGCTTCCACAGCATCATTTCCTTTGTCCCTTTTTGTGATGTATGTAATGTCTTGCCTACAGGCAATCGACTTCATCTAATTATTTGATTAATTTGATCTGTGATGTCCATTATGTAGAATTGTTTGTTGATGATTCTTTGATCCCATTCACGACCACTTACCGCTCACAGTAGCGGAAAGTCCACTTGTCGCTTACAGTCCCGTCGCCAACCTCACTACCACAACCACGAAGTCCCACCTCGAGACAACAAGCGTGGCTTTCTTCCATCCCCTTTCCTCAAAGTACCGGAGTCAGCATATCTCGGAACATGTACTGTAACAGACGGCATCAAAGCACTTGAATGACGTTATGTTTGAAATACAGCCTCCCAGATACGAGTAACAAAGGCTAACCCCAAGACTTGCAGATCGCCCATCAACCTCGGGATAGCGAGAACTTTGAAGCCTTGGAATAAAGACTTAGAAACCGTTTCGCGAAAATCCTCGGGACTCAGATATCGGAGGAACTGGCTTCAGCAAACCTGGCCAGCTCCTCATAGGAGGAGGTGCCGTTTCCGAAAAGCATCTTCAACAATCAACACGAACAACGATAGATCCTTTTCGAGAATAACTATGAAGGTCCCAACGCCTGTGCTGAACCATCTCTCATTTCGTTACTTAACGAGTGAGACCTCCCAGGGCGTTCATAAATTGGAGGCTGACAGTTACGTGTACCGGGCCGTCTTACCCACAAGATGTTTACACCATGTTCCCAATATTCGACCGACAAACCCACATTGAAATATCCGCGACTGCACTGACCGGCTGAATAGTGTAATTAACTTGGCATGATGTACAAGCGAGTATCTGTAGCTGGTCCTGTGTCGAACACCCCCGAAACCTCGATCTCACCACGATGCTGCCTGTCCCTTTATGAGTCAACCATCAATTGTACTTCGACAGATCAGCCTACGTAGCTCAGAACTGGATAGAAGGATGCTCTGTACATACTTTGGCCGTTCCAAGAAACCGGGAGCTGGAAGGCCGATCTGACTGTTACCGGCCGGGTCTTTGAGGGGGCTTATTGGTCTCTAAGTAAACCGATGACTTCCAATCACTTCAAGTCTTATTAAAAGGATATCTACATGTATTTTGGTCCATTGAAATGAGTTGCAATATCTACAAACTGGTTTCCGATTAGCGAGGCCCTCCAGTCACCTTTACCCCTGAGATGCTGACCTCGGGTTTCTCGACGCTCCTAGCCTATGTGAACGAACAATGATGGCCCAATCGATCAATGTGATGAACCATAGAATTTGGAATTGCTGCCAAGGTCTATCTGATCTATAAAAATCCCTGACGATTGGTCGCTCGTGCTAGCAACTCGACTCGATTTCCTATGAACCCGACTTTCCACGCCTTGAGTTGTCAAACCCTTCACTGTATTGAGGGGCCGTGATATTGATGAGTTGTATGTAAGTGAATACGTCTTGTATTCGGGGGTGTAGATCGAAGGATGGGTAAAGATGGAAATCGGGTGATCGTCAAGGGGGACGAACAAGGACGACACTATCAAACAAGTCAGGGAAAGAAGATGATAGGAGCGAAACCATGAGAGATGCAAAAGGAGACTGAGATAGAAACTTACTGGTCATGTAAGCTGACTTTATAAGTAGTGTTGTCCGTTGGTAATGCATATATGTAGCTGATATAAAAATGAAGTGATCACCAGCAAGTGACCTGATATAATTATTGAATTAATAAATCCAAAGCTACAGAGAATCCTGAAACATATCACAGGGCTACTAACAGCCTGTGAGAAGTGCCTGGTGGTAATCATAGCACCCGGCAGTGGCACGTCCATCTGTAATAGAGCAGTGTCACTCATCCCGTCGTCCCAACCCAGGGCACAGAACCCTCTAGCATTTTCCCTCCTGTTGCCTATACCAAGTTACGTCCTCAAGCCCCACACCTTTCTATTCATTTCTACTCCGTTGCTACATGACCAAGTCCCGCACAGAACAGAGAAGAATTCCCCCTTCCACTCTCTTCACCAAAATCCCCCCTGCACTCAAAACTCCGTTCCCCGCTGCTCTGCACCCACAAACACTCCTCTACTCCAAACACTCCTGCATCCCAAGCCCTACTACCCTTCAAATCCTATTTTACTCCAAGCCCTACTACCCTTCACTCTCATCTCCACGCGAGTCTATGTGTTTCCCGTTCGCTCTCTAGTACCGACGACTGCGTGGAGAAATCTGGATTAGAATGTACCGCTTTCAGCGACGCATGATGACTTGGGAGTTCAAGTTCATCAACCTCGACAAGGGTGAGCATACCCAGGAGGGAGACCCCCAGCACATGAAGAACGTTGTCGTCACCGCCGACAACCTTGTCTCTCTTCTTCGCAAACCTGAGTGGGCTGAGTTCAAGATCAACCCTGCCAACATGCACTTTTCCAAGGAAAAGAAGTAAGAATCTTTGATCAGACTTTATTTTTGCGCATGTACTGACTTCATTCTCTAGCCGTGACAACTGCAAGCTCATGTGTCTCCCTCAGGAGATGATTGACCAGATCTGCAAGAATCTCGTCGACGAGGGCAACGGCGCTGCTGTCATCTGCCTTGCCCTGAGCAACTCTTACTTCTTTCGTCTACTTGGTGGTGACTTGCAGAAGTTGCTCGCTGGCAATGCCGGTAAGTGGGCTGGTGATCGCGTCGTCTTCGTCAGCGATCTCGCTCGTGGTATCGCTGAGGGCATCGGCTCTCCAGAGGAGGAGGCTGAATGGTGGGCCAACCGCTACACCTCTCTCGCTGAACTCAAGACCACTGAGATCAAGCCTTACGTCGACAAGAAAGTCCGTCTTCCCAAGACCGCTCCTGAGATCTTCGCTATCCCTGGCGAGTTCATCATTGATGCCAAGGCTATCATGAACATGAAGCGTGATTACAAGGGCATCGCTCTTCTCGACAGTGTTCTTCTCATTCTCCAGCAGCCTCTCGAAGTGCCTTACCAGCAGAAGCCTCCCATTCTTCGCAACCTTGACACCAAGCAGTTCGTCCGTGCTGATGGCTGCGTTGGCCTGGGTTACCGCGAGGCCAGTCTTGGCGAAGCCCTCATGGCCTTCACCTGCTTCGTCGGCGACCACTCCTGGAAGCCCAACAACCTTCGCTGGATCGGAGACCGCTTTGATATCTCTCCTGCGAAGTCCATTGAAGGCGAGGAAGGATGGGTTGACGTCACTCGTCAGGCTACTGATGGCATCAAGTACAACGACATCTCCCTTTCCGTCTGGCGCCAGTCTCTTGATCGATTCCTCCTTGTCGCCCAACCCACCGCCTTCGCTGCTCGCATGAAGGCCCTCGATGACGAACGGGCTGCCGAAGAGGCTGCCCGCCGCGCCGCTGTCGGAGAGGTCATTGATGACAGCAGCAGTGGTTCCGTCCTCCTGATCCAGCAGAACTAATGACACCTCCGACTCCCAGGTTGGACATGGTTGCTGCTTGGCACCAAAACAATTTTGATTTGAAATTAAGTTGACCCCCGAAGGGCAACATTGGGCATTATCAAGATGCTCTCAAAGATGGTACCAAGTAAGTAAACAAAGTCGTTGATGATGGAGTGCCTTGCTGACTGGTACGACTACTAGAGATATTACCACAGGTCAGCCCCAAAGAGGAACTCATGCATCAGGAAGATGCTTTCAAAGATGGTTGCCTAGTAAGTAAGCATAGTCGTTGTGTTATCAAGTACCTTAATGACTAATCATGATTAGCAGGAACGTTGTCAGAGGTTTACCTCAAAGAAGATCATCAGATGCTTTCAACGATGACTACCAAGTAAGTAACAACATTTTCAATCACCTACGACCCCGCTAACCAGTATGACTATCAGGAACGTTACCAAAGGGCTGCCGCAAGGCTGCTAAGTTGGCCACATTCAACATGGGGATAAGGGCCATGTTTCTCGATAGGGCTGACCATTTGCTGGCGTTTTGATATCTGCAAAAAGGATTTACGTATTTACGGATTTCGAGGATAATTGCCTAAATGACTACGTTTGATAGGGGAGGGGTCAAACTAGGTTAATGTATTTAGCTGCAAGTGAATTGGAACTCTGCGATAAACATGTGGCCCTCAATGTGAATGTGTACTTGGTGTCTTGTGATGTTGATGTGTAGTTCAGTAAGCTTTCCCAAAGTAAGATGACAATTTCAGATTTCTGTTGGCTGCACCATTTCCAAGGTCTTTATCCTCATCTCTCCTCTAACGATGATAAAACCCATAGGTCGACCTAGTTGTTCTATCCCTTACACTTTGGGCGATTGATATTTCCTCCTCTCGATTCTCATCAAGTTCCGAGGCAAGCAATGAGGAATACTAGTAATATCACTGTCCTGGTCCTTATGATTGCATCGAAGTCTCAGAGTTGGTTGTCCTTCCATGCTGCCATTGCAGGTATGCAAAACATATCAATTTCCACAGATTTTACGGTCATTGACAAACAGCTCTGTACCTAGCTTTCCCATCCTTGCATTCGCGACCAAGACTTTGCAGGTATCTACCCCCGGATCTCGGTCGAGCAGGAATTGGCTGTGTGTAATCACGAAGACCCAGCCAACCGCCGTCTGCAACATGACACCGCACCACCTGATTACGGCCTCCTGACCCGCGTTATCTAAGTTGTCAAACACCTCATCTACGAGTACATAATGAGCACGATGTGCACTTCTAGCCCGTACTAACTGCATCAATGCGAAGAATAAAGCCAGGTCGATGCGCTTGCGCTCGCCACTTGAGCGCTTACTGTAGGCAAGCGAGGAGTGAACGGCAAGGGTGTGGTCGAGAACGCATCCCAAGGAACTCGAATTACTCGCAGTATTGCCAGAGTAGGATTCGAAGAGCGAACGAAGCATTCCGGTTGCAACATGCGCGTGGCGCGTGTTGTCGTACAGCACCGTGAGGACCTGTATAAGGAGCCCGTTGAGCTCTGACATTGACTTTGCAAGGACTTGGTCACCGAATTTCGCCTTTGCCTTTTTCGTAGAGCTTGGTGAGGAGGATGAAGCGCGACTGCTACGTTTGGACAAGGCGGAGGACCAGAAGACAAACAGTTCGCGATCGACAGCGAGCTCTTCAAGCTTGGTAAACAGAATCTTGTGTTCTAAGCGTAAGGAGTGCAGAGAAGATTGCTCGGTTTCGACTAAGTGTCTGTATGTGGCTGCGTTGTTTTGCTTGATTGCCACCTGTTGCTGTAAACCTTCACGTTCTTTTTGGTCCCGCATGGCCTGCGCAGATTGCTCTCTTAACCTGGCGGCATGGTTGATAGCAAGCTCTTCTTCCTTCTCTAGGCTCAACAAATGTGATGTAACTGCATTGATTTCCTGGTTGAGACTGTTGATGAACTCTTTCCTGTTGTGGTTATGGGCTCTGCTTTTTTCTTGGGAGCAATTTGCCGGTATTTTCAACATGCTCAATAGTCTTTTGACAGAAGTCAAAAATAGTGAAAGAATAGACAACTTCATCGCTTGAAGAAGCTTGCTTACTCCTGTAGTTTGAAATTCAGTCATAGCCTGAACTCTTTCACTTTGTTGCTGCTGCAGTCGACATATCCACGACGTCTGTACTACAGGCTTCTTTTCGTACATCAGCATATAAGCGCTTTTCAGCCTTGCCAACCTTTCCTTCTCGGTTTGGATCAGATCCTGCATTGCCGAGATATCTGAGTGGTATTCTATATTGAGGTCCAGAGCTTGGTCCCTCTTACTTGCTTGTTCGTGAATGCTCCTTTCTAAAGACACGATCACTTCTTCAGCCTCTGCTTCGAGCCGCTCTTGTTTCCGTTCCAGATCTTCGAGTCGTCGCTCATTGTACTCTTTCGTTCGCTTGACCCCTTCTAGCTGGGCCTCCAGCATATTCATGTCGATGTCCATGCTTTTGAGTAGCACTCTTGAAATTTTTCCACATTGGTCTAGGATTGATAGCCCGAGAGATGCCTCGATAAGTCTGCGTCGTTCTGTTGGTGTCGAGTTGAGGAAGCTCGTTGCACTACCATGGCTCAACACGACCGTTCTCGTATAAGTTTTGAAATTGGTGCCGAGCAACTCGTCGATGGCCTTTTGCGTCGTTTGTGCATCTGGATGCTCAAGGCGAGTCTGTGGTTCGCCATGTAATGAGACAACAACGCGATTTTTGTGAACCTTGTGCTTGCGGTACCGAGTAATAGAGTACCCGTTGGCGAAGTCTAGCTTAACGAAACAGTTCTTGCCAGCGACATCGTTCACAACATCGTCGACAACCAGCCCGCCTCGAACGCACTGTCCGAACTGGCACCATGCCATAGCCTCGATTAGAGTGCTCTTGCCGGAGCCATTTTCACCTATGAGGAAGGTTAATCCGCTTGGAATGTCTTGTTGGAAATCAATGAGGATAGTATCTTGTATGCCGAGGAAGTTGGTGATAGCAAGAGTGCGCGGGATGGCGACGAAGACGTGGGTAGAGGAACCTACTAACTCAGTAGCCGTTCTCGCACCGTCGACTTGTGTCGCTCTATGGAGGAAGTCCTTGTAAGTAGCTGTAACCTCTTCATGGTCAATTGTCTCATAAGAGACTTGTATGATTCTATGGCCAATTCGCACCAAGTCATCTTTCCGCGAAAGAAGAGACTGGCCTAGGTCCACCGAATCGACATATTCGTTGACTTCTGCGTTAAGATCAAGTTTCTCAATCAGAGGATGCGCAGTCGCGTCAGAAGTCAAAGGTGCATCAGTTGGCGTGACTGGACATTTTTCATTCTCAGAAGCTTTCTCGCAGACCTGAATGGCGACATCACTCGCAGGTACCGAAAACCCAAGGCCGCTGGATGGTGGTTGAAGGGACTTGGAGAAGAGGCCCGTAGGAGTCCAGTTGCGCAAACTTCTTGCACCCAGAGAGAAGCTTTTCGCGAGCCGTGACATATTTGAGATGCGTAAGGCTGCCGATGAGCATGACGTGCTTGTCTACTACGGTATCGATATTGACCTGGTCGTCCAGAACTTGCTGTAGGTCAGTGGCTACATAGCCTATGCCGTGAGGATTTGGGAGGAGTTCATGCTCAAGCGTCTCTGGATCGAACAGGACAACGCCCCTCTGTTCGTCATAGAGATCAGCCCAGTTCAGTTGTAATGGTGAGCCCAAGTAAGTCACGCTGCCTTGGAGGTTGATACCAGTCTCGCTGAGTCGTTCTTGAGTTATGGTCTGATGACTATGGAAATGCCCTGTAAAAGTCCGGGCCAGAGAGGCAAACCAATCCGGACCCGTCAAGCCATGGTACGTGATGGAGTTCGCCGCGTGACGACTATCAACATCAGCTTCAACGACGTACCGCTGAGTGATGGCCTTGTTGATTGCAAGGTGGGCAAAGGCGACCGTCTTACAAGCCTCGTTGGGACTTAGTGCAGCCACCGCCTCAGTCAGCTCATTCTGCTCTTCTCGAAATGGCAGTAGTATGACGCGCCGACCATCCCATTCATGATGTGTAACTTCGCTGTGTAAGGAGACGTATGGGGCCAGACGCTTGAAATTGAGAGCATCAAGGGCCGTGGTTTGATACTCGCGACGATAGGCAAGATCGTGGTTGCCAAGCAGAATGTGAATTCGCGGTACAACGTCGCTGAGGCGGCTGATGAAACGGTAGCATTCGGATAGCACATTTGTTGATTGCATCGTTCGGCTTGTCAAGAGGTCGCCGCACACCACCACGCGCTGGATCCGATGCCGTTCTGCCTGTTCGATAATCCAATTTGCTGTCTTCCGCACCCGATCTAAATCTCGGTGTCTGAAATGAATGTCGCTGAAAAGGAGCCATCGATAACGGAAACCTGTCATTGATCTGCCAGCCATTTTAGCGTTTGTAAACCCAAAGATCAGGATGAGGCTAGCAAGGGAGACAATATTGGTTTTCTTTGCCGTGGACAAAACGCCCACCGCTGTTGTGCTGATGTGTTTATCTATGGCTCATATCAGGCACAAAACTTACCAGGATCTATTCCGTGGAACGTGAAAGGGAGGTATAATTTGTACGAAGATATCAGACATCGGGCGTAGTGCATATCGCGGTGTCGTATAGCAAACAGCATGCGTGTTTGTGTGACAGAGAGAGTCTGAGTACAATCAGTGTAACAACATCTAAGTCGATTTGAGAGTTAAGAATATGCGAATTTAGGCTTTATAAACAAGGGTTTTCAAGCGGAAATTATGTAAAGAATGGATTCTGAAGGCCTTTTGGCTGTTACGATGAATTGAAGCTGCTTGGGAGGTGAGGTTGAGGACGAAAATGTGTCGACTGTCAATTACATGTATGCACTACAGGGTAGCCGCAATTGCCCTACCTAAAACGCGGCTTTCCTTCCTACTTCTTTGCTTCGGCTTCATGTTGCAGGAGCAGGCCATGGCAAACGTGTACCATACCTAGCCAACTCCTCACAGGAAACTTCGAAGATAGCCGATTTGCTTCGATCCATCTGTTTCATATCCTATCCCCAAATCTCCCTTCCATATTGAGATTTCGGCCTTGTTGTCTCATCAGCACCCCAAAGAAACCCAGTACGTAGTCCTTGCTATACTTATGCGAGCAAACTCCTGTACAGTCTGATTTTTGTTTTGAGGTTCTTTCTCCTGCATCAGTCTTGCTTCATATTGACCACCCAAACGACAGAGAAAGGTAGGAGGATATTCAATGGGGACTTGCCGGCAAGGTGGAAGGCCCGGAGACATGCATCATTGTACCAAATCTAATGCAATCCGGTCTCATTTACACCCTTCCGGCGCCCTCCTGCCATGGTAACAGCAATTGATTGCATTTAATGGCTCACGATAGTAGACACCCTGATCGAGCAGAGCAATTTCAAAGTCACTGGTGTATCCGATTGGTCTTTGACCCTGGGATATCTTTCAGCATGAATCTAGACCTTATCTCCTTGACACTAGGTTCCGGAACATCCGGTAGCTGAAATAACTAAGATTACAGTGATTGAACTTCATTCGTGGACCTCGCCTTTTGAAAGAACACCGAGAAAGTCTCCAAGATACAGGGGTCGGACAGGAGAAACTTTAACTGTACAGTTGAGAATGCTAAATCAACTGGCGAGGTACGCCAAGGTACTTTCAGTTACAGTACCGGTAGATCACCACGGGAAGAGATTCAAATGTTAGATTGTGAAATAAAGCAGCTGAGGATAGGCTTGGCTAACAAGATCATCACTCTCAACTCTCATCTTCTTCAATCACCGTATTTGTTAGCTCTGTCAGTGGCAATGGCCTAGACAGAGAGTGGAAAGGCAGGATTTAACGAGTTCAAATAAGGCCTCATACAAATTGAATAATACCCTAGATGAACGGTCTTCTAAGTCTTTCACACACAGATTAGATGCAGTGCCTGGTAGCAAATCACGCAACTCATCGTCGTAGCCTAATTCTTGATTTATTCCACAGGATTGTCAAAAATAAGCAAGGATCATTTCCAGGCCAGGAACCTTCCAGTGTAAGGGAAAGCATAATTGGTAGTTCAGGGTAAATTGACCTCGCAACCACCCTGTAGATGTTGAGAGGTAAACAGAGTGGCTTACCTCTCCCTACTACCGTACAATATAGTTCCTAATCTTTCATACGCTCTTCAACCACATTGCATCGTTTCTGCCAGCCTGTGGCTCTTTCTCCTTGAACAAAAATCAGGAAGTCTAGTAACATCCTTTGCACGCACCTCGTCAGTCGGGAAAATCATAATTACATCGGCCTAAGTCTCTCTCTAATGGATCCTCATCCCCAGCATATCCAGTCTTTCCTGTTGCTCCCTGCTCGCCTTCTCTATTGCGCACCTACACATCCGAACCAGCTCAGCAGAAAACTCACTAACCAGCTTCATATGCGAGATCTCATGCGGTGTAAGTCGTTGAACTGGAAGACTACTGATTAGCTCGGCGGCTCCGTTGAGGAGTTCTAGATCTCTCTCGGTTCGCTCGTCGAGGGGGTGCATGAGGATGTTGAAGAAGAGCGTGATCATTGCTGCGGTGGGGTAGAATACTATAATCCTGCATGGGAGTTAGCTAGGCTTGGATGTATAAAGGGAGGAGGATTACCAGAATGCTTCACCCGCAAGACCAACCATGGCAGCTCGCAGGTACACCAGTGTAGAACGACTGGCCTCCAAAGAAAGGGCAACACTTGAAGCAACACCAGATCCCCAGCCTGCGCTGTCAGAGTTCGTCTCGAAATCAGGCCCCATGCATCTTCCACTGACTCGATGAATTGCTGTCATCAAGTGATGATAATCCAGATGCAGAGTGATATGACGCATACTACGATGTACATGCATCCCCTCGAGAGCGACCTGAGATTCATCATAGATAGAAAGTGCCGGACGAAATTCATGGGGAATAGATATTCTCCAAGCCTCCAGCTCTTCGTCGAGTTCCCGAATATCTCGGAGCAGCTGTGAAGGCGTCTTCTTGGCTGCCTGAGCTGAGTATAACAGACGACTGGCTCGTTCTTTGATATGACTCAAGCGAGGGTCACTTGGTAGATGGGGTGTAAGACCTTCGTCGGCCAACGATACAGACGGCAGATTGATGTCCAGTCCGGGGAGGTATGAGTAGCAAGACAAGTAGTTCTCCGGGAGTGTAAGATCGCAGTAGTCGTCGGACATGAGAGGGGGCTGGCCTGTCCGAAGAGCGACATCCTTGTCGAATATGTAGCATAGCCAGAATAGCATTCTTAGTTGTCGCCGTTCGCGTTCTGAGCGTGTGATTGGTGATTTCCATGGTTTGAGACGTATATGTGTGTGGCCACCGAGGGTGAAGACCATACGACAGGCAATGGCCTGGAATACAGCACCGGATCGAAGCCTTCCGCAGAATACTTCATGCATGTTCTAAGCGTGTTAGTGCAAGTAGGTCGAGTGTATGCCAAGACTTACCAGCATGAAGGCCACCTGAAGTGTTGTAATACTAGCTACCTCAAGGATATCTGTGAGTAGATAGCGTGCTTTCCGGGCACATAAATCTGCATTTAAGCATGGTACATCTGCCAATGACCCTTCAAACAGGGATATGATAGACGCAAATGCAAGGACACACGCCTTAGCGCTGAGTTGTTCCAATGACATCTCACCGACACAGGATTCATAAGCAATTTCTATTGTTGTCTTGAACAGCTCCCGATCTACCACGGGGAACACCAAGCTGAAGGAAGAGTGGACGAAGACATCCAAGATGTTCTCTGTGACAGCTCTGTCGGGTAGCTCGAGTAAGTCAGTCGGTGCCGGTGATGGAGCGGGACTTGACCAATGTTGAGTCCCTGCGTCAAATATTACATCCTGGCCTGTCTTTTCCATGATCCATTGCCTTCCCTCTTGTGTCAGAAGAGGCATGCCATTGTGTTGGCTGATATGGCCAAAGTAGCAGCCAAGATAGTGGATCTGGCCGTATGAGACAGTATTGGTGAGACCACCAGCAGGAGAAGGGATGTGAGAAGCGAAAGGTGATTCATGGGATATACTTGGAGAGCTGGAGGTGGCATAAGATTCGTTGAGAAAAACTGAGGATGGTCTTTGAGACGTGAATGCTGACCCGGCTTGATCTTGGTTAGGAACGTCCAAGCTCATGCGTGAATCTGTGGACTGTGAATTGGGAGTCAAGTCCTTAGCGGCACCTTTTCCATCACCATTGTTATGAGATAGTGCCTGCGAGAGAGCTTTCTCAACACGTGCCAGACGTTCGGATAGGCTCTCCGTCGTCTGTTTCGATCTGGAATCGGGTCAATGCACGTCAATCCTACTTGGCATGGGACTTACCTGGGCTTAGGCTGCTTTTTGCGTCCCCTGACGCGGTCGAATGTACAATTTAGACCTTGATGCTCGCACCAGTTGCAGGGGGCATTTGGGCTTCCAGAATCACATTGGATCTGGAGTTGTGTTAGTGACGTAGATAAGATAGGGGTGCCCCTGAGTATTGTGAATACTCCGAGATGAATATAGGACCTAGGGGGATCCAATGGAGTGAATAGATCGGAAAGAGATATGCGAGGGCTCCAGGAAAGGGATGAGATGGGGCAGACTTTGGGTGAGTGTACGTACCTTTCTCTTGTGGCAGGCATCGCAGGCCCGTTTCTGGACCATGGCTGAGCGATCCAGGTTTCATGCAGCGGTGACAAGCAGATTAAAGAGGAATCCGCCGCTTAGTCCGGCCGAAGAATGTGTTTGGTGAGTTTCCAGGTCCCACAACACCACAACCGAAAGCCAAGTAAGACAAACGGCCACGAGCAGTACTTGGACTCTTGGCAATCAATCACTGTGCTCTTCCGTCACGTCACGGCCGTCGATAGCTAAAGGTTGCGGCCACCGTATAAAAATTCTTCCAAGTTCGGTATGAAGTCTATGACACGATCTGATGGAGGCGGAGAGTGAGCGTGTCCGACGCTGGAAGGCTCGGAAGTTAAGTCGATCGAATTCGAAAAGATGCCGCTTATTAAGCGGCTGATTCTAGTAGATAATCAGTAAATGTCAGCGCTAAACGTCTTTGGGAAAGTGTCAAACCTTACAGAGCGTGGTCGCTGTAGATCGGCGCGTGTTACCGAGGGATTAGACCAGGGGTCCTTGGAGGGTGAGCTAAGCGGAGGTTGAGCATCTTCCGGCCCATTTTTCTTTCATTTTTAGCCTGAAGATGTCGTGATGATTTATATTCCTATGCTCTCCCAGCGGTTTATTAAACAATCCCGTACTTCCCGCGTTGGCTGCATGGAATCTCCCACATGCCTCCGGCTTGTTGATATATTTTGTCCGTTTTCTGCTACTTATATCCGTCCGCCGGCCCCTTTAGTTAGTGATCGATCTTCAGGGCTGTTAGCGAGTGCGAGCCCCCATAAATAGCACGGGCCAGATGTCCGTGGTCGGGCTTCTCGCTCTTCTCGCTCTTCTTAATCCTCCGGGCATTTGTCAGATTTCACGGCATTTGAAGTTTGTCCAGTATTAGCAGCTGTAATTCCATTGTCAATGACGCGTCAATCTCGCAATACTGAGTGTTTCACATGTGAATCCTTATCTATACGCGGCTCAATGACATTATCAATTCCACATGCCGTGCTCTGACCCTGCATAGAACTTGGCAGGGCAACTCATTTCGTGATAACTTATGCAAACCGAGTACTCGGTAAAATGGATGAGTAGATTATGACTCAGCGGCTCCGGCAGTTGACGATTAGTATTGTGTGTCAGATCCATGTGGATCGAAGATATCCGCTTTACTATGACGCTTGTTTAATCAGGAAAATTCTAATAAAACCATTGGGCACATTTGGAAATCCCAAGTTTGCCGTCGGACCCCGAGAAACTCCGCCATAACTTTAGTCTTCAATACTGGATCTATCGGCAACCAACGTTAATATGTCTTTTATAGCCAGTCTATAACACCCTTTCCAAACCAAACATCAAACAACACCATTTAATATCCTTCATCTATAATATCGACCTCAGGTGTAAAGCGGAGTGAATAGCTCAGCCAGTACGGCTATGTCTAGCCAAGAATATACTGAAGCCCACCGCAACGAGACAGCAACAATGGAGTCCGATACCGACTCAAGAACGGTCTACGAGCCAACTCCGATGGAAAAGCCCCAGAACGATGAGAAGGAATGGGGTATGAAGTCGGAGGTTATCGAATTCAAGGTAGATATCCAGACTTGGGTTGGTGTTCTCAGCTAACATTAATCAAAGGAGAGAGACAAGGCCTCTGGTTTCCCAGATAGGGAGCTTGGCGTAACATGGACCGACCTCAGCGTGGATGTCATCGCCGCCGACTCAGCTATTCACGAGAACGTGCTTTCTCAATACAACATCCCCAAGCTCATCAAGGAGTCTCGACAGAAATCACCCCTCAAGACCATCCTCGACAACAGCCATGGCTGCGTTAAGCCTGGTGAGATGCTCCTCGTTCTCGGTCGTCCGGGTTCAGGATGCACCACGCTTCTCAACATGATCGCAAACAAACGACGAGGATACGCCAAGATCGAGGGCGATGTACACTATGGGTCTATGACAGCTGAGGAAGCCAAGACGTATCGAGGACAAATCGTCATGAACACGGAAGAAGAACTCTTCTTCCCTGCCCTGACTGTTGCTCAGACTCAAGATTTTGCTACACGTCTCAAAGTACCCTTCACTCTTCCTCAGGGTGTTACCTCACATGAGGAGATGAGGGTGCAGACGAGAGACTTCCTACTCAGGTCGATGGGTATTGAGCACACTGTTGATACCAAGGTTGGTGACGCTTTCATCCGCGGTGTTTCTGGTGGTGAGCGAAAGAGAGTCTCTATCATCGAGACCCTAGCCACACAGGGTTCAGTCTACTGCTGGGACAACTCAACTCGTGGTCTAGATGCCAGCACGTAAGTATCACCCATCCATCACAATCCCAGCCCTTCTAACAACCGTTGCAGTGCTCTGGAGTACACCAAAGCCGTCCGAGCAATGACCGACGTCCTCGGCCACGCTTCAATCCTCACTCTCTACCAAGCCTCCAACAGCATCTACGACCTCTGCGACAAAGTCCTCGTTCTCGACGAAGGAAAGCAACTCTACTACGGCCCCGCCAAGGAAGCAAAGCCCTTCATGGAGAGCATGGGATTCATCTGCCAGCACGGAGCCAACGTCGCCGACTACCTCACTGGTGTGACCGTTCCCACCGAACGCCAGATCCATCCTAGCCACCAGAACCGATTCCCGCGAACTGCAGATGCTCTTCGGGCTGAGTACGAGAAGTCGCCCATCTATGAGCGTATGCGATCTGAGTATGACTACCCTACCACTGAGATTGCAAAGGAGAGGACACGACTCTTTAAGGAGGGCGTTCGCCAGCAGAAGGATAAGAAGCTCTCTGATAAGAGTCCCCTGACCGTTGGGTTCTACGAACAGGTCAAGGCTTGTGTGATCCGTCAGTATCAGATCATCTGGGGTGACAAAGTGACCCTGATCATGAAACAGCTCAGCATGATTCTACAGGGTCTCGTTGCCGGTTCACTTTTCTACAACGCTTCTTCAGACTCTAGCGGATTGTTCATCAAGTCCGGTGCCATCTTTGTTGCACTCCTAGCGAATTCCCTCATCTCCATGTCCGAGGTCACAGATTCCTTCACCGGCCGTCCCGTTCTGCTCAAGCACAAGTCCTTCGCCATGTATCACCCTGCAGCGTTTTGTATCGCCCAGGTTGCAGCTGATATACCGATTGTTCTTCTACAAGTCACGACGTTCTCACTTATTGAGTATTTCATGGCGGGGTTGACGTATACCGCTTCTCATTTCTTCACCTTCTGGATCCTGCTGATTGCCATTACCATTGTAAGTCAAACCCTTTTTCATATAGACCGTCTCCTCTAACGTGTTTCAAAGTGTATGATTGCCCTCTTCCGATCAATTGGTGCAGCTTTCGGTACCTTCGACGCAGCATCCAAGGTTTCAGGTCTCATCATTTCCGCAACAATTATGTACTCAGGCTACCTCATCCAAAAGCCCCAGATGCACGATTGGTTCGTCTGGATCTTCTGGATCAACCCCCTCGCCTACGCCTTCGACGCTCTCTTATCGAACGAGTTCCACAACAAGCACATCCCTTGTGTGGGCAACAACCTCGTTCCTAGTGGCGCTGGCTTCACCGATAGCGATCATCAAGCTTGTGCTGGTGTGGGTGGTGCAAAGCCTGGTCAGAACTTTGTCACTGGCGATGACTACCTGGCTTCTATGTCTTACGGACATGATCACATGTGGAGGAACTTTGGTATCATCTGGGCTTGGTGGCTGCTCTTTGTGGTCATCACCGTATATTCCACCACCAAGTGGCATGCTTCTTCCGAAGACGGCCCAAGTCTGCTGATTCCTCGAGAGAACGCTCATATAACCGCTGCCCTCCGTCAATCCGATGAAGAAGGTCAAACCAACGGTGAGAAGAAGCTCTCAGGCAGCCGTGATGGTGGCGTCGTCTCCGAAGATGACTCTGAAAACGGTAATACCGAAGGCCTTGTCCGCAACACCTCGGTCTTCACCTGGCGAGGACTCACTTACACCGTCAAAACCCCCTCCGGAGAACGTACCCTTCTCGACAACGTTCAAGGCTGGGTCAAGCCAGGTATGCTGGGCGCTCTCATGGGCGCTTCAGGTGCTGGAAAAACGACTCTTCTGGATGTCCTGGCTCAGCGCAAGACAGAAGGTACTATCCATGGTTCCATCATGGTTGATGGTCGCCCTCTTCCCATCTCATTCCAACGATCTGCTGGTTACTGTGAACAACTCGATGTCCATGAACCTTACGCCACCGTCCGCGAAGCACTCGAGTTTTCCGCCCTTCTTCGACAAAGCCGTGATGTTTCCCGCGAGGAGAAGCTGAAGTATGTTGATACAATTATTGATCTTCTCGAGCTCCATGATCTTGCCGATACACTGATCGGGCGAATTGGTTCTGGATTGAGTGTCGAGCAACGAAAGCGTGTCACTATTGGAGTCGAGCTTGTCTCCAAGCCCAGTATTCTCATTTTCCTCGATGAACCCACATCCGGATTGGACGGACAGTCAGCCTACAACACCGTTCGATTCCTTCGCAAGCTTGCCTCCGTCGGTCAAGCCATCCTCGTCACAATTCATCAACCCTCAGCCCAGCTTTTCAGCCAATTCGACACACTGCTCCTTCTCGCTAAAGGTGGAAAGACTGTGTATTTCGGCGACATTGGCGATCATGGCAAGACAGTCACTGGTTACTTCGGTCGTCACGGTGCCCCCTGTCCTCAAGATTCCAACCCTGCTGAGCACATGATCGATGTCGTATCTGGCACTTTGTCTCAGGGTAAGGACTGGAACCAGGTCTGGCTAGCCTCGCCCGAGCATGAAGCTGTTGTGAAGGAACTCGACCACATCATCACCGACGCTGCATCGAAGCCCCCTGGTACAACAGACGACGGACACGAGTTTGCCACTTCCATGTGGGAACAAACCAAGCTTGTCACGCAGCGCATGAACATCAGCTTGTACCGCAACGTCGACTACATCAACAACAAGTTCGTCCTGCATTTGACCTCCGCGCTGTTCAACGGTTTCACATTCTGGCAAGTCGGTAGCGGAGTCGCAGACTTGCAGCTCAAGCTCTTTACAATCTTTAACTTCATCTTCGTCATGCCTGGTGCCATTGCCCAGCTCCAGCCTTTGTTCATCAACCGACGAGATATCTTCGAGAAGCGAGAATCCAAGTCCAAGATGTACAGTTGGTGGGCTTTTACCACTGGCCTTATCGTGTCAGAGTTCCCGTACCTGGTTATCTGTGCGGTGATCTACTTTGTTTGCTGGTATTACACCGTTGGTTTCCCTGACACTTCATCCCGCGCTGGTGGTACTTTCTTCGTCATGCTCATGTACGAGTTCCTGTACACTGCCATCGGTCAATTCGTCGCAGCCTACGCCCCCAACGAAGTTTTCGCAACCCTCGTCAACCCTCTCATCATTACCATTCTCGTCAGTTTCTGCGGAGTCTTGGTTCCCTACAGCGGTATCCAGCCTTTCTGGCGCTACTGGGTCTACTATATCAACCCATTCAACTACTTGATGAGCAGTATGTTGACCTTTGATCTGTGGGGATCTGAAGTTGTCTGTAAAGACAGGGAACTAGCAAGATTCAGTCCTCCCAACGGCAGTACCTGCGGCAGCTACCTCTCCGAGTGGTTGACACATGTTCCGAGTAACCTTCTCAACCCGGATGCTACTGATGAGTGCAAGGTGTGCTCGTACAGCATGGACGAGGACTATTTACGCACTCTGAACATTAAGGAGTACAGTTACGGTTGGAGGAATGCTGGCATCACCACGGTGTTTGTCTTCACTTCCTATGGTCTTGTATACCTTCTCATGAAGTTGAGGACGAAGAGATCCAAGAAGTCCGAGTGAGCCGCAAACTTTACTTACTAAGGAGTCACGAGTACTGCTATAAGCTCGCAGGATTCCTTCTGTTGAGACATAGGTCTCAACAGCCACCAGGATTACATCCATTTCTGTAATTCAACACTCACATGCCCGATTTGGCGGTGGGGGCTCCACTTAAAAAGCTCAACGGGCCGGGCCAAGACGGGGCCGATATCAGTGGGCCTGCTATCACTTGGTAGCCAATTAGATACCGATAGATCCTTTATCATAGACCATAGATTGCGATGCGTGAGAACACGCAAATTAATAGTTAGACTACATTTCTCTTATCTCAAGTCATCGGGTTATTATTAAATCTTATTTCAAGCTCACATTTTGTGTAAATGTTAGCGTTGTGCTCTACAATTAGTGGTGCGAATAAGTGGTGAAATAACAGAAATCCTGAGTGGCTGATGCAAAAAGCCAATCATGAAATACTTTAATGCCAAAAAAATCAGAAGATTACATCTACATCATTTGCAAACACAGGCATCCTTCGGTCTTCCCTTCTCCTCACCAAACGATTTTCCTTCGAAGAAGTGGATGGGAACGCCTGGAAGGTCGAGGCCCATCGTCCACAAGCCTTGCAAACTCCCACCTACAAACCCAATATCCAAGAAACCCTTGTAGCTCTTTGCGCTCTCATACTTTGAATCTGCGGATTTGTAGTGAGATCCGAGGGTACAGGCTGACGCCCTTCTGGGTATCGGTCGCAATGGAAGGTATTTCACGAAAGCCCATCGCCTTACGCGAAAGAGGCGGGGTGTGTAGCACCCGACACAAAGTACAGTTATTGATCGACAACCTGTATGTTTACACTTATTGTGCCATTTGGCGAGTGAGAGAGTGGTTCGAAGAATATATTTCGTTTACAAAAACCATCTCAGATCTTAACAGTCCCTCTAAATCCAACAGATGGATTTCAGATACGCATAACCTATACGAAGGTCAGCTTTATCGCGACCCACCTTGCCGCAGCGGGCATCGGGTGAAGCCCCGGCTTCTCGGCCCCGGGACAAGTCTCATTCGACCCGAGACCTCCAGAAACCCAGTGCAGATCAGCAAATAAGACCATTTAAAGGTAGAAACTGCAAACAGATTGAGAAGTCATCGTTCACCAAAAATACAGACTTTCAATATTCTCCACAATCATGGCTGTTTCCAACGGAGTCAATGGCCACACAAACGGCAGTGCGCCGACAAAGAACGGCAAAGCTTCAACTAAACAACATGTGGAGTCAATATCAACTACCCTGTCCGATCTCTTTGACGACAACATCACAGCAAAGATCCTTCATGCCGCTGAAACAGGTTTAAAGAACAACGTAAGTTTCACTGAAGACACCAAAAACACTCCGCTTACACCAGACAGAACCCACCGCTCGCATATCCAGAATACGTCCCTCAGACAGGCACAGACTCAGGGAAATATGTCCTTCGTGAGAAACTCTTCTGGACATGCGGTTTCTTCCCGGGCTCAATTTACTCACTTATCGAGCGTCTGATAAAATTCCCGCAAGCTTCCGCCGGAGATGCAAAGAAGCAGCAACTTCTACAACAGCTACTCACTGTCGGACGAGCTTGGTCTGATCCGCTCCACGAATATGCCAAGCGGACAGATACCCATGATATGTCCTTCATGATTCAGCCCTCGATGAGAGTTCGCTGGGAGGTGTTGCATGATTTTACGGCTCTTGAGTCTGTGATTACTGCTGCGCGCTCGCTTTACACAAGATATAACTCCACTGTCGGTGCTATCCGCTCTTGGGATGTTCTGGCACAAGATGGTGTTGATATATCGAGTATGACTGAGGACTTTTTGGTTATTATCGATTCTATGTGTAATCTTGATCTGCTTTACTATGCAGCAGCGCAGACCGGACAGACGGAGATGGCTGAGGCTGCGACTACCCACGCTAAGGCGTTGATCAAAGCTCTTTTACGGCCTGAGACGGATGATTCAGTTGGCCGAACTATGTACAGCACATTCCACGTGGTCAACTTCAATCCCAACGACGGATCGATCAAGCAAAAGAGGACAGGCCAGGGCTACGCAGCAAACTCGACATGGGCTCGTGGACAAGCTTGGGGTATTCTCGGATACTCGCAGTCATACAACTGGACCAAAGATCCCGAGTTCCTAGACGCGGCTATGGGATTGGCGGATTATTTCATCTTCAGACTTCTCAAATCTCCGGACTGTGTCGAAGTTCCTGTGACAGGAGAGAACCGCACCAAGGGTCGTTACGTACCTCTTTGGGATTTCGATGCACCCATCGACGAATCTGCTCCGTTGAGAGACTCCTCGGCAGGTATCATTGCAGCAAACGGAATGCTTGTCCTCTCACAAGCCCTTGCTGGGATTGGGTCATACGATCTGAGTGAGAGATACCGATCAATGGCAATCCGGATCGTCAAGGACACACTGGACTTTTCACTCGCTCAGGAGAAGTCAAAGATTGTGAGCAAGGAAGACGGGAGCTTTGAGGTTCAAGATTTGGACCCGAATGCTCACTTCGAAGCAATTTTGAAAAATGCGACAGCCAATCACAATGCAAAGGACTATAAGAGGTATTGGGACCATGGGCTGGTATATGCGGATTATTATTTGATAGAATTCGGAAATAGGCTGCTGAAGATGGGTCTAGCTTAGGTTCAAAGTCGTAGAATAGGATTTCAGTTCCGACTTCTAACATGAGAGATACTTTCCATAAATAAAGAGAATGTCCCGGTATGATACATTGTTAACCTAACGGCCAATTGCTCATTGAGAAAGGCCCTCCTTGATCATCGATGGTCTGAGCCGTAAACATCATGTCATCAAAGCTTATAACTCGATCCATCTGCATAAAGTCCTGGTCCATGAGAACCGTTGAAATAGCTGAAAGCTCGTCTGGAGAATTGTGCTCCAAGCCCTGATTCGTAGGAGATATCTGTGGCAGGAAGTTGAGTTGGTGAGTAGGCAGGTGAGTCTGTACCTGATCGAGAGGTAGCTGGTGGTTTTGCGATCCTGTCTCGAAGGAAGTGTGCAAGAGATCTGACGCAAGCTCATTGGGATGCACTGCCTGCAGACTAGGGTCTTGGTCGCGAGGGCTTTGTTCGGAGTTCGTAGTGATGAAACCATCTGTCGAATATCCGACGACATCAGGAGAATAATCTGGGTTTGCCTCGCATCTTTCATGAAGAGCACGAAGTTGAGCGCTGTACTTTCCAGCCAGACATGTCTGGACTTTCGCCTTGGAAAAGTGCCCAGCCCATCGTTTGGCGAAAGCATCCAGACTGTCGACCAACACCCAAAAATCAGGAGCTAATTCAGTCTTGTAGTATCTCCAGTGCACTAAACTCATCAGAACAATCCAAAGGTTTGATGGAATATGACTTACCCAACAACGCTCGAGCGCTAAGAAACACGCAGAAAGCAAATTGACTATTCACCGGACTGTTCTCTGGCGCATGTTTCAGATACTTGTGAGTAATGGTTGCTGTCTCTGCTGCTGCGATTTGACAGGTCTCTGCGCTGTGGGCGCTTGGCATACGAACTATGCCAGTCCATTGAGGTGCTGGATAGGCTATCTGCTGGTGTAGTAGAATCATGGAAGTATTATGTGTGATGTGAGCTAGTGTAAGATTCGGGTCCATGTTGATGATGGTTGGTCTTCGCGAAATGTTGGAGTCTTTCCATTTCTGAGGGAGAAACATCTTCCAGCTAGAAAAAGATTAGTTCTCTATCCCATATCAAATGAGAAATGACTTACTGGACCAGACGCAAATCTAGTTCCTTAAACCTAGTCAGCCAATTACCAACCTCCTGTCGATCTCTGAAGTTGATCCTCTGCTGAAGAAAGTAAGTAGTAACTCGACTCAAAGACTCAGTCGCTTCGATACAGTAAGCGAACGCGCCCACAGTTGTCATATCAACTGTGTCGTTCCCCTTTGGCGCTGTCGTATTTGTCGAAGGGGTCTCGGGAGGTGGTTCGGTCGCTTGTTCGGGGCTGGGATAGTGCGCTGGGAGGAAGACGATTGAGTTTCCCATCTTAGCAGCCGATCGGTCCCAAATACCGAAGTAGGGAGTAAGGACTGTTTCCTCTTTATGCCACAGACCTCCATCGGCGGGAAGTCTTCTGCGAACGTCGTCTGATGTCAGGCTGGTGTTCCATCTGTATTGGTTAGAATGTAAGGGACTCGACATTGTAATCTAGTGAACGGGCATACCCAGTCATGACGGAGCAAAGTCTAATTAAAAGTCAGCACGTGTGATTGGCCAAGCGATCGAGAAGAAATACCTATCGAGGTTGAAGATACTCCAAAACACCCTTCTTCGCTCCTCATCTTGTGTCCAATTCTTGGATGGCGGCAACGATGTCAGGGGCTTGAGGAGCGGTCCTTGTTGCCGATCATCCATCTCAACACTGAGCTGTAGATACTCAACAGTTCTTGTAAGTGAGCCAATGATGGGCCAAGCTCGTGACATGTCTCCATTACCCATCTGAACACAAAGTTAGACGTGAGAAAAGAATGGAGTGGGAATAACGTACGTCTGTGAAGGCTATGATGCTTAGTCCCTGCAAATTCTCAACACTCATGCCATCCATAGCTGATAGCAGTACTATGCTTCTCGATCTTGATGTCCATGTCTCAATATCCTTCTCAGAGAGGTTCTGACTGGAAGGCTCCACAAAGCGTATAGCTGCAACTACGATCGCGTGCAGAAGCACGGTCAGACAAGGCAGTTGTTCGTGGTTGTAGAAGCGACTTCTGAAGCGAGTCTCGTGCAGAATGGGTATCCACGGCTGAACCACGATGAAGTAGGCATTGATGGCCTCCTCGAGCAGCTCTGGAGGGGGAAGTTGACTGGAGGTGCTTCCAAGCTCGCCAAGTTGACTCGCGAGTTCGATGTTAGGGTTGCCACAGCTATCCACCCTTCTTCTCTTTCGTGGTTGTTGTTGAACATCGTTAGGAGAAGAGAGACACAGCGCCAGGTGTCGTCTGCTGAGCTTGTGATGGGGTTGGTTGTGCTGCTTGCTGTGGTAATGTACGTGCTGTACTTGAAACTAAACCTCGCAACTCTTGGATGAGGCCTGAGAATGCTGAGATAATTTGTGAAGACTCAGATGATGACCCTGGGTCCTGGGGCTGAACATTGTTGTAAACCGTGCTCTCAAGAGCCTCTAACCATGGTAAGCACTAGAATCAAGATATTTCGCGTTACGTACCAACGCGACGATTCAAGCCCTCTATAACGCCAGTCTTGATACCAGGCTTATTCTTTCTCAGATCATACACACATGGTGAATCTATTCGCGTCAGCACCAAACCTGCATGTTCCAAGACATCAACTCACCGAGTCTCTCACAATGATTGCATACGGGCTTATCCCTCGAACAGCGGAGCTTCCGCCTTCGACATCCTTGGCACGAAGGCGTTTCGGCGTCTGCAGCCACGGACCCATTCTCATTTCCAGCTCTGGGCGACTGTGTTGGTTGATTGTTCATCCTTTCTTTGCTGTGATTGTCGATTTTGAGTTGTCCCGCTGCCCGCAGACGCACAGTTTATGTAACGAAATTGGAGAGAGGAGGAGTTTGCGTGTCGATCATTGACCATAAACAAGTTCCCCATGGGGAAGGTTTCTAAGCGGGCCAATGGTGGGGAATCTTGATCAGGCTATAATCGTCTCGGAACAGATGGCCCGATGCCCGAGGTTGGGTCATAGTGGTTTGATTGATGAGAAATTGAGAGACTAATGAGAAACTCACAGAAAAGCCTATGATAAAGTTATTGATAAAGATCTGGTGGTAAGTTATCGACGAGAAAGTCTTAGGAGACTGTTGACATATTGTTAGTAGCATATCTCTCTCAACGCCACAGCAAAATGCCGCCACTACCAGGATTCTCAGACAATCCGTTCGAAAGCAGGGATGATTTTATTGAAGCCATCATCGCTCTAATCAGTCCACTCAACAAATACTTCTCACCAGAAAAGTCACGAGTTCGCATCCCAGTAGCAACAGGTGCACACTTCGATGAGTCAGCAGCTCAACTGGAGGGATTCGCAAGGCCACTATGGGCAATCGCACCATTGCTGTACGGATACGACTCCATCACCAACGAAGACCTAGCGGCTCGGGTCGATAAACTGGTGCAGCCATGGGTCGACGGATTTATTGCTGGGACTGATCCTCAGCATCCGGAGTACTGGAACTTAATGCACGACATGGACCAACGTATGGTGGAAGCAGAGATGATCGCATTCGCACTTCTCGCTGCTCCAAAGAGATTCTATGACCCTTTGACCGAGAGCCAGAAGAAGAACATCAAGTCATGGCTAAGTTCCATCAACGGCAAAAAGATGCCTCCAACTAATTGGCGCTGGTTCCGTGTTTTCTGTAACCTCGCCCTAGTCAAGACCTGCGGCGTGCCTCAATCTCAAGTCCAGGAAGAGATGGATGCCGACCTGGAAATACTGGATAGCTTCTATATCGGTGACGGATGGTCAGCAGATGGACCGTGGCAAACAGCTGAGCAAGCAAACCAGGAACAAGAACTAGCCAGCAAGACCGGACGTCGAGATGCAATTGGAGTTGGAAGACAGGCGGACTATTACTCTGGAAGCTTTGCTATTCAGTTTAGTCAGATTCTGTACTCCAAATTTGCGACCGATATGGATGAGACGAGATGCAAGATCTATCAGCAGCGTGCCCGGGACTTTGGACAGCAAATATGGAGATATTTTGACTCTGAAGGTTGGTATTGCAGCGAATGAGCTTTCTTTCAAGCTAACAAATACTAGGCTCGGCGATACCGTTTGGCCGGTCACTTACATACCGCTTCGCCTGTGGAGGATTCTTTGGTGCGCTGGCGTTTGCCAAGATCCCAAACATGCCTAAACCACTCGATTCACCTGGAGCCATCAAAGGGTTCCTTGTACGACATCTGAGGTGGTGGGCACAAAATTCGAGTGACATATTTTCTACCGATGGTACCCTGACCATCGGCTGGTTGTATCCGTACGCAGACCTCGTGGTATCACCTGACTGGAAGCATCACTAACAGCGAGGCAGAAATATGTACATGGCCGAAGACTACAACTCCCCGCAATCCGTTTATTGGTGCCTCAAGACCCTCATATCCGTCGGCCTAGCAAACGATGACGATTTCTGGACTTCAGAAACCCTCCCATATCCATCTTTCGATCCTCCTACGCAAGTCATCCAAGCTCCCCAGCAAATCCTCTGCAACCACCCGCTCGGAAACCACCACTTCATGCTCTCACCCGGCCAATTTGTTGCATGGCCTATGAAAGCCAACCAAGCCAAGTACTGCAAATTCGCCTACTCCTCAGCGTTTGGATTTTCTGTCCCAACAGGTCCTCTCATTCAACAGATTGCGCCAGATAATCAGCTGGCGCTGAGTAGAGATGGTGGCGAAACTTGGGCGGTTAAATGGAAATGCGATGAGGTGAAGTTTGGCACTTTGGCGATCAAGGCGGAGAAGGGTGGTGAGATGAATGTTTCTGTTGCAAGTGTGAGATGGTATCCGTGGGGAGATCGGGCGGTGGCTGTTGATACTGTCTTGATTCCGCCGAACGATCAATGGCCGGATTGGCATGTGCGGATGCATCGTATACGCTGTCTCGCTGCTATACCCTCACTCCATACCGTTGAGGGTGGATTTGCCATATATGGTCGCAGGGATGCTGATGGTATGAACTTACCAACGGTACAAGTTTCCAACAATGCCACACCTGGAACTTTCGAGGGTACCTTCTCGGATGGCAACTCGACAATCATCGGATCGAGAGACGGATGTAGTGGCATCGTCACGGATGCTCTTCTTGATCGCAAGAGACTTGAAGTGGAGAGTGTTGCTCTAAAACCTGACTCAAACACCAATATCGTCCGTCAAAGAACACTTATACCAACAACCTCTGCTGGAGTAACAGGTCTCCAGGCTGGTCAAGAGATATGGCTGAGGACATCCGTATTCGCTATATCTTCCTTAGCCAACCAGGGAGTGCAAAATAATGAGGCTATAAATCTTAATGAGAGATGGTCGAAACGTCCGCCAATTGGCGTTGAAGATCTAGAGCAGGTACTTCACAATATGTAGCATACGAAGTGATGCTTAATATGGGATGAAACCATATAACATTACTGCGATTGGCAATGTAGTTAGGTCGGTCTTCTCAGGTTGGATAGAGACAAACTGCGCCGCTCCTAAATTCCAAGTTCATGGGCATCTAACCAGAGGCGAATTGTGGACAGGCCAATTTGCTGTTAAGCCACAAGCCTCATGAAATCCGTTATTTGGGTGCAAGAATCACTACTAGGTAGCTACTCCTATTACTTTAATAAAGCAGCAGTTAAAATGGGCGGGATCAACACTAGTCCGATGACCTTGCAACTCGCGTTCCCTTCCACTGTAATCAAGCCACTTTGTGGATTTCAGTGTGCCAACTTAGTTAGCAACATCCTGAACTCAAACCTCCACCTCTCAATTACACGGCTGATAAGCGGCGACATGTCTCCTGCCACGCGCCCAAAAATCTTTGCTTATGCCAATTTCAACCTGGATGCACTTCTCTCTCTAGCTACACGAGTTCGAGGCCGATCATGCTCAGCTGATACATCAACAAGACCAAAAACAGGAAGTCTAAATTGGGTCATTTTTATTACTTTTGACAATGGCATTGAATGGGCCTTCCGATCACCACGTAACGGTCCTAGCGCCATCCTCACCGAAGAATCCGCTTCAAAACTTCTTGTCAGCGAAGCTTCTACGTTGAAGTATCTTAGAGCCAACAGCTCTGTCCCAGTTCCGGAGGTGTACTCCTTCAGGTTAGCTTAAACAACTCCATCATATGTTATCAAGTACAACCTTAGGACGTTTGTTAATTCATCAAAATAAGTGGGAGTTGTGATAATGAAATTGGAGTGCCATATATTCTCATGGGTAAGGCCAGTGGCCGCCCGCTATCTGAATTCGATTGGGTCGAGCTATCCCAAATAACAGGGTATCCAAACAGACGTCCGCTTCTGCCCCTCACGGATGCGGATCGAGAGAAGGTGATGAAGCAACTAGGAGTCATGATGTCCTCCTTATCGAATTTTCATTTCGATAGGATCGGGTCGCTATTCGAAGACAGTGATGGCAACTATTTAGTTGGCGAATGTCTCAACCCGGCACTCATTTGGCAGCACAGGGATGAGCTTGAGGGCATAAATCGAGGCCCTTTCCACCAAGAGAGCCAATACTTTCAGTCTCTGATCTCAGTGTTTGTAGCTCATGCTAAAGACCTTCCGCTGAGCCCGCATAGCTTCTTCGCACCAATACCTGATCCCTTCGAATATCCGCACTGGAATAGCTATCGTCAAACAGTGGAAAGGTGGCGAACTCTCTGCTCTATTGGAGATAAGGTTGAGGGCAATCAGAACCGACTAGACTTTTGCATTGCTGGTCACTTCTTGTTCAAGATGATCCCTCATCTAACCTCCACGAGCGGGGATTTTGTGCTTTCCCATCCCGACCTCCATACTGGCAATATCTTCGTTGATGAGGACTTCAACATCATATCCATCATCGATTGGGGTTCTGCGTCTTCCAGTCCTGCGGCCGAGCTCCTCGCCACTCCTGGGCTAAATGGTTCACTTTCACCGCCCAACGAACTACTCGTCGCTGCCTACAGATCAGGCTTTTGCCAAGAAGGCCAAAAGGTTGATCCTGAAGGATGGAGGGAAAGTGAAAGAATGTGGCATTTTGTTCGGCTGGTCCGAATGCTTTCTATACAAGATTATACCCACTTCAGAATGCTGTATGATATGGTCTATGAGAAAAATTCAGAAGAGATTCCCCGACTATTTCGTGAGCAGAGTAAAGAAGCGTCTAGTAAGGCCTTCCTAGCTGAATTATATCAAGATGAATCTGGGGAAGGATGTATTAGAGCGGAAGAGAATGAGGGAGATGGTCAGGGAAATCATACCAATTAACTTGCTATTGTAAGGAAACTTGGACTGATGTCGGAAATGAATCCCAATTTTCTTGCGGATAAAAGACTGTGGTTGTGGATCGAGAAGGCCCTCAAGCCAGTGAAGTTTGAATAACTTAGAATGCCATCACTATCTTATATAACCTTAGCTATTACTAAAATGCCGTTTGGCTTTTTCCAACTTTACATATATATTAATATTTCAATACTATGTACACAATAAGTAAATGCAGTTGATTCTCTTGAGAATCAATCCCCTTTGAATGATTTCGGTCTTGAGATGAAATTTCTCTCTAATTAAGCAAAGCGAATTTGAAATTTTCTTAATTATGTAATTCTATATAATATTGTCCTATTAGTATGTGAATTCGTCTAGCTCTAATGAATTTCATGTATTCATTCTATTACATATCTCTAGTTGGCTCGCTTGTCGGAACCTTTGCACGGAACTGCAACTTATTTATGCCGCTAACTTGTGGAATAGCTTGGCTTGTGTTAATAATTCATTCACCGGGCTAATTTTATACTGTCAATGGAAAGGTACAAACAATTCATCTTAGCTTTGGAGTTCCAAGAACAAATAAACTATTTTCATTTCACGTTGGATCAACGTCGCCTTTTGAATTTTGAGAGGCACGACGTCCAAGCGGCTACCAAGGATTGAAAACAACGTCTTCTGTGCGTTTATGCACTCCTCACGATAGCCAACAAGGAGGCCATTGCACCCTAGGATCAGTGTTAAAGATCTGTCTTCTAGCAAGAGATCGGAATTATTGACTTACCTGTCGTACCGGGTGGCTCATAGGCTCAAAGGCCAGGCACAACCCCGCAAGTACCTGGCCAGTCGTGACATTGAAGACTGTCCAATTGTCTCCCAAGTAATTACCAGCGGTCACTATCTTTCCCAGATTTGTAGTGATCTAGATTCGTAAAGTTAGTGGGACATCAATATCCTAGCAAGTCCTCTTACCTTGAGTGCCGTGGGATTTGTGGCTGGAGAAATGGCGATCTCTGAGACACTCTCTCCTTCGGAACCGTCAATCTTCAAAGTGACCAGATCCTCCTGAGGCCACAGGTCCAAAGGAGCACCCCATTGTCCAAATTCAAAGTCCCCAACTAATCTTTTGCGGGTCGAGTGACCTCGAGCAAAATTGGCTCGCAAGCCTCTAATGACGCGTTCGTTGCTCTCCGCTTTTGGGGCATAGAGAGAAACACCGCGCAGAGCTGCACCCTCTGCTTGATCCTGGTTCCACAGCAGAATCTCATGGGGTAGGAGATCTGTTACGAGCTGCCTTTCATCGCTATTCGAGCTATCAGTAAGAGGAATCAATTTCATGGACTCAATGTCTTTGGGGACTGCGCGTCTGGGAGCCACCTCAGAGTTCGAAATCTCTAGTCTGCCAGCCCTACAAGACCAGAAACGTGGACGATGTGATGGCGGCTCTTCACTCTCTCGACTCATGATTTCATCATCCTCCACTTTTGGGCTCTCAATCAATCGGAGACCTGTGATTTTACCACCCTACTAATTTAGTACTTAAATTTCCTGTTGACTTTGCCAGTTTAGAAACTCACTGTGTTAGTTAGAAGCATAAGCCCAACTATACGGCACCCGCTTTCGGGCAAGAGTGCAAAACGGTGTAAAGATGGATCGACATTCCCTAATTCAGTGCTAGAGTAGTGACCACAAGACATGAACTTCGACACATTAGCCAAAACCAGGAGTCATGTTGAAAGACAATATAAAAACGAACCGTAAGCCCGCGGACACCGGCTCCTGCCTGATCTATATGGGCGATCAGACCCTCGATCGATGGTCGAGCGGAAATGCGGCATCTTTCACGATCAGAACCCATCACCTGGTCGTCCGTTTTGCCAGCAAAGACTCGTCTACGATGAAGAATCATCCCGAGGCCAACAAGAATTCCATCACTATCCCACACAGCCTCGGCTGTTGTTGGACCGCCACTTAGCTCATCCCAACATTGAACCCAGATTAATTTGTTAAACTGGTGCTCAGGTTGGGCGTACGCCATTGTCATTTCCTTGGCATCAAGCCCCTTCATATGACTTTGGTTCTGGGGCGGAATTTGTGTCTGATCGAGCAAAGCGAAGTAACGCCCCGCGATCTGTTCACAAGTGTTCCAGATCCTGCGTCGATTAATAACTCCCAAGAACTCTGATGCGTTGTTTGGAGGTGAAGAAATGTGATCCAGCCAGATGCAGGCCTCTCTCAATGTACCATCTTCAAGTGCCATTTTAACGGCGTTATCAGCCTCCCAGGCCCAATTCATTTGCCACAAGAGATGTTTCCTCCAGAATGAATTCGTCCTGACAATCTCAGCACAAGATCGAGAAAGCAATGCGAATGAAGCAATAGAGTGAGTAGGTAGATACAATCCAATCCGTATGAGTAGTTCAGGAGGTAGCTGTAGAAACAGACTCTTTGTGGTTACAACTGGCCTGTGGTCAGATGGACTGTGGTTATGGGGAACCAGGGCTCCGCTCCGCGTAAGTTGGCGTTGAATAGCTTCCTCAAGCATCGCATTTCTGTCCATCGGGTTCGCTACAACATACTGAAAGCATGTTCATCAGTACTCATGTATTTACAGCGATCTTGTCCGTCACTGTTTCACTAACCTCCTCGCCTCTTTCTGAGACCCAGAATTGGTCGGGCCCAACAATGCCGCCATAATCGATATCGAGAGCAGAGTTGGAAGAAACTAAGCATTCCATCACTTCGTATAAGATATCCTTGCTCAGCAAAGCACTGTCGGTGGAGCCAGTCAGAACTCTGTTCAGTATACTGAAGCAGGCATCGTGAATCGGAAACACTCTGGCCAAGCCATGAAACGAATCGTCGCGATAGCTGAGGCGGCTGGTTAGCTTATTGAAACATTATTTGGCAAGTACTCACCAGCTAAATTCGCTATCCTCAGGTGCATTCGGATCTAAGAGACAGTTGAGTGAAGGTAGTTTTCAGTTGGGGAAACAAGCTCTCACCAACACCTCGAGTAGCCAAGGCTATTTCCTAAACGTTTTGATGAGTCCAAGTCACCAGGTCTATACTTGACAGCTCTTACATCATCCAGATATTTGGAAGGACCGGATATAAAAGCCCTAGAGTTTGTTCAGTATTTCTCGATCAGACTAAAGACAGCCATTTCTTACGCGCCAACATCTGCTACATCTTCGTTGAATCCAAGGCAGGTAAATTTATTCAACCAGTTCAATTCGATCTCTTTGACGACAGAATGGTCATAATCGTTGGCTTCATCGACATCCGAATCTGTGTTGTTATCGGACGTGCTATCTGTTTGAGAGCCAGAGGAAGACACAGAAGACCGGCCGGCAGTGACGCTGCTGGATGCAAGCGGACAGCTGCAAATAGCACAGTAGCATTGGTAATTGCTCATGATC
This sequence comes from Fusarium avenaceum, assembly GCA_025948275.1. Taxonomy (NCBI): domain Eukaryota; kingdom Fungi; phylum Ascomycota; class Sordariomycetes; order Hypocreales; family Nectriaceae; genus Fusarium; species Fusarium avenaceum. The sequence continues at coordinate 1,448,788 of CP109669.1, forward strand.
TGGCTGACTGTATATGAATGTTTTGATTCGCAGTCAAGCTGTCAACATGTAAAGGAGAGAAAAACATAAAATGTGGAGATGTGGGAGTTCCTCCTTTTAGAGGTTCGAGAGGAATAAGCTCGGATGAACGTGCCCGAGACCCGACATGATAGTCCAGTTGTTTTATCACTAGTAACTCTGTAGAGGCTTGGCAACGCCACGACATCACCCTGGGAAATATTCACCCTACTCAATGGTAGCCTTTTGAATTGTAGAAGAAAAAATAGCCATATATACACTGAGATAAGAACATTATACAAGACATATACCACCATATTACCAACCACAATGCGTCGCAAATTGCTAGGATCACCAGCCGCCAACGCGGTGATATGCTTGAACCGGTACCTCCCAAAACACTGCCTCAATCGCTGAGAAATCTCAAGTCTACACAAGCAAGTCACTGAGAACGCCGTCAAATCCACACAACTGCGTCGGGAGATGAATTCTAAGTTGGTGGCTGCCTCGCTGACCCCGCTAAATCAGGCCACAGCTAACCGTCACATGCGTCCATCGCCTCCTTCATGCCAGTCTGCCTACATTCTTTCCAAGGATACCTCGTCCATTTTGTCTTTCAAGGTCTTTCCCCTCACAATCAGTCATATTCAACATGAGAGCCCGACAAGAGTCTGACAATCTTGCCTGGGACCGGAGTGATGAACTCTGGGAACAAGCGGTGAAACAAGTCCGGTTATCATCAACATGCCGTAAAATTGAAGCTTTTGCCAAGAGAAAGCTTGGTGAATCTGCCACTTTGGTGACTCCAATAATAATTGGCGGTTTCAACGTCTTATATACTATTCAGAGTGAGAGTTCCTCTGGCAATGTTCTTATACGGCTTCCCTGCCCAGACCAAGCTGTATTTCCGACAGAAAAGACTCTTGCAGAAGCCGCGACAGTCACGTACATCAGCCAGCATACTCAACTGCCCGTACCTAAACTCGTTGAACATGTTACTGATTCCGAAATTGGGCCTTTCATGATTATTGAGGACCTTGCAACCCGGCGAGGAATGGGCCAAGCCCTGGAAGCTCCCCGAGAGGATCTTAATGATACAGCCGTCTTGCGACCTGATATCTCCGAAGCAAAACTCAAGAGCTTATACGTCGAGATGGCACGATGTGTGCTACAGTTAGCACAGCCAACGTTTCCGTGTATTGGGGCTCTTGTCGAGATAGCTCCGGGCTCTCATAAGGTACTGGGACGACCCGTTACCCTTAATATGAACAACATGGTCCAACTTTCAAGCATCCCGAAATCGATATTTCCCTCTGAGGGTACGACTTATGAGACCGCTGATGGGTGGTATACGGTATTGGCCGGAATGCAGATAGCCACTCTCATCTTCCAGCACAACGACATGGTATCGTCAGAAGATGATTGCAGGACCAGATATGTCGCTAGACAGCTGTTTCGCAGATTGGCCAAACAAGGCAGATTGTCCGATTTTGGGTTTGCCGAAGATAATTGGTCTGTCTACTCCAGGAACGCCGGAGCAAGGTTGCCGTCACCGGATGGTTCAGGCTCTTTTCGCCTCTGGTCAGATGATTTTAGACCGGCCAATGTCCTTATTGATGATCGTGACCACGTTATCGGGGCTATCGACTGGGAGTTTGCCTACGTTGGGCCAACACAATTTGTCTTAGACTCGCCTTGGTGGCTGCTACTCGATGCGCCTGAGGTGTGGGATGCAGGCATAGAAGATTGGGAGAAAGTCTACGAAAGTAGGCTAGAAACCTGGATTACAGCAATGGAAGAGGTAGAGTCAGAGTCTGACATGAATTCTGGTTCTTTCCTACTTTCAGCATACATGCGAGAGAGTTGGACAACGGGACGCTTTTGGCTCGACTACGCCGCCAGAAAGAGTTAGGCGATTGACACAATCTACTGGAAGTACCTGGATGAGAAGTTTTTCGGCGAACGGGAAGAAGATGTTCCCAGCAAAGAACTGTGGAAGGTTAGAGTCCATCTCTTGAGTCAAGAGGAGCAAGCGGCAATGGAGCCATTGGTACAAGCCAAGATGGCGGAGTCAAAAGAACGTGTTCTGATTGAATGGGACCCTGGAATGGCAAAGCAACGCCTCTCCTCTTTCCTATTTGATTGATGACTGCGAACCTGAACCTCATGAGATCTGTGAATCAGGGTCGGCGCGCTTGAAGAAACACTTTACTCAACTCGTCGTTGGTAAGCGCTGGCTGACTTCTTCGATGAAAAGAGTGCAAGGACTTCAACGCGTAGCACGCGCGTGTCTCGTTTTATGGCTCTAGAAGGTATGTAATGCTCGACTTGCGGCCACAAGCCAAGAAAAAGATAGCAGATGCAGATCATCTCGAATTAACTGCTGGATACCAAGTAGTAAACTTTATGTGTCCGCCTACGATATCACACCAACTGCTAACTGGTCATATCGTTCAGCGCAGACAAGAGAAAGGCCATCCGCCTTGATAGGCCTTCTATTAACATCTTTAGTATGAGTTAAAGCGCAGACAGGAAGACCATTTAGCAACATTTACTCTCACTATATCTTGGAAGTTGAGCATTCCAGAACCTTTGGACGTTGTTGACCTGTGGCTGATTACCCGCTGCATTTCAACGCTAAGCCACCACTGTACTCAGCAAAAAGACGGTCTAGATCGCTGTTGGTCTCTACACGCCAGTTGTCCGGGCGAGAGCCTTACAATGGCATGGCTGCATGGTTTGCCAGGCACCCATCCACAAGGTGCATTTGGGTGACCCACTCTTACACAAAGAAAAGCCAGTTGCTTCCACACATCACATTTCATTCATCGAGTACTTGGACGCTTCCCACGGTCTAACCCATGTTTCCTCACTTACTATGGATGATGCAGTTCGAATAAGCGCTGAAAGATTTCGCTTTGTCTACGAAGAGGGCTTCAAAACGTGGGCCCGGCTTTACGCCGATGTTGTCGAGAAAACCGGATTTCCGTCCCAATTATTTGCTGCTATTCAAGACGTCTGCCGACGACATCCAGTTTTTTCACGCCGGATGAGGTTGAAGATTGACCAGAGGGGGGCCTTTGCCATAGGAAAATCCATCTGGAGTTCCAATGGAACGTCGTGTGTTAACAAACCGCCGTCATTTCGACAGCCTGTACGTATCATGGTCGCTGTGAGGAGGCCGGTCTCGTTGTCTTTCTCTGAGTCGAGCGAGGGCCAGAATACTCAATCATTACGATTCACGCGTGATCAAGACTATGTTTCCATACTCATCCTGGCTTGGACATATATTCTTTCTGCTCGTTGGACAGAAATTATGCCTGGAACTTGCTCACTTATCTACACCGAAAGCCGAGCGACAATTTACCAAGACATGACCCAATGTGAAGACGAAAAAAGCCTCGTCAGCATTCAGCTTGGTGATGTTAGTCCGCAAGAGGCTCGATGGTGGGCAGCGGTACTCGCTCCAGGCCAGGGCTGGCAAGCAGATGTGGCATATGAGCAACAAACCTTCCTAGCGCCTTGGTCGATTCGTCTTCAACAAGATTTTGGTTTTGCACTACTGCACATGACAGATTCTGTGTCCTCGCTACACTCAGCTGCAACATTCTCGGAGGCCTCCCAGTATCTCGACAGATTCTGCACACAACACGATATCACTGACCAGAGTCAAGCTGCATTAGCTTCTGTTCTCTTATTACCTTCTATGGGCAGCCTCAAATCTTTAAGATTACCATCGCCCCGAGGTAACATAACTATTCCATCACCTCTCGTATCGAACACTTTAGATGAGAAACTCAACCACGATGGGACTCACCAGGGGCAACATATAGATAGGCTGATAACTTTAAGCTGCAATACTAGGGGTATAATCCCTCTTCTTCTCAGTCTTTTCTACGAGCCTCGTATTGAGTGCAACTCTGTCACTCCTTGGCTTCAGGGAACTGTGGCAGCAATCAAGCATGTGGCTGGGAATAATGCGTACGTAATTGGGCGTATGTGCATGGAACGTTCGCCTAGAGTGGCCTTTTTATGGCTCGGTTGCATAATACTAGGCCTACAGGACAAGATTCTCCAGGGAGTTCATTTTGGACAGATTCCGGTTGACATCAACTCCGCCGCATGGTCGGGAACGGTTCAATCATTTATTCAGCAACGTGTGTCCAACCCTCTCATAACAGATGGGTGTATTTCTCGCGCAGATGAGTGTCGACTCCTTTTCCTTTCTCGGTCAGACGGCCACGTTCGGGTCCCTGTGTGTCAATGGAAACCGTTTGGCAAAACTCCGGTTGAGGATGTCGACATCGAGGTTCGAGTCCATCACCAATGCGAGGATCATTGGCTTCAATATGAGGGTATCGATTGGGAATGCGAGGATGGCAACTTTGAATTTCAGTCATCGCAAAATGAAGGCAGTCGGAACATTTCAGGTGAATCGTTAGTACGGCATGCTGGGATTACGTCTACTGAAATCTCACACTACGAAGAACTGGATCGAGATCGGGAAGCTATCTCGGAGAACGCAACACGCAGTGTCTTTGGTTGGTTACGTTTGCACGGCTATACGAAGGGCGAACGGAATATATGGAACCATGAGTGGTTTGATATGTCTGAATCCGACGAAGATATGAAATATGATGAAAGTACATCCATTGCATCATTGCAGCCCTTGTCGCGGGTAGAAAGTTGGGTTTTCAACACGGAGATTTCCACAAGTGGTTCCTAGGCAATGAGGTTCACTCCTTGGCATCATAACTCCAAGCTCAGAAGAAATAAGTCTAGGAGAGGACTAACGCCCCGGTTTCAACCGCGTACTTATCTGAACACGATATCGCACAACTTGCACAGCTTCGGGAGACCAAAGGGAGCATTTGTGGATGATCTGATGGATGAGAGATTTGTGATGAGGCATGTCGAAGATTGTAAGCGGGTAGGAATAGGTTGCAGTCGACTACTGTTCGGGTACTTTTCGCCAACATAGGGTTTTACATGGTAATTATGATTCAAATAGTCAACAGAAATGGAGCTGGAAAGACGGCTGATCTGTTCTTCAAACATTGAACAATCAGATGCATGTGCCGTATAAACTTGCCTATTCGGGATGTACTGTAGTCTAGATTCTTGGCATAAGAGCCCCTCAATTGATTTGTGACGCCTGTAACGACAACCACTACGCGCTAGGGAAGGCTTGGACTCATATTAGTCCTGATTTAAAAAGGGTAATCTATACGATACTATCTAACTAGTAGAATAGCTGATGGCGACATTCGTGCAACATCCGTCACTCAAAAAGGCCCTGGAAATGTGGCCTGAAAGGGAAAGTGTGCGGCTGTAGGCTGTAGGCTGTAGGGCGCGCTTCACTTGTCAATTGTCACACGGACCCACCTCGGATTTTGATGAGTCATGTGTTGTGATAAATAAAGAGATACCATTGCTCCTTCAAATGTTTCAATTCATTGGTACTGTCTACCTTGAACTGAAACACTAAGCTTTGAATCACACTTTGCAAAATGCCGTCAGCAACTCCTCAAGTCTCTCTAAGTTTGGTACCTTGGAACCCAGACTCCCCAGAGCACGTCAGTCGTCTTTACGAGCAACGAGTTCAATGCGGATGGGACAAGCAACGAGTTGAAGGATGGAGAAAAAATCAAGCCTCTGGTAGCAAGTCCATCTTTTGGATTGTAAATTTATCACATCAACCTCAATAATCAAATACTAAACTCTTTTAGACACTCCGACCAGAAGACCCTGAGACTCGCGAATTGCTTCAGCTTCATTTTGACTCATTCCCGGCGGTATATTTAAATATCCTACCGTATCATATTAAAATGACTAACTTTTTCAGGACAAAACCCCGTTGATTGACACAGCTGAAAGCCTCAGAGCAAAGCCTCGTACACCAACAAACACGAAGATCTACCCCATGGGCCACATCTCTCTGGATGACAGGGACGAGAAATCAGCCCACATGACCCTCGACCTCCCCAAAGAAAGCGTCTATTGGATCAACACCTTCTACGTCTCCAAAGCACTCCGCAGTAAGGGTATTGGACGAGCCGCGATGGACATGGTTGAGCACATGGCAATTGACTATCCACTCTGTGCCAAGACTCTGGCTCTTCATACCGCTGAGAAGGAGATGCAGAAGAGACTTTACCGAGAAGCGAATGGGAAGGAAATCGGTGTAAGTGAGCAGTTATTGATGATGAGTTACTGGGCTGACATTATCTAGACTGCGAACCAGGATTGGTATGAGCGCCGAGGATATAGGCTGATACATACGCAGAGAGCTCATTATCTCGATGACGAAGAGCCTCCGGTTGATGCTGTGTTCTTGCGAAGGGATATTGCATAAGGGGATGACTTTTTGAGATCCAGGTTTCAGTATTGTTAGCATTGCTATTAGCGTGATTCAGGACTGTTCTCGATGCCACTGCTGGGGTTATGGATATAGTCGCCTCACAGAGTTCTGATAGCTGGTCGGTTCTAACCAATGATATATGTCACAAAGCTTTCTCGAAGACACCTCCGAACAGCGATATGTGTTGGTACGTGCTTACATAATAGCTGCTACAAAGTCATCATTGGACCTCAGTTCTTCTGCTCTTTTTTATCTTCCAACCGTCGTCAATCCTATTCGATCATGGATGACGCCATTCGACCGAAGGAACAAGCAGCTCGCGAAGTTTACGCCGAAGGGTACCAAACATGGTCCACGCTCCACGATGCTGCTTTCAAACAAGCATTCTCTTCTGAATACTACCTTCGACAACTATACACCGCCTTTCCGAATCATCCAATATTTCCACCCGACCTTGCCGTCGATAAATCCATCACAAATGTTGCTCTTGTCAATGGGACGACTACATGGCTTCCAGCAGAAGAGGAATATCTACCATCCTTCGAAACGGAAGCCATCTTTCACGTTGCGTGGGTTAAGCCTACCAAGATCATCTTGACCACGGATACACAATATTCCTTGACAACCCTCCCCGAATTATTTGGGCCAAACAGTCATCATATTCCTATTCTGATCCAGGCTTGGGCATTTATCCTATCCGCACGATGGGCTGAACTGGTCCCAGGTGCACGTATCTTATTAGACCGTACCAAAATCTAAGGAAGGCCTCGACAAGTCACCTCAACTGAGTGTTGGAGATCCTATCACAATCGACATTGCTACCGTCAGCAAAAACGCTGCAAACTGGTGGACTGCCATCTTGTCAGTTGATGGCTGCTGGGATGCCATGACTCGTAACGCGAAAGGCAATATTCTGCATTCACCTTGGTCAACAGTCTTGAAATCAGAACGCCCTATACTGGTGCCATACAATATAACGGCAGATATCTCCTTATCACACAGCGCGCCACCCTCATTCGGTGCCTCATGTCAATACATGGCGGATTACTGCAATGCCTTTGGCATAAGCGATGAGACGATCTTGGCAGCTTTAGCAGCAGCCATACTGATTCCGGCAATCAAGTACGACAACAGACCAATCATTCTACCCATTCCAGAAATAATTCATGACAACAACATGAAGGAGAATGAGCCTCCCAAAGCATCAACGTTCTCAATACCAGATATCCTCCAGCTAGATCGACTCTTGACCCTTAGCTGCAACGCCAGAGGAGTAAAGTCTCTACTCACCAGTGTGTTCTTCAAGTCTGGCGTACCATGTAACATGTGTGGCGTATGGCTACGCGGCTCGTTCTCTTATCTAAGCTCCATCAAGGACCCCCATATCCTCCTACGCATTCTTATAAACCGCGATCCAGACCTTGGCTTTCTTTGGTTTGGTGCTTTCATCACAGGAGCTTACCACAAGTCACTGCGCGAAGGTAGAGCTGGATGGTGGATTATTGACCTTGCAGCGGCTGCGTGGACGGGCACATTGATGTCCTTTGTTCAAACACCAGTCCCTCGCCTAGAACCAGGGACAGAATCAATCTCTCACGCTGACGAATGCCGGCTGCTGTTTCTTTGCCATGATATGAACTACACTATTCCGCCGCTTTTCCCCTTCCCACCGTTCGGGTCATCGTCAATGAGCGACGCTAATCTGGAAATTCGTGAACATTCAATTTGTGGAAAAGACCATGGCCTCAAGTATGCATACTTTACCTGGGTTTGCACAAATGGTACAGAAATCAGACAGGAACCCGAGACGCCTGTTGTTGCGATTAGACCGAAACGCGAGCCAACATTAACTCACTCTCAAGACCTTGAGATCGATTACGATGACTGTGATTCTGAGGACGAAACCTCTGAAATGGTGACGAGAAACATGTTTACTTGGCTTCGTGGGGAGGACGGATTTCCTGTTGCAGAACGAGCAATTCGTGAGCATGAATGGATCGACAATCTAGATTCTGATGATGATTCTCCCATAGATGGAGATGTACACTCTACTTTCGGGGAAATCTTCATGGATGGCCATGGATGGCTTTTGAAAACATCAACTCAACGATCTAATTCCATCTGACAACACAGTCGTATTAGATTACAGTGGCTTTGAGAGATGCGAGATGCGGATGAGATAGGCTTCCCATAACAACGCAATGAGATTTCAAGGTTCTTGGGTCAGCTGAAGGTCTAGATGTTTAAAGGATCATCTTGGTTAGAGCAGGAGGCATAAAACCGGTTTGGTACTTCCAAAAAGAATCTATTACAACATCTTCGCAGCTTCGCCAACATAGTGAGGGGTGTTCCACGATTTCTATTCGATCGACGAGCATAGACGGTATGTGAACCATGATGTAGCAGTCAAGCCTACAGTCTACTACAACTTAATCCAAGACCCTCGCTTGTCATGGCACGAGAGCTCGCCTGGAGTTGGTAACTTTTATCTCTAGTTGTATGGCCGATTTATAACCATCTCCCTCTTCTACTCGAGAAGGATCAGGAGCGAGTCAATACGAAGCAGACCGTAATCGGCTTCCTCAATTACAGCTCCTGAGATCTTTGAAGCAGTCCGTAATCGATTTGGTTGGTGGCTCATCCGAGATTTCCACGCCTTCTCTCCAAGTGCCACATTCTTACTTTCTTTCGGCAGTGTTTTCATCAGGATGACAACGAATAGATATTTGTGTCAATCGCCGAGCTCAACTATCAATTTAAAAGTGAAACGTTTATTGGGGGACCTGCCTCATCATCGCTCTGGCAAGTGCAAAAGGTTGAAGACGCAGTTGCCTCGAAGGCGTATTTTAACAAGCAAAAGCCTGGCTGGAGGATATGTTTAGCAAGGTGCAAAGCTTTGGCCGGAGATCAATGCTAAGGGTTGTGCCCAACAAGGATCTCATGGGAATCTGATCTCCCCTGCTTTGCTGTGATGGCGTGAGAGAGAGACGATGAAACGTGGATAAATCCTATGCTACTCTTGGACGAGTGTAAATACATTTATCCCACGAGTCCTGAGTTTTCATTAATTCGAGATACAGTTGCGTACTATCTTGTGTTCATTCAAGAGACCTTGCCCGATTTAACGAAGTATATTGAATTTGCAATTAAATTGCTAAGTTTGCAACCAATATCTCTCACCACAACCATCTTGTAGGTTACTCAAAATATTTACAAGTCCACATGCACAAGACTAATCCCATGCAGTGAAGAAACGAACAGCCTGGTAGAAAGCCTCCTCCTTGGCAAACACCTGCTGCGGGTTCGATGCATTCGCCCTAACAGCAAAGCCATGGTTGGTACCGCTGTACAAGACCGAAGTGAAAGGCTTGCCGATCTTGGTAAGAATAGCATCGGTCTCAGCTTGGCGCGGCTGGGGAAAGATCTCATCCTGGGCTGTTAACAGCATTAGCATTTGATATTCTAATATGTTTCACGGAGAAATCTTACCGGCACCGGCAATAGACACAGGCTTTGTGACGGCATTGATCTCATCAGTGGCGAGCAGACTCGGATGAGCCGTAAAACCGACATCCACGCCCCCATTCTTATCCAACGAGCGGAAGACGTATCGTCCACCATAGCAGTAACCAGATGCAGCGACTTTTTGAACCTTAAGCTCCTTGCGTAGGTACTTGATTGCTTTTGCTACGACGGGATCGGTGACCTTGGGAGGGTACTTGCCGAGGAACTCGGTGATATTGAAGCCAGGGGTGTCTACACTTGGAGCTGGATTCCCGTTGAACAAGTCTGGTGCAACTGTTATGAAACCTTGCTTGGCGAAGTTGTCGGCTAGTCTGTATACCGTTAGTAGTGTGCCGTTGCAGAGTACGGAGTGTTCTTACTCGCGATTCTCTCTAAGCTTGAGGCCATAGACATCGGTCAGAAGAAGAACGCCAGTTCGAGTTCCAGGCTTCTTGTAGCCCAGCGATGGATGAGGCTTGGACACGTATAGTGTAACTACGATAGTTTTCTGTTAGTTGTATGTAAATTTATCACAAGAATGAGATACTAACGTCCTTGATACTTAATCTCCGTGCCCTTCAGACGCTGATACTCAACATCCCCCTCCGCCATCACCCCGCTCGGGGCAATGGATGAGAGCGCAGAGAGAAACACGGCAAAAGACTGAAAGAACTTCATCTTGTCCAAACGATTGAGGAAGACAGTGATTAAAGATGAAAGAAAGCAAAGAGGGGTTTTCATAAATCTATACGCGCATAATCACGCTTACGAATGATCCCGTAATCGACAAGGTAAACTGTCGTCATTACTGCTACTCTGAACGGAATTTTAAACTCCGATACGTCAATGGCGGGAGTGGGGCCGGTTAATTTATGCTTGTTTACTCGCATTTAAGCTTTACTCGCATTTAAGGTTTAACGGTCAGCGACTACTAGGGCGATGCAGTCACTTATCAGGCAAGATCAAATATTTATCAACCCTTAAGCCGGGTTGTTTGTATTTGTATTGACTACTTGGGAGCAGGGATAGACTGCTTGTGGTTCGTAAACAGACCCTCAGGATCAACGCGAGCCTTGATCTTCTTGAGGCGCTCATAGTTGGCTCCATAGAGGCGAGAGCTCCATTCCTTCTCCGTCAGTTCGCTATCAGCATAGTTGACAAAACCACGGAGCTTCTCGCCGCTCTTGACCAGAGCATCTTCGAAAGGCTTCATCAGACCTCTCATGTAAGCGATACCATCAGCGGGGTAGCTGGGGGGGTTGAGGGAGTTGGCGTCCCAGCGGATCAGCCACAGGTTCTTGCCATGGGCATAGGCAGTGTCTGAATCAGAGATCTTGTTCGACACAGAGCCACCCCACAAGTCCATGTAACCAAATCTAGTCAAGTCGGTGCGGTTGAAGGCCAGGGCTGTGTTCTCAAAGAGAATCTGGGCTTGCTTCAGGGTGAGAGGCTTGTTGAGTGTCAAACTTTGGGTGTAGAAAGCTCTGCCGCCGAGGGATCCGCCATTGGGCAAGTTCATGCCTGCTCCGGCAACTTGGACCTCTAGATCCCACCAGGGAAGGACTGTTTTATTGAGAGAGAATTTGGCGCCGTCAATGGCCTTCAACTTGGCCACTAGAGGGGACACAACGTCGTCGAACTTGTCAGGGTTGCCGTAGAAGTATCCAGTGCCATCGTAGGGAGGAGCCAACATGTTCCATCGGAAAGCAAACTCATCAGGACACTGCTTGCTGGTAGCGTAGTCTTGAATAGCGACGAGGGCCTTTGCACCGTTCTCGGGGCTGACGCTTCCAATGGACAAAGTGAAATTGATGGCCTTGTCATAAACGGGCTTGTGAGTCTTGGTCTTTGAGCTAAGGATGATACCGAAGGAAGCGCCAGCACCCTGAGCGGCCCAGAGAAGGTCAGAGCCCTTGCCTGCCTTGACAATAGTTCCGTTGTAGAGCATGTACTCAACCTCAACCAGGTTGTCCATGGGGGTGCCCAGGTATCGAGACGTAGTACCGAAACCTCCTCCAATGCTTGATCCAGTGACTCCCACGTGCGCGCCTCTCACGTGGGGTACGTGACGCTTGTGTTCATCCCAGAGGTACTTTGCAGTTGGTCCAACATGCGTGCCGCCCCCAAAGGTCAAGATGTTGGTCTTAGCATCGAAGCTGAGATCGTCAAACGCAGCCATGTTGATGACCAAGTGACCTGGATTCGACAAGCTAAATCCAGTGAAAGAGTGACCAGCTCCAAGAGCATTAGGCTTGACGCCGGCGTCCCGCGCACACTGAAGCGCGGAGGCGACTTCATCGCGAGACTCGGGGAAGGCAATGGCTGCAGGTGAAGGCGTGAGCCTCTTCTGGAACTGCACCGCTTCTGTGCTCCACGTGCTATCGGACTCGATAATATTGCGGACACCAGCTTTGTCGAGGCATTTGGACAGGACCTCGGCCTTGTCTTGGGCGAGGGCTGTGGAGGTGAGGAGAACGACGGCAAGGCGTCGGAGCGAGCGTGAGGAGCCCATGACTGCAACAAAGCTCTTCAGGCCTCTTTGAAATTCTTTTGGGTGTAGTTTAACTACTAATCACAAAATGATCGGCGCTTGAGAGGAATGATGGGATAAGATGGAGGAATATGGGTGTATTTATGTGTTTATGGATTTATGCTTCACGATATCCACCTTTTAGCCAACAGGCTAATAAGAGCTCACTCCTTCGTTTAGATAGGTAGCTCAAAATAATTAGCCTCATGAATTATCTATCTTCCACCCACGACTCGGACTTTGACGACAAGGGCATTTCATCCCACATTCGGCCCGGCCGGCATTATTAATGTTTGCGCCTAATGATGGCACATACACAACTGCCTAGCGTCCCTATCAACACGGAATGTCCCTCAAGACGTGTACCTTGCTTAAGCCACACTTTATTTGACCCGAGTACGGAATCCGAACCGGCACTAGGTTCCTTCGACCAGTCACAGGGTTTGACGATCCTAGCATAAACTCAACATCCCAGTATAAACCTATAATCCCAGCATAAACCCTGATGGAACCCCTCGTCTCCACCTCGGGATGTATAGTCCGACCTTCTAATTCCAGCCAGGTTCCGTGACAGAACGGATAAGAAATCAGCGGCAACTGTGCAAAAGGCCCTATTATGACTGGAACTGGCTTATCCGATGAGCACAGCGGATATGTGGTTGAGTTCTATGGCTACAAGAATCCTGATAGGAATGTGATCGTGGTCCATTCCCCTTGTATGTATCTGACGGGCGTCAGCGTAGGATGGTTCAGAATAGGCTCAATTGAACCGTGAGAGGGTTTTCCGTGGAGCTTGCTGACTCCGACGGTGCGACCCGGATCATCCGCTAGCTAATGAACACGGGCGTGCTGGGGCTGTACCAAAGCGTCTTCAGACTCCTCATTTGGAAGGGTCAGAAACATGACCTTTTGGTGGAGGATCAAGAGAGGATGGAGTATGGTAGTAAGACTGTCTGCATTGGTCTGCACCGTGATTTAAAGTAGCCAAGCTTTTTGTTAAGGCTAGTCCCCGTTCAGTGACAGGGATCCATACTACCACGTAGTACATACAGGCGTCAAAAGACATGGTTCAGTCTTGGCTACAAGTCGATCAAAATCCGAGAATGTCGGTCAGAATTGAAATTTAATTAATGTTATACATGTATGTAAAAGAGAATACCAATCTCAAAGAACCGAACTGATGGAGTTTTGTCTAAGCCCACTGGCTTTGTCTAAATATCTACCACAAAAGAAAGCGCTACAATCTTAATCTTCAAGCCTCTCTATCCAGAGACTGAGCCAGGCACATATCCGCATACACTCCTCCCATCGCCTGAAGATCCTCGTGGGTACCCATCTCAACAACTCTTCCGCCAACCATGACGAAAATAACGTCCGCTTGACGAATAGTGGACAGGCGATGCGCAACTGCAATCACGCTGCATCCGCTTTCCTTCCGCGTTTGATCAATAGCCTCTTGGACAAGCTTCTCAGATTGTGTGTCCAGTGCAGATGTCGCCTCGTCAAGGAGGAGAAGCTTGGGCTTGCGGATGAGAGCGCGAGCAATGGCAATGCGCTGTCGTTGGCCACCAGAGAAAGCACCACCTCGTGAACCGCAGGGTGTGTTGAAGCCCTCTGGGAGCGATGAAACAAAGTCGAGAACGTTGGCTTGGCGAGCAGCTTCGTTCAGGCGCTCGTCGGACGCGTCGCTGGCGTCATCTCCCAAGCCCATGAGAATGTTCTCTCGGACGGTTCCTTCGTACAGGATTGGTTCTTGCTGAACCATAGACATTTGGTTACGTAGAAGCCGAGGTGAAACGCGTTTGATGTTTTTCTCGCCTACGCAGATCCTCCCAGAGGTTGGGTCGTAGTATCGCTCGAGTAGTGAAATCAACGTGGACTTGCCACAACCACTTGGACCAACGAAGGCAACAAACTGAGAACGTCTGATGTTCATGGATAATCCATGTAGAACCTTTGTGCTTCGACTCTTGTACTTGAAGTGGACATCCTCAACAGCAATTGGATGATCGAAATCAGGAGCTTGATCTTTGTTGTCATCATCCTCTCGGATGGTTGCTTCTTCTTGACGGAGGTTGAAGAGATAGTTGGCAGCGCCCTTGGCTCGGGTAAGACTTCCCAGGTTGGCAAACAACTGTGCACCGGCCTGACCTGCAAAGAGGATACCCATGAAGATGAGGAAGAACTGTTCTGCTGTGTACTCCCCTGTGGACATGAGCTTTGAGCCGTACCAAAAACCGAGAGCCATGACGAGAAACTCAATCGACTGTGAGAAAGCGTAGGCAATCATGGAGACCAGGATTGATCGAACCGATTGAAGGACGATGCTGGAGAGGGTCTCTTTGTAGGCGTCGATAAAGCCAGACTCGGCATTCAAAGAAGCAACAGTACGGAGAACGGACACAGCTTCACTAGCCAGACTAGCACTCTCTCGGAATCGAACCTCGTTACTTTCGTGGAGCTTAGACTCAAGACGGACCTTCAAGTACCCAGAGCCCATGAGAAGAGGCAATCCAGCGAAAACCATGACAAGAGCGAGCTTCCAGCCATATGCGATAGCCAGGATAGAACTTGCTGTGATGTTGACAACCATGACAAGGATAACAAAGATGTTGATACCTAAGAGCTCCTGAAGACTACTAGGTACCGAGGAAAGTGTAGATGCCAGCGCGCCAGATGAGTTCTCAGGTCGGTCAAAGAAGTCGATATCCATACCAACTAGACGCTTAAACAGCTCAAGACGGTATTGGTGAGAAATGGACTGTGAGACGTGGTTGGCGATGTATCCGATAGTGAAGTAGGCGAACAGGTTTCCAATGGCGATGACGAAGAACATGAGGGCGTAAAAGTTGGCGTCTGAGGAAGACGGCTCGCTGGAGGAGAAGACAGTTATAATTCGAGAGTAGAGGAGGGCCTGGCCGGGCCATGTTGCTGCGGCGATACAACAGGCGAGTGAGGCGATGATGATGTGAGGAATAAGAGCTTTTTGTTCTTTGATGATGAAGAAGATGTTCGCAAGGACAGATCTTTCTTTAATCTTTGGCTCTACCTCCTTGAGAACCAAGGACTTCTCGGTCTGTGCTGTCATGACTCGTTCCACTGTATCATCGTCATCAGTTGTAGCAGAACCTTGCTTGGCGCTCGTATCGTTATGAGAATCCTGTTCAGTGACAGCAAGATTCTGGGCGCGAATAAGTCTAGCATAATGAGCATTCAGCTCTAGCAGTTCATCATGGGTACCCTGTTCAACGACTTGACCTGCAGAGATAACGACGATGTTGTCGGCGTCTTTGATTGTGGAGAGTCGATGCGCAATGACCACAGTAGTTCGTTCTTGAGACACGCGTGAGAGGGCTTTCTGAACGATTCGCTCTGCTGTGGGATCCAAAGCGCTAGTAGCTTCGTCCAGAAGCAGGATTTTGGGGTTAGAAACGACGCTACGAGCGATTGCCAGTCTCTGCTTCTGGCCACCGCTTAGTGTGCCTCCTCGTTCGCCAAGATAAGTGTCGTAACCCTGAAGATGTTAGATGTGATTGTCGATGCTGTCTTAATTGCATACCTGTTCTAGCTTTGAGATGAATTCGTGTGAGAAGCTGGCCTCGCATGCTTCCTGGACCAGCCTTCTCTGCTCTTCATTGCTCAGAGCCTTCTGAGCTTCAGTGAAACCCTTTGCAACATTCTCAAAGACGGTGCCTCTGAACAGTACAGGTTCCTAGACAAGGTTAGTTCCTGCAACTGTGACAAAAAAGATGTACTCACCTGTTGAACAAGAGACATTTGGGATCGCAACCATTTCACATTGATCATTGACACGTCCGCACCATCAAGAAGAAACCGTCCAGAAGCTGGTACATACCACCTCTCCAACAATCCAATGATGGTACTTTTTCCAGATCCACTGGCACCAACAAATGCAGTAGTTTTGCCTGCGGGAATGTTCAAAGTCATGTTGTTCAACACTTTGGCGTCAGGTCGAGAAGGGTATGAGAAAGAGACATTTTCAACTTCGAGGTGACCGTGGCAGCTCTCTGGGATCTTACCCTCATTTGATAGGGGATCCATCAATGAGGGCTTGTCGAAGATCTTGAACATCTCAGATGCAGCTGCTGCGCCATTGGTAAGGGCAGGTACTTGAGGATAGAGGAGGCCAATGGACGACGAGGCGAGTAGGACGGACAGAACGACACTGCAGGATAGGTTAGCATAGCTCAGTATCATCAGAAGTAGGGATACTCTTACGTGAGAACAGTGCCGACAGAGTCAATTTCCCCTGCCTTGTACATGCGGAAGCCCATCCAGAATGCGAGCGCATTGCCCCCATACATGCAAAAGTATGTAGAAGAGCTCATGATGCCGAAAACAAGTGACTTCTTCTTACCCTGTACATGAGCTTCCTCGAGGTACCCGTCGTATTGCTTCGTCATTCCTCCTTGTGCCCAAAACGCGTGAACAGTTCGGATAGAAGCCATGACCTCCTGAGCAAAAACGTTGGCTTGAGAGTAGACGCCTGTGATCCTTGCTTCAATGGGTGCATCGATCGCCATGCCAACGCCAATGATAAGGAAGAAGAGTGGTACGACGGTTAGAGTGATGAGGGCCAGCTTCCACTGTACGGCTATGGCCACGACAAAGGCTGAGACAAACATGGCGAGTCCTTGGATAAGAAGTGATAGCTTCTCCGCGATGGCTTGGTTGATTTTGGTCACGTTCGTGGTGATCTGAGTCGCAGGGGATCCAATCTTGGCTGTATCGAAGTACCAAATCTCTGTTCGAAGAAGGCGCTCGAGGAATTGTTGTCGAAGGACTCGCGTTGTTCGGATGCCGGAGATGGTGATAGTAGTAGTGGCGACATAACTCAGGACGAACTTGCCGACAAACAGATAGATAAACCACAGCACGAAAGAATTTACCTCTTTCTGAAACTCATCAGGATCTATCGAGCCGCTTCCGAAGCTGCTGAACTTTCCGGTGAACTGTCCAAATACGATGGTCATTAATGGGAGCGATGCTCCGCTTCCAATAGAGCATATGAACGAGATGATGTTCAGGGTCCAATCGAGACGGTCGGCAAATTGAAAGACGCGCTATAACGTGTGAGTATTACGCCTTCCCTATTTCCCATGGAGGTCAAATACCCATAGATCGTTAAGTCCCACCGGCTTCTCGCCTTCCTCTTGTGTTGTTGTCGATGCATTGTCCTCGGCAGGAGCCTTCTTTTCGTCCATGGTGGGTGTTGCTGTAGACGACATTATGAAAACGGTATTTAAGGAGAGAGTCGAATTAAAAGACAGGCTAGAAGCCTTGAAGAAGTTTTGAAGATTCCACTACAAATGCAGTGTCGGGAAATATCAAGGACTAAATTAGAACCTGGTGGCGCTATGGAATACTTAAGCTCTAATCCATGACCAAATCCAAGACAGAAATCCCACCTAACGTACGCAAGATCTACGGCAAGCACACGACTGCATTCACATAATTTCCCTGCCGAGACAAAGAAGCGTATCAAAGCATCGTCGTATCCCTGGAGTACATCGATCTCCTATCTAATCGGGACCGCGGGTGACAGGACAGCCAATCAATATGATCGACTTCAGGGAGATTGGTGGATCTAAGAGACTCTCGGCCCCGCGGGCCCGTGGGAGCGAGGCATAAGCAGCAGCTCTCTGAGCCTCTCTCTCACCCTCTTTTCTCCGTGAGTCCGTCCTCCCGTCCTCCCGCAACGGCGCAAACCCCTCCCTATCCCTTCTCCGACACTACCTCATCTTGCGTCCTCCGCAAACAATGTCGGGAGAGGAGACAATTTTGGCCAGGCGGGCTCGTCTGTCACAGGTTCCACGGGCGGTACGTACCCCAGTCCCCCTCCTCCACTGACTCTCGTTTTGGGGCGTTACAAGCTCGGACTCTTAGCTCTATACAGGATCTGCACTAACAAATGGCAAAGTGTGAAGCATGTAAGGTTCGAAAGGTAAAGCAGTTGAGATGCATTCCACAATAATCCATATTTTGACGCTGTTAGATTCGTTGTGATAGAGCCCATCCGTGCGGAAACTGTAGAGCTGCTGGGATAACCTGTCAACAAGCGCATGCAGTGCAGTCGGATGTACGCCCCAGACCAGACAACCGAATAGCACAATTGTATGTCCTCTTCTTGCGGTTCTTTCAAGCCACTGATTTCGAAAAGGGAAGACTATGTTCACTCTCTTGAAGCTAGGTTGGCTAGAGTTGAAAGCCATCTGGGCAAACAGCCCGCACCATCCACATCCACGCCTACATATGCTCCGGTGTCGAAACACGCACCGTCCCTCTCACCTGCTGGGTCATCGGATACAGGCGTCAATGTGACCCCGTCTCCAGTTGGCCGCTTGTACGAGGGAAGTTCATCCTTCATCAACCAATTCGTGCAGGCCAGTGAGGAGATTCAACGGTCGGCAGTTGCAGATACCCCCGAGGCAGCACAAACTCTGAGCGAGTCGTTTAACCAGCTGAACTCTATACTGCATGAGGAGGAGGAAAAGAAGCCGCCTGTGGCTGCTCTTACTCGCTCTGTTCCGGAGATCTCACCTCTTCCGGCCACAGTTGTTCTGGCTATCATACGGAAAATCAAAGGTATTCATCCATCCACCTATTCGATAATATTTGACTGATCCTGTCTAGCGCATACAACTAGATTCTTTCCTGGACAGGCAATCACTGATGTACGATTGATCGAACATCTTTGTCAAAAAGTCTACTTCCCAACAGAACCAGTCACCCTGGGTCACATTACGAGCGTAAATGGCATCATGCGTTTACTGCTCCGAGAGTTCATCATTACTGACGAAACTCTTGGACAAGATTATGATCTAAAAGAGCTCAAAGCTCAAGCCGAACGGAACTTTGATCTAGGCCTCGAAACTTTTGAGATTCTGACGGTACTGTTGAGATATAAGACCCAGGAGGCTCCAAGTTGCTAACAACTTTGTTTCAACAGGTACCAAGTTTTGAAAATGTGATTGTCATCACAACTGCAGTCAGTTACTCATTTGTATTTCCGTCATCACTGAACTAACTCTTCTAGGTCCTCAAAATCCAAAATGAGAGTAAACCAGTTCTCTCCCGCGCTCTAATCAACGCTGGACTATGCCACTGCCAGATGCTAGGCTACCACAGAGAAACCACCTTACAAAAAGACAAGAGTGGCTTTGCTGAAAACAAGCGTCGACTCTTCTGGACACTCTACGTTTATGACAAGACAAACTCTCTACATCTTGGTAATGCCTCGAGAGTGCAAGACTTTGAAATCGACGCGCATTATCCAACCCTGCCTGATGATCCGGCTGAGAAGCCTTGGATTGAACTGTTCAATTTGGCTATCAAGTTAGGCAGGATGCAAGGTTTGATATTCGATAAGTTGTACTCTGTGGCTGGGCTAAAAGCTCCGGCGATGGAGCGTAGACAACAAATTGATGCTTTGATTATTGACATGCATCAATGGAGGAATACTTTGGATCAGGTAAGCAACCATACAAGTTGCCATTACTTTTTGTTCTCCGCTAATACCTGTCAGATTGATGGAAGCGGAGTGTATTTTACCAAGATCTATGAGCTATCACTCACACACTGGGATATAATGTATTACGCAACATTAACCACCCTACTAAGAGCACCAGCAATGCCCGGTGTTGGCACCGACATGACTTCTCAGTGCTTCCAAGCCGCCAGACTCGCTTTACAAAGTCATCTCCGCGCCTTCTCAGGCTACGGGGGTCAAAAGATGTTTTCAAAAGCCGACTACATCGACTGGTACGTCATTCCCCAATTGCAATTGCAATGCCTCAGCTAACAAAACAGGGCCCTCCACAACGCATCATTCACGCCCTTCGTAGTCATATTCCTGCACTCAATCGCCGCAGCTAGTCTAGAGGACGTAAATCTCCTCGAACAAATCGTCCATACCTTCCGCAGTGCGCGCGAGATCCACGGCGGCGCCGAAAAGCTGTACCAAATCTGCGACACCTTTGCGCGGCTGGCGCGGCGGATGGTGGAGTCGCGCAATACCTCTGTGGGGATGTATGATCAGAACACGGATTCACTGCAGGTTGTTGGTGTTTCAGAGAATGTGCCGCTTAGTTGGCATGAGTCTGTCACGCAGCCTGAGGGGAATACGGATGGGGACGGGTTCACGGGGTTTCTGAATGATGACATGACGTCGATTTTGGCGGATTGGATCAATGGTCAGCCTCCGTCGACAGAGATGTTTGCGATGGATTTCGGAGAATAGTTGATGCTACCTAGATTAATGAGACTTCTATTACTTGTGCCTTCATATTCAATAGTATGTATTTGGACGACGGGACGACAGGGCCGCTGCGAAAAAGACACGCATATTGTAGCTCCCCTCTATTAGTGACTGGGCATCTAATTTCAGCACCCTTTATCCTTTGTGCTCTTTGTGTCTCCTGCTGCCTACAAGTCATGCTGACCACCTCGAGTGTATTTCTTGCTGCCTGGTGTCGACCCGTGCGAGCATGCCGTCAACTTCTTGATCCTGATAGCCTATGAAACCCGTCCTACCTAAGGGATTTTCGAATAGAATTACACACCTCCATCTGGCAAACCCTTCTTTGGTCTGTGACCCCATTTCGCCATGTGCAAAAACTAGTTGTCCTTTGACAATTTCAATGTACTTTCGACTTCAGGGGAGGTTTCTCTGGCCAATCGTTCAAACTTTTCTATTCACAAAGACGGTTCATTAGAGGTATCCATATGAATGCTTGATCACACTCACCATCGAATGTTCCATTGATCGTGATAGAATGCCAACCGCCAGAAAGCCAGAGCGTGGCAGGACTAATGTTTTGGGGAATTTCTATACGAGGAAGTGTAACAAGTTCTTCAAAATGTTAGTCAAGTTCGAATCTATTCGATTGTGAGTGGTAATTACTGTGTGCGAAATGACGAGAATCGTGATGAAACTGGAGGGCAAGCGTTTCAGGATGGCCTGCAACGGCTGACTCAACCGATCCAAGTCGACGAACAATTGCGGATCTAATAGTGTTGCCAACTTCAGGCTTGATATATACATAGTTTTCATCAGGTTTACCAATCATAATTTCAGTGTCATAGGAAACCTGTTCTCCCTCTGGATTGATAGTAGTGACCTTGGCGGTCGCAGTGTAATACAGGCGAAACCAAAGATTTGGCGCAGTAATGGCCCTGCTGGGGCGAAGTGGATTGAGGGCTTGGTAGTGAAAGAGCATGACATTGGATTTTCTCAGTTGATATTTATTGTCTCATTAAAAATGGACAAGAAAGAAACAACTCTCAACCAACAGGTAATGTTTGCATGACGATGTTTCTAATTAAAGCAATATTGGATAAGTACGAGCTTGTTAATGTAACCAAAGGATAAATGTCTGCCACATCTTGTCGTGGCGCAGTATTTATGGCTGGTAGAACTCTTAAACACACCTGTAAGCAACACTTTCCGTGAGGCGAAATCTCTTAATTTCACTGCCTAGTCAGGCAGCGACGTTTATAGCAAAATAAGGGTTAGAAACAGATGCCTAGCTATGAAACAGGTCCAAAACCAATGGTCATTTTGTGTATAAAGCATGGTGTTCTCGCCAATATCAAAAGTTATGTTGGTTAATATCTGTCACGCAAAAGAGTAGAAGGATCCAGCCTGCTAACATCTGTATTAAGCTTTCTCGAATCTTCCACTTTCCACAAAACCCCTTCTATTCTGCTAAAATGGCGGTATGTTGTTATGAACTCACATGGAACATTAACTAATTATGTGTCTTTAGTCTGCTTCAGGGTATACTCGTCTCCGTCCGTATCTGAGTACATACTTATATCTATAGTGTCTCGATTGATCAAGAGTGCATCACCGCAGCCAACTCCCTTCGATTTTCAAAAGGCAATAACAAGATCAAATTCATCATCTTCAAAATAACCGACGATGAACAGGCTGTTATAGTCGAAGAGGCGTCCTCTGTTACCGATTATGACATCTTTCGTCAGAAGCTTCTTTCCGGTATTGACAAAGCTGGGAAGCCTGCACCACGCTATGCAGTCTACGATGTGGACTATGACCTTGGAGAAGACGGAAAGAGGTGGGTGTCCATTACTTGATTTTGACTGTAGCTGATGTTTTAGGACTAAATCTGTTTTTGTGTCATGGGTGCCGCAGACTGCACCTATCAAGGTAATTCATTAGCCCCAGTCTGCGCGTTTCAACTATTAATTAGTTCTTGTCCGAACAGCTCCGCATGCTTTACGCCAGCACGATGGAATATCTGAAAAAGGCAGTAAACATCGGTGTATTCATTCACGCTGATGACCAGGAAGATATCGAGTGGGAGGAGATGATCAAGGCCGCAAGCGGTGGCAAGGCCAAATAGCATGCATGACCTTCAGAAGCAAATCAACGGTCCCTCGGTAATTTAAAGACTAGCTTCAGATTTAATCACGATAATGGATCTGAAACAATCAAGCTTTTTGCCCCCTTGCTTTTGAGCGCATATTATCATCTTTAAGCGCATTATCTCTCCATTGGCACTAACAGCCAAAACGTGGTCAACCCCCGGTGCTAGTCCTGTACCATGTCGGAGAGAATGACGTTATCGTGCCTCCATTTGCGGGCTTGGATTGGTTCTTCCCACGCCAGACACACTCGCCACGCGTAATGGGCAACCCATTTGCTGTGGTTTGTGTGGCTGGAAAACCTGGAAAACCAACTCACACTTTGTCCTACTGCACGATCTAGACTGCAACGTCATTCTTTTGTGAGGCGCTGGGAACTTTATTTATCTATTGTGTTGTTACTCTTTCCCCTTGCCTTGAGTGAGGAAAATCAAACACTTCCATATCAGCCAAGATGCCTCGTACAGTTTTGCTATGTTTCATCCACGGATTCAAGGTTTGCTACATATATCTATTCCAACTATAATTACTAACATCTTCAGGGTACTGATAATACCTTTCACGAATTCCCCTATGTAAGTAACCGTGCGTCTAGCTCCGATATACACTAACACATCCAGGACCTCAAAGCAGCAGTAGCCAAACAACTCCCAGACGACAAGGTCGAGTCTGTCGTCTATCCCCGATATGAAACGACAGGTGAACTAGCCCAGGCTGCAGAAGCCTTCCTCGGATGGTAAGTCACCGTAACAGCTAAATCAAACATTCGTATTAACCAGAAAAGGCTCAAAGAACGGGTCATGGACATCCGCAAGAAGAAATCAGAGAAGCCATGGCCTCCTCACGACAGAGACGTCGGCGTTGTTCTCGTTGCTCACTCCATGGGGTAAGTGTCATCATCATCGTGTGCCCCTCGTCTAACAACCTGCAGAGGCTTCGTTGCGGCAGACTCTCTCTTCCTCGCCATAAACGACAGAGCCAACAACGGCGACGAAAAAGACCTTTTGTTCCCCCTGATCCAAGGCATTCTCACCTTTGACACTCCTTACAATGGCCTTGCCAGATCCATGTTTGTTTATGGCGCTTTCTCGAATTATCAAAAGGTGAACAGTGTCTTCAATGTCATGACGGCTATATCAGCTGCGGCCCCTGCGAGTCTAGCACGGCTGAGCGCCCGCCGCGCTGCAACTTCTGCTGTGGCTAGCACCAGAGGTCCACAGTGGAAGACATGGCAGTTGGTGGCTGTCAAGACAGGCACAGTTGGAGCTATTGCAGCCGGCGGTGTAGCTGCCTACATGAACCGAGAACTTATCCTCGAAGGAGTCAAGAGCGTCAAGAACCTAAACAAGGAGTCCGTCGCAGAGGGATACCGCCAGAGTATGGATGCCCTCGGACAGGGTCTGGCATACATCAACCGCGGAAACGTCGGAAAGTCATTCGCCTGGCTCTCGGATCACGTCACGTTTGTTGGTGCACTCCTCAGACAGAAAGAACTCAACCGTCGGCTGGAGCGCATTGGATCACTCAAGGGCATTGGCATGCACGACTTCTACATCTCCCTTGGCGAGAACGGCTACTGGAGTGGAGGCTATTTCGTCCCTGAGCGCACATTCTGTGCTGTGCCCGAAGGAGATCACTCTGCTTATCCTATCTTTGACAGATGTGTCATGCCAAAGGCAGATGATGAGATTGAAGCACATCTCAACATGTTCAAGCCTGAAAAGCACAGAGGCTACGAAGAGATGACAGACAAATCTGCAGAACTTGTGAAGGAATGGTTCCAGAGCGAGGAGAATGTCGTCGACGACCCTAAATTCCGCGAAACCCCTCCCGAGGAAACAGAAGAAACCGAAACCACCAAACAAATCCTCGAGAAGGATCCAGGTCAAATTGAAGAGGACGCCAAGGCCGAGGGTACAGATGAAAAAGCCACCGATGGAGAACTCCCAGACGAGTCACCCCTAGACATCGCCGCCGCCGCCTCACTCGTCCCCCTCCCTGACGACAAAGGCGAAGGTCTCATCGGCAACGCAGACATCGAGGGCGCTGACACCGTGGACAAGCGAAACTACATGAACTATCTCTTCGGAGTAGCTCAGCAAGCTGGTACCGATGCCAAAGGATGGCTACCAAGCGGGATCCCACAGATGCCCAATATGCCCAGCATGCCGAGTATGCCCAATATGCCCAAGGTCCCTAGCTCCGTATCGTCGCTGGGTAACGTTTCTATGCCCAGCGTGAGGATCTGGTCCAAGAAGGATGCTAGTGCTCAGGAGAGCAAGGAGGTTGGGGGTGACAAGAAGGAGACGGAGGATAAGAATGAGAATGAGAGTGAAAAGACTGTCGAGGAAAAGAAGGATACAGTGGAACAGGAGGCGCAGGGAGAGGCTAAAAATACTGAGGATAATGGACAGAAGGTTGACACTGAGGCTGAGAAGAAATCGGAATAAGGAAAATATGATGAGGAATTACGTGTAGTTCTGCTGGTTACCTAATAGTCTAAGTTTAATAGCCCTACCTTGTTATAGGTTCAAAGAAATATCAATAGTTTGCTGAAGAGTTTTCTCAAGTATAAGAAATGTATGATTGTGAACAAGAGCTATACCACCACTGTCTCCTCTGACCTCCTAACTTTCTCATGCGTCCAGTCTTCTCTCTCCATCACATCCAGCAAATACAACTTCGCTCAAATATCAATAACAATCCTTCCCCTCCCCCGACTAACACAGCTCAACATAGACTCCTTCTTCTGCTCCTCATCCAAAGCCACACCCTTGTGCTCCACCTCTCCCTTGCAATGGTCCACCATACACGTCCCACAGTTCCCAACCAAGCACGATGACTCAATCTCAAATCCCGCATCGGAGAGGACTTGAAGAAGGGACTTTTTCTCTGGCACCTGGAGGATTTTCCCCGTGGATTTGATCTCCGCTTCGAAGGGGTTGCCGGTTCCTGTGGTGGCGTCGCCGAATTCTTCGAAGTGGACGCTCGTTTCTGGGTAGTGGAGGGTGGTAGTTAGAGTGCGACAGGCATTCATGAGGGATGTGGGACCGCAGCAGTAGATCACGGGTTTGATTCCGTCCTCTAGATGTGGTGTGGGTATGACTTGATCAAGTTTGAGACGCTGGCCCTGGTCTTTTGCGTATATGCTCGTCTTGTCATGTGGAAGACGGTCCAGATAGGCAGCTTCCTTTTGGCTTCGTACAGCGTAGTGAATCACAACGTCAGCCGATTCACGAACCAGTCTCTCAATTTCTCCAAGGAAGGCTGTGACTCCAATACCTCCAATGATGAAAATATGTTTGAACACCTGACCATCCGCATTTTGGCTCTGTTGTACTGTAGTGCTGCGTCCTGGAGCGACTTTGATAACCTCTCCAACATGAAGTTGGTCGTGTAAGTAGACGGATCCACCTCTCGAGTTGTCGTCTCGGGCGATTCCCAATTCAAAACGGTTCGTGCTGCCAGATACGACAGAGTACGCTCGTGAGATACTTCCTTCTGGGCCAAACCGAAGCCGCACAAAAGGAAACTGACCAAACTGTGAATTTTCGCCTTTATCCTCGTTATTGACCTCGAAGATAAACGATTTGATCCTTGAGGTTAGACTTGTCTTGCTGACCAGTTTGTATGGCTGCCAGGCCACAGGGAGTCGATCGCCTTCGAGACGGCCGCTCATGTCTTCAGCACCATGACTTAGACGTTTCTGGAAGATATCCAGCATTTCTTCAGAGAGCGCAGGCAAAGTCGCCAGCTCTTTGAACGCTTCGTAGTTATCCTTCTCATGGTACAGATACTTCTGAACTCGCGCAAGAGACCATGTCGGGTTGATTCGTTCGGTCAGCTGCATCTCATCACCCTCTTCAATGAAGCCCGTCTTAATAACACGGTAGTACCAGCCCATACGGCCAGTCGACTGCGTCATAGACGAAGCCTTCTTATGCTGAAAGCGATGATTGAGCTTGTAGCATGGCTGTCTCGGCCCAGTGACCTGGATAAGCACATCGTTTCCCACACGAAAAACATCACCAATGCAGACATTCTGCTCCGACATGTATCTCGTGGAGAGGTTCTCTCCAAAACCACCAATCTTGAAAAGATCCTCACGGCCAGGCAGCTCAGCGTTCCACGCATCGTAGTGGGCGGCGCAGTACTGATGCAGCGCCTTTTCAGGACCGCCATGGTGAATGTAGTGATGCTCGTCGCCGACGAGGCCAAGGAGGGTTACTTCCCATTTCCCCTGACGGGCTCG
The DNA here is from genome assembly GCA_025948275.1 of Fusarium avenaceum. Lineage (NCBI taxonomy): Eukaryota > Fungi > Ascomycota > Sordariomycetes > Hypocreales > Nectriaceae > Fusarium > Fusarium avenaceum. The sequence goes on from CP109669.1 coordinate 1,475,839, forward strand.
CTTGTTGATGGCGGAGCGAATGCTGCTACCGTCGAGGGGGCGGATTTTGCCTGTTCGCAAGCTGAGAAGGGCATCTGTGGGAGGGAGAGGGGCGGGACCTACAGCGGAGCTTTCAGAGATGGAAACCATTTTGCGGGTTAATTGGTTGTCTGGTGATTGAATTGTTATTGTGGTGATTGGTATGGAGGTTGTGGTTGTGGTTGTGAGTTGAATTGAGTGAAAATGAGGTGGATTTGAGTAAATTGAGTGAGATGTGGCCAGGCATCCATCCACTTTACCTGATCGAGCAAGTCTCAGATCCTGCGTAGATAGTAGATAACCGATTGATAGGGCTCTAGATAATGGAGATCGCTCTATCTGATGGAACCATTTAGACCTTAACCAGCAAAAATTACTACACCTCAAGTCGCCGCTTCGATATCGGCTTACTTGCGTCTAAATGGACCATGGCCAAGGTTGGGCATCTCGAGTTGCCTTGCCACTCGGGTACGGATCGCGGACACCATGCACAGAAATCATCACCAACTGCACCCTTCTTTACCATGCTGCAACAAGCACGAGATCAATTTTACTTAGCTGAGACGATCATGACTCTATCATTGAGTAAATCCAGGCAGCCCGAATTCCATGTGTCAGCAGACTTGTTCAATGATAGTGTCACCTGCACGCATCTATCAGCGTGAGCCTTACCCTCAAGCTGCCACTAATATCTGACAGTGATTACCCTAGATGGCCATCCAATTTCAGCACTCAGCTATCGATAGCTTCTTTAAATCCCATCTGCATTGTTCAATGGGTGTTTTGCACTAATTAGGCCAGAAGAATTCGTCCAGACCCAGACATCTACGATATCACTCGTCTTCCATTACTCGTCCGTTCCCGCGAGTTTGCCATACGGCCTCAGATGAAGCATCAATGGGGAAAAAACAAAACATAAATTGCCTGGCCATCGATCAGTAGTAACGTACTAACGAGTGGCGATATTGTGTTGACAAGTGTCAAATAACCATGATACTCCTTCGATCCTCTCAACCTCTCTCCGAATCACGCGGCAACCAACAAATTCCCCGTACCAGAGGTACTGTACATTACAACGTTCCATCAAGACAACTTCTCAGTCCACTTGAGCAAAAATATACCCTTTACCAACGCTATACAAGTTATACCAATTACCGCGCAGCCACATGTTCAGCTCCTCTACTGCCTTGCTTCCTGCGTTCCACCTCTTCCACTGCGGCACAGGCGGCGCATATAACACTCTCGGTATATGAAGTCGTAGCCACACCATAGCACCGACCGACGTAGTAGTTGTTGTTTCGACTGTCGAACGGCTGGTGCGATCTGAGCCCGCAGCTCTCGATCGGGCCTTGGATAGAGTATGCATAGCCACAGCTACCACACTCTTCTATCGTTTCTGTTTGCGTACACATGTCGGGTCGTTTGTAGTGGTTACTTCTTGAAATTGATAGACGCTAGTTGAAATCTGTGCTTAGACGTTTGTTGAAATTCTTGCTGAGACGCTTGTTGAAATTTGCGCTTGAAGAAGGTTGTTTTAGAAAGGCGTAGATCAGTTGACAAGGTTTCTTTTGAAACCAGGTGGCCTGAGCAAGAGCACTGGCCCCCCAATATATATAAACCCCCCCAGTCAGCTGGTTCGCAAACTTGATCAAAACGAGCTTGCTCTGCCTAGGCGAGGCAGACGAATGTGCAAATGGGGCGGTGTGATTTGTCTGTTTTGATTGCATGGTTACACAAATACTCCTCACAAATGATATCTCCTCTTGTCTGGCTTTCGGATGGCATGACATGCTCAAAGAGCATCAAATGGGGTCGGTGCTGATAAGCCTGTTTGGTGCAAGATTTGCGCTCTCTTTGATACCACGGTTGTATTGTTACGTTGCCGTACAACCTCGACAATTGTTTCGTCAAGACTTAAAGTGAGGCTGGTATTTGCATATTTGTGGTCTGTTATTGTTTTATTGACATGCATAGCCACTTGAAGTCACAAGTACGTGCAACAGTGCCCGATTATCCTCCAGCCTGCTACCAAATTTGTTCATTCATACATTGTCCGTCATCATGTATAGGCTATCTTGTCTTTGTAGATGTCTTATAGAAGGCGCCACTTGCTATTCACTTGATGTTTGTCATGCGACTTCATTTCGTTACATAAAATCAAGAGAAACTGGGGCAGTAATCCATTCGTCGAGTTTCAATGAAGGCCTTCTACAAGGCTGAGGTTATCAGAAGGCCCATTCTTATAGATAGACGGCGATTATTGGTCTAGTAGGTATGCAATTTTGGTCAAAATGGAAGAACTGTTTCAATCTTAGTTGTTGTTCTATAGTCCAGTTCTTAGTCATAAATACTTGCGTTACTACTTCATCACGACAAATGGTTAATCTCAGCCAGTACACCGTGCCAATGGATTTGGATTATATAAGGCTTCGTACCACTTCAATTTCTATAACTTAATTACAAGTCTATTTAGCATACCCTTCAATTCAATCAACAGTTTCGAGACGATTCCCTTGATCCACTTACGATCCTCCCGCTACGGTTCTAAGCCATTGCCAATATGAGTATCCGATTGCGCAATTTCCGAAATGGCCTCATCCCTATCTCTGCTTACCAGTCTACACTGATACCATTCCTTATCTCGTTGTATAAAGGTTAACTTCTTTCCGAGACGTTTTGCCAGATCGTGTCCCTACTTTCAATCATCTGTGCGCATATCTCAAACACTAGTCCGGTATCAGTATACATCTCTATCACCATGACAGTCAAGAACACTATCAACGGCAATGGTACCATAAGAGTTGCCATTATCGGTGGAGGACCCGGTGGCTTAGGAGCTGCCATTGCACTAGCCAGACTGCCCTTTGTCGACTGGACTCTATATGAGAAGAAACCTGAAATCAGTGAGACAGGCGGTGGTATCAGTCTTCAGCCACATACTTGGAAGATGCTTGAATACTATGGCGCAGCTAAGAACATCAAGCCAGAAGATTTGTTCAGGTCCTCTGATGGGGTTAGTGGACAACAACGGTCAGTGGCGTCTTGACATATTCATGTACTTCCCCGGCTAACAGTTATCAGCAACGGACGGACTGGTGAGATTATTGATCATAGCTATCATCATGAAGATATACCAGCCCATCGACGTAGCGGTCGACAGAGAAGATTCAAGTTACAGCGTGCTCTTCTCACAGAAGTCGACCAGACAAAGATCAAGCTCTCCAAGAAGCTTATCGACATCGAAAAACTACCAAGTGGCAGAGTCCTCATCCGCTTTGAAGATAGACACTCAGATGAAGTCGATCTACTGATCGGTGCAGATGGTATCAGATCTGTAAATACTACTCTTAAAATTCGAACAAGATTCAAAAGCTAATGGTGCTCAGGTCGTTCGTTCATTTACATTTCCGTTACATAAAATCAAATACAACGGCCAGTCTGCCTACCGCACTATCATAAGCAAGTCGGAAGTCAACGCCTTGGGGACTATTCCTCAAGCATCTACGTTCTGGCAAAACCTGGGAGGCAAATATGTCTTTACTAGTCCCCTCGGAGAAGATGACTTTGAAGTGACAGCACGCATTTCAAGGCCCTCAGAGGGCCAGGAGCACGTTAGCTGGGGTCGCCCCTTTGACTTTAGCACTCTCGCTCATGAGTACGACGGTTTTTGCGAACCAGTTCGACAAGTCATCCAATTGGCAGCCAAAGGCGAAACACAGGAATTTGCCCTTTTCTCTGGGCCACGGTTAGAGCGTGTTGTGGCCCTGGATTCGATAGCTCTGATCGGAGATGCGTCGCATCCTTTATCAGGAGCCTTTGGTGCTGGCACAGGCTTTGCTCTGGAGGATGTCTATGCATTGACCAAAGCTCTGGAGTGGACATGGGCTCGGGGTCAGGGAATCAAGGTTGCGTTGGAGTTGTATGATGGAATCAGATCGCCCCATTACAGCAATCTTTATGATGTTCTGAATTGGTACGGCGATGTTACAAAGAGGATTGCTGCAGAAGGACTATCGGTGGATGAAGAAATTGCAGCAAGAGTGAGGCGCACAAAGGGTAAGAAATCGGACTGGATGTATCACTACGACATTCAGACTGTTGTTAATGATGTTCTTGCCAAACTGGAGCATCAGAGCTAGTGTAGATATTGCATACATCTACAAATTCTTTTTTTGTAACTTAATTGGTCCGTCCCATGTGAGGAAGCCAGATAATATTAACGACCCTTGATTTGACCGTGTCACGAGAACGGTTCAATCACGTTCACGAGTCATAGGACATACTCGGTAGTGTTGGACATGAAGCGTCGGCTGCGTCGCCCACGATCTCGGAACCTAGGACTAATAAAGACAAAATGCGGGCGGATCGCTGTGTGGTGGTGAGCTACTGTAAAGGGTGAGTTTGATCTTGAATGCGGATCATCCGCCTGTCAGGTGTCATGCATTTGAGTTGAAGTGTCTGTGGTGGAGCTAACACACCAAGCTTGAACAGCCGAGGTAGACATGCAAACCCAAGTGTTAAGGTGCGGATAATCGGAAGACGATGGGATTTAAGTAACGTGGGAATGTTGGGTAAGAGGAACAACGTGGCATAGAAAGGGAATGCGGTGAAGAAAAGGAACGAAATGCCACTGCATGAATAATAACGCAGGGGAGTGGACTCTAGTGTAGGTACTATTATGCCTGCGTTTATATTTGAGAACGATTGTTAGATATAGGCTTCATGTGTCGAATATACTGGGCTGTTTTGTGTTTCATACTGTAACGTCAATGTCCCGGAATGAAGAAACAGAAACAACAATGGGCATGACGTTTCAAGGCACGACTGAACTGTAACATCTGGTTGGAACCTAAATAGAGTAGTCCCTGGACCAAGCGGTGATGCTGACAGGGTATCAGAAGCACGGATGCATGCGGCTGTCAGGACCATTCAGGGCACTCAATACACCGGTCAATGCATTGAACAACTGAAGGTAGGTAATTGGCAACTCAACAAGGCTCTGTTAGCAAGGCATCGAGAAACTATACGCGTAAATAAGCCACCACCTCGAGACACGTTGTCAGTCCAATTCCAGTGTAAGCGATCGTCCACGGTGTGAGACAGAAACGGTTCTAGTCGGCACGAGTGGAATTGGTGGCAGCATTTCCCAGTAAAGAATGGTGATGACGATGATGCTGATCCTCTCGTGATGGTGTGTGGAAGGCAACAATTGCGTCACAAATGCCAGCGAATCTGACTTGGGATATTCCAAGGCTCAACGGGGCTATATGTACTGCTCCGAAATACAGCGAGTAATCACCAATGTTAAAACACAATCTCAGTGCCTAGAGGTCAAGAAACCATGTCACAATAATAAAACAATCCAAATAAAATAACCAAGACATGCATCAAAGTTTCCATCACTTCCATCTTGAGGACAGGGGAAGATGACCAAGGGCTCAGATCGTGTACTTTGACGGTACCTCGCAAACTAAGACTAAGACATGGAGTCTCGTAGCCTTCCGCTGAACCCGACAGGAACCCCTGAACAAGAGGCACAGCACAGACAACGACGTGTACTTGGGCGCAAAGAAGCGGACAGGTACCCAAGCCAAACAAGAAAAAGGTCAAAGCCTAACTTAAAGATCAAACATGATGCTTTTTTTTTTGCGTGAATATTTATGCGACGGTGGTGAAGCACCATGTTGCTAATGTTACAGATTGCGATAGACGATTGAGTAATTTCCCCCTGTCTCTTAATAGATCCTCATCCTTGTCGCTGATTTTCTTTGCCTTGCCCTCCTCCTCTCCCGGTTTCCGTAGGTATTCCACTGCGCTGGGATCATCAAGGATGGCTGAAATTTTTAGCTTGACGGGCTGGGCTGGGCTGGGAGTGGGTACCTTGTAGGTACCTATCCTCCCCGTAACTCCCGCTCAAGCCACCTCTAGCTAACCTAGTCCCTTCCGTTCTAAACTTTACCCTTCCCTCCCCCGATTGTTTTACCACCGTCAACTCAGGGCAACCTTCCTTGGCTGCGTCTTCATTCCCAACCTCCAACCTCAACCTTGACCTCGACTTCGTTGACATACGCTCCTCTTCTTGCTTCTAACTAATCTCCCCTTCTCTTCACCCTCTCGCCCTCACCGAATCTCTCTCCGACCGAAAGCTGGGCCGAGCTCACCCAGAACGCGAGCGCGATGAACGCCATTCAGAAAAGGTGTCGGCCAACACACCAAGTCAACGTCCGCAAATGTTATCCACGGACTGTGAAAGGCGCTGTTGATGTCAAGCCCAACAGCAGCGAACTCAGCTCACTTCTATACTATGCTACAAGTCGTCGCTCCAAGATACAAAAGATTGGTGCCTATCTGGAGAAGAAGACAGCTAGCGACGTTTGGCGTCTGCGCATCGGGTATGTCGCATCTTCGTCAACTGGAAACATCGACGAGTCAATTCGCGAACTTGAGTCTCTTCTGTGGAGGCTTCTTTCATCGGATTGTTCGTCATCAGGTGGATTTCATGATTGCTGACCTATCCCCTTAGAAATGTTCAAGTTACGTTGCAGATTCTGTCAGCATTGATGGAAAAGCTGCACAAGGATTCGGTCCTTATTGCTCCCTTTGTCCTCAAGATCCTCGACACCGTCCTCCGATCAAACGATATCACTATGATCGAGTCCTCCCTCCCCACGTTCGCCGCCTTTTGCGATTACCACGACGCGGCTTTTCTACTAGCTGATCAGACATATCTCCGCCAGTACGAGGAGATTGTTCGGTTATATGCTGAACTTGCTTCCACAAAACCTGCGCCAGGCAAGGAATCGATGACTGCCCCTATTAAAGTTCGCTGGAGAAGTGCAGGCCTCGAGGCTATCCGCAGCGTCTCCACAGCCGACGCACTTTCCTCGATAACAGGTAGCCAAATGGATGTCATCATGCCTCGTATCCTTGAGAATTTGTGGTCAGGCACTCCCGAATTTCTCGAAACCCTACATCGACGACTCGAAACGGAAGAAAAGGTCGATGTCGAAAAGCAGATTAGGCGGAGGACAAGCATTGCTACTGTTGGAACCGATGGCGGAAACGATCCCAATCCTGTTGCCCTTTCCGGAACCGCAGGCGATGTTGACAGACTTGCCGAAGAGGAAGTAGCAGTCTTGGCTATGCAGTGTTTGAAGAGCATTTTCATCATCCCGACTCGCGCTCAAATCCATGGCGCTACCGTCTCCCTCTTGAGGTTCATCCAGGAAAAGGTGGCACAAGGAGACTCTGTAGTTGAGCTTCACGATGACCGGGAGCGAGACAATGGCTGGGCAATCAGCATTTACAGCATCATTTCGCGATGGGCACCCGTGCAAGACCGATACACCATTCTCGTCGCAGCCCTTGAAACACTACTGCGAATTCCCGTGCAAGACTCCACTCTCGACGAACAACTCGCATTGGTAACAATCATGAGCTCCCTCCTGCGGTCTGATGTCAACCTCATTGGGTTGAGTATAATGGATGTACTCCTTGGTCTGATCAAGCAAATGAGGAAACTGTTTAGGCTACGAACCCCCACCAGCCAGAGCGACGACGGCAATGCTGCCGCTGAATCGGAATCAGTCGTGCGCCAAAAGACTAAGCATCTTGTGGACCGACTTGAACTGTGTATTGGTGATTTGGCTACACATGTTTACTATGCCGACCAAATTTCCGATATGATTTCCGCCATTATCCTCCGACTCAAGCCAACTCGCTCTCATAGCATGAATTCCTCCCCTGGAGGCGAAAAGAACGGCAATAATGAAGCTGGACCAGGCGCCTCAATAATCGAATTGAGCGACAGCCAACAGCTTGACCACTATTTCTGCCTCAACACCGGTAGAGCTTCTGGTCTCCGTGCTATCAAGGAGATACTCCTCGTTGCCAACCCCCAGAAGAAGCTCACTGGCAACCTGGCATTGTCACGCAGCCCCGTACCGATTCACATCTGGGAGGGTACTCATTGGCTTCTTCGCGATCCTGACGGCTACGTTCGCAGGGCATATATGGATGCTCTTATTACATGGCTGGACCGAGAGACATCATTTGCAAACGAGATTGCGGTCGAGGAGAAGCTCCCTCGTTCTCGTTCATCCATCAAGATGAGTAAAGAGAACGGCGTCAGCCGTCGAGCCGTTTCAAGTGCATCCAACAGGCAGCGAGGTTCAAAGCCACGCCAATCACAGTTCCTGGCTCTGCTGCACTTGGTCATATACGACAATGCTCTACAATTTGTCGAGTACGAAAATGATCTAATTATGCTCCACATCCTCCTTACCAAGTTGGTCTCGCAGCTGGGTGTAAATGCTGCTCGATTTGGTCTTCCTATGATCTACCGCCTACAGGAGGACATCCAGGACATCGATACGCCTCTGTATAAGGTGCGGACTGCGGCTCTTTGCCATGGATATTTCTGGGCACTTACCGACAAATTTGAGTTCAAGGACTCTGTTATCGGTATAGCTATCGAGCAAGAGGTGGCACGTCGCCAAAGAAAGGGATTCTGGATTCAAGGCATCAGCATGCCACCTCCCCCAGTTCATCGTGTGGGAATGCCTGGCGAGGCACGTGTACAGCCAGAATGGGATCCTGCTTCGCTTGAGAGAGAGGAGTTGCTTCCATTTGATGACAGAGAATCACTTGTCGAATGCATCGTGTCGCACTACCATGACAGCCTTCAAGCACCTCCCGGAAGCCCTGGCGCGTCCCCAGGCAGGGTACCTCCGGGGCCCATCCTGGGCTCGAGTATAAACTCTACGGCACACGCTGATCCCAACTCAGAACTGCCAGTTATATTCCGCGAACATATGCTGACAGACTGGTCCAGAGACGCAGCGGCAGCCGCTCTTGCCTCTGCTGGAAAGTCGGAATCCATGACAGGGTCGAAAACGGAAACGGCGGGCACGCGAGGTCATCTAACAGTCAGGACGGAGGGCGCGAACGGTAACGGGGTTAATGGCAATGGGCCGATATCGCCTTATGGGAGCCAGTACAATCTGATGACTGACTCGGCTCATCGTGAGAAGGGTCGAGAAGGGACAATCCCAAGGCATCGAAAGAGCAGCATGCGCAGTGCTGTCTCACCAGCTGGTTCAACTGGCAACCGGGGTACCGTCGCCTCGGTTGATCAGCTAAAGCTCGTGCTATCAGGCAATCCTCCACCCAGGACGGCTCTCATCGGGGATGACGACAGTGGAGACAGCATGGTCAGCTACGATTACAGTCCTTCCGAGACCAGCTTTAACCCGGCTACGCAGAATGATCAGCCGAGTAGCCCGACAAGCGTCAAACGACCTGGCACCTCATCCAAACGTGGGCCTCTGAGCGCACACCCTCCCCTTGGGGGAGCCCCCAACCTGCATGACGAGAATGGCCACGACGACGAGTCGGTGCCGCCTGTGCCACCCCTGCCGGACGTGAACTTGTACGGAGGAAAGAAAAGTCCTATCCAATCCAGAGGGAGTGACGGAAGTCGGCCTAGATCGGTACACTCGCAGAACACAAAGTCAATGGATCTGCAGGATCTCCTCCGAGGAATCGACAGTCGGCCGAGCGAAGGAAGTTTGGGTAATGTGACGAGACCTCCATACTAGGGCATCGATCTAGAGAATATCGATATAATAGGAGTTAAGGAAAGAAGGGATGAAGGGTAATAGCGATGGTTGATTTGATTTGTAGAACAGCGATACTAGTGTAATTTGTGAGATTCTTAAGAGAAAATGGAAACAAAATTCTTCAGATGATGTTCTTGATACCTTGGTGGGAGTGATCTGCAACTAAATGGCAGAACCGAGCTCATGATGAAGATCCCTGTTTGAAGGGGATTTGTCCGTCGGGATGTAACAAGGGTCAATTATGGTTTCAGATTGGCAACTGACATGGTGTCTGAAGGTGAGCATTCCGTACAACCGTGCTATACAATGAAGCCATTCAGACTGACCACATCAGACAGTGGGTAGACCTCAAGACGGTATATAGTCACAACAGACAACCAAGTTGAGCATTAAACCTCATGACATACCCAACATTTAACATTTCCTCAGTTTGGCATCATCAAGATTTCTCTAACACATCCCCCGTATCCTTGAACATGCCCCTGTCCGGGGTGGTCTTGGCGCCATGGATGTGAGGCAGTGCAGTTCGTCTTATTTCCCAGTAGTTTAGTGGTTCCCTCCCGAGGATTGAAGGAATAACATGGTGAAAGTCCCCCGCAATCGATGGCCTTGTCTGAGTTTATCCACTTCCTTTTTACTTCATCCTTCTTGATATACCGTCGGTCCCGAGAGAAGGGGGCAGTGCTATTATCTGCTGTTTACTCATTCTGTCCTTTCTTACTCTCACTCACCACATACTTCGCCTCTATCGTGCGGTTCTTTCGTTCCTTTGTTTATTTTATTTACAATTTCCGCTCATTTCTGTTATCGGTTGGGGATTGTTTGTTGCTTTGGGTTACTTGTCTAAGAGAACAAGTATCACGCTATTATTCGCAACTATCTCCGCAGCATATACGATATCGACTGCTTCTTCATTCAACCTCGATTTATTTATCAAAAAGGACGAGCAGGTTATCGACATCTGTTCTTGGGCCAGTTCGACCGACGAAACGGGTGCTACTATATACGAAACCACGAATTTCGGAAGAATATGGATCGGCGATAAGCTTTGACAAATATTACTTCTGTGTCATAGCGAAATTCACGAGAGTTTGCTGGAAATTTTGAATGAAGAGGTAGTGAAACCTAGAGGGGTCTTTGTTATTATCCCGTCCCACTGCGATATTTCCGACATCACCTTCTGCTCATCATGAACAACTCAAACGCACGACACGGAGGTCATCCATCAGACTCAATCCCAGACGCCGCATATCCCAACGACGCTCCCTACCGAACAGACGGAGCCTCACCACAAACTATGAATCACACTCCTACATCACCATCACCTCAGTACTCACCACCCTCCCACTTCGGCGCCAGCATCAACCCTCCAGCACCATCGTCACCATGGTCGCCTACGGTCCCGCAGAGTCCACCACCACCATACGACCCGTCGCGTCCGCCGGCGATATACTCACCACTCGCGCCGCCTCGGCTATCATCACCTCCGCCGCAGTACCCGCCCTCGACGCCGTGGCCGGACAGCGTCGCGGGATCCAGCGTACACGGGGCGCCGTATAAGATGGGCGCAGCTGCGCAGGCGCGACGGAGGCGCAAGATGCAGATTCTTGCGCTGCTTGTGTGTGCGGTGATTATTTTCTTCTTTTCGTTGATCATGGGGATTTTGATGGGTGTTGTTAAGGTGCAGTGGAGGGACAATCACGATGACTAGACAGTCTTGGTTGGAGATCTGGTCAGAAGACTGGGGAGATTGGTGGCTTATTTATATTCCCTTTGTTAATACTCTGGTTTCGTCTTCTATGAATTGCATGGCGTATGGGGGTTTGCCTTTTTGATTGGGAGCTTGGTAAAGATTATATACAATACATCTTGATGCAATGCAGCAGCGTATTGCCGTTTATGAAGCTCCATGTGATTTGATGTGACACGATGCTGGTCAAGGTCGTGAGAAGGCCTTATTTCATTCACTTATTCGGATGTTATATCGATGAATTTATTAAGCTTAAACTACTTACATACCTATGAGCTTCATGCAAAGGAATGATCATAAGCCTTTGATCATGTCAGTTAGATGTGTCCAGCTTATCTTGTTACGACCTCAGCAGTGGTCGACTGTGTATTACCCTGTAGCCATCAAGGACACTTTCTCGAGCATAACCCGCATCTCAAGTTGTGATTATCAAGACTTGAAGTAAAGCATTTTCCTACACTTGACTAATTACAACTTGTACTTACACTGTATCCTATCTCTATCTCTTTGTGACTGTTTCAACAAAAAGTTGACCCTTCGCCTAGGACAAACATCCGGGGTATGCCGCTTGTCTTGTCAAATCACACCAACAATACCATTGACAGGGTGAAAACGACACGTACGCCCAATGTAATAACAATTTACTTAGAGACGACGCACTAATCATCCTTTCAAGAGAACCTACCCTGTGACTACTCACATGTTTCTATCCCTTCATTTTGGCGTCCGCGACACCCGACACCACCACCTCGACAGGAATGATGAAGCTAAGAACAAAGTGGCGAGTTCCTCAGCCCAATTAAATAACAAAACAGCATCAAATTACACAATATGACGAGCCAACATTTTGCGACTACTGATATTCGACGCATGACGACCAACGCTACTGGCTGGGAATCATTCCGTGTGATGTAAAAAGCGGGAGTGGGAGCGGGAAGTAGATCCGATAATCCCAATGGAAGGGAACTCGATCCGATTTGAGCAAAAGTTTAAGTGATCGGCATTCTACTTTCCAGGATGAACCTTGGGCTTGGGGGGATCGTGACTTGTCTGCTTGTGTGTGACTTTTGAGTTCTGTCAACTATGATCAGCACCCCCTTCAGCCGCAAGCTTATACCCGTTTGTCTAGACTGCAGACTATACCCAAATCTTTGAGTTCATGTAACTAGATTTTGAGCATGATTCTAGACGGGCGCCAGAAAAGCTTGATGTGATTAGAAGCCACTAACCGCTGCAGTTGGCCGATGGTTCTTCCAAGCTCGAGCAATTCTGTGTATCCGTGACTGCTTTCGTCTGTCGAATTGGCCGAAGGTCAAGCTCCCTCTTCTCGCCTCGTCAAGGGCGACAACAAAAGATACGAGACAAAATGGCGACACGTAATGAGGCAATCACTTCACATCCGAGCTTCTCAGGACCGCCAACTGCGCCACCAAAGTGAGTTTTGACGTGGATCGTGCATCATTAGGGGAGACCTAAACAGGGCTGAGAAAGGGAAGAAATGCTGTTGGTGGCTATCTACTTTCGCAACGTCACTCGATCAGATCCGCAGGGCGTTTTTAATTGTGATTTTTGAGCCAAGGGACCCTGTTTTTCGACGGGACGAGAGGAGAGGAAACAAAAAACAAAGACTCGACAATGCTTTTTCTTAAACATAGCAGATTGAGGGACCGGAATATGGAAACTGACGTTGCTCTGCAGGTCCTCGGTCTGCAGTACCTGGACGGCGCATCAGCTAGCCGGTGCAGGTGCAGGTACACAGCGGTTTTGTTTTGGTTCAAGGGTGTTCCTTGTAGAATCGTTGAGCTTATGTACGGATGACACCGATCTGTGTATGTATGTCTCAAATCTGAAGGTGGAATTCTAATTCCGGACTGCACATGAATGCACGACGTGAAGAGTTTTCCTGACCCCTTTGTATTGAGTAAAGCAAGGGCAGTAACCGTTGCAATGCGGATGGATACTCGGATGTTGTTCTTGGCTATTTTGCTTTTTAAATGTTTGCATTCTCGAACGATACGCGCGTTTCTACGGTAAGGAGAAAACTGAGGAAAGTCTTGCATGGTGAGGCTGTGACGTGGAGTTGCATGTAACGGATATAAACAAATCCAGGGGAAACGTGAGACGTGAGACGGGAGATCAGAGGCATACCCGCACATGAATCGAGCTTTACTATGACTAGAGAGATGATCACCAAATTCCCGGCATCTTGGAAACCCGACGTCATGGAGATGGTGGGATGGGAATAGGCCCGAGGTATTGATTGTAGGTGGTCAAGAGGCTACTGTAAGGCATAAAAAACAAGTGTCCACTTCTCTCATCTGCCATGCCCACTGCGACTCATGATGTACGTCAACTTATTACCGGTGACATCAGCGCAATCCAAGCGTTTCACCCACTAAATGGTCTGATGGTCTAATGGTCCCCGGGCACCGGCAGTCAAAGCCAGACCCCAAGCAAGGATATGGGTCCAGCCAGCCTCTCCCGTAGCTAGTTCACGACGGGTTTGACGGAGTAGGAAGCTGCTGATTCAGGTAGTAGGATAATGACGTTTGATGGCTATGGCTTGACCCCTTCTATTCCCTCTCCCTTTCCCTCTCCCTCTTCCAACTTCTCAACAATCTCAAGCAGCCACTTCACGAGTTTCACGTACAATTGAACTCCTTGCTAAGACTTTTTGACCGGCGTACACCGGGACATGTACCCCCGGTCCCGAGGCCCCCGCTGCTGTCATCTGTCCAGTGTCTTACCCCTGGACACCCCCTCTTGGCTGCAGAACAGAGCAGAAAAGCTACCTAGGTATGGAGGTGTATCCGTAAATCCAGGGCTGTACGAAAGCCAGCCATGGTTCGCTAGGTCATCCCCTAAAGAAGCAGCTCCAGCCGTTGGGGAACCAATAGATTTTATTCAATCGGTGCTGGGAGAAAGGCCTCCCAAAGCTATGGTCATAGGTGAAGTAAGGCGAAAAAGCACAGGGCAAGATAAAAAGATAGATAGTTCCCAAAAGGCAAATCGTAAATTTGTGTCTCCGCGTAGGTTATTTTAGGTTGTTTCTCCGACATTAACCTTGTTGATCATTGGATCCACGACGTTTAGAAAGACGTTATACCAGACCTCAACTGTTTCCGTTAGGGTTAGGCAGTCGACACTGCATCAGCTGCAGTACCTTACGGAGCACCAGACACCAGATAATAACTAGGTGATAAAACCCGAAAGGCTGAGGCTATACCCTACACTCCCTCCAGCCTGTCGGGTTGCTTGCCCACGTCTCCATCGCTTCGAATAAACACATAACGTGCATGCATTTTCAGGGACCAGGACACTTGTGTGAAATCGTCCTTGAGGCTTGAGAGGCTCTATCAACCAACCAAACTATCTATCAGGCTTGTCAATGAGCAGCCTCTCCGTATTAGATTTTTAGACCGGTCGTACTTTATCGTATCGGAGGTTGACGTCTGCCTTTGGGACATGATAACTGGCTGTCGTGTCGTGTCGTGACCTTGCACTGATGAATTACCCTCCAGCCCTGTATCCCTACTACGGCTCTATCTAGACCTCATATGTTGTGTCGTTTCGTGCTTCACAAGCCTCCAATTCATCATTCATCCCTGTTTTTCTTCTCAGCGACGTTCAATTTACTATCATCCGCCATAACCTTCTTTTTTATCTCCCCCTTTACTCCTACCTACTCACTCTCCACCTTGACACGTCTCTTTCTTATAAAAGACCCCTGGCTGCGTTTGCGTTACAGCATCTTTTTTATATATATCCAGTTTTTTGCTTTTGACTTGTTGTCTCTTTCTCCGAATTCCTCTCAAATTGTCGTCACGGGTCATTTTGCAACCCTTCTCTTTTCTCAACCAATTGCCCCAGGTCTCAGCCGCGTTGGACGGACGGACACACACACCCCCTGTCATCGCAGCGTTATAAGTGGCCTCTGTTGGCGTTTTCTCCCCCTCTTGATTACGAATTGGGTCTAAGAGAGAAGGCAACTCACTCACTCATCTATCTTTATATGGTGGCTGATATAACACGTTCCTTTTTCCCTCTTTTTCTAAGAAATTCATTCTTTTCCTTACATCAGACGACCACCACGCAGACAAAAAAAAACATATATATCCGTATACTCGGTATAAATACAAGGATATATATCGCGACTCATGCTCATCATCGCCGAACCAGGGTCCCCCTCTTCAATCCCCAACCTCTAAACTTTTCCCAACCGAGTCAAAAAGTCCAGACTACCTATTTTTTTTGCTGTTGCTCCATCCAGTCCAGCCCCCGATCTAGCCTGGCCCCGGACCTTTGGGAGTTCAAGTCCAGTTCTAGAACGCCCAAAAACCCAAAAACCAAAACTTGACAACCACTACAAATCCCTACCTACTGCCTACACAGGCTACACAGGCTACAGTTTGACGGGTGCTTAAACATCTCAATTACCGTCTTTCCCCGGACTCTATCTCGTTCCCTCGCCTCTCATATCTCATACTCATACCCATACCCTTTGTTTTGGGCCCTGCGGAAACGTCAAATACATCCATCTATCCACCGCCCACAAAAAAACGATCCATCTTCTCCTCCTGCCACTCGCTTTGGCTTTAGCTTTGACTTGACTTGGCTTGGCTTCCATTCTCTTTCTCTCTTTTCTTTCTCTCTCTCTCCCTCCGCTTACCCCAAAGAGAAAGCTCGAGCTAGCCGCCACGGGCGCTTCCCAAACTCCTGGTACTGGGACCCCGAAGGAGGAAACTCAATTTCAGGCATTGGCATTGGCATTGGCATTAACACCGCATCACATCGCATCACCAACCCAACCCAACCCAGAAAAAAAGAAGATCCTAGACGTTTTTGCCAAATGTTTATTTGGTTCTAGTCTATTCTTGTCTCTCTCACATCAATCTTTAATCCCTCGTCCCTCAATTGCAAAGCAATCTCAACCTCTTCACTCTCAATCTCAATCTCAATCGCTCAATCGCTCACACCCCTCTTTCTTTTTTTGCTCGACTTATCATCTCGCCTCGGCTCTCTCCGTCTTTCTCGCCTCGCCAGGACGTTTTTGTTCCTCTCACTACTACTTACTGCTGCTGTTTTTTATCATCTCAGCGTCGCAACATACGATTGGACCGTTCATCCATCAAAATATTTCGCGAGGGACGTGATAAACTCGACAAAAAAACATACATAACCATCCGCAACCGCAACAGCAACCGCAACCGCTTTTTCCTCTGCCTTCTTCATTTTTCTCCACCTCAACGATCAGTTTCCTCTACTCGTTACTCTTCCGACTCAACCGACCGATATTAAGAGCGTACTATTGCATAGACTCTTCTTCTCTCCCTTCGCTCGGACAACGCATTGCATTATAGACGTGCGGTTTCACAGATCGCCAACCGAATTCTTTTTCTTTATTTGGTCTGATCGCGACAGTTGGAAAGTTGACATAAAGCCACTGAGGAACCCTCTTTACTGCCGTCGCTCGCCTTGCTTCGGCATACACTCGCTCATCACGGAATTTCGCCTTTCTAACCACCATCATGCCACGACATTATCACTATCAGCCTAGGTACGGTCAGCCCGCGTTTATTGGTACTCGATACTAACTTGTTCTCAGTCGCGAACTCCATGTGGTAGTACTGGGAGCAGGTGCGTTAACTCCCCCCAGATCTAACACAGTCTCGTCTTCTCTTCCTTTCCCCTTTCATCTTCACCCTTTTGTCTGACTCGCTTTTTACAGGCGGCGTGGGTAAAAGTTGTTTAACTGGTAAGTCTGTTCCCTTCTGTCTCCCCCTCTCATCTCTCGTCCCATGTTCTACATTTGCTTGCTGCGCCTGCGCATGCGCTTTCGCGTCCCACTGCTGCATACGCAATGTAACACATGGATGCCCTTCCCTGTCACTTTTTCCCTTTGCAGCACAGAAGCTTATGCGAGAACAGCCCAGTTCGTCCACAATGAGTGGATCGAGAGCTATGATCCCACCATTGAGGATTCTTATCGCACCCAGCTCCAGGTCGATGTAAGTAAACGCGCAATGACTTCGCTTCCGCTCTTGGACCCCTCCCTACGACCTGACTGACTCGTTTCGTCTACAAGGGACGCCAAGTTATTCTCGAAATGTGAGTTTGGATCATCCTTTCCTATTTGGGACTTGGAGAAAAGAGAGAGCCGTTCATACTGACCTAGAACCCTTCTAGCCTCGATACTGCGGGGACCGAGCAATTCGGTAGGTCCTATTTGGCCCAACAACCTCCACACCATGACCCTCGTACTGATGATGGTACAGTCGCCATGAGGGATCTGTACATGAAAACCGGCCAAGGTTTCCTCCTCGTATTCAGCATCACATCCTCCTCCTCACTAAGCGAACTTGCCGGCTTGCGCGAAGAGATCATTCGCATAAAAGACGACGAGAACGTCCCACTCGTCATAGTCGGTAATAAAGCCGATTTGGAAGAGAACCGCGCAGTGCCCCGGGCCAAGGGCTTCTCCATCTCCCAGCGATGGGGCGCACCCTATTACGAAGCTAGTGCAAGGACAAGGAGTGAGTTTTCCTTTTCCATTCCGCGCCCGTGGGGCATTTTATCAAATGCAGGGCTGGCGACATCTGGGGAGTGTCGCATCCGTACTGACTAAACGATGCAGCAAACGTTGAAGAGGTCTTTATTGATCTCTGCAGGCAAATGCTACGTAAAGAGGATGAACAAAACGCAAACGATGGCCCCAACGACGACTACAAGTATGACCGCGGTCGAAGCTCGCACAAGCGCCAACGACGTCGCAGAAAGAAGGATTCACCACGATGCGTAATCCTATAGATAACCCTAACGAAACCGACTGTTGTTCTCTACTAGAATCATGACCACTGGATGGCATTTTCACGCATTGAACTTCTCACCTTCACTTCTTTCGCCAACCATAGGAGCCAAGGGCATATTTTTACGTACACCCACACCCAGCATGTATTACGCGGATCACGGCCATTTTTTATATATAAAATAAATCAACCAAAGATATCACGGGCTACTGTCATTCAGGAGGAGGAATTCATATAAAGGACCTCGCGGTCTCATACGAAACGAAACGATATTCGAACAGAGCCAAACGGCGCGACAACAAACCCCCGAGTCGCAACTTTTAACCCCGAGACCCCATCGCCTGCTTGAGACAAGAAAACACAATGATGTGTTAATGAAATCAATATCTGCTCAATTTTTGCATGTGCAACGGCGTCGGTGGCGTTGGATATTCGGACCTGGGAATACAAGGTCTACACTACATACTGTTGTTTTGTTCTTTTCAGGTTTGTGACATTGGATATCTATCTCTTTTGGGTTGATCGATTTGAGCAAAGAGACGGAAATTGAGAAGTATGAAAAGAGAAAAGAAGCGAATGCTGGAAACGAGCAGGGAGGTGTGATATTACGCATGCTAGATGCATGTGGTTGATCAGATTTATCCCGTCACGATGTTGATGACCATTTCGTTTCAAAAACACAAATTATTGGTGTCATGCTCGTTGAAAGCTGTGTAGACTATGTGACGATTGTCTTGAGTACTGAAGAATTGATGTCATGGCCTATCCTGCAATCGTAGATGTAGTGATACAAACATATCACGACATACTGTGACATTCGTGTTCACACATTCTCATGAAGTATTCTCATGAAGTATTCAATAGTCCCTTCAATATCTAACTTGGATGTACAAACCAGTGCCACCGAGTCAATTCTGCACGCAAAAACGCATTATTCATAACCGATATCATCAAGTCGTTATTTATGGTCCTATATCCTGGGCCCTGCCAAACGTGTGAAGCATCCCATCCTCACCCAATCCTTACAATTTAGTCAAATGAATGGATCACCTCATGGTTCAATATCCTGAACCATTCCTCATTCCCAAACTGCTTCCAATCCAACTGGACCAAGCTCTCACCAAAGCGATCCCAAAAAGCCAAATACCAAGCTCCTCTACTTGCGGCGCAGCATGCTCCAGATATCAGTAAACACACCAAACCACCCCTTCACCCTCTCAGCTGCATTCAGAAGCAAGATGAATCTCTTGACAAACGCATCCGCGTTATCGAAATCCTCGCCATAGCACTCCCACACCGCCCGTCCGCGCCCGTCATTCTCATGCTCCTGCACCGCCATGAGCGCATCCTCGTCCTCCACGCCTTCGACACCGGCGGACTTGAGCTTGGGTCCCACGCAGAGCGCTCGACCTGCAATGTCCTCGTCCGAGATGAGGCGCGTCGCAGCGTCAATCACATCCTCGATGGCAGCTCCGCCCGCCGTGCCGGAGAGGAAGGCTGCTTCCACGGGCAGCTTGAGCATATTGGACCTGGAGACGTAGTACGGCGTTATCATGTTCACACGCACGCCGCTTCGGAAGGATGTCGCGCGGAGAGTGCGGAAGAGGCCGAGGATGGCATGTTTGCTCATGGTATACATGGTCTGCGTAGGGAAGGGGCACAAAGATGCGAGCGAGCCGACGAGGAGCAGGCAACGGTCTCGCGGCGAGGAACCGTTCTGGGGAAGCCAGTACAGGGCGAGGCGAGTGGTGTAAGTAGCGCCCGTGATATTGACGTCGAACTGCTTCGTGTTGGGCTTGGGAAGTTTCCCGTTCTTGAGAGCAGGCTCCTCGAACTGAAAAGAGGCATCAGGGAGGATAATACCCGCGTTAGGGACGACGATATCGATTCCTCCATGGGGACTGACATGCACAGCCGTCTCAAACAGGCTGACCTGCTCCTCCCAATCCGTCACATCGCAGTGCTGAAACGCAAAAGCCGAGTCCGGATACTGCTTCGTGAGCTCCGCCACGAGCTCCTCACCCGCAGCATCAGCGACGTCGCCGATGACTATGTTTGCGCCGTGCGAAGCCCACTCACGAACCATGAAAGACCCGAGGCCATTGGCACCGCCTGTGATGAGGATGGTCTTGCCATTGAGCGTGGAAGCATCGTAGGGCTTGCTCACGTCGACGGGCGGTGACTGGCGGATGAGGCCCTTGATGTCGTTGGCGGGTTGCATTATTGCTGACTGCCGTGATATACCCAAGAATGGTTATATATCTGATGAGACGGGGTGTGTGTAATCTGATCTAAACTCTCTCTTGGTAAAACTGCCGTGCCAAGAATAGACGTGATGATACTATTTATGTCGAAACAAACTCAGCGGAATGATGGTCAAACCCGATTTGCTGGCCTATCAAGAGCGCAAAACGTTAGCTCCCAGCTCTTAAGTAAAGTACCATTGATGCGATAAATATGGAGTCTGAGCCCTTTATTTGCAGGGTCTAACCCAGGTCCCGAAATCTCACCTTCTGTCGTATCGAAACGTCCCAGTAAATTGACTTTGGGCGGGTCTTGAGGCTTGAGATGCCGGTATCCACTTCAGCAGGATGCCCGCTGACGAAGTTGTTGATGCTGATGCTGAAGTAAATGGGCTGCAAGATCAAAGATGAAGAGCAGAGGATATTTAAGCTGGGAATTGCGGCACAGGAAAGAGGGAGATAACAATAAAAACCTGTTGAGTGAACATGTCTGTTGTTGGTTGTGGACAGTGAATCTCGGCCCCCATTCACTGTTGCAATATCAGTCTTGGCGATGGTGACTATGACCGGCACGGCACTGCGCGGAGAGAGGTCAAACAGAGTCCTTTTGGATAGGCAGTAGTAGAACATAAGTCTGCTGGTGATTTCCCAGGAGGAGGCACTTTTCAGTGGTGCATGTGTTGTTTGTTAAGTGTTTGGAGTCGTGGAGGTTATGCGAATGATGCATCTTCCACAAACAACTGCAAGCAACATTGAATAGTACGGGGCTAGATCGCAGCTCAAGCCCGTGCTGTCAATTTATAAGCGATAAGGAGGATTCAAGTAACTTGGTCACAGTAGGATATAAGTATGCTCGACAAGTCCAGCTATGAGGTCTTTACTCGGGCTCAAATCTCGTGTATCAAACCCATCCTTACATTCAAGACTTCAGTTTACCGTCCAACTCGTCAGTCCATATCGCATCCATCCGAAACCCGCACCAGAGTGGAGGTAATTGGAGGGAAATCTGTCATTGTCTCCTATGCTGGAAAAACAGCCCTTTCTCATGCCATTTCACCCATCCAAGCATCTGGTGTAGAAGGCATGTCGGCAGATAGGCAGAATAATCTTTGTATGTCAGGCGACCGATGATCTGATACAAGACATGTCCAGTCTATCATTGTCATGTAATAAATTCTACAGACGTTAGAAATAGACCACCACCATGGTTCCTTAATATAGATGTTGGAAGTGGAAGGGTGTGGTTGTCATCGCTTAGCCCAGGAACCTCAATCTGGTATGCATATTGGCCCCAGTTGAAACTGACCAAATTGAAGATCAAAACCATTCTAAGGGGGCGTGAAATGAGTTGATTCAGGCCAAATCTCCCTTGCCTAGGAAAGTTTCAGATAAATGTGCACTCAGGTCCCTCTCCTGCCGTTGAGGACAGTTGTCTCAGTGCCTCAAATCCAGGCAAGGGTCGGACTCTAGTGCGGGCAATGCCAACCAGCCACTCCCATCTAACAGCCCAGACAGTGGCTGCGAAGTGAAGGAAGGGAGATGTCTTTTGTGTGTGTCACATGAGGAAAAAAAGGTTGAGGGACACTGCCGATCATTTGGGCTAGAATTTAGAGGCCCAAGTTGTCTCATTGGATCCGAGGGAGCAGTTCCCGCTAAGATTGCTTAGTACCCCCGCAGTCGGTGCTGAACTGAACCTCAATGCAACTTTGTCTGCCGCGAGGCCAAAGCAAGTTGTAGTTCATCAACATTGGAGATGATGCACTTGGTGAGCAAGTGACAAACTCCAGTCATCAGGGTCTTGTAGCACCTGGCCCAGATGATCCGGGATGTGACGGGCTCTATCCGTAGATGCACAGCTTCCGACGTCCAACAGGCTGGGATGCCGGGCTCGTTTGCACTGACCCCTGACTTTCCTGTTCATGTCTGTGCTCTGTGACCTCACTCGTGGGCGACGGCGTCAAGCCCGCACTGAATTGGACCGTTGGCGTCAAATGCCACGCTAGGGAATCCCTGCAACGTTGAGCACGGCAGGGGTCGGTAAGCCCCTCCAGGACGATCAACGTCAATCAATTGGGAACTGGAACTCGACGAGAAGAAGCTGGTTTAACTATCTTGCCTGTGCTGCAACAATACCCGTGCTGTGAGACGGACGGACGCGAATTCGAAATCACTAAGCCCTTTCAAAAACGAGTGTTTGAACCAGTGAGAAGGCTGAGAAAAGGAGTTCGATCTCATGCGTCGAGACCCTGGTTATGTACCTGATAATGAACGTTGCGCCCCGTCGCAATTCGCCATTCACGTGGTGCCGTTAGACCACATATTAGTCTCTTGCATAGACAGTAATCGGCAGGTCGTTCAGAGTAGATCGCCCAAACGTACACGATTGTGTCTAACTGAGATGTGATGGCGCCCTAGACAAGCGAAAGCAACGGTTTGCGGAGAGATCAGCGTATGTATCCGTAGTGCAGACCCGACAGCTCATGAGAAGTGGCTGCAGCAAAGCCATGCAAGAGTATAAAATACCTAACGTCCATTTCACCATTCGGCCGTGAGATAAGAAGTTGGAACGTTTTGCTTTTCCAAC
The DNA here is from genome assembly GCA_025948275.1 of Fusarium avenaceum. Lineage (NCBI taxonomy): Eukaryota > Fungi > Ascomycota > Sordariomycetes > Hypocreales > Nectriaceae > Fusarium > Fusarium avenaceum. The sequence goes on from CP109669.1 coordinate 1,498,860, forward strand.
AAAGCGCTTGTGGAAATTGAAATCTTCGGTCCATGTACAATGCCACGCAAGGTCTAGTCACACACTCCTCGCCCTACCGATGGTGTACCAATCGTAGATGTCCAAACTTTCTGAAGTTTGGGTTGGCCATGTCCGATCGGAACCAATCGGGATCGGACATTAATGGCCTAAATCGGGTCCAAGGACAACGGAACCAGGGCCGTTGTCCGGCAGTACGGAACGCCAAACCAAGCTGTACGTAGTGAGAAACACTAGATGAACAAGGGCATAGTCTTGGTCTTTGGGCAACTTTGACCTGTTTGCTCAGTATCCTGTTTGGACCAAGGAACAAAAATTGCAACCAAGCCCAATATCTACACAGGGTAGGCAAAAGGTCGGCGGCTGTAGAGATGACTTGTACACTTGTCACCTCCCTTCTGTGCAAAGAAGATAAGTAAGACTGCTGAATCACTGTTGTTCTCGTTGAACACACTCCCATTGGCTGTGCCAAAAGTTCATGGCGGGTGTAAGCGCATATGAACAATTGGCATTGAATGCGTCATAGGCAGCAGCTGTCGGAGAGGATGAGATTGAGTATCAAAGGATCTCTATAGAACGTCAGAACTCGATTCCCTCCATCATATCATCCCCATAATGTTTGTAGACAAGGCTCGCTGCCAAGAGAGTGTTTAGGGACTGACCCACATCGTTTGGGAGAGTGAGACGGAAAAGATAGCATGCGTATTCTCAAGGGAGAGGGACAATATATCCCTGACTATCCATAGTGTAGTTCACACTAACTCCTTATCTGTATCCAACTGTTTAGTTGAAGCTCGTAGTTACATGGCCAGTGGGCTATGAAACCTGATGATGTGATTCGACTTGAAGCTAGAAGCAACTAGAAAACTTCCCTGTGCTACCGTTTGTCAAAGAGCTACCAAGAGTATTGGTGAGTGATCGCTTAACGAATGTCTCGTGGCTCACTGACGGCTACCTGTGGCTATGCCAGTACAACTTGAAAGGGAGATGAAACACGATTGGGACATCAAGGATATAGAGGCCAGGCAATCCCTTGAAGCAGAAGCGCGATATAACATCCAGTCATAGCCTACCCGTAAGATACCGAGCCCACGCTGGAGTGGCACAGATCTGTTTCGGTAGTTCAGAGAAGTTCTGTGATACGTAAAGCTATTCAGTTATTGCAGTTTTGATGAATCGACGATGGCCTCAACTAGCGCACATTTCAGGCCTAATTCCCCAGCTGTGCCCGTCGCTGTGGGCCGGCCGATGACTTGAGCCTGTCCGTGGATGCAGGCGGGCCGTGCGATCGATCCGAAGCTCAATGGTCTGGAAAGTAAGGTAGTCCTGGGTCTTTGTGTATGCGGACAACTTTGTCAACGAGGTGTCCTGCCCAAGCGTCGTTTTTGTTAAACGATCTCGGCTGATAGAATACAACTGACAAGGTATGCTTGTCTGGGTGGTGTATCAGAAACAAGAACGTTGCTCAACTCGAGCATCAGCCAGATTGACCGAGTCACACCAGACTCAGTACCTCCATCCTGCGCAACCACATCGACAGACCCCCGAATTCCGGGAGGACAAGAACCCGAGGCACTGTCGTGTCATTACTTTGTCTTGATAATCATGTTGGTCCGCATCTGAAGTTTGCCTTTGGGGTATCGAGCGATACCACCATGATGGCAAGCTACGCACTGAATACAACCCCTCTTAATTCGAAGCACGCTCATCCACAAAACCGAGCAGGAAAAAGGCACCGAGCGACAGGGCTGTGGGTATGATTGACAGGGCCAGGGGAATATGGATAGGGAGGGGGCATGGTTACCCCTGTCGACGAGAGCTGCATGGCTGGCTCACCGGCTGTGCACCCCTCCCGCCCGCGGCCACAGCCCCGGGTGGTCTACCACAGACTCACAGCGAAGGTGAGAGCTTGACAGGACACGCTGGAGAAACGCAGTGTTCTCGACGCTGGGAGGGCGGGCACTTGGAGAATATGGGGGGTAGACGTGGCTCCTGTCGGGGCAACACGCCCCCGAGGGTTGGGCACGTAGAGGGCGCACTTTTAAGGATATTTTGTTTGCGTGCTTGTAGCTCGGCGGGCCGACATTGTCGGATCTTGAAGGCTTCGGTCAGAGTTGTTGGGGTTTCACATCATGAGATGCGTGTCGAAGTCGTCTGGCCTTTCGGACAAGAATCAGTTTGCAGTAAGTGGTTACAGCCCATTTGAGGTGCATATCAACTTAAACCATATCCAGTCACGCCCACAGGCAGTGTTACCGTGGCTGCTTTTGATGTGGACCTCGAATGTAACCGAAGTAAACAAAGTACGAGATTGAGCTTGGGCTTGAGATTATGTGATGACGGTGATGAATAAACCAGAGTCATCGTTGGTATTAAGCTCGAAATTGACGTTTAAAAGATGGACTTTGCTTACCTATGGTGGAAGGAAAGTCTGCTACTTAGGGTCGCCCCTGGACTTAGGTTTCAGGCTGCATTTAGAGCTCGTCACAATGGAAGGGGAAGGAACAGATGCGACTAAGAATGAGTCAAGCAGATCTGGAGCACGACGTAAACTTGGGATAACTACATAGAATAATGCAGCCGAGAGACAAAACTCAAATGGCAATACATACAATTCACCTAGCTTTGAACAATTTATATCATACTGGTAGTTTGTCCAATTTTAGTGAGGCTCATGGTTGCTATGGGAGTTGCCGGGAGGGAGGAGGGAGTACTTGTATCACAAAAGAGGATACAATTTGGTGAACATTTCCCCTACCAAACTGAGCGTGATAGTGGGATCTGTCATGTATACCCTTGCTCCGATGCTTGTATTAACCGAGGAAAGGTGCAGCATGGTAATTAATTTTGCATGTATGAATGAAGCCTTGGCTAAATAAAGGTCTTTACCCCGCTACGGGTACTTCTTTGTTTGAATGGATGGATGGATGGACAATGGATGGAGGTCAGCGGAAAGGGAGTGCTTGGTCAGGTCTGGTTCTATAACAAACCCCGATCTCATCGACCTTATTTGATCTTAGATCGTCCAGTCCAGTTCCGTGCTTGAGTTACAGACTCAGCATCAAGTCTCCCGCCCAATTTAGCAGTTGTGACAGGCTTGGTACTGTAGAGTCATCTGCCACCAATAGGATTAAGGGGAGACGTCCTCCTACGCTGTCTTGTCTTGTACTGATGATGCTGTGATGTGCTGTACTGCCCACATTTTACTTCACTGATATTCTATCCTCATCAGCCTGCTCCGACAATCTACATTTTGCTTTGTTTACCAAGCACTCAGGCAAACGGATGGTAAGTCCGTCAATTTGCATTATTACATCACCTGCCCCTCGTCTCTGGCGCTGGCCCCTCTCCACCTTTCCAACCCCATGTCTAGCTGTAGCTGGCTGGTTGCTTCTTTGAACTTCGAAGCTGCTGGCTGGTGTGAAAGTGTTTAGCGTCGGTCCTCTCTAGCGTCCAACCACTTTCGAACAATTTCTTTCGTCAGACGAGAACAGAAGCCCGCAAACTTAACGCTAAAAGTGAGCAAAGACGGACTTTCTTTTGTTTTGACTTTTGCACCACTCCATGCGATCGAGCTCCGATTGGCCCGATAACCTAAGCCGAATAGACGACCTTGACGCCAAAATTGCGTCCACACCCCACTCGTGCACTAAAACCATGTTTCCACTCCACCATAAGGCATAAGCTGTTCTCCACTGTCAGTCTGTCAGTCTGCCTGTGATGCCCTGTATTTCGTTGCCCGCAATCTTTCCAACTCGTTATTTAGGTACAGTAGTATTGCAAATTATATGCTGGAGAATATTGTTCAAACCAACACTAGATTGCAAGCGTGACGTTGACTTGTTATTCCGAACAGCCCTGTGGCTGCCTGGTGAGCTCCCCCTCTTTATTTGCTTTACTGTGTACAAACCTTTTTCTCCTGCTCGGAGGTATTATCATTTAAGTTATTCAAGAGGTTACCTATGGGTGTGCCGCGGCGTACTGGCTTCCCCCAATAGATAGCACTCGCCCATGTTATCTTGTTCCCTCAACTGGATACCTCTTTCTTCTGGTGCAGTATCATCAATTACGCTTGGACCCCACGGATGCTGTCGCTAAATTGACACTTGAACCCTCTCCTCTCTCAGGCACGACCAGTCTCAATCAAGGCTGAAACAAACACATTGGTCATCACATCTTTACGGCAGATTGTGTATGTTGGTTTGGGCTGCCACCTTGAGTCCTTCCTTCCTCAAGACAGCTCTAACAACTCCCCCGACTCAGACCCCATTTCTGCTTTCCACTTCATTCGACCTCGGATCTCCAACCTTCAACCTCACCATCAACACAATCACCTCCTACTAACATCTCGCTATAAACATCTTGCTGCCGAAGAGCTTTTTATTCTTGGAACCAAAAAAGCATTTAACAATAGCATCCTCGAGGCCTAACGGGAGTCCTTGAAAAGCCACTCTATTTGTTAGTCTCGTCCCCAGAACATCCAGCCTTTCCCCTTTTGTATAAGCTCTCCTGAGCCCCTTGATCCCCGGTCCTGATCCCCGGGGACGGTACCGGTATTATTCTTCGCTAGCAAAGTCGCGCCCACCAAAACACAGGCCAAACACGGGCATTCATCATCCATCATCCATCATCTAGCATCAAGCATCTAGCATCTAGCATCCATCTTTAGGCCCAGTGCTCACACAGAACTAGGAACCATAAGGAAGGACCCAATTTACTCCAGCAATCCCAGGAACCTGGAAGCTACCCGACTTTTCATCTCCATCTGATACAAGTCGATCCTCAGAGCCTAGAGCCTAGACCTCACCTCGACCAGAACCTGGACTTGGACCAAGCGCCGTGCAAGAGAGAGCTGAGAGTGCAACCTTGACAGTCCTTCTCTTACGCCCGCGCCGCACTGGTGATTATCGTCGCCGTTGTTCCCCTCGCTGTCACCCTCTAAGTTCTCACCTCACACATCTAAATCTTCAAAAGGTAAGGTGACTAAACTATTCATTACACACGCGCTCACTCTCTCCCTTTCCCTTTCCTCGTCCATCTCATTTCGTTTCATTTCCCCGTTCCCCTTCTCCATTCCCTATCGTTATCCCTCTCTCCCCACCCATCTCAAAAAGAAGAGAAGAGGCCAGAGGCCCCATATCCACACACACACTTACAGGCTCTCTCGCATACACACGCAGGGTTGCCTTTCTTTACTCGCTCTTGGAACCAGAAGAAGTAATTAATGGTATCACGTTGGGCTTAGGGGTATGCCGCCAGTGCCGTCACATTTATTGCTACCCACAAACTCTTGTCCTGCTGTCTTGCCCGTTCTTTCATTCCCGCCGTTCCTCTTACACAAGGTGTTTAATGCTCCCTCGCTTGATTCAGGCACCAAGCTCAAATCCCGTGTTCCCTTCCCCTCAGCGCATCTCCGTCACATACCAGTCGTCCTGACCTTGCCTTGGGGGACACCACTACGCAGCTCCAAATCTACCAAGCATTGCCAATCCCTCCCACCATCTTCCTCGCTACAGACACCACCGTACCCGCTACTGTTTCTACCCTACCTTACCTAGCGACGTCCTGCTACTGGGGTACGGGATGCCATGGAGAGTTTCTGGCGCACCCTACCTACATTAACGCAACGGTCCCCTCCTTCCATCCACTCAACATTGCAACTTGCACCACACCTGCCCAGTGCTCACTGCGACAGTCTGTCGCACTCTTCGTCATTCTCGCAGCGCACTCTACTGCGACTCCTATTTGTTTTATACAACTAACACCGCATCGCGTTCGTAGGGACCTCTCCTTCCTACCTACATCACAGTGATTCACGCGCTCAATTGCCAACGGTCTAATTATCAACTCGCTCTTGCCTAGCGTCAACGCGCAACGGTTGTATCGGATCCTCACCACGCGTGGCCGTTTGACCTTAAAATCATTCACCATTATCTGCTTACCTTCCCGCATTTAAACCTCTGACGGCACGATATACTTTGCGATTGCGACAACCGCGACCACGACTGCAACTCCGATTCGACAATCTCCAACTACAGATCTCCACGATCGTCGCATCCGCTCGACCCCAGGTCGCATTTCCCCAGTGAATTAAGACTCTTACCAACGAATGCATCTAGGCTTCGGGCGATGAAGATTGATCAGAGCGCATCAACACATCCAGCAAAGATCGCAATTTTAAGCGCTAAACATTCCGATTGCACAAGTCCCTTTCCACCTTCCACTGGTTCCGCGACTATCTCCGCTGCCAACTCATCCACCACCAGTTCGGTCGCACCTGCTGCGATACTTTCAGCCATGGCTGCGTCTGGCTTTCTCCCCAACAACCACAATTTTCGGTCCACCATGGCATCGCCATCACTATACAATATGAGCTCGCGCGAGACTCCCAGATACGGACTCTCTTCGATCACAGGCTCTTCGTCCCCCATGGCTTGCGTTCTTATTCGACGCTTGCCACTGACTACGACAGAGGAGTCGCTGCGATTGATGTTTGTTTGGTCGCAAGAGCTTGTTGATGTAGAGCTTCTTCCTGTGGATTTGTCAGAAGATAAGGGGTTTTGTTCAGCTCACCTCCGATTCCGATCCATGGCTGGTGCCGAAGAGGCGAAAAGGATGCTTGACGGGCGTGCAAACATTTCCAGTAGCGCCGAGATGATTGTGGACATAGTCTCCAACAGCTCCGTTGGCGCGCGACGATATCCTAATGACAATACATTGGGTAATGCCTCGGGCTCAACGTCCTCAAATGCGTCATCAACTTCTATGACTGGACCGAGACAAGTTGCAAGATTCAATGGCACTTTCCAGACGCTTGAGAACATTTCCCCCAAACAAACAACGCCTACCCGGGGCATGAACTTCCTAACCCAGATTCAAGCGCCCATTATCAGAACCTGTTTTCGCCGCAATCTCCTATCGGCAATCACTTGACCGAGCATGGTAGAATATCAGGGAAAACCCTCATTGCGAACGATGCTTTCGAGGATGATGAAACGAGCGACCTGCTGAAGGACCCTGTTGCCTATGCTGAGATCAACGGCGCAAGCAACCAGCGCAGGGCAACGGCTCCCCAACTCCCTATCAACGGATTGGCTGCCCTTTCACTCAACACCAATAACATGCCATCACCTTCTTCATCCCTGCCTCAATTTTCCAACCCCATGTCGGCACAATCTACACTCATGTCTCCATTAGACAAGGCTCCTTTTGGTGGTCACACAGCCTTCAACTCGCCATTTGGACGACAAATCCATCCCCCAGTCAACCCGGCGGATCAGAACCCACCTTGCAATACCCTTTACGTAGGCAACCTGCCTCCCAACGCTTCGGAAGAGGAGCTCAAGACTCTCTTTGCCAAGCAGCGAGGCTACAAACGTCTATGCTTCCGAACCAAGGGAAATGGGCCGATGTGCTTTGTCGAGTTTGAAGAAGTCACTTTTGCTACCAGAGCCTTGAAATCGCTCTATGGGCACCTTCTGCACAACAGTGTTAAGGGCGGAATCCGGCTCAGCTTCTCCAAGAACCCTCTCGGTGTCCGTCCTCCTCCAGGCCACTCAAACACGAATGTTATGGGTGGAATGAATGGAAACATGGGTGGTTCTGCGAATGGTTTCCCGTCAGCAAACAGACCACCCCCTGGGCTCTCTGCCCCTCCAGGACTTGGAAGTGGTCGACTTCATCACCATGGTGCGCCTCCTGTGAACAATGGTTATGGTGGTGCGGGCTACGGTGGTGCCACAAAGTACAACAGCTGGAACGGACAAGTATACAGCGGCCATGTTGCTACTCCGACCAACGGTAATTACAGTTCGTCAGGGGGTTTTCCCCCACCCTACATGATGGGGAAGTAAACGACTTGCTCGCCGTTGGGAATGGCCGTCGTTCTGTGCCTAGTACAGATTGTTTCATTTGGTTAAAGGCCTTATACGTTTGTTTTTGGACTGTTTTGTCTTTTTGTACTATGATTCCCCCTTTTTTCGATGAGCACTCGATTCACTTGCATCTTTCTTATATGGCGTTTTTGTTCCGTGACCTAGGGTTTGGCCTTATTCTATCCACCATTGTATTGTGAGTCATCGAGCAAGGCGAGAGTATGGGCGAAACCACTCTGTGCACTCAACTTGATCAAGACTTTGGCCCGAGCTCCCCGTTTGCAGAACTTTTGATACCGACGTAATGGTTTGGTAGAACATACCTTACTATTCGACTGGACTCGAAGATTTGAGAAGAAGTCAAATTAGCTTTGGTACCGCGAATGGCTCGAATCGTCGACGTAGTCGAATGTTCTGCACCGACATTCACAATTACCAAAATGGAGATTTTCAACATTGCCTTTGTTTGTTAAAAGAAGAGAAAAGAAGACAAAAGAAAAAGAAAAGGCGCAGCAACCTGCCGTAAAAAGGGGGTTGACCGTCAGATACTGTCAGGAGACACTTCGTGGTGTGACGCCACGTACAACTCCTTTTTGCATGAAAGAACGGGGTGTCGGGGAAGCGTGTTTTATTATTCATATTCATTTGGTTCACGCCGTCAACGCTGGGAGTTCACATGGGATGGATTGGTACTGTGGGAGCATGAAGAAACCGTCGTGGTCCGTGCCGCGACACATTTGCATTCAGATGGACTGGAGCATGGGATTGGACAGGTACGCACGGGAACAAAGACTTACCATGCGCACGCATATCAAGTTATCATTCTTTGGGTATTTCCCACATATTATGACTTGGATGGGAGTTGCTTATTCGACGCATCACAACAGAACCCGGCGTTTGATATCATCTCTACTTCCTGGGAACATTGGTTGAGGCTTCAGCTACGACGTAGGAATCTTTTGTGTTTCCCATTTGATTAGGCTTGGCATTGTCGCATTTGAATGGAAATGGACTGCATTGATTGGGACTGGGACATTTTGGACGGGAAAGGACTCGAAGCGATATACCCATGGGCATTGCACATCATGTGCAAAGGGGTAGGCGTTTCTTGTATGTCTCTTTCTTTTCGGGGTATGCATGGTTATAGCGATGCTGGCTGGAAATTGGTGCCTACGACTACACAAAGAGGCTCGTTTTAGAGGACTCACTTCTCCATGAAGGAGGGTGAAAAGCGTTGGCTATAGGGGATTATGAATTTTAGCCTGGCAGAGGATTGTTTTGTCAATCCTTGACTGGCTTGAGTATGCTAGCGATTGATAGAGTACAAGTATATGCATAGTTATTTGTTGTAACTGAATCGTTCGTTTGCTAAGTGACATGACTCCATCGTGCTTTCACATGTTTGAGGCTCAAGATTCGGCGACCACAGGCTTACACGGAGATTATACTGCTTTGGCAGGACATATGTTGAGTTGCCGTCCAACATTCTCTGAGAAAGGTTGTTGAACTTTTTACTCAGTCTTGACAAAACCAGATCATATCGATATTAACGGCAATCATACCTGAATCTTGCTAGATAGACACCATCAGTGCCATTCTATGCTGTCATAATGGTTCAGCATCGTCGTCAACCAGGCATCATGTTTCCGCATTCGCATGTGGTTTCTATCGACGGAGGTTTTGGGCCGGATACTACCAGCGGCAACTATATCATAGGTTGTCAGGCTCAGGCTTATGAATCATCTCGGTGAAGGATTTTGCATATTTCAACTAGGTATGTCAAAGTTGGCTGATGAATGTATACCTGTGTCTGTGTTATTTCCTCACCCATCAAAGGTGGTATGCTTCAGTTGTATGGATGGATGGAAAGTATTGCAGTCGTTTTCTTAACCGCGCAACTATCGGATCGGATTGTCTAGGGCGAAGCTGGGGTACGAACTGAAAGCTTACACAAATGTGCTAACTACTGCTGTATCAACTCCTGGCGGTAGGTATGGCATGCATAAGCAACGGCGATAGTATTATTCTCATCCGATATACCATAGCCTGATGTCTGAAACACATTCACTTTAGGCTCATATCCCTTTCTAAGCGCAATTGGTATATTCATAAAAGCCTTGTCCTTGGAACTTGGGATACTGATTCCCGGTTTCTTCTGCACCTTCAGGTCTACCCAGTCAGCTTGGCGTTGTAACTACCACCCTGTAGAACCAAACATGCATTCAAGCCAGAGCCGATAATATCCTCATTTTCTTATCAGCAGAAAATAAAAACACAAATTGTCATACGCGCAAAGTCCTACAGGCCGCGATCATACGAACGTCAAATTATCATCACCGGTGAAGCTTATCCCTCGATGGAGAGCCCGGCTATTTGCCCAATGGCTCTGAGCCTATCCACGTAGGAGGACTGATCCCGTTTGCTGACAGGGTAGGGTGGTATTTTCATGCGGCTCGATGCCTTGTTAATGCAAGTTAAAGTAGTGATATATACGTAGGGCACACAGGAGATGGAGAATGCATTCTCGTCGGCGCTTCGCAAGGTTTGGGCGCTTGTTCCCTGTAGTTGTTCACTGTTGTGTCACGCACCATCTTGGAGAACCGGTGAGGGTTGGCTTTCATGCATCTGTGTCTTCTCCTTAAGGTATTATGCATCTGGCTCTTTCAGACGCTGATGGCGGGTTACATGCAAGATTACGGATACAACTACGAAACAAGCTAAGCGTATCCCAGGTTCACGGGCCGAGCCCTTCCAACGGGCGGACGGGATGGGCAAGATGGGGTAAAGAAGCAGGTGGGGGTAGTACTCGAGGTTTGTCATGTGGGAATAGCTGTAGCAAGGGTACGATTGTGTGGGTGGTGCAGGATGAGAGGGTTGACAGGGGGTACGGAATGGGGAGTTTCTAGGTTGAGATGAGTGCAGAGGGAGAAAGGAATTGGTGTGGTTTGAGGCTATTGGGCGGTTCTACACGGGGAGACGATCCGGTGGGTTACGTTATGGGTATAGTTGTATACAGGGTATAAGTGGGTGTTGCGTAGATTATAGATCAGATATCAACTCCTTGTGTATAGGAGGATGCTCATGCGGGTATGATAGACTTGGTTCATGGTAGCTATAGTGATGAAGTAATATTGGACGAGCCTAGTGATCTCCAATAATTAAGCTCTGCTCACAAAAAGCTGTTATATGGGTCCATAACGAGGCTATCATGACATGTAATCAGGAATCACGGAAGAGGCCCTGAGGCCATCTCTGGACTAACAATAATGGCTTGGAGTTGTGGTTGAGAAACATCACACTTGTTAGTACAATATACATAAGAGATGAAACCTTCTCATGTTTCATCTCCATTCATCAACCCATCATTCGCCCAACCCATTGTCATGGTAGCCCACAAGTCATGATACACAGCCTGCTGTCCTTCCATATCCGCACTCGGCGTAGCCATCACAGAAGCAATGTCATAACTTGCGTCCCACGCAGATATATACGGATCCATCGCTCTATCAAACATAGGACACCCCTGTGCCACAATCCTGCTACTCGCCGCGAGCATAGCAGTCCGTCGCTCGTACTTGGTTTTCAGTATCCGCAGAATCACTCGGCTGGCCGATAGAACATCTACGCGTTTACTCGCCGGCGTGAGCTCTTCGGACCCGTCGCACATGACGCCGAGGAATTCTTCGAAACGTAAGATTGAACGTGCCCATGCGTGATCCCAGTCCGGAACGTCAGCAATGGGAAATGAGAGACGCCCGGCGAGGGCCACGGAGAGGATGAATTTGGTCCAATCGACACTGGTGAAGTGGGTGAAATTGTCGAGGTTGATGAGATGGTCGAAGAGGACGCGAAGGTTGGTTACGCAGCGTATAAGGCGGGCTGTAGATGGGTTCACGAAACGAGGCCGTTTTGTGTTGATGCGTGTGAGGTAGAATATGGCGCCGCCTTGGAGAAAGACGTCGAAGAAAAGATGGGCCAGTTTCACAGGCGCTACATAGAATTAAAACCTGCGAGTCCTATGTAATAGGTTTGTCTTACCTGAGCGAGCAAGATGCGGCACCATACTCTCCTTCATCTCCTTATGTTGAGTCTCCAGCCCCAATAGCATGAGCTGCACCTGCTGATCCGCCTGGGGATCGTTGTTCTGTATGGAAGTATGTGCCGTGCTCGTCATGTTGGCAAGTCGGACGAGATAGCTTAGGGATACGTCGCCGTCGACTTCTGCATGGCGCTGGAGGAGCTCGCAGCAGTTCGCAGTCCATGACGTCCATGGTGGGACGAGGTATTCCATCTTGCCCCATGCGTAGACGAAGCTAGTGAGGTTGTGAGTAAACTTTGTTTGGGTAAGGGCTTGACGAGGAGACGTACTTTGATACGGCGTAGTGATATGCCAGATATGCCCTCAGTCGATCAAGCTGCATGCTGTTCATCTCGCCTGGTATCGTGCTGTTGAGAATGGGCAATTCCTGGTCCAGTTCGAGATCAGTTGAGAGATCGCCGGCCATGCGATAATATTGAAAAACTTGTTTGTTCTTAGGTCGCAGGTGGAAAGGATACCTATAACCATCAAAATATGCACTTGAGGCCGTGTAAGACAACTTACCACGCGCAGTATATCAAGATACCTTGCAGTAACTCCATACTTCTCTCACCCCCGGCAACAAACTTCAAACCAAGCACCTTCCGGAACTCCTCATCATAAAGCGTATGGCCCTGCAACGTCCGCGACCCCGACGCAGCAGCCAAGATCGCGAGCAGCACAAACGGCCTCGTAGCCGCAAGACTCGCCACCGTCTCTTCAGGCCTCAGCACTATGCACGGATAGTGAACTAGCATCCCCGGAAGGAAACCAGCAGCGACTCTGCCGAGTCAAGGTTGAACTGCGGCTTGGCATGGAGAGATTGTATCGAGTGCGTCTGGGATGAAGACGGCGTGGGGAAGCCTGTTGTAGGCGAGTCTTCAAAGCTGCTGATATCGCCGCCTAAGTCGGCGGGGAAGATGGACTCTATGAACTGCGCGTGTGAATCGCGTAGAGCGTCAAAGTTTTCGTCGACGTCTGATTGCGTGGGAACTTCAAAGTCGATAGTGAAAGTCTTTGACGGCGCGGGGGAAGGTGTAGGCAGAGGTTGATGAGTTTCTATAGCGCTTCGTCACGTCAGTTCCGCCTCTACCAATTCAACTTCTACTAATGCGAAGGAGGATATCTTACTATTTCGTTCGTCTTCTTCTCGTCTTTGGTCCAGTCCGCGATATACACTCCTTCTTCGATTCTAGACATCTTTTCGCCAGCCGAAAACCGTCAGATCCAAACCACGATGCATATTCCCAACGAAAGAAGAGGTCTTACTTGCGACAGACTCCCGGTTGTTCACTGGGCTGGCATTTGATCTTTGTCGCACGGCATGCCTCGCAGGCTGTTGAGATCCTCTTGCGCGCGGGACATGTCTCAATTGGGGAGATTCGCTCGCCATATGTGAGATCGAGACTGGCGGTGTTTGTTTGAGGCTTCGGGGAGTCAATTGACTCATGTAGATAGTAGATAATATTGAGATTTTAGATGAGAGGGAAGAATTACTTTGCGACAATTGCGACGAGGTGAGTGTCGCAAAGTCGCCGGTGTAATCATGAGCCGACTTGGCGTTTAATCGCCGACGACTCTCGGGTCTTATGACCCACCTGTAGCATTTAACATGCTTACTTCTGAATAAGCACATAATACGAATATAAACAATATGAAGATCGAAGACTCAATTTCGCTCACTTGATGGGCTTATTTATGTGAATATACTGGTTTCAATTCATGCTCTAAGCCCATGTCAACTCTCATGCGCCGGCCCATAACCCTATACTGCTTATTTCCAGTGACAATGTCCCAACCATCTCAAAGCAAGCAAACATATATACACACTCCTCACCCAACAGTCGACATCTTCAGCCCAGGACTCCCTTCCTTCAGTATCTTTTCCACCGTCTCCTCCAGTGGCAACAAGAACTGCTTGGTCTCGTAGCCATTTGTCTTGACTCCGTGTTTTTCTTTTCTGTGCTTCCACAGGTTGGCCACTCCGCACCCAACCGAGCAGTATATAGTGGCCTGCTTTTGTTCGACGCAAAATTTGCACATAACCGCGGATATTTGTCCGCTGTTCATGTCCATATCCATATCGTCGCATTGTACACATTTGTCTCCAGCTTCGCAACTATGCTCCTTCTCAAGATGATCGTCCTGTGGTGGTTAGTTTTGCTCCATTTGCAGGTGTTCGTAGAAACTCACATAACCCTTGCTATGACACTCATCCGAGCAGTATAGCGTCAACTTCTTTCCACCGCTTGGCTGGCTAAGCGCCTGGCAAATCGGGCATGAGATAACTTTCTTTGCATCTACTGCCTTTGCGCAAACTGCACATGGCGGCAGGTTGTACAGATCTTCATGAACAGCTGGTGCTTGGTTTGCTTGGGCCTGACTCTTATTCTGCAGCCTATTTTGCTCAAATGCCATCTTTGCTCTGCGCAACTCATCCAGACGACTCCTGTGACTGTCCCGTTGTGGTGCCGTTGTCAGGCTTGCCTTGTGGTCCTGTGCGATGCGGTCGATGACTTGTTCGATAGTCATCGTGTCGCTCGCTTCGTATGCTTCCAGATATTGATGCGCGTTGTCCAACACCTCTCCTGTCTCCGAATCTTTGAAGAAAAATGTGATGTAAAGCTGCTTTAAAGCCGCTGCGTTATTCCTCGCCGCCGCAATCTTCTCCGTGAGCGAATCCACGTCGGCATCCCAGTTGTTCGGTTTTCCAACTCCCTCCCATATCCTCTCAATGAGTTCTTCCCGTCTCTTAACCGGGTCGTCCAGCATTGCTCTTAGCTCATCTTGGTCTGCACCACTGTCTCCTGTCGAGAGGAAGCGCGGGTACATGCGAAGCACCCAGCGGTACCATGCTTCCTTTTCCGACTCGATGCTGTCCTCGATATACTTGAGGTCGATCTTCTTGTGGTCTTTGACATCGGTAAACAGAACGTCCAGCTCATTTAAGAACGCTCTTCGCTGCGAGAACCACTCCCTTCCCTCGGCGTCGCAGTACCGGGCGCGCATTCTGTCGAGCACTTTGGGGAAGCATTTCTCACAATCCACCACGTTTTGTTTGCCACATTGTTCCAAGCATGTTTTCTTGATGGCGTCCACGTCGTCGGCGCATTGTTGTCTGTGGATCCTTGCCGCACTGAGCTCTGTCCAGTGTTCTGGTAGAGCAATCTTCCCGTTTGAACCCATCTCCCCAATAACAAATTCTGGTGTTTGATACAACCCAGTCAATAGCTGGGTTT
Source organism: Fusarium avenaceum (assembly GCA_025948275.1). Classification (NCBI taxonomy): domain Eukaryota; kingdom Fungi; phylum Ascomycota; class Sordariomycetes; order Hypocreales; family Nectriaceae; genus Fusarium; species Fusarium avenaceum. Next base: position 1,514,069 of record CP109669.1, read on the forward strand.
TGTCTCTGAGTAGTTGTTATATAAGTCAATGTTGGTAGCTGAGTAAAGCGAGTTTGTGTGAAAGCAAATGCAAGATGTGAATTAATAGAGGTCCAAGTTAATTAAGACTTAATAAATAATGACGTTTGTTTGTCAGTCGTTGATTCATTGTTGTTCGTCTATTGTTGATGAGATGAGGGAGGAGCAGGGGCAACAACCTCAGGATGCTAGAGGAAGCTGGATATGCCGAGATTTAAGCGGTCTCCCAGCACCTGATGACTTTCAACGGTCGAAACTTCGATATTCGAGGATAAACAAAATACTGATGTAGGAAACAGGCAAATGGGATCGTTATAGCTGTCTCCGTATATAGGTGATAACGCATGGTTGGGTAGCCTTTCTAAAGTGTGCCTGTGCCTATAACATGCCTAGGTAGGTAGTTTGTAGAAGCATAACTTACTTACAACATGGCCTAGCATTATTCAGGTTGAAAACCAGGGCATTTATAATTAATGAATATCTACTTATTAGCATCGAATAAATCAAATATCAAACTTCATGGATTATCTACTCTCATTATTATTTACTTCAAACATGGGTGACACTCATCATCTTGAAAAACATGGCTAACTTGTATTATGCATATACCGAGGCTTCCTATCTTATCAGTCGCATCAACAAGTTTCATCATTTCGCGATCTGGGCGCATTCAATTCCAAGCAAACCATCAAAGCTCTACTCTTCACACTCAGACAAAATGGTATAGTTCAACTTCCTCCTGCGCTTCAAATCCCCTTCTAACTCCCACTCAGGCCGATAAACTCCGCACCCAGCAAGAACTCGAGCGCCTCCAGGCAAAGTACATCGGTACAGGCCACCCAGACACGACCAGCTGGGAATGGCGCACCAACATCCAGCGCGACACATACTCATCCATCGCTGGCCACCGACCTCTCCTGTCTTATATCGCGCTTGCTGAGAATGAGCCTATCGCCAAAGTCCGCGCTCAAATGATCCGGGTATGTCCAACTATGCGACTCGGTGAAGAAATGGATGACTGACTATTGCGTATAGAAAATGGTACAGCCCTGCGGTCCGCCTCCGTCGCGTGAGGATTAGAACATATACAGTTTGAGCGCATATTCGCAGTTACAAAGGACTGGGTTTGATTTGGCTTGGATATCAAGAATGGCGTCAAGGATCGATACCCCTATGGAAGGGAGCTTTAGGTACAAAATACGACAATTCACCCTACTGTACCGACATTCGGCATGTGAAACTGTTTAGCTTGCGCTAGGGTATCATAACATCTACTCGACTACTCGGCCTCATATTCTACTCCTGCATCCGACTAGCTTCCTCAGGCTCTTCATCAGCATCACCATTCCGTTGAGGCAGATCTCTGATGTTCAGGCTCGACCGTGCCTTCTTCGCCGTATCCTCGTCCCAGTCATCGCCATAGACTTCCTGCGCCATGCCCAAGACACCATCCAAGCCGACTTCTTCTTTTCCACGGGGGCCGACATGCCATGTGATGGTGTGCTCGCCGTCCTGTCCCACAGGCGGTCGCTCAACTCTCTTGATAACGTATCCTTGTCTCTCCATTCTTTTAAGAATGATTTCTGTCTTGTCCATCGACACATTTCGGTCTGCGTTGAGTCGAAGGAGATATCGCTTCAGCTTTTGTTCACTCAACTCTCCACCATTGAGCCAAATCACCGCAATGGTCAGTGTGTAAAAGGCCGCATACGTGGCTTCGTCGTCCGCGCTTGGTGTCTTGGAGGGGGGAGGATCGCTGCGTTGCGGTACGCTTCTGGCAATGTCGACGTGAGGATATATGACCCGGATCCTATCTTAGGCTGTGAATTGTTCTTCATGGCTATGTTTTGTTAGTAGGTAGATTAGACAGCACAATGAATGGTAGATGTACCTTGACGCTTTTCCTGAAGTGACATCTTCTCTCGGACCGGCAACTCTCGCATTTCCATACCCCAGACCTCTCTCAGCTGCCTTTGTGCCAAGTCAAAGATGCGCCGAAACGATCTGCCTTGAGCCCCGAGTACTAGACTTTGTTAGCCTTGAATTGCCAGTTGTGATAACCATTATTACCTCGCTCTTTAATTCCATCTCGTCGGATCACGGTTCTGGAGAATTCGCAGGATATCGCATAGCGGACCAGCTTCTTAGCTAGCTGCTCGTCGGCGCTCTGCATATGGTGCTGATCGCCATCCATTTCGGCATCGCTAGGTTCTTGTTCGTTTTCGTCGTCTTCTGAATCAACTCTATTTCTTTGACGAGGTCGAGCATCTTCCTCTGATTCTTCCTCCTCGACCTGGAGGAGTTAGCTTGGCCCTCCACAGTGAATCACAAAGAACATACCGGACGACGGCGCCTTTGGGTAGACATAGCGCGAAACAATATATTTTTGACTCAATACAAAGTTTATATAACTACTCGCACATTACAGTGAGAAGTCAATTTTATAAAGTTGATGACATGCGACTGAAGCTTGAACATGGAGGGGCCTGAAAGGAAAGCTATACGCGGTCGATGCGATTAGACGCGTCGGGACTTTATCAGTTATCGCTTATCGCTTAATCGCTTATCGGGTAAATTTTCCAGAAGTTTTGATCGTCAATTTTGAACAGTTCAGGTCGCACTGTCGCAATTCACTCCCTTGATGGGAATTTGTTTTTTATTCTTTCCTTTTCGATGATTTCTAGAGCGGCTCGAGTGCCGCGAATTTGTGTGGCATGCAGGTTCGGTCTAATAACGCAGCGCAGCGCTGGGATAGGCTTTCGCCTCAGCCCCGTCCGTGAAGGCCTGGCAAGACGATTTTATACATCCGATATAGGAAAAGAAGGGAATAGCAAGGTCGAGCCTTTTATTACGGAGCGTGATGGGCCAGAAACGAAAACGGAAGAATTGGTGGTGGAGGAGACGATAGCGACAACGACAGAGTCTAAAGATGTGACAACACCAACGAACAACCCCTCATCCACCGAGGCCAATCTCGAGCCAAGCCAACTATCTGAAGAACCTCAACTAGATATAGACTCAGAAGCTCAGTCTATCCAAAATGGCGGTTCTTCTCATACCGCTACTTCTACACATACTACCGAATCTCCTCTCGACAAGCCACTCGATCCCGCACAAGCATCTCTCGACGATCTTTTAGCTGAAGCCTCGTCAACGCCGGGCGAGCCAGACTTTGGAATATCTGGTCTCCCCGACCTCCTCGAATCGTCTCCCGGACAGTCAGAGCTGGACAATCTTCTGGATGGACTATTGACAGGAAAGAAGGCCGGGGATAGTATATCCAATTTACCTGAGCTCGAAGATGAATTGCAAGCGGGAGAGAATACGTTCACTCCCGTACCAAAGAAGCAGTTTCATGATAGCCTTCTGCATGGAGAGGCACTCGGTGTTTCTACCCTTGGACTTCCGGCTGATGCCATCATCATCAATAACCCGAACAACATTCGCCCCCGGAGGAAAGCACCGACTGTGTTAGAGGAGCAAGAAATCGAGACCAAGGATCTGGACTGGAAGGCATTGACTCCGACTGAGACGGTTGAGCCAGAGGTGGAGGAAATATACGCCAATATTGACGAACATCGCCCTGATACTCGCATATTACGGATGGCAGATATCGGGAAGTTGGTCCAGGCTCTTTGCGGTGGTTTCACACTCAGTCAGTTAAGGGACTACCAGCGCGACCGCCAGTTTCAGCACAAAGACCCCGATAGCGTGGATTATGCCTGGATCCAAGAGATTGCTCCTTGGACATCGGTGAATACCGTTCAAATTCGTGGCACTAGTAAAGAATCGATCGCTCAGAGAATTGTGTTCGAAAACTGGAAGGTTGAGGTCCAGGAACACGTTGATAACCTCGGGAAAGCGTTTATTACGATGGATCCTGATGTTTTCCCATTCCTCACATGTTTGTCACCCCAATGCTCGTATAACGAAATAGCTACTGATCGGTGTTACAGATGGTCCAAATAATATAGGGCGCCTACTTTGGGAACTGCGGAGGGACTTCCTAGTAGGCGAAGAAGAGAAGTTGACTCTGAGTACCGACAAGTCTCGCATCAACATCTTTGCGAGAAAGTCAACTACATATGGTGTTCTCGCCTATATCGACCAAGTTGTCCAGCAAATGAAAACCCGGACCATCGATGTTTCCCAGTATCTTCCAATTGGCGGAAGCATACCTCCAACCCCCGAGCTTCGGGAGCTTGGTCGACTCACTAAGACTTCGATCAAGCGTTCTAAGCAAGGCAAGAGAGATGTACGAGACAGCCTGTCAACTACAGGAACAGAATCAAGCTAACAAGTTCATAGAAGCTTCGAGTTTCTTGGATACCTGAACCAGGGGAGGTTTCAAGTGAGACCGAAGACCTTGCCGATACAGTATTCCGCCTGGTCGTCGGTCGCCCACTTCCTGGCTCCAAGAACACCTTACAGTGTATTCCTTTACGTAAGGAAGAACACGTCAGTGGTCAATTAGTGCAAGTTCAAAGACAGGCCAGGACCATGTCCTGGAGAGATAAGTTTACCAAGTGGTCACGAGTTGTTGCTCCTGTTGACAAGACAGGCGACGACACTCGGCCTTTGAAACTGGCGGGTTCAGTGTCACTACAGCAAACAAGAGTTTACCAGGGCCCGAGCAAGAGTGCCACCACTGCAACATTTGGTCATATCCTTCATTCAAAAGCTGAAACTTCGGTGAAATCACTCTCCCGCAGTCGTCGCATCCTATCTCCTTTCACCCCCCATCCCGCCAGCTTCTCCGCTCTGAAGCCCGACAACGATAAGCCGTTAAAAGAGTCCACGACCATTGTTATGCACCTTGTGCCTCGAGTGGACCGCAAAAGCGATATTGTAAAATCGCCCGAGGACCCTGCTGTTCGTATCAAGATCCCCGTCAACGTCGACGCCGACCTTAACAACTTCACGATCCCAAGCGATATGGTTGCTGAGTGTTTTGTTCCCTGGCAAATCCATGACGTGCTTCTCCCTAGCTACGATGTCGACATCCGCTTCCAGCAGGAACGCTTCTGTCCCTTGAAGATTGATCAACCCGGTTTGCAGAAGTTCCTCGAGACGTCACAGTTCAACCTTCTTAAGGGACGGCTTCGAACCCCTAGCCAGGCCACCCTCACCGTGCCGGGATCCTGGACGAATGGTCCTCGAAGTGGCAACGCTAGCACCGAGTCGGAAGACGTCCTCTACGACTTCCGTGGCACAGAGATCCACCAGACCGTCGAAATGCCCTGGCGCGGTCATACACTCCGCTACTCTAGCATTGAAGCTGGACAGCACGGTGGCCAACGTCAAGAAGTCACCCTTCAGACTGGCAATGAAGACACGGTCGACATCGGTTCTCACAGCGAGAGAACGGAGACTTTCTTGCAGCTGGTGGATGAAATTGCTACCGGCAAATGCTTCTCGTGGACGGAAGGCTACAAAGACATCAAGAGCCGTCAGCTAGAGGACTACAGCTACAACCTACCCGAGGAGGAGCTCACCGAGGATATCATCGTGGAAAATGACAAGTTCGACTCGCGTGGCCGTCTAAACTTCAATATATACGAAGAAAAGGCAGATCAGCCAAGCAAACCGGAAACCTTTGACCATATTGATGAGATGCTTGAGGACGAAGAACCTCCTAGAACCAAGGTTGGAGATACACAGCAGTTGCTCGACCTCCTTGATATGTACGCCACCCCCAGGGTCGTCTCTGATGAAGGCAACAACAACAACAACAACAACAACAAGGTCCACGGTGTCGCAACTGCCGACAAGAAACACTCGCAACCGAGAAAGTTCACCCATGAAGGCAACAACAAGTTTGGCAGCAATGCAGCTGCCACCGGGAACAACTCGCGGCCGAAGAGGTTCACTGATAGAGACAACAACAAGGTCTACGGTACCGCAGCTGCTGATAAGAAACACTCACGGCCGAGGAAATTCAATGATGAAGGCACCAACAAGGTCGACAGTACTGCGATTGCCGACAAGAAACACCCGCAGCTGGAGAAGCACACATCAGACGAACCTGCCACCATCACGTCTCGCATCCAGGAAGAATCTCGTACCAATGTATTAAATGAGTTTTCTCCGACTTTCCCACAAAAGTCGAATCTTCTAAATCCCAACCCCCGACTCCCGAGCCAAACACCATATTTTCCACTGTCGAGACTCCCGCCAAGCCCGACAAGACGCCCAGCAAGCCGAATAAGATGCCTGCTAAGTCGAACAAGACGCCCAGCAAGACCACAAAGCAGTCGAGGAAGCTCACTCTTCGAGATCTCGAAAGCCCAGCCGCCGCCAAGTCAAACGAGGATGCATTTGTCGCTCAGTTCGCCGCTCGAGCAACAGGAGAAAGCAAGGCTCGCGATCCGAACGCTGTGGTTGGCTTCTTCGATACTCTCCCAGAAGAAAAGAAGAAGAAGAAGGGCCCTCACAAGAAGGTGTCTCAAAGAGGAAAGGGAGGATACCAAAAGCACAAGGCTTCAAAGTCAAAATAGATGTCTGGGCCTGACATTATCATGGGTCATGTCAGGGGAACTCAACCGGCCTTCAGCGTGTGGCATCACGACTGAGCGTCATGTAAAGGCCAACGACGGTCTTTGATGAACTAAAAAGAAGGAAAGATAATGTTGTATACTAGGTATCATGAATTGTATTATATGTAACAATCACCATTAGACAATAGAAGAGATGATCATGTATTATTATTATGACACATCACGATGGGCATCAGGAGAAGAGAAGCTATGCGCGATATCAAAAACATACAAGAATCGACCTATGGGATCTTCATGTGAACCTCTGCTATGAGGAGTAACAAGTATTCGAGACAACTAACCGACATAGTCATCGAGCACTTCGAGCAAAATTTCTTACACTAAGAAGCAGCATCGTTAAGCTTCATCTTCTTACAACACAATTAAATCACATGTTTCACATTCAAAGCATCATGGGGAACAAAATGATTGCACGAATCACTTCTAGACTCTCTATTCTTTTTTTGATTTGCACTAAACTGAGTTCCTAGGCCTTTTCCTGCCTCTCATTATGTGCCTCCAGACAAAAGCCGAGTGCTCATGCCAACATGATCATTTCGTCGTAGAAGCGAGTACATCAGCCCTTGGGCGCGTGATCGAAGTCGTAAGATCCCGCAAAAGGTTGTCGGTTTAGAAATAAGTTGCTTACTTCTTGGCAGCCTTGGCAGCGGACTTGGTGACCTTACCGGCACCAGCAGCCTGCTTCTCGACGGCCTTGATGACACCGACGGCAACGGTCTGTCGCATGTCACGGACGGCGAAACGACCCAGAGGAGGGTAGTCGGTGAAAGCCTCAACACACATGGGCTTGGAGGGAACCATCTTGACGATGGCAGAGTCACCAGACTTGATGAACTTGGGGGCGGACTCAGTAGCCTTACCGGTACGGCGATCGATCTTCTCGAGGATCTCGGCGAACTTGCAGGCAATGTGGGCAGTGTGGCAATCGAGGACGGGAGCGTAACCGGCACCGACCTGACCAGGGTGGTTGAGGACAATGACCTGGGCGGTGAAAGAAGCGGCACCTTGAGGGGGTCGTTCTTGGAGTCACCAGCGACGTTACCACGTCGGATGTCCTTGACGGAAACGTTCTTCACGTTGAAACCAACGTTGTCACCGGGCATGCCCTGGGTGAGCTGCTCGTGGTGCATCTCAACGGACTTGACTTCAGTGGTAACGCCAGCAGGGGCGAAGGTGACGACCATACCGGGCTTGATGATACCAGTCTCGATACGGCCGACAGGAACCGTTCCAATACCACCAATCTTGTAGACATCCTGGAGGGGAAGTCGGAGGGGCTTGTCGTTGGGGCGCTTGGGGGGCTCGATGGAGTCGATGGCCTCGAGGAGGGTCTTTCCGGAGAGCTTGCCAGACTTGATCTCACGCTCCCATCCCTTGTACCAGGGGCAGTTGGTGGAGGGGGCAAGCATGTTGTCACCGTTGAAACCGGAGATGGGGACGAAAGCGACAGCCTTAGGGTTGTAGCCGACCTTCTTGATGAAAGAGGAGGTCTCCTTGATGATCTCCTGGTAACGGGCCTCAGACCACTTGGTGGTGTCCATCTTGTTGATGGCGACGATGAGGTTCTTGACACCAAGGGTGTAGGCAAGAAGAGCGTGCTCACGGGTCTGGCCATCCTTGGAGATACCAGCCTCGAACTCACCAGTACCGGCGGCAATGATGAGAATGGCACAATCAGCCTGGGAAGTACCAGTAATCATGTTCTTGATGAAATCACGATGACCGGGGGCATCTGAGAGGGATGTTAGCATGGTGAAGGCATAGTGGTGTGAGACGGTGACAACATACCAATGACGGTGACATAGTAGCGAGGAGTCTCGAACTTCCAGAGAGCGATATCAATGGTGATACCACGCTCACGCTCGGCTTTGAGCTTGTCAAGAACCCAGGCGTACTTGAAGGAACCCTTTCCGAGCTCGGCGGCTTCCTATTGTTCAGTGGTTAGTGGCTGCAAGACATAGTGCGCGACAGTGTGGTAAGGTTTTGTGGGAACAGGGCAAGCGCATCCATCACTCGAGTGGCGGGGTAGATACCCACCAAAAAAAAATCACGGTCGCACCGCAAAATTTTCGGACTCGAGCGGGGTAATGAATGCGTTTCGAATGAGGGAGCGAGTCGTGGGAATCGATGGGAGCGCGCGTGATCGAAGGGATATTGACTAACCTTCTCGAACTTCTCGATGGTTCGCTTGTCGATACCACCGCACTGGTAGATCAAGTGACCGGTCTGTCAAGAGTTAGCAAGATGTTGTGGTGATACCCCGCTAGGTTTACGGGTTCCGAGTGCAGATAAGCGACTCGCTGATGGTTGTACTTACAGTGGTCGACTTGCCAGAGTCGACGTGGCCGATGACGACGACGTTAAGGTGAGTCTTCTCCTCCTTACCCATTTTGACGGATGTGGATTTTTTGTTTGAAGGTTTGTGGTGTACTTGCTGTGAAATGGTCAGCCGGCTGAAGCGTCGATGAGATGAGATCGAGACGACGATGAAGACTATCGTGAAAGAGACTTGCAACAGAGGCAAAGGATCTTGAACGATAATCTTCTTCGAGGCCTGTCAAGGAAGGACACGTACAAAATCGCAGATCGGATGCTTGAACCGGGTATGCGAGACGAGGAGGGAAGAGAAGGAAAAATTCAAGGGAAGAGGTGGGAGAAGGAGATTTAAAAGGCGAGCAGAGGGGAGGAGGGGTGGGGTGGGGTGCAAGGCAGCTGCTGCGGCGCGGGGCAACGAGTTTGGGTAACCCTAACAGCACAGAGGTTTTTTTCTGGTCGGCGAGTGGAGTCAGGCCGGCCAATGACTGAGCTCCGAAGCGGAATGACGGCGAGTGAGTAAAGGCCTGAGAAATGGTACGAGGAGGGGCTGAAAGAGCTTGATGAGGACGAGATATCCGAAGATTATCGTGAAGAACAAGTCATCTAAGAGAGTGCATCTACTGTAGATATTACTGAGGTGTGTTTTACGCCTGGCTGTGCATTCTAAGATGCTGTTTCAGTCAGTGCTGGTGGTGGTTCTCAAGCTTGGTGTCCAGCAGCGAGCTGAAGCAACGCATCGCAACAAACAACGCTACGACATCAATAGAACTCAATATCGCATTCACAAAAGGCATGCAGAAGAACACAGCTATTCCACAGTGCAGTAATCCATCAATTCCGCTGCGCAATAGCGCCTCTAACTGCCCCATCATCACTACAATAATCTGTATTCTCATCTCTACCTCTTTTCTGATATCTGCCTCCCACCAAAGCAGTCATCGCCAGTCTCTGGTGGGGGTACATGGCAACTGTTAGCAGGTACATGCGGGGCACAACTTTTTGCGATTCCTCTTTGTGCGCATCCATCGCCGCCCAAGACATGGAAAGAAAAATTCTCACTACGGCCTAAAGCAAAGAGAAAAAATTCAATCATGCTGGCGGTCGAGGCTTTGTGGGTTACCTTACGTGTGGTGGATGCCGGGCGCGTCCCAGAGTTGTCTGGGGCCCTTTCTGGGGCCTGCTACAACCACAATTGCCCGTGGGACTCTCTCATGCCCAACCCAGCATTGTATCTCAGGACTTTTTTCTTCTTGCCCCTCACTTCTGTCAGCCCAACGCAACCGCGGCGTGAGTCACTGCTGGTAATCTTGTTGTTGTTGTTGTTATTCTATGTATTCGGCGAGTGTGTCATGTATGCTTTGCAGTTTTCCTCAGGCCAAAACAATACAATTATGCCTACCTACGCGAGGTTGCTTTTTTCCCACCATCGATCATCGAGCTTGATTGCCCCTCCATGCAGCCTCTGGCGCGCTGTTTCTGTCTCAAATGCCCTGCACGAATCAACGTCATGCTCCACTGATTCTCTTAGCGCCTATGGGTTGCCACCGCCGCTGAGCGACCAGTGCACGGAAGATCTGGGCTTGGCCAGGGTGTCCTGTCGCTGTGAGGTGGTCAAACAGGAAGTTGATTGTCGCATATCAAATTTTTTCTTCAAGCTGGAGGGGTAAAATTTGGGCGAGCACTCATGAATAGTTCTCATGACATCACGAATATACTCACTTGTGCTCTCTGTCTAATTATTTCGGATGCAAATGTGAATACAGTACGTGATGCCATATTCCACTCATTACATCAGCTCTACATAGCAATTTCCGCTTATCGTTACATTGCTTCGTCTTGGTCTTGCGCTTCATGTCTCATGCAACTGCTGTTTACTCGTGTTGTGCCCCTCCCCCTCCTTGTCAACAAGCCCCTCCATAAGAGTTCAGTCCAAGCAGAGGTTGCCAGGATCAGTCTGCCCTTCTAACCAGACATAGAGCGCGCGCCTGAGAAAAGCGCAACAAAGGAGGGGCAAAAAAAACTCATGTCCAGCCACTGCGGAGCCCACACGAAGCGCCTGCAGCTCACTTTTTGATCTATCGTCGGCTGGTCGCCTTCTCAGTGGAGGTCTAGATGAGGGTTTTGCGATTTCATGCAGCGTCAGTTCTCTTGTGGATATGATAGTCTGGCCACTTTGATACGAGCCATTGAGGAATTGCCAGATTGTTGAACATATGTGAGAAATTTGCACTTTATCCGCAGGAGTTGGGTTTGAGTCGTGGCGGTCGGGTTGGAAGTTTCCATAATGGTAGGCTGTGCTATCACATCTATCTCCATGCACCTCTAGAGGTTGCAACAACAAGGCTTTTGGAATTATGAAATGATCTTTAACAAAGCTTATTATTTATCCTTAAAGATAAAACAAGAAACGTTTGAGCTTAGATTTGTGCTTGTTGTTGTGTTGAGATAGTACCTAAATTCACCTCCATTCCGTGCTCTTCTCCCATCCTAAGGGTCACATAGAAGCAGTTTCAACAGCGCCTGTTCTCCTCTTTCCCCTCCATGTAGTTGTTTCTTTGCTGCCACGTTGCCATTATGGGGAACCTTTCTGTCCGAGCGGTTTGTCCACAGTGGATAGGTCATAGTTTCGCGCGTGCATCGGCTCCGCCGTCGCTTCGAGATAGCCTCTCACGTTTCGGAAGATATCGTGAGACTCAAGTGGAGGACGCAGCATCCGTAACAGGTCCTATGATTCATCGATGAGGATTTTTTATTACTCTGTTTACATCTTGCCAGACCGCTACTGTTGGAAAACAATCGAAGAAGTTTGATCGATCTCGATTTACGCTGCAAGTTTAGGGTAGCAATAGAATCCTGCAACTTACACCAACTTTAACCTTGATACACCACCTTGCACAAGCCAAGATTTAGTACTTTTTCAGCTTGCCAATCCAGGGGAGGAGCATCATAAAATTCTGTCCATCTTTATGACCAATAATTGTGAAATTGAGGGTCTTTATCATGTCCCAGTTGAGCTTGTCCTATTCTGGTGGCTGAGCGGAGCCATGCCACAATGTGTATAAAGTCAAGACGCCCCCCTGGGTTGTGCTACACTAGGTGGAAGGCCACAGGTTGTTGTTGTTGACCCTGTATCATTAATTACGACAGGCTAATCGAGCCGACGACATGGAATGTTCCGATTGATGTTGCAGATCCTGTTAATGGACAATTTGCTTGACGAACACAACGAACTCGACTCTAGCACCCGAAACGATGATATCGACAACTACGACGACATCTACACCAACTTGCAAATCACTTACGACAAGAACCCATTCCAGAGGGTCCGTATCAATTACAGCACCGAATATAGGAAGACCGCCGCCCATTTCCCGAGGCCAACCACCGCGCATGGCCCTGCACTCTCCCGTTCCTGACTGCAGCATCCCGCCAGCTGCCAACACCCGCCGACCTCCGCCAACAAGCTATAGACTGTAACAACAAATTCCCTTTCCAACAAACTGACAACCAAACCCGCCTCGTGGCCGAACGGTTAAAGTAAAACAAAAAGCCCGTATAGAGTAATAGCAACTCGTTGGACTCCTATATCAGTATATGTGATAGCCAAGGATCCTGGTGCAAATCCGGGTGCGGGTGGTATTTTTTGGGTTTTTTTCGATGAAGCTTCCTATTTTAATTTTATTTTTTGCCTAGAAGCACGGCTGCCAAGTAGGTGCAGGGTCTTGCTTCGGCAAGAGAGGCCGTTCGAACCTCGTACGGTTGCTCTTTTAGAGTAACTTAGAGGTATCTTGCAGTGACATTGACGGTGTTACTGCACTGTAGTTTGGTGTAGTAAAGGCAGAGACTGAAAAGTAAAACGACACTGTAGATCTGGCAAAAGTTATATGATAATGTTCAATTGTCTATAAACTCGTACACGATGAACAATTGGCCAAGTCCAGCTCAACCACAGCACCTATAATATACACAACTCCCACATAACTTCATACAACCTGTATCTACCAAATCCTTCACTGGGCCTTGAACTCTACCTTCTTGGCTTTTGCGATCATCCCCTTGGGTGTCTTCAGGCCTCCAAAGACAGCCGCAGCCACAACAGCAATTCCTGTAGCACCCATGGTGTATGCCACCTCACGGCCGGCCCACCAGTAGACACTCGTGAACAAGATGGGACCTAGACCTCGACCGAGCTGGCCCCAACTTCGTAGCATACCGAGCTTGTTGCCGCGCTCGTCCTCGTGAGCCTCAAAGCTGCTCAGTGCGTTCAGGCCAGTGACGACCGTGGCAGATGTAACTGCCAGGCATGTCGCAGCAAGATATAAGCCACCAACAGTGTTGACTTGTCCTAGAAGGATGAAGGACGCAAGGCACGCGATTGTACCAATACGGACAGACATCAGGGGCGGCAGACGTCGTGTTACGCCGCCCTGGAGGATGGATGCTACAAGACCAACGTATCCCAGCAGCCGACCATTCTTGCCCGAGGTAAACGAGAAGAGTTCGTACGTCATGAAAGACAATGAGCTTTCCATACCGGAGAAGAACAGCAGAAAGACAAAGTGGATGGCGTTGAGAAGGAAGTGAGAGTTGGTCCTCTCAATCTTCTTGGGCGCAATCTTCTTCTCACCACCCTTAGTCTGGGCACCGCGCAGAGAGGGTAGTGTCTCAGGGAGACTGAAGTACAGATACACCGTCTCTGTGACAATCAGCGCCAGACTGAAGCCTGCAGCCGCCGCAAAGGGGTTCGCAGTGAAAACCGAGAATGTGCTGAGCCACGCGCCGAGTCCGGGACCGAAGGTGAAGGCGATGGAGAAGCACGCACCGATCAAAGCCATTGTCGAGCCACGGGATGAATCGTCCGAGATGTCGCTCGCCATCGCGGTTGCAAGCTGAACGTTGCCCTCTGAAAGTCCACCCACGACACGGCTAGCGATGAAAGTTCGGAAATCGACAGCGGCAACCCAGAGTAGCACCGAAATAATGTTACCGCACATGGAAGCTAAGAGGGCTTTGCGTCGACCATATCGATCGGAGAGGGCGCCGACAAGAGGAGAGGCAATAGCCTGGAGAAGTCTAGAGTAGGGAGGTCAGTTTGCGCCTCGACGTAATCCAGGTATGTGAACAGTGACGCACGAGAATAGGGAACCCAGAGCTCCCCCGAGAAGCACAATGTCGTGTCGCGACTCGATGGGACGAGAAAAGGAAGCCTTGTATCGATGGAGGCCAGATAGGATGATCTGGAGGAGGGTTCGAGGTCCGTCATGGTCAGGGGGCGCTTGACCTTCGTGATCGCGGTAGAACTCGAGGAGTTTGGGGAACAAGGGAAGGATGAAGGTGAAGGAAATCTAGTTCAAAGTAGTCAGTAGATGATGCATTAGACGAAAATCTGGTGATATCTGTCGCGTACCAAATCGAGTAGTAGCGAGATGGCAATGACCCGAAGGACTCGCTTCCTCGCAGCAGGATCAAACGCAGCCATGAGAGCTATCTATATAAGGACAGATTTACCAAAACAACAGAGTAATGATATAGATAGTGATGGTAGATACGGAGAGAATAGAAGTGCAGATATATACGACAAGAGAAAGGAGAGTAGAACAAAATAAAAAAGACCGGCGTGAACGGAACGGTCTTCAGGAGACGGTGGAAACTTGCTCGTCTGACGGCATTCGATCTCGGAATAGAAAACGTTGTGGTTTTGGTGGCGGCTTGGTTTGGTTGGTTGAATTACCTGCATCACTACCTGGAAATGGAAAGTGGAGGGTCTCAGGTCTGAGGCGTGTGGCCCTCCCCCTGTAATTTAGGCACGGGAGCCACTGCAACCTCTTGACGGAATAGGTAGGCCCCACTGGGATAGTCTCAAGGTAGCGAGGGAACTGCCGTGAATGTTTCAATAGCAGGATCGACATTGGACCAGGCTTATATATTACAGAGTCACATTTAGAAGATATTGGAAATTGGATGTTGAAATGATATATGTTGTTTTTTTGTGATTCTATCTCGAATTTGCTGTTTTTCATAGATACCCGTGTCTGGATATTTTATATGATACTGCTCCTCCGACTCTCCTCAACCAGTACCATGGCCTCCAAGAGAGGCACAATACTGTATCTCATGATCCTTCCGGATCGGAATTCGTAAATCAGTTCATCGTATTTTTCATGACAAAGAAGATCAACCTCTTAACCGCGCGCCTCAGTAGGCGATTGAAGATTTGGCGTCCCATGAACAGGTTCCTTGCAGCTCATCCATGCTCAACATAGATGTCACGAAACCCTTCAGTAAACAATCCGCCTCTCCAGGAACACGATAGCAAAGAAGATCTAAAAAGACCTTCCAAAAACAAAGGTGTAAAGCAAAACAGAAAGCAAAAGACATAGAAAAAGGCACGTATGTGCCGTATCGTATAAACGTCAAAACATGAAACTCGTAATTTTCTCATGACATGATAGCATATTTCTTTCGTAGGTCATACAAACTCATTCAAAGGTTCGTGATGCTGAAAAGACAGAAAAGGTATTGGGTATCGCAAAGCAGGAAGCCAAAGAGGCGGCGAAAGCAGAGATACCTGTACCTTTTTGATAATAGTGAAGCGTTGACTCCACTTAGTAGGCTTCGAATACGAAGCGGAAACCCTCCGATCCCTTGTATGGGATAGGCATGAAGTAGTCGGCATCGATCTCGCAGTCTCGCACTCTTGTTTCGAAAATGCTGAGGTAGCCAACATCTCCGTCGCGTTGATCGCCATCATCGCTGCCAAACACAACACCGCCACTTCCCCATCTGCGGAAGAGCTTGGCCAGCGTGAGGTAAAGCTCGGCGTGTGACAAAGCCATGCCGAGACAAATGCGGGAGCCGGAGCAGAAGATGTCGAGATACTTGTCGAGTCGCTCTCCATCTTCCACCCAGCGCTCAGGGTGAAAGCCGCGTGCGTCGTAGAAGATGCTCTCGTCCATGACAGTCTTGTAGGGACTCATGCCGACGATGGATCCGGGAGGTAGGTTCCATTCCTCGTCGTTCTCGCGATCGTGGTAGACGAGAGCCTCGTCTGGGGCAACACGTGCGAGACGGCTGCTGGTTCCAATGCCGAGACGCAGAGCTTCCTTGACGACTCCCCGAAGGTAGGGTAGCTTCTCCAGCAGCGAGAGCGGGGTGCTCTCGTAGGCGTCGGGAATAGCAGCGAAGAGCTCGTCGCGCAGTTTGCGAAGGGTCTCAGGGCGGTTGAGGAGATGAAATGTTGCGAGGGACATGGCCCACGATGTTGTAAGAGTACCGCCTTGGACAGTGATTTGGCTTTCTTGCTTCTGACGGGACACAGTCTTCTCACGTACGGCGCGAGACTTGGTGGAGAGCATGGTAGGGTGACCTCCATCCATCATCCACTTGCCGGTGCTTTGAGGGGGTCGATGCTGTGGATCTGCTCGAGGATGTCGTTCTTCATCTTCAAGAAGCCACCCCATCCAGGCATGCATCGGTTTGAGATGGACTCTGGGAGAGCGTTAACAAGCGTGAGCACCCAGTCGAGCTGCTGTACGCAAGGTCCCATGTGGGTACCGATGAGAAGGTCGTTGGTGACTTCAGCACCGAAATCTGGCTTCTCAACCAAGTGGTCGCTTCGAGCAAAAGCATATTCGTTGATGACATCTAGAGTAAGTTAGCGTTGTAACACTACAGAGATAGGAGACAGGATAGACTCACCATTGGTAAAAGCTGAGTAGGGATACATGACATCAAGAGGTTGGCCGTGGGACACTTCGGCGTAGTTCAGGAACGCATCCAGAAGGGCTTCCACTCTCTCCTCAATAACTGGCTGCAATTCGCGCACAGTCTGAGTTGAGTAGAAAGGGTTCAGCGCACTTCGACGCAACTTCTTGTGGAGGCTGTGGTCGATGGCAGCAAGAGAGCCTTCTGTCGCTGTCTTGGGCCCAGCGATAGCGGTTGGGTGAGGGACTTGGGTACGAGCAGCGCCGGACTATAACGATGTTAGTGATTGCTTCGAGAGGGTATATCATATATCATGTGCTTACCTGTTGGGTGTAGAAAGTCCACTTATCCCGACGTCGGCTGGGTCCGGTGTAAAGCTCCGAGAAGAAATCAGGGTCTCCAACATGGACCTCCCAGGGGTTGATGCGCACAATGGGGCCATATCGCTCGTGCATGTCGATGATTTTGTAAGTGTATTGTCCACCGAGGACAAAGTCGTAGTAGAACTCATAGTATTGAGTCAGGGCCGCCAGCTTGGGGCCAGGGATATGAGCCAGAGGGCTTAACCATAGTCTCCAAATCACAAGCTGGACGACGTAGATGAGCCAGATACCTGCAAGCAAGTATCCGGTCTGCTGCCAGGTAAGGGCAGCAATGGTCTCTTGGACCGCCATGATGGTGTTGGAAGCCATTCATGAGCGACTCGCCCTATAGGACGGTATTGTCATTGAAGGAAGTAAGGATTATGAGTGAAAAACCGGAGTGGCCATGGGCTCTCCAGGCTGCAGAGCAGAAGCCTTTGGGGTATCTGTAGACAAAAGCACGAGAGACGGTGCTGCATTTTTGTATTTCAAGCATGAACCCGTCTTGACCTTCACCGCATGGACTCTCGATCGCCCGAAGCGGGATGGGGATAGGCTGGGAGGCGGGGAGCCCTCTCCCGGGTGCGCGAGCGGGCCGCGTGGGGATGGCTCATGGCGGTGAACGACAATTTGGGATTCCAAGACAGGGGATGGGCCAGCTGTCACCGCAAGTGCAGTAGACGTCGTTGGCTGATTCAAAACACGCGCCTCTTTGCAGCAGGGACGAGCCAATGGGTGGTGCATCCGGAAGCCGGGGGAGCTTCCAAGCATCGTCAACGCTTGGGCGTTAGTGGGATGAACCATTGGGTCGCTAAGACGTTTGGGAGTTGGGAGGGAGAATCAGGAACGATTTTAGCTCGAGGTTGGGTTTGTCCAGGGGTTCAAGTCTGTTGTCATTTTTTCAATTTTGGTAAAAGTGTTCTGAGTGTGTCGAGAGCCAGAGGTTGGTGGTTGTAAAGGTAGGGTTCTGAGGGAGGTTGGGTCGCATCGGCCAATTGGTGTGGTGATGGGCAAAAACGGTGTCTTTGATCGGTAACATCCGAGCTGACTTAGATACTCTGTTAGTCTATGCAGACTGTCAGAAACAAAAAGTGGGAGATGAGGTGATCGAGGACACTGACAACACTGCAGAAGGGTGCTCACGGACCAGATACGGAATATTCTCACGGCATATATATGTACTGCAGCGAATCATCACTTGCAGCAGCTGGCAATTGCAACATGGAATAGTATCAGACAGGTGGATTATCCACATGAAGAGTAGGTATACTGATCATGTGACGACGACCAGGCATGTGGAATATCAGATTTCGTTGTCCAAAAGTGTCCATCTTGTTGATGCTGACCGCTCGCATTGGATTTACCTCACTCAGTAAAGATTTATCCAGACAGCCACCCTATACCAATCCATCTTCAATTCGGTCAGATATGTTACAATCGACGACTCAGAGATGATCAATATTAAAAGCAAGATAAATCTAAAATAATTAGAATGTCAACTGTTTCATGTAATCCGGCAGATCTCACCCTTGTTGTGATGTTTACCTGGTACGAGGTTGCCAGTCGGGTCAGACCATACTGAAGCCATTCGCAGCTGGCACACACCGCACTACTCAAGGCTGCCATAGAAATACTGACTGTCCACTTTTATACCGCCGAAAACCACCAGACTAGGATTCAATCACAACAGAAATGGCAACATATAGCCTCATTTTGATTAGCAACGCAACGCTGACAGTAGAAATAATTGCAGGCCGGGCCGGTCCATAGTCTAGACTCTCGCCCTGCCCTGCGTACTAGACACTTACTAGAAGGTCGCAGTGTCCTGTTATCAAGACGATAGAGAAGAGATATACTTGCAAGTTGAGATTGAGCCTACTGAGAGTCTGTTGTCTAACATGCTTCTTAGGTATAAGCAAAGCCTGAAGCCATTGACGACTGTCATCGAAATCTTACTCCTAGTTCTTCATCAACCGTGCACCATGATAGACACACGACCATATCACCCGTATCAAGAACCATCTTTCAGCAGACACCTCGTTATCTTCCTAATGCAGGCGCTGCATCTCATCCCATGCATCAGCCAGAGATGCAGTGCAGTAGTGGAGGTGAACCGGATCGTAGTGAGGGCATATATATGGGGTTGAACGGTTGACATCCCGCGTTTACTACTCCACCCCCACACGTTGAATCCGGGGTAGATCGCCTCCAGTTATTATTAGTTAGTTCCAGATATGAAAGATTATGTACCTGGAACTGTCATGTCAGGCTGGGTTAAGTTAAAGTGCTGAGGCAGATAAGAGACGTGCCCCTCCATTGTTAAAGTGTGTGCTTTACCTGTGACGTCGTCTTTGGAGGTGCTTAAAAAGGTCCTTGCCCCCGTGCCGCATCGTGGACGACTTCACACGCTAAATCGCATCACATTCAACGTCAGTAGCCACAACCGCGGGACGGACCTCTAGATGGTCGCACCCTTCGACCATCTCGGCTCAAACTGTTCACCATTAGACAGTGCCGTCAGTCTTACACGCCCTTTTAGCTTCAATTGAGGCAACTGATGAACGTTGAAAAGAGGGGAAAGCGTTGCTCATTCCTTTCTTCAGATCCTAACGGCACAACGGCTGAATTGGTTTCAGATTCCTCGGATCGTCCGTCGTTAAACCTTCTTCTCTCTCGTCAGCTCCTCGTAATTTACATTCCATCGTCGATCAATGCTGTTGCCACCTCCCTCTAATGGCTCTGCTCCGGTTGTGATGCCAGAGGGAAACCCCTGCT
This sequence comes from Fusarium avenaceum, assembly GCA_025948275.1. Taxonomy (NCBI): domain Eukaryota; kingdom Fungi; phylum Ascomycota; class Sordariomycetes; order Hypocreales; family Nectriaceae; genus Fusarium; species Fusarium avenaceum. The sequence continues at coordinate 1,533,801 of CP109669.1, forward strand.
GATCCTGTTGGCACGGATTGCCTCTCGAGTGGGAGGGAATTTGCAGAAGATGGGACGGAACTTGAGATTCCTCATCTAGGATGTCCCTGGGTAAAATGCAGTTAGCCTCCTCTAACATTGTCCTCGGTTCCACAAGATCCCACTTCATCTCCACCAACCCAACGAATTGGTTCGAGATCACGATAGTTAAAACTCTAAGGGTGCAAAATTATGCAGCAGCGTTTCTATCGTCAGCCCAAATTCCACAAAACGGATGCACTATTGAACTAGATCACTTAGACGAAATCACCAAAAACGGTCATGCAGCACAACGGTCGCCAAAAGGATTGTTATTCTAAGTCATATTCCAATAGGTATCGATATTAAGTTGGTCCTGCGACCGGACGCACCCATTTGTGCGTTTCAAATCTATAGCCATGTTACCATTTTCCTCCTCTTATATCCCATAGGTTATAATCCGAGACCTGAGTATTCCGTCTAATAGTACTTTTCCGAACCGTTCCCAAACAAGAAAGCAAAAAAACCCACAACTCCGTCATCCCATGAATTCCTTTTATTTCGATCGGCAGTCGATATCATCATCGCTAAAGCAGTGCGCAGTTCGTTCAAGCATGTTTGCCTGTTTTTTTACAGCATAACTTTTGGGCAGGGTTAGTGACGAGAACGAGAGAATTTTGGGGGCGAAGGAAAACTAACATGAGGTACGCTGGCTCATAACAGAGGGTATAATTGCATAGCTTGCATCGTCTTATTGCTGGCAAGCGAGCATTGAACGCTTTCCCTTTGGAGGCTTGGGCGCATTGGGCTTTATCACTCCGGTGGTGTCGTAAGGTCCGCGAGCCATTATGATGGTTGTTTTGGGGGAGTTGGTTTGGTTTGTTGAAGGTGAGTTTTTGGTTCGTTGAAGCAGAGCCACAGATTTGTTGTCCCCGAAATCCAAAATAAGATGTTTGTTGAGAAGAGTGTAGTTGGTAAATGTGCGAGTTGAAGCGAAGCAGCAATGAAAAGGCAGATAGATAGATCAAAGAGCAGAGCTGAGCTGATATAAAATCCAGGGAACGCACACAATGAATATTCTTAGAAAAACCGAATGAATCTGATCACGAAAGAATGAAAATTATAATTATGTCGGGGACCATTTTGTCTTAAATTTGTCGAAACTACCCCCGTGAATTAGGAGGCTCGCGTGGCTTCAACGCACCGATACTTTCAGTCTGGTCATTACTGGCGGTCAGCGCACAACACCCCTGATGTCCGGTCTTCCTAGCTCTCCAGCAAAGGACACCCCCTGTGCCTGTGTTTACTACCTCTACATCTGCCTCTACAACACTACACTACACTGCGCTACGTACGGTGCTAGGATCGGCAGGGGCCGTGAGCCTTCTATTAGCACTGGCGGGAAGTCAACTCAAGTTGCCGGCCCTGAGGCGTCTAGGGTTGTCCAAATGTGGCAATTGTTTGCTTTGAGTTCTGTATCAGGACTTGCAAGCTTGTGGCGTTTTTGTTTTACAAGTATAGGAAGACTAAGACGGAGATAACTCTCCCGCCAACCTTTCTTCTTCTCTCTCATCTCTCTCTGTCTACGGAATTGACCAACGCAGGGCGAGCGAGATGAACCAGATCAAGGGCGTTTGATATGGACCAGGGGTCGTCAAACTTGAAGGGATGGCAGTGGCAGAAGTGGACCAACAAACCAAAACCCAGGAGGGCTTGTGGGGAATACTAAAAGAGACGGCTTTTTGGAGACAAGGACAAGGATAAGGCTTGCTTGCTGGGGGGCACTTGTTATTCCAGATAGAATTCTAGAAGAGACGCCACCACGATGGGTTTTTGGGCTCAAAAGTCACTATACGCTGGCGCAAGGGGAAGACGGAAAGCATAGACCTGACCAAAAAAACAAATAATAAAAAGGGACGGTGAGCGAGCGACTCAGCTATGATGACATTCTCGGTGTAGGGTGTAGGATTGTGACAAGTCGCTATCGCTCCATCAAGCGACACATCATTCGGCGCTGAGACAAGATTTCACAAAACAGGGAGACAACAAAGAAAGAAAGAAAGGGTTCTTTTTTTAATTGCTGATTTTTAAGATGGCAAAAACAGTGATTCAAGGCGAAAAGCAAACACACAACCAAAACAGAAAATAGTACATACAATCAATGTACGTCCAAACTGTGCATTCTCTATTGCAAACCAAATCAGAAACGCAAACAGCGTATTCGCTACCGTCTCGTCATCCCATGTCATACCATACCACACCGACCGACAGCTGGCTGCTTGGGACAAGAGTGTCAAGTACACGTCTCCCCGGCTGTTCAGGCCGTACTGCATTAAGGCACTTACACAGTACATCGTGGTGCAGCCTTGTAAGTTGTTGCAGCAAGTTGGGTGACGTCTGTCCACCGCTTCGGGTTGGTTGGGGGGGCCCTGGACTGTTCTTTTTTAGCTGATGACCTGGCCTAGGTAGTCTGTCAGAGTGTCAGGACAAGAACGAGAGGGTCGGCCATTGATCATGCGCATGCTCATGCTTCATATTCAATGTTCCTGTTCCTGTTCCTGTTTATGTTGCAGGCTTGGCTTGGCTAGCTGTAGTACAGGTGGTTTACGTGCTATCCGATGCTATTGCCATGCCATGCCGGGTGTAACAGTTCAGGACCCCTTTCTCCCCTGTACCATTTCCCAGTCAAAAAAAGAATCTTCCTTCGCACGAGCCCAGTTCCATTCCCAGTTCCATTCCCATTTCGTCTTTCTTTCAATTTCCCAGGCCCCAGCTCGCCTGTCACAGCCCTGCCATTATACTAACGGCGCTGGTCTGGAGTGCCCAGTGCCCAGTGCCCAGTGCCCAGTGTCCACCGCTCGCTCGCTGGTGCGATAGGATAGCGGAAGGTCTACCGACACCGTCTCGTCTTGACGGGGGCCGTTGTTACAGTTACCTTTCCCAAGTCCACGGTCCGGTGCCCTTTGCCGATCGTTCGGATACCGCTTCCAAAGTTCCGGGGATTTTTAGAAATTAGGATTTACCCAGGTGGCAAAGGAAAGGGAGCGTTTCCCGAGTACGGAAAGGTGAGGTAATTATTCCTCCGACATTTTGACAGGTTTGAGGTTTGGTGTTTGACGTTTAGGGGGGCGAATATTAATGCCACATACGTCGAGGCTGAGATATTTCTGGGGAGCGATCGTTTTGCACACGAGCCGCATGTCAACGACACAGATCACTTTGAGGCGGTTCATGCGCTTCACGTTGATTGCTACCTATGTGGTGGAACAAAGACCGACCACTGGAAACATTCTTCTCAGGCCCGTAGAGAAGATGTCACCGGTAATGATGAACAGCAATTTGACACAAGAAATACAAGGACAAGGATTAAACAAAATACGAAAGGCTCTTTTTCCTCCTTCTATGGAGTAAACGGTCTGGCGGTGTTCTGTTCTTTGATGAAGAAGGGTCTGAGGGTATGACATCGCCAATCGGAGCCCGTTCCACGAGAACGGTCCTGTCTTAGTCTCGTTAGAATTCCGAATCCTAAAAGGTATCCTCCTTTTTTTTGTCCTTCTTCCTCGCCTTTCCCTGTTCCTGTTGCAGGCTCTCTAAAAGACTAAAACCCACGGTACATTGAACCGAAAGAGTCAGATCACCCGGGGCGGCGGTCACGACTGGATGGGATATGCTGGCCCGTTGGAAATATCCCTGCTTGCCATGCGATGAGAAGCTCCTCTGCTCTGGATGTTGGGATATGGGGGTGGTTTAGATGCCGTGCAAGTGCCGCATCAACATCACCATCAAGAGAGTGATGGGGGTGTGAAGAAATACTATCTCGACTTTGACTCTCACCTCACACACGCACGCTCTCACACACTTACCGGTAAGCACACACAACACTCCCTATTCCGACCGCTTGTGAGTTTTACTTGCAAAAAGTCCAACGTCCTGTACACGCTGTCTAGCACGACTTGCGCCCAACCCAAGCGTGTTGTCCGGACGCAGGGGTCGTATTCCCCGTAGCCCCCGGACCGCTCAGAACCGCGAACCGTGGCTCTGGTGCTCTAGCTGCCGGGGGAATTTTGCAGGGTTTCAGGATCAAAACACGTCCACCTGTAAGCGCCATCGATGACAGCAAGGCTGGGGAGGGGGGGCCCTAGAGGGGGTGTCTCTTTTTCTCTGAAATTTCGGCGTGCGCTGGCTGCTGCTGGCTTATAATTTCGAATAGGGTTTGGAAGCCCGTGATGGAGAATGAGAAGAAGAGCCACCCCGACATTTCGTTTGACTACTAAACTACCTGACCGCTATACCGGCCGAGATGTCAAGTTTTAAGGAGATCCGCTTTGGACAACGAGGTTCGAGAAGATGACATGGTTATGGGTGGATTCTTCTGTTTTTCTAGTGTTGCGTTGTAGTTCCAGAATATTTCCCAACAAGTCAACCCTGCAACAGAGGTTGTGATACCCAGGGTATCGTATTGTGAGCGGCTATGGATACACGAATAGGAGTTTAATCTCAGCCATATGCCGTGCGAGATGAAACGGGTCGAGACTGAGTCGTTCTTGTGTTATAGGCAGATGGTGTTTCAATATCAACTACCAGCAGCCAAGATGACAGGACAGCTTTGAGTCGCCGTTCTCAGGTACAAGCAGCCCTGTAAGGGACCATCGACTCATGAGACAGGTACGGAGTGTGAAATGTGATATTTCACATCAGCAAGAATGTATATCGAGATATTGCATGATTTGCGTCAAGGGACTCGGTATTTGTCGTAAGCAAGGACAATTCTGTCCCAAAAGGGATATACAAACATACCAATAGCCAGATTCAACGGTACAGCAAACATGATTCATGCATGACAATCGTCTGGCTTAAAGGATCACTTATACCTATATCGTCTAATCGTGAGGCCTAACTATGCTGCCTGCATGCATTCGCCATGTTGATCTACAGCAAAAAGCAAAGTGTCTTGGCCACCATGTTCCGAGGCTTCGGCACTCGCATTAACAATTTGATGACTCGCCACAAAGCTATTTACAATCTTAGCTCGAAAGACGGTGTGATGAAAGCATAATTACTACGCAGAACTTTAACGAGTACCTTATCAGGGGACGTGTTGCCAGGTCTACATCCATCCAATGCTAAACGCGAGTCAAAGGCTCAAACTACAGCCCAGCTACTTACAGCACCTAGTCCGACAACTCCACCACTTACACCACTGAACTATTGGTATCAAATCCCCTACAAATCTTCACAGTTCAGACATAAGAACACAATTGCTCGAAAAACCATGATTCCAAATGCTTTCCAAGTCACCCAAGCTCTAGAGCTCTAGATAACTCACGGTGATGGGGATTCGGCCTTCACGTGACTAATAATGCCTGCCTTCCACATGCGTTTAGCGCTCAGGCGCCGAACCCCATCGTGCTAAACGTAAACGCGTTCTATCTCCAGCTTCATGTTGACCTCCACTTCTGCTGCTTGCTTACCTTATACTACCCTACCCTACCTGCCTACCTGACATATACTCGCTCACATAATCTCCGTCGCCCTCGCCATCTCCCTCTTGCAATGCCTGCCTGTCATGGCTGCCGAGTACGCAAGGTCAAGTGCGATGATGGGAACCCTTGTTCGCCGTGTCGCCAGTTTGACGTGCAATGCATCAGATCCACTGCTCCCAGGAAACGTCAGAACCCCAAGCGCGGTCGTCTTGTAGCTCAGGCCAGAGAGGGCACCATTCAGCAGCAGACGGCTCTCTCACCAAGCGCTTCTGTGTCTCCCTCGGCAGTTCATTCAACGCCTCATGCTGGTAATGAATGGCCGCCAGGGAGTAGCCCTGGCTCGGCATCGGGTCCCTTCTCGCCAAACTCCGAGGCCTTCACCACAGGTTTCTTCCAGTCGCTTCTCCCGGAGTTTGAGAAGGTTGTTTATCCTTTTAGCCCTTCAGTTACTCCCGATGATATCATTGCCTCAATATCTATGATGCATCATAACTTCGAGGACGCCGCTTTGGTGTACGCCTATGCAGCCGTTACCACGTTTCTGTCACAAACGGCAGACAACTCACATGGCAGTGTAGCGGCACAAATAAACAACCTGGTGCACCATAGTCTTGAGGCCCATAACCGAGCTGGTATCGGTAGTCATGGTCCCGGGCGTATAGACGAGGTACTGCCTCACAGTATCAAGCGCATTGTTACATGCATTTATCTGGAGATCTCGACTATGGGACTGAGCCGGCTCGATAGAAGCTTTAGCTTCATCAGAGAGGCCATATCATTAATTCAAGTTATGGAGCTCCAGCAACGGACATTGCCAGATCCAACGCGGACGCCTTATCCTATGGCACAGTTTCAGCAGGTTTACTGGGAGGCATATATCCATGAGAGGTTTCTCACCATCGCAGATGGCTACCCCAGCATCATGCCTCCTCTTCATACAAACCTATCAGCCACGGACACTTCGACGCCAGAGCATATACGAGTCGGGTTCAACTGTTTAATAGAGCTTTTCCTAATCCTTGACGAGACATTCCTCGCATGTTGGCAGTCTCAACGGGGTGCAATCAGCGGGTTAACAGTGCAGTGGGTTGAGAATAAGCAAGTCCAACTTGATCAAGCCGAGATGAACGCTGCAGCAGCTGAGGAAAGGATGAATACTGCCGGACATGCTGGCTTTACAGAACTACAGCGCGCCGATCTCTTTATTACCAGACTCTGGTTGCGCACGCTCCTGTGGCAACTGGCGCTTTCACAGGGACTCCTCCGCTCAGGAGCCTCGGATACGACACATGAAGGTCTATCGTTGCAATTTCCAGCATCACGGTTATCAATACAGCTCCGCAGTCTGGTTGATAGGCTTGATAGCATTGTTAGTATAGCGACACAGGGCAGTGGCATCATACAGAAGCTCTTCGAGATAGCCAGCACGATCGCCGACGTGCTTGCTCTTCCTGCAGGGCATAACCAAGCAGAGGACGGACTTCGGTCTCATGTGAAGGATTTCCTTTACGTCGTCAACTTTTTGTTGGAGTTAGGCTTGATGAGAGAGAACCAGAAGGAATATCTACGTGAGAAATATCATATGCTGCAACCATTGAATACAGAGGCAGGGATAGCTGCACATACTGGAGAGCAGACAGTTGCGTCTTGATGACATGATTTGCTTAATAAAATATTTGGGTATTTAGCCGGTGTATTGGATGCTGTTTCAATATTACTATTCAAGGACACTGCTAGTCTTTATGGCATGATGAATAACTGCTTGTGTAACTTGGCTGACTCAGGTAGAACTGCATCTGACTCAAAATGTATGTAGGAATGTCTCCTGAAACAGATCAAGTCAGGTTGTAGTTCGAAACGAATGTCTTGCATGACAGCTTGGCCGCATAGGGGCAAACTCTAAAGATTCGAGGTGATTATCCTTGAGATTTGGCCATAGGTACAAGGATTTTACGCCTTGGCGCCACCAAAAATAAAAGTCCCACACACAACATCAAACCTTAAAACTTCGTCTCACGTACCCTAAACCTCGACGACTCACATCATTAACTATGCATTTTCAACCCGTCGAGGAAATGGTTGATGAAGCATACACAGCCCGTCCTCAGGATGAGCCTCAAGTTGATTCGGGAGCAAATGATGTCCTAGATGACGTCTTTGGCTCGGGCCCCTCATCGCCTACAGAGCGCGATGAGTCAACTGCAACTCATCCTTCAGACATTCGTAGGCTACAAACGGAACATACAACAGCGGGATACCGCGAGGGTGTAACTATCTCCAAAGAAAGCAGTATCCAAGCTGGTTTCGACGAAGGCTTCAGTCTCGGCGCAAGCGTAGGCCTAAGAGCAGGCCAGATCCTCGGCATGCTAGAAGCTATTAGTGAAGCTGTCCGCAGCCGCGACGACGCAGACTCTTCACAAGTCCCAAAGCTCGCGAAGCAAGCGCAGGAGGAACTCAGCACGCAGGGCATCTTCACAGCAGAGTACTGGGCCGAGGACGGAAACTGGAAGTACGAGGTCAAGGCGGCTGCGGGCACGGAGGAGGTTCTCTTTGCGGATGTGGCGGATGCGCACCCTCTGGTGAAGAAGTGGACGGCGGTCGTGGAGGAGCAGGTTGCGCTGTGGAAGATTGACAGGAGGTTGCTGGATGATGAGACGGGGGTGAGGCTGGAGAGTGTTATGGATGAGACGCTTGGTTCTGGGGCTGCGCCGGCGGCGAAGAAGCCGTTGGATTGGTGAGGTCGTGCTGATGGGAAGAATAACGACAATTGAGTGGATATATAAGAGTGGTTGGAATAGATTGAGGTATGTCACCGGCTCTGGTTGATATTCACTTGCTAACGTTTGTCAGAACAGGATGTTGTAGGGAACTGGGCTCGCCATCATATCTACATAAGTGGACCTGTCAAGAGCATCTGTACATTGGACTACTATGCGGGTTTCATTGAAGATGAATCTTGAGGAAAGCGGCGGTGTTCTTAAGATATCGCCCAGCCGTCGCATCTTATTGCTCCGGACCACTCTGACTTCGTCACATAGTGTTATTACGGACAATAATCTATACTAGACATCTGTTGAAAACGGGATAGAGGTTGTACTCGAGCTGAGCCAATTAAGATAGTGTATTTCTATATGAACACAACTGCCTTACTATATTATTCCTCTTACAGACGGGATTGCTCTGGCAATTTGGGAGTTGCTCAGCCCGCTGATGGGAGTGTGAAAACCGCGGTGTGATCAGACAAACTTCTCGTCGTCTAATAACAGTAAAGTCGCTACAACGGTCTGCCCAAAACGATCGTCTCAGAAAGACCCTCGCACATAAGGAACTCAACATTAAATATGCCCCTGTCCAGGCCCGTTAGTAGGTCAAGCTAAACGGTCAATGCTGGTTGTCCCAATTCTGTGTTGTCCGTTGCTGTCGCCACTCGCCACCTCTATTGACACACCGACAGTTGAACAGCCCAACTACTGTCTCAACTATATGTGCTCCCTGTATAACATCCATACTTTGTAGGACCCTGGGTAATTCATCCAGGATGTGGCCTTCATTAGGGCTGACGCCAGCTGGCAGCGCGTTGTTGGGACTTTTGCTGCAGCCACCTTTATTGTTAAACCCCCCAACTGATCAACCTCTAGGGTTGAGTCTCCACGAGGTGGTCTGATATTTTGTTGAACACAAACGGCTATCTTGTGCGCTTGTTGCCATTTGTAGTAGTTCTGTTGATTGTCGAGGCGTAGTGAAGTTTGATGCTCTCGTCCTGAAAAAGACGCTTCAAAGACCCAAGCTCCAATCTTGTAGAATTTGTCTTGTGTTCTCAAGTCCTGACATGCGTGCTTTGTATGTCCACCAACTGGTCATGCAAGGTAAATGAGGTTGCTGGCCTGGACTCATCCATTGACATATTCCTGTAGTGTTCTGGCCACATCTTCGATACGCTCATATTTGCCGTACAGCTCCTTTGTTGTCTCCCAATCACGACCTTCTCTGCCAAACATCATAAGTTTGACAACCTTGCCGTCATTGTCCATAACAACTCTGCCGCTTCGGTCACCAGCCCAAGAGAACCTAATCTGCTTGGCTTCGATATCAGCTATTCCGACCTCAACAATATCATCAGGTAAAACAATATCATTCATCCTGTCGTGCAATCCGAGGCTTCGTCTCAAGTCGGCAGAAACACCAAGACGGTTGTGGTATCGCACTATTTCGCGTCGAAGGGTCCTGACAAATCGGTCCAGGTTCTGTTGAGGTGGGCTGTCGCTCTCAGGTCGTGGCGCTGGGAGATGGCGGGCTGCCAAGCCAGAGAGAGGAATCGCAGGAGGAAGGGTGTGTCGGTGGATGCGGATGTGCTTTGAGTTGAAGTATGGTCGGTTGAGCATAACGTAGTAGGGTGGTAAAAATTGGCCCTTGGACATTATTTCGAAGCGCAAGCCAAGAACATGCCCGCTATCGACTGCGTTAGGATCGGGATCATGAACTTTGAACGCTGTAATAGAGCTACAGGTACGATAACGACATTGCTGGACGAAAGCCTTCTGCTTATCGGATTCGCTGAGGAGTTTTGTGCGGGAGGGCGTATTTCGAGATGAAAGGAAGCCTTTAGGCGGCTTGAGAAATGCCTGCGTTGAGGGCGCAGCGAAGATGGTAGAGGTTTCAATCTTGAGAGACTTGCGCAATGCGGCAGCTGTTGCATAGTATTAGGTGGTGGATTGATGCGCCATTGGGTATAATGACTAACCTTGCTCCTTCAGTGCAGCGATTTCTTGATCAATAAGTTCGCTCTCGGTTGGAGCATCTGGTTCGGACGACATGATGGCGCTGTATGTTGCGATGAGGGGATGAGAAGTGAGGTTGATGACGATGTTGTTTTGATATGGTCTGTTTACAAACAAGGGTTGGTTCTTGGTTGCAATTGGTGGAAGCTGTTACAGGTCGCTGATAAGATAAGAGTTCTCGCTATCCGTACAGCTGTCAGGTTCTTCTAGCATGGAGTGAACAGACGTCGATTACATGCAATGGTTTCAATATGATCCTTTTAGACATTATTTTGCAAATCATCTTTTATCATGTGTTATCGTCATGAGTTCATCCAGCCTTTTGTCAGCAATCAGTGATGTCTTGTTTCTTCATTTGTCACCTAGTGACAGACAACGGATGCTCCTATTGGCTGAAGCACTCTTCAATCCCCGGAACATCAACCCCTGACGCGCTTCCTGTTTGGGACAAGACACGACTTTGAAGAGTCCTTGGCTTTTGGGGGTTGTAATTGCTAGGTTCTCCCTGTGGTTCGTGGGCCTTTGATACCCTGTTGGACATCATTGATGAATCTTGGGGACTGTTGTATTCAAGACTATTACGTCTCCTCTTGACTTCAAGGTCACTCATACCACTAGGCATACAGAGTACATTGCCCACAACTTGACGTCTTGTCGCCACTAAAGACCTTAGAAAGGACAGCTAAGCTGTCACTATCCCCATTCAAGACCCCATGTCCATCTCAAGAAAACAACCCAATCATATCTCACGGTTCGTCTAAGAGGCCACGGTAGCGGGAGCCTGCTAGGTACCTTTTTTCTACGCCAACCCGTATCCATCATTCGAAACGCAGGCAGTGACCTTCTGTATCTGAGGCCCGCTCAAGATTTACTGGTACCTATCCATACTTGAGGAACCTGACAAATTCAAGCCTTTCTTCTTCATTCCTTCAACTACATTCTCACTGTCTCTCCCACTCTTGACTATTTATTACTTGCTTCTCTTCTTCTGTATCTTGTCTTTGAATGCTCCTCAATCCTTATTTTTGATCCACATATACATACATCACTACGACGACACATATTCCACCCGCATCTGACTTTGACGCTTTCAACGCCTCCTTGTCGCATTTGTTCAACCCCCCTTTACATCTACGACCACTATTTCTTTCTACGCGCCTCGGCTCCGAATTTCCCTTTCTCTCGGCACCTATGACCGCCAGAGCTCGACGACCTCAAAAAAATCCCGGCCGGCCGCCCCTGACGATCAAGACAGAATCGGAGGATGCGAATGGAAACGGTCATCTAAACGGCAACGGCAACGGCAAAATGAGTAGCGGAGTTGAGATGCGCCGTAAGGCTGCTAATCTAGACGCCGATAATGTCGCTGCGAATTTCATCAAAAGCGAGTCCTTCTCTCTCGACGATCCTATTCCAAAAACGCCCGTTCTGAACAACCATGGCTTTATGGACCTTCCTCGACAAGACCAGAAGAACTTTCTTCTCCTGGTTCTTTTATACTTCTTGCAGGGAATCCCCATGGGTTTAGCGACTGGCTCTGTACCTTTCTTGCTGAAAAACCACATGTCATACAGCGAGATTGGTGTCTTTAGTTTGGCCTCGTATCCTTACTCTCTGAAGCTTTTCTGGAGTCCTTTTGTGGACGCAGTTTGGAGCCCCAAGATTGGCCGACGCAAGACGTGGATCGTCCCTATCCAGTTTCTCTCCGGTTTTGGTATGCTATACCTGGGATCGCACGTCGAGCAAATGATGGACACCGCTGGCAAGCCGGGCGGCATGACGGCGTTTTCTTTCATGCTTTGGTGGTTTTTCCTGGTCCTTATGTGCGCCACTCAAGATATCGCTGTGGATGGCTGGGCACTTACCCTCCTATCACCTGGCAACGTATCTTATGCTTCAACCGCGCAAACTGTTGGTCTTACAGCTGGCCACTTCATGTCATACACCGTTTTCCTCGCCTTCAACGCTGCTGATTTTGCCAACAAATGGTTCCGAGCAATTCCTTCAGATGATGGTCTTCTTTCACTCGGAGGATACCTCAAGTTCTGGGGTTGGTCATACATCATTGTGACGATTGGACTCGGCTTTTTGAAGAAGGAGGACAAGTCGCAGAACGAAGATGGTGTCTGGGATGTCTATCGCATCATGTGGGGCATCCTCAAACTCAAGAACGTCCAGACTATCATCATTGTGCATCTCATCGCCAAGATTGGCTTCCAGGCTAACGACGGTGTCACCAACTTGAAGCTCTTGGATAAGGGCTTTGGCAAGGACAACATGGCTCTGACAGTTCTGATTGATTTCCCTTTCGAAATTGGCCTGGGCTACTACGCGGGAATGTGGTCGCAAAAGTATACACCCATGCGTCTTTGGTGCTGGGGCTTCGCAGGCAGACTTATCGCTGCTTTGTTCGGCCAATTCGTTGTCGCCATTTTCCCAGATGAAGGAGTTACATCTTGGTATCTGTTGGTGGTCATTGGCGAGCACCTCTTCTCCACATTCACAAACACCATCATGTTTGTTGCTGTCTCGGCTTTCCATGCTCGAGTATCGGACCCGGTTATTGGCGGTACCTACATGACACTCCTTGCAACGTAAGTAGCACAGATCTCGTACCAGTGTAATGAAGCTAACAATTTCTAGTGTCTGCAATTTGGGTGGTACATTCCCCAGATATTTCGTTCTTCAGCTTGTCGACAGCTTCACCGTAGCCACATGCCAACCCGGCAAGTCAGACGCCTCATCCCTGAAGGGCACTCTTATCACAGAGGCATTCTCTTGCTCACTGCAGGCGGAGAAGGAGAGATGTGAGGCTGGCGGCGGAACTTGCCAAATGATCCATGATGGATACTACACAGTCAACATTCTGTGTGTTTTATTCGGCGCCGCGACGTTCTTCTGGTACATCAAGCCAAAGGTGCTCCATCTTCAGAGTCTGCCGCTGCGTGCTTGGAGACTCACGCCTGGAAACGAGAACAAGCGATGAATAAAGAGGAGGGATAATATGTAGGAATGGTTACATGTATGAGTAGTAGATGGGAGGCCCGCGCTGCATTGTTGATACCCGCGGAATAGTAGAACAATATACTTGTAGATGGTCTTAATAAGATATCACTCATTAAGATAGGGCGAAGTACGCCCTGTGTCAGGCCGTTGCCCGAATGAATTATAGTTGTTTCTCATTACTCGTTACGAGTGCTTTGTGTCTCACTTTAGAGCGCTAACACCTTGACGCCATGCAGTCATCTGCACTTTATCCCACCATCGCCAACATGGCTTGAAAACGGTTTCCATTTCGGGCTTCCTTGACCTTCGGCATCAGCTTGAGCTGAACAAGACTTGGCATTCAGCCATAGGCTACTTTCAGCTGCACCATATGCCGCTATCGACTATGGCGGCCACTCAAGCAGACGCTTTGCCGCCCACGGGATTGAGACGGCAGGCATTTTCACAGCCTGATTTTATCGCTGGTCAAAATGTTGAGCAGTCGCTTTCTTCATTGCTCCAGGGTTCCTGCGTGTTTCTTATTGTCGTGTGGTGACCGAAACATCGTGGCATTGCTTCAAAACCACATCTTTCTGACTCTTTCGCTAAGTTGCAATGTCGAAATTGAGACGGAGCATCTCTGATGTGTTCCGACACAAGAAGACCTCTTCATCGCGAATAGAAAACCTCCCGCCAGTCCCCGAGCTCAATTATGACCGGTATGTCGCACGAGAATTGGAAGATGAAGATACAATTGCCGCCATGGGACCTTTTGTCCAAGAGGAGCATCAGTTGCAAGAGGCAGTCATGGAGTCTCTTCGAGATAGAAACGCGACTCTCGAACAGGAAAAGAATAGACAAACCTCGAAGGCTCTACACCTAGAGCAGCAAATGCGTGTGAAAGCCGATGACATTGAGCGGTTGAAGCTACGTCTGAGCCACTTGGAGGTCGATAGATCCAGGACACAACAATCTGAGGCCACGATCCAGAGGCTCGAGAATGAGAACCAAACGATAAAGCGAGAGCGCTCACAACTTTCGCAACAAATGGCGGAACTAAAGCAAAACCTCAAGGAGTACCAGGTATACGTTGTCAAGATGTCTGAAACTCAAGCTCAACTACAAGAAGAGAACCGCGACCTTTTGGAGACAAACGATTCTCCGATTGAAAGAGTGCGGCAAGAGAAAATTGCCTTGAAGAGAAGGGTGCGAGTTCTTGAGAAAGGAATGGCAGACAAACAGGCCGAGTACGAGAAACAGGACATGGCTCTAGCTGAACTGCACCAGCAAAAGAGTGGGATAGAAGAGGAAAGTAAGGAGCTGAAAGATAGAATGGCTATCGTGGTACAGGAGATTGAGCATTCGAAAACTGTGGTTGAACAGTACCAGCGGCAACTTGAGCTGCAGCAACAAAAGCACGATAGGGAGATACAAGAAGCACTGCATAACCCGTGGAGTAGTCCCACGCCGAGAATGATTTTGATCAATGATCTTATCTCTCAAGTGTTCCCAGAAGCTTCGACTACTGCGCAGACTGATCAGGCTACCCAGTTCCTGCAATCTTGTTCCATGGCTACACTGACTGAGACCCTCCTCGACCTCCATCTCAGCTCGCAACAAGCTCGGAGGTTTGCAGAAAACGCATCTAACAATCCTCTGGCTCTTTTTGTCTGCGATGTATGCCAATTCCCGAGGTTTTCGCTAAAAGGCGATACCCAGACCAGAGTCCGTGTCAACGAGTTCTTGAGATCTGCGCAGCCGACAAGTTGTTGCTCTAAATCAATATGCAAAGCATGTTATTTGAAGTCCTTGACGAACGCTCTGGAATCTGGCTGGTGGCACAACTTGGGGTCCAGGAGTTGGTTGAGGTGTCCAATACCGAGTTGTCAATATGCTTTGTCCCTTACTCATCGAGGAGTTCTCGAGAATCTTCTTCGGCAGCTGGGAGATGTTGATACAGAAAACAAGATGGCTATGTGAGTCACTGACCCCGCGATGAGAAGAGTTGCTAATAGTGTGAAGGTATGAGCGCATTCTGAGTTTCCGCTCCTCACTCCGTCGATTAGAACCTCGACCAAGTGACGAAGCATTGCAGATTGCAGCCGATTTACATACACAGCTTGCAACATTCGGACGAATGTACTCGTTGTTTGACCCGGTGCACGACAACAGAGAACCAGACGACGCTGGTCGAATCCCGCCCTTCAAACCAGGCAGGATCCGGATGATCAAGATCGACCACGGAGCGTCGAGCATCACAGCACCGCTATTCATGCGCTTCATCAAACGCCAACGAACAGCGAAGGAATGTGCTGTTTGCACTGAAGAGCTTTTTGATGTCTGCTATAATTCTGTGGAAGAGTGGCTTGATCTGTGTGCGGGCTTCCACGGCGAGTGGATGTGGAAGATCCTCTTGTTTCCTGTCAAGCTGGGCTCTCAATGCGGCCACGAGATCGACTTTTGCACTGTTTGTTTGAAGCAACATCTTAAGACGCAGCTTCAGCAGTATGGGCGGAATAGATGTGATCAGCTGGCGTGTCCTTCGGATGGTTGTGCTCGTCGGTTGTCCTATGAGGAGATCCGCCTGTACGCAGAGGATGAAACATTCGCGGAGTAAGTGGTCTTTGCTAGATACTATACAGAAGCTAACCGTTCACAGATATGACCGGTACTTGAACTTGAATACATTAAGTCGCCTCCCAAGCTTCAGATGGTGTCTAGGCCCAGACTGTTCCAATGGACAGCTCTACGACGACGAAGGAGTAATGGACCCTCGTATACGATGCGAAGAATGCGGCTTCGAGATGTGCTATGATCATTCTATTCCATGGCACGAAGGCCAGACCTGTGAGCAATTCGACAGCGTGAGGGAGCACGGCGATCCAGAATTCCAGCAGACGCAAGATTGGATCACCAATAACACGAAGCCATGTCCAAACTGCAAGGAGAATATACAGAAGGGCGAGTACTGCTTCCACATGACCTGTAAGTTCCTCATGTCCCTCGAGGCGTTGGCTGTGATGCTGAATACGGAGAATAGGTTCGAGCTGCCACTTTGAGTTTTGCTGGGAGTGTTTGGCGGATTGGAGCCGTATATCACCAAGTCCGACTCAGCATAACCCGAATGCGCATGGTGAGGGGTGTCCGTTTCGGACGAATGGACTTACGCCGATGCAGATTTCCGGGACGAATTTGCAAGAGGCTTTGAGGCGGAGACGATAGAGGGGATGTTGGGAACGAGATATAGTCTCTCATTCTAGGGGTTCTAATACAGTAAGATAATAGACCTGGTTTAATCGCTTTGATAAATTGAACAGCTTTAATTTATTTATTTGCCAGTACTATTGTTGCTAGATCCTCTGATCTATATCGTCCGACCCCGCTTGAGATAGCTTCACCTTGGAATTGGATACCCAGCTGGACCATGTCTTTCTCATAATTACTACGTCTCGATCGCGATATGTCGTACGCTTCTCTAGGAAAATGAGATTTCTTCAGTCTATACTATACTTAGTAGACTTTATGTCTATGTATAGTAAGATTCTGTAAAACTATATAAACCGAAAAGAGTTTATATCCTTGATATACTCGGCAGGAAGAGATGCCATGTCCGGTAGATACAGTGTCATATCCATCTTGAGGATAAAACATCCGCTCGATAAGTTGGGAGGAGCTTATATAAAATCATCATAAATTATATAAACTCTTCTTAGTTCATATAAGGTTATGGCCGCTTGATGTATGAAAGCGAAGCTTGGCCTCCTAAGGCGAAGCATGTATCTTGGGCTCTGGTCTTCCTTCAACTGCTCTACCCCAGCCTTCTTCAGATACTTGTTGAATGTCGTAATTAACTCGCCGTAAGCATCGTTGAGCTGTGCGTGCCCAGGATCTTCGAGGCCGATCCTCAGGAGTTTGTCTTCTCCAGTCTGTGTATGCTGTTAGTATATGTTTGGAACCTTTGCTATAATGAAGTTTTCTTACCGCAAAGGCTTTGCTCGTGGCGACTAGCAACTGTTAGTGCGAGCGTTGGGCCTTGAGTATATCTTAGTATGGCAACCTGTCCAGAATACAGGATGATGAAGTCCATAGCGAGATCAGTGCTGGTTGATGGCGCTCCAAAAGAAATGCCCCAGCCGGCATACAGCCCTCACAATTCCCTGACGAGATTCTACCATATCCGGCTGGTCACCCTTTAGCTGTCTCAAGACATCATTGACCAAGTCCATGGTCGAAATGAAGTCCGCGTAGTTGCCTGCGATCATGGCAGGGGGGATAGTAGGACATATCAGCACCAAGTACGTTTGAAAGCAACGAGGATGAATACCCGGAACACCCACTCGTCTTGTTGATAAGGTAGTTGCCACTCTCTGGTTATAGAGTGAATGGAAGAAGCATTTGATCTCAGGAAGGCTTTCTCGAAGGTGGGCTTCCTCATCCCGCCCCAACTCGATAGCGGTCCAGGTCTGGTCGAGCACTTGCTTCCAGCACTGTACACAAGGGAGTCCCTCGACGAAAACCGGCACATCGGGGTCTTCTGGCTCCTCAAGCACAGCGCGATCTCTTTTCCTTATCAGGGGCTTTTTATGCCCTTCGGAAATAGAGTTGTTGTAGTTGTTATATTTGGGTAACCGTATTGATGAGCGGAAGGCTTTCTTGAATATGGGCATCGTCAGGTCGTCCCGACTCGATGGCAGCCGTGGTCTGATCGAGTGCTTTCTTCAAGCATTGTAAACAAGGGGGGCCTCTAGAGATGGGGGGCGCATCAGGGTCTTCTGGCTCCTCAAGAGCCGCGCGAGCTCTCTTACGCTAAGCACCTGGCGGTGCCATGTTGGCGATGGATACGTGCGTGAGTTGGCCAAAGAAAAATGTCGATACTTAGTTGGTTGTGTGGGTTGTGTGGGTTGTGTGGGTTGTGTGTGTTGTGTGGGTTGTGTGTGTTGTGTGGGTTGTGTGTGTTGTGTGTGTTGTGTGTGTGTGTTGGTTTATGTTTATATATCGGTTTATGTGTGTGTGTTGGTTTATGTTTATATATCGGTTTATGTTTGCGTGTCGGTTTGTGTGTGCGCGTGTGAGTGATTGAGTATGAGAAAGGAGAA
The DNA here is from genome assembly GCA_025948275.1 of Fusarium avenaceum. Taxonomy (NCBI): domain Eukaryota; kingdom Fungi; phylum Ascomycota; class Sordariomycetes; order Hypocreales; family Nectriaceae; genus Fusarium; species Fusarium avenaceum. Next base: position 1,552,140 of record CP109669.1, read on the forward strand.
GAGAAGCAAAGTGGGCCTGATGGAAGAAAAAGGTAAAAGGAATAGCTTTCAAACGTTTTGATGATTTTAATAAACAAACAAACACTCGACTGGAAGCAAAGCCATTATTGATCACTAGAACTGGCACTGACACTGGCACTGCCGCGTTGCAAACGCTGCTGGATACCAGTTGTGCTAAAATCCCATAGAATTCGGTCGAGCTCTTCCCCTTCCACTGTAGATGTTTTCTCGGCAATGGTGTTTCCTTGGAAGTTCATCTGTTTGCCTTCGTCACGTAATTTGATCACGCTGTCAGTTTCTCTCAACGCATCTCAGTCAACTTCACCCTGACATTCTCCTCACTAAACACTCGTCCGAAATCTTGGTGTATTTGGTGAGTTCATCACCGCAGCCCCTTTGGCCTTACCACGTTCAACTCTAATGTTGTCTTTGAGACAAGCATACGAGCCCGAAGGCGCCGGAGAAATAAGTTACTGTTGGCGACACTGAGCTTGTGCCGGTCGCAGCACAGTCGGCAGAGGACAGCTGTGTCGTGACAGGCAATCCGCTTTCCTCCCTCTAATTTGAGAAGCCCTAGCAGTCTCCCAAGATGTCCCAAAAGCAAGAGGAACGAGAACCCATGGTTATCAGTTCGAGTGATGACGAGTGTCTCGTCGTTGTCAATGACTTGCTGACTGCCGATGACCTGCCCCTCGGCGAACATGAGGATGAGGATCGACAGTCTGCGACCAGAATCTGTGAACCACTGAACGAACACGGGAAAAGCATGAGCCGACCAGTCCGCGACAAAATCATCAAGATGCTGAAGGACGGCATCTTCCACCACACAGCCGCATCCAAAGTCCAACCCTCTATGCACTGCATCAGAGGATGTGGGACTCGGAGTTCATGTCACCAAATTGGATCAATATCACCTATGAGAACTGGTTCATTCTCTCCGGCGTCTATGACCAGAAGAAGCTGTCTGAAAGCAATGGTGGCAAGGCTATCGTGAAGGCTCTCCAACGCAGATATGGGCCTAGTCTTGGTACCAGTCTCGCCTACGAAAACGGACCCGTAGATATAGGACCTCATGTACGAGATTTTCTCCTTCAGGTCGGCGACACGACGTCGAGTAATACGGATGATATTTCCAAGCTAAAGCTCGAGACCGGAAAGCTGCAGCTTGAGATAGAAAAGCTTCGCGATCAGGTCGAAGCCATCTGTTCTGCTGATGATGACGGATACGACCACTTGGAGCTTTACGATAAGGATGATGAGTATGACGGGGATGAGGATGGCTATTGTAATAATGGTCTCGTTTGGTGATGGGAGAATGAAGACTACGGTGCCAGCGGTGTCTTCTAGTAGAGGGAATATGTGAATTTGTACTCAAACCTCCCGGTACTTTCGTGGATGCAGTCAATAGTTGTTGCAAGTAGATGCACCAAAACTTGCAACTGTACCACGATCAATACTTATTCCTAAGCCATTGGAGACCCATCATATACCAGGATGCAAGAGTCTCGTTCTTGTTCTTCTTTAGCTCGAATAGTTACCATGACGAGACCACGAAACCAACACCGATCCATGTTTACGCTGCAATAATTTGGGTTTCTTGCTTAGATACCTGTTAGCGACATGTGGTCACGAAATCATAGGAAGAACATACAGATGATCGAATGCGGTCGAGACGGTCAAGGGTGGTTTTGTCTATGTCAATCTAGATTATCTTTTCTACCAGACGGTATGCGACAGTCAGGACAGACATGGGAACCACCGGCACTGTAAAGTTCTTATGTAGGTGAGAAGAGGAGTGCATAAGAAAACAGTATGAGGAGATTGATAGAATCTTAGGGCGTGATGTGCGAGGGAAAATATGAGAGAAAGAGGAGAGAAAGGGGTATTTATATGTCTCGTGAAGGTCAAAAGATACCTAGAGATGAAACAGCCAGGTAAAGATTGATGGCTGATGGTAGTACAAGCGATTGGAAGGGTCTGCCGTACATTTGGGAACGTGATAGTTATAGAACAATCACTGTATTTGTTTGTATGTACCATTCGCAATTCAAATAGTTTACTAGTATGTTTGTTATACTGAGAGTAAAGCAGTCCCCTTAGTCCATCGATTGCTGTTCATGACGCGGCGGTACCATCTTTAATGGTCAAAGCATTCTCATCCTCCGCATATGCATCCACCTTGTACTTGGCAAACTCACGAGTTTTCACATTGTTAGCAAAGAGGATATCGAGCTCTTCAAAAGTCTTGTTCTTAGTCTCGGGAAGTCTGAAGAACGTCCAGACGAAAAAGACCAAGCAGCACCCTCCCCAGAAGAAGCCAGTCTTGCCGCGCCAGTTACCAGCAGTCGGGTTCAGCATATAAGGGTTGACCACGTTGCAGATGATTTGGGCGATGTAGTATGCAATTCGACTAACGCAAATACTCTTGTTGCGTAAACGTGTGGAAGATACCTGTGTAGTTGTCAGTTTGGCTAAATACTTGAAGTGTAATATGTTTGAGTCGATGCAGCATACCTCGGAAATGATTGCATAGCAAACAGGCCCCACAGTCATATAGTAGATACCAAGCCAAAGAAGCATGAAAGCGGCCTGGGCATAGTTTGCGCCTTGGGAGTCTCCGGCACTAGCACTGATGATTCCGACAATCATCAACACCCCTGTAAGCAATCCAAGGCCCCAGAGATACAGTGTACGTCGACCGAAAGGGGCAAGCAGCCACCAGGAAACAATTGTACCGACGGAGGCAATACCTAGCCCGCCAACAGACATCCTGAATGAGATTGTCTCAGGGAGTCCTGCTTGTACAAAGAAGAACGTTGGTGTTCCTCCCATGGAAGATCCGCAAAAAGGTTGGGCAGCAAAAGCCATGCAAGCAATCTCGGTCCTGCGTCGATCGATCCCGCGAAAGCAGTCTAGGTACGAAGTTCCTTGATCAATCGATTTCTCGATCTCGTTGGTATGTATCATCATAGCAACGGCCTGCTTTGCATGGCCAGGTTGTGTTGATGAACTGAGACGAGTGACGGACTTCTCAGCTTCTTGATAATCACCAATACGAACATAGTACCATGGCGATTCAGGAGCGAAGAACAGAATGACGAATAGAGGAACAGGCCATGCCCATTGTATCGCGAACGGGATGCGATAGGACCATGGACCAGTCTTGTTCGAGAAACCTGCCTGTACACCAGCGGAAATAAGTTGCCCAATAGCCCAGCAAAGGTTAACGTAGACCGTCAAGTAGCCTCTCAATGCCATGGGACAGACTTCGGAGGCATACGCAGGGGCCATAGTAGCGAATACTCCCCAAGGGATGCCACAAAGAAATTGCCCCACAAGAAGAACGGGAAGACTGGGGAGAAGAATGAGATGAAGATACAGCCACAGATGGCAACCAAAGAAGCGAGAAGCACTTTTCGATAGCCAAACTTGTACGTGAAGTAGCCATTGGCGAATGCGCCGATGATAGTTCCCACGCTGACAGCGTTGCTGAGAGCATTCTGCCAAGATGCTGTGATCTGCCAGGTGTCTGTCTCTGGCTGATAGCTTCCATAATGCTCTCTGAAGGACGGCTGAGCGAAGAAGGACGAGATCAAGACGATGTCGTAGCCCTCCATGATGATTGATGTGGAAAGTAGAGCTGACCACATAACAGCCTTTGGATACTTTCGTATGGCTTGGAGCAATGTGAGACTGTGCTCCTCGTCTGCGGCTTGCTTTGCAAAGGATGCATCTTTGACGATGTCAGGGTTTGGAGGATGGTCATCTTCGCTGATTCTGGCGACCTTGTCGTCCGACAGAGGAGACATCAAGAGAGTCAGGTGAAGTAAATAGATTAGGTATATTTAGAGTGAGACAGCATTGTTTGGCTATGGAGTTTCGCGAGTCAAGGTCAGCGGCAGAGGCTGTATATATAGGATTCCCGAAGGTTGCCAGGATCCTTGAAGGCCTGATGTCCTGCAGAGCATCCATCTCATGCTGAAGATCCAAGGATGCAACCCTAACATGATCACCCGGGGTTTGCGGGGAAGAGTCTGGGGAATCATGCCAAGGCTACACCTAAAGCTTGATCCTGGTCGATATTGAACCTGAAGAATCTGGGGTTTGTGTGGGGAGACTTCGTGTCCCCTCCCCCACCGGAGGATGAACCAAACAGCACAGGTTGCTATTTCCGGTGGGGATCTTGCTACTTCAGGCGTGATGTAGGACGTGGAACCAATATTATAACCATCGTGGTTAATTCAGTCTTGATTGGATACCGTATTGTCTGTCTAAGACGCTTAATGCCATGAATGTAATTAATGTCTATCGCCAGATTTGCATTTGAGTATAGTGGTCGAGTAGTCCAGTAGTCGAGAGGTAGTCGAGCCAAAAAGCGTAGCGAAATCTGCCCAGCTCTTGCCGTATTGAACAATGAATATCTTCACGGAACAAGAAAATTCCACCCCGTGACCAAATTCAACCAACTCCGCACTGTAGCAACTTAGCCTCATGGCAGGTATTTACCCAGCGGATGGTATGATCCTCATATCACTACACCAGAAGCCCTCAATGCTGCGTCAAAAACATGCCTGCTGGTGACGAGCAAGCCCAATTCCGATGTCGCTTCTGTCCAAAAGCCTTCGGACGACAAGAGCACTTGACACGACATACCAGGGCTCATACGCTAGAGAAGCCGTATGGCTGTCGACAATGTAATAAATCATTCTCCCGCCAAGATGTTCTGCAGAGACATGAAGCAACACATACTTTGGGCCCAAGCTCACGCAGGGCCGTGTCAAGTAGGGCGTGTAAAGAATGTGCGGCTGGGCGCATTCGTTGTTCGAGAGAATTACCGTGCGGGCGATGCCAGGAGCGCGATTTGGAATGTGTTTACCCAATTACTAGGAGACGCAAGACTCGCTCGATGACTCAAATGGGTACGGGTCATGAATCTCCCAAGTCATCTCATACAGGAAGTCCGGATGAAGATGTGGAGGTTAGGGACGACACCGAAGCTCTAGTATCAGCGGAAGCAGAGGCAACCATGGATGTGAACCACAGCGAACTCAACGAGAATAGTGGTATGGCCTGGACCATCAACGAGCCAGGCGCCTTTGCGGTCTCTTCAGCGGGTAGACAGTGGCCCTTGGCTGACGAGTCAATCCCTGGCACAGCGCAAACCAATGGTCCATTATTTCACATTGATGATTTGGGTAACTTCACTATGAACAAGGATATCACTGAGCCCGCTACAAGTGTTCCCAACATCAACTGGCTTTCCAATAGCCAATGCAATGCAATGTGGGACACCCAACTGTCCATAGTGCCCGACGGGCTTGGATCAATGGCCTTCACATTCTCTTCTGAGTTTGTTGAGCCAAATCTCGATTCAACCTGGTTACTGAATCAACCAACTGATATAGCCATTTCAAATACCGAACGACTCGCTCTCAACCCTGTATACAGATCCAGCTCAGTGGCTGTACAGAGTCCTGGCGACAAAAGAACGGACAGTTTACACGGCTCCAGCACGTCAAGATCAACCGAGGGGGCACTCTACGTTGAAGGTTCGGTAGCAAGAGCACCATTCCGTGGTCAACTGCGGCACAGTGGTGCATCTGTAGTAGAAGCTGTTTCGCCCGAGTTGACTCATGAAGCTTCAAACTCGCCAGAAGAGATAGAGTCACGAGATTCCTGCTCAACTTATGTATCAGACACCCTCTACTCTGAAATGGCAACGATCATTCTTCGCGAGGCCGAGATCCACGGGTTTGGTTCTGAAACTACCTTGATCCCTTCATTGGGACACATCAGATGTTTTGTGCGGCTCTACTACGAGAACTTCCATCCTACGTTTCCTTTCTTACGGAACAGTCCCTCAATATGGAAAGACTTGGGTAGTTGGATCATATTACTTGCTGTCTCAATCATTGGTGCCAAGTATCTCGGAGACCCCTGGTCGTTTTCTATGTCTAGGCTACTGGAGAGGGTCCTAAGCCAAAGACTCAACTCAAACTCCAAGAATGGTGACAACACTTGGGTACCGGGCGGATTCCAACCACGAAATCGACCGGGCCTTGCCACAATCCAAGCGGCCATTCTTAATTCGATATACAGACTCCACAGTGGCCAAAAGGACATGATAGAGGGTGCTCTGAGCCAAAGGCTTGTTCTTATTGAGGAGTGCAGGAGGATGGGCTTACTTTCACCTGTTCTGGCCAGCGTTGATACAGGGTCAACTCAAAATTCTGATGCGACTATCGCAGCATGGGTCCAGGCTCAATCCGAGCTGAGAACTGGTCTGATGATTTGGGTACGTTCCTTTTGCCTTATAGATCAGCCTATACTTATATCATATAGATTCTCGACTCAATCGTCGCCTACGAGTTTGACTGCCCTCACGTATTACAACTACATGAGATCAAGACAAAACTTCCCTGCCAGGAGGATATATGGAACAAACCAACATTGGAGCATATATCTACTGAGAACAGGAATACTTATCAGGGTGCGTCTTGAAACCTACTTCTTAAGCCTCATTAGCACTGACCTGAAAAACCCCTCACAGTGACAGTACTGGAAGCTCTTAATCTACTGTACATGGAGAAAAGACAGCCACCGAACTTGACAGAATTCGGAAACATTACCCTCATATATGCAGTGTGCCGGAGAACTAAAGAAGCTACATATCAACACGAAACGGAGCTGTCAAGATGGACCCCAGTTGCTCACGTTGAACCGCAAACAGAATCAACTTTTGTTGCCGAGTCGTGGCCACCAAGCCTCCAGATAGTTACAAGGTGGAGGAATAGTGCATGCGATTCGTTCGACATCCTACACTGGACAGCAAATGGGAAAGCTGCCAACGCTGGTGGCTCGGAGCATCCAACCATTCTACACCTTCATCTCGCTCGTCTGTACATATTGACCCCGTCCAAGTATCTACAGAAAATTGCTGGCGCCGCAGCGTTGTCCAGAGACGCCAGCAGATTCCACAGTAGCGTCGAGTACTCAGAAGCATGTAACCACCTCCATCGCTGGGCCAACATCGACCAGTACAAAGCCAGACTATCCATAGTTCACGCTGGCGCTTTACTGTGGCATATTCGGCGATACAGCAGCAATGGATTTATTGAGACTCATGCTATATATCTCGCTACCCTTTGTATCTGGGCCTACAGTGTCTTTACCACACGCAAGGCAGTATCCAAGCCTCATCAGGCCGAAGGTACACCAATATCATCATTGGTCGATGGAAGTCACGCTCGTGAAGAGTCTATTGATGCAGAAGCCGGGGTAGAGCAGGATGAGGAAGAAGAACCAGAACCAACATTCATTCATCTTGACCGCCCTTGCGACGATGAGATGGTTCAGGTCTACATACGTCTTGGACATAAGATGAATGGCTACATGCAGAGAGTTGGAGACATCTGCAGCCCAGATGCTCCAGCAAAAGTCCTAAAGGAGGGGATTAGGCTGTTATCACAAACACGCACCAAAGAGAAGTCATGGGGAATCGAAACGTCTTTCACCAAGAGCTTGACAAGTCTGTTGCATGCCACCACTGCACCAGAAAGCGAGCGCGCAACCGGAACTCGTATATTCTAGATTTATTCTATCAAATTCTAGGATTATCCTCGAACAAAAACCGGCATCTGGGTCAAAGGGCAGTCAACAGTAACTGTTTGGCCGGACTCATAAGATTCATCGCCAGCAAAAGAACCCCATTTCTCCCCCTGGGGCAGTTGGGGAAGATACACCTCGCTTTTGGTCTGTCCTGGCTTAAGAACGGGGCAGACAAGGTACTTATCGCCGTACAGATACTGAGTTGAGACATCCCAGGACTTCTTGTCATGCGGGAACTCGTAGAAGAGCGGCCTCATGACCGGTGTTCCCTTCTCGTGCGCTTCCTTCATGAGCTTCCGGGTATACGGCCGAAGCTCTTCCCGCATCTTGATGTATCTCACACAGATCTCATAAACTTCAGGACCATAGGACCAAACTTCATTGGCAGCTCCACTGCAGCAAGTTGCACCGCCGGTCGTTCCCTGTTGCGGCTGACGAGGTTCGCGGTCACCGTGCAGTCTCATCACAGGGCAAAACGTACCCCATTGGAACCACCGCACAAAAAGCTCCCGAAAGCCTTTGTCATTGGGGTCACCGCCATGGAAACCGCCGATGTCTGTTGTCCACCAGGGAATACCGGAAAGACCCATGTTGAGGCCTGCGCAGAGCTGGTTGTGGAAGCTGGACCACGAAGATGCTATGTCGCCACTCCAAACAAGGGCGCCGTATTTCTGGCTGCCTGCCCATGCACATCGGAGAAGATTGACGATGTTCTCCTGACCCTCGGCCTGTTGGCCTTCGTAAAACGCTCGGGCGTACTCCACGGGGTAGATATTTCCAATCGATCCATTCGAACCCAACCAGTACCGGTAATTCTCAAAGTCATAGGCTGCATACTCGGGTTCTGCCTCGTCTAGCCAGAAGGTCTTGATTCCTTTGGAGTAGTAGTTCTTCTTGACTACATCCCAGAAGTAAGTCCTGGCGGCTGGGTTTGTGGCATCGATGTGTACTGTTTGGCCCTGAAAGTCGAGTCCGATCCGGACGCCTCGGTCGACGCGGATCAAATAACCATTCTCCACCATATGCTCGTAATTGTCCGATGTTTTATCAACAGTAGGCCAGATAGAAACCATGAGCTCGATGCCAAGATCTTTGAGCTCCTTTATCATAGCATCTGCGCCCTTGTTAGTATCACCTCGGTACGTATCTCATAGGAACTCACCAGGATCCGGCCAGTATTCAGAGTCGAACTTCCAATCACCCTGCTTCGGCCAGTGGAAGAAATCAATCACAATAAGATCAATTGGAATCTTGCGGTGCTTGTACTCCCTGGCGACCTGCAGAAGCTCCTCTTGCGTCTGGTATCGCAACTTGCATTGCCAGAAGCCCAGTCCGTACTCGGGCATAAGGGGTACTTTTCCAGTAGCATCTGCATAAGCCTCGACGATCTCAGCCGGTGTGTCACCAGCTACGATCCAATAGTCGAGTATTTGAGTTGAGAAAGCTTCGAAAGACATGATGTTCTTGCCGAACACAGCTCTGCCGATGGCGGGATTGTTCCACAGGAGTCCGTAGCCAAGCGAAGATACGGCAAAGGGGACACTAGCTTGAGAGTTACGCTGTGCGAGCTCGAGATCTAGTCCCTTGAGGTCAAGCCATGGTTGCTGATACTGTCCCATTCCAAAGATCTTTTCATCTGGATTGACACTCTCAAGTCTCATAGTCAAGTGATAGTTCTCCGTTCCGAGGATGCCCTTGAACTCTCGAGCCTCGACTTCAAGAGCACTGCACTTGGGGTCAATAAGATCACGTCTATTGCGACAGTATTCTTCCAGCAAGAGTTCCCCGTTTGCTTTCTTGATAATCAATTTGCCGTTGCGTGAAAGACTAGCCTTGATATTGCCATTCTCGATTGATGCAGATTCGTCAGAGATGTTGATTTGAGGAGTTATTTCTGTGAGTTTCTGAAGAGCCCAATCTTGCGATGGCATCACGGCGGACTTGGTGGCTCTCACGCGGAAGGCATTGGGACCCCATGGCTCAATCCAAAGTTCCTCCGCATCGTATTTGAAGCGGAGGCGGTTCTTGTCGTTGAAGAACATGGCTGTGTTGCTTCTTGGACAGTAGCGAAATGGTAGAATTTGGTATGATAGGAATGAGATGAGATAAAAGGCAATCAACTTTCAGTATCATGCAAGAAAGTGTTATTGTCTTTATCTGTCTCCTTTGATTCTGTAATAAATACTGCATCTCCAATTGTCGAGTGACTTCAACTTCCCCGCCGGAGTAATGCAGCTCCTCCAGTCGGGCATGATGTCGATGATCCAATGACAGCATCAATTGGGAGGTCATGCATTATTAGGCTACCCCCACCGGAACTCCAAAGTGAAGTTTGCATGAGTATTATTCTTTCTTTGTAAGATAGCATTAAATATACATATTGTCTTACTACTTTCCATATCATCACCTCTTTATACTTTATTAGTGACATCTTTTGTGGCGAGTGGTGAACTTTGTGGGGAAACCCAGCCAAGGTGAGGCCATCTCAAGCAGGGTCGATCTGGTAATAACAGGAATGGCAAACAAACAAACCAAAGCTATCGCGATCTAGATGAAGTAATTGTAAGAAAGACGTGTTCCAGCGGGAAATCTATTTCCTGTATTCAACATTTTCCCTCTGAACTACTTTCTCTCTCTTCGTCCTAATTTTCCTTGAAGTTCTTGTAGCTGTACATATCCCCGAGGAGCTCTCTATCCTCACGCTCCTGCTCCTGGGCCTCGATCATGGTCTCAATTGTGGTCTCGAGCTCTTTGATCTTGGCTTCTAAAAAGGCGACCCTGGCCTTCAGAGTCATGATCAGGCGCTCTTTGGTGGTGAGGGCCTGCTGCCCTTCGAGTTTCTGGTTTGACATGGTTTGCGGAACTGTAATCAAATGTTAGCTCTATGTGATCGCAGGTAAGATTAAGTGCCTGGCGTGACCAACAGAAAGAAAGTTGTCGATTCTTCCTTAGTTTTTGGGAAATTCTGGATAGGCGAGGTTTGATCTTGTGATGCTACTTGTGGTGTTGTATGAAGTTGTTTGTGATGTGAGATATGAAGAACTCATCCACTAAGTCTGAAAGTTTGCTGAGCTGCCTAGTTATTCGATGATCTAGTAGTAACCTAGAGGTGCCTAATTCCGCATTGTTTACTTATTTGGCTGTTATGCTAAGGTTCTGACGGCCGTTAGAACTGCCCACCACTGTCGACCATTGCAAGTCTTGAGAATAGTCTGCCTTGAAAGTGCCGCCTTTCTTATTGTTCCATGCATTCTTCTCTATTCCTTTGTATTCTCTTCGCTTATTACCCACAAGAATAGTTATGATCTCTCCATTTCTGGCCGTCTTCCTCCTTCACCTCCTTCACCTCCTTCACCTCCTTCACCTCCTTCACCTCCTTCACCTCCTTCACCTCCTTCACCTCCTTCACCTCCTTCACCTCCTTCACCTCCTTCACCTCCTTCACCTCCTTCACCTCCTTCCACCATCAACCATTTGGTTATCAGAATCTCATCCCATACCACATTTCTCCTGACCGACAAATATTACCAAATACTCCAGAAAACTCGAAGCTTATTTGGTCAATGATGTCCACTTACCATTATGCCCTGGGCGAGTCCTACGGGATGTACCTCCAGTACACTGGCCGTTGGGGCATGTACTGGTACAGCGAGATCCCCTTTTCTACCTTCCGCGACTGAACATCACTGAGGTTTGATACTACTATAACAAACTCTTGCTAGAAAAGCTGCTAACTGAGTCAGGATGGAGAGGTGATGATTGTGCCTGGCGAAATCTATTGCCGCTGGAGAGACGCACACGGTGATATCTGCGTACGTGTGACTTCTGCTCTTCAATCAGATACCAAATGCACCGGAAGACATGCTGACCAGAAACACCAGGAGCTCGAGTTCACAGATGCGAGAGATCTCAGAGCTCACTACAGAGATACTCACAACCTGCGATGTGAACGCCCTGGCTCTGCGTCTCTTACGAGACGAGACAACATGCATGTTGCGCGTAAGAATCCTGTCGTCCCTTCTGTGAAAGTATACTGATATGTTATTTTGTTAGAATGGTATTACGACACCGTACGCAACCTAATGCCCAACTGGCCTGTGATCGGCGCACTGGGGGTGGCTCAGCCCGCCAGTAGTACCAGGCCTCGATCCATGAGCTTGCCCGTTCGACACACGGAACTTGGTTACCTGATTCTGTCTGGAGATGATTTCCGGTAGGGTCAGTCTGCATCTGGCGAAAAGAACTCCGCCTAGGATTCCGACACCCTGGCTGATGATGGGAGCAACGCCCCATCCAGCCCCGATGGCGAAGCCTGGTAAAGAGAGGTGGTTGTCGAGCTGTACATGGATCTTCACGGCCTGGTCACAGCGCTTGGTGTCAAGTTTTAGGAGGAAACCGAACCTCTATTTTGGGTGGGAATCGACTCTGAGCAATAGATACTGGAATGATTTTGGTTCCAGTTTGTACTTTAAAATGCTATAATACGAGCAGGCTGGTTAGGTGACAAGCTCAAGGCAGGATGAAGCTTGTCCTGCAATACACATGTTTTCGAACTTTTACGTCTCCCCGTGCGAACATGGCAATGAAGGTGTGACCTCCAACAACCTAACACGGGCGATAATGATATATGTTTGAAGTCTGTGTTTGTAGAAAATATTCACCACACAACTTAAGCCAATCTCTTGGGTACAGCCCATGCCCCGATCTTTGAGAGGGTTCGAGAAGAAGCTCCCTCTCGTACTTGTGACGAGAGATGTGATACCAAGTGAGAGCATCATAAGATAATACAGGGGTCGGTTTTCATCGTAAATATATATAGGTAGGAATACTGCGTGTTGACTTATAGCCTATAGCAAGAATGCTACTAGATCACCAAACTGGGTTGTTGTTGTAAGGCAAAGTATAGTCAGGCCATTCATGCGACGATCATGGGGCCATAAAGAATTACACTACCGCAAGATCAGTATTTCGAATTCGAAGACAGGTCATAGAGAAACACCACTTACTCAAGTGCTAATATTGTACTCTCGGCCCAATACCCCATGACGTTAGTGAAGCCGTTGGGATATTGCTCATGGTCAATGAGGAGGCGATTGGTGAGAGCTGGACTTAAGCTGCTTAAACTGCACCCGGTGATGATGACGAAGTGAAACCAGCTTCTTATGAAGAAATTTTCTTTTGAATAGACTGTGGCGATAAATTGTGTGTAGATGATAGATGGAAAAGTGCAGTAGGGGACAAGTAGTGCCTGGGTGTAGTCAAGCTCAGAAACAAGATGGCTTGGAATAACCAAGGAAGAGGTATAAACGAATGCCAAGTCCCTGAGATAAGAAGACATAGTTGGTGACGAAAGTAAAATTTTAGCTTGGGTGAAAAGCCATTATATAGACCTAGAGGTAAAGGCATGTTTGTCCCATGATCTACAATACTTCTCTCTTGGGACTACCCGATAACTGGTGTTGGCACAAACCCCCGGTTGTCTCAAGCCTGACAAATAACAAGGACAAAAACTTCCAAAGCCGGATGGTGGTAGCTTTGAAGAAAGTCGTTTGTCTTAATCCAGGAAGTTCTTGTATGCCTCATTTTGTAAACGAACAAGCGATACTGGACAAATATCACAATGCAGCATGGTCATATCGCGTTGACCTAACTTTCCAAGATAACATCGTCAAACACTTTGGTTGGATGTCATCTCAAGCCCCCTCCCTACCATCCTCCAATTGTAGGGTCTGATAAACTCGTGGTTCAAGGCGAAGAAGATCAAACGTTGAATTGTAGCCCAGCAACCAAGAGCTTGCATCGCCGCTATCGGAGAAGGCCACTACAATAAGATTTAAATACTCAAGACAAATAATAAAATATAGCATCATAATAGAAATAGAAAAAATAAACATGGTGCGGCATAGTCAACCTCCAAAATCACCTGATTAATGCATGTGTGCAGTCCGACAGAATCTCAAAACTTCACAACCCGGCGGGATGATAAATGCGTAAGTAGTATCCGTCACAGTCGATGGGGCACTTTTTAACACAAGAAGCGAGAGAACTGCGCACAAATAATCCTCAAGTTTCCACTCTAATCTCGTCTTTCTTTTCTCAATTTCCCCGCTGTCAATTCATCACAAAATCACCCCAACAAAGGTCTTCCGTGTACTTGAACACCTCCGTCTTACTAGCCTCCGCCCTCCGGATCCGGGGAACGTCATAAATCAACCCCGCCCGGACCTCCGCATCTCCGCGCCCCGGGGACCCCTCACTCACGCATTTATTTCACCTGCTTCTACGGATACTCCGGCCGTGACTCGCCGCCGTTGTTTCAAGCTACACAAGCTACAAAAATGGCTACGCCTGCAAACACCGCCGCCGAGGCCCGCGCCTCCGAGGATGCGTATTTCTCTCAAAACCCTCCCCCGCGCAACCTAGCCGCCCACACGGCGCTCGCAGCCGGCTTCATCTCGTCGCATGCCGCTGCAGGCCGTCGCGTTGTGCTTATCACCTCGGGTGGAACAACCGTTCCTCTGGAGAAGCAGACAGTGCGCTACATCGACAACTTCAGCGCTGGTACCCGTGGCGCCACCAGTGCCGAGTACTTCCTCCAAGCCGGCTATGCGGTTATTTTCTTGCATCGCCAGTTCAGTCTGCTGCCGTACTCGCGGCACTATTCTCACGCCACAGATTGTTTCCTTGACTTTTTGAGTGAGGATTCGGAGGATAGGATTGGTGTGAGGGCTGAGGTGCAGGATAAGATGCGCGGGGTGCTGAGACAGTATCGCAAGGCTAGAGACGACAACATGCTCCTTACTATACCCTTTGTTACTATTGTCGACTATCTTCATGAGCTGCGTGAGATTGCTCGCCTCATGCGTCCTCTAGGACCATCTGGTCTTCTCTATCTCGCTGCTGCAGTCTCAGACTTCTTTGTTCCTCCCGACAGGATGGCTGAGCATAAGATCCAGTCTACCAACGCCGTCGACCAGAAGCGGCCAGAGGAGGAGGAAACGTTTGACAACTTCGACTCATCACCTTCTGTCCCACGCTCCAAGCGTCTCGTCATTGACCTCGACCCTGTTCCCAAGTTCCTCAAGAACCTAGTCGACGGGTGGGCACCAGAGGGCATGATTGTCTCCTTCAAGCTGGAGACAGATCCCCCCTGCTTGTGCGCAAGGCTCGATACAGTCTTGACCGATACCAGCACCATTTGGTCATCGGAAACCTTCTATCTACGCGAAAGTGGGAAGTCGTCTTCGTCAGCCCCGGGAGAGATGATCACTGGGTGCGTGTGCCACGAGAGGGCGGTTGGGGAGAGGCTGAGAAGAGGCCGCTTGTCGCAGAGGAGTTGCCAAATCAAGATCCTGATGTTGAGATCGAATCTCTCATTATTCCTGCAGTGCAGGAGTTGCATGGTGAGCATATAAAGGCACAGAAGTAAACAATATATATCATCGTTCGATAAGCCGTGCGGTTTGACAAGTCAGACAAGACCTCTGGGTGCCAGGGAATATGATATGTGATCACCATTAGTGATACGTATTAGTATACTAGGTGTGTAGAAGTTAAAACAATATCCCTTCCTATAGAATAGTAGGCTAAAGAGACCTTGTTTTCATTATATCTGTAGGGCAAAACATTGCCAGTTGCTCTGATAAAGCACCCTGCACAATCACAGCACAGCGCTTGTATCGAAGACAGCCAAGACCCGTTCGACTGATCATGTATGGGCCAAAATTCCATCAAAGGTAATTCAAATATTTCACTTCTTACGCCTCACGCCGTCTTATCTTGTGGCTTATTTCTTGTCATTCTTGGTCTTCTCCTTGCAAACCTTACAGTTGGCTGAGTCCTCCCAGGCAATGTCCGGAGTGATTGTGGTATTGCATGCCTCTTTCTTCTTCTTCGCCTCACACTCTCGGTCTAGTGCCGTCCGAGTCATGAGCGTCTTGTAGCACTTATTGCACTTGTGCGTATATTCCTTCTTCCAGCACATTGTGTCTGTGTCTGTTTTTATATGATGCTGATGTTGATTGTATGAGTTAACTTGGCTCAAGTCCTCTCGGCGTGCACATAGGTCTCTCTTATACATACTTAGATAATATCTATCCACAACATTTTGCGACTTATGGGCTATTCTGAATCATTGATATGATCAGCCACCAACTCACGGTAACATGGCAAATAAGAGAGTCGAGCAGGTTTGTATGTCTTCTGGGCATTGAACCCCTTTCACAACAGTAACACATACTCGGAGCCGAGTTAGAAGATGAAGTCAAGTATTCAGGGAAGTAACCGCAGGCGAGTAAAGTGATATTAATGAGCTTCAATTCTCCCCTTACCACTTAACAGATCAACATCATGATTCATGAATACAGAATTCAGGTCAGCGACAGAGACAGAGACTTCGTGTCTGCTTTACGAGGGAAGATACGTGACCTTTCAGGCTCAGACTGCTAACGAATCACCACCCCCCGGCCTCGAAGATATTTATTCCCTCGGGGCTTGTATCATAGATGTGCATAAAAGACTGTTGTTTTAGGGAGACTCGGGGACCTGATGGGATGTGCATAAGATAAAGCGATATTGAAAGGTTTGATGAATATGCATGGAGTAGTCCAACATAAAATACGACGTCAGTCCATCACCGAAGAGAAGCAGATACAGGGTATGATAAACCGCAATGTCGGGTTGAGTTGACGAGCACGTAAAATAGAACCGATCCAACTGAGCAGGGATCACCTGGCCTGGATGATTCCAAAACATGCATGTCGAAGGCGTTGCGCCACGCATACTGTATATCCCGCGTACCGAGCATACATACCTGCTGATACTCATGGCATGTCTGATGTCTGTCGTACAAAATGGCTGTAAGACGGACTAATTATACATTATACAGTCGTCATTATGGCTGAACGGGCGAAACATTAGCTGATTGATAACCGTTACGATCCAGAAAACGGCATCGGTATTGATTTCTGAGATAGTGGGACCGACCCATTGGGAAAGATGAAGGAGTTTGATTCGTCGATTGGGAGATTATGCACGGTGTGGCAAACTCCGAATCTTGTCTAAATCCGGGGGCGGGGAGAGAATTGCGTGGGCGGCGCATCGGGGATAAGAGCAGGATGACGGCCGCAATCTGCTGGTTTGTGAGGGTAATGACGATGACGGTTGTTAGTGGTGCTGTCAGTTAAAAGATGTCTCTAAATGCAGAATGGACAGATATGAAGATGCTATGTCCAAAGCAAGCAACAGCCGGCATTTTGTCAATCAGAGATCCACGCTGCCATTGATAAGCGCCCAGGGTTGGACAATGCCAAGAAGGGGGAAGCAGTCCTTCATTGACTCGAAAAGATCGTGCACAACGTCAAAGGTCAAAGGGCGCAGATGTCAACTATATCTGCCGGGACGGATCGGGTATAAGACAGGCCTTGGTCTGGTTTGGCACACAATAGGCCAATGGACAAAAGGATAGTTTCTCGTCAACCTGTGAGTCAGAGAACTGAAAAAGAGGGAAACAGTAAACATGCCCATACCTCGTTTTGGCATGGCCTGAATGGGCTTTTTGTTTCGTGTTCTCTCTTGTAAGTCAGCGGTTTTGATACATGGATCCCCATCAACCGGTAGCCCCGGCTGACAAATGCAAATTGGACCCTACTCACACTGTGCAGAACGATACCGGGTACTTGTGCCAGCCTCTTCCATGCATGGCAGGAGAACTCCCTTTGGTCCCCCCCACTCGGCTTGGTGCCTCCTATGGGCGGAGTTTGGCTGGCAGAAGAACCAGCTAGAAGAATTATTTCTGACTCAGGCAGCAAAATTTGTCTTCCGTAGTCGAATGTTCTGCATTGGACCCTTTCGAGGTCAGGTACACAGCCACAGTGCGCACGGTGCGATACAACGCCCGCTCAGCTGCCCCCGCTCTCCTGCAGCCGTCTCACTTGCTTCCTTCCTCATTCTTGGCTCCGCCAAACCAGACACCAGCGGCCAAACTCCATCCCGCAAACAATTTCATCATTCATCTTACATACTGTTACCTTGCCTTACCTTAGTTTCTTCATACGATCTGAATCCGAAAAATACTTTGTCTTTGCTTCGTCTGTCTCTTCATCTCTGCCTCTTCTGCACGTTGACGAAACACATGCAACAGCCATAAACCCATTCAAAGCCCCGCTTGACTAAGTCCGTCCCCCGAAGTCGCCGCTACACACGCTCAGGCTTAGGCTCAGGCTCTTTGTCCCCTCCATCCTGCGAGAGCCTGGACTGGCAGAGAGCTTGGATTTATATCCAACCCGTGCCGGCACTTTCGCTTGCCGCGACTTTCATATAATTCCTCATCACTTGCGCCGCTCTTCGACACCCCGTTTCGTCACTCGCGATGGCTTCTACCGGCACTGGAGGCACTTTGCCACCCAACTTCCTCCTGACCCCGCAACAGCAGAACTTGCTTTTCGCTGCTCTCAACTCCAACAAGCAGCAGCTCTCGGGCTCTACAGCAAATAATGATGCTTCAATCTCGCCTTCTTCGATCCGTAACTCCGGTGCTGCTCAGCAAAAGCCAGTCACCGCTACAGGCTACCAGGAGAGCCCTTTCCTTGATAACTACGATTACGACTTCGGCGACTCTGGCTTTGACTTTTCCTTTGCAAGCGAGGATCAACCTCAAATGATTGGGGATATCCCTACTGCTGCTGATTCCACCAACAACGATGCCTCCGTTGCTCTGTCCGACTCCCCAGAGAATGACACTCCGGAAAAGCGCAGCTACCCCGATGATGAGGATGACGAAGATAGCCCAGGTCAGGACCACAAGCGCCGCGAGAGCACCGACAAGGTTCCTAAGAAACCCGGCCGTAAGCCTCTTACATCCGAGCCTAGTTCGGTATGTTTGTCTTGATCGAAATGTGACCGTGTGTGATTGACTTACTAATACACATAACAGAAACGTAAGGCTCAGAACCGAGCTGCTCAGCGTGCTTTCAGAGAACGAAAGGAAAGGCACTTGAAGGACCTTGAGACCAAGGTTGATGAGTTGGAAAAGGCGTCGCAAGCTGCCAACCATGAGAATGGCATGCTGCGAGCACAAGTTGAGCGTATGACGGCTGAACTAAACCAGTACAAGCAAAAGGTCACTGTCATGTCAAGTTCCAAAGCACTTCCTAGGGAGAAGGTTCCCTTCGGAAGCGCTGCAGTCAACAACCTTGGCGATGTCAATTTCCAGTTTGAGTTCCCCAAGTTCGGCATGCTTCCAGGACCGCCTGCCAACAAAGCTCAATCTGGTTCATCGCCCACAAGCCCAGATCAGCAAAAGGCCACATACCCAAGCCCCACCAGTAGCCTCAACAGCGGCGCACAATCAACACAACAGTTCAAAGATGATTTGGCCAAGTTCTCGGGTGTCTTCAGCCCTTCTATGTCAAGCTCGGCCACAAACCCTTCGCGCGCGAGCGTCGACTCCGCAAACTACAGCGTCAATGGCACCTCAAGCTCGCCTTCTGCGTCATCGCATTCAAACACTGGCCCCAGCTCTTCCTGTGGAACATCACCTGAACCTTTTACTCAATCACCTATGGGTACCAAGCCTGTTGACACGATGACAACCATCGGCGAGGAACAGACTCACCAGAATAACGCGAGCCAATTCGGTAATATCGATCTTAGCAACAGCAACTTCGACTGGCTTTCACAACAGAATGGTGGTCAGTTCGACCCACAGCTCTTTGGTGACTACCGTGAGCCTCAAGAAAATGTGTTGTTGAATGCACCATTTGACGACTTCTTCAACGACGCTATCGAAAGCGATTTCTTCACACCTTACAACATGCCACCCACAGGCGACCTTACAAAGACCAACGCCCATCCCAAGAACCTTATTGATCAGATTGATGCCGAGAAGGAATCTTGTGACGATGAGCCTCTCAAGAAGCAGAACATGAACTGCAACCAGCTTTGGTATGTATCATCATATAAGGTTGAACAACATTTCCATTCTAACACTCATTTCAGGGAGAAACTCCAGTCTTGCCCCAAGGCACAAAACGGCGAGTTTGATCTGGATGGTCTCTGCTCCGAACTCACCAAGAAGGCCAAGTGTTCCGGCACAGGTCCCGTAGTTGCGGAGACCGACTTCGATACCATTCTTCAAAAATACATGGGCAAAGACGTCTCTAGTAGTTGTGTGGCTGAAAAGCTGGGCGTGGAATTAAAGGCCAATAAGCCTCAACAAGAGCAACATCTCGGTCTATCGATTTGAGGTCAAATCCACATACAAACCCGGCTGTACAACATAAACCTCGGCGGCATACCCAGCAAGCAGCTACACAATGATTATGGCGTTTACAACAGAAAGGATGGAATCGAAAAACCCAGGGATTCCGGCGCATGATTATCTCCATGAGATGGAATTGGAATGCATGGACAGGTGAAGGGGATTATCTATGGCATGCTTATATATGGTGCCTTCAAATATCAGCTTGTTATCTCAAGCTTCGAAATTTCTTTGGGTTGTTATTTGCATTTCTGGTCTGGATGGAAATCTCACTTCTATGAATAATTATGACTTGTTTCTGGTTCAATTATTAAGAAATCCAATCGATGGGAAATTTGGGAGTATATGTATGTATCTTTGCAGGACACACGTTGACCAAACAAGTATGCACATCAAATGCTCAACTTCAATTGTCTTTACTAGTCACTACGCGATGTTCGAGGCAAAATCATCTTCATTATCTGGAGTAAACAGAACAATAATGAGTGAAGCAACAAATATATTATTACATCATTTCTGCGCGTCATTGTCCAAAGCCGTTGCGATTCTGATCATGACGTCTTAGTCATCAAGTGGAGCCTTCATGATCGCGACAAGGAAGCTTCAACCAGACCCGGCGATCTTTAACAAACCGCGAGTCACCTACAACACTTTGACATTTGCTACATCCTACCGGTCCGAGATCGTCATCAGAACTTGTATCATCGGAAATCATTGCATACCTCGAACCATAGTAGCACAGCCCGAAACACAGTACCTTTGCGATGCCGAAAGAGAAGAATTACAATCCTGTTCAGGCTCAGCGCAAAGCTGATAAAGCCAAGGCTCTCAAGAAAGGTAAGGCAATTGCCTTTGATGCTATTTTCCTAGCTAACAGCCACAGGCAAGCATGAACGACAAGAACGATTGAACGAGAAACTATCGCGAAAGAATCCCGAGCGCATACAGAAGCAGATTGATGACCTCAAAAAGGTTACATCGAGTGGTGGCAAGCTTACCCGCCATGAAGAGCAAACATTGGAAGGTCTTGAGAAAGAGATTCGAGCAGTCCAGAAGGCGAGAGAAGCGTTGGGCGATAAGGCGCCCGCTTTTAGTCGAGGATGGAACAGAGATCACGACTCAGGATCTGGAGTTCTGGGCAAACGACGCAGAGGCTCCCACGATGCTACTACGAGTGACGAAGATGTTCCCGATGATATCAAGAGAATTCCCATGCCTCGAGATACACCACCTCCAATTCCCAAAGACGTTATGGATAAATGGTATGCAGAGCGACGAGCGAAGAGAGCCGCAGAGACCGCGACAAGGCAAGACCAAGACAAACATGAAAAGAAGGATGCACCTGTCGTCGAAGCGAAGACTGTGTACGAAGCAAAACCTGTGGTTCGCGATCTCAGAAAAGAAGCTGTTTCAGCATTTGTGCCTACTGCAGTCAAGATGAAGATGAACAAAGGCCAAGGTCAAGGCGGGTTGATAGAGCCAGAAGAGGCAGACCGGCTTGAGCAAGAGGGCTATCTCAAAACGAAGGATCGCAATGCGGAAGCGCAACCCGATCGTGGCCCACCATCACGGCATGTGACCATGGAGGACGCAGACGATGAAGAGGCTTGATGGTAGAGTGGAGGTTAGTTCAGCTGTTGTGTCATTGATGCAACTGACAGATAATAATGCATGATTCCCGAGAACAAACCTATCCGAAGAGAATCTGATTGGGCATAGAGACCAATTGGAGAATGCCAATCCTATCAGAAGTTAGAACAGCGAATTGTGACTCTTGGCAACACCAGTCTTTGCGAAGTCCGAGGGAGTTGAAACCGGCTAACATAGCGGCATAGGGGAAAGTAGAGGACCCCATCTGACCACCCACAACTCAAGAAAGCGGAGGCTCATGTGCGTTAACTATGTTCGCCGACACGTTCCCGAGGAAAAAGATAGTGGCGATTGTCTTCAGAAGGCGTCAGCTAACCATGCTTTTGGATTAGACCCAACAGATCTTTCACCATTGAGTCACCCTCGCGACATCATTTCTATATTCGCGAAATTGGTGGAGCTTGGAAGGGTAGGCGAACAAATGATGAGTTTTCATTACCTTTTTCTCCATTACAAAAATCCTTCCGCTACGGTTAATCATGCCGCACTCCGAGGGCGAGCCTAGCCTCCTTGGCCCCGGGACGGCGCCGAAATCCGACCATTCTTATATTAAGCATGTTATTTGATGTCGTTTCTTTTTCGTTTCGCCTCGCGAAAACTTCATACCATTGATTGATATGCTGCAGCAACTGTGAAGAAAGAAAGGAAGGAAAGTGATCATTGGGGACGTAAAACGGAATCTATAAAACTGCTCGACACTTGATCAACAATGGATTGTCACCAGGTCACCTCTCGCGCCCTCTATGAGGATGATGAGATTAGCAATCACGTCAACCAGGTCGA
This sequence comes from Fusarium avenaceum, assembly GCA_025948275.1. Lineage (NCBI taxonomy): Eukaryota > Fungi > Ascomycota > Sordariomycetes > Hypocreales > Nectriaceae > Fusarium > Fusarium avenaceum. The sequence continues at coordinate 1,574,440 of CP109669.1, forward strand.
CGGAGAAAACAATGTGAAGACCGGCGCCGATCTCGAGAAACACCAAACTGCAGCATCGACAGCTTCGTACCAGGAAACGTACCCCGAAGGCGGCTTTGAGGCGTGGTCTGTTGTTGCTGGTTCGTGGTTCGCTCTATTCTCTTCGCTTGGACTAATGAACACTCTCGGCACGTTCCAGGCCTATGTTCTCGAAAACCAACTATCGGAGTATAGCGAGGGCACTGTTGGCTGGATCTTTTCTATCTACACTTTTCTCGCTTTCTTCTGCGGTGTCTACATCGGGCCTGTCTTTGACAAGTATGGCCCTAGGTGGCTTGTCATTGCTGGCGCTGTCTTCAATGTCGGGGGCATGATCTTTATGAGTTTTGCTACAGGTAAGTCCCACGTCGGAACCGCTTTGTGTTAATGTGCTGACCGTTGTAGAACTCTGGCACTTTGTTGTGTCGTTTGGTCTTCTCTGTGGTTTTGGATCCTCACTGCTCTTCACCCCATCAATTGCTGCTGTAGGCCATTTCTTCAAGGCTCGACGAGGCCTGGCGACTGGTGTTGCATCTACTGCGGGTGGTATAGGGGGTATCGTCTACCCTTTCCTATTGACGAGACTAATCGAAAAGATTGGCTACGGATGGGCCACTCGTGTCATCGCCCTGATCTGCCTCGTGTGCAGTACGATTGGTATCTTTCTCCTCAAATCTCGACTCCCACCCGCCAAGAATGCGACCGCGCACCCCAACTTTCTCATCTTCAAGAGCCTGCCGTTCCTCTTTACTACCATCGGCGTCTTCTTACTCGAGTTCTCGCTCTTCATCCCCCTCGGCTACATCTCGACGTACGCGCTGCACAAGGGCTTTGACCGGGACTTCTCGTACAATCTTATCCCGATCCTCAACGCCGCTTCGGTCATCGGCCGACTCCTCCCTGGCTACTACGCTGATGTCATCGGTCCTTTCAATGTCAGCATCCTTGCCGTCATCCTAGGTATCGTGGCCTGCTTCTGCGTATGGCTACCCCTTGGCGGAACCTTGGCCGGTGTTATCGTCTTCACAGTGCTCTTCGGCTTTTCCTCTGGAACGAGTATCGCGATTGCGCCTGTGTGTATTGGAAGACTGTGCAAGACGCAGGAGTACGGACGATACTATGCCACGGCCTACACAATTGTGTCTTTTGCTTGCCTGATTGGTATTCCCATTGGTGGTAGCATCGTTCAAGCTAACGGCGGCGAATACTGGGGACTTATTATCATGACTGGCGCCATTTATGTGGGATCTGTGGTCTCGCTATTCTTGGCTAAGGTCACCCTTCTGGGCTTGCCCAAGTGGAAGGCTGCCCTTTGAGCAGTTCAGTAATGACCAAGACTTGATAAGTATTCAATGGGTTTGATCATTGGTGTTCGAGAGATTTGAGTCTGATATCAGAGCTGGAGACTCAGAATTGCGACACACAACACAAGAAAAAGTTTTGCACTTTTTGGCGAACGAATGGAGTTTGGGTATCCAAAAGCTGGGACAACTATAACGATTGGATTTTGTACATAGATACCACATTACAGAAAATATAGTATTATTTGTTTTGTATTGCCGGTCAAGTCTTCACCCTTTATAGGTATTCGTTTTACAGTTACTTTGAAAAATGCCATGTCTAGATTGAGTAGTCATCTATTTCCTGTCTCGTCACACATGGTCGAGCTGCAATGATTCCAATCTGCTTTTCCACTACCTAAAGCACCTCTCACCGAGGCATGGAATACATGAGCCATGACTTCTCGCCCCCTTGTAGCCTTTCATTACCAAAAAGAATCAAAACACAGAGGGCATGAAGTCATCTTCATCAATCTCTTCTTTTGTGTTGTGCGGCCGCCGCCCAGGTGCCGGCGCGTACAGGGACGGGGGAATAAACCGAGACCAGATCTCACACCTGTCGTTCGAAAGAGCACCAGGACATTCTATTTGCAGATATTAGTGATATTTCGATGATATACTGAAGAGATTATACGCACCTCGATTCTTCTCCTGGCAATAATGGCAACGAAAGGTATCGTCCTTATCGCATAGGCGACGCATTTCTCGTCGGTCTGGATCCCCGTTTGCGTCCCAAGGGAGGTCCTGATAGAACAGCCATTTAGTGTATGATCATATTAGAGTTTACCAACTACATACCATCCTGAGCGGGGATCCGAGGTTCAAAGATTCATCGTCTGAGCAGGGTTCACTCTTGACTTCGAGTTCCTGCTTGACTGGTGTAGAAAGGCTTGCGCCTACGGAGGACTGCGGTCGGCTTTCCTCAGGCTCATTGGCACCTTGAGGAACGCCCCCGCGATCAACTGAACGGGGAGACTCATTATCGGGATGGACACTGCCCTCTGTACCGGCTGAGAGAACGCCGTCACGGGAGGCTTGTGGGATATCTCCAGCATCGACCGGGCGGGAAGACTCGCTGCCAGCTGGAAGAACACCGTCATAGGAAGGCTCACTGTCATCTCGGGCACTGTTTTCCTCCAGGACCGCTTCCTCGCCCTGTCTAAGAGGCCATGACGGCATTCTCCCGGCGTCCATTTCAGTATACCAGTCTGGAAGTTATTAATGTTAGTTTATCCAGTCATTTCTGTGGAGCATCTTCTCTCACCCTGCACGTTCTGATCCTCCGAGAAGTTGAAATTTCCTCGTCGCCGAGCTGCGACTTGATGTTTGTGCACCTCCTTCAGATGCGAGTTCAGTGCCGTGTGACTGTTAAACCGTTTGTTCTTCAAAGATTAGCACATATCCCAGATGCGATGGCTGTATGTGGCATACCTTGGGACACAGCGTCCCTCGAAGATCGCGCCATCGGCAGTAGAGTTCCCCAGGCACCAAGGTAACAATACCGTTCTGAGTATGTTAGCTTTTGCAGTGACTGAGTACACTATCAGGTTATACAGACCTCGTCGACGTCCAACGGGGGCATCTTGGTGTCAGGCCGGGGGCCATTCTTGTACCGCTGGTATGGTTCACTTTGTAGATATTGTAAAGTCGCAGGCGACATTATCGAGATGCTTGCGATGATGGCTTGGATGGGTGAGCCCAGAGAGAAGGTGAAAGGAAGCAGGAAGCGAAAGAGATGAGAGGGAAAGGAAGACAGCGAAAAGGGAGGAAACAGTATGTGGGTCTATCTATTGTTCTGTGATGATTTGCGGTTACTTCACCAGAGAAGGTGGTGGCCTTTTGCCTTGACAGTGCCATGAAAGTGTCGTGGCAGTGCCTTGAACGTTTAAGACCAAGATGGCAACTCTTCTGCCTACCGTACTAGCATGCTCTGTTTATCATAATTAATCTCCCCATTGTTAAGCTCTCCACTGTATCATAAATATGTCAGGTTCAATACCTTTGTTCCAGTTCGCAGATGAGTTCTTCTTATTTCACCTCGCAAGAAACCACCACGAACCACAACCAACATTGTCACTCACAACACCATCCCTCATTCTTCCAGCACTTCCAGAAACAAAACAAGAAGAGGCTATTTCCTTTCCGTTCATCATGCCAGAAACTCTACTATAATATCCGCAGTCACCAAAGCTAATAGTTGATTACAGTACCGTCAACCATGTCCATCCAGGGGGTCAACGGCCTTGCTACCGAAGAACGGTTGATCTTGAACGACATGTGCGCCAAGGTCTCCAATTTGACGGACAAGATCAAGGTGCTCGAGGCCAAGTTCAAGGAGACTATGGCCATAGTCAAGTTCCAGCAGCAAAGGCCGCGGAAGATATCCAGAAAAAGGACAATTAAATCAAGCACTAAGCGACAAGGTGTGCCGCTCCTTTCTTGTAAGTACTGCGTCTCGTTCCGACATCTCATACTCTTCTCTAGTTCGTGGTTGCTAACAACACTCTCACTACGTGCAAACCAACATGGCGGGGAGATACGGCACAATAGTTCAGTTGTGCATTAGAATCATCACGGTCTGAAGGGTTGCGTAGGAAAGATATTCCTTGCTTAGGTAGCTTCCACAGACGCAATCGATCCTCGCTTGAGCATATTATCCTTGTCGGCCAGGGCATGTCTTGATTTCGGATGTTTCCTTGCGTAGTCTAAACTAATAATGTAACTTGTTTCTAGATCACATTAGTTTGGGTGGCTATGTTCCCAGGCCCGATATGATGAAGGACATGGCTAGGATATTCAGTCTGCTATTATTTTGAATAGAACCTGGTCTGATCTTCTAGACAGACATATTCGTATTCTTAGATGTGTCGGCTATTTTGTATGTGAGCGACGCCCAATATCTTCACTGGTCTCATTAGAAATCCAGTGACCGACATTAAAGTAACATTCGTTCGACATTGAGAATACTAAGTCTAAAAACTAAACGCACATGTTCCAAAATCAGAGAGCCAGAGTGGTTCACAGATTGCAGTGACTCGACACCATGGGGTAACGATAGAGTCAACGACACACTTGTAAGAATGAAAAGGGCAGATACTACAGGAAATAAAGACCTTCCTCCTACCTACTTCAGGAGCTTCTGGTCCGTAATTAAACAACACATACCACGCTCTGGTGTTGTCGTTCTCACATCCGATCTTGGTGACGCTTGGCGAAGTCTCGCAGTGATAGACGTTGCACACGGTTCCCAACACTGCGAGGCAGATGCCTGATTCAGCACAAAATCAAAGGCACGAAGAATAGAGATGGGTGCTTTGGTCAGCTCGTCTCTGCCAACACCCAAACACAACTGTCACGCAGCTTCAGACACCGCAACTCCGACCTTCTCAGATACTCTTCCGAATATCCAAACTTATTTCGCCGGTATGTATGACCACCGCTCAACCAGTATTCTGTTCATCTGAGACTGACACTCCTATGGAACAACTGTCGTTACAATGCCACTTCAAAACTACGATCCGCAGGGGATCAACTCCATCAATCACATGCTGCATCAGATCAACAAACTCCTAGTTCTTGTTGACAAAGTCGTGGCATCCAACAAGCACCTCGAGGCATCCAACAAAGCTCTGATTGAGGAAGTCAAGCGGCTCAGGGGTCATGAGGGATAACCGTTGCCACTGGCCAAGATGTCGTCTTGCGTGGCAGTATTCTGCCTCATAAGTCATGCTCTTAGATCCATGGATCTCAATCTCACTAAGATTTCCTAGCTAACCTTTGGTAAGCAGATGTTCACCGTGGGAAGACGACGTATGACCGAGTTTGGCGGTGGTCCGAACAACTGCGTGGTCTGAAGTACCTACGCATCAATGGCTCATCGTTGACGAGAACGGGCCTGGTGAACATGGAAATATAATCGAGAGTAATAGGAACAAGCTTCTCAATAATGGTTTCTCTTGCTAGAGAATTCTCAATTCGTGTTGAATGTGCATAAACACCCACGACGAGACCACTTGATCAGACAGTAGTATCCCTTGGTCGCTCTGAGGAGCAGGATGACAAAACTGGTTGTAGTAAGGACGTCGGCAAACCTTCACATGCAACAAGTTGTGCTGCCACCCTCGGGAGCAATGCAAGGGCATAACTTGTGTGTGTGACGGTGACCATACTTCTTGTGTTCCACAACATGTATGCCAATGGGCTATGAGGACCGCTTATGCACGCTGCATTACCTAGCCTCGTAAATAGCTAGATATTCCATGATGTATTGCGAGCACGACTACAGCTACACTTCACATCAAAGATTATATTTCGTGCTGGAAACATGCTGCGTATTCTCCATCCCGTTGTTTAGTCGACATTTATTACGGTGTCGATATCAAGAGTCCAATCACTACAATTCATCCATTATTCACATACAGGCGCTTGGGTTATTTTGGTAATTTGACTGTTTGTATTAGGTGTAGGTATGTACAGCCTGTGTTATCCCATCGCTATTCCATTGCAACGCCGTTCTGAATCGTGTTTGCATGAACATCGCAAGACCGCTTACTGCTTGGCAGCCTCCTTGTGGACCTGAGAGGGAAGATATCAGCTTTGGATCAAGATGAGGATGAGGATCATTCGAGAGTACTTACATCAGCCTTCTTGTCGTGGCCGGTCTCGTCGATCTTGTCACCAAGAGCATCCTTGGCGGCAGAGGCACTACATGAGAAGTCAGTATGATGTATTGAGGAGGTGATAATGGTGTGGTGTGATCCCGACAAGAACATCCATGCCTTGTGGAAGAGCCCACGAGAGTAGACCTACCGGGTGGAGATGGGGACGTTGCTGTCCTTGGCAACCTCCTTGTTGGCCTCCTTGGAAGCACCAGCGGTGACAGACTGGACAGTCTCAGCGACGTAGTTGCCGGCTTGCTTGAGGGACTCCATTGTGATGGCTGTTGGTTGTTTGGGGGTTGGTTTGGTTTGAAGTGTTGTGTTGATGATGTGTGAGTGTGATGATGAGAATAGAAGAGAGGTTTGTAGGTGGGAGGTGTTGGGGTTTAAGTACTGGAAGGAGAGGAAGGAGGAGGCAGACGGGATGCCTGTGATCGTCTCTCAAAATGTAAGGCACGAGTATTGAGAGGCGGGGCACTGGCAGGTACTGCCTGTTAGATTTCGTGAGTGAATCACTGTGTTCGGTCTACCAAAATGCACCTTTCCATGGAGGGGCACTGCTCTTGCCTAGAGATCGCGATCGTGTATGACGTCAGTTCATATGCGGATTGTGTCTGAGGCTTTGAGCTATTCGCCTACTACGTCATCACAGACATGGGAAAGTCCATTTTAGAACAAGAAGCCAAGATGTCGCGCAACGCCTTCATACCCACTATTGCTTGCGTGTGTCTGGGGAGTGGGAGCTTTGTTCTGAATGCACCTGTGATTGCCTAGTCATGATTGGACGGTCAATTAGTCCGAGGCACGGGAAGCCTGAGGATCATCACAGGGCAGCTTGCGGCTCCAAGCTGGGGGATTATCATGTGGATTTCCTTGCTCAGGGACAAGCTTCTGATTGGTCAGTTTCTTCCTGTCTTTATGCACAATGACAGCATCACTTCTTCAAGCTCGTCTGGTGAGATTCCAAGTTCAACACCAAGCCAATGCCCCCTTTTGCCGGAACCAATCCCAAGACGTCCAGGTGCATTGCTGGCGTTTGCTATGGCCCGGTCTAGGTCGTTGTTCTGATCGCGATCGTGGTCAAATGATCTTTTTAGACAGAAATGCTGCCCGTGTGCAGCCGACGATCGAGAAATCTTGACTCGAACGTTGATAAACAAGGAATCGGCTTCGGTTACCCATGGATAAGCACGCCGCGATTCCAACGATGAATTCGGGTGGAATGGAATCCCGAATTCGAGCACGTGAGGGAGTTCGGAAATGTCACGGAATAAGGGGTCCATCCATGTTCAATCCCTCAGGGTATCAACACCACCCTCTCGTCCAGGGCGTTTGGGTCTTGGAGCAAGGGTTCACTTGGCACACACAATGACCCTGTCTGCCTGTCTACTGGGTAGTCAGACTGTCAGAGTAGTCAACAACGTGGCAGGCATTGTGGTTGCTTGGGAGCGAAGTCGAGTCTACGGTAGTTCTGTGGACTTGCTTGAACGAAGTAAATGACCACCTAGAACTTAGTCAATGATGTTTCTGTAAAGTCTATGCCAGCCGAAGCATTCTTTTCATTATTTTTGTTAGATATCAGCCAGGAAGCCACGATAGGACTATCCAAGGGAAGTCTAGCGATCGTGATTCTTACAATATCAACCGTTTTTATGCTCCGAAATGTGATCTGCTATGATGAAGCCGAAGTTCGGCATCCCTGATATTCCTCGGACCTGATAGGGTAAAGTCGTTCATTTAACTAGTGCCAACATGGACTTCATCGAGATTCGGAGTTTGCTTGCAGCAAAGGCCAGATGTACGACTGCATCTCAACAGCTGGAAACACCACAAATTTCGACCATGCAAAAGAAAAAAGTATTATATGTGTGTTGAAGTAAAGGCAGTTTAAGTTTCAGCACCGCAGATACGATACCAATGCATAGATACAACTTATGGGATTATCATGACTGAGCATGTGTAGATAGAGGAAGAGCTCTAGGGTAACCATTATATCAAAGATAAAGAACCTCACCAGAGATAGAAATGCATGTCTTAACTACAAAGAGTCTATTCTGGTACTCCCAATGGCTATTGACTACTGAAATAGAATCAGGTTGTAGAGCTCATCATATCATTCTAAGCTTCACATCATTTCTTCTCGCATGCACACCAGCCATCATGACATCCATGGATTCGCATGATGGCGGGGAGGCAAAGAGGCATCACGTGAACTGGATGGGCCCGTGCTCAATTGCTATTGGACCCCGCGGACGGTGCGGTCAGGAGGCTCGAACCAGGTCAAGGGAGTTTCAAGACAACCAGAGATATCGAGTAAAGTGACCTCGAACGAATTAAACGACTGTTCAGAGCCCGGGATTGAGTTCTTAAGCAATAGTCTTATATATCGACTTAGTTCGATACCCCTTAGCTCGCCGCTATGGATCTGGCTTACGATCACATCACAGAGAAAGGCTACGCTAAGGAGACAGGAGAGCCAAAGACTGAACAACCCCAGTCAACACTGAATGAGGACCTCCAGGACGCCTACAAAGCTTTCTCAAACAGTCCGTGGGGCTCCAGGATTGGCGGGTTCTTTGGCAACGTTGTTAAGCAGGTATGAGATGTCAGCTCATAAGCCTAGCCGCTCTAACACGCCTAGGGCGAATCGGTATACACACAAGCCTCGAAGGAGTTGGCGGAAGTAGGCGAAGATGCATCAAAAGGACTTACAGGTCTTCGTTCAACTATTCTGAGCCACACAAGGAATCTTTCAATCAATACCATCACTGCCGGCGAGAGCTCTAGGTCTGGGGAGAATGATCCGGCCACACCAAGGGCTTCTCAAGATGGCTCAGCAGAAGCGAAGCAGTCTGAGAATACGCTTGCTCGTCTGAGAGCGGAAGCTGCAAAGAGATTGAAAGACCTGCAGCGAGCCGAGGAAGCCGCTGATGATGCCCTCATCAAGTTTGGTGGCAATGTCCGAAACTTCCTTCGCGATGCCATCAGCATTGCACCTCCACAGGATTCTGATCAAAGCGGCGCTGTTCTTTTCGAGAGTAAAGACGCTCAAGGAAAGCGTGTGATTCATACTTCGCGATTCGAGGCCCAACTACACGTTATCCACACATCAATTGAGAGCTTCACAAAAGACCCCAACAGTGCTGATTATGCGGCATGGTCAAAGGATTTTGATGCTGATAAGAAGACCCCTGAAATCAACGATGATCTACAGAAATTCCCCGATTTACGAGCCACTATGGAGAAGCTGGTTCCCGACCAGGTTCCTTACGTTGATTTCTGGCAGCGCTACTATTTCCTTCGTCACGGTATTGAGACAGCTGAGGCCAGGCGAAGAGATCTCCTTAAGGGTATGTCAATTATGAGATTTACCAGTAACTCGCTAATATATCTGACAGCTGCCTCCGCCGAGGACGATGTTGCCTGGAGTGATGATGAATCTGATGAGGATTCCGACGACTCTGATGACACTAGCACGCCCGCAGCTAAAGACAAGAACGTACTCAAGACTGAACCTCAAGCCGAATCTAAGGCTGAGCCCACGACCGAGCCCAAGGTGGCTGCATCTGCCACCCCTCCTCCACTGCCCAATCTCCTGCAAAGAACCTCCTGAAGCCAACCGAGCCCCGCAAGTCCAACGACGAGAAGTCGCAGGCGGACAGCGAGGCTAGCTACGACGTTGTCGGAGCGACATCTGGCAAGACGACCCAGACCCCCAACAGCCCCAAGGAATCTAAGGATCCTAAGGACTTGAATGACCCTAAAATTACAAAGGACGTCAAGGATTCGAAGGACGTCAAGAATCCTAAGAAGGAAGAGAGCAGCGACGAGGAGGAGGACAGCGACGATGATTCAGATAGCGATGAAGACTGGGAATAGAACCTGAGGCTGGTCTACTGTATGTTTGGGATGATCGGATTGTCGCTTGTCCAGCTTGGCGTTCGGTATTGTGAAACGATGTGGCATGTTCAAAGCACCAGAGCTTGTAACTTGATATTAGGTGTTAATACCAGGAACTTGTGTCTGATATCCATCCTTAACCTCTAATCAAAGCCATTTTTGTAGTTTTAGCCGCCGTGGCACTTATTTCTTCTTGGTGACCATAGTAAAGCCATCCTCGTCGACTTGAGGCTGGGGCTTCTCCTTGGGCGCTGCTACCAGAGGGGGAGCCTCATCCATCTCAACATCAGCACCACCCTCGCCATCATCACCGGAGTCGTCGCTTTCCCAGTCTGTGTCTTGGTCGGCGTCGTCGGCCTTCTTGAAGATCTTATCAACCTTTGTTCCACTGAGGTTTGACCAGCGTGTGCGCAGAGCCTTGACTTCGTCAAAAGTACCGAGGGTGCAGCTAGCGCGAGCACGGAGAATGTTGTTGGCTACTTCAGTGCCTGAATCATCGTCGACGTTGACCTCGAACTCGTCAATCATCACCTGTAGCAGGACGGTCTCTACCTCCTCCAGATCAGGATCCTCGGGGGCCTTTCCATTCTTGGGGGGCGTATCGGTGTATTCGGGGAAGAGCTCGACAACGGCACCGGCAAACCAATCGCGCTTGTCGGCAGAGTCGGGACCACCCCAGCCCTCCTGGACGGAGAGTCTCAGGGCAGGCCAAAGGTGAAGAGCGTATGCGACGGCTTGTTCAAACTCGGATTGACGCTCGGCTGTAAATTTATGGTTAGCTGATATTGAGATTATTAACTGGCCACTTAAACTCACCCGCTGGGGGCAGCTGTGCTGGTTCTGTGGAAGCCATGATTGTGATAGTAGGTGCTTTGGCGGGGTTTGGAGGGGCAATTTGGAAGATGGCTCTACATAAAATTTTTGGTGTTTTTCTCCATTCTCTTTTGGCCCGCAGACCAAGAGAATGACCCACATTATTTTAGAGTGCCCCTGTCCCTTCAGCTCTTTAGTGCTACATACATTATTTCTTCTATTGAGAATGGAATGTACATATATTGAGTGCATCAAGCATATTCACCAGCTCGGAATCCTGGATAACTTCTAGTTTGAGGGTTTCATGCCTCACCGTTATTTCCCCGTCTTTTCCAAGATTTCAGACGCTATATCGTACTACCTATAGTGTCTTTGTGTTCAATTGCCTTGCTTTCTTCGCCGGAGATCCCCCCGAGCCGAAGCACAGGCCATGTTTTAATGAAAGCCCAGTTTCCAGCGACTCACTCGCTGCATGCAGCAGGCGGACTCGATTTCCCGTCCCTTGTCCGTGGAGTCAGGGGTAAGAATTGGACGCATCTCATCCAAGGATGACATCATGAGACCCCTACTAGCATTAGGTTCTGACTTTGAGTTCAGCTGCCCGAGCCCAAAGATGAACTCTTCCGTGTCTCGACAAGCTCCCTCGTGGTTTGGCGCGTCTTTAATAGCTCTCTAAGCCACTGATTGTCGTGTGTACAAGAAATTTGACAGAGCGCGGCAGCCATGAACACGCTCAACACCACGTCCGTTGGCTTCGCCGTGACGCCGACTGTCGTCTCGACTTTGTTCTCTCATGTACGTACCAGAACCATACTATTCGATCTTGTGTAATCAATCTGCACGCCCGATTGTGGGGGACGAGCAATTGGCATTGTATTGGCATTCACACCAAGGACATTGATTGCTTTTTTCTTTCAGCGACTAACAGCGACACGCTCTAGTACTTCAACAGGAAACCTTTGAGACAACGCCCGACCGCGCATCTCTCTTACGATGAAGGTCTCCATTTGATTCGGTCGTTCCTCGAGTATGCATCGCACCACACAGTCGAAGAACTCCAGGCATTTACCGCGCAATGGGTGCCGCACCCTCAATGGGTCAAAGTCGAGGATGTTACCATTACCGAGGCTCAATTGACAAGCGCCGCTGAATTACTTCACAAGCAGCTGGGCCCCGACGGCCTCAAACAGGTGGGCGGAGAGAAGTGGTGGCAATGGCGGAAGCCTGATACTACGCTTGACGCGGAATGGATTGAGATGCGCTCGGATGCCTATGAGCGAAAGCAAACAGGAGGCAACTCGCGGCGTGTCATGATGTATATCCACGGAGGTGCATACTACTTTGGCAGTGTTGATGAGCACCGTTATCAAATGCAACGACACGCTCGCAAGCTCAAAGCACGCGTTTTTGCGCCTAAATATCGACTCTCTCCACAATTCCCCTTTCCCTGTGGCCTCCACGATTGTCTTGCTGCTTACCTGTATCTGCTCACTCTACAAGATCCCACCACTATAGTCCTAGCAGGTGACTCTGCAGGCGGTGGCATGGTCGTGTCCCTGTTGTGTGTTCTGCGAGATCAAGGTATCCCGCTGCCTGCCGGTGCTATCCTCATCAGTCCATGGGTTGACTTGACACATTCATTCCCCAGCGTTGCCGGAGAAGCGCCCCTGGATTATATCCCACAGGCTGGATTCCACCACAAGCCCTCCAAAGCATGGCCGCCACCAAACGAAGACGACATTGCAATGCTGCGAGAGGAAGCTTTGAAAAAGAAGAAGAGCAGTACGAAGAAATCCCCTGGTAAAGACGAACTCAAGGAGAAACAGCAAGCACCAGTTGTGAAGAAGGAAGCGTCAGATGCTTCATCAAGATCAGAATGGATCAACGGCGGAGTTGCCATCAATCCCGAGAAGCTTCTCTCTGTTAGCATAGACGGCCAGCTTGTTAAACTGAAAGACCAAATTCAGGTAGGTTTCGTAAACGACATGCTAAAATGGAAGCTGACCCTTGCAGATGTACACCACTAATGAGCTCCTTGCCCATCCTTTGGTTAGTCCAGTTATGCAACCTACACTGGGTGGTTTGCCTCCCCTTTTAATCATGGTGGGAGGAGGCGAGATCCTACGAGACGAGCAGATTTACATGGCTCACAAATGCGCCAACCCGGTGAAGTACGCGCCGCCTCAGGAATCCTTAACACCAGAAGGAAAAGCTTTGTTGGAACGTTATAAGCCCACCGATGTTCAACTTCAAGTATGGGATGACCTTTGCCATGTGGCACCGACCCTGAGTTTCACTCGACCTGCCAAGTATATGTACAGATCTGTTGCTCAGTTCGGTGCTTGGGCACTCGCGCGAGCTCAGAAGCGTGGCATTGAGATCCTCGACGACGATGATATTTCGGTCATCTCCGAGTCTGGATCTGACAGCGATTCCAAAGAGAAACCACCTAAAACTCCGGAAACAGACAAGTCTGATATTGTATTGGAGCCTGGTTATGTTGGAAAGGCTGGTGATCCTCTTCCACCGTTCAAGAACCACATGATCCGCCAAAGAGTCACCCGTCATGGTGCAACTATGCCGTTGGCCCCCGAGACCGAGTTGGTAGCATGCTGTGTCGAACCCACCAGTGTCGGCGTCGTGAAGGAGGGTACAGTCAAGAAATGGCTGGCTATGAGAAACGACCGGGACCATCGATATGCGTCAGCCAAGGCTAAGGTCCACAAGAAGATGGTCAGCGATATGGCGGTTGGCTATCACAACTATGGCCCAGGCGAGTGTCCTCCGCCAACTGCATTGGCTGGTCGACGACGAGTCGATTCTAAGCTGGTAGAGGGAAGCAAGAAGCAACAGAAGAGCTGGGGTCTGGCAATGTGGTCTCTCTGGGGCTCCAAGCACGACGAGATGACAGTAGAGCGAGAGAAGAAGGCGGCTTCACAGCCAGAAACTCGGGTCGCCACAAATGCTGATGGCGAAGGGGCACGCTCCTTTGCTGATATCGAAAGACAAGACAGACCGCCCTTGAATTCCAACCGATCACGAAGCCGATCGCGCAGGAGAACGGTCACAGACGAGAACCAGACGGGCAGCCAATTCTTCACCCAAGATATGCCAGTTGCCCATCTCATAGAGCAGCGAAAGGAGCAAGAAGCGGCAAGGCCTAGCCTGCTCAGTCCTGATTTTGCTCCAGAGACTGGTGTAGCCGGTAAACGGCCGTTCCTCGATGGTATCGCATTGCCGTTCAGCCTTAACAAGGATGCCGAGACCGCGAGTATGATGACGCTGCAATCTAACGCTACGCCATTTCCAGGCTCACGACCTATGAGTCCAAACTTCTTGGACGATGATTCTACCCAGCCATCGCAGACGACGCAACTCACTTCGCAAGACGCACCAACAATTGAGATTGCAGGAAAGCGACCGTTCCTTGACGGCACAGCAGTTCCGTTCAGCCTGAAGAACGACGCAGATACAGCTAGTATGAAGACTCTACTGTCAAACGTCACCGCCATGCCTGGCTCGCGACCCATGAGCCCAAGCATTCAGCGGTCAGACCCGACTGAGGAATTTCAACAGAATGGAGTAGCAGATGAAAAGAGCCAGGTGGATGAAGGAGGCTCGGATTTGATCGCCACACCTTTAGAGCGACCCGGTCTAGACACTTTCGTCACGGCCCAAGAGAATCTTCCTCTGGCCAAGTAAGAGAAGGAAACACATGGAAAGGAGTTCAGTTTGGCGCAAGGTGGGATGCAGTCAATTGTATTATTTGATACAATAGGATATCCCGTGCCAAAGCACAATCGTTATCATTATTTTTCTTGCGTCTGTAATCAATAGCCATAGTCAATAATCCATATGAAATAGGAATATTCAACCTTTATCCTTCTTGATAAGTTGGGTACATAATCGTACATGGTAATACAGTGTAGGTGGGTATATACAGCCGCGCAGAGATTCCCAAGCCTCTGACTGGCAGATCATGTCTTGCCCCAAGATTCGCCTTGTTCCAAGAGATCCTCTACCGTTTAATGGATCTCAACCAGCTTTGTCCTTTTCTATCATTCATTGCATTTCAACCAATTTGTCCTCTTAGTCCACACCGTTGTATCGCTTCCACTGCTCGACGTAGAAGTAAGGATCCTGAGGACCCTTATCGAGTCCCTTGTAGTCACCCGATTGCGACTTGATCTCTCGGCTCACAAATGGTGTAAGCTATACCACCACTATTAGCTTCCCAGTCTCAATTGCAAGCAGTACTCCATCCTTACCTTGAAATCCTTCAGAGGTGGCACAGCATATGTTCGGACCTTGTTCCACTCGATAACGTAGCCTCCGTACTTTGTGTGTCGACCCATTGAACCAGTGCGGTTACCCTTGTAGAAACCCTTTCCAACATCCTTGGTGGTGAGTCTGAGATGGCGGTAGCGACCGACGGAGAGGGCTTGCGTAGGTCTCATGATGGGCGATTTGTGATTGAGACTTTCGGACTCGATGGAGGAAACTTCGTAGGTAGGAGGCGCGGCGGATTGGGGGATATTCGTGGTCAATTGCTGCCGACGTCGGTATCGCAAGGTTGAATATTGAAGTTTTGGAGATTCGGCAGCCTGTTGTTCCGGTTCCGGATCAGCTGTGGATGGATTGCAGGGGTGCCGTTAACGGCCAAGCGTTAATCTGATCGCTGCTGGGACATTCTTTAAACAAATGGTGATGTCGTTTTGACTTTACAACTGTAATAAAAAGACGAAACTGTTCAACTCATTCTATTTCTTCTAGAAAACACAAGACATTCGGTATTGGGCAAAGTCTTGCTGCCCTTTGAGCTCTGTAAGTGGGCTGCGCTACGCTAACGAGGGGCACTTGCGATGTACATGGATGGCTATGGCTAACGTCGCCTGTCTACAGCAGCTCTAAGCTCACCCAACGTTCGCTACAGCGAATCCATGCCTTCGTCATCTCAAATTATCCACCATGGATGGGTATCCGACGGGAAGTTTGGACCATAATGTCCCCCTTCTAGTGGCCGCCGGCCTCAACAGCGAAACGAACGAGCTCCCGCTAAGCGCAGAGCTCAGGGAGCAGAGCATCCTCCTCAGATCAGAGATAGCGCCCATCGAGGGCAAAGAGGCCGAGGTTTTGACCCAGTACTTCGCGGATATTAATGCTAGCGCAAGGTCTTGGAGCGCATTTGAGAAGAGCGAGCCCTATAGATTTCAGATCAAGACGACAGGAAGGGTAGGTCTGGCGGGGTTGCCATTTGTTGAGATGCTGTTCTAATGATGTGGGATAGTCGTTTCTATTACCGCCGCGCCGAGCTCGTCTTCCCGAAGGTATCGAACCCCTCAGCGAACACCCGACACTACACTCGCCCTTCTCTCCACTAAGTCCCATATCATCGCTATATCCGGATGGCCTCATTGATGCGCAATGGGTTAAGAAACACCAGGACCTTGTCCCTAGCGTATACTTGTGCTTCTACCCCCTGACAAGCGACTCATCGTCTATGACACTACAAGACAACCATATTAAGTCCGATATCAACAATCTTAAGAGCGCTCTATTGCGCTCAGGATATAAAACCCGACTAGCGATTGTTCTACTTGCAGATGGCGAAGGTGCTGCTCTCTCGTTGGCTGAAGGAATTCAAGAGAGACTAGAAAACATACGGAGAGGGACAGCCCTGGATCCCAAGTCGATTTTCTACATTCCTTCGCAGGATTCGAAGGAGGATCTGAAGCAGGTGGTCGATAACATTCTGGGTGTACTATACACATCGGCTGTAGAATACTACCGAGATCTGGGACGACATGCCAGAAAGAAGCGATCCCGTGGAATAGCGCCCCAGCCAACAGTGCCACCTACGACCGGAACATCACAGACACTCTCACTATCGGACTGGAATTTCAGATACGACTTCAAGTCGGCAATATTCGCAGAATTTCGCCAAGAAACAGATGCAGCGCTGCGGTTTTTTGAGCAGGCTTACGAAATACTCTTAGGACAGGATGTGCTGGATATTATCCCCAGTTGGAGCCCTCGGTGGAATGAGACGCGACTTTTGGCAGATATTGTAGCAATACGATGTCTGAGATGTCACCTGTGGATGGGCCAAACGACATTGGCTGTTCGGAAGTGGCATCTGCACCGGGAAAGAATCGCAGACTTTGTCGATCGACGCGGGCGAGGAACTAACAACTACGGATGGCAAGCCTGGGAAGCTCGATGGGCTACAGTAATGGCAAATTTGATCGAGAGGGTGGGATTGCCAGCTTTGGCGCCGGCGACAGGGGCTCTCTTTGTCCCGCCCGATAAGTCTGTTGCGGCCGAGAGAGTATCCCCATGGGAGCTGCTACATCACACAGGCTACTGGTATCGCATTGCGGCGCGCCATCTTGTAGCCCGTCGGAAGCTGGCCCATCAGATACCCGAGGAGGATAGGAACTCACCAGATACAACCCCTGCGTCAGCGGTAGCCAGCAAGGCCTTTGCATACGACACGTACATGTGCCCAGAGCCATACCAAGAATACCCCATATCAGGCAAAGGAGTCAACCACTCACAATTAATCATCGATTGTCTAAAGTCTGCAAGCTCACAGTTTCAAGCTCGTAAGCAGGGACGCTTGGCCACTGAGATATCATTGGAGTGCGCAAGAGAACTCGCCAACTTAAAGCAATGGGACGATGCGATTGAAGTGATACTGCCGTTTTGGGAGGATGTTGCATTTCGATCAGAGGGCTGGGCCAACATTTCTGAGGACTTGTGTTTGACTATGCGGAGAATTGCTGTGGGAGCTCGCCGCGCAGACTTGGTGGTAGCTGCAGACTGGGAGCTAATGAACAACAGTGAGTACTTACAACCTCTTATCAGCCCAAATCACTAACCATTTATCAGAGTTCTTGCGGCAGCCGCAGTGGCATTACGACATGAGCAAATCTCTTCAAGGCATCACGGCAGAGGAAAAGCCCTCAATTAGTCTAAGTGACGAGAAAACAGGATCCTTTGTTTCGGCGTCTTTTGTGTTTCGGCACAAAGAGGGAAAGGCCGGCGAGACCTGCAGTGCACAGCTTGCACTCACTTCGCATACGTTTCTTGACGCTGCCCCTATCACATTTGAATCTTTGAGGGTCGAGTTTAGTGGGAGTTTGAGACCAATACTACTAAAGCATGAGGCTCCAGAGGACGGGCCATCGCCAACTTCAGAAGCTCCCATTTTATCACTGTCATTGGAAGAAGATTATGCTGGTGGGTCGGAGGATGAACTACCGACGCTGTTGAAGGGGCACTCAAACTTGACGCTCCAACCTGGTCAGACTCGAGTATTCGAGATGAAGATACCTTTGAGAGAACCCGGTACCGCAACAGCATCATCAGTTAGCCTATTTCACAGCAACGAGAGCTTTGACCTTGACTTTAGACTAACGATTCGCGACACTGACCCTGTCGTGGGCTGGTATATCCAAGGCTCATCAAAGCCCAGGAGTAGTCGGCCAGAAGCAGGAACCATACAGATCCAACCCCGGCCGCCAAAGATGGAGATCAAGCTTTTGGAACCTCTGGCTCAATACTATGCAAACGAGGCAATCAATTTGCAGGTTGGATTGATCAATGCTGAGGACGAATCTGCCACTGCCAAGCTGGACATCCATCTTTTTGGAAAGGAAGTCCCTGCAATGCGGGTGGAGGTAGAGGGCCATGAAGGAAGTGCCGAAGCATCGACAGAAGAGTCCAAGATTTCAGGGCTTGCGTTAGGTGCCCTCAAGAGCACATCATCGGTCAAGCTGGTATTGCATATAGATCCTGCATCGTCTCCCACAACATTGGATTTGCATCTGCGGACGTCGTACCATCTTGACTCGGATGTGGCAACTCCGATTATGCAGATGTTGACGGTTCAGCTAAATGTTGTGAATGCATTCGAGGCAAACTACGATTTAGTCCCACGACTCCACCCAGGACCCTGGCCAAGTCTTTTCGACTCTGAAGGACTTGGGGATACGGAAGAGAGTGTTGCTCGAGGCTTTGCGCAGAAGTGGTGCCTGCTATGTCACTACGCATCGTTTGCCCAGGAGGACCTGAAGGTTCTTGGGATGGATCTCAACGTAGTGTCTTGCGTTGGCGGTGCACGATGCAACGTGACTCAGGGTGCGAACGTATCGCATGAAGGGGTAGTCGTTACGCCCAAGACAATGCACGAGGCACAGTTCGATCTTCTTGCCCAGAAGCTTACGTTGGAAGATCGACACCCTGTAACACTCGAACTGGCGTTTGTTATTCGATGGCAGCGCCAGAGCCGTAGTGATGGAGCGGTTAACACTACGACTATGCCAGTTGGCAAATACCTGGTGCTGGGTACGGAGCCACGAGTGCTGGCGTCTGTGTACCACGCTGCCAAACCTGAAGACGATATTCCAGGGCTGTTGCAGATGGATATGACAGTTGAGAATCCGTCGAATCATTTCCTCACGTTTGGTCTCAGCATGGAACCAAGCGAGGACTTTGCATTTTCTGGCGCAAAACAAACGACACTGAACTTGCTGCCTCAGTCGAGGCGAACAATAACGTATCGACTATTCCCGCATGTCAATGGAGTTTGGATACGGCCGAAATTGACGGTGCGAGACAAGTACTTTCAGAAGGTGCTACGTATAATACCAACGGAGGGGATGAAGATCGACGAGGAGGGGTTATTGGTATGGGTTCCAGGGGAAGAGACTAAGAAGGAGGGAGATGAAGATGGAGATGAGGACGACGAAGAGGAAGAGGAGTCTGAAGATTAGTGATTTTGAGGTTAACGTCATAGAGGACTGGACAAGACAGGCGATGGATATTTGCATTGATAGGGGCTGTCTGGACATATTAAATAGGTAGATGGGGGTTACGAATGAGCTATCACGAGTAGATATTGATACTAGCATAGCTCATGAATTTCACGTTACAACAACACGCGAGAATTATGTATGACGAGGCGCTGTGTACAGGTCCTGAGGGACATGACAAGGTGTCACAACTTAGACATGTAATGTAAGAGCGTTACCAGTGTGACTGTGTGTGACTGTGTAACATGGACATTAAACATATTTGTGATTCTTGTTTCAATATCATTAAATGTCAGATATCAGTTGCGTCCCTGCCCGGTCATCGGCATTCAACTATCCTTTGGTGGCCGGAGATAAATACGGAATTTCGCTGTTGAATCCGAAAATGACCCTATCCCCGACGGAGTAAGGTGGGGCCGTAGCGGCAGTTTTGCTTGCTTAGCTCATTGTAAGAGAAAACTTAGAAATCGTGCTTATTCTCGGATTGTCATGTGGGGAGAGAGCTGAGATGCAAGACGCAAGACGAGACAAGAGACGGACGAAAAGCGGTCGAGACCACGGTTGGAACTTGGAAGGATGCGGGACCAGGATCTAAGCTGCTGGTCAGGGGACTGAAGATCGAGCTTGGGCGTTTACTTGTGGGGATGTCATTTAATGGTTTTTTTCTTCTGATAATTAGGGTGGTTTTTAGGGGATAGGTCTATACGAATATTATAATGAATTGGTGACTGTGTTGAGATGGTGATGATATCATTAGAAGCACATGCATAATCTACGGGTTGATAGACAGACAGAAAGAAACCACTGCACAGCAACAAATGTCCTCTTCCTTGTAAAAGAAGAAAGACAAATAAATCTATGATCCTTTCAAATTCAAAACAGCCCAAATATCATCCTCATTCCCACCCTTCGGACATCGGCCTTGGTGCAATGTCCGACCCACGCGAGGGCCATGAACCTTTTCGCCTATCGTATCAGAGCAACCCCCAAAAGACACTCCATAAAATCAGCCCGATTACACTGGAGACATGTAATTAACCAACCAACAAGGGATGGCAGGAGAGAGAAAAGCCGCTGGTCGTGCATGTCTCTGGCTTCTGAGTGGCTGTCTCTTGCGCCGTCCGGCATACGGACGAATTCCCTTGCCGCGCCTTTGCTGCAAGTTTACGCTTAGTGGGAGAGTACAGAATATTCCGAGATTATTGCTTGATCTCGGCCTTTTCGATGTTTCGAGTTTGTCCCTACAGGGCAGGGGAATAGCGTGCTTACGGGTGGTACCTTTTTTTTGCTGTCAAAGTATCCGTAAGACGGCTAGGTCCTTAAGCCTTAAGGTGTTGAGCCCATCCGTGACTGACACTGACGTATTAGTTTTTAATATTAATATTGATCCATCTTCAAGTCCAAAAGCTATTTTCCTCCTTTCTTTACTCATTCATCCCTCTTTTGCTTGACGGAGAAAAGCAAACATTGGAAGCTTGCATCAAGTCTCCCTCTCCCTTTCCTTCCCGAGACAATCACCATTTTGGTCGCCCCAGGCCCGTCCGTTCACGCTCCATCTACGCTACACGCTAGATTGATTGTACATAATAAAACAGCTTCTCTCACACATTTAGCTCTTCTGTCCTTCTGTATTCTTTCCTCTCCATCAGCAGAAAGGAAGAAGCAAAGTATTCACCCAATGGCCACAACCACTCCTGCCACGGCGCCTACCAACGCCATGCTCGACGAAACTCGTCTCTCGTCCGATGAAAAGACTGAGGTCGGCTCCAACAACATCATCGATACTACAGCCGACAACAAAGAGCAACAGGCTGGCTCAATCAGCAACAACAATGTCGCTGGCGAAGAGCCCCAATATCCCGGCGCTGCAAAGCTCACGCTTATCATCTCGTCTCTCTGCCTCGCCATCTTCCTTGTAGCTCTCGACCAGACCATTATTGCCCCTGCGCTTGGTGCCATTACTGCAAAGTTCCAGAGCGTCAAGGACATTGGATGGTATGGCTCTGCCTATCTCCTCACCACAACGGCTCTGCAGCCCATGTATGGAACCATCTACAAGTACTTCAATGTCAAGATTGCCTACCTTGTTGCTGTCTTTATCTTTGAGATTGGTAGCTTGATCTCGGCTGTTGCACCCTCTTCTGTTGCCTTTATTGTTGGTCGTGCCATTGCTGGAGTATGTCAAACTGCCCACAACCCAATCCATGATATCTTACTAACATATCCTTAGATTGGAACGGCTGGTCTCTTCTCTGGCTCTATCGTCATCCTCTCTCTTATCAGTACGTCTACCTCTCAACACCCCTCTTTATCATCCTCACTAACCCCCTTCCAGTGCCCCTTGAAAAGCGCCCTCTTGCTTTCGGTCTCATTGGTGGCATGTGGGGTATTGCTTCTGTCGCTGGCCCTCTTCTCGGAGGCGCTTTCACTGAACATGCTACTTGGCGTTGGTGTTTCTACATCAACCTGCCCATTGGTGGAATCGCCATGGTCATCGTCTTCTTCTTCGTCCATGTCAAGCGTAACTCCACCGACGACGACAACCTCTCTCTCATGGCCCGTGTCCGCAAGCTCGATCTTGCTGGTGCCGCCATCTTCATCCCTGCCATTGTCTGTCTTCTCCTTGCTCTGCAGTGGGGCGGTGCCGACTATCCTTGGAACAACTCCCGCATCATTGGCCTCTTCTGCGGTTTCGGTGCCATGATTGCCATCTTCATCGTTATCCAGTTCCGACAAGGCGACCGAGGAACTCTTCCTCCTCGTCTGTTCAAGAACCGCAACACCCTGGCTGCCATGATGTTCTCCATGTTCTTCGGTGCTGGTTTCTTCCCTCTTATCTACTATCTCTGTAAGTACCTCCTGCATCCAACTCCTGCTTCGTTTAGCTAACATCTTGAAGCTCTCTACTTCCAGGCTATCCAGGGTGTTAGTGCCGTCCAAGCTGGAATTAAGATTCTCCCTCTCCTCCTTGCTACCGTTCTGTGCTCTATCGTCACAGGAGGCCTGATTACCGCCATTGGTTACTACAACTACGTCGTCATCCCCTGCATGATTCTTTACACTGTAGGCTGCGGCATGCTCACAACTCTTGATGTCGACTCTCCCCTCAAAGAGTGGTTCGGTTACCAGGTCATCGCTGGTCTAGGTATCGGAGCGGGCTTCCAGATCGGTGTCCTCATTATCCAGACTGTACTGCCCCAGGACTGGGTTCCCGTCGGTACCGCTTGTGTGCAGTTCTTCCAAGCTTTCGGTGGAGCTTTATTCATCGCTGTTGCTCAAACTGTCTTCCAGAACGGCCTCATCGACACACTTAAGGCCGACGACATTGGCATTGATCCCACCATTTTTATCAACATCGGAGCCTCAGAGATTGAGGACACCCTGAAGAAGATGGGCCGTCTGGATGCCCTCGACACTGTTCTTGAGGCGTACATGAAGGGTCTCCGTGATACCTTCTACATTTCCCTCGCTTGCGCTGCTTGCGCTCTTATTGCTTGTCTGTGTTTCCAGTGGAGGTCTGTCAAGAAGGGCCTCAATGGCGAGGACAGGAAGCCCGAGCCTGCCGTGCCTGTCTAAACAAATTGTGAAACCGATTGTTGTTCGATAGTTGGCGTTTGGCATAGATACCCACAGACATCTCTCTGCTCTCAGTTGTATTTGGCGTGCGAAATAATAAGTGTCTAATATCATAGAATGGTTAATTAAAAAATCTGATGGAATTTGAAACCTTTGCTTATTGTGTATCATCCGGTGGTCTGTCCCATGAAACCCGTGCATTTCTAGATCTTGTCTTTACCCCAACGTCGGCTCCCACGAATTTGAGCACCCAGTCTTTCACCTGCTTCGCCTTTTGTAGCTGCGGAGGCATCTGGCCACGCTTCGACAGCTCTCTCGTCGAGTACAACCCGGATCCATCTCTTCTCCATAACAAGCTCACCTTGGTCATGCCTCTGCGGAGACTCTGGCCGTATACTTTGCCCTTGAACACATGAAGCGCAACATTCTGCATGAGGACTACATCCTGCCGTCGAAGGGCGCTAATCTCAGCGGCCGCGGCGTTTTCTTGCTCAAGCCAAAAGGTAACAGCGAAGCCTGTTTTTGTATCATCGCCAAGGAGGATCTCAACTAGTGACAGTGTGCGGCCCCAGCGCGTGGTTACAGTTCGGGGCTGGGCAATGGATATAATACCGGCAATGATGTTAAGCGTAACAGTCTGGGGATTTAGAGCCAGGATCTTCGGCGCAGGCGGTATATCTTCCAGGTCAGAGAGGTGAGAAGGCATAGACTCTTCCGCTTCAATCCGTCCTGCAAAAGAAGTCGTCATGAACGATGTCTCTTCAAACGTCGTCTCCTCAAAGCTATCCAGCTGCGACGAAGGAATTGAATTATGCACCGCCAAAGAGTGGTCGTAAAAATGAGACAGCACCTCTTCCGCATCAACACTTTCAAACGACTGCGACTGTTCTTTAAACGAGACGTCAGCCGTGGTGAAGAAGTCGGACTGGTTGGCTAGGTTGATGCTGATATCATGCCTCTGGCTAAACCCTGTATGCAAGGGTTTTCTATTCAGCGGCAGAGAGCGCCACGGCGCAAGACTTGAAGACCCCGTGGGGTTTGATCCGTGAGGAGCCAGTCCTAGAAAATCCGCAAAGGCATCGTCGATTTGTGTTATAGTGCACGACTGGGCGGTCAGCGTTGAAGCTGGCGGTGCCCCTGCGAAGAGGAGCAGTCGAGGAGCCATGACGATGACGTGCGGCCGCCTGTGCAATCTGGGAAGCGCTCTATTTGAAGCATCTCATGATGTGACTAAGACGTTGTGGTAGCAGTTGAGTGGAGGCGAAGTGTTGTTAAGGTAAGATTCGTATCCGTAGATAGAAGGTGGACCAGGATTCATGGTGTTCGTTAATTATGCAGGTTAAAGCTGACAGGATCGGCAGCCACTTCCCGGCCGCAGGTACCGAGGTAGCCTCCACCACCCCCCACTCCCCTACCGGGAAAGAGCTCCACAAACGTTGCCGAGGCCGTGTCTCTATTCAACCTCGTTTCGTTCAACCTCATATAATTCAGCTCTTAGATTCTCTCTTTAACACCAAAATACGAGCACATCCATCCTAATCTATACAAAACCTAATAGCGATTTGTACCAGCTCAAGTGTAGCTGCATCTCCACCATGTCCTCTTTCCCCTTCGCCATCACAGAGCATACAATCGAAGCTTCACATATACGAGAATACGCCCGCGCAACGTCCCACGCACAAGATGAGAAGCTTTACCTACATATAAAGCAGTACACTCCCAAAGATAACCCCAATCCTCAGAAAGGCGACGTGACCATCATTGGTGGCCACGCCAATGGTTTCCCCAAGGTAAGTTCAACCCCATATTCGCCAAAGCTTGTGTTAATCATTTCGCAGGAACTATATGAACCTCTCTGGGAGGAGTTCTACCATGAGGCTAAACGCCGCGATATTCGCATTCGGAGTATCTGGATAGCTGATACAGCGTGGCAAGGTCGGAGCGGTATTATCAACCAAGACGCCCTTGGCAATGACCGTAACATTCACCATGTCACCCAAGTTTCTTATTACTGACCTCTTTTCAGCAAGCTGGCTCGACTATGCGCGTGATATTCTTCACATGATCAACACATTCCGCCCTCCCCCGCCAATAATGGCAATGGGCCATTCCTTCGGTTCAAACGCTCTCACAAACGTTGCCCTGCTTCATCCCCGTGTCTTCACATCCCTTGTTCTTCTGGATCCCGTCATCTCCCACTTCGCCTCCACGCCCGGCGCCCGAAGCGCTGGTCCCGCAGCGGCGAGCATGCATCGTCGCGAAGTCTGGCCATCCCGCGCCGAAGCATCAGCGTCCTTTAATCGCAGTCCCTTCTACAAGTCATGGGATCCTCGTGTGTTGCAACGCTGGTTGGACCATGGTATCAGGGACGTACCAGGAGGAGAATCCGTTACTCTGACCACGACAAAACACCAAGAGATTTTTACTTTCCTGCGCCCTAGTTGGCAGGCATACGACGCTGAGGGTAAAGATGTGATCCACCCCGAACACACACCCGATCTGGACCCAAGTCTCAACCGACGCTGGGCAACATATCCCGTCTACCGCCCCGAAGGCCCCAACACCGTCGTTCGGCTCCCCGAAGTCCGCCCCAGTGTCCTCTATGTCTTTGGCGGCAAGAGCGACGTCTCCCCGCAAGAGCTTCAGGATGAGAAGATGGCTCTCACTGGAACTGGTGTAGGCGGCAGTGGTGGCCAATCCAAGGGCCGTGTGAAGAAGGTTGTTGGCGAGAAAAACGGTCACTTAATCCCCATGGAGGATCCGCGCTTCTGCGCAAGTGCTGCAGCCGATTGGATCAAGGCTGAACTTGAACGGTGGTGGACCGATGAGCGTAAATATGTCGAGTGGACGAACAAGTCTAAGGAAGAGAAGAGTACTGTGTCAGAAGAATTTCAAAAGCATATCGGCAAACCTGCGCCTCGCAGACCCAAGAACGTTACAAAGGCAAAGATATAATTAAATAGAACTGGCTTCAGCAATACAATCACACAGGCTTTGGATCCTTCATAGAGACATTGTTTTGCCCCGGGTCAAATCATAACTCCCGCTGTGTTCTTATACCCAGAGAACAACTAGAGGCTATTTTTCGCTATTGTCCACCATCAAAGTAACAAAGTAATAAAATCATAAACCCGCAATGAATATCCCATCGCTTGGTAAACCTGAGGGAAAACAGGATTGCATAAACCAAATATCTCACTGAGGCTCCACCTCTGTAACGCTCCTAAGAAATACGACCTCTGGAGCTTAATGTACTTAGATGTAGTACATCGAATCAGCGAGCGCTGGGTGAACTTGGTTGCTACCACCAGTACTCGAGCCTGGTCCAGCAGTAGCGATGCTCTCCGTGTCGCTGATGTCGAAAAACTCAGGGCGGTAGCATCGGGCTCTTGTGCACACGATGTCTGCATAGTACGCAGGAGGACAGATACTCACAGCTTTGGTAGCGCGTCCGAACAGATAGCAAAGCTCATGAGTGAACTTCTCGAGCTGGTTGGTGGCCTCTTTTCCAAACTTGGCCCGGAAGATCTCGTCCAGTAAGACAGTATAATGAGCAGGACGAGCCGTGCCCTTGATGCTTGCATGCGCAGTAAGGTAGAAGTCCCAGTACCTGGCCTGTGTCACTCCTCGGTCCACAACGGTACCGCCCTGGATATTGTTGTTGGATGGTAGGTTGTCTTCGGTAGTAGGATAGAAACGCGTCTGGTGTCGCTTGACGGAGACGATGATCGCGATCTTGGGCGCTTTGTTCTTCGGATAAGTTGCATTGCAAGCTATGCGAATACGTGGCAGCTCTTTCTGGAGGACCTGGGCAAATTGACCTTCTGATACACCATCACGGAAGATGACAATGTTTTCGGGCAACTGTCCCTTGTTGTGCTTTTTCCACAGCTCAAGACGGGACTTGAACGCTTCAGTTAAAGTCTCGTCGAGCATCTCCTGCTTGGATGATTGCTCCCAAGAGGAAGCAGGCCACTGTCCCATATCCCGATCGATGGTTGCCACCAAACCAACAAGACTGGGGGCAGCGTCGCTCTTGTCTGAAGGCATATTCGTTGGATGTGTAACATCGTACCCAACAACCATGGTCTTGCCATCCTTGATAATGCCAAACTCGTTGTGGAGTTTGTGGTTGACGCCGCCTGCTTTCAAGTTCCATTTGAGGCCATCGTTGGCGAAATACCCGGGTTGTCCTTTGGAAAACTTGTCGGCCTGGACACAGCATGTATGAATGCCATACGTACAGTCACCCAAGGTCTTGATCTTCCCATACACCTCTGACTCAGACGTGCCAAGCATCACAAGTACAAACTCCATCTGATTCTCCTTGGCCCATTTGAAAAACCTGTCTGCATCTCCCTGCATGAATTGGTTGTAGGTGATGGTGTCCGAGGGAGGGTTCACCGGGGCACCAATCTTGATGTCCATCCCCTTCATAAAGTTGGCGAAGTCGTTGACAACTTTGGGTGGAACATTTCCAAACCTCCCCGGGATTACGTTGATGTAAGTCCAGCGTGTGATAGGCTTACCAGACTTATACACTTTAATGTTTCGCATGTTCCACGATGCGTCACGTGGAACAATCTGGATAAGCTTCTTCTTCAAGTCGTAGTAAGCAACTCCGGGCGCAACGAGAATGCGCCCCTGTACGGTCAGGGGTGTCTTATCGACTTGGATGCCGAATTGGCCCTGGATAGGTCAGCTTCTACCAGATGAGGTTGGATCACAGCAACACGTACCATTGTCTCATCGTCAAGGCCTAGGGTCTCACGAGCGTCGGTGGAGATAGAAAAAAGGTTCGCATATGGCGATCGGCAAGCAAATTGAACCATCGCGGTTGACTCTTGGCTGTTCAGCTTTGCCTTTATCGACTGTCCTGCTTGAATCTCAACGAACTCTGCCGGGGCGAACATGGGCCTTGCAGGAGTGCCAAGGTTCAAGACAGGAAAGTTCTGAAGGTCGACACCATACTCTGAAACACGTCAGATACTTATCCAAGAGCGAGAAACCCGAACTTACTCTCTTTATAATGGGCCGAAACAGTAACATATTGACCTTTGCCGTCCTCTTCCCGGTAGAACTTCACGTTCTCTGGACCAGGATATTCCCAATCAGGCTGAAACTGGGGTGGGTTCTTTGTACCTTGACATGCTCGTAGGATTTCCGGTGCAAAGGCTAGGCCATAGATCGCCTTGAGTTTGCGAACTTCCTTACCGTTCCCAAACTTCATCCTTACCCATACACGAGTCTTGGGAAGGAATTTGTTGATCAACTTCAGCCGTTTGGGCATATTCGAGCGATCTTTCTTGGGTGCTGCATGTAGCCCCAAGCCCTTGAAGATCTGGTCACACTTGCCATCGAGTTTGAAGACACCACAGGTGACGTTTGTGTTCAGGAGAAGACGACCAGTGCCCAGGCGTACTGACTGGAAGTACCCACGCGCAGCAATTAGGGGTCTGCCCCTCATAGACATGTCTGTAGTGATCCCGCCATTCTTGAATGAGAAGAATCGCGAGCTGCCTATGGCACTGATTTCGTCAATTTTGGAACGCGGTTCAAAACCGAAGATGATGTTCAGAGCATCAACAACATCAGGGAACTTAGGAAAGGCCATGGCCTTAGCCGCGTCGTCGTCAGAGTTACTGCTCGTATCTTTCGAAATTCCGGTGTTCGAGTTAACATATTTAAGCATATCATCAACCCGAGCTTCGGCAGGACCATGCAAAGCAACTTCGAAGAGGTCGGTCTTTTCAGAGTTTGCTGAAGACACCATGCTCACTCGGAGAGTATTGTCATTGGCCAGATTGAGCTTTCGCAGGGAGATCAATTGCGACTTGAACTCAGTAGCCAGAAGCAATGTCTTGTCATTCTTGGTGAGCTCCTTTAGAGTCTCCTGAATGACGAAGAAAAGCTTGCGGCCTTTGACTTCGCGAGGACCGGACTTCTGAGACTTTCCAGGCTTGCCCTTCCCCTTAGGTTTGGCAGCGCGCTCTTTAGTCTCCTCCGTCTCGGTGACGATCTCCTTGACGGTCATGGTATATTTGTAGATGACAGGCATCTTAGTGTGGATTCGAAAGTAGTTCGCAAACAAAATGACCGGACGTCCTTCGCTTCCGAAAGCAGGTCGTGGGGGAAACATGCCGGCCTTTTGCTGATCCTCTACACCCAACTTACCCATCTGAGACGTAAGCTGGTCGATGGAAGAGTTTTGATATTTCACCACCTCATCCTCGAGCTTCGTGATGGCGTTGTCAGGCTGGGGAACAGGACCGACGCTGCAAGAATTAGTATGGGGGAAAATCATGACGAACATAGGCTGAAGAGGACTTACGAGAATATGCGTGGCTCGTTAGAAGGTGGTCCTCCACCTCGACCTCCTCGATATCCTCCTCCTCCTCCTCCGCGGTCGAAACCTCCACGGCCACCTCTAGGACCGCTGAAGCCGCCACGAAAGTCGCCTCGAGTTCCATCACCACGACCTCTGCCACGGAAACCGCCGTCTCCTCGTCCTCGCCCACCTCCTCTCCCATCAGTAGGGGCACCACCACGCCCACCACCTCGGTTATCTTGATAACCACCACCACGTCCTCCTCCCCTTCCTTCAGGAGGGCCGCCGCCGCGTCCCCCACGTCCTCCACGACCTCCACAACCTCCACGACCGCCTCGATCCCCACGGTCAGCCATGGTGACAAAGAATGATGTTGATGTGTAAGGTACGATGCAAAAAAGATGCCTGAATGTGAATTATAAGATTAAGAATGGATATAGTTCCAATGCCTAAAATACTGTTCAATAGAAAATATCCAGGGTAATTGTCTGTCTTGAGTTGTTGTTTAGAGAGAGTTGAGAAGAGGTTGGGAGGGAGGAAGTTGAATAGCTTTATGTGAGCCTAGCAATGTAGGAGATACTGGCGTGACGGTGAATCACTGAGCAAGCAAGGAAGTAGCCGTTGGCCGCTCTCTCTAGCATTATTTGGGCCCCAAAAGTGACTGGTGACCGAGAGTAAGAGCAAGAGCGGTACACACAAACACTATTTCCACTTGACAAAGAAAGCTGAAGCCGAAGCTGAAGCTGGTGAAAGCTGGAGTTGAGTTGGGTCCAGGGAATAGCGGGAGCTCCTCCGTTTTTGGTGGAGCAAGCCAAGTGAGCTAACATTAAGTGTGCGGGGCAACAACGTCTGTGAACGTTTAAGGGTTCAGTTCAATTCAATTCAATGAGTTAACATGGAACAAAAGATAAATTTGTGTGATGTGAAGAAAGAGAACACTAACACAGCCTGTTTCCTTCTTCGTTTTCTTTCTTTTTATGTACCAACGTACCACTCTTTATTGCGTAACCCTTAGCATGGTCGGCCTCCAAGCCCATGACGTCCAACCATTGTCAGTCTGCCTGGGCTAACAAGGCTCCATTTCTGGCCATGATCAACCTTAATGGTCAACAGCAACAGTTTACTCTAGAGAACTCAATTATACCAGTTTGTTTTAATTGTTTTATCAATAAGAGTCACTTGTATGTACTGCATTCTTTGGTCTTGCTGTTATGGTTTTGTCTAAATGCATGGAACGTAAGCTCCTCGCTCGTCACTTCACCAGTTCCAGAGAGACACGCATGCTTGCTTCTTCCTCGTGGGCCAATGGCCATCATGTCCAGCTCAGCACTAACCGCTTGCTAACAAAAGCAAAGACCGGCCAAAACTGTCAGTAGGTACTTCGTCCGGTTACATGACCAGTCAGCCAGTCTAGCCAGTACGTACTTGTTTCTAGAAGAAACATGCCTCAGCCACGGATCCTGAAGGAAGCGGCCTGGGCCGTCAGCCGCAACGATTCAGTTCATATCACGACAGCAAACCTATCCCCTGCACATTCTGAAATCATATCACAACGGTTGTTGGACAAGATCCAGCTAACCTTTTTGTGCTTGGCCGTTGGTAAAAACCCCATATGGCTCAAGTTTGCATGACTCAAGCTGAATCTTAGTACGCCTGCAATCGGCCATCTGTCCACTTGATTTCCAATATACGAGACCAGCCCTGCAGGTTCGGATGTCCAAACAGACGACACATGACAAACGTTTTACTTTGAGCAGCCGCAGCCGCAGCCGCAGATGTAGCCTTGCACAAGGGCATCTCCCCTTCAATTCGCCCCACTGCCTGTTGTTTGTCCAATGTCTGAATTCATGCTGAGATTGAGCCCAGTCACTTACAACTATGGTTTGTGTGACTTGGGTCAAGTTATGAAACCCAGAACCGAGATGAATCTCTCGATCAGTATCCAAGATCTTGGGATCACGGGAATATGGCAACGTTACCATGCTCGGTGAGAAATCTTGTGCTAGTTGACTATATACCCGATGCCGCACGCTCATCACAGCTCAAACCATGCCCATCATCTCTTACTACTCCAAGACTGCAATGCTGTAAGATTTTTATCATGATTCAGAACCCCAGCTACAATCGGACAACTGTAAATATTCGCCAATCCGTCACTCATTGATTCACCAGTAACAATTATCAACAATATAGAGAACCACCGCTGTCCAAACGTACAGACAACCACCGAGACAAATGGACTGCCAGAGGGCTAGTTTTGTTAATCAGATTGGGTCTTTATCTTGTCATAAGGAGGGGCATACCAGAGACAGCAAGCCAATTAGGCCAAACCTCGAACGTCACAAAAGAGACAACAGAATCAACGAAACCAGGGACTATCATGTGCACCGGTCAACGCGGCTTTTACGTCTGCCCTTGCAGCAAACCACAATGTCCTAAAAAGGGCATTGTTCCGCACAGGCTTGTTACCCAAGGGCATGTCTGCAAAATCGAAGTCGACACAATTGCATGGGAAATTTGCGAATGGTGGATCGCGAATGGGCCCCCAGAACAAGTCCTCAACCGATATCTCAAACCGAGTTGCCAATACTTCGTGTGGCATACCCTCATAATTCGAGCGGAACTTTGTCCCGAGTGTCAAATAACATGTGAGGGGATTCCGGAGGAAAGTGGAAGCAGTGATGCGAAGAAAACAGGGGATTCTGAAGCTAAAGGCTCTAAGTAGTGAATTTGCATAGATTTTGTCCAGATGTACAGCGAGGATGACACCATTATTCCATCAATAAACGGATCATATACCATCGAAGGTAGTTTAATCAGTGACAAGATTCAACATAAATACACATTCCTTCGCCGTAGGGGAAGGCTTCTTGCTCCATCGATTATAACATATTACAAGTACTGTATGATCAAGATATACTGCACTAAGTTCAAATCTTACTTGTGACAACGTTCTTCTTCACATATGTCACAAAACTCGTCCTCCACTTTGTCTTCATATACCCATTAAGTGCATGGAGGGATAAAACCATGACGACGACTTCTACTTGCGTAGTTTCCGCAAGGCTCAATGTTGATAAGCTCGATTCTGACATGGCCGGGATCTTTTTCTTCCCAGTGGTTCTTGGCTGGACACCCGGCACGATCGCAGGGGCAGATCCAACGAATAACTCGTCCGTGGCACATCGTAACAACTATATTTGATGGAGTCAGGAAGTTTTGTTAGTGTTTAGTAATGAGATTAATTATATAAAAAATTGTATTCGTCATGAGTTATTGTCTGACTCACTCTTGAGATTTGCCTTGGTGGGAAATATAAGTAAACAACCCTTCCAATCCTACCGAACAAACTGAGCCGCATTGCGTTTCCATTAGACAGTTGTATCAAACATGTAACACGGATGCCCTGCACTACGCCATAGTAGATTCTGTATATATAAAACAGCACATGATCATTCAAGTGAGTGTAATTATGAGTACCTCATCCAGAGAAGCCGTGGGCTGCTGCACGCAATCTCACAGCAGAAACATGGCAGCTTACAAAAGATGAAGTGTTTGTGTGTGCTGGAATTGTCATATATCCCACCATCTGAAAGCGCTGGCCATGCATGTACCAATAAACATGAACCTCGACTCAATCTAACCAAAAAGCCTCCACCTTGTTCTGATATCCAACAATCATTCTTTTATATGCCCCGCAGTCGCGACCTTAAGAATCTCCTCCTCCAAACCTGAGACGTGATGGATCTCAATACCTGCATCCTCTAGCGTCTTGCGACCCGTGTTCTCCCCCACGAAAGTCTCAGGCTCCTGAACGCCAACGTAGACCTGGGTGATCCATGATTTTTGACGTAGTACTCTCTCGACGCAGGGTAGCTTGCCACTCAGGCGCTTGAAACATGGCTCGACGGTGGTGTAAAGAGCATGAGGGCTGTCAAACACTTCTGAGAGTTTCTCCTCTGTTGTCCCGTGCTTCTCAGCCAACTTTATGAGGCATGTTTCTTCCGCGTGCGTGTTTCCAGGCAATTCAAGAGTATATCCTTCGGCGATAATGGCGTTGTCGCTAAGACGCACAATTAGAGCCCCCACGCGGAAATTGGTTGGCTTAGGAGGAGATTTATTGGCCAGTTCCAAGGCCCGTTGCATAGCGGCCTTGTGGTTTCCGGGCTCTATTGTAGTCATCTTGATATAAATGGTTGGGGCTGTCTAATTAAGACATCCGGATGTGGGAGTTATCTTGGTCCATTTAAACGGTCGGCGGGCATAAGCTCCGATGACCGAAAGCACTTTAACTCTAGCCCCACATTCCCCGTGCGAGCGCGTTGCGACGCGTCTTCCGCTCCATTACAGCTTGAGCTTCACTTTAATCCTTGGCTAATCGTCATATCATCGAAAATCAACCATGTCCGATCACGAAGAATTGCTAGAGAGCGAACCTCCGACCATCGACCCTTATGAGGTCTTGGGTCTTGAAAGAACTGCAACGGCCGACCAGGTCAAGCAAGCATATCGAAAGGCTGCCCTTAAGCATCACCCAGGTTTGTCAACTCTGCGCTATAGCTAAGACTTCGATCTCTAACCCTGCGTTTTTAGACAAGGTCCCTCAAGATCAGAAAGATGCCGCGCACGAGAAATTCCAGGCCATCGCATTCGCAAATGCCATCCTCTCAGATGCCGCCCGGCGCAAACGCTACGACGAGACCGGCTCCACCTCAGAATCGATCGTAGACTCAGAAGGGTTCAACTGGAGCGACTACTACCGAGAGCAATACAAGGAGTCTGTTTCGAGCGACGCCATCGAAAAGTTTGCCAAGAAGTACAAGGGCTCCGACGAAGAAAAGGGAGATGTACTCGATATCTATGAAGACTGCGAGGGTGATATGGATGCGCTGTACGAGAGGGTCATGCTAAGTGACGTGCTGGAGGATGATGAGCGCTTCCGCGAGATCATCGACAAGGCCATCAAGAGCAAGAAGGTGCCTAGCTTCCCCGCTTACACAAAAGAGACCAAGAAGAAGCGAGAGACACGCACCAAGAAGGCTCGGGCCGAAGCTACAGAGGCCGAGGACTACGCCAAGGAGCTCGGTGTACACGATAAGTTGTTCGGCGAGAAGAAAGGTAAGAAGAAGACCAAGGGCAAGGGAAGCTCAGAAGACGATCTCGCAGCACTGATCCAGAAACGACAACAGGATCGCTCAGCGGGTTTTCTGGATCATCTCGCTGAGAAGTATGGTGCTAAAGAGAGTAAAGCGAAGAAGGGAAAGAAGCGAGCTGTGGAGGATGAGCCGTCGGAGGAGGCGTTTCAAGCAGCTGCTTCTCGTCTGAAGGGCTCTAAGAGGTCAAAACGTTAAGGAATGGATAGAAACCGCCCTGTGCTGGAGTTGACGCAACAGGGATATTGGAAGTCTAGGTTATGGTGTTTGGGCGTCTTGCTAGACCAGTTGTGCGCACTACTGGTATGCATATAATGGTATTAAAATATTCTTTGACATTCAACATCAGTTTGCCGTGAACCTAAAGTGATCAAGCTATATACACCAATCATCGAGATCGAACCTTCGTATTTTCTTACCTATGTGTTCTGAGCGTGATGATATCTATGACATTCCCAAGAGTCATGTTTACCCTATATAAGATAGCTATAAGAGGTGACAAAAATATTATGAAAAGTTCACGGTTTATGCAATTGGGCACGCCTTAAAATGACTTGACCAGTCAGTATTTTTGTCAGCATCTCATGGGACCCACCTGAGCGACCGTGAATATCGTCCAATGTTCGCCTTATTTGTCTTCCATTCTATACATCGCGTCACATCATTGCAAATCACCTACGAAATTGCGACGCCTCATTGACGATGCTTGGGAGTGGTATTATAGTCAGCTGAAGTTATTCTGCTATTATGATGCTATGAGTGAGGAAGGCAAGCCCCCATTTTACCCTCGCTACTGCTTTCACCTCGCGCCGACCGTGAACCAATGGTGTTTGTTTCGTGTAGCCGATATACATGACCTTGACCAGCATGGAGGTTTTGAAGGTAGATACTTGGATTCTATGAGTCCATGAGCTGACGACTGACGATATCAAGGTGAAAAGTTCTACTTCTATGAGAACCTTCCAATCAAATGGGTGCGCATAGTCGGGTTAGTCGTCGCTATTGAGGAGTTCCCTGGCAGGCGTATATACACTGTGGACGATAGCAGTGGTGCAAATATCGAGTGCACTGTTGCAATGCCAATTCTTGTGGGAGGGGACAGCCACGCAACGACAGCAGGAGATGCTTCAAAGAAGGCGGGTATGGACTCGCCCCTAACTTCCAACCCCTTCCCAGATGTCGACGTCGGATCTGTTGTAGACGTCAAGGGAGGCCTTTCCACTTTCAGAGACGAGCGACAGCTCACTATTGAAAAGATGGTTGTTCTACAAAGTACCGCGCAGGAGGTTACGCTCTGGGAAAAGAGGGTTAGATTCCAGTCTGAAGTTCTTTCCAAACCGTGGGTGCTGCGAAAAAGTGAAATTCGCAGATGCCGTCACGAAGCCGAGCGGAGTGAGCAGGAAGCCGAGAGGAAACGGAAACGGATCAAAGGGATCGTCGAGTCTCGAACGGCCAAGCAGGTGCCAAAGCTGGTGGACCAGAATAAACCCAGCATCAAGGAGCGGCAGCCAAGCAAGGAAACACGTCTAGATCTCCGGCAGATCATCGAGCAAGGGGGAAGAGGCAAATACGATGCGTTGGGGTTGTGAGCTGTTAGTGGAGATATTCTGGCGTATTCACTAAGGTATTTTCGCGGGCGTTTATGCTAAGGTTTGGACAAGAACACGCAATAAAGCAATATTGCCAAGTAGTGATCGGTATGGTCAAGCACATTGTGCCCTGGTCTGGAATGCGATTTTGTTTGCATTAAGCGTGGTTGACCTTGAGTGCTAGAAATAAATGACCATGGCCTTGGGACCCTTGAGACACGCCGGAACCGCTGGGTCACTGGCTTGATGGTGTCTTAGTTTCTAACAAGCGGGCTTATTATTCCTGGTGCTTGGGTTGATAGGACCCTGAGTCGAGTGTTGTCTCAACCATCTCTTTAACCTTAGATCATGACAAGTCAAGTGACTGTCTCAGTCTGACATCGGATAACCATTTTCATGAATGTTACATTAGGTCATCGAAGAGGTTGGAGTAAAGATAGGTGGTAGACGAACGGATAGGACACAAGATATAGGTCAAATGACTTGTAATTCATCAGCCGTGGTCATCGTGAGATCAATAATAGAATCGTAGAGACAAATGCAACGTCGTTATGCATGGACTTTGTAGTATATATGCGAAACAATAGAGCAACGTTAGTCAACAAGCCTCTGAGTAATTACCCAACGGGCATGGCTGAGACTTGATTCGGGGATGAACGCCATGGGGATAATTGAAGGAGACAAGTGGCGTCCATCTACAACGGGTGAAGCTGTGGGAAGCTGGAAGTTCAAGCAAATTTGATCGTTAGTCTGCTGCCAATTAAGATGTGGCAAACACAAGCGAGGGGAGTTTGCGTGGGGCTGATCCATCGCGAATCGATAGTTCCTGAAGCTAGGGGCAGCTTTACCCAGAGCGGCGCAGGCTAGGCAAGGTAAGCACTAGAGCTGTCTACTGCAGGCACACGCGGGCGCCACAGACGAGCATCGAGCAGCGAAGGGACTTCCCCTTTGAGCTGCATATATCGATCACAAGCTCGCAACCCCAATAACCCACCATCATCACCCCTGCCTTTCGGACTGAGACCGGGGACATGCGCTGCAAACACTTGATCTGTAATGCGTAAAATGGCTCTGCTCGTTGATGGAACGTATCCTGCTGTATGTTCACGATACTCACGATGCTCTTTCCTGATCTTCAATCATACCCAAGATGGGAAGAAGGAGCCAAGGCCTCGAGCACATGGCCAAGCTTCCTCGATACTGGATGCTGAGATAAAAAGATCCATTAAAGATGCAATTCATCTCCAGCCTTTTCCTCTCCACCTCGCTCAACTGTCAACGCAATCCTCGAATTCCAGCAAATCCGCATCCAACGCCATCCTAAAGAATCCAATTTCTTGAATCACCTTTACGCCGCATCGTCTACGGAGTACGCGCCAGCATCTGATACCCCTGTTATCGACTTAGACCCCTAGTGCAACATTTCTTTTGGCGGCCAGTTCTAGCTCTGGTCTAGCCTTCAGGTAAGCCACATGCGTTTTTCGCTATCTGTGCCCCAAAGACACATTCCGCTTCATTTCATTCTCCGATGTGAGTGCCTGGCTAGCTTCACCAGTCACGGCGCCACCAAGCTAGTGCTTTTTTTCGCATTTGATGGCTTCAAGGCCAGGAGAAGACCCCGGGCAGGGGATATTATAAGAGCAATGGGACCCCCTACCTTTCACTATTCTCACCAGCTCCATACGATCCTCTTCAGTCTTGTAAAGGCAGCAATCTTCTTGAACAAGGCGGAATCACACATCCCACTTGCTCACCATGAGATCTCATACGATTCTGCCTATATGGCTTCTTTGGCTAACACAGGGACAAGTTCTAGCCCTACCTCAAGCTCAAGAGAACACAGCCGATTCCCTGGAAGACTCTAACGAAGACTTCAAGCGAGATATCGAGACATCTGCTTTTGAGTATCTAACAACATACGATAAAGAAGATATTATTCCTGTGACCGAAACCGTCAAAGTCAGCACCAGCAAGGCGGGAACTACAGCAACAGCACTTGTTCTCCCTTCTCTCTCAGACGACATTGAGCCTCATACCGAAGGTTTCATTGTAACGGAACTTGACAACCCTCTGCTTACCAAGGCTGCTGTCCTAAGCACTTCAATTCCCAGCCCAACGAGTCTGCTCAAACCTCTTAAAACCACAACCAAGAACGCGGAACCCTCTGGTCTATCCAAAATGGCTGCTGCTGCCGATATTTTCGCTAGCCCCATCGATACGGCTGCTCCTCCATCGATGTTTGAACGAAGGGCTGATCATCCGGTTTCGAAACTACCCATCATCTCTCAGACAAGCCCCATTGGAACCAACAAGTTCTACTCGAACTTTTACCTCGGAAACCAGCAACAGCCCGTCTATACTTTCCCCTACTCCCTGACATGGGCGGCTGGGACAGGCCCAGCAGCAAGCTGGGGCATGGCCATCTCTCACATCGACGCGGACAAACGTACATATGGCCCGGTTCAATCTAATGGCGCCGTGGAATTTTACATCAACCCAGTCGGTATCCAGTCTATGATCATTTCTGCGAAGGAACTCGGCAAGAACACTGTCTTGACCATGGACTCCATCACCCCTCACTATGCCAAAGCTTATCTGAGAAAAGATAGCAAGTCTGCTGCCACAATCAGCTTCCCTCTTTACCAAGGCAGCGTTTTCACATCTGCTTACTTTAGTGGTGGCACACCTTGGATCCAGACCGGCGTCTACTTCCGGAGTATGACTCAAGTGACAAAGGATCCTAAGCCTGATGTGCGCAAGTTCAACTTCGTCCTTGAAGATGGAACCACTTGGCGTCTCTATGCCTACAAGACCAAGGGTGACCCTCTTACCCTCAAGATTACCAACAACGGTCTTGCTGCCTCAGCAAAGCCTTTCTACGGACATATCCAGATTGCAAAGGACCCCAAGGTTGGCCAGTCTGAGGCGGTTCTTGACAATGGCTGCGGCATCTATGCAACTGGCATGTCCATCAGTGGCAGCAATGTTGGAAAAACTGGCACTTATTCTTTTAACTGGTCCAGAGGTGGCCACGCGACTGGAAAGCTTTGGATCTTTGCCCTTCCTCACCATGTGGCTTCGTTCGATGCTACGACCAAGAAGGAGATGAGGACATACACTCTGCAAACAACGACCAAGGGTTTGGCTACGGCAGTCGGAGGAAACTCGTGGACCATGGTCGAGCCAGCTTTGCCTGTTGATATGGGCTTTGCTCCTTGGGATCCTTCTAAGGGGAGCCGCGGTCTTTCTGCCAATGCAAAGAAAATCATTGCACCTATCGCCAACTCCGAAGTTTCGCAAAACATGGACGAACAGGCTAACACAGATTCGATGTACTTTTCTGGCAAGGTAAGTGTTGCTCTAATGACTCCGCAGACCATGATTTAACAGGATACAGGCTCTGGCCAAGTTCGGTTCTATCATCTACGTAATCAACAACATGCTAGGCGACACGGCTCTAGGACAGGCTGGTTTACTGAAGCTCAAAACTGCATTCACACGGTTTGGCACGAACAAGCAAAACTATCCGCTCGTCTATGATTGTAAGCCTTCCTGGATACCATCTTTTGTAATACCTGGCTAATGGAGTTGACTAGCTGTCTGGGGCGGAGTTGTTTCGTCCGCATCCTACAAGACAGGACAGGCTGGATCGGATTTCGGTAATACGTACTATAACGATCACCATTTCCACTATGGTTATCACGTCCTTGCTGCTGCCTATATTGGATCAATGGACAGCAAGTGGCTGGCGGTAAACAAGGCGTATGTCAACTCTCTTGTTCGTGATTACGCAAACCCTAGCACCAACGACAAGCACTTCCCCCAGTGGCGAAGCTTTGATTGGTACCACGGCCACAGCTGGGCTCACGGCCTGACTCCCATGTGGGATGGTAAGGACCAAGAGTCGAGTTCCGAAGACATGATGTCCGTATACGCTCTGAAGATGTGGGGTACGGTGATTAAGGACACCAACTTGGTCGCGAGGTAAGTCGGTTGAGTGTGCTATTTGAACGATGAAAATTGACAACGGACACAGAGCCAACCTTCAGCTTGCAGTCATGTCACGAGCCATGCAACAGTATTATTACTATACCACGACCAACACGGCTCAGCCTAAGAACTTCATCGGCAACAAGGTCGCAGGTATTCTTTTTGAAAGCAAGGTTCACCACACAACGTGGTTTGATGGTTCCATTGAGGCAATCCAGGGTATCCACATGATCCCCATCCTCCCTGTGTCGAACCTCGCACGAACCGGGACGTTCGTTCAGCAAGAATGGGAAACTTATTTCAACAAGGGCCGCGTTGACAAGTTCAACAACCTCTGGAAGGGCGTTATCTACGGCAACTACGCAACGGTCCAGCCTAAGACTACATGGACTTTCTTGACCCAGTCCAAGTTTGATCCTATCTGGATTGACGGTGGAGCCTCAAGGACGTGGTATATGGCATATGCCGCAGGTGAGTTTCGAAACCTTGACGTCGCAATCGCATCAATAGCTAACAGTTACCTTTCAGCTCTGGGCGGTATTTGATGGAAATATCAAATAAGTAATAGAGTGCTACGTTGCAACAGACACCGGCACTGGTGCGGAATGAGCACCTTGTATAAACATTGGGCATAGACAGGACGATACCCTGACGGGAAGATTTATTTTGTACATTGGAAATGCAGACCAACAGCCGCATTTGGCAGGCTTCAAGAGACGCCAGACAGGCACAGTTAGATTCCTGACCTCACCGAGACTAGATGGGAGGCAGTTGCTAGACCCTAGACAGGGCGCTTACAATTTCATTCGTTACCTTTAAACGTTATCGAAGCTTGGAAGATGACCATTGAAGTGAGATAAGAGTATGTATTCGTGATGGAGTGGCTGATTTTTTGTTTACTATGTACTTCGCATTTATATCGTCGGCAGACGTGGGATCAATTAAACCAAAGGAATAACCACGTGCAGGTGACTCTCTGATTTAATTTGATTGGGGCGCAGAATGACGACCCTGAGAAACGATTTGCGCTATGGGATGAGTGCCAAGAACTTAAGTTGTTTACACTGCCTCGAGGCTGTCCAAGAAGATAAGCAGGGGTGACAAACTGAAGCTCGGCAGAGTGGGAACCGATTGACAAGCGGTGTCTGTGCGCGTCTCGAATATTGAAACAGACAAAGAAAGGATTTACCTATTGTCTGAGGGTACGGTAGACCATTTTATTTCTGTTGTCTGAATAAGGAATAAAGTACGAGACTTGATACAGTAACAGGCAAGAGTCAGTGTAACATGGCAGCAAGGCCTTGTTTGTATCACGTATGGCGGCCACCTATGAAACGAGTTTTGAAGCGGCAAGCTGTTTAATCGCTGCCACAGCGTTGCTGCAGCGTTGTTCCCAGCTCACCGGCAACGTCGGACACTTTGGCTGCCCGTGCAAGGCGAAAAAAGCATTGGATGTAAATACGGAACCTACGGAGTCCACTACGAATTTGGTAAGCTGATACTCCGTACCTGACGTCTGATGATAATGAAGCGGACTATCTACCCGCAAAAAAAGGGGGGCCGATATTGATGGAAAGGATATTGAATGTTTTTGTTTTGTTTGGCATTGTGATATTGTAATTTGACTGCTGTACTCTGTATGTCTGTAGAATACCTAGTTGAAAAGACGCTTGCGAAATCAAAGTTTTAAGCTTTTCTCCTCTATACTCAGCCACCACAAGGCCTGCTCTGCTGCATCTGCCGCTGGAATCGGCGCTTCCTTAACGAAGCTTAAGCAGGCGCGCGCCGAATTAATGAGCATCAGTGACAAGAAGAGCTTGGAGCTCTTAGATAAAAGTGGAGAGCTTCCCTGCTTCCAGTGGGTAGACTCAGCGGTTGCTGGCCCGACTTTTGTCAGTGGCTGTATATGATTGGCTGGTTAAGATGAGTGATGTGGGTTGCCGATCTTGGAGACCCATGTCCTACGTCAACGTGCCCGGGTTCTTTCCTAGAGCCAAGCTTTTAGAGGAGGCCTCCTGAAAAGGGAAAGGAAGGACTGGCTACCTTATTTTTCCGTTCCTGCAACACAACCACACTTCTCATCAACCATCAGCATCATCGTCGAGATTTCATTGAGGGCTGTGTAGCTTTAGACGCGCCCGCAATCCCGCATCTTCTTTATCCGCAGGTCCTACTGTATTCTGCAATTGACTGTCACTTCCGTTGAGCGGGGTGTAGCCAGCGCGACAAGAGACACTGCCTCTGCTCTAAACTCGTCTTTGGATTAGATCGTCATACGCTTTGCATCTCGTCTATCTCTCTACGTCTTGTCTCTCATTCCAGAACGAGTCAATACCACAGTACTTTTCTTTAGCTTAAGGCACAGGCTATTATCGCCTGTTCAGTCAGCTCAACCATGGTTTGTAAGTAATTGTCTGCCTCTACGCATTTAGGCTTTCCCTTTTGCTTCGCTCTCTTTCTTTGTATCCTTCAAAACGACGTCAAGTTCAACATAGACAAGTAAATACAATCAGTACTCCGTACCCCTGGCATCAAAGAAGAAAAAGATCGTCATAGTTCTTTTCCTGTCCCTTGATCCAACTTTCTTTCTCCATCTTCCAACTCCATCGCCGTCACCATCCATCCCTGCACTGGGCACAAAGTGGCACACACCAGCCAGAACAAGACAAAGTGCAAGATTAGCTTCTTCCACACGGGGTGAAGCGCCACTCACGATATCGCATGTACCCTGCGTGTCTGTCTGTCTGTCGCTCTGTCTCTGCTCTACTGTTGCTGGCCCTTTAGCCAGTGCCCACATCGTTTTGTCCTTCTTTCAACCTCATCTCATCTCCCCCTACTATCCCCATTCATATTCCTATATCCTACGGACACGGGAACAGAAACGAGGATACTTGCCTGATTGCTTGATACATATACCAAGCAGATCTGGTCGTTCAACCTTGTGAGTCTATTGGCGACGCGACAAATCTTGACATATCCTTCCATTACCCTTCCATCAGCTCAACTCGACGCACCTCGAGTCCATTCCTGTACAGTCTCTCACTCAACCCCCTCCTCATCCTCCATCTCCATCGCTCTTCCCTTGGCAAGCGCTGTCACTGCCTCACCCATGTGATCCTTTGTTCTACGCGCCATCTTCAGATATGATCTTCGCATTTCTGCGCATCAAGGATGGCGCAGCAGGGTCCCTTCTTGCCCGGAACAAACAAGCTCAAAGCATGTCACCCATGGCGATCGAGCCAAGAAATCTAGGCCTTGCAGGCCAGGGCCCAGTCGCAGTAGTAATCAGCCTACCATGCAGCCTCCCCCAACTTCATATTACTTGCCTTATCGAGGAGCTTTTGTTGTTCTGGATTGCTTTGCTTATTACTTGACTGCCTTCTACTCCGCCTTTTGAAGCTTCACCACGACTCATACACTATAATAAAGATTCAATTGCTGACCATGCCCATGTGTTGACCGACCAACAGCTCTTCCATCTTTCACCCTTCAAATCAGACGATCAATGTCGACCAAAAATTCAAACCACACAGTCGACGAGAACAGCCCGCTCATCAATGGCGGTACCTCGTCGACTCGCCGTGACACAAGCGGCAATGGCAATGGCAACGGCCATATCAGCCTCAGCAGAGACTCGAGCACAATGACCTTTCTCTTCGACTCGAAGCACACTCCCGGTATCGACAACCACAACATCGCCATCAGGAGTCTGGCTTATTCCTGGCATATCGCCAAGGTCACCCTTCTAAGCAGTACGTCTGCGCTCCTCCAGTTTCTGTCGCGCATATAACTGACTCTGTTTGATAGACTATGTCAACTTCCTCTTGGTCATGGTACCCCTCGGCATCATCGCTGGTAAGATGGGCTGGGGCTCCACCGCTGTCTTCACCATCAACTTCTTCGCTATCATCCCGCTCGCTGCTGTCCTGTCGTTTGCGACCGAAGAGATCTCTATGAAGCTCGGCGACACACTCGGTGGCCTTCTGAATGCTACTTTCGGCAACGCCGTCGAATTGATTGTACGATGCTCAAATATCTTCACATGAATAATGCGACTAATCGCGCTTATAGG
Organism: Fusarium avenaceum; assembly: GCA_025948275.1. Taxonomy (NCBI): domain Eukaryota; kingdom Fungi; phylum Ascomycota; class Sordariomycetes; order Hypocreales; family Nectriaceae; genus Fusarium; species Fusarium avenaceum. Next base: position 1,618,693 of record CP109669.1, read on the forward strand.
TCAGCATTGTTGCGCTCCAGCGAAACGAAATCGAACTTGTCCAGGCCTCAATGCTTGGCAGCATTCTTTCTAACCTCCTCTTGGTAATGGGAATGTGCTTCTTGTTCGGCGGTATCGTTCACCGAGGCGAGTCCGGCAACGGACGCGAGCAGGTCTTTTCTTCTGCAACTGCCCAGACGACTTGCTCTCTCATGACCTTGTCTTCTGCCTCGCTCGTCATTCCCGCTGCTGTATGTTGAGATGCCCCCATTGTAAAACTCATCTAATTTTTTATTTTTTTTTAGCTCTATGCTGTTCTCGACCAAAGCGGCTCCAAGGAGAAGGCCCAGAGCATCCTCACACTCTCTCGCGGTACCGCTATCATTCTTCTCGGACTCTACGTCCTCTACCTTGTTTTCCAGCTCCGAACCCACAGCAACCTTTTCGATGCCGAGAACCAGAACGAAGGCGATGAAGAGGTTGAGCCTGAGGAGCCCACCATTGGCCCCGTTGCTGCCATGGCCGTCTTGGTTGTGACTACTGTGCTTGTCACTATCTGCGCCGATTACCTCGTTGACAGCATCGATGACCTCGTAACAACCTCCGGAATCAGCAGGGCATTTATTGGTTTGATCCTGATCCCCATTGTTGGCAACGCCGCAGAGCACGTCACCGCTGTTGTTGTTGCTGTTCGTGACAAGATGGATCTTGCCATGGGTGTTGCTATTGGTTCTTCTATCCAGATTGCTCTCCTGGTTACTCCTTTCCTTGTCATTGTTGGCTGGATCATTGGCTCCGAGATGACTCTTCATTTCGAAACTTGTAAGTCGAACAATTCCCACTTTGACTATGACGCAGGCTTACATATTTCTAGTCCAAACTGTTGCCTTTGCCGTGTCCGTCCTCGTCGTCACATATACCGTCCAGGATGGCAAGTCCAACTACCTTGAGGGTGCTATGCTTATGGGTCTTTACATTATCATCGCCTTGGCTTTCTACGCCACTCCTTCCGATGTTATGGACCCCGGCAAATAAGTGCAAGTCTATCGGTCTCTATTAAAATACTTCCAATAAGGTGTCATGCTCTAAAACATGTTCCTATTAAGACTAGTAACCTGTCTTATCGAACCACTGGATTGGATAACAAGATGTGTTGTCTACGAATGGGACCATTAACGATACGTTGAACTACAATCGAATAATCATATCAACTTTTCATATCTGTATTACTAAGAAGATGCAGTCCTCTGGGTAGGACTGTCTGGGGGTAAAAAACTTCAGCAAACTCTGGAACAAATTTGGGGCCAGGAATGGGGGGTATCAGTCGCATTCGCAAATTTTCATTGTGTCAAAAGAAATGAGGGACAGAAACAGGTCTCACCAGCATTGCCTGGATACTTACGCTTGCTTATTACGGATTTCTTATATTATTGGACTGTGAGGTCGGAGAAGGAAACATGGGTTCGAGAAGGTTGATTGTTTAGTAAATCGATATTTTCGAACATCTTGCCGAATTTGTTTGTGTACGATGTGTTCTTACGCGTGGTCAACGGTGATATGCTAATACTTTAGAGATAGAAACCCAAACGACATGTCACTGTGTGAACCACATGCTCTCAAGTGAACAGAAGAAGCAATGTCATTTTATGTCTCAAAGAAGCTGGCCTCGAGCTATGCAACGTCTTATTACACAAGTTTCCCTTAAACACTGACACCCTTCAAAAACAAGACATTAGTAAACCATACTTTTGATTCTCAAAACGCCCAAATGTATGAATGTAGCAGAATATATATGCACAGGTTTCTAGATAGTAGGCTTCGACATGGGCGTGATAATGCCTTGCTTCATGAGCACACGAGGCTTGGTGGTGTCCTGGAACGTCTCCTTTGTCTGCCACTCTGGTCCGACAGGCAGACGCAGCGAGCGCTCGTATTGCTGCCGGGACTCGAAGGGGTGAGGGAGCTGGTTTGCGAGGTAGCGATCGTTCTGCGAATGTGTTAGCACAAGACATATGTATGAGTAGTGGGGGGTTCAGTAGAGCTTGCCTTTTTGATGCGCTTCTCGTTGATCATAACCTTTTCCAGTTTGGCATCCTTGCGGTTGTTCTTCTTGATACCGTCAACCTTTGTAAGGAATCGGCCCTGGTGGCGCTTCTTCTCCTTTGCGCTGACGCCGTCGCCAACCCATGAGCCCCAACCGGGTAGTGTGTTGTCAACAATCTTGTCATCCTCATCTTCTGCGATAGCAGCCTTCTCGGCCTCAAACTCGCCCACCACGTCCTCGCCTGCGAAAGCACGGGCAACCATCTCTTGATCACGGATCGCCATGGGGAGATGCTGGTCTGTCTCAGACTCGGCATCTGAGCCCTCATCGGCAGTCTGAGTTTTTGACTTGGACTTTGATTTGGGGCGCGAGGCGACGATGACGTTGGCTGTGAGGTCGAGATCGCCGAGGTTCGCGCTGGACTGGCCCTTCTTCTTGCGGCGCGTCTCGCCCCGAGACCATGCGCCTGCGGTGGTTGCGGCGGCGGGCTCGGAGCGGGATGTGATGTTGGGGATAGCAGGGTTGCTGCCAGCACCGTTGGTAGTAATTATCACATCATCGTCATCTTCCTCCTCATCGTCCTTAGACTTGCGCTTCTTAGATGCTTTGGTTGATGTCTCAAAGGCTGGCTTGAAAGGCTTGCCATCGGCAGCACCGTATTGTCGTCGACCAACCTCCTCCAGCTCATCTGCGGAAGCGTCAAACTCCTCGCCATCGAGGTCTCGTCGGATCTGCTTGATAAGAGCATCGTTTGCCTCCTTCTTAGCAGCCTCGGCCTTCTGCATGAACTTCATACCCATCAAACCCTTTTGGGGCGTATCTTCCTCCTCCTCAAGGGCCGCCAGCTGTCGACGTAAAGTCGCATCGCCAGCATCAGAGTCGCTGTCAGAATCGGATGACTCGTCAGAGCCACCAGCACGACCCTCCTTTCTCCTTCGAAGTTCCTCATCCTTACGTGCCATCTCAGTTAGACCGGAGCGGAACTCATCGTCCCATACAGCTCGCTTTGTCTTGTTGCCGATCTTTGCCCACTTGCTGTCCTTGTGTCGCTGGCCAACACGCTCCAGTGCACGTCGACGATCCTGAGCTTCGCGCTCTTCTTCAGAGTCAATCTCACCAGCCTCATCCATAGCCTCCTTGGTAGCCATCTCATCGCGCTCACGCTGCTTTCTGTGCACACGGTGGTACGCCTTACTCTTGATCTTCTTGATGCGCTTGGCTCGCTTAGCCTCTCGGGAGTTGAGCTCACGCTCCATGCGCTTGCGGGCCAGAGCCTCCTTGCGAGTAAGCTCGTTGCCTTCTTCGTCGTAATCCTTCTCCTTAGGCTTTTTGGGTTGGTCCATAGTCAGACCACTCTGCTCCATAATGGACATGATGGCAGACTCGAGCTCGTTGCTTGGGTTAGAGGTCGTAAGAGGTTGGAGCTCAGTGGTGTCGAGGCCGGCAGTCGCTGAGTTCTGAGGTAGAGGGAATATGAGATGCTCAGCTCTTCGGTTATGCTTCACTGTGTCGTTCCATCGATCCAAAGTCTCGTTGGTCTTTTCGTAAGCCGCACTTCGATCCAGGCGATCCTGTTGTCTTCTGCCCAGAGGCACGTCTAGCTTCTTAGAAACACCAGGGCGCTTATCCTTCTCTTCCTTGCTCATGAGCTTCATAGACTTCTTCACGTTTGCGTCGTTGATACCCGTCAATCCGAGATCGCTCAGACTGATCTTAGGTTTTGACTTGGGCTTGTCGTCTCCGTCGTCCTTCTGGCCTCCATATCCCTTGATGAGACCCTGAAGAGCTTCTAGCTTTTCTGGGCTCACGTCCTCGTTATCCTCATCGCTATCGTCATCGTCGTCGTCTTCCTCCGACTCGTCGGATGCATCATCGTCGGAGTCTGAAGATCCGGACTGTTCATTTTGCTGGGGTTCATCATCAGACTCCTCGAATTGGTCGAGAGCAGTTGCTAGGTCGATTGCGTCTGCGCCAAGGGTTTCGCCCTCATCGTCTTGAGAATCGTCCTCTGAGTCGTCCTTTTCCATGTTAGATTTAAATCAGATACAACGGTAGAAAATAAACCTACATCGCGCTTTGTTGATTTGCTGCCTCGGAATGTGTATCCTTCGAACTTGTCCTCGTCACTGTCGCCAAACGCATCGTCACTCTCAATCTCAGAGTCATCGTCGTCCTCTCTTAGGCCTCCCAGTTGCCATTCGTTTCCTTCGCTGTCGCTTCCATAGTCGGCGGCGTCGTCTGCAGATCGGTTAGGCCTCTTGACCTTCTTTCTTTGTGGCTCCTCCTCTTCCTCTTCCTCGTCTTCGTCCTCATCGTCTCGGCCATGTTTTCGCTCAATCTCGGCATCTAGTTCTCTCGCTCGAGGGGTTCGCTTCTCCTTCGGCGCGAAGTTTTCCTGTGCAATACCGAATGCGTCGAGCGCATTCTTCTGCGATCTCGCTTTTGACTTTTTATTGTTGCCAGCCTTGGCCTTGGGAGCTGCCAGAAGGGACCTTCCGTGGGCCTGTCGTCCGCCCATGATTACTCTTGAAGATTGGCGTCCAAAATTTCGAGAATAAAGACGATACGATGATCGAGCTGCGGCGTAAGATGGTCGGGCGGCGTCCTATACCAGCTTCCAAAGTAACACTTTTTTCGAACTTTTCTGCCGCGTAAAAAAGTTTGGCGGTGAGTCGACCCTTGGCGGGGCATTCATGCGGGTAATGGAGTTTGAATGGCGTGTGCGATAAGCCTATCACGGATGTTGTAAATTGCTGATTCCAGTGGGGTCCTTTCCCACTGCGAGTTACAGGGGCCTGTCCACTAAAGATCTTACGAGAATAAAATAAGTTGATCAGCTTCATCGTTATCTTATACTATAACTGTCCGAATATTTCTGTCTCCTCATTGAAGCGGCCATGTTCTGTCCCGAATACCGAGTCACATCGGATGTCGATTTTGATCGCCATTGCCATCCATTCAGATCGTATGATCTATAAGTGAGCCACTTGCTCCATATCTTTCCAATTCAGTTCTACTCATTCTCCTCTGTTCATCTCCAGAACATTGGTTTTAATCATGGCGTCCTCCTTCGCCCCCGGGTTCCGGAGGTTACTCCTGCAGGCCTCGGCAGCCTCAGGACCTTCAAAGTTCTTCGTCTGCAACCAATGTCTTCGAAGTGCTCCTCGGAGCATGCCCTCGCGCGTTCTCAACGCCGTCCGCTCACGATCTTACGCCGATGCCGCTGTTAACAAGTCAATTGGAACAATCGCGCAGCAAACCGCTGTCCCTTTAGCTCCGTCCGTCGCTCAGGCGGCCAAGAAGGCATGGCCTGAGTCCAATCCCAAGGGTGTCGGCTACTGGCTTCTTGGTAGTGCTGTTAGTGTTTTTGGTATTGTCGTCTTTGGTGGCCTGACACGTTTGACCGAGTCTGGGTATGTTCTTGTGATCTCCCGGGACAACTGCGACAATTGGCTAACGTCAGAATAGCCTGAGTATCACTGAATGGAAACCTGTCACCGGTTCGCTCCCCCCATGTCCAAGGAGGACTGGGAGTCCGAATTCGAAAAGTACCGTGCCTCGCCCGAGTTTAAGCTTCTCAACCCTCACATGAACCTCGAAGAATTCAAGAAGATCTACTTTATGGAATGGTTTCACCGAGTCTGGGGTCGCTTCATTGGCATGACTTTTGTCATCCCTACTGTCTACCTCGTCGCACGTCGCAAAGTTACACCCAAGATGGCCTTGAACCTGTTTGGAATTTCAGCATTGATCGGTTTCCAGGGAGCCATCGGCTGGTGGATGGTCAAGTCTGGTCTCAAAGATGATCTGTTTGCTCCCGGTTCTCACCCTCGAGTTTCTCAGTACCGTCTCACCACTCACCTTGGTACCGCCTTTATCTGCTACTCCTGGATGCTTCTCTCTGGTCTCACTGTTTTGCGAACTCGACGCTGGCTTATGAACCCTGAGGCTGCTATGAAGCAGATTGGTGCCATGAGCCAGCCTGGTCTTCGTACACTACGCCGCGCTGCCTTTGCTCTCGCCACTCTGACCTTCATTACTGCTATGTCCGGCGGCCTTGTCGCAGGCCTCGATGCTGGTTTGATCTACAACGAGTTCCCCAAGATGGGTCTGGGCCTGTTCCCTCCCAAGCAGGAGCTCTGGGACAAGTTCTACTCGCGCAAGGAGGATCAGTCTGATCTCTGGTGGCGCAACGTACTTGAGAACCCCAGCACTGTCCAGATGAACCACCGAATTCTCGCTGTGACTACCTTCACCTCCATCCTTGCACTATTTATCTACGTCCGCACCAGACGTGTCAAGGCTCTTATCCCAGCCAACATCAAGAAGGGTGCCGATGGCCTGTTCCATGTTGTATCATTACAGGTTGCCCTGGGCATCAGCACTCTCATCTACATGGTTCCCATTTCCCTCGCCGCAGCCCATCAGGCCGGTGCGTTGGGTGTGTTGACCATGGGTATTGTGCTGGCTCACAGGTTGCATATCCCCAAGCCCACTCTTCGTCTGCTTGAGAAGCGACTGAAGCAGGCTGCTGCTGCTAAATAGACAATTTCGCGATGTTGTAAGATTCAGAAAGATCATGTAAATTACAATTGTACAATATGGTACCAAACCAATAGCATCAATAGATTAACGAAGAAGAAAGCTGGTTCGAGCTAATCCGGCTACGCACGTCATGAACATGTTGAAAAAACTCGACTCTGGACAGTAAATGTTAACAAGCCTTAAAGTGGCAATCTTTTTTTCTCTTTCTCTTTCATTCTATTTCCATCAAAGTGAATCTTTGTCCATCCTTGTGTCATTGTCTTAAGCGTTAAATCATCCTTCCCAACACATCACATACATGTAGTACATCCCATTTTCCATTCTACTTGTGAGCTGTTACGGTGGATTAGCAGTTGCTCAGTGATTAGTGGGGTCTGTTAACTCACCAATGCCCTCCTCAGGGACAGGCTCAATGCCAACCACCTCGGCGGCCAGCTTCTTCTGCTGCTCAAGCTTATCGTCCTTCATGAAGGGGAAAGTAAGAACCTCACGAATGGTGTAGTTGTCGGTCAAGAACATAACCATTCGGTCAACACCCATACCCCATCCACCGGTAGGGGGCAGACCATACTCGAGCGAGGTACAGAAGTTCTCATCGACGAGCTGGGCCTCGTCGTCACCCTGATCCTTCTGGCGGGCCTGCTCCTCGAAGCGCAGGCGCTGGTCGAAGGGGTCATTCAACTCGGTGTAGGCGTTGGCGATCTCCTTCTTACACACGAAAGCTTCGAAACGCTCGCACAGACCGGGGATCTCACGGTGGTACTTGGCCAGAGGGCTCATGACTTGAGGGTGGCCAGTGATGAAGGAGGGGTTGACACACTTCTCCTCGATGAACTCACCGACCAGCTTGTCAATAATGCGGGCGTTGGTCAGAGGAGGTGTGCACTCCAGGTTCATCTTCTTGAGAACTCCCTTGAGGAAGTCGTTGGTCTCTTGAGTGTGGAGCTGATCACCGGGGGGAACTTCTCGCCAGTAGCCTCCTCGAGGGTTGGGATCATCTCGTAACGAGGCCAGGGCTTCTCCCAGTTGACCTCGTATTCCTCACCACTCTGGGTGTGGAACTTGGTCTTGTAGCCACCAGTAAGGTACTTGACAAGGCCAGAAATCATGTCCTCGGTGGTCTCCATGAGGTCGTTGACATCAGCGTAGGCCTCGTAGAACTCAATGGTTGTGAATTCAGGGTTGTGGGTAAGATCGGCACCCTCGTTACGGAACTGGCGTCCAATTTCGTAAACACGGTTAAGACCGCCAACCACGAGCATCTTAAGGTAAAGCTCGGGAGCAACACGCATGAACATCTCCATGTCGTACTCGTTGTGGTGAGTGGTGAAGGGCTTGGCAGTAGCACCACCGGCAATCTGGTTCATCATAGGAGTCTCAACCTCAACGAAGTCGCGCTCGTCGAAGTATCGGCGGATCCAGGTGATCATCTTGGATCGAGTGATGAAGACGTTGCGGGCCTTCTCGTTGCAGATGAGATCGAGGTATCGCTTGCGGTATCGCTGCTCGAGATCCTTGAAGCCGTAATGGTCATCGGGAAGGGCGTGGAGACAAGGAGTCAGGAGGATGACCTCAGTCGCAAAGATGGACAACTCACCCTCCTCACCCTTCTCAAGCTTGGTCTTAGGAGCAGTTCTAAGCTGATATTAGTACTGGTAATTCTTGATTAAACAATTGGAAATCAATTTACCGGCCGGGGTATCCAATAACACCGATGATATCACCTCGACGAAGGTGCTCGTGCTGAGCATCAAAAGTGGGAGCACCCTCTCGCACCTCTTGAGCTTGGCACATGATCTGGACCTTGACGCCCTCAGTTCGGACATCGTAGAAAAGGAGCTTGGAACCGGATGCTCGCTTTCCGTGGACACGGGCACCAATCTGGATGATCTTGTCCTTGGCGTGTTCGCCGGACTTGAGGTGACCATAATCCTCCACAAACTTTCGCAGGTCGTATGTGACATTGAACTTGTGGGGGTATGGGTTGGGGCTCTTGGTCTCGCGGAGCTTGTTGATGTTCCTGGATCGGATCTCGAAATACTGGTTGGGAGTAAGGTCCTTCTCAGCGGCCTCAGCACCACCAGCGGCAGCCTTCTTGGGAGCGGGAGCAGGTCCACGCTCGGCAGCCTTCTTCTTCTTTTCCTCTTCCTTCTGGCGGGCCTTCTGGCGCTTCTTCAACTCGGTCTTGGAAACCTTCTCACCAGTTACCTCATCGAGGTGCAGGTTAGCGACCTGCTCGGTCGGAGGGGCAGCAGCGTCAGCCATGATTGCGTCTCGTTTCGCGGTGGGAGGAATTGGGATGGCAGGATCTCCAGATCAGGCGTTTAGTCCTGATATAAATCTCTTGCTGCCGACAAAATGAGTCAAGCTTTGATGTTGTGAGTCAGTGGACAGTCAGGGCATTGGAGGGGCAAAGAAATGGTTCGGGGCGCCACAATCGCGGGGTAAATTTTCAGTCAGGCATTTGCAGAATGGATTTGTTCAGCCACATTGGAATTGATTGGTAGAGAGGTCTGTTTCTGGCAAAAAGACCACGAGCAGACTAGATAATATGAGTAAGAAACAGGTAAATAGGTAGCTATCAATATTGGTCGTATTACTGCATCATGGAGCAAGACGAATCTCGCTCTGTCTTTCATCATTATATATGTGTTCCTGGCAAGCCTATCTATCCAAGGCAATGCAATGTGCCATAAAGCTTGAATGTTGTAACCATGGGCTGGCTGTACTTTTACTACTCCATGAACATGGGATCACCACGAACTGCTTGCATCGCCATCAGGTCGCCGTGCATCGTTCCATTCTGCATTGCCATATTCATGTTGGGCATGGAGCGACTCATGTTAATGGCCGCTCGGTTGACAGGACTTCCTGCCCCGTTAGGCATCATAAATTGTGGGTTGCGTTGCTGTTGCTGAACAGGTCGCGTGCGTGGTACTTCTAGCGTTGCTTGCTGTTGGATCTGAGGTGGTTGGGTCTTGATCGGAGAGGCGTTCACCATGGCAAAACTATCGTCGTCTTCCATCTCCGCATCAGCGTCTTGATCACTGGTCTCGGCAATGGATGGCGGGCCGGTCGTGGAAGTAGAAGTGGTGGCGTGCTCGCTCGGTGCACCATTAATGCTCGTTGTTGATTGACGCTTGGCAAGCTGCGGACGTTGTGGTTGTTGTGATTGCGGCTGCTGTTGGACTTGAAACTGTGGCTGCGAAGGCGTTTGAATTTGTGGCGTGGGTTGAGTGCCGTTGACGGCGGCTCCCGAGGCTTGACTAGCTTGGTCGAGAGACCTCTGAGCATTCATCCCGGTAGCATTGGCCCTTGTGGAAGCAATCACACCCTTCCAACGTTCAATGGATCTTGAAACAAGAGAGCTGAGATCAACTTGTGTATCTTCGAGAGTGAAACCTACGCCCCTTCCACCCTTGACCGCCTGCTCGTAAGAGAGAGCAAGAAGCTCTCTTTCAATTGGGATTGTGACGGGTGGTGCAATCCTAAACTCTTTCGGTTGCTGAAGCTTGTTCAGTTGTTCAATTTGGGACTTGAGGTTGGCGTTCTCTTGCTTGAGTCTGTGCTGCTGCTCCTTCATCTTCTCAGCCTCCTTATGCTTTCGTCCTACTCCACGAGCCAGTTCCAAAATCCAGAGCTCTTGCCGTCGTTGAACTGGCAGCGACTCCCATACTGTATATGCTGATTGGAGGTGCTCAACAACCTGCGCCTCCAGTTGTTCCGCCATCTTCTCAGCCTTACGAACCGACTCTCGAGGATTCCGGAAGTTGTTCACAGAAGGAGGATATGTGAACTCGTCCATTGCGGCGGTGGTTGCAGAAGCACATGTTACTTTCCACGCCTTGAACTCTTTTGTGAAGTAAGTCCGGAGGGCCTCGAACTCCCGGCTTCCTGGTGATTGGACAGACCAGGATGTCGACGTGGGATGCTGCGTAGACGAGAACAGGGTTGGTGGGGGTTGTAGACACTGAAGCGTCAGGGCAGGGAAATCGAGAGACAAAGGATCGAATTCGAATGGCATCGAGTTATTGTCAAGTTGTACCCTATGATCAAGTTAGCATTTGGGAAGCCGCTACGAAGTCGATATACATACTTGGCTGCCCTCCAGGAGCTCAGAAGCTCCCTCAATGCGAGCTCTGCAGCACGGGCTGTGTCCATGGCATCTGAAAGCTTCTGCTTGACGTCGAAGTTGGCCTTCTGAATAGCTTGTTTGCTTACAGTACGTTGCATGCTAGGGCGTTTCTGTGGTTCAGGTGCGACGTCACTGTCCCAGCTACCTCTCTTTGGGATGTCGTTTATGACACCGGTCGCTTCCCATGATGGTTGAAATGAAGACGCATATTTCATGGTGGTATCAACTACAAGCTGGTTGCCCTTGGAAACCGCCGGTGATCGAAAATCTTCGTTATCGGGAAGTGGCGTATCCTTCATGGCTGATGCTTTTGGTGTTCCTACAGGGGTTGAGGATTCACGTCTTCCGCCAAGGGAGCCTCGTGGCTGTCGTCGTGTGATACCACCACGAAGTTTTTTGATAGCGTCCACATCGTGAATGCCATCTGCGGGCTTCGGGTTCTTCTCCTTGATGTACAGATCGAGATGGCGACCAAGCGAGGATGAGGTGAAAGCTTGGCCACAAAAGGGGCAGTTCTTGTCTTTGGGGGCGCCAGCCTTGGGAGTTCCCGAGTCGGTGGTTTGAGGCGTTGATTCGGGCATTTTGAAGGGTATAAAAAGGAACCAATTTTGGTTATGGTGAAAATTAAGGGAATTGATAAGATTCGCGAATGGAGCGTCGGGTGTGGAAATGGGTGCCTCGATAACTACAACAGTGTAAAAGGTGACTGCGGCTCCAATTGGGGAGCAGTGCAGACGTTAATCATAAGGAACGAGCGAAAGATAGACGAGCAAAAGAACGAGTGTATTGGGGCCGAAACCTCCGGGCTGAAGAAGAGTTGAATGGGCGTTGTTACAAGCCTTGGAGCATGAGACTGAAAGGAAAGGGAGACGAGGTTTGTTGAAAGGTAAAGAGCGGATGGAGAGAGTGATCGAGGGCGAGAAGGAGAGAAAAAGAAATGCTCGAAAATGTTAAGTTTAGAGGCGATGGGAGACTAAAGGGGAAGCCAGGCCTCTTAGCATCGCTGGGTTTAATTGTTCTTTGGTTTTTTCCCCCTCTCCACTCGATTTTAAAATAAAGTCTCCTCCTCCATTCAGGGGCGGATCCAACCAGACCATTGGACCCCCAGATTGGCGCCTCTAGCACCAACGGAACCCCTGAAGCCTAGTGGCCTTCCCGCCCATCTTGATGTCTCTCCCGCTGCTCGCTTAGCGCTGATCGCGCTGCTCTAAGAGGTCCGGTTTAGTGCCGCCGGGAGCTGAAGCTGTCGTTAATGCTCCTGGACTGGACTGGGATCTTGGTAGGGCAGGGCGGTTTGATCTTTATTATGGCCTGGGGTTAGTTTTTGAAGAATTGTGGCTATCTGTAGCTTAAGCAATCGAGCATCATTTAAAAGGACAAAGCTTTATTGATAAAAGGCCGTTTCTACTCGAGAAGCATGCCTCTTAAACAAAGGTCCTAAAACTGTCCATATTCGGACATCGGCATTTGGGGTTGATGAACTTAGGGTCGCTAAAAGGGGAGGAGAATATGGAGCTATAAATACAACGCTCATCCTAAAATTATGGATATCCATCATGTATTAGCTACGTAAAATTCTGCCAATCCGTATTCCATTCGCTTCTCACATGATTAAGTTGCGGTCTACTAACATATACTCGACTTTAATTTCATCTTATTATGAATATCTGCAGCTAAAAATCAGTAGCTAATCCTATCCGAGTACGCGCGGGTGTTGAATTCCGTAAATACGAGCTCCGTTCATCCAAACGCGAAAATCATACCCGTTGAATACACAAGAGATATAAGGACCGCTACTGGTTGGTTCTCGCAATTGAAGGTTTAGCAACGTCTGCTAGCCCACGGATAGATGAGCGCGCCCTTTGTTTCCAGTTCCAGCCACATTTATTGACTGGACATTTAACAGTCTTTGATAACGCCTCAGTCCTGCATATTGTAATTGAGTGGACTCACAAGCGCAAGCCCCTTTATGTAAGCCAGATTACCTGCAGCAGGGCAATTCTCGAAGCATGGCACGGCTTGAACAGCAGCTTCAATTGCAAACATTTGCCACATCAGCCAAAAGCTATCAGCCAACGGGATGTCGTCTTCAATCCTCCAACAAAGAAGCAATTGACCTGGGGAAACGGAACTCAACCGTACTGGACGCTGGCATCGGCAGTCTTACAGCGCTAGACGCGGGGACCGTACAAAGATTGGCCCTCAAGGGCAAACATGGGTGGCACCGACCATAGGGTTGCTCATAACGTAGGCGTTGGATCCTGGTCCGAGACACGACACACCAGCAGACGGTGAGCTTCTGCATGCCCCTTAACCACCGCAGCAGCACTATCTCTCAAAGAGCAGAGAGCCACTCAGCACCTCATTTGCTTGATTACACTCTGCAGCTTCTGACTCTAGCAAACGCTGCCCAACCTGACTTGCTTCTCTAGACTTAGGTTTGCATCGCAGTTGGCGGCAAACACATCCGAGCTCCCGTCCCTTGCTCTCATGCCCGTTCTCAAACCGCCATTAGTCCGCTTGATAAGAGGTCGGATTTCTGTTCCCCATTGAGCAGCTTAGAAATACCAGGAACAAAGGTCCAATTCCTGCAGGGCATTGGCAAAGAACCTTAATTAACCCATCGGCCTCATAGATCTATTCAATTACCCCTGAGTTGAGCCGCAGTATCCTAGGTCCTATAGTAGCGAGAATATGTGCTATAACTACTCCGTAGCAGCTAACACAAGGACTTCACTACATGCAATAGTCGCCGGTAGGAAAACATACCTGTTATTTCCTTCGCTAGTCGCTCTCCACTTCGGTTCAACTTGCAGCATTCTGTAAGGATCAGGCTTATTATGAAGCTTGTTAGCACAAAGCTTCAAGACGGTTTGCAATGAGACTGCTTGGCAGACCCCCCTTAATAAAGTGCCACATGGAGGTTCTGTCCGGTTTTACTCTGTTAAGGGCCTTATTAGCATCCAGACATATTTCCTCTTCTCGTTTTCTGTCCGTCCTCCACTCAAGGAGTCACGGCACGGTAATAAACGGCGGGTGCGATAACTACTAAGAGGTACAGGCGGGAGCTAGACGGGACAGACAAGCAGCGCCAGCAGGAACACGAGAGCTCACAGCTAGAATTATACGGTGTATTTAGCACGCAACTTCTGCTCCCAAAACTCTTTTGGACTGTCATTTAAGGAGAAAGTTTCCGTGACTCCAATTCATAACGTTAAGTACCTAGATGCCCAGCTCGCAACTTGCCCGGTGAAAGGTATAGGTCACGTGCGGTGCGCCACAATTTCAGTTCGAGCCACAGGCCCGGCCCCTCCAAAAGCGGACAACAGCTCTGTTTCCTCTTGCGACGCGACTGCCTCATCTCCACTTATCGTTGTTTCCTCATGGAATTAAGGTCCTGCCTACCACATACCATACTGAATTCAGCATCAATACCAGCTTCAAATTATTTCATGACGAGATAGAAAAATTCTCTTCAACTGACTGAAAATGCCGCCTGGTATGTTCCTTTGAATTTTTCAATATCTTCTATCTTCACAATGCTTGTCGCATGCGAAGACAACGAGCGCATCTCAAGCGCGTGAAGCACAATTTCATGAAACATGATTTTACTTGGTCGCAACTAGTTTTTGGCAGCTGCTGATTATTGCGCAGCTCTTAGTGATGAGGAGTCTTCCGACGTCGGTGAATTCACTACGCCCCCACGTACGAGCCGTACGAAGTCGACCTCGGCTGTTGCAGTGCCTGAACAAATTCAGAATGATGTAAAATCGGACGAAGGGTCCGAGGGCGATGAGGATGACGAGGATGACGAGGACCTTGATGAGGACGTGTAAGATATCAGCGTGCCGACCGGACGGACAAAACTCACGCATTGCAGGTTTGTTGTTGAAGCTATCAAGAAGCACCTGATCGACGATGATGCAAGCAAAGTCTGACCCAATTCAATTTCACACGCTAACAGTAGTTTTAGGGAAGTCTCAAGTTCCAGGTGAAGTGGGAAGGTTACGAAGCCAAGAAAGATTTAACGTGGGAACCGGAGGAGAACCTCAGGTGAGTGGACAATTTTCCTTTCATATTTTACGATATCTTTTCTAACCTAGTTTCTACAGGGAATCTGCTCAGGAAATCCTCGATCAATATCTCAAGAAGTGTGGAGGACGCGAACAGCTTTTCGAACAGACCGAGACTGCTGCGAAGACAAAGAAGCGTCGTCGAGCCACAAACGGCACACCTAGCACTTCTTCAACCACCACGAAGCGATCTCGACGCACCGAGGCGCACCCGGCCGACTCTACACCTCCTACCACAGCGAAGAAATGGAGCCCACCTGCAGGTTCATGGGAGGATGAAATAGAGACAATCGATGCTTGTGAGGATGAAGGCAGCGGCAAGTTGATCGTATATCTTATTTGGAAAAACGGCCACAAGACCAAGCACGACGTCCAAATCATATACAAAAAGTGCCCTCAGAGGGTAAGTGACCTACTGAAGTTGTCTTGGGGAAGTGCTAACCCGAACCGCCACAGATGCTTCGCTTCTACGAGCGCCATGTCAAGATCATTAGAGAGGAGAACAAGGCTCTTGCAGACGGGGCCGAAAATTAGGAACACGGGCACGGGAATCATGCAAATCGAAGTCATAGCATGGCGTTACGTGTACTATTCAACCGTCGGCGCTCGTGAGGGCGTGTGTGCTTTTAAGGAACGGCGTTTTTTGGGGCCATTGTCATTGAACTGCGAATGGAGTTGTTCTCCTGCTTTTATGTTGATATTACCACGCGGACATGTGGAACGGATATGGAACATTGACAATTTCACCGAGCAGTGTATATCATATCACAATATGGCCGGAGGCGTAGCATATCTATGTATGAAATGAAGGCTGTATTGGCTGGAAAAGACACGAATCTTCAAATTGAGCGTCTAGTAGCTGATGAAAAGTGCGTAACACGACAAGACATGTGACGATAAGCTCGAGACTTGTACCTTGCATAATCCACGGGCCGGGGCAGTGATGTTAGATTGAATTGATGGAAATACGGCACACCAGGGTCTTTCTTGTTCCTCTATTTCTTCCTTGGCCTGAATTTGACGCGCCCAGACGCGTCGAGGTAGTCCTTAACGGGCCAAAAGGTGACGTTTTATGCGAGGCTGGGAGAAAACCAACGTTGTCCAGCGTGTCACAACCCCTGTAAACGTCTCCACAGCGGGACCCTTGCAGCGACATTTTGCACTTTAACCCAGCCCAGCCTTTGCCATTTACCAAACATCCTTGGGCATTAAGTAAAAAGACGGTGGCGGGGCAACGACTTATAACTGAGCGACTGACCGTGTGTTTGGGAGTGAGACTGCGCATTCCATTCCAAATCCCGCTCCTGTTTACATTTCTTTCTTCTTGAGAAACAAATTTGAAGACAATTCGCACGTTTTTCTTGGAGACTGCATATTTACTTTACGACTTAACGACACAATAACTTGTATCACGACTTGTCTGATTGGTTGACTTGAGTTGCACAACACCACGTCTTTAACTCTCTCCAACGACTACTTTTCTACAGACAGTACAATACTCTATTGAGTATGTCAATTCTTACTCTTCAATGAGAGTCTTACTTTTGAACTCTCAACTAACCGTGTCTCAGCCCTGAGACCATCTTTCTCAAAACAATCCATTGTCCATCAGAGACTACCTGACTCAAGTCTCACCAAACAACACCTTATCATTTACAAACCCCTCACTCTTCAGCCGCCAACATGAAGAAGAACGACGTCATCGCCATCATCATCATCATTCTCTTCATCATCCTCGCCGGAGTGTCATTCGGCATCTGGAAGCTCGTCGCCATGGCCAAGAACCATATGAGTGTGAACGGCAGCGGCACATCAAGCAGCCACTCTAGCCGTGACATTGCCGACTGATTCAAACCTCTCAAGGCTTCTTAAGTCCTATTTTCGATATCCCCCTTTTGAAGCGCTTCTGCGCTTTCTTGTCTTTTATTATCTCGGCACAGCGTCTGTTTTTATTGGTGGCTGTTTTTGGTCACAAATTCTTGTTTGTTGTTGATACACATTAAAAATCATGGTGGAATGTACGGGTTGATAATGTCTGGGTTGGGTGGTTGAATGACTGATTGAATGAATCACTCACGTTTGGGTTACGGCGCAATATCATGGCGACATTGAATGGGTCACTTGTTTTTGGGTATATGGTTTACGACCTGCTGGGCTACACATGGGCAATGCGAGTAGGACAACAGATAGATAGACTGCTTTTACGATTTAGGATGCCTAATATGGCTCAATGAGAATACAACATAACGTTACTTACAATGTGTCTGTCTTCATGACTTTCTTTCAATCATGTATTGTGCTCAAGAGCTACGTCAACAGATGCACCTATCAAACCTGTGAATAATCAAAAACAAATTTATCAAACCTTTATAACAGATATTCAGGAATCTGGGCAACATGTCAGTGACGAGACAGGCCTGGATATGTGTATATAAATAAATGCTAACTCCTCTCCCAACCAATCTCATCAACCAGTCTCGCGCACTATACTAGCAATACAACGATACATCTTACGATTTCAAACTCTTCTTACAACCATCGTAATGGGGAAAGTAGCCAGTCTCACCTCTCGAGCCTCCAGGCTCAGTCTCGTATCTGAGACCTCCAGTCGCACTCTCGGGAGAAGTCGCAGTGATCCAGGTAACATTTCACGCTATCAAATGCACCCCTATGCTCGTTTCGACCCCGATGAGTCCAAACGCGATCCTATTGACAAGAGCAGCCCCAAGTACCGCAGGCGCGTCAGAAAGCTTTTCGCCGCCCTTGACTACTCCCACTTCAAGCTAAACATCAAGTACCAAACACTCAAGGCCGAATTCATCACCTCGAAGGAAGCGTGTGAGCAAGAGGACTGGAACGTCTTCGTCCTCAACCCCTGCGAGTCACGCAAGGATCTCGAGAACCTAAACATCACTGGATTCGCCCCCATCGATTTCCACTACTGTGTCAGTCCAAAAAGCGAGCTTCCGTCCCGATATGATCTTCAAGTGTTGAAGACTGAGCTGGGCTTGATTGAGAACCTAATCGCAGCTGGACAACGTGAGTATGCTCGGCTGAGGGGATCAGACTCGTTTATTCGCATGCGCAATGACTGGGCCAAGAGCCTGGATGACCACGTCGATGAAGAGTCAATCCATAGTCAAAGTCTGAGCAAGAGCTATTGTTCGAAGTGTCTTGAATCCAATTTAATCTACGATTAGGGATTGCACACTGTTTGGAGAGATATCAAGCATGATGTGTTTTATGAGGAGATCAGGGGTTAGGTCAGAAGTTGGCTTACATGGACATGGATATTGAGTGAGACCTATTGAACTTCATAGAAGTAGATAGAGAGAAACACATACTAGATACATATCAGGCTTCTTAAGCAGGTACTCGGGAAGTCGCGGAGTATCTTTTTGACCTTTTCGGGATGACCAAGTGACTTAGGAAATATGCGGGAATCTATACAAGTCGCTGTAGATATGGCCATTCTGTACCACCCAGGCATATACAGACCAGAGAAAGTGATACAATTATCTAGACCTATAATAATTCCTGGCATCATTTATTCTTTGCTATCGAAGTGAAGTTCTGAGATCCATAAGATTACCCTAAGGAGTACCTCGCTTCTCATTGGCTCAAAGCTGTCATTTTTGGCTCAAAGAGGCAACCTCAGCGCTACCTAGAGACTTGTATACGCAACAAAGATTCACTGGATTATCTTCTATAGCATGTGCATCATCTAAACCGATCAGACTCTTCTTAGGTTTCCCTTTATTCAAGACAATGGCTCCTCCATAACAATGGCATTAAGCCAATGTCAAAACACAACTTGGACAACTACAGTAATTACAGCCACTTCTGTCACAAGTAACTTAGAATAAGTCAAGGTATAACTCAAATGGAGTTTATGTTCATTGCCGACTCGCAGCACTCTATCAATATACATATAACAAGGATCCAAAATCTAACCCGTCTAGCTACTCGCAGTATGTGCTATTCCATATTTACAACCAGAAAGAAGCTCGTTCAAAGACTTTTGCTGTCTTTTACTTGCGAGCAAAAGGGGTGGGAGTGGGGGCAACAACAGGCTCGGTGGGAGCAGGAGGAGGGACCCCAGGGACAGCAGGAGGAGTGAATACGGGGACAGAGGGAAGAGGAGTAGGGACTCCAGGAAGAGGAGTAGGGGTAGCTAGAGGTAGTGTTAGTATAAATAGTTCGGTTGAGTGAGGTTGAAGTATCACTTACCACCGCCAGGTCCGCCAGGCTGACCGCCAGAAGGAGGAGGGACAGGCAACCAACCACCAGGTCCACCAGGGGCTCCAGATGCTCCAGGCATTCCGGGTGCTGGAGGTGCAGGTGCTCCAGATGCTCCAGGTGAAGGCATTCCAGGCATTCCAGGTGCAGGTGCTCCAGATGCTCCGGGGGCACCAGGGACTTGACCGTTACCAGGCTGAGTGCCGTTGGTGGGGGGAGGGAAGAAGCCTCCAAAGCCAGGAGCTAAGAGAAATATCAGTATGAATCCGCAGAATCTCGTCAAGAGCGTTACTCACGGTGGAAAGGAGCAGCCAGGGCAAGGGGAGCCGCAGCGGCGAGGATAAAGGCAACGAAACCGGTCTTCATCTTGATGGTTGTTTTTGGGTACGTTGTTAAAGAGATAGAGTGATAGAAGTTGGATGTAGTTGTTCTGGAGATAGAGAGTGTGGTGATGACTTAGAGTCTTTATAACGAACGAGACCAGCTCAGACAAACAAGGATAAAAGACAGATATTGGGTCACGGACCAAGGCAACGACAAGGAAGTGTTGAAGTTGTTGTTAAGAATAGAGCTGGAAGAGAAAAGAATGGGGATTGAATGTAAGAACCTGTTTTTTGTCTTTATCTTTTCTGTTCAAGCAGCGAGATGATGCTATGCTATATACCTGTTGCCATAGTAGGACATCCACTGAGCCCCCCTGATAGTCTGCAAATCTTTCCCACGACGGAAGAATTGTCCGTTGGGACCCTTGAGTGATCAGCCCTGGAACCACAGTTAGGAATGGATAATTAGTACATATTCAATAAGGGTAAAACAAGAGGTCAGGATGTAGTGATGTCTGCTTTTGCTGTGAGCGAATCAGTAGGGCCGATGGCGTAAATCCCCGTAGAGGACCGGCAGATAAAAGAGTGGGCCGCTAGAGTATCGTCTTTATGAAAGGCTTAATACTCGTACTTTACGGGGAAACCCCCGAAAAGCTTGTGTTGTTTGGCTATGGAAGAAGCTTGGATGATATGGAAGATGAGGAGAGTCTATGGGAGGACGAGCTTACCGCACCTATTCCAAGACCGCATACGGAGTACGTTATGGCTTTACAATGAATAACCTTAAATTCTTAATTTAATCATTGATTCTGACATAATATTAAAATCCAGCTTATTCCTTCTCTTCTCTTGAATATTCGCTTCCAAACAATCTCAACCTATCGTCATTTGCCATTCCAACCCCCCAGAAACCAAGAATTATCACAGTCTCCATAAAAAAAGGATCCAAACCCACATATTTCCAAACAAACGACGCGTAACGCGAAGAAACAGAACAGAACAGAACATTCAGCTCCAGCCAAACAAAAGCCCCACCAACAAACAGTTCCTCGACAGGAGCCGTTTCAAGTTTGCGGGAACGACTTTTGATGCTTCTTTCTTGTTTCTCCACCAACCAATCACTCAAAAAAACGTCTAATCTTGCCCAAATTGAGGCTCTCGTTTTTTAGGTTTTGCGGTTTCATGATGCTGCAAGGTACGGAAAACGTGTTTCCGGTAGGTATTTTTGATTTTTTGCAGATCGCCAAGGGGGAGGACCTTCTTATTTTGTAACTGTACGGATATAGATATGTCCGCCCGTTATCAAAGGAGGTGACGACGACGACCAGAAGGAAGAGTGAGGCTGGGGTTGAGAGGATGAGATCCAGTGGGTTCATCGTATAAAGTCAAAGATAAAATTGTGGACTCGCACGTACTCTAATCAAGGCTTTGTCTGTGCCTGTGGATGTAAATGTTGACGTGCGTGGTGCGAGAGTACACTGATAACACTCTGAACGAAACATATGATCGGCATGGTTACATCTTGTATCCGCAATAACTCTCTAATCGTGGAAAAATCCT
Source organism: Fusarium avenaceum (assembly GCA_025948275.1). Taxonomy (NCBI): domain Eukaryota; kingdom Fungi; phylum Ascomycota; class Sordariomycetes; order Hypocreales; family Nectriaceae; genus Fusarium; species Fusarium avenaceum. Next base: position 1,639,591 of record CP109669.1, read on the forward strand.
GTTATCTTTTGGGTTCTATGTCATAACCAGACTCATACTATATCCCTCCGTCTAATAATACTCTATAGCTCATACATCAGCCATATGCTGCCCAGTTCCTAAACAAAAGAAGATCCATTCGCTCCTGTAGGAGTCTTTCCACTATGCAGGACCATGGGTATCATCCTCTTCCTTCGATCCTCCTCTTCTGTCCAGCATAGTCTTCCTTCTCTCATTATCATGTACATCACCAGCTCATGACTCCTCTGCTGCGGTCAAAACCGCCTCGTAGCTGACGTTCCGGCTTGACAACCTTACCCCTCAGGACTGTATAGCGGATGAGATTCTCGCAGTCTTCGGGCATGACACGAGCGAGCCAGATACCCTGAGATGCTCCAGGACTCTGCTCTTCTGAGCCATTGACGCCATTGCCGTTCTTCTCAGAACCGTTTACCCCATTCTGCTTCTCGGCAACCGGATCATCCAGACCAAACGCATTCGGTCGCCGGTATATCATAACATTGGCAGAGTACTTGTGTCCTCCTACGTGGCTGATGTAGTATATACCAACACCACCGGGCCTCTCGTCGTGCAAATCCCGATACAGTCCCAACGGCCTAAGCTGACGCTCAAACTCCTTCCTTAGAACAGGCGCACTCTGCGCACAGCGGACGTCACGCGTTCGATGGCTGCACATGAGGATCACAGCGCTGTGAGGGCAGTCGGCCAGAGAGACGTCAGGGATGCCGGCAGCTGGGTCTGGAGATGGGAGGGAAGCGGGGAGGGGCGTGGGGTTGAGGGGAGAGACGCTGGTGGGTGCTCGGTTGATGACCTCGGTGACGATCTGGGGCACACTGAGAGGGTGGACGTTGTGAAGGAGTTTAAAAGCTGGTAAGAGAAGAAGGGTTGTGGGCTCAGAGTAGTCGTCTGTGTCATGAGGTGTGGGCATATTAGATGCCGAGAGTTTGAGTTTCTGTGAGTTGTTAGCAGTTGTTGATGAAAATTTGATGTGACTGAATTGGCTTGAATGAGATAGACACAGTCTCATGTCATTCACAGATTCAAGACAAGAAACTCACCCCATTCGTAGGCTCGCTCGCCTTAGAAAATGCCTCCATCACACTGCCCTCCTCATCTGCCACGTCCCTCACCCAATCCGTCTTTCCGGTCCCCACCAGAAGATGCGTACTCCAGGCCTCAACATGGCCATACAGCACATCCTCCTCCTCGATCTTGAAGCCTCTGGGATACCGCGCAGAGCAGTTCTCGCAGTCGTGCAGACACTCCTCGCCGTCCACTTTAGGATCTGTCTTGACAAAAAGCTCCGAAGCAGAGGGCGGCTTGTCGTCGTCCTTGGCGGCCCCGCTGCCTAGCACGGAGCTCACGAGGTTTTTGAACGAAAGGGCCATTCTTTGCTTTGGTGGTGCACGCGGGAGCCAAGAAGGTGTGGCGGCTGTTTTCGAGGTTGAAGAAGGTGAGTTTTGAGAATGGGGATGAGGATGGGTATGTTTAGGTGTGGAGGATAAAGTCATGGTGTAAGAGAAGAGACCTTCGGTTGATTTTTAGGGCCGTTCTACTCCAGATGCCGTTCGGCTCGGAATTGACTGAGTGACTGGTAATGATACTGATGCCGATCCACTTGATAGGCTAATTAATTGGTAATGGTGAGACAGCTACTGATTGATAATCTGATAATCAAATAATCAATCAGATCAGATCAGATATCCAAGTCTATTATCGCAAGGTGTTCAAATATGTAAATCGTGCAAAAATGTCCAAATATTTCTCTTACACCATCAAACGACCGCTGCACGGCTTCAAATACTCCTTCACTCCCTACCATCTCGCTCAATTACTTCGCTCTATTGCCAGTCCCGTCTAAATCCGATCCCCGAGCCCTGATAGCATAACATCGGCACGTCATTGCCCGTTGGATCGGCTCCCACACAAAAAAGAGTTATCAGATCCTGTCATGTCGTATTTTCTTCTGTTGGGACTGGCCAGGGCTCGTCAAACCCCAGTTCTCCAATCTCAGCTGTCATTGACCCCGGCATTGCCCTGAGACAAGCCACTTACTTAGAGTCTTGACTGATGTTAGTGTGCGCAGCCCCAGGTTTTTATTCGTATTGTTTACCTAAAGGTCATTGAGGTTCTCACCAAGTGCCGAAATATCGTAGTAGTCCGATTATGAACCTTGAGAAATGCTATGCTTCAAACTGTTCCATTTCCTTACCAACAAAGTGATATTTGATTACTGAAAAAAAAATCCATTTCATACGGAATTATTATAACAGATAGGATATACTGTAGCCCATTCAAATACAACCAGTTGCTAAGCTATAGCCGCGCGTCGCTTATCATCATTCCCTCACCCACCAATCAGTCATTCTCGCTCATGCGTTCTTCTTCCTCGCCTCATCGTAACCCTCCTCTTCACTATCCTCATCTTCCTCGTCTCCCTCCGTCCTCTCCTGTTCTGTCTTGTGTCGTCTGTTCTTCATAGCTTCTCGGATCTTGCGACTCGCTTCATCAAATCCACCCGATGAATCCAGGGTGGTGAATCCACTCAGCGGGAACCCGCCAGATCCAAAACCGCCTCCACTGCTGCTCGAGCGCGACCTACTGCGAGCTCGAGACGGTGGTCGTGTAGAGAAGATGCCCACATGTCCAATGTTGCTGAAAGAATCGTTGCGCGGGAGGGCTCGGCTCGACTGCGTCGTGCTTCGGCGCGAAAGAGCAGGTGGTGTCTCGGGCTCATATCCAGTACTGGACTGATCGCTATCTTGCCGTCTGTGTGACTTGGGAGAGGTGGCAGAACCGCCCTCGGCCTTGTACAGATCAGGCACAAGTCGTGCCTTTTCGAAGTCGTCAAACATTTCAGGCCCAAGCGTGTTGATAACATCCGTCACCTGGGCGCTCAGCTCGGCTCGTCTGAGTCGCAACTTGTGAATGTTGTAATTTGAGGACGGTGTCAGACACAGGAGCAATGGTCGGAGAGACTTAAAGATATCTATGCCAACCTCACCGAAGCGCAAGGAGGCAAACGTGATACCAACCATGAACGGCCACAGGGCGAAATAGACCACCCACAGTGGCACGCCTTCGGGAACATAACCCCAGAGACGGTCTTGCCAAACCTTGAACGTGATGATTGACGAGTAGATGTGGTAGAGCGTAGGCGCGAGGCCAATTGCTACAAGAATCTTCCACGTTGCCATGACATCGCGGCCACGAATCTTGACAGTTGACCCTGCCAGTGCTGTTTTGGCCTTCTTTCGACTGATAATCCTGGTCGCCACAAAGACAGGCGCGAAGAGAATCAAGCCCGGGAGTGCGCATATGAAGAGGAAGAGTAGTTTGATCGATCGGTAGATGAAGAGAAAAATGACCTTAATCATGTTCATCTTGGCATACTGTACCTGATGATCCTTCAAGTTGAGGTATCGTATTTGTGAGTTGTACTCCTTGACTGCGGCGGACAGAGATGTAATGCGCTCGTCGTTTTTGTATCTCTCATAACCCATACATAACCTGCGGTTCAGCTCGATCACCACCGGCAGTGGGAGCTTTTTGCCTGTAGGGTTATAGAGTCGACGGGCAGCCTGGACCACCATGAGCGTATCGAAGTTGGGCGCGGACACGGTGACAGAGTTGAGGGCCTGGTAAACTGTGTCGAGGACCTGTCCAATGGCCTCACGACGCTGGTTGTTGCAGTAAAGCTCAACAAGATGGCGAGGAATTTCGAAAGGAGCACCGAACTCGACAACGGCGCGTGAGCGGAACTTGTGGGCATGGAAGTAGTTCATGCCGACTGGGACGATCTTGAGCCCACAGTCAGGGTCCTGGGCCAGAGTTCCCAGAGCCATGATTGCGACACCAGCCTTGAGAGGCAGAAGCTCTGTGCGATCGTGGCTACCACCCTCAGGGAAGATACCGACACAGCCACCGTTGCACAGGCGGGAGAAGACGGCCTCGTAGACCTTGGTCTGGTCGATATGAGGTGCCAACTTGAACTTGGTGCCCTGGTAGCCCTGAGCAGGCCCCTTCACATCCTTGTTGGTAAAGTTGCCGTCTTTATCGATGTCGTCACGGCCCGTGAGCTGTTGCAAAGCGATCTTGCCCTTAAAAGGTCGCTTGACACGGATTTCTTCGGGACCGAGAATCTGAGAAATATCGACGCTGGCGCCGCTTTCGTTCTTGGTAGACGGAAGGAAAAGCATACCCTGAACCTCGCCCTCACCCTCTCCGAATCTGGTGCCAATACCACGTACTAGAGTCGGGTCGTTGATGGGATCGGGGAGATAGATGGTCCCGGCCGCTGGTTTCGCAGCATCTTGGGCGCGGCCAACAGGAACCGAACCGACCTGTCGTGAACCCCATCCAATAAAGCCGTGGACCGATTTTTGGGCGATGAGAAGAGACGCTCGTCGTTTGGCTTCATTACGGAGGGTGCGCTGGAGGATAATGGCATCGACGAACTATAGTAGGTGTTAGTAACCTAAGAATTACCACAAAGCCCAGAAGCACTGTTTTGTGTCATCGGCCCTAAGATCTGTTGCAATCATGGGACCAAGGTCAAGAGCATAACTCACCTGATTGGCATGCGGCGCAGCAACGAACAGCACAGGACCAGTTTGAGGAACGCGCCAGGCACCTCGAGGTACAACTTCTCGGAAGAACATATCGACAATGTTACCGACAGTGTAGAGAAACATGTCATACTTCCAGTTCACCATGGGGTATAGCTCCTTCTGCGGGGTCGAGTTTGTCGCGGCCTGTGGTGCTGCCGCATCCTTGGTCCCAGCATGTTTAGACATGTTGGGCGAACGAGGAAGAGACCAGCACTCTTGGAACAGAGGAGGAACACTGTATTTTGATGTCGGGCGGTGGATATCAATATGGTAAAAATCTTAGCAGAGCTAGACAAGCGAGGTGTGTTCGATATGAGGGGCGGCGGGCCTCTGTACGGAGCAGACGGAAGATGGTCGGGCGAGAGGTAGGGAGCAGGAGTACGGAGTAGGAGTAGGGCGAGATAAGTTATATAGCGGGTTGAAGACGGGGCCTTGGCGATAAGTTATATTTGAACCCTTTACATTCCTGGCGAGCGACAAAATGAGATGGAGACAGGATGGAGATGGAGATGCAGATGGAGAAGTAGTTGGGACTGGGGTTGGGGACCTAGTCTAGAGGGGAAGGCAAGAGAATAAGGTGCCTGCCCAGTGAGGAAAGGCGGATTTTCGAGCTGAGAGCTGCAGTTCTAGTGGATAAGTTAAATGTCAAAGCGCTTTCTCATGAATTGAAGACTCTTGTAGGCCTTTCTCTTTTATTCGCATGATATCCTCGTCTATCCGTTTCCTTTTGAATCACTGAATCACCCATTTTACTCCTCAAGCAATAGAGCCTTCCAAGACCTACTCCGTACTGCGGCGCAGACCCGTCCGTACTCGCTCTCGGTGTTTCCCCCTGCGAACTGTATGTCACCCCACTTACATCGGAGATCCGGTACGGCACGGTATTAACTGTGCAGCCCAGCCCAGCCAGATAGGTCATCATCATCAACGCAATCCACGAGACAAGAGACATTGATGTACCAGAACATGCCAGATATAAGACATAAGAATAGCGGCACAGTTTACAACAGATAGTATAGTATTGAGCTGTCTAAATTGAAGCAATTGGAACTTCCAAGTATCACCGCATACATGCTCCTCCTTTGCCCAGACAGACACCTTGCACCACAAGGTAGTAGTCAATGAATCACAAGTTATTTCACACCACTATCGTCAGCTACTCATAGCCTTTTCAACCCCGGCACCAACCGGTCCATCACAGAAACCTAGTCCCTATTCATATGGTCCTTTCCCGAATTCCATTTTTACGAATTTCCGAGAAACAAGGTACACAAAACACATCCGTGCACCCGAATCTTCACATGTCAAATTGTAATAATTAAAGCTTCTCAGCTGCATCATGCATGTGTGAGTCTCCATTATTGCAGTTTTTATGTGCTTCGTTGAGTTACCAAGAGCCAAGCCAAAATGTAAAAGCTGGCAATGTTTTAAAAGTGTATTATCGACAGCAGCCAAGCCTCAACAAAAACACCACCTCAAATCGTATTGGGTGTGGTTGAGAGTCTAATGCGCCATCAGATGTCGGGAGGGTGTGTACTCCAACTACCAGTAACAGTATCCATGACCCATCAGGCCGTCCGTCGAGATATCCCGAGGTCGAAAGGATCTTCACACCTTCACAGACGCTGGGTTGGGTTTGTAGAGATATGTTGCACGGCGCACGCCTTACCTTGGCAAATCCCCTGCTTCTGCATGCATAGAAGCCCTGCGTGCTATGCATTGTGTTGCTGTTAGCTGTAGCCGACGATAGTCGTTATCATGCATCAATCACACCTCGAGAATTACAGTTTTCGAGAAGGGAGGAAACGTCTGAATGAGAACAAACGCTCGCTATATTAAGTCGCTAACACCTATCTATAACATGGCATAGTAATTATCCTTGTTTAATTGTAAAACCCAATCAACGCTTTCCTCGTCGTCGGCTCTTCTTCTCTGGCACACTTGCACTGCCGCCTTCGAGCTCTCCCTCCTCAATCTTGCCCTCGTTTTCCAGCTCTTTTAACTTTTCCTGTCCAGAGATGAACATGCTCAGATCTCGGTTTGTCTCTTGAAGTTCGGCATTGTCTTCTTTGAGCTTCTCGACCTCCTTGATCATTGCTTGGTGGTCACGGTTGAGATGCTCAATGCGTTCCATCAACCCCTCGTTTAAGCGTTTCTCCTCTTGGAGGGATTTGCTAAGGTTACGGGCCAGAGTTTCACTCTTGTTCGCCTTGTTGCGCTCCCGGGCAAGTTGCTTCTCTAGCTCTGGAATGGTATCTTGACTGAGCGCTGTGTACCTAGCATCTAGCAGTGTAAGTCTCTCCATGGCTTTTGAAGCCTGAGCAGCAGCCTCTTCAGCAGTAGCGGATGCTTTCGAGGCCTTGTCGACTGTTTTGCTAATCAGCTCTTCGTAGTATGCGCGTTGGGACTCGAGTTGGCTTGTGACTAGATGCGTATACTCCAGGCCAATGCTGTCGAGCTTCGCCCGGGGCACAACATCTTCTTCTTCCAGGTGACCAACTGATCTATTTCTCGATGGCAGCTCCACCACTTTTCCATCGCCCTTATCTCTGATGAGCCGGTGCACCCACATATCTCCAGCATAGTCCCAGACATGTTGTGTTTCTAGCTCCAGGGCAAAACAGTGTGCGGTCTCTTTCCAATGGTCCTTCGCATGACCACCTTTGTACCGACCGCAGCCAACGTATCCACAGATTAAACAGATCCATAGATCATCTGTACAATCGCAGACGCTACAAAGATTTGAAGCCCCAGAGCCAAATGGCTGTGTATGAGGATTTGTTGGATCCGACTCAGCGCCAGGCGAAGTGTTGGTGAATCGACACACCGGACAGCCTGCACCTTTCCAGTTTTGGAGACAGGTGCAATGAAAAACGTGAGAGCATGGAATTGTCATCAATCCGTTCGTTTCGTCCATGCGCTCCAAGCATACGGGGCAGGTGGGCAGCTCCACCAAATTCGGCGTAGGAGGAGGAAACGGTCTGAGACTACTCGACATACCGGCTGACGAGGATAAGGGCGAGAGAGCAGTGCTGGACTTTCTGCGCGTCGGCGTTTCGAATGTTATACTCTTGACAAATACTACATGACATATTTGAGGCTGCCGTATGTTAGCAAACGTCCTGTCAGCTCCCATGATATCACTCACTTCCATAGTGTTAAACACCCTGCCATCAAATTCCCGCCTCCATTGTTTTGCTCGAAAGTTATCTCGAAATTTGAGCAAAACGAGGTATCTGTTCATCCGCGAAGTCATAACCATGCGGCAGTGACTGATATCACCCGTCCACTTCTCACCCACAAATCCCATTAGGTCGCCCGGGGACATGTAGGCAGGGACTGCTGGGATACAGAGAGTTGTGCAGTCATCATCCTTCAAATTGGCAGTCTCGCTTTCATGATGATCCACCTCAACCAGTCCGGGTGTCTCGTCTCCTTCTCGGTAGAAATGTACAACACCCCATCCAAGCTCAGTGTTTTTCGTCTCGAGAGGGAGGAACTTGGCTTTGGTCGCTGTTCCAGCGCCTCCGAATGTTGGTCCTAGTAAAGGAGCCGCGGACGGGCCGGTTCGACTAGCCTCGCCAGCCATTGCGTGGGCAGTACGTAGATCGACCGTTTCAAGGCTTACACGGCCGAACCGCCAGTCTCTAACTGCGGCTTGTGGGTGTATTGCAACACTTGAGTTCGGAGGTGGGAAGCTGTTTGCCCGCTCGAGCCACTGCCTTTCTGATACGATCTCAATCTTTCGATCGGATTCCTTAGCCGGCGCTCTCGCGGCTGCGCCACAGTCTATTATTCCTAAGCTTGACGACGACGAATTTTGTCCCGCAAGCGTATATGGGTGTGTGTGATTCGTAGAGCCTGGTCTAGAGTAATCGGAAGTCGGCACTCGGTATGTCGTTTGTCGGTCTGGTCGTGGGTGAAATGGAAAGTCATCAAAGACACCAGCTTCTGGAGGTGGAAGCCAGGGAGCCTCGCGATCCGACTCTGAGGCTTCGGCGATCGGATTAGGAGTCGGATAAAGCTCGAATTTTAGATGGTAGAAGTAAGACGGCATAGCCTAACGTATCAACCCGCCGCTGGATCGCTTGTTGGCAAGACGCGCAGTCTGGTCGCAAGTTCGGACTGGAGGAAGTGGTAAAAGAAAGAAGTTATCGATTACTAAGGGGGCAAAAAGAGATGGTATTTAAGTAAGTGTTTGTGAATCATCATATGCCAGCGTGGAACGGCAAAAAAAAAAAAAAGCACGATGGGACAAAAAGACAAGTTTCTAAAGAGGAAAGATTAAGTTGGCGGCTTAAAGCTCATGAGCATTATTTCAGCCCCACCCATGATGAGCTGGGCTGTGGAGCTTCGGGCATGAGGGGCACCCCACTCAGCGCGATAACAACTTACATACATCATTGAAGCCTGGGGAAAGACGAATTACAAGAAACAAACATCACTTTAGTCAGAAAATAGTCTCTTAGACCTTAATCAAGTCTATTAGCACTTTGCAATGTTGTTGCATGTGCGAAAAAGCTACTTAATAGCTGGATATGCTAGTCATATCAGGCCTGGTAGATGCCTGATTCGAAATCACATGCCGAAGTCCCAAACGCCGTCGTAAATCCATCGCCATTTGTGAGGTCGCTTACTGACCGCCACGAAGTCGAAGAACAAGGTGAAGGGTAGACTCCTTCTGGATGTTGTAGTCGCTCAAAGTGCGACCGTCCTCCAGCTGCTTACCAGCGAAGATAAGACGCTGCTGGTCAGGGGGATACCCTCCTTGTCTTGAATCTTGCTCTTCACATTGTCAATAGTGTCGCTTGATTCGACCTCAAGGGTGATAGTCTTTCCAGTAAGAGTCTTGACGAAAATCTGCATACCACCACGCAGACGAAGAACTAAGTGCAGAGTTGACTCCTTCTGAATGTTGTAGTCAGAAAGGGTTCGTCCGTCCTCTAGTTGCTTGCCAGCGAAGATAAGTCGCTGTTGGTCGGGAGGAATTCCCTCCTTGTCCTGGATCTTGCTCTTCACATTGTCGATGGTGTCAGATGACTCGACTTCCAATGTGATGGTTTTTCCGGTAAGGGTCTTGACGAAGATTTGCATACCACCACGAAGGCGGAGGACGAGATGAAGTGTGGACTCCTTCTGGATGTTGTAGTCGGCGAGGGTTCGGCCATCCTCAAGCTGCTTGCCAGCAAAGATCAGGCGCTGCTGGTCAGGAGGAATTCCCTCCTTGTCCTGGATCTTCGACTTAACATTGTCGATGGTATCGGAGGACTCGACCTCAAGAGTAATGGTCTTGCCAGTGAGGGTCTTGACGACTGAAGAGAGATGTTAGTGGCGAGCCTGGTGGCGATGATGTCTATGTTACTTACAAATCTGCATACCACCACGGAGGCGGAGGACGAGATGGAGGGTGGACTCCTTCTGGATGTTGTAATCAGAGAGGGTGCGGCCATCCTCAAGCTGCTTGCCAGCGAAAATCAATCGCTGCTGGTCAGGAGGGATGCCCTCCTTGTCCTGAATCTTGGACTTGACATTGTCGATAGTGTCGGAAGACTCAACCTCGAGGGTGATGGTCTTGCCGGTCAAGGTCTTGACGAAGATTTGCATGATGACTGTGTTACGATGCGAATGTTCTATTGTGTTTCGGATGAGAGAAGGTAGATGATCTTATCGCTGGTCTTGAGCGAGAGTAAATGTGTGTGTGAGGGAGATGTTGTAGGAAGAAAAGAGGTTGAAGTCGGGAGGAGTTGGGAGGAGGTTTAAGTAGGTGCTGAGGGGAAGGCACTGTTTGTTTGATAATCAAGCGGGCAGCCGGCGCGCAAGTGGTAAGTGCGAGGGGGCGCAGTGACTGGATTACGCCTGCGGCCTGCTAGTGACGAACAGTAGCAACAAGGCAGGCGTTGCAGACAAGGAGCGCACCTCCCGGGGGCGGATGATTCATAAGAGCCAATGACGGCGATGACTAGGGAAGGCTCCAGAATCTGGCCAGGCTGCCAAGCGCCACAGTAAGTCCTGAGTACTTCAGGCTTACACCTTTCAAAAGGTGATCTTGAAGTATCCGAAACATGCATTGTCACTTATCATGCGAAAGTGGGTCCAAAGGTTGAAAGTCAGACTGCGGCCATCAACGTGCTCGTTTGCTCGTTCCCTCGTTCATGCTCTGGTGTTTTCGAGCAGAGTCTAGAAGCTGATTATAAATGAGAGACACCCCGAGAACGTATGGCATATATCGCCGCCTCAAATCCAAGACTCAACCCGACCGCAAGCGCCTGCTTTATCATTTTGCGACTCTGCCCGTCATGGACGTCGCATTCACTTGCAGCTTTGCCCGTCACCGCCGTGATTCACCATCGGGCCATCAGCAGATACCCACGGCCAAAGCGCTAGAATGCACCGGAGCGGAGTGGCGGGGCCTGGGTAGCGGCATGTCGCCACTTTACCCCGGGAAAAGGTCAAAAAGCAATGTTTGACTGAACCGCTCTTACAAACAGCATTTAAACAATGTGGAAAATATTTCAACGAGTGGCCAATTTACCGAGCATCTTACGGCAGATCATAGTTGATCTTTACTCCTATGGCCACGTCCAGGCCTTTCGCTCAGGTACCGCGTAGCCAGCGCTCACGATCAACGTCCATACCGAGATTAAACTCAAAGTGGACCAGCACCACTCACAAAGACGGGAGGGACCCTTCACGAACATGCACCTGGACGGACATGTCTTTGGAGTCTTTGATTCCAATTCTCAGTTGCAGCCTGCTACGCCGAACTTGTCACAGCGACGATAGCTTAACTTCCATCTCTTCAAGTTCAAGTGGTGCGGGGGTCACCGACTTCTGCTGTCTGCGCTGAATCCGGTCTCACCAGGCCTGCGACGTCATCAGCTCACGATTCTGGCCCGTGAGGACCCTGTCTCTCAAAGACCACCCTGTTCGCATCAACACGTTGAGTTGTTGGATACAACACTGCGAGGCTGGTCCGTTTCGAACTTTTGTAAACGACAATGCCCGACGGAGTAAGCTGATTTCCCAGCCATGGTTGTCTTCAGATGTGGCAGACACCCAGATCTATCTTCACGGATCATTGAATTTGCTATCAAAGCTGATACTGACTCGACATTGCGGACGATTGCGCAGCCATTGCGTCTTATCACGACCCCGCCTTTCATGGCGTTGGCACCCTCTTCAGTCCTGACCTTGACGGTTCCGACGCGAAGATAGTGGTAATGCTTGAACATGTCTGTTCCATTCCCCTTCACAAAAAGACAACATAGTGCGTATCACGCTGAAAAGCCAGCACGACGACCGTCCAATCTTCCTGCTGAGTTGCAGAGATGGTAGATACTATATTCTGTCTTCAGAACATTCTTAGCTACCCTGTGTAAGGAACACTGCTGTCATCCCGTATCATCAGTACTGCTTCCCGACCCCAGTCTGTTTACTGTCACATCGGGCCGTGTCAAGGAGGTTACGGTATCCAACAAGCTTCATCAGCTGGCTGAGGAGACAAACAGGATTAGATAGACTATAGGGTTGGCTGACTTGGTTCATTTGATGTCTTAGTTGATACCACTGCTGGCCGTGGTCTAACCTTTTCCATTAAGCTGCAGTACTCGTAAGTTTGCCGCAACTGGAAAGCTCCCGGATGAGGTGAGACATTGTCTCGGACGCTCGAACACCAGGTGATTCACGCTAAAGATCAGAGGAATGAAGTCGCGTATAATGCTGGAGGCTTCTGACTCTTATCTGATCGTGGCCGAGGAAGTGGCTAGGTCCTACTCTGTACATCATTTGGCATTCATGTTCAGGTCTTAAAGTATTTTAAAAATCATTTCAATATACTCGTGGCAGTACTATAGCACTTGCCTAGCATTTAGCCTTTTTTGTAACTATTCCAACATCCTTCCCTTTGTCAAATTGCTTAAAAAATCATAGTTCGCTCTGCCTTGCTCTGCTCTGCCCTGCTCTATCGACCACTGCTTGTCGCGAGCCCAGCCCACTTGAGCTCATCAACGCCCTCGATAAGATAAATCACTCACACCTCCATGTAGGCTCTTCAGCCATGCAAAATCAATCATTCCTCAAATGCCACATCATCAAACATGATCCCATAATAACACCACAAAATGGGTGAGGTTCGCTTTCGTCTGTATGGTACGTGATCCTGTCTCCAAGATTTCAAAACAAAAAAATATGATAAAAAGAACTAAATCGCTCTGTCTTGTTCAAGTCATACATTCATAGAAGAAAGTCATAAGAAGGTCATAACACATTTTCCCGTGTCAGGTTGCTTCGTGTTGTCGGGCGGTGACCAGCCGTGATAGAATGTAATATTCATGTTCGTATGCTCAAAAGGACAATTCTGGGGTCGCTGTTGACCAAGATTGAAGAGGCCTTGCCAACGCTGTCGCTGTGATAAAAACAAATATGTGACAAAAGAAAAGGTTGGCGCCTAAAGAGCGCCATCATATTTTTTGACAGTGTCGTAGCATCGCTTGCTTGGATATAGTTGTCTTAGTTGGCCCGGATAACAAGCTTGGAGAGGAACTTGTTGGACAGAGAGTCAAAGTCGTAACGGTCGAACTTGGACTCCTTGCGGGTACGAAGATAAGCCTCTGTGAAAGTTGTTAGTAGGGGTTACGTTGAGATGGCATTGGAGAGGGAACATACCGTGCTTGATAACATGCTGCCGTACTTCAGTCATAGCCTCGCAAACCGAGGTGTTGTTGTGAAGGAGGTGACCGTGCTTGCGGGTGTCCCAGTCGGTGAAGGAGGGGAGCTTCTGGGAGATGGCGTGGAAGAGACCCACAATAACACCAACAGGTGTTGTCTCCATGTCGGTACAGAACTTGTTGACAGCGATAGGGTCGGGGACACGGTAGTGGCAGTCGAACTGCATCTCCTCCCAGACGGCCAGGAGGATGGAGGCAATCATGAAGATGGTAGGCCAGTTCTTCATCTTCTCACCACTGTAGACACCAGAGTACAGAGCAGAGAGCTCCTCGAGGATATCCTTCTGAAGCTCACGCCACATATCGGCAAGGGCACACTTGATCTGGAAGTTGATCATGACAGGGGCGACAGTGCGGCCGTAGTACTTGGAGTCCTCGTCATCAATCTGGCCATCAAGATCAACCTCTGATCCTTGGTTCTCGACCATGGTAATGTGCATGGTAAGGTTGTAGGCGAGGACAAGCTTGAGTGACTTTCGGATGACAGGCATCTTCTCCTTGACGTAGAAGCGGTGAGCGGTCTTGAGAATCTCGGTGATAAAGGGAGTGCCCTCGAAATGGTCGTCAATGAAATCCTCGAAAGGTCCGTCGATGTGCTTGTCAAGGTACTCGGACAGAGCATCAAGACGGATACCCTCAGCACCGACATCGAGCTTCTCAGTGCGAGTCTCGAAGTCGATGGGCTCCTGGTCAGTTAGTGTGGACTCAACCCAGTCAACGGAGAAGCAGCTGTCATCGGCGACAAAGACCTCGCGGACCATGACGGGGAGGGCAAAGCCATATCCGTGGGTGATCCACATGAGAGTCTCCTTCTGGGCGAAGCCCTTGACGTTGTAGACTGAGACACCGCGATCCATGTGTCGCTCATAATCAGCCTTCCAGTCCTTCATGAAGTAACCAATATCCTTAATGTCGATACGTGTGCAAGGAACCTGCCAGAGACGGGCATGAGAAGGCTGGCAACCAGCACAGGGCTCTCCCTTGTCGCAGGTCTTCTTGAGGAACTTGCATCGCAGGCAAGCTCTGAGTTTTCTGATCTCACTGGCCTGCTTTCTCTGCTCAGGCAGGAGAGGTCCCTTTCTGCGGCCAACCTTCTTCTCAACAGTACCATCCTTCTTGCCATTGGAAATACGACGAACAACATTCTTAGTGGTGCTCTTGGCGATGGGGCTCTTGCGAGGGCCCGAGTTCCTGCGGTTAGTGCTGGAGGATGAGGGGATACGGATCCAGCACCACTTCCGGGGCTATGGCGGCTTGAAGAGGGCTCGGACTTGATGGGGACAGTGGCCACAGTGGTAACGGCGACGGGCTGAGGGCTGTGGTGATGGGCGTGGTTGTGGTTGTGGCCGTCGTTAGTGAAGCAGTTGCGGTGGGCGCCAGCATCGACGTAACCGTCAGACTCGGGGAGAAAGGAGAGTAAGGGAAAGGTGCGATTTCCTCGAAGCTTCCAAACTCCATTGAATTGGCGCCATCGGATGAATCGGAGTTGGTCCTCAAGTGAAGAGTCTGAGATGGGTTGAAGATGGCAGCACCTTGAGCATGGGCCTGCTGGAACTGGTCGAAGTTGGGCTGATTCCAGTCCACCATGGCCCAGCCCTCACCTGATGACGAAGGAAGAGACAGGACCTCAAGATAAGTACCAGTGGGCGAGTTGCTGCCAACGCTATCGAGACGAGGCAATCCATCCATCTGCAGAGTGTTCTGGAACTCCTGCCAATTCTCCATTCCGGTGCTGGGCCATTGAACCGTTTGGCTGTGGTCGTCCATGGTGGGCATGGCGTTGAAGGTCGATTCCAAAAGGTTCGCCTGGAGAGCAGCTTGGGTGGTCGCAGGAAGGTAGTCAAGGGGATTTGTCGGCTGGAAGTTGGTAGGGAAAGCATTGTAGCTCATGAGCGCAGCATCGTGGATGAACTGTGTCATGTCAGCAGCAGCGAGATGCTGCTGATGCTGTTGTTGCTGCTGCTGTTGCTGAAGGGCCCAATCTGTCAGGGGATTCACGGTCTGCTGGAAAGGCGATTGTTGTAACGGCGAATGCTGGCTGTGTGGGCTGGCGGACTGCGATGGAGGAGAAGAGTGGTGCTCCTCTGGGCTCATTGAGGCATATCCGTGAGAGTGGTTTGAAGACATATCGAGGGAACCGGCCCAGTGGCGGGCGTCCTGGGACATGATGTTTGAAGCGGCCGAAGGACTCGAATGGGCCGTGGCTGTCGAGTACGTTTGGTAAGCAACGCGATTTCGAGTGTCAAAGGTCGTCAAGTCGAGATAGGCATCACCCCCGCCGTTGTTGAAGTCGTAAGTCATTCTGGGCAAAAACAGAAGGGAAGCGGAGTAATAGACACGGATGATCGATAATGTTGTAGGAACTCAGCGGACGACACCGCTCTTTCGTGAAGTCCCTGTTGAAGTGAAGGGAGAAGGTTTTGGAGCAGCTGGAGAAGGAGAGGGACTGCTGGAGAAGGCTCAACGGGTAGATCATGGGTTAGTCTCGCTGCTGTGGGCGGTTTGTCGATGGGGGAAGAAGCGGTGAAGCCGTCGGGAGACGCAGCCAATGGCCAAGCCACCTGGGATGGAGGCGCCCACCCACTAGAGTAGCCGCTACTTAAGCCTATCCGCTGGCGGCGTCCGCTCCAGTGCAGTTCACACGACCCGCCTGCACCCCCGGAACCCTTACTGCTGCAACCTTCCTGCGCCTCTCCTGGGGGGCCAGTATTGACCAATTGCTGAAGAGGGATCGATGGCATGACTGAAGCTGGCTAACCTGTTAAGAAAACACCTGCGAGCGCCATACAAACACAAACAGATCTACCCAAGGACCAGCCAACCACCTTGTAGCCGCGGGCGGCGCCATTAATCCGAAGCTCTTGACAGTACCCCGATCCAGTCGAGTCCCGGTAGACTTTCCCATGAATCAAGCAATTCGGCCTATCGCCATCGACGAAGGCCCTAGTCGAGGGCCCATAAACCAGCCATCTCCATCTCCATCCACCAAAATAGTACTGGACTGCACCGTACTGTAGGCTGTAGGCCATAGTCCGTCCCTTTCCTATGCTATGCTAATTATTTCCCACTTGGCTTCCTGTTGGAGAGTCACGATATGTTGCGGGGCGTTGTGCCAACAGATCCATTGTGGCCATATATCGTGCATGAAATCCAGGTACCCATTTGCGGTGTTCCTGAATGGGTGTCGTTATGGTTCCCGCTGATGGAGTGAGAGTGAGATACTATTCTACTCTGTCACTGAATGTGAGTGCGAGTATTCGTACTAGTGTTATCCAAAGATGATGCTGTTCTCCAATGTCGTGATAAAGATTCGGATCTGTTTGACTTGCGCCATCTTATTTCTCTAGTCCAAACCAGAATTGAGGCCCCCCCACCTTCTTGGCCCGGTCCAAGTGTCAGAGAGGACGGGCCGGATATCGTACAGTGCATACTATGCCTCTGTAAACCACTTTTCTGCTTGTAAAACAGCAACACAGTGTGCTCTCAGACTGTCCGGATGTCCATAATCTGTCAACCACTGACATGCCTTCCACCAGCTCACCATGCAGCAAAACATCGTTACAGCACAGGGACCGTTGGTGGTTGCATTACACTACCACGCTGCAAGCAAATGGGACTTATTGGTGGCAACCTCGAGATAGCAATCTTATATCACGAATCAACCATCTAACCAATACGGATACCTTCGCCTCTAATACACTGGATAGTGCATAGCGCATAGTACATGCTATACTATCGCCTGTCTTGGTCTCGAGCTTCCCGTCTGCACGTCGTGCATCAGAAACAACTCCACCATCTGCCTTTATGTGGTGCAGTTCTGTGACAACCTAGACAACACAACTCGCCCACCCCGAGATTTCCCACGTTCATCATCACCGAGACAAGCTCCAGTCGGTTACGCATGTCATTCTCAACTTGTGTGCACAGCGGTAAGCCACATGCTGATGGCAGCACAATCATGAGAGGCTTGCTCTCCAGACTCAAGACTCTAGACTCTCTGCCCAAATGTCTTGACGCTTGGAATGCTGCACCGTGAAGCTGCACGTGCGAGAGTTTGACTTAGCTTGTACCCCGGTACCTATGAGGTGGACAATATTGAGCCATGTCATGCATTGCATCGTCCAAAGGCCTCGGGCCTGCAACCCCGTCTGGTTCGAGTTATCAGAGCTCACTCTACGGTACCATTACGGATACTGTACTATCCAAGAAAGAGCACTATCATCTTCTCGATCGACTCAGTTCCTTGGAAAACGAAATCTCGGCTGTTTGTATCGCTGCTTGAGCGGTAAAAATCCTCTAAATGGATCATCTTCAGCCATCCCACCAACCATCAAACTCAGTTAGGGACTGTCAGCGGCCAGTGCTTTGCAACCCTTGTCATGGCCTCACATACAAGAGACCAACGACCAGCTAGCCAGCTTCGCCGAAGCACTAAGCTGAGACTCCACCTCAAGGGTCTCGCAAGGGCCAGCTCAGTTTGTTAGGCCGTCGATCCCGCTCGACTTTGCCTGTCTTGTCTGACGAAACTGGAGACTGGTGCTCGTGATTGCCAGCGAACACATCAAGGATCAGTACCAAAATATCCCCATTCAAGGCATCGCAGCCAATTGACAACCGTAATTTAGCAGATTCTGGTCTTCAATTCCTGTCCGGAAAATGCACGATATGTACGCGCGCTGGAGTTGATGCGGCAAATCGTTCTCAGCTTAGTCCTCTGCAGGCTCATGGGCCGTCTTCTACGGCGGATAACCGAGGCGATTGATCACGATCAAGAACATCCATAGCAAACATTGCCTTCCAGCGCTTCAATGCCAATATGCAATGGGCGTTGTGCGAATCAATTCGTTGCAATTGAAACGACTGCGTATCATTGTGAGCCGGCGCACCTATCTCTTATCTCGATATATCACTCGGGGTTTTCGATAGTTGTTGATGCATACCATACTTGCCTCATCCATTGACCAGGCTACCCAGCCTTGCATTCAAGGGCATGGCAGCCGCCGAAAGCAAAGAACCCGGCAAATGAATGATACCATCGTCGATCGAGGGATCAATTGCATTAAAAACCAGACGAAATCATTACCTTGGTTCTTATTTAGTCTTCGAACTAGGCATGTGTCGCACAGCAAATGTGTTCAGGCATACGAGCATTGGCCACAAACACCCACTTTCAGGCTATCTCGATCTGGCATATGAAAAATCTCCCGCGTCAGGCGTGCATAAGGTTGATTGACGATGGAGGATCAAGAAAGAGACAAGGAATTACCGGTGTTGCAAGAGTGTATCAGGGCAATACACAGCCTGCTGCTGTGTCTTGTAAGCCACGCGAATCAGTGGCCAGCCTCCCCGGAGTAAAGAAGCAAAGGCCACCTGGTGTCTGTGTGTGGTGTTTCTCAAGACCTGTAGGTTGTAGCACGAGGCTTGAAGACATGGCGCACAGTCTTCTCTGCGGCCTTGCTGCGGGACCGCACGTTCATGCTGCAACACGAGGACTCGAGGAGTGATGTCAGCGTCAGCTTGAGCTCCTTACAGAGAGCAGGATGAGACAATATCTAACACTAGACTATCGAGTCTCTGGAAGTTCACGAACACTTCTTGACGGCCTAGACGGTCTAGCTGCCCCCTTACTCAGCTCCTATGTTCCATATTAATCTCCAAGTTCCTCCCCCTTAGTAAATATCTTGACCGCATCTGATACTATCCATACAGCCAGGGTTCTCCCGCAACATCCTGGCTATTCTCCGTGCGCACGTCTCACTTGGTGGTAGCGCCCTCTTCGCTTCTCACTTTAGGCCCCCCAAGAAAGATCTGCGGCCTTGGTTACGGAGAATCGATGATGCGAGCTACGGGGACAGCGCATCTAGAGATTCATGCGGAAAAACTAGCCTCTCCTCAACAGAAAGAGCTTTTTCGTTAGCCCGAGTCATGTCGGAATAGACGACGCGCGCGCCAATAGGTAGCCCATCTAATTACCAAGAATTGTTTCTACAAACATGCAAGTTATCAAGGCAAACATGGCATGTCAAAGTGATGGTCTGGATGGCCAAGGCCTAGGTAGCCAAGGCCAATTGTCAAGGCGAGACAAATCCAACGGCGGTTACTCTCAAGCCCGGCATAGTCTAGCAGTGCTGGAAGTACAGTACGTATCCGTACATGGATCCTAGGTACGGAGTACATACTAGGTAAGCCGCATCTCGTCTTGCTCCACCGGCCGATGGATCTCGTTGCGGCAGCTATTGGCAACTCTGTCGCCATCAGACCATTCCGACGCAGGGGTATTTGACGCTTCAAAACTCCTAGACCTAGATTTTCAGGGACGGCCACTGGCGGTGAAGAGAGACTTCACATAATGAGTCCAATTGTCAGCCAGAGATCCTAATTAAGGAGGTTTCAATCGCCTCCAAGATATGTAGCATATGTCGCTTAGGTGCCCTAGGCTGTTCGCTCCCTTATTCCTGCTGGCTTGGCTTGATCCTGATCTCCATTCGGATACACAATATCGTATCGTATTGTCCCTCCGCCTCACCTCTCCACAACAGCTCCGAGACGATCATTCCCCCGCCATGGGGACGCAAGGAAAACGCGGGCTTCCTCATTTCCACGGACCGTCACGCGTACTGTCCCATTGTGAGTGCGTGCGCGTGCGTATGCGTGTGCGTATGCGTGTGCGCATGTACTCGTACTATCTATCGAAATGTCGTGGCCACGTCGATCACTCTTGTTAATAAGATTGCTCTCGATATGATTCCGAAGCTGTGAGGGGCGACTTGGGCGTTGAGCTTGTGTTCACCCGCTCTAGCTAAAGATCAATGCGGTAGATAACGTGCTAGCGGCTGTAGTCTGATCGTCAGGTTTATTGAAAATGGAATTGCAATTGGGATTATGGAGCATAGACTATTGAATCAGGGTATTTCTTCATTCCTGAGACTATCGTTCAACTGAGGCCTCTCTCGTGGCCTTTGAGGAAAAGGTTCGCGCCTCTTGCATGCCTGAACATTCATGAACGAGAAATCGTATTCATCTTGTGACTTCACGATATCAAGATTTGTCAGTCTCAGTTAACGTGCTTGGCCAAAAGCATCTTGAAGAACATCTGCTGTTGCACTGGGAAAGCCAATTAGGTTGTTCAGGTGTATCTGGTAGATACCATTGTGCTAATCTACAACTCGCCTACTGTTCCACCTTGATATTCCGTTCTACTACTCCTTCAATTCCCCTCCCAATGTTTCATCCTTACTATCAACATATAATGACATAAACTCGGCTTTCAATTTCGAAAGTCGTGTCATACATAGGTAGTCTGCATGTATGTAATCCCAAACATCTCGGCTCCCACTTTAGCTTTGCCTTTGGGCAGCACTGCAGGCTCCTCGCATGATCCGGTCCAACGCATGCATATGATCTTGAGGCAAAGCATGTTACAATTAATGGTTCGTCGAAGGTTTATGCAAGTCGGTGTTGTTCAATGCGACGTAATCCAGAAGTTTCTATGTTGCTTTGGTTGACAAAGCAGTTTGGTTGGGTGATAGGCCGATGTCGTCGAGGTTGTGACTCATGGTGGCTTGATATCGTGGTTTGTGTATCCTGAGCAGCTGAAGTGCGATTGTCTACCAGAAACCCGAATGCTGCTGTATGGCATATAGTAGTATGATCGCGTAACAAAAGCTGTTGTCTAATATACTATAATTGTGGTTCTCATCTCAGGCTTGCTTTGGCGAGAGAAACTATCATGAACCAAGAGCAAAAGTATATGGTGACCCGAGCTTTGTGGTAACTGAAGCGCAGTCAGTTTCAATAGTGTATTGACTTCTATTCACTCTGATACTACATTCACAGAGCACATACGTAGACTTGGGGATGAAGACACAGCCAGATAGCTCAATTACAAAATTGTGATATACTGCGAGCTCATCCACAACCTTAATCATACATCTGGCGGTGAACAATTGTAACATCGTTACCTAGTTCTGGTTGCTCATGGTCCATTCTGAAGTATAGCAATAAGAGAAAGCCTAAGAGCAGAGCACAACTACTGTGAAGTCATGTTCCCATATGATACAGGTGGTGGGCGACTTGCTTCTTGTATCTAGGCAATCACAGTGAACCATGTTCCATTGATGCATTGCAGTGCAATGGAAACTCGGCGAAAAGGCCAGCAA
Source organism: Fusarium avenaceum (assembly GCA_025948275.1). Lineage (NCBI taxonomy): Eukaryota > Fungi > Ascomycota > Sordariomycetes > Hypocreales > Nectriaceae > Fusarium > Fusarium avenaceum. Next base: position 1,661,086 of record CP109669.1, read on the forward strand.
TCTGATGCAATGATGATCCGAAGGTAGACACTTTGATATAAACATTTTGAAAAGGCATGATGCACTTTTGGAGCTACCACCTCAATGTCATCCGGAAAGGCTGGATAGTTATAACTTTGGAACACTGTGGGTGTATTTGCATTATCATTAGGACCTGATATGAGGTCTTCGTCAGTTCAGACTTCCTACACAATCGGACATAGTAAACACAACCCACAAATAGGATCAAGTTTTGTGGAATCAGATAACAACTTGGCCGCATCAAGAAAAGGCTCTTAGCCAGTAGCCTAAGTAGTTGCAGGCTGATAACACCTATAGCTTCGAGAATTGTCTGTAGTTTCGAACGCAAAGCTAAGAGACGTTATTGGTCACGAAAGATGATCTTCTTCTGAGAGTGAGGAGCAAGACACACATATATATAAACAACTCATTTAATATTGACAGCTAACAGGGGTATATAAAACGCAATCGGATAGAAAACAGATAACTTGCTGGCTAATTGCAATGCTCGTGACACTTTCAAGAAAAGCATCACATCAACTTGGAGACCAAGCAGTTGATTGACAGGAGATGCAAGAGACAGTTCCAGAGAGGAACAGGACTAAACTAACAGGATTCCAGTGTTCTGCGAGCATCAGCCAAAATAGATAAAGGGATAAGTAAAACCCAATCTCATTGGGTATAACAAACCTCAAATGAGGTCCGCCAAGTTGTATCCCAGATTGTGCTCTCCTCTTCGTACTTATTGTCCTACAATGCGACGCACACCGTAGCACTGCTGTGCGTGCTCGAGGAACCCTTCCATGGACCATAGACGAGTCAGCAGTGCAAGGAATGGGCGATATGGTCCAACATCTGCTGGGACAAGCTCCATAAGCGTACTCTGGGGGAGCATGTTTTGCATGTAGTGGCTATACGTAACAAGACATCCCTGACACAGAACGCCCTTCTCAGCTCCAGTAGCTGATAGATATGGAAATCGAATGGAGGCCATTCCGCCAAAGTCGTCTTCCACTACCTCGGCCTTTCTCGGCAGTCTTGATAGGTCACAGCCTGGGGGATCCAGAGACGCTTCGTGGAAATGTCTGAATACGGCAGCGTCCTTCATTGACGTTCTACCAGGGCAATATGTTGGTCTCAACTGGGCTAGCTTCTTGGCTGAGCCGTGTATCTCCAGAGCGAGCTGCTTTGCCTGCTTGATACTCACCAGGCGCTCAACTTGCTTGTGCGTGAACTGGAACCTCAAACCGAATGTCCCAGGGACACTGTGCATAACAGGAATGCGTTCGAGATCGTGGTCTGTAAGGCCAAAGCACTGCTTTGCCATAGCTGGAGACGTCATCCGGAGAGCCTGGTTCTCATATAGGCACTCAAAGCAAACTCTCTCACATGTTGGCAGGAAGAGAAACGCGCCAAAAGCAAAGCACGAAACACATGTGCTCTTCCGCAGAGTAGAGTGAAGCAAAGTAGCTGGGTGGTAGCTCAGCAGACGTGTCTGTCCCAAAGCGACCAGCGTCTCTGGAGCATGCTGAACCATTTCCCTATAGACGGGCAAATCCTCGATGACATCCTTTCCCAGAAGAGAAACCCGCGACAGGCGGGACAGAGACTGGAAATCGAGAAGCTCAAGGACAGAGAGAAGAAGTTCTGCCGGGAGAAGATCCAATTGGCCTAGAGACGAAGGCAGATCTCGTGGCTGGTTGGAGATGGACGTAATGGATGGGAGAGTTTGGTTCTGGTTGGGTACATGACGAATCATGCCCTTGAACTCTGATTCTTCGGTACGGATGAGGTGCTGGAGAAGGTTGCAGGGTGTATCCATGGCTTGTGTGTATGAGAGTAAGAGTATATAATAAAGATTGCAGTTTTGTTTGAAGTATTGGCACAACACAGAGAGGATGAGAGAAAAATCATAGAGGGACACTAGTAGACAGATGGATGACACTAAACTTATAGCTTGAGTAGCAAGAGAAAGCGGTAAAAACACTTGCACGAGTAGCTCACAACTAAACAGCTTGAAAAATAAAAATAAAAAGGCCGAGGTTGTAGGCTGTGTACTTACTCAGCAGGATGAACCGCTTAGATTCAAGGATTCAAGACATGAGAGAGAGAGGAAAAAGCAAACTTGGAGTCTAACTAGAGACACGGAAGACAGCTGGTGGGTTTTCCTTGCATGGGTTGGACATTGGTTTAAGCGTGGGGTCAAGTGAGGAGGCTTTGATGATTTGGACCGGGGATATAGATTGGAGAGAGAGGGTGTTGATGTTGATGTTGATGTTTCTATATTTGATATCTAGTACATGTGTGTTGATGTTTGGTCTACAGTCTATCATCTTTCATGTTCACATCTTAGTCAATTCATGGCTATCACCATCGAAAGACATGTTGTCTTGATCTCGAATGTCATACCCTGTCTCGGCTATGTAAGTATCATGGTCATGGTCATGGATGATATCGTGCATATGCCCCCCGGACCGGTTTGACAAGCCCGGTCTTTGACTTCCGGGCCCCCACCGGGAATGTTCAAACTGACCTGACTTGAGTGTTGAAATATGCAATGAGCGTCTATACTACGTATATTCGTGGTGTCTTTACTCCCGCGGGATACCACACTCTCATGGATATTACTGGTCCATACGAAATGTCACGGAATCGTGTCAATTTCTCGTCTCAACAGGTCGGCCCTTTGTGTGTGTTTTTGGGGTGACATGGCGCAGCTGTCTTAGACATTTTGAAGTCGCAAAAAGCCATGATGCTAACATTACACTTAGCCCTGTGTACTACGTATATCGACCGTAATCATGTATGCCACTAAACATATTACACAAACATTCAACACCACGAAACAGATTAAACAATCATCTCCATCTGTTGATCCCTCCCTAGCTCCCCCCACCGTAAATGGGCCGTGTTGGGGTGTCGTCGGTTCGGACTCAAAGCTCGGTCGAGATCTCGGATTTTCGATGTCTTTAAATCTACTTCCGCGAATAGCGTCGGACATTCCCTCTTTTTGTTCAATAGACAACTCTTGTGGTCTGCGTCCTTTCTGTCTTTGTCTCGCCTCACTTTGATAGGTCAAAAGAATGATTTAATGCATTCGTAAATGCACAAATGACCATATTCTCATGCAGCAACGATAAATAGTGGTGAAACTGAGCCGTGTGAAACCGAAGCTTTGATGTACGACTAGTCAGTTAGCGCAGTATTCGTTTAGATGCTGGTTCCACTGACATTCAAGTCGGATACTTATCTCCGCAGTGCAAAACCTTGGCTTCGGTACTTGAGATTGCGAATTAGACTTGGCTTCTGGAAGGTAAACATTGGATGCTAACGAGAATTTTCTGCTGGGTTTTCGGTCCGATATTGATGTGTGTAATGGTTTGACAATGGCCTGTGGCAAAATAATTAACCTATCAATTTGCTAGAAGCCTTTCGGCACATGAATGTTGTGTTAATGTTCTTTGATTCATCCGGTCGTGCCAAGTTTGTCGCGATGGCTTGTGCCTCAAGACCCCCATGCTCACCAAAACTCGAGATATGAGACTTACACAAGCTTCTCATTCACTATATCCCATACTCTCACGTTGACGTAAGTAGGTGCCATTTGTGTTTCTCCAGATATGTGTATGAGCTTTACGAAAAAGAGGCTTCATCACAACCACCTTTTGTAAGATTTTGTCGCTATCACTTACAACCCCGATCATAACCCTTCAAGTCTATCAACGTAACCAGACTCATCATTCATGAGAACAATAACATGCAATGAAGAGTTGGTTCTCCGTGAGCTCGATGAGTAATACGCTCATTTGAATGAGTTTCTCCCATATAAACGAGTGAGCATCTAATCCTACTTGAGGGGCCACATGTAGTATGGTATCATGGACATCAATCACACTGGAAAACAGAGATCAGAGGTAATAGAAAATACAGAATTATGTCATGCAGAGCATATTGTGTAAGATTCTGTGTATTGTTTATGTGCCGCCTGTTGTATATCATAGGTAACTCCTCAAGAATACGTGGTGAGTATAAGCATCATGCTAATATTCCACTTCAGATTTGTATGAATGACTGTACTGATTGGAAACTTAATCTTACTCATAATAAACTATAACCATATACAGGATAAGCCCCTAACTATAATAAGTTTAGGACCTGATATCCTGTTGACTCGGCTCATGATGTCTTATTCCAGCGAGACTAGTCGAAAGGTACAGGGTAACTGGTCTGGCTGGCTGTGACACGTTGTAAGCCCAGTGAATATACTGCCTAAGCAAAAACCTCAAATCCGAAGATAGTTAAATTATTATTGAATTGATATGAGAGATACCGGTAATCCTACTCTTGTGATTCATGATATTCGCTATCATTGCTATGTTGGAAGACGTTGGAAGCCAACTGTTCACGATTTATATCATTACGCAAACTTCTCTCACATAGTAGTGTGGATTTTTCAATAATGAATTACCACACACTCAATCAAAATATTATTCAGGTCACACAAGCTATCTTGTCATATTTCACGTGTAAATTCAGTTGGCCTGTGTGAACAGTAACTGGGCTCTGCCAATACGTCCAAGTTATGACAGTAGTAGAACTTACGAGAACCCGTTTTCAACTGAGGAGATCACGCTGAATAGACCATCATTAGATCAAAACTTCTAACAAAGTAATCACCTGAATCACGACTCATGGGCAGAAATAAAGCAAACAATTCTTTGCCATAACATGTCGTTGGTACTAGGGTAACCGACAAAGAGAAATACCCCGCCAAACGCATATCCTCCCTCATTGGGCGCGCAAACAAAAACGTCCACTTGGATCGATATAGTGGGGGTGAGATGGCGGATGCGAGATGTGATGGCTTGAAGAACAATATCAACCAGGAATCTCATTGTTAATGTTGGCGATACAACACCGGTAAGATAAAATCAAAAAGGGCTTTATTCTCTGGGAAATCAGCTGCGTTATGAGAGCTCGTTCTCGTCTAACACGTCCTCGTCCTCGCGTCTTGTTTCCACGAAGCAACAATAGCTTCAGCAACAGCAAAAGCAATATTAGAACAAACACGAGCATGGCTTCAGCAGAGACAGCGCCACAGCCAAGAGGCGAACCTTCTATTCCCCAGCTCTTCACCACTGAACCTCCTATCCACGATAGCCTGCCCACCGAGTCATCGTACGTCCAGGATGAGACGGTAAAGGAAGTCTTGCCCTACCTCAAGGCCGAGGAACACGACTACTGCAACTCTCACGGACTGCCCCATCTGGACCGTCGTCTTCATGTTAGCTTTCTGCATAAGCAGTTGGGCAAGCTGCCTCCCGCCTTCACCTCCGCTGATCCCAGCCGGCCCTGGTTCTTCTACTGGTGTCTCTCCGCCCTCGTTCTCCTCGGAGAGGACGTCGAGATGTACCGCCAGAGACTTGTCGATACCGTTCGGCCGATGCAGAACACCGATGGAGGCTTCGCTGGCGGCTTCGGCCATACCTCGCATCTCGCCACCTCCTATGCAACCGTCCTGTCGCTGGCCCTAGTCGGCGGTGAGGACGCCTACGAGGTTATCGACCGTCGAGCCATGTGGAGATGGCTGTGCTCACTCAAGCAGCCCGATGGAGGGTTCCAGATGGCCCTTGGAGGCGAGGAAGACGTCAGGTATGTACATGCATGCTGTATAACTACACCATACTACGTTTGCATTTCCCTTTGCCTTTGCGTTGCTGTGGTCAGTTCTGCAATACCGGCGATCAAGGCCCGCAGTTCCCCCCTTCACCCCCGATCGCTCTCGCTCTCATACCGTGAACCATGAAAACACATCCAGGATCCTTCGTATACCTCTCAGACTGACAGTTTTGCAGGGGGGCATACTGCGCGGCCGTCATCATCTCGTTGCTCAATCTCCCTCTTGAGCTATCACAGGATTCTCCTGCACGATCTGCTGGCCACACTGGCCTGTTCACAGGACTTGCAGACTACGTACACCGATGTAAGTGATGTACGAAGCCTTAAAGACGTGCTCCCCCCATTTCTGACTCTCCACCTCCTAGGTCAAACGCACGAGGGAGGCGTGTCGGCCAAGCCGGGCATCGAAGCGCATGGTGCATATGCCTTTTGCGCTCTCGGATGCCTCTCCATTCTTGACTCTCCACATCGAGCCATCCCGCGGTATGTTTCTTGTTATCCACTCAAGTCGTGACATGGAAGCGGTGCATGCTAACCTTGTCCTGATCGCCCGGGTTATGTAGCCATCTCAATGTTCCACTGCTTATCTCTTGGCTATCATCTCGCCAGTACGCCCCCGAGGGTGGTTTCTCGGGTCGTACCAACAAGCTAGTCGACGGTTGCTACAGTCACTGGGTCGGAGGGTGCTGGCCCCTCATCGAGGCTGCCCTCAACGGACCCGGGCCCGGGTCTGGAGGGGAGGAGGCCAGTTATGGCGGCCACCCGCTCCCTGCGGCCAAGGACAGCCTCTTCAGCCGTGATGGCCTAATCCGCTACATTCTCTGTTGCTGTCAGGATCAGTCTAAGCGGGGTGGCCTGAGGGACAAGCCGAGCAAGTATGTTACTCTGTGGCCCTGCACCCAAAAAGTTTCTATGAGCGCTAACTACAATTCAACAATAATCAGGTACTCAGACGCCTATCATACATGTTACGTACTTTCTGGCTTGAGCGCAGCGCAGCACAAGTGGAAACTGGATGCTGCTCGCCCTCACGAGGCAGACGTGACAGGCGATTCATGGTCTGTGACACCATATATGGATGGCGAACAGATCTTTGATGAGGAGGATCGTGTTGCCACTGTGCACCCAGTCTATGTAATTCCACAGCATAAAGTGGAGGGCATGCAGAGTTACTTTACATCCAAGCAAGGTTTTTAGATCAAGTAGCATTTGTGTAGCGCAGGATGTGGACGAAGGAAAGTTGTGGGAAACGAGAGATGATGGATTATCGTACAGCAGAGACTTGTCACTTTTCCCCAGGTACATATTATCGAATGAATCTTGCGAGGGCGTATGTACGAAAAACCTCGATGCATTTGCCTGCGGAGCACATGGATTTATCTACCAACTTAATACTGATTTGTTCAATACAGCCCTCGATGGCTGATAAAGCACGACATGACACCTGCGTTGTCGATGTATGACAAGTTGTGCTGCTGCTTATCCATCTTGAATCAGAGATACAGCACACATCCAAGATATACGGTCCACCGCAGTGCATGCATGCATGAATCAATGGATTCGCGGGGGGAGCTCAGCTTACAGGCGGTGCAATGTCGTGTCGTCAACGAGCATGGCAGAGTAACAGTGCAGAAACCATGCGTCTAATTTTGATGAATCTCAAGTAGGTAACATAATCTGGAGACCGTTCATACCGCAGCAAAGTAAACTGCATTTCAATGCGTATAATGTTGCAGTGATCTAACGCGATCCAGTTATAGAAAGCAACGAAGTGAGCCGTACTTTGTACAAATAATGAATGCAGGTTTACAGGAAAGCAAAAGCAATGAACCTATGATACTCTTGGCCAAATACCCAACTCCAGTCCACATGTCTTCACTCAACGTATCGAAAGGCTGAGGGATACTGATGCTGAGAATATAATGTCATATGACAATTTGTTGCTATTGGACGACTGCTAGAGGTTGTAGTAGCAATGTCTCTTTCATTCATATTGTTCAAAGACCATTGGCCATTTGCCAACGGCATATCATAGGATCCCGGTCTTGTTAGAGAATGCTGAGAGGAACTGAATCTCTGCCGAGGAAAAACTACCATTGGCTGAAACGATGAAAGACTGGTGATCCTCGACAATTCGATTGCAATATCACACCCAAGCCCTACCAAGCTGTGCTTCTTCGTGAACCGATGAGAGACTTTGGCAAAGCTTTGTAAGTCTCAGCCTGACAGAGCATGATCCCACCTTACTGGCATGAACCAAAAGCACGAACTGACAAACATTCATGCAAACAGGCGTCGGGGAGTATCCTCTACCCCCATCTTCCTCCTCGCTCGTTGCTTGAAGTCCCAGCTTTGCTCAATGATGCATTCGTGGCGAGCTCCGCAGCTGTGCATGCTCAAGCAACAGGTCATATATCTCATTCATCAACAGGCATATTCTATTCGTCTAAAACAACGGCATGGTAGTTGCTTGGTAGATTATTTCTCTCAGGCTTATAGATATTACCATCATATTGAGCCATCGTTATGGGATTCTGGTAAAATAATGAAAGAATCGGACACTGTCATGTGTCATCTGGAACTGAATTACTGGTAATATGTTATCCCGGATGCTCAGATGCGGTCCATGACAGGGGAGACAGCATGTATTATCTCTTAGCTATCCTTGATGGCTGAGCATTGTCGATGTTACTAGAGCCAATTAAAACCGAATTGGGGATAGGAAATCTAGACCAAACATATACTTATTCATAGAACATTTAGAAATGAAGAAATTGGTCAATAATAGGCAGGTAATAGTTTCATTTGACTTTGGCACCGTTCGGTTTTGTATGAGGCTAACTATGCACGCACAACCTTCACGGATGACAACATCAGACTTCTAAGACACAGTCCGTTCGTTTTCATGCATTGACCAATCATCGTAGTACGTACATATTGTGGGGGACCACGAAACAGGGTCCTTCAACGGTCGAGAGCAGGCATGTCAAGGTGCCCCCCGCAGTCATATCAATGTGTATTATTGTCTTGTTGATCATAGGAGCGGCTTGTTTTAGCTCAACCTTGGGCCGCTGTGATATCTGACTATCTAACTTAGTTCTTGACAACCTGGAATCATACAGCTTACAACAATATCTAGCCTTTGCCCTTATGATCTGAAGCGGACCTGACATTGTTAACTGGTATCAGATCAAGGTCCCAGATCAAGGTCCCAGGTACGTACATGGATCAACCGACAGGGTACAAGCGAGATGGACCCTGCTCGAACCTCGAAGTAATACTTGACACTATGGATACGGATACATATTTACTGCCGGACCAGAGCCAAGAGAGCTTGGTTATGGAACATGAACCAATGCACCAGATAACCGCATGTCCTTGTTGTCAACATCGATCATTGCCGTCCAAAGCAAGCGGTGCATTCCGCGGCGGCCGTTTCCGCAGATCATAACCTAGCAGAACAAGTGCTCGAAATTAACAATAACCTGGTTGATCCTTCGGCATTCCTTGCAGGTAAACCGTAAACTTGACCTGGGAAACAAGCACGGAACACCCAACCCTCGCAGCCCTCGCTCGTATGCCGCCGATGGAGAATGAGCCGCAAGTAGGTGGAGAGCACTCGATCCGACATCGCAGGCTCTCTCGATGCGTTCAGTGCGGTTGGTTCATCAACCCGAGGTCGACCTCACCTAGAGAAGCATATGCAAAACCATAGTGGCTTATTTGAACTAACCTTGCTGTCTGTCTCTTGTCGTCATCGTCCATCGGCATTTTGGTACATGTATGTCCTGTGCCCCTCACCCCGCTATCACGATTGGAGGAAGCTATTCCATGTAGGGCGACAAAAAAGAGAACCACTGGGGACATGGAAACTCTTCAGATGTAGCCACAGGCTGGGGCCAACAGCCCTTAGCTCTTTCGTTGTGAGAACCTCACAATGGTACAATCGTCAACATTCAAAATTTATGGCTGGAGCTGAAGAACCATAATCGGACGCTGGTGAACCCGGCACGCTTTCAAAGACCGTTTTTTGGACTTGCTGTTGGTGTTGCTCCTGGATATAGCCGCCAGTCTCGGACAACGCGACTCCTACCTTGCTACCGCGTGCATCGCAACAGGCGATACGCTCGGAGCTAAGACGCCGCAAAAGTGAGTTGATTGATAGATTCCTTTTCGGTCTGGCGGTTAATTTTCAGAGTTTCCGCTCCTACTCGTTTTAAACAACAAGTTTGGATCCAAGCCCAAAACACAAAAACTCTTATCCATCATGTTCGAATCAGGTGGGCGGCATGTGTCATGGAGCTGCCTGGTACTATCATGTCAGAGGAGACTAGTGGCATCCTAAGGAGAATTCTGGAAGAGTTCGAATTGTCGAATCGTTGTCCGCCGTTGAAAAGCTCAAGCTCGTCATTGCTTGAGTTGGGGTCCCCTGGTCTCTCCACAAAGCTCACAAGAGCCCACAATCTTTGGGGGCATGGGTCTGGCAATATCCCTGTCGCGTCTCGCAGCTCAATATCAGTCTTGCAGAAGCTTGGCAAGTCGTTCGTTTGGATGTGCCTTGAAGCATTAGTTTAGACCCAGCAAGTCAAGCGGCAAACCTAGGAAAACAACAGCAGAGAAGATTGTCCCGTGAGGCTTGAGATGCCCATGTTGGACTTGACCCCTGCCAATGGCTTGCTTGAACCTGTGAAGCTGCTGATGTAATTTATTTGAACAACGCAGATGGAGTGGGAGGTGGCCACCTCTTGATTAAGGTGAGATGTTCGGCATGGAAGCAGTTAATGCGAAAAGAAAAGAAAACCAGGGAAGGTACGGACGGTACTCGGTGTCGACAAACTTGAACAAAGCAGGTCCCGCTATTAGAAGCTGTCTCGAGGTTCCAGCGATGTTATTGTTGATGTTTTCTTTTTGTTTTGTTCAAAGCATTGCCAACACATCTTTGCATGAGGTTAGTAGGGGCTGACCTCAAACTTGTCTGCACCTGCCTTACCTTGCCTTAGTCGTTGCATCAAGCTTCATTCTATTGGGGTTCTTCCTGCCATCCATTTATTCAATACCCCTCATGGTGTGTCTAACATGGCAAGTGCGGCGTTCAGACGTCAGGATGCTGCTTTCCCCTCTTCGACACGTTTACACACTTCCTTCCGCACGAGCTTTTTCGAGCAGGTACTTGGCTGTACTAGACAAGCTCAAAGTTGGCTTACGCAAACACCAAAAATCAGTTGATATCTTGTCATCCAGTTCTACATGATTCTTGAGGTGTCGTGCATTTTCAAGTTCGGAACCTGCCAAATCTTTCGTTATGCCCACCTTTTACTGGATCTGCAACTTCTAGCCCCATCTCTACCTCTGAGACATCAAAACAGAGGTTGCTGTGCATCCTCCAATCAGCCGTGTTGCTTTCACCGTTCTTGTCAATGTTTAGCCATGGATATCAGACCTCATCTGCTTTTGCGGTTGCTGGGAACAGCCCTAACGGCGCCCACACCCACGCCTGTGGATGCATGGCGTAGGGCATGGTGGGCAGGGGTGGAAGAACAGTACGGTACGGTATCTTTGAATAAGCCAGCCACTGACTGTCCTGTTCATGCAGCATCGTGCTGCCTCACCGACCCTTTTCTCTGGGCCTGGGGAGTGGGACGAAAAAAGCAACAAAGTGGAAAGTGGTCGATTTGTGACATGGACGGCTGTTATCATTGTTGACTCTGTGTTGAGCTATGCGATACCACATGCTTACTTGCGATCACGGCTCACTGTAGGTCGTCGATCTATTTTGACTGTTGACAATAGGCGTCAGGTAACGCGATAGTGGAGTTTATCAGAAAGTTCAACACCATTGACTTTTGATATGCGCCTTGTCGGCGCAACAGCTACGTTGGTGATGCTACTCAGATCCGAAACTGGGGATTTATTCTCAATTCGTCCTCGGTGTCCCAAGCTCTCATCTCAGGCTTGTACAAGCTTCTTGAGCCTTTGGCATCCAGCACATCTGGAAACCCGCGCGCTTCTTGAATCCAGGGTACTTCATTTAGCTACAAATCGTCAATGATCTTAACCGCCACAAGAAGTTGTAGACGTGGCCCGCTTTCACTGAGCAGTGAGCACTGAGTCGTCGCCGCCTGGTCCCGATACGACGCTCTAGTCTTCAGACTAGGCCGCAGAACACGGCCGCCCATTTCGCGCGCGACTGGCGAGGACTGAAATATGATCCTAGCATGCCAATCCCGACCCTGAGAATTTTCGCTCCCAGCTAGTTGCGGTACCTATGAAGTGAATGACTACTTGAATGGCGGGCCCTACAGCACCGGGCTCCGGCCACCAGGGATTTCGGCGCTGGAGAGGAGGGGTTGAAGGTGGACTGCTGCACCTCACCATCCATCCTCAGGACGGAACTGTGTATACATCACTGCACCGGATAGTACTGTACTTTCGAGTTCTAACTGCTGTGCATTAGTGGCACAGAAACAGAGATCTCAGACCTCGAGATATCGTGGTGAGCAGGGACATGTTAACATATGGTCTGCTATCTTGGATGCTCATTTTGAGGGGCAAAAACAATCTGCAAAACCAGCTTACAACAATCTGTCGGGGTTCTCAGACATCCGGATTGCCATCAAGAACGTATTACCCGCCCTGGACCACTGCAGTGATCTCTCTTCGCCACTTGAGTTGAAGCTAATGAAGCAAGTTGAAATTACTGCCGTAGCAATGCATCTTCAGTCGCACGTCTGCATGAGCTTCACCAACTGGGCCATTAATGGCCTTGTCGCCCCCCATTCCAGGCCTGCCCTTCTGTACTCGGCCGAATACAAAATCCCTGCCCAGAGCAAATTCGACCTCGAGATAAACGCTGTTGGGAGAGGTGGACAATTGAACTTGTCAACAATACAAGACAAAGTTTAAGCTAGAAGACCCAAGCAAGACCACCAAAGACAAGCGTTGCCATTCAGAGAACATTCAAAACAGAAAGAAAATACCAAAAGAGAAAGCAATACCCGCAAGAGAGGATCCAACTGCAGAGCAATGACTGAGAGGAAAAATGGAACGTATGCACTAGGTTCCTTGGTGGTACGCCAGTGGACGAAGGCGTTAACTTTGAGACTTATTCTATGAGAGAGATCGTCTGCTTGCTGCATCCTCCATGTGTCGCGGTGGAGTGGTCTAGTCGCCGGCGGTTTTTATCAACTGGCAACCAGGTAGGCCAGCACAGCAAGATGGGTCACACTCTTTGAGAGCCGCATCGTTGCTTGCATCTGCCTCCATTCGCGCGTCTTCCTTTGTCTCCAGACACCCCCGGTCCCCACGCTAACGAGCTGTCTGGAATAAAGGCACACACGTCTCGCCGTTCCATCGGCTCAACGTCTGCAGCAGCAGATGGATGGATGTACATGCTGTCAGTACCGAGTATTGCTCAAGACGGAGATTTTGTCAAAGCTAAGGCTATCCTAAGTTATTTTCTCTCTCGGTCCTCTTCTTTTTGAGCCCTGTTTATTTCTGCTTCAAAACTCATCTTGTTCCTCCATCCCATCCAAAATCTTCCAATTCACCCAAGCATTCGGAGTTTTCCTTGGCTCCAGACGCAATACCGATTGACCAAACTGGAAGAAGCTCTCCCCCACTGCTTTTGCTCAAAACTCCCAAGGCCCTGTCTCAGTTTCAATTCGGTTCCTGGCATCCTTTTCGGCCTCCACATCCTCTACCCGCTGCAACGCTCGATCCTGGAGTTCGTCCTCGGAGCTAAACCCTGTCTTCGGCATCAGTCGTCTATTTTGGATCTAGACAAGCGTTTATTTTGTTCGCGTTTCCTCCATTGATATTCCTCCTCTATAAGAACTTCCCCTCCCGGGCTCTTCCTCATCTCCACTGTCTTTGCCGCCGAGGAAGTTTTAAGAGACTTCGCTTTCCACCTTTCGTTCAACGGCAACTGTCTTTCAATCCTCTTCGATCCGCCGACTCAAACCATCAGGTGACCGTCACCAACACCGACATCACAATGGGCGGCTTCTACATGCAATATCTCGAGAGTAAGTCAATAACCACATATATATTTCATTATTGTCAAGTAATTGTGTCAACGACGCCGGCAATTGCTTGAGAACATGTTGTTTGAAGCGCACGAGAAGAATACATGGGGTAATGGGCAACTTTTGTTCCACCATCGTTGTGCGAAACCAGGTTGAACGGTATACTTATATCTTTGGTATCATCGGTGGCAAATGGCATGATGTGGACGAGACATCGTACCTCAGAACACTCCTAGCCACTTCCTCCATGCATATCATTTTACCCGAACCAATATATGCACAAGACGTTCACTTAACTGGAAATTCGAGGCAAGAGCTTTGTGCTAACAAGTCTTTTAACAGGCCTTTGCCGTCGTCGAGGATGGACAGACCCCATGTACGAGTGCTACCGGGACCACAACAACGGCTACACTTGCCTTGTCCTTGTCAATGGCCGAGAATATCAGACGGATCTCACATACGAATCTGATGTTTTGGCTCAGGAAAACGCCGCCATGCGTGCTTTCATGGTGTGCCGTAACTTCTCTGTCAATGGAGGCATGCTAGCCCGTAACGGCATTGTTCAAGGTCTTCCCGCTCAGGAAACTTCACATCGCCGCAAGAGCCGCCACACTTCATCCCGAGACAGCGACCGCCATAGCAGGCGATCAGGACATCACTCAAGCAGCAGCTCAACTGCCTCATTCGACTAAAGGATGTTACGACACACCCCTCGACAGTTATGCAAGTCCAATATGACAGCATACAGGTGGGCTGAGATCAGTATTCAAGTCAGCTCAATGTGAAAGGATGTCAGGGAAGCATGGGAGAAACCCACACACACACACAAGATGACTTACAAGCGGTTGAAATGCTTCACAGCAGTCCTAAGGGATATACCCGATCCAACCTCCCTTGGCAACCTCTCTCACGAGACTTGGGGAAGGTCCATCAGTCTTTTTGCTGCTTTTTCACTTTTTCTTTTTCTTTTTTCTTTTTCTATTTCATCACGAAGTTCAATTTCTTTCACTTGAACTGGAATATGGCGATATATATTTTGATATATCTTAGCCATCTGCGACGACTCACGACGATACGATAAAACTTTAGACGCGAGGTCACATTTCAACGGTCGGCATTTTTGTTATTAACATTCCATCATTCGAAGCCTCTATTTTTCTTGCGAAAATCTGGAACGCCTTGTTCTGCGGCATTTGGTTCACTTGCATGGCCATTTCATATTTCCTTGACCCTTGTCGATGATATTCTGGGCGTTTGTCCGGGTGCGAACGAATCGACCGTACGACAGTTGACCCGAAAGGACGATGTCGTATAGTTAACACCACTCGATACTGGAAGAGCGCTCAGGGCGAGGACTGAGGGCCACCGAGTGAAGGAAGAGACTGGACAGAGCGGAGCGGCTGTGCTTGAGCAGAAGATCAATATGATGGCGGTAGTATTCAGAGCAGGTATTTGCCTTACGAAGAACCACGCAATAATGGTTCTGGCACATGACGGACGACAATTTGACGAACCATGATAAAAAGAGAAAAAAGTTTGCTTCAGGTTTCTTGGGCATATAGCACTGTTAGCGAAGGGTGTTTTTTTCTTACCCGATCCCTCTTATGGGGGATTCTGTTGAGAAGTTTTGGAATCTTACTTTGATGGAGGAAAAGTCTGAGCATGGTAGGAACTAGCGTTGACTTTTATGATATGAGCACAGTTGGAGGATCATGAGACTGGAACGATTGATGAGGATGAAGCATGTATTGAGAAGGAACTTGATGATAAGACACTTAACGACAATAATGATTATGACATTTCTTTTTCCCATGCGCCGCTGACGATAAACCTTTTTGGTCTCACATTGCATTCCCTGTTTGATGCACTTGTATGTAATGAGTGTCAGAATTGCAACTCGAGTAACCTAGATGTGCTTCGTACCGATCGCACAACGTTGCCCAAACACCCGTTATCCTTCGCCAATAAACCTCTAGTTCATCTGTATGGCTAACATGAAGGGTCACTCAGGGCGAGTAACTCTGATACCAGGAGCTAGGTTTCATCAACAGTGGCTGACAATGGCTCCGTTACTTTGGCAACTGCTTTGTGCAACATGAGTTCTAGGCTGTCTGCGTAGAATACTCGAGGATGAGAGATACCTTGAAAGCTGGGAAGGATCTTCTACATTGATTCCACAAGTCAGATTATTTTCATACGCAATGTTTAAGTCTTGAAGACATAGATTTTTTATCACAAAACCCATGAGTGTCATGAACATATCAGTTAGTTGTATAGTATCTCAAACGAACACGAATGATCGTCGTCGAGATTAATGGCATAAATCCTCAGGCCGAGGGGGTCAAGGTACCCTCGCATGAGGCCGAAGATCCAACTCAAATCTGGCCATCAATAGACAAAGATCGAAACGATCCCGTCTGATTTGAGTAGTACCAGCAACTATTAGGTGTCCAAAGTGGTGGGACACAACACCACAAACCACAAACCTTAACGTTGGCTCCTTTAAACCTTACGTGATGATCGCCGGTCCAGGCCCAGGCTGTCAGTCCGGCTTACTACCCACCTAAGAAGTGAGAATTTCACTTAATTATGCGATGACGTTGGAGCAGCTATAATACATACAGTCGTGTGACAATGGGGGACGACGGAGTAGTACTTCATTATCTACCAATCATGATCCTGTGTTTCCACCTGGGAACTGTCTGTAGACAACTGGACAGGCGATTGAAGGTGTAACTTGAGAGGGAGGTCGACAAAGTTTGAGAAGAGAGTTGGTTACTGTACTTGTGATGGTCACGAGGTGCTGACTGACAGTTCAATCAGAGCAAAGGGGCCTCGCACTAGCAGACGTGTCAGATGGAGACGGAGACACGGGAGAGGCTGAGAGATGGAACGCCTCAATAATGAAGTCATGTATGGGGTGAGTTGTGGAACGTCTTTTTTGTGCTTCACGAGAGGGCATGAATGATAGATACTACGGAGGCACGATACGAAACCATTGCTGACGTGAAAAGGAGGCTGTTCGAGGTCATGAGTCTATTATACTTGGAACGTCAATGCAGTTGAAAGAACCAATGTAGGAATGCCCGTTAACACGAGCGACTCTCGTAAATGAGCTGCAGGGTTCTTGACAGGGGTTGTCTAAAGGAACGTCAGCCTATGAGTGGCTGTTCCCGAGGACAAGGAGAGAATCGGGGAAGAGGAAATGGCGCCACTAGCTTCGGTTTAATGTTTAGTTTAACGATCTGACCAAGCTGAGACGACTATACGATGTATGGAGAATGAAAGGAGAAAGAGTCAAAATGTGATTGAAGAGGGAATGAAGCTTCGGAGTTAACACGGAGGGAGTTATTTTTTGTGTGAAGCCACGGGGATGCTACCAGGCGGGTAATGCAATATCAATCTTCAAGGAATCTGTCAATGGAGGAATCCTCCAGCAGAGAAGAAATCTCACCACTGCCCTGAAGCAGATGACTTATTCAGAAAACACTGCAGAAGCAACCTTGTAAGATATTGATTAATTCGAGAACATCAAGACGGAAACGGCGTCTGGACAGGGGGTTTAATATAATAATATAATTTCTCCAGGGAACGGGAAATGGTGTCGAGCCACAATTGACCCCGCCAGAGTGATTTAACCCAATTGGAGTCAGCAGCCTGGCCCCCTTTCTATTAGGGGACCTCGTGTCGTGGATCGTTTGTCTGTGTGGCCCAGGTCCGTATTGAAGGCATGGACTAGACTATTGAACGGAGAGTCTAACAAGAGCTGAGAGATGTGATATTTCTACGAGGTAGGGATAGAGGTTGGTAACAATAGTAGGATTAAGACCTTTGAGAGACAACAGTAAATGAAAGCATATGTCGGTTCTAGCTTTAACAAGACCTCAACTAAAACAAAGACTACCCTATTCAGACAATTATTAGGTCCCGAGTTGGGTTAGAGATATTTTGAAACGGTGCACAGAGATCTTCATCGAGGCTGTACCTTAGTAGCTGGAGGTGCTAAAAGAGGTACCTAACGAAGGCGTAAAAAAAAGAAGAAGACCCTGGCAACTACTGGCAGCCCGCGCGCTCCCCTGGGCTATAGGAAGGCGCTAGGTACAGTTCCCCACTCTCCTCCCATCTCATTCTCAGCCTGGAAGTCCCAGACTGGCTGCATCTTCCCACGTTGGCCTTTTAGACCAATCCCCACTCCCCTTGCTTGCTCTCTCTCCTGAGTTCAAAGTCGGGCTTCTTCTACTCTTCTTCTCCTCTTTCCCTCTTCCTTCTCTGACTTTCACTTTGACTCTATATCCAGACTCAAATCTCTCGAGATACCCGACATCCCTTTTACCAAACCTTTTTATAATCTAATCCTGTCGAGGTTTCTTCCTTCTTTCAGGACCTCGCTGCTGTCGCTCTCTGCTCTTACATTCGCTGTTACCCCCTTTGCTTCAGGCACATTCACGAACCTAACAGCTACTCAATACCGCAATCATGAAGGGTACGCCTCAATCCAATGTTCCTTCTGCTTCCCCGTAGCTAATTAGTATTCAGGACTTATTCTTGTCGGTGGCTTCGGCACTCGCCTTCGCCCTCTCGTACGTACCCCTCGCGAACCCGCCTACGCATACCTTTAATATTTCGATTGCTCTGTGTAACTAACAATATGCGCTGCTTCTCAGACTTTGACTCTTCCCAAGCCCCTTGTCGAGTTCGGTAACAAGCCCATGATTGTGCATCAAATTGAGGCGCTGGTCGCAGCTGGTGTTACCGATATCGTTCTCGCTGTCAACTACCGACCTGAGATCATGGAGAAGTTCCTGGCCGAGGTAAGAATAACTGCCAACTCTATATCTGGTTTTTGGACCAAGTTTTAACATTCGCTGCAGTACGAGGAGAAGTACAACATCAACATTGAGTTCTCCGTCGAGACTGAGCCCCTCGACACTGCTGGCCCCCTGAAGCTTGCTGAGAGCATTCTCGCTAAGGACGACTCTCCTTTCTTCGTCCTCAACTCCGATGTCATCTGCGACTACCCCTTCCAAGACCTCCTGGCTTTCCACAAGAACCACGGCAACGAGGGTACCATTGTCGTCACCAAGGTCGAGGAGCCTTCCAAGTATGGTGTCGTTGTCCACCAGCCCGGGCACCGTTCCCTGATCGACCGATTCGTGGAGAAGCCCGTCGAGTTCGTCGGTAACCGTATCAACGCCGGCATGTACATCTTCAACACCTCTATCCTCGACCGTATCGAGCTCCGCCCGACTTCGATCGAGAAGGAGACCTTCCCCGCTATGGTCAAGGACAACCAGCTCCACTCATTCGACCTTGAGGGTTTCTGGATGGACGTTGGTCAGCCCAAGGATTTCCTCAGTGGAACCTGCCTGTACCTCTCTCATCTCACCAAGACGGGCAGCAAGGATCTTACTCCCGCCTCGGAGTCTTACGTCCACGGCGGAAACGTCTTGATCCACCCCTCAGCCAAGATTGGCAAGAACTGCAGAATCGGCCCCAATGTCACCATTGGACCTGATGTCGTCATTGGAGATGGTGTTCGTCTGCAGCGATGTGTGTTGCTCCGTGGCTCCAAGGTCAAGGACCATGCTTGGGTCAAGTCCACCATCGTTGGCTGGAACAGCACTGTTGGCCGATGGGCCCGCCTTGAGAACGTAACAGTCCTCGGTGACGATGTCACTATTGGCGACGAGATCTACGTCAACGGTGGCAGCGTTCTCCCCCACAAGTCCATCAAGGCTAACGTCGACATCCCCGCCATCATCATGTAAGGGATGATTTAACGAGCCAACGTTCCTCTCAAAGCCCGCTGGAGGACACACCAGCGAGCTTTCTCATCTACAATCTAATTTCCAACGACGACGACGACGAAAGAAATCAAACAAAATTCACCACTCTGGGAAGATGGGCTGGCCACCGTTTTAATACCAAGGAGGCCGGACGGAAAGAAATCAAGAGCCTACCGCTCGCCACTATCTGAATACTTTTATGCTGTTGTCTAATGCCTCTATTATGCGTGTTTATCTGGCGTCTAGGTCGATTTATACAGAAGGAAGGCAGGCAGGCAAGCCATGGGAGGACAAGAACAGGCAAGGCAGTTGGGCAGGCAGGGTTCATGGCAGCGTTTCGAGGAAGCCGTGTCAAATGTTTTACTAGTTTTATTGTATTAAAGAAGGTGGTGTAAAAACCAGTGTGAAACTTTTATCTGGTTGCTCAGTTGTAAGTGACAAGTCCATTCGCGGCACTGGGTGTGAAGTTGATCTGAGTGCTCATCGTCAGAGGAAATCGCATAGTGTTAATGCGATTATGGCTATTCCGTTGAATTGTAAGGATAAATTGTGTGCCCATTCAAGAATCACAGTACTAATACTCAGAACCTTTTCAGTTGCAAAGGCCACGAAATGGCAATAACTACTCTGTAGCCATTTGGAACTTGAACGCTGGTTTTGGACTTGTGAAGTGGCCCGGGGTCTTCCCAAACGCTTGGGACGCCCCTGATTGGTGCTTGACCACGGTGAAGAAGCGACCTCTTGGTGAAGGATTCCCAGGCCTTGTTACAATACTGTTACTGGGGGCCCCAACCTCAACTACCCTCGCGAGTCTACTCGGTAAAGAACGCGGGGATCGGATGGGGTTGTGCTTGTTGATAGATCACCTGGTCAGCGGGAGAAAGTTTGCAGTGAAGTTTTGAGGCTTTTCTGTCTTCATGCCTCACCAAAGGTTATATATCTCGCAACGCCATGCTGTTGGTGCAAGCCAATGTACTACCTAGCAGTAAGTTAGGTATCAAAATCCTCAATTGAATTGGCATTCCAAAGCCTTCTGCATTTAAGCCTTGTATTCCGTAGTTTATAGGAAAAGAGCCATTGGTGACATGAATAGAGAATGGAGGCTTGATTACATCTGCAGTCTTTATAGTTGCGTAGCACTCTCTTTTTCTTCAGCGTGGACACTTCTCTTTCTTTTCCCACTGAAAGGCCTCATCTTAAAAACAAGGAACAGAGGTGCATCGTGATTGTTCAACCCCAGCCAGCCCCAGAGCCGAGGCCTGAAATTGACGTATCTTGTCCCCGCCACTTTACTCTAATTAACTCGCTACACACTCGGTCCGTATCGACCCAGATCGTGAAATCATCTCGAACGACTGCGGCATTTCCAAGACATACCACGGCACGGATGGAACGGGGGAGGCTGCATATTGTCCCTGATGTTGTGTATCTCGGGTCCCTGAGGCTCAAACCACGAAAACGCTTTGCTGGGTTCGAAGCCCACCACTTACATTACACCAATCCAGTTCAACAACACGCGACTTTCAGCATCAACCGCCGAAGTCTCTCCAGTGAATCTCGCCTGATAAACTCGGGGTGTTTCGTGAGCGGTATCTGCCTCCGGGTCGGGTGCGCACAATACGGAGAAGACGGCCCGTTTGCCAAAAACCTCGATTTAGCTACGCCGGCGACGACGGTGATCTAGACTTTGGTGGTCACTCGTTGACTGTTCAGTCACCTCATTTTTGGCGGTGTTAGTTACAACAGATCACTGGACTCGAAAGAATTTGCAAGCAGTCGGTTCTAGGATAGGCACGAGACCAGAAAAAACCAGAGCACCTCATCTTGACAATTACTACCAGCGCGTACCAAGACACCAAGGATCCTGACTTGAAGGTGGTGTTAATAACTCTCATGAGAATGGAGGCACAGCATGCGCCTGGGCATGTGCGTGGCCATGTTCCCAAGACGAAGAAACGTCCTTGGCCTCGGTTCATTGTTTTTTGCATGTCAATCATGCTGATTTTAGTGGTAAGTCGATATTTCAACTATAGAGTTCTTTTTCTCCTGCCATTACTGGGGTATCATATCATTTTTGCCAATCCCCGTCATCCCGCCTTTCACCCACACCATCAATTTGTCTCCCCGTGGCTCCCCCGTCTTTGGGTCTGCAGCCCAGAAATCAATCACCTGTGCTTCTCTATACGTACTCCGTACTGCAAGTTTGGTCTGGCTTGGGCCGACTGGGCTCAGCAACATGATGCATGCCCATGGCCTGACCAAAACCTTACTAGTGAGGATGCAACTGGGGACTGGGGAGATTTCACGATAGCATCATTTGCCGTCTGGTTACTTTTTTTTTGTGAAAATTTTCTGGGTCCAAAGTTGGCATATGACGGCATACCAGTGGATATGGACGCGGACCATGAGCCTCAAGCGACAGTTATTTAGAGACGACACCTAAGAAAAACAAGCCGTTGAGTGCAAAGACACGGCGAGGTTCGGCGTATTAGCGGAGCCCCTCTGAGGTTTCTCCCCGCACCCCGAACACCACCGACCACACCTCCACCATCTCCCCACTCGGACGGCCTCTCCACGGCCGCCCGGCGGCACTTCAATTGGACTGGCTGCTTCAGAACCATGGGGAACGCGCCTTAATCAGGAGAACAAAACATCTGGAGTGAGGCTCGTGGGATTGGGATATCCACTGAATTTCGGGCTCATTCGGCGCTGAATACCCGTCCCTGCACTCGGTCACGTAACTTAGGTCCTTTAGACTTAATTACCTAACGCTCCATCCATGATCCCCAAGCCCCAAACCACCCCGAACCCCCCCATACTCTATCGTCATTGGTAGTGAATCAGCCACTGACACAGGTTCCGTCAGCAGCTCCCCCGGCTTGTCCTTGTCCTCAGTGACGGTGACGCCAAGCTCCAGCAACAGCCAAAGCTCAAATTCCCACTGTTGCTGCATAGAAACGGAAACCTTTTGACCTCGTTGTCGTCCACCAAAATCAAATCCAAAACCTTGGTTCCTCTTTTCACTCTCCTCCAATTATTCTCTCATCCATCTCTCCATCTCCTCCTTCCTCATCTCTATCCCTCCTCTCCCCACCAATCCCAACAGCATCCGAAGCTGTCTGCTATATTCCCTCTCCCTTCACGACCGCGCCGCCCACCTCACCACTCTTCACAATGTCTCTCGCTGACGACTCCAACCGCGTTGTCGAGCAATTCGACTTCTCTGACGAGACCCTCAACAATCATGTCAAGGAATTCTTGAAGCAAATGGGTACGTTGCTGTCCTTCGTCTCTGCGTAGGATCTGCGCCGCTGTGCTGCTGCATCCCGCCATCGTGATGCTTGTCGCAATTTCACACAACTTGAGTTTAAACCCTCAGCAAAACCAATACTGATGATCTCTCAGATGAGGGCCTCCAAAAGGAAGGCACTAGCCTACAACAGATTCCTACCTACGTCACTGGAGTTCCCAATGGCACAGAAAAGGTGAGATTATGTTGACAACCAGCCCACGCAGCTACTCAGACTAATTGCTCTTCACCAGGGCCTCTACCTAGCCGTTGACCTGGGAGGCACAAACTTCCGAGTTTGCTCCATCATGCTCAATGGCGATACCACATTTAACCTCACATACAACAAGGTTGCCATCCCCAAGGAGCTTATGGTCGCAAAGACCTCATCGGAGCTCTTCTCTTTCCTCGCCAAGCAGATCGAAATCTTCCTCAAGGAACACCACGCCGACCACTTCAACTCCCACCTGCGCCGCCGCAACACTGCCAGCGCTCCTTCCGGCTACCGCGATGAGCACATCTTCCGCCTGGGTTTCACATTCAGCTTTCCTGTCAAGCAGCTTGCCATTAACAAGGGCCTGCTGATTCGATGGACCAAGGGCTTTGATATTCCTGACGCCGTGGGCAAGGATGTATGTGCCCTTCTTCAGACCGAGATCGATAACCTCCACCTCCCCGTCAAGGTTGCCGCTCTCGTCAACGACACCGTCGGTACCCTCATGGCCCGATCCTACACCTCAACAAGCAAGGGCCGATCTGTCCTGGGTGCTATCTTCGGTACCGGTACCAATGGAGCCTACATGGAGAAACTCGATAATATCAAGAAACCCATTTCAGGCGAATATGACGAGTCAACAGGTGAGATGGTTGTTAACACAGAGTGGGGTTCGTTCGATAACCAGCTCAATGTTCTGCCCTCCACACCATGGGACAAGGCTCTTGACGCTGGAAGTGTGAACCCTGGCGATCAGATGTTCGAGAAGCGTGTGTCTGGTATGTTCTTGGGTGAGATCGTCCGACTGGCTGTGGCCGACATGATCAACAACGAGAACTCTACACTATTCAAGGATCTCAACTCGAGCACGAACGACTGGGGTACCACTACCACCATCGCCCCCACATCTGGCTTCCTCAAGCCCTGGGGACTCGATAGCTCCATCATGTCTGTGGCGGCTGCTGACAACACCCCCGAGTTGTCCACTCTTCGCCAGGAGCTCGAAAACCTGCTCAATGTCTACACCCCCTCGCTCGAGGACGCCCAGGCCTTCAAGGCTGTCTCCAACGCTGTTGGCCGTCGTGCTGCTCGACTGGCCGCTGTCGCCATTGGCGCCATTGCTATCAACACTGGCAAGCTCGATGATATCAGCGAAGACGTTATCGATATTGGTGTCGACGGCAGTCTTGTCGAGCATTATCCCTTCTTCCGGGACATGATCTACGAGGCCCTCCGAGCCATTGACGGCATCGGCCCCAAGGGCGCTGAGAAGATCCGAATCGGTATCGCTAAGGACGGTAGCGGTGTTGGTGCCGCACTCATTGCCCTTGTGGCTGCTGGCAGGGAGAAGCCCGAAGACTACTTGACTAACTTGAGATCTGAGTCCAACCGCGCTCGCAAGTCTTCTGATGCGATCCGTACGTTCTACCCCTCATCCCAAGCTATTCAGGCTTCGGCTTCCAGCTAAGCGACCTCTGCTAACTTTGTGAACAGTCGATTCAGCGCCACTCTCTAACCAGGCACTACTAATTGGTGGTGTCGTTGGTGTTCTTGCGCTAGCAGCGATCTGGTACAGCAAACGGCGATGAGCAACGAATACTATTGCTTGGGCTGAAATACCTTTTTTGGAGTTTCTTTATTTTATTAACTTGTAGCAAGATTTATGTATATACGTGCATCTGATGGGATGTGTTATGTTCGTTGGGACTTTCGGCGTCTTATGTCTTCAATATCTTTACTTTTTGCGTTCTTGTCGCATTCAAAAGCTGTATAGGCATGAGGCAACTGGTTTTATGACGAGTTAATTTCATGATGTGTTCAAAGCATTTCTACCTTCATGATGCTTTTTATGTCGTGTGATCTATTACTGTAACGAAGTCTAACTAACCTTCTTCTTTTTAAGCGTATCTATCCCACCCTGCCATTACCCTGCCATTCAAATCATATGCCTTCGTGAAACGTTCCCAAATCTCTTTACCCACTTGTACCTGTCTAATTTTTTAAACCTATGCTTTAGCTACCAAAGGCCGCCGCGGGATAAGAGCGATCTCTCTTCTTACGAGCTGCAGAGCTACTCCTAGAACTTGTGTTAGATCCAGTACCCCCAGCCGCTCCACGGGGTGGTGGTGCAAGTCGACTGCTCGCCATATCCTCGGGCAGATCGTTCCACTCGGTTTCGGGTCGTTGGTTCTGGTAGGACTTTCCAGAGGGGGGCATGTTGGGTCGTGAAGTGCCGTTCATAGGAGGTCCCGACGATCCAGATAGATTGGCGACTGCGGCCGTTGCGCTCTCAGGCAGAGAATGTTGAGGCGCAGAGGAGGATGAAGGTATCAAGCTTCGGACAGAAGCGCCAGTGGGCCGGCTGACCAGCCAGGCCGAGTTCGGACGCAGTTTGAGATAATAGCCCTGAATGGGTTGGTTCTCGCGCTTGAACCCTCGGCCTTCATACCACTTCAACCCCTCCTCGTTTTCAGTCCATACATGTGCTGTGACAGTTGTTACGTTCAAATTGGGATCGGACACAGCAGTCGCAACAATGTTGTCAACGGCGGCGTTAACGAGTCCCAGCGATCGGTATGGCGAGAGCAGACAAAGGGACTGGATGTAGAGGTTCTGAGGTACCGTGCCTTGACTGTTGGGATCGAGCGTAGGCTCAACGCGACAAACAACCCCGCCAACGACCTTAGGATCGGCACCATCGTGTGACCAAGTGATGACCCGAGAGAAGCGACCAGAGGCCGTAGGGTCCGAGGCGCGCTGGTAAAAGTTGTCGGGATAGCTAACGGGAAGCAACAGGGCGTTGATACGACGTAGAGCGTTCACATCTTCGCCCGAGACGAGTCGGATTGTAGCTTCTTGAGGAAGAGAGGTCGGGAGAGGTGGGATGTCGAGCGAGGATGTCGAAGGAGTCGTCAAGTCTGACGAGCTTGTGGTCGGTGGAGGGACAGCTGCTGCTGGCGGCGGGGGAGGACTCGAGAGTTCAACGGGGCCGGATTGAGAAGGTGGAGGCGCATATTTGGGAGCCTTGGCTGAGAAGAAGGATCGGATGGAAGTCTGGGCGGGTTTCGTGATTGGGAGTGACATATTGGCCGTGTATAGTTGTTGAGTATGAAGACAGTCTCGTTTGCTCGTTTGCGACGGAAAAGTGTAGTAGATATACCACTTAGATATAGTGACAGCGAGAAAGAAAGAGAAAGGCTGGGGTAAGCGAGACAACGGCCCAACCTAAACCTTAACGCAAGGACTTTGTGAGCCTGGAAGACAAGCAGATCCGGAGCAAAGGGGTTTGTTTATGCTTTCGTGGGAGGTATTCAAAGGAGTGAAAACAAAATCTCAAGGGAGGATAGGATCTGGAACAGGAGGCTCTTTAGACTAGTCTGGGCTGCAAGTACTGTAGGCTAGCGCAGATCGACCACTGAGTGCCTACCTATGTGAGGCGATGGGCAGCCAATCTCATGCGAGGAATCTTGGCTGAAGTCGATTGCCATTCGCAGAGACAAATCCCACCAGTTTCTGTAATTAGCAGCATATCGTTACCAGTTATTTGGTGAGGTGCCCGCCCCCCTGAAAGTCGATTTGACAGGTGGACTTTATCGATTTGAAGGTTTAAGGGGTTCAGGGATTTGTGAGTAAGTGGATGAATATGTGAGAATTCGGGAGCTGTTTCTATCCGTAAATATCACTCAGTCAATACCAACGTTTTCTATATATCGATTTCCTCAGTCATTCCGTACTTTACTGTTCAATTAGTTAGGTAGTCATAAATTTGTTGAGTTATCAGATGCGTCCGTGGCTGTCAAAGTTAAAATTGGTCGTCCGTCGCATAGTTGTGGTTTAAACCTTAGAAGGGGGGTTCAATTGGACTACTATGGCACTGATGAATCAGTAAGGATGTCATCCAAACGTTGAGATACAGTTGCTATTCGGCATCATATTATTAGTTATAGTAGAACCCCAGTACCAATATCGACTCCCAGATATAGTAGGCATGCAAAAGTTCTGATAATTTCCTCCATTCTAGATTTGTATAATATTACATAAATAATAACAAACTCGTTATATTTAATATAGTATTATATAATTATAGTAAACTTTTTCTTCTTTTTATTTTTATATGCTCTTATTCTAGGATTATATATACGGTCTTCTAACAATAATGCGATACCTACATTAAGATATTTTGAGTCAAAATAACTTGAGCAAATGTACTACTATCATAGTTCTCCTGTACTTTGTATCTCATAATTCATATCATTAGATGTACAGTAGGTAATACACGGGTTTGCTATAAGCTACCTACTCCGTACGTAAATCCGTAACGGATATTCCCTTTAACCTGGACGTTCCGAAACCTGCTCTTACTGTATTGGTGGCTGACAATTGACATTGGGCCCTGGGGTGCACTGGCGCGCTCTGAAGCTCCGGCTCAAGTGGCTTTTCGTTGCCTTGAGATTTTTGCTTTTACCTTTACACAGGCTTCAAATTTCCCCCTTCACTTTAAATCCCATCCGTCATCTTTGGTTTGATACTGGTGCATCGAAACCCCATCGCTGTATTTTTGGAGTAAGCTTCGTCTGCCTCTTCTTTCAAATGCCCTTCTCTTACTTAATTAGAAAGCACGTCTCCAGCTCTCTCTCCGCGTCACCAAACTCGCAGACGCAAACACTGCACCGCAAACTACAGTGCAGCGCCAGTGCCTACCTACAATTGGAGGCTGGAGAATAGAGCCTCAATTATTAACGTTATTGTTAATCTTACTCTTCTCCATTGTTTGGCTTTTCTTGCTATTCACTTTTTATACAAGCAAACGGACATTCTCGCGATTCTTACTCATACTTCTTAATCAATTCTTCCTTACAGTTAATTCTCTCACTTCTTTCCGAGCCTTCATCTCCTTACAAGTTCAATCTTCCCCCAAGTTTTTTCTCTTATCGCAATAACCAGCAGCAGCACTACTGTACCCCGGCTGCAATTCCGTCCACACCCCCCCCTCCGCCCGGTAGCTGCCGTTTCGCTCCTCGGCATCATCACACGATTTCAGTTACACACCCTCCGCTTTACAAATTCGTCGGCCCTGGCTCGGATTTAGAATATCCGGCGACATCATGAATGCTGGTACGGGCAGGGCGGGCGTGATAAGCGCCCAAGATGATGCTTCATCTATGGACAAGCTGGTAAGTATCGACTCTTTACTGATGTGCATGTCCATCTCCCTGCGATGCTCCTCAGCCAACGCCGCGAGCGAGCGCCATCATGGCCTCTGCGGCGACGGCTCATCTCTGCGCCCCCTATCGCGGTGTCTTCGCATTGAGCTTCTCGCTCATCATCTACCGGCAATATTATATCTGATGGATCGCTAATACAAACACTATGTAGGCGCATGCTGTACTAGACGATGTACTTTTCAATGTTTTGAGCGATCTGTTGATGAAAACGCACCGCGAAGAGAAGACGGCTAGAGCCACTACTGCTGCCATTCGAATCGAGAAACTGGCGTCCGACGCGTCCGACAGTTCAACACCTGACTCAAAACCAGACGTGCGAATTGAGACAGATGCAGCTATATACGAGGATGGAAAAGTGTTGCTCAAGGGCAACCCCCTCAAGACCACGGCCGAAATTCTTTGCCCTCGATGTCATCTACCCCGACTCCTCTATCCCACCGATGGAAAAGGCGCTCAAAATCCCGATCCTGGTATCATATACTGTAAAAAACACCCTTATATCGATAAACCCGGATGCGACATCTACGGACAAAGTTGGGTTGGGCCCGGGCCTGGTCGAGGCAAGAAGAAGAAGGACATGGAAAAGAACAATGGTGACTCTCCTATGCCTGAACAGCGACCTCCCAACGTGCTCTCTTTTCCATCTGCTACCTGTAGCAAGTGCAAGCGCTGCATTCTCGTCACTCGTCTCAACAACCACATGGGTTCTTGCATTGGAAACAGTGGTCGCAATGCCAGCAGAGCTGCGGCGCAGAAGTTGAGCAACGGCGGATCCCAGAACGACCCTACACCACCTTCATCACAGAAAGCGACACCTGCGCCTGGATCTCGTGCAGCTAGTCCCAAGAAGCGGGATGCCAGCGAGGAGGACGAAGATTCTGAAAATAGTCACAAGAAGAAGAAGCTCAAGCATACCTCCTCCGTCACCAAGAAGGTGATTCTTAAGACCAAGCCAAACCTCAAGAAGGATAAGACCAAGGGCCTGTCGTCTTTGAGCCAGGAGCAAAAGGCTGACTACACCAATGGCGATTCAGTGGAGGTGGCTCCCAAGAAGGTCGTGCCTAAGGGCATCAGTCCTGTTAAGAAGCTTAAGATGAACAAACCTCAGCTAGGATCGCCCAAGCCCAAGTCTAATCTCATACGTGAGGCCACTGGAGAGTCGGAATCTTCCGATACTCTCTCATCTCCTCAATAGACTATTGTTCACGGAGACAAGACTTGCTCGGATGTCAGTATCAAACGATGCATCTTACTTTTGGCGGTATATCTTTTCAGATGTGCCCTGATCAACAAGACATGGTTGGATACGATTGAGGACATTATGCGACCAAAGAGACCATTTGCTTATCAAGATCCTTTATTCTACCTGTATTACTCTCAACATCATTGCATTGAACGGCAGGCGGTTGGTTGGTTAGGTTTTTACCGGGACCGGATATTCACAGCATCCACGGAAAAGGGACCGGGGCGTTTTTGGGCGTACGTATTAAGTATAACAATGGATACTTTCAAAATATGATCTTGAGGCGATATGTGATTGTATGTCCGTGACATGTATGTAACCTGCTTATGCTCCTGAACGCCAGGCATCAATGCAAATGCATCCAACCCGAGACTTCTTATAACTTGTTCCCGCTTAGATCTGCTCTTCCTCTTCTGCGACGCGGGCCTTGACAATTTTGACATCCTCGACAGGTCTATCCTCCGATGCAGTCTTGACCATACCCATCCTCTTCACAGTGCCCATGCCAGACTTGACCCTGCCAAAGATAGTATGCTTTCCATCGAGCCACGGCGTAGGCGCAAGTGTGACAAAAAACTGCGACCCGTTCGTGTTGGGGCCTGCGTTGGCCATGCTCAGGATACCAGCGCCAGTGTGCTTCAGACCCGGGTCAATCTCGTCCTCGAATTTTTCGCCAAAGATAGAACTTCCGCCGCGGCCAGTCCCTGTAGGATCGCCGCCCTGGACCATGAAGTTGGGGATAATGCGATGGAAGATGGTGTTATCGTAGTAACCGCGACGGACGAGGGTGGTGAAGTTGTTGCATGTTTTGGGAGCGTGGGTGGTGTAGAGCTCAAGAGTGAGCGAGCCCTGTCGCTAGTTAGTGGAGGTTTGTCGGGTTAGAAGCAGAGAGACGTACCATTGTGGTCTCGAGCACAATGTTTGTTGTCATGATTGCGCTTGTATCGTGTTTTGTTTATGATGGAGGGGCATGACAAGGCTGGCGCATTTCTGATGCTGTTCCTGGTGGTTCTAGTGACAGGAGTTAAGCGATTGGGTCGCTGAAGAAAGAGGCTCTGCAGGGGCTGAAGATCCCTGAGCTACAGTGGACGTGCAAAAGTTCTGACAATCTGTTTGTATCAATTTTATAGATTTATAAATCATACTAAATACTCATTATTTTATGTAGTATTATATCATTTTATTCTATAATAAGGTCCAAGATTCTCCAATTACTATATATTTCATATATTTTACTATTTCATAGGTGGGTTACCATTAAAATTTCTGCACCGAACTACACAGCGCGCCTCCAGGCTCCCTTCAGCCTCAGGTTTAGGTATGCTTGTTCAAGCATTTCCAGCAGACGTCATTTGAACAGAAACATTACATGCAACTCAAAACACTCTATTTCATCTTTCGCCTCAGTACAAATTTATCGTCAGAAAGTCTGACAGCGATCTGTAAATCTTACGGCAGATCCTTACTCAGGACATCAAATTAACATATTCGCCGCTTAATATTTCTTACTGAGATGATACAGCCTTAACCGAATCTTTCCACAACCCGCTTAGGCTTAGAACACGTTGCTCTCTTACAACATCACCAGCAGCGCCATCTACAAGCCAAGCCATGGCAGAAAACACGACAAATATCACCACTGTCGAGGGCTCTTTCGACGCCTTGAACTCGACTGTCCAAGACGGA
This sequence comes from Fusarium avenaceum, assembly GCA_025948275.1. NCBI lineage: Eukaryota > Fungi > Ascomycota > Sordariomycetes > Hypocreales > Nectriaceae > Fusarium > Fusarium avenaceum. Next base: position 1,692,232 of record CP109669.1, read on the forward strand.
AGCAACTGGGCCTCTTGCCTTTCGTATCTCCAAAACCGAGGCTTTTTCCTGCTTGAGATCAGACTCGTTCTCAGCTCTATCGGCATCATCTATCTCGGTGCCCACGCTGCTCTTCGCCGACCTCCTTCCGCCGCTCCGGCAAAGAAGAAGAAACCAGGTGAGAAGGAAGATGACGAAGAGCGCTTTGCTCAGGGGTTGGAGCCTTCTGATGCCATCATGTTTCCACTCATGGCCGGCGCTGTCCTCATTAGTCTGTACTACCTGATCCAGTATCTTCAAGACCCCAATATTCTCAACAAGATTCTGCGCTGGTACATGTCCACCATGTCAGTTGCCAGCTTGGTGTCCATCTATTCCCACGGCATTGAGGTCGTTACGAGTCTCGTGTTTCCCCGGTACTGGCGCGGACGGGATGGACGTTTAAGGGCAGTGAAGCAGAAGACCAGGTCTGTTGCGGTTTGCGACGATGCAGGCAATCCAACCGCAGAAATTTTAGAGACAGGCAACCCGTTCCCTGGACCTTTCGCCGGGTTGGCGTTCACCGAAAAGATTCGCAAGTCAGGATGGGAGCTACGCAGTTTACTCACCCGACACTGGGCCATCAAGTTCTTCATGCATGGCATGGGTAAAGAGGAGGGCAGAATCAAGTTTGCGCATGTAGTGTCGTTGCTTATGGCCTTGATCACTGCACTTGTCTACTCGTATACTACCTCGCCTTTGTTGGCCAACACACTTGGCTACGCAATGTGCTATGGCTCGCTTCTCCTTATTTCTCCCACGGACTTTCTGACCAGCACTCTGCTTCTTATCGGCTTATTCTTCTACGATATAGTCATGGTCTTTTACACGTAAGTTAATAGCCCTGACTCTTGTACTCATCGTCGATACTAACAGTTTTTAGCCCCTATATGGTCACAGTCGCCACTAAGTTGGATGTGCCCATCAAGCTTACCTTCGAGACCGGGTCGCACAAGAGTATTCTTGGACTTGGTGATATTGTCATCCCGGGCATGGTCATGGCTCTGGCCCTTCGGTTTGATCTCTGGCTCCATTACGAGCGCAAGATTAAGTACGAAAGCACAGACTTGAAGCTTATTGAGAAGGATCCGGCGTCAGGAGCTCTTGTAACGAAAAGCGAAATCAAGCACAAGGAGGTCAAAGCCAAGTACGTCAATGTCAAGGGTAACTGGGGAGACAACCTCTGGACTCGAGAAGCGTTCTTCCTCTCGGGATCTGGGCAACTGCCTCCAGACTTGGCTGCTACTCACTTCAACAAGACCTACTTCTACGCCTCAGTCATCGGTTATCTCCTCGGCATGTGGGTCACTTTGGCCATGCTTTTAGTATTCAAGCGGGGCCAGCCCGCGTTGCTGTACCTTGTTCCTGGCGTATTGGGTTCCCTCTGGCTCACAGGCCTGGTTCGTGGGGAGATCAAGCAGATGTGGAAGTACACCGAGGACGGAAGCCTAGACGTTGTCGACGTAGTTGTTGATCTAGACGGCGAGGGTAATCCGATCAAGACAATCGGAAAGCTTGAGGATGGTGTTGTCGATACGACCAAGAAGGACGAAAAGGACGACAAAAAGGATAAAGAGAGTAAGGAGGATGAGATAAAAAAGGACGAGAAGAAGGGCGACAGCAAGGGTCAGCATCGCGTATTCATGCTCTCGATTGATACTGAGGCAGATAGTGATTAGTTGGAATGATCTAAGCAACAATGCTTTGGTAGGTAGCGAGGTGCAGGGGCGATAAAAGCAAAATAGAGCATACGATACCAGCATAGATAAATACAACAGATCAGCTTATAATCTGCACACATGTCAACATCCAAGGCAAGAGTATTATTATGCCGTAAGTTGGACGCCGACTGCCCACCTGAGTTGTATTCTATGGATACAGTAGCATGTATCATTTACTTTCGAGGGAAGAGGGTAACGAGAAAGATGATTCCCTCACAAAGCTTGTTGTAAGGACGTGGTCTTTCTAACATTGTTAAGATATGTCAAACTTAATATAGTTTTAGTACTTAAACAAGTCCAGCCCTCCTTCCCACAGTCATGCCGACCTTCCTCCTTCCCACTCCCCCCTTTCCCTTTGCTACACAAGTCAAGACATCAGCAACTCAACTGATATCTTTCGTCCTATTCCATCAACTCTGGAACTGCTACACCCTGATATCAACATCCATCACTAACCTGACACAGAATTGGTATAAGATCATCTTGTATCACCCTTTTAGGTATTGCAAAAGTGTTTCCTTATAGGCACAATGACTGTCCGGTTACACAACGGGCTGGCAACTCCACCTATTCGCGATGTACGACGTCGTGGTAGACGACACAATCCTATCGGCACCAGTTCCTCCGCGCGCGTGTCAGAGGATGATAAAGAAGAGATACAAGATGTTGTGTATGTCTCTTCGGGGTCAGACGATGTCCCGGAGAACAATTCTACAACTCGTGAAGAGTTGACTCCTGTCTCTAAGGACGACGGGGAAAAGGTTCAAGAAAAAAGTATCGGCTTGGCAGACGGCGGGAACAACGTTTCTATTCCATGCAGGGGCTCTGCATCAGCATCAGTTGTCGGCTCGACAGATGACGATACCGTAGATGATGTTTCCTGCACATTCGTGGGACCCCTTGAGCCGGAACCATCTGAAGCGAGCTTCCAACGCAACGAAGACACTGCACACCAAGGCGCATCTAATGGTCCTATCGTTAACACCAGCCGCTTCCACCACGACTCGACAGATCCAACCACCCTCCCAGGAACCCCCCAGTTCAACTTCTCCTTGGAGCACGGTTCCGCCAACCATTCTGGCATTCACGACAGAATCATTGACTACGTGGATTGGGACTCGCAAAGTAAGCCCAATACCTGTTTTCAGTGTTCTGGACAGTTTGACCTTGACGAGAGTCATGAAGCCGCACGTCTGTTATCCTTCTATGAAGATAGAAATAGCAGAACAGAACCGGATTACACCGAAGAGTTTGAGGATATGCATAATCTTTTTTCGAAACAAAAAGATTATAATGCACTAGAAGAGTAAGATTCTAGGCTGCGGTTCTTCCGGAGCTCTCTATATCCCGTCTTTCGTCCAAGTCAAAGAATTGGAGGTTTGACACTACAGCGTTTTATCATGGAATTCTACGGTTGGACACAGCGTTTTGTCATTATCATTAACATTAATATTATATCTGGACTGCTTCAGGAATATTAATCATTAATTTCAATCGTCTCCGTATCCATATACCATCCCCGTGTCTCCTTCGTTCGTTTCGTAAACTTATCGAGTCTGTATTAGTAGACATCGGCCACCACCAACGTCCTTAATCCCCTGCACCACGTAAAGGTTCAGACTCTTCGCAGGGGTGGACACCATCGGCCCGGTAACAGAAACATGCCTTGTGCGTACGTGTTTCTGAAATTGAGCTTCCTTTGGTGTTTGTTGTGCCCAACAGTCGGCGTTAAGATGGGCGGGATGAATAGTATAAAAGCGAGAGTGTTGCATGTGTAAGAAGCGTGTCTCTTGATTGCTTGGTTGGCAGCACCGATAAACACTCGGTTTACTGCTAATATGAATAGCGAGTGGTGCCTGGCAGAAAACACTCGCTTGACGCAACACGGCTCGTTTGGCTGAAGCCAGAAAAAGGTAAAGTAGAATATGCTGCGGCTCTCAAAAAGCCAACTTGGCCGAGGCTTGAGGCAGAGCAGGAAAGGGATAAATATGAAGTAACATAAAGTAAAGTAAAGTAAATAAAATAAGGAATCTCCTGTTGGACACGGAATGCCACGATAGTTCAATGGTCGACCATGGTTATTATTGTCAAGGAGAGAAGAATGGCAGAATTCTTGTGCAAGACTCGACTGCAGGATTGGTTCCCAGGAGTCTGGCGATGGCAAGAACCTGCTTGAAGAAAGCAGAAATGTCAAATGCTGGTTATTCTCCCTATATTTATACTCGATATTGGTTGAGTTGTCAATTGTTGATCATTCATAATAAATGCTATATAGCTCCGGCCCATGTTTCGGCCGGGCCGTCGTCATCTGGACCCCACCTCCGACTGGCCCGGTTTCATCTCTCTCGGCTTCCGAGTTTCACATATCTCATCGCGGCTATCACTTCACTTCACAAACTCTCTTCTCATACGGGACTTCAAACGCTCATTCTTTTTCACCCGTTACAGGACAAGTTGCATAGTGTATAGTATCACCTGTAACGAAAAATGAGTCAGACCCAATCTTCACCCACAGTCATCCAATGGGTTATCGACACCCGTCCTCTTTGGCCCTCTGCTGTCAAAACCCAAGACCTCACCAGCAGTGTAAGTGTTTGATCTGGGTGCCATAACTTGATACTCACCTCAAACCTCTAGGCCTCGCGCGCTCTCTCCCTTCTCACATCCGATGAGCGATCGTCTGTCTTGAGATACTACCACGTTCGCGACGCCAAGCTCGCTCTTGCTTCAGTCCTTCTTAAGCGCTACGTAATCTCTCGCTTCTGCCGAGTCCCCTGGTCTCAGGCCAATATCACTCGCGACTCCCGCACCAAGCCCGTGTTTCTGTTGCCAAGCGGTGATGAGCCTCTTATCTTCAATGTTTCGCATCAGGCTGGTCTCGCAGTTCTCCTCGCCGTGCATGAGCCACCAAAAGGTCTTGCTGTAGGAGTGGATGTCGTATGCCCATCGGAACGTAGGAATCGAGATCTAAGTAGTTTGGCAGATGAGGGATGGCCAAATTTTGTCGATATACATGCCGATGTCTTTGGCATTGGCGAAGTCTCGGCGCTTAAGAACATGAAACCTGGCACTGCCACTCACGAGCGGGATCGGGCATTGCGCTACTTCTATGCGCTTTGGTGTCTCCGAGAAGCCTATGTCAAGATGACGGGTGATGCACTCCTGGCGAGCTGGTTGAAGGATCTCGAGATGCGAGGCTTTGCCCCGCCTGAGGATATGCAGGAACCTCAACAGGTTTGGCTCAGAGGAACAAAGGTAGAAGGTGTGGATATGAGACTAGTACCCCTACTGGAAGAATACATGGTCTCAACTGCAGTGAGGAATGCTCACAATGGAGAAACCGTCGAGATAGGAGAGTTCCAAAACCTTGACATAGATGAAGTGTTAGCATTTGGGGAAAAGGCGTCCTTATCATGATCCTCACGGCATGACATGAATAATGGCCAAGCATAAGCGCAATTGTTATATCATATTATGTCTTATTTATTTCATCATATCCCATAGCATAGATACATTGTTTCTTTCAACAAACAAGCCCTGCGAATCTCTGTCTTTAGAAGTTGTTACCAAAGAACTCAACGACAGTCTTGTAACCCCTCTCGTATTCTTCCTTGACACGGCTATCGTTGAGATCAGCACGAGCAGCCATCCAGCCGTGGATTTGGTCCTTGAAGACCTCGACATGTTTGGCCACCTTGAGGTTGTTCTCAAACTTCTTAACCTCCTCCTCAGGCTCCTCCTTGGAAGCAAGCAGCATGGTAGGGACTGAGAGACCCTCGGCGTCCGAGGCGTCGACCATGGCAGGGTGAATCTGGGCAGCGATAGAGAAGGGGTTGGAATCGGCCTTGACGCTTAGGGCAACAACCTTGCCGCCCCAGCAGTACTGTTCAATTTATGTCAGTGGTGAGACCCCATAGCTATTAAATCATACTTACACCAAGAATTCCGAACTTCTCAATGGACGAGTCCTGCTCCTTGATGGCCTTGACGTAGTCTGGAACTTGACCTGCAACCTTGGGAGGAGGGTACTCGCCGAAAAAGTCTCCAAGCTGCTTCTTCTTGTCGTCATTATCCGGAGGGTAACTGGTACCGGATCGATGTTTAGTGTGATTCTACAGAGCCACAGTAGGAGACAGAATTGCGCTCTCTTACATCTCAATGGGGCATGGGCTGCCCTTGAACCAGTCAGGAATGAAAACCTTGTACTTCTGGTGAGCGTCGCTAAAGGCAAGAATATCGGCGCCCTGGAGAGTCTGATCGAAGTAGCCAAAGATGTCGTAGATCACGACAATGGCCTTCTTGGCGTCTACGGGGCCAGTGACATCTATCCATGTTAGTGGTTTCTTCTCGCGACGGGCAATGGAATTCGTACAAGTCTTGTAGCCTCCGATATCCTTATATGTTCCCTTAGCCTCATACCCCTTGGAGACGACGGGAGGAATGTTGCAGCAGGCCTCGCTGTGGCCGTGGGACGCGGGCATAGTCGACATGATGGGCGGTTTGGTTGGACTTTGTTGGCGGGGTAGTTCGTGTTCGCTGTTGAGCTGTGTGTTATGTGTTGGTTAATGCTGCGATCTTGGTAAGATAGAAGAAGTCCTTGGACGATCTGAGGTCATTGGATGGGGAAAAGGCAATCACTTACAAATTTGATCAGAAAAGATGGGAAAGGAAGATTCTTGATCGGTTTGCTGTATCGAGAAGACGACGACGGAACAAGCAGGGTAGGACGGAGCTCTCTAAGTTATAATGGAATGCACTGTGGGGAGGAGGGGCAGGAGCTTCAATAACCAATGATGATGTCATGAATAAGATAAGTCGGGAACAGCAACTGCCGTACGAAACTGCAAGAGCATCGCAACAGCCAGCACCTTCTAGTTTTAGGTCTATGACAAAATATGATGTCTATCTCAAGGATTCATCAATTGTTATTCGATAAATCAAACGCTTAGTCGAAATTTCTATCCTTGAGCCATCAAGCAATGCCATATTTCATCTTGAGGCTTCATCGATAATGCCCATTTGCCTATAGGGTGCTTGTAGCCAATCCAATGCTGTCCTGGTATTATTAACCCAAAATGTCAAAAGGTCAAAACCCAGAACTCCAAATGCCTATGCGTGGCAATGCCAAAACTCCTTCTTATGCGGCCGCGTTTTATATGCCTCCCATGTTTGACTCGATATTTCCGTCGGTTCGCCCTGTTCCAGACAGTTTGAGATCGACTGTACCATGCTTTCGCTTTTGACCCTTACCAACGCCTGCCTCCTAAACATAACCTAGCCTTCACCGGAGGCTGTTGCTGTTTTCCAGCCTTCTCGTGTGATAACCATCATCTGACCGGGGAGTTCGGGCTGAGTCCTCCTATTCGTCGCACCACCACCTGCATTTTCTCGATAAGCTCCGGAATTCTGTATGGCTTCACCATCACATCGTCACACCCAGCTTGCTTGGCCTCCATAACCTGCTCCGGTCGTGCGTTGGCTGTTACGGCAATGATGGGAATGCGACCTCCAGACGCACAGAAGATCTCTCCTTCTGCTTCTAGCTCGCGAATTATTCGGGTACAGGTCAATCCATCCTGGATCGGCATCTCAATATCCATCAGAACAAGGTTGATGGAGATGGGTAAAGGATTGATATTGCTCCTTCCCGTGCGACCGATGCCCAATTTCAGGCCGCTTCCTGGCGTGGCGCCTTGTCGGCGTTTCAGTTTTTCCAGGGCCTCAATTCCATGATTGGCAACGTCGACCATGTAACCCCGGTCTGTTAATCCGCGTCTAGTAATCTGTTGATTGATAAGATTGTCTTCAACAACCAGGATTCCATCAAGTCGATCGAGACTTCCTGAGTTTTGGTGTTTCTGCAAACGGCTGTCGCGGCTAGGTCGTTTGCCATCAATCGCACCCGCACTATCGGTACCAGCAACCAGCCTGGCCGCCGCAGCTGCTGCCAGGGCTTCGTTCCTGGAAGCATCGCTTGGAACATATGCCTCGATGTAGAATGCAAATGTCGAACCCACACCGGGTTGACTGGCAACACCAATTGCGCCGTTCTGGAGTTCCGTCAAACGCCGTGAGATAAATAGTCCAAGGCCGGAGCCTCCGTACTTGGTGTGAGTCTTGGCGCTCGCCTGGACGAATTTGTTGAAAAGGCTCCCCATCTCTTCCACCGTCAGACCCTGACCTGTATCCTTAACCTCGAATAACAAATATACTGGGCGATTTCGTTCTTTGAGCGCGGGCTGTTCGTATTCTTCAGACACATCGCAGAATCGTGGGATGAACTGCACAACAGTCATGTCTTCTCCTGGCGGTTCCAATGATCCTTTGACGCCAACAGTGACGGTCCGGGTAGTGCCAGACTTGGTGAACTTCAAGGCGTTTGTAAGAAGATTAATCAGAACTTGTTGAACTCGGCTTGGGTCTAGATCAAGAAAGTCATATGGGAGGTCCTTATACGACTTATCGACGTATGAGGTGAGCTCGATGTCAACACGGCGAGCCTCCACTTCAAACATCTTGAGCGCCCCATTGACAATTTGAATCGGATCTACCGTGCAAGGGGTTACGGCCAGCAATTTTGAGTCAAGTTTAGACATGGTAAGAATGTCGTCAACAATGCGTTTCTGATGTTGAGCGCATGTAACAATGGTCTCGGCATTTTCAATACTGTCCTCCATAAGCTTTCTTTCTTCGGCTGATCTTTCACCAGCACTGCTTCCTTCACCATTAGAGCCGTTTCGTGTTGGTGTAAGAGGGGCGGAACTATCACTGATATCTTGCACCCTTGCCAGAGAAGCGATAATGGCGTCAGTGCAGTGAAGAATAGCGCTCAACGGGTTCCGCATCTCGTGCGAGGTCATGTCGATGAAGTTTTCCTGCTGCCTTTTAGACTCGATAGCCTCTTCTTTGCGTAGTTTCTCCTGCTCGAACTGCCATTTCTGTATGGAAACATCACTCAAACAGCCAGTAAACGACTGGATCACGCCATCAGAACTCTTGACTGGCATGAAGGTGGCAAGAACCCATCGAGGTGCAACATATGTGTTTCCGGCGTTGTCTTCAGTAATCCAGCCATTGCGAAGGCGGAACTCGGCTGTTTCGGTACGTCCACATTTTGCCAGTTTATCAAGGCTGTCCTCCAAAATGTGCAGATCCTCCTCGACAACACATTCTGGCCACGGTCGTACATCAACCTTGGTGAGATCGACCTTCTTCAAGTCCGTCAATTCCCAGAAGAGGTTGTTCGCGCTGAGGAGTCTTCCGTCCATGCTGACATCATACATTCCAACCGTAGCAAACTCAGCGAGGCGTTTCAGGTTCTCTGCTTCTTGGGCTCGACGAACGGCTTCTTCAGCGGTGTCTTTTTGTACTGTCACATCAGTCAAACAAGTCAGGATCCTAATAACACTTCCATCTGAAGCTCTCTCCGCTTTTGTAGAAGCCAAAATGTGGCGCGAAACCCGTTCACTATTGGTGAAAAAAGAACCGGTTGAAGATTTGAAATCGGTCGAGTCTGTTGCTGTTGTACCTTCGATCCTTGCGATGCGGTATTCGAAAGTAACTGTATCGAGCTCATGGACATCCTTGTATGCTTGAACGACCTTTTCTTTGTCTTCTTCGAGTATTGACTCAAGTAATGCGCCCTGCACGATTGGACCTTTTGGATAACCAGTGATGCGATGCCAAGCGTCATTGGCGAATGTGATGTTGCCTTCAACGTCGACAAAACACATTCCCACAGGAATAAAGTCTGCCACGGCAGTGAACATCTGCATGGACCTCTCGGTCTGCTCGGTTTGGTATTCTAGCCTCTGCTTGAGCATGGCATTGTCGTAGGCGGCTTGTTCGGTAATGTTGCGCCGCCGCCGTGCCTCCTCTTCAAAAAGGACAGTCGAAGCGAGAGAACTCGTGAGTTTTTGGTTCAACAAAGATATGAACTGCCGATAGTCGTTATCGTATGGGCGTCGAGGATTCAGACCCAGGAACAGTATACCCATTACGTTCTCTTCCTTTGTGGGGCGGATGGGCAAGACTATTGCAGCTTGGCAGGGATCACCAAAGCCACGCCAGGCCACTCCATGAAGTAAATCATTCGGCAGAGTGCCGTTCTTCGACTGTAGAAGTATAGGCTGGCGCCCATTCAGTGACTTTCGAAAAGTAGATGCCATGCCTTCCTCTGTCTCTTTGAGGTGGAGGACTGAGGGCGCAATCGCGTGCCCTTCTGGTACGCCCAGGGAGCCCTCTAGGTGGCAGATCTTGGAACAATCATATTTTGACGATGTTGAGTCACCATCGTCGTCTTCCACTGAGTATATGAAAGCTAGTGGGACGTCGTAGTTTGGATTACAGCGATCCAACTCCTCAATGGTCCTGGACCAGTAAGATTTGACGTCTTTTGTTGAAACCAAGGCCTCGCCCAGATCGAGGAGCATCTTCATTCTTCGCTCCCAAAGCCGCCGCGAGGTGATTTCGAGTAATGAGTGTTGAATGCCAAGACACTTCTTGTCATAGGCGATAGGAACCATGGAAGATTTGACATACGTCTCTTCAAGAGTGCCGTCAGTTTGAGGGATGAAGAATTTGGACTCGTCTTCGGCATTCGAGTAATTTTTCGAAGGCGAAGCCGTCATTTCGTCAAGCCGAGTCTTCAAGTGACCCCAAGCTTCGGTTGCAGGGCGGCCCAAGAGTCCAGGATGCTGGGAACCGCAGTACTTGGAGAAGGCCTCATTGTAAATGGTAATATACTCAGGACCCCAGTAGAGCGCAACGGGCCGCGAGTCGGAAACAAGTTGATTGAACGTATGCTGGAGCTGAGCCGGCCAGTCTGCCATGGGACCCAACGCTGTCGACTCCCAATCCACGCTTTGGACTACATCAAGGAATGGCTCTGCCTCAGAGTCGGAAACGGGCACCATAAGTCCGGGGTTGGATTCGTCGCGATAATGCAATGGAGTCTTGCTCTCCGACTTTTTTCGGGACGGCAAACGCGCATTGTCCAATGGAGACTTTTGCGGGTATTTCCTTGTCGTCTCGCCTTCCTTTCCTTCAATTCGTACTTTACGCGGGGGTTCTGAAGAGGGAGGCGTTTCGTTGCCGCTCATCACCACCCATTGGCCTAACACAATGCTTCGTGTCCAGTAGACGCCGAGATATGGTAGGGAGTGTTGCGTATTTGTTGGCGTAGGGCCTGCACCGTCTGCTCGAGGTTTTGGCATCTCGGGTGGTGGGCTCGTGACCCAATTCCAGAAGGGTGAGTGAGAAACATCTTGAGGGATAGAGGCAATGGCCTGGTCGAGGGTATGTGAGTTTTGCAGGACGGGGTTTCGGTAAAGTATATCGGCGGAGAATGAAGCGTTGGCGGAGGGCGCATTAAAGGCTGCTTGCTCGGGCAATGCAACAACAAATGTAGGTCGAGGGTCAGAAGCCACGAGGTCGATAAGACCGAGGTGTTGAAGAGCTGGAGGCGGCATTGAGCAGGATAGTCGCGCCAAGCCTTGAGAATGGGGAGTAGAAGGGCCGGCGGAGTTAAAAGGGAGCCTGGCAGCTGTCGAAGAGTGGACAACTTAGGTATTATCGAGAGCGAGGCGAGATATTGATTGTGTTTTGGCTCTGTGTCGTCATTGCAGTCGCAAACTGGAGGAGGGGCCTCAGGACCGAGTCGAACTTTGACGCTCGGTGTCGTCGAAGTCGCACGCGATCAGTGACGTGTAAAGTGGGAACCAAAACAAAGCCCAAGTGCAGTTCAGCCCAAATGCGAGGGTGAAGCCATCGTCTTGCTCTGTGGTAGTAAGAAATTTGAACGGATGTGGGTGGGTGGTGTTTTGCGTTGGGTTGGCCTTGTAGGCTAACTACCAAGTATAAGTATATCCAATCCAGGTGCATGTGCAGGTGCAGGCGCTGCTGGGATCGGGGGATCTGGTAAATAAATGGCAGGCACTGGGTGCAATGTACGTAAGTGGAGCGCCTTATGCCTTGCTCCTTGTTACAAAAGAAGCCTGAGTGGATGGGCAAGTTGTCAGTGAGCAATGAATGACAATTTTTAGTGGCTTTTTCAGCAGGAGGAACGGTCATTCTAGTCATCGGCCCCACTGTAGTGCCGTTTGTTGGCCAGCGGTGAATTTCTTACTTCCAAGCTTCTGCTTCGACTTGTTCGTTTTACCCTTGTGACGTTTGGACAAGAGCCGCTTTATGCGCGGCACTCTCCGTAGTGAAGCTTTCCTTCAAGCGCAACACATCTCGATTTCTCCATCCATAGACTTCGAGTTCTTCGCCGATCAAATATCTAGACTCGCCTGAAGTCCCCCTTACAATCTATGTACGCTAAGACACGCTGCGGCACTAGTAAAGTTGAGTACAGAGATGGGACCGGGGTGAGTGGGAGACTAGCCAGCATTTGCTTCGGCGGCTTGAATTTTGTAGTGTTAGTGAAAGAAGCGCTTCGAGCCAAAAGAGAAGGAGATGGAGAATATATTACTTTTAACTCTGAAGTAGCGCCCGTCGGCGCGATTTGTAAGAAGCCGTTTTGCCGTCATGACAACGTCTACTCCAAAGCACATGGCATGACGCCGAGCTGAAAGCGCCATGACTTCAAAGGCGTTTCAACTGAGCGGTTTTGGGACAACATTGTAATTTTGGATCCCAGTGCCTGTTTCATAGTTTCGTACCAGGAACGAGACCAAATTTCTATCATGGCAAAAACATCAAATACATACGCATACGGCATTCAATGGCAACTCACAACCAAATGACGAGACTGCAATTATTCGCCAACTGCAATGCTTGATTCGCCTCCTCGCATCAAGAGGAGAAGCACTAGGCATTTCTTTCCAACAAAATAACATGGGTAGGCAGTAGGCTACTGTTACTTGCAAGGCAACACCATAGCATGGGGCTTATGCAGGCGACTCAGCTAATGTGCAACCATCATTGAAGCTGCGCTAAAAATTCATCACGGCATGTGCAGTTCATGACTCTATTGCGAGATAATATGCTCACATCAGGTAATATGAGGAAGAGAGACGGATTTGCTATAGATGGATAACGCCTCTGCATGCCGACGCTCACTGATCTTGGAATTATCTTCGCCTAACAAACACACTAATACAGCCATGAGGTGCCAGCTGTCACTGTCACTGTCACACTCATCTTGACTAGTCTGCCATTTTGAGTTTGGGTGATTCGGGGGCTTGCGCATCTCCCGAGTTGGACCAAGCTATCGGGTGCTAATAAACTCCAACCCCAGTTCCTACGATATCTAGGTACGTAGTCAGTACCTTGAGTTGGCCGCCACTGAAAAATGCTAATTCCCCTGAAAGGGAGGAGCCCAGCATATGCGGCCACCAGGGGTAAAGATACTAACTGTGTAGTAAATATTAGCATTGCTTAGTTGTTGAAATATCCCCATGTTCTCTGCTCGTTATTCGGCGGACTGGCTGCTTAGAGGGTTTAGCTTGTTGGTGGGAGTGGTAACCGTCTCGAAAGCTCTTGACAAATTCAATGACAAGAAACATCCAGGAATGTAATGATGGTCTGATATAATTTTGAAACATTTGATCAAAACCTTGCTCAAATTTCTGGAGGGTCGAGCCACTAGCATTTTCGTGGCTGGTAGGGTTGATATCTCTACTCCGTACGCTTGTTAGTATCTGGAGGATAGAACAAACAAAACTCCACGATGGCTTCCGTGGCGTCTTCAGGCAAGTGCCTGGCCCGATAACCTGGCTATTGGGTCGTACTTTCCCGATGTGAGCGAGCTTTTTCCTGATGGACACGCCTGCACGACTTACCTTAAGGCAGGCAGGCACCTACCTATCATGGAGTTTTGTATCTCGACGCTTCTTGCTTCTCTCCTCTTATCAACCAGCTTCTTCGTACAATATCACGCATGTTTAAGCACTGCTCGCTAGGCAATCGCAATCTTTATCACTAGTTCTTGAGGAACCTCTCCAATCATTCGTTCTATCATCATCAACATTCATTTATATCTAGCCACAATGTGCCGCTGCTTCGCCGTGTATGGTGGCCATGTTCACAATCTCGTCAGTCACGAAGGTCTCTCAATCCCCGGGATCACGTAGTACGTCTGTCCTGTTCACCAATGCTTTCATGCCATCCTCGCATCCGAACCAACTCTTCAACCTCTGTGTGGAGAATGCGCGGTTGTTCATTTTCACCACCATCCTTCTACTCTATGGAATTACCGGCGAGATGTGGAAGGGCTTGTATTAGGATCATCGTTGATCGCCAATGACGCCCAAACGGATTTGGAAGAACTTCGCACCGAGGTATCTGCGGCTCTGGGCTGTGTTGTTGGGGTTGAAGATCTAGAAAATCCTGAGATATTCATAGACATGCCCGATCACAATGCACTGCCTGTCGAAGATGTCACATATCAGAGGCTATCGAGCCACCTTATTTCCCACCCTTACATACGCGGCCTATCTCTCCTGAGGTTTATCACATTCGATGACTGTACGGCTTACCAACCATGCTCTAAAGACATCGACCTTCTTAACGTCTTCAGCCCGTTGCGCGCTATTGAAGGCGACACTGATCCCATTTTCAAAGCAGCTCGCGAGTGGGCATGCATCATACAAGCCCGTGATGGGCTACCTAAAGATGTCAGATAGGTTCTTGCCATTGTTTACAACTTTGCATGCGTTATGTTGCGCCCTCACCTCGAAGCAGACATCATCTGGGGACTGAGGCCCTGGCTCATGCATTGGTACGAAGTCGCAGACGCCCTCTTCGAAAAGTATGATATTTTTGCAACTTCACCGGATCCAGATTGGTTCATGCGACCTTTTGAGGAACAAAAACACTCCCCAGGGCCAGTGGATCAATCCCATCACTCGGTGTCTAGGCACCACCAAAATCCTAGCTCAGCGGCCGGTCATCCATTGCCTCTATCCGCTCTCGTGGCAGATTCAGATTCAGATGATGTCGATATCTACCCAGAAACCATACCTGTGTCCCGGGGAATCGTCGCCTGGTGTAGCCGTCCGTCTGAAATGGCCGAGGCTAGGCAAACTATGTTCGACCCTACACCAGGAGGGGTGGTATTTCGGCCCCGGAGGCATCAAGGCACAAATAGGGATCTCAGCAATGATACTGAGGATAGCCAGCCCACTATGATAGGCCCTACTTCCAGGAGGCGAATTTCCATTCCACCAAGACAGCTTGACAGAAGCCTCTCAGGCAGGGAAAGCAGCGGCGGTGTCGAGATGCGAACTTTTCAGTTCAACCCGGGTGCGAAAGATTTTATGCCTCGAGTTGAAATCGATAAGGAAGATTTATTTGAGTCCATCAGCGATTGTTCGACGTGCTCCTCTATATGGTGAGCAAAACGAGACTTATCACTTATAAGAATGTATGGTGATTGAACTTGCTGATATGGCTTGCGTCGATTACTTGGAGCATGTTAGTGGAGTATTGTTGGATTGTTAGTTTGTCTTTATTCTTCCACGAGCGTTAGGAACAGCGATAGATGAGTAGTCGCAGGAGTTTATTCGCATCTGACTATTAACCAAGTAATACTACGCTCCTATGGTGACAAGACGCTGCATGTGCAAGGTACCCTTGAGCTATCTGGCTCTTGAGTTTTCCGAGTCCATTGTTGAACGAGAGCCTACAGATCTACTGAGCGGCAGCCAGGCTCATGTATATTCCCCAGACAACGCCAGCCAATGCACCCACAAGGTTACGTCCTTCAACAGTCTTAATGGCTGCAAAGTTGACGATGCTTACTGCAGGCCAGAGCTTCCACCCAGCGTAGACAAGAGGCGCAAAGTCAGCCTTGGCAGCCTCCCAGACAGTAGCCCAGTTGACGCGGTCAAAGTTCAGAGTACCAGGCGCCGTCCAGTAGGTAATAGCCTTTGGGAGACTGGTTATGACGGGGACAGGATGGATAGCTGTGCGCAGAGCGTGGACGTATGTGCTGAAGAGAAGAGTGTTCACCGCGGCACCAACGGTCTGGTCTAGGGTGAACTTGATGAGTGTGTTACGGACAGAGAGCTTGGGCTGTGTCTTTTTGGCGCCCTTAACCTCCTTTGCTTTAGGGGACTCAGCGGGATGGGCGGGGAAAGCCGACTCGAGGAAATCTTGCCTGATGGGATATGAGATTGAGGTTTACAGTATGGAGTGAGAGTGAGGCTTACCAGTAGAAGTTGGGCGGAGTGCAGATAACGTTGAAGAGTAAGAACTGGAAAACAGGGACCCAGTCTATAACAACATCAGTCTGGAAGCAGTTTTGGTTAGTGAATAGTCCAGAAGCAAGCATTGTCTGGCATGGAAGTCAACGTCTATCTGTGAGACTTACCCCAGCTCTGTAAGCGGTGATAACTTGAGCCAAGATGTTGGCAATTCCACCAAGTGCAGCACTTTGGATGGTGGCCATGACCACGGGAGGATATTCAAGACTCATTTTTGCTATTTTCCTGTATGTAGGAATCAATTGGAGGTTATTAGAGAACAGAAGACGGTTTGAATGAGTGAGAGAAAATAGAAACGTGTTTAGTTGTGCTCAGTTGAGTTGACGTTAATGTGAGATCGGCGCTAAGATAGGCGAGCTAGGATTTCTAGTGATACCTGAAACTACTGATGCCTTCTTGGTCAACTGCGAATGAGCATGAGACCACGCAGAGGGTTGAGTAGTAAATCTATTAAAATAGTCATAGGAGAGTTGCAAGTAGAATGAAACAAACGGATTGTGACGTGTGGTAAATCCCTCCCTAGGGGTTTCTCCCGTCGGTTGAAAGGCGTGGTTTGGTTGCGTGTCCTGTTTGATTGGACGAGGTCAACCACATTTCATGTCAAGTACTCTATAAGTAAGTAGGTGGCTGCTCACAGGATCTACCTTAGGTAGGCAACAAGACATTTCTATAGTAATCGGACAAATCATTGACGTTTCTTTAATGCTACGTCATCCAGATCAAGTTTGTTTATCATACATCCCCAGTCGTCCCTCATTACCATCTCCATCCCGCTATTGACCAACTTTTGTATCTTCCAAGCAGCGCAGGCCAAGAGCCCCTTTGAGTATTCGTTTCGTTATAGACAATCCTTGACACAGCCACCAGTCCGCCAGCTCAAGATCACCCATTACGCCCGGGTGAGAAGCCACATAAAAAAGAGCTGCACAAAGTATGAGTAGATAAAGAGAAACTTTGTGCGCTGGCTGCGTTTTGCTCGTGAATCTGTCTGCATCGGTCCGCTGGAGCCAGGTGATGTTTCAGGGAGAAGGACGTATTTGAGGGATCGCATCTGAGAAAAGGATTAGTATGGCTGTGCATCACCAGAGAAATCATGCAATTTACCAAGAAGAGAGAGTTTGCCAGGTAGGTGTAGAAAAAGATCAACCAGCCAACCCAACCACCCGTGCCCTTGCCGCCGTTGAGGATCTCAGCAATGACAATGGTGACGATAATTCCGACAAACTTGTATCCGGAATAGGCAATCAAGTCCAGTAGCTGAGACTGGCTAGAGATGCTCAATAGATAACATCCCAGCTTGAGGAAGAAGATCTCGACTATGACAACGATGAGACTGATTGTAGCTGTCTTTCCGAGAAGCTCTGGTTGGAACTGGTGGTTGAGACCGGCGATCAAGGTCGAGAGAAGGATGTATGTCACCAGTGCCATGACTGTATCACGATTAGCGATCCTGCCCGATGTTTGAAGATCCCAACATTGCATCGCATACCTGGAATATACATATCGGGACTGTTGACGTCGTCTCGCGGGGGAGATACCAGCCTTCTTGTCCATTTTGTCCAACGGCTTGCTTGCGCGACCAAGGCTTGTGCCTCCAGGGGAAAAGGACAAGGAATAGCTTGTTGACGACATACGAGTTGGAGACGTTGAAGTAGTGCTTGAGGGCGGAAACGTTCACGTATCGACCAAACTATATCTCCCCAGTCAGCACCAGAGTATATCCCGGTATTCCTTGTTGCGACTCACGTTCTGCTCCACATACTCTTGTCCATGCTTAAAGGCTGTCTGGCCGAATTGCGCCGCCACCTGCGCCGTAGGATCGTTCATGAAGTTGCCGTATGCGCCAAAAACATTGCCGCTAGGGCCTCCCTGCTGCTGGTATGGGTTTCCTCCGGCATTGGCAGCGTAGCCCTGCTGCGACTGCGCAGAGCCTGGAGGAGGCGGCGGTGATCTTAGTTGGGGGACGGTCGAGACATGCTGAGGAACTGGGTGATGAAGAGGGGGCGACTGCGCGTATGACGCTCGCTGCATGGCGAAAATGAGTGCGGTGTTTGGTGTTCTGTGTTCGTGGATGGTGCTTTGCGTAGTTTTGGGGTCGTCGGGTTGCGTTGATGATGATGAGGTAAAGGTCAAGCTGGTGTTTGGTTTATCTGTTCAATTCCTCTGATTGGGCGCTAGCATCATGGAGAGCTCCAGCCTACCTAGCTCAGTTTAAGGGAACATCCGCCCCTGTTTTGATTTTACAGGGGACACACGTGATTGCTTTTTGGGGGCTTGATGTTAGTTACTCTACGGGTACGTGAAGGCCAAATCGGTTTTCGATGCCTGAGTATATTCAAGAAGTGTGATTCATAGATCGAACTGATAGGCTGTTACTATCACGTCTGTCTATTCTGCAATTCAATAACATGTCCTACTTGTCCAGTATCAGTAATTATTGCACGCTCAAGTATCCTTCACTTCCTGCGTTAGGGTTGGAACTTGGGGAAGGTTAACTAAGGCCGGCCTAGGTCAAAGCGGCGTGTCCGGGTCAAGGCCAAGTCCCTCATTTTGATGTGCAGCGGTTTTATCTTATCTTGGTTATTACTGCACTCCTCTACAGTTGGAGTAGCCACATCTACCCAACTAAGGTAATTAACTAACATAATCTTTCGCCTCCCCGTTGGCCTCGACCTTAATTCTCCCACCAACATCATCATCACAATCTCAAACACCAAAGAGATACTCACAAAATGCTGGATTCTTTTGAGATATTAACCACCTCGGGTGTCGTCGTCTGGTCGCGCACATACTCCGCCATAAATCCTTCCATCATCAACAACTTCATCGCAGATACCTTTATCGAGGAGAAGAGTGGCGCTATTGCCCTCGGCGACTCCAAATCAGCCGCCGTTAACCCTGCATACAAGAGCGACCAACACACTCTCAAGTGGACTTTGGTCAAGGAATTGGGCGTTATTTTTGTCGTGAGTCCTTAATCCTTACTTGTCATGATGGCTTCTTCTTCTTCCCCCGGTCCTCGGCGCTGACGTCCCCACTCCCCTCCTTAGGCTGTCTACAGATCCCTCCTCCACCTGTCATGGGTTGACAAGCTCGTCGATAACATCAAGACTATCTTTGTCAAGCTCTACGGTGAACAATTAACCAAGCCGCATACCACCCTCATCGAATGCCATACCTTTGATGAATACTTCGACGTGCAGCTCGAGGAGCTTGACCAGACCAGTAACAAGGGTCCCTCATCCACCATCACAGCCGGCGCAATCCCGCTAGAAGAAGAAAACATCTCAGAGAACATCGGCGACGGCCCTCCTGCTGCGTCAGGTCTTACCTACCGAGGGCGCCATCTCAATGGGCCCCAAGAAACACTCTCGGCTGATGAGTCTACCCCGTACTGACACCGAACGGATCACGACCAGGTACGCCAAGTAACCATCTGCTTGTCGCAAAGGGTGGCCCTATCGCAAAGATCTCTCGACGCGCGCGTAAAGCGAAGAACCAGACATCAGCCCCCGCCTCTTCCGGAGACGAAGCACCCCGAAAGAAGAAGACAGTCGTGAAAAAGGGGCGCAAGTGGGACGCCGATGGTTTTGCGGATGAGGAGGATGATGTGCAGCTCGATTACTCTGCGAAGCATGCCACCAGTGACTCCGAGGCCGAAGCAACGGGGCGATCAACAGCCGTGGACGAGATCGATTCCAACACATGGGGCTCAACATCAAAGGGCAAGTTCGTGCTGAAGGATCTGGGTGACGAAGTGCACGAAATTCTAGCGTCAGAGGCAGAGAAGGCGGCGGAAGCAAAGACACAATCCAAATCTGGCCTCTTGGGATCTGGCGTGAGCGCTCTTAGCGGTCTTTTCAGAAATGTTGTTGGAGGCAAGACCTTGACCAAGGAGGATCTTGACAAGGCCATGAAGGGCATGGAAGAGCATTTGCTACAGAAGAATGTCGCCCGAGAGGCTGCTGTTCGACTATGCGAAGGTGTCGAGAAGGAATTGCTTGGTGTAAAGACCGGCAGTTTCGAAAGTGCGTTTCCTATCCAACCCTCCGTCCCGATACCCTCATTCTAACGAGTTTTCCAGGTATCAACGCCAGAATTCAAGCCGCTATGGAGGCTTCACTAACAAAGATGCTTACCCCTACATCATCTCTCGACCTGCTCCGCGACATCGACGCTATTACTGCTCCTTCAGTGACATCTCTCCGCAAGGCTCGTCCTTACGTCATGTCCATTGTCGGTGTCAACGGCGTTGGCAAGTCTACCAACCTGTCCAAGATCTGTTTCTTCCTCCTCCAGAACAAGTACAAGGTCCTCATCGCCGCTGGCGACACCTTCCGTTCAGGCGCTGTCGAACAGCTTGCGGTTCACGTCCGTAACCTTAAAGAGTTGACTGCTCGTGAGGGTGGTCGTGTCGAGCTCTACCAAAAGGGCTATGGCAAGGATGCTGCCACTGTCGCAAAGGATGCAGTCACCCATGCCGCGCAGGAGGGCTACGACGTTGTTCTTATCGACACAGCTGGTAGAAGACACAACGACCAGCGTCTAATGTCTTCTCTCGAGAAGTTTGCCAAATTCGCCCAGCCTGACAAGATTCTCATGGTTGGAGAGGTACGTTGCCATCTTGCGCATTTTTCACTGTCCATCCACTGACAAAGTAACCCCAGGCTCTCGTAGGCACTGACTCGGTTGCTCAAGCTCGCAACTTCAACGCAGCCTTCGGCGCTGTCCGCACACTCGATGGCTTCATCATTTCCAAGTGCGACACCGTTGGCGACATGGTCGGTACTCTTGTCAGTCTTGTTCACGCAACCAACGTTCCTGTGCTTTTTGTTGGTGTTGGTCAGCACTATTCAGATCTGCGCAACTTCTCTGTAAAATGGGCTGTAGAGAAGCTTCTCAGCAGTAACTAAATATTATGTATACATATATCTACCTTGGACATCATGGGGGGTTATTCACGGTTTTTGCAGCTATAGATATCATTAATGAAGCAAGAGAAGGGATTCAAACATGATCACATTTTGTGAGTACACAGCGTGTGATACTTCGTTGACCTTAAGAATCATGCACATCCTAGTTCTCAAGAGCGTCATCTCTAAACTTATTTATCATTTCAATGGTTCTTTGAGAGTAAATTATGATTATGTACAACAAGCAATCGTTCTGAATGCCTTATCACGCCGAAATGGCGTCTACCACACCGCTATGCAAATGACAGTGAGGGAGTAAAATATCAAAACTTGTTGGTCCGCAATCATCCTTTTTTTGGTGCTTTTTTTGGTGCTTTGTTTTGTAGAACTTTGATGGCATTCTTCATTACCCAGGTTTCCTCCGAAACACAAGCCTCATCATAAGTAGAACAATGAGAAACAAAGAGAAGACTTAATAAAAATCAAATGCAAATGAACAAATCCCAATCTGTGTGGCATAAACATCAATCCAAAAGGGGGGTATCTTTCTAGGTCCGCTGTCTTAGTGAAACTAGTGTAATAATGTGCAGCGGATATGTATGCTCCAGCCGTTTTTCGATAAGTTTGACAAATGAAATAATGATAAATGGATAACCCTTATGGTTAACCTTTTTTTCTTTTTCTTTTTTTTCTTTTGTAAATTTGGCGTCCGCTTAATCCTCGAAGAAGTCGTTGTCATCGAAATCTCCGGGCTGTGCATCCGAGTCGTAACCGCTCGTTCGCATCATTGGAGGAGTCATAGGCTCATCCTCGGACTCTACAGGCGGCGGCGTGATGACAGCTTGTTCCGCTCGGTGCGAGGTATTGGAAGCTCTACGTGCTCGACCAGGGACGTGGCTTTGCGATGGAAATCGACGTCCAGTACTGGCAAAGGCGGTGGGCTGGGGCTTGCTGTCTACTGGTGGTGTTTGACGCAACCCAGAAGCAGGAGGTGTCATGAGACCACCCAGAGGGTTATTCTGGGAATTCGAGTTGCTACGCGATGGGGTGGCGTTTCGTCGAGGTGCTGGGGAGCTGAGGACCCCCGAGAGGCTGCTGAGTGAGGGCTGGCTGCGGTTGCCCTTTCGCCAGTTACCCCAAGCAGCTGCCAATGGGCCGATTGTTTGTGCCACGCGAGGTGAAGCGTTCTGAATTGTCTGAGCGATGTTAGGTAGGTTGATGGCAGAGCCGCCATTCATAGCCCTCTCTCGCTCTTGTTCTTCCATCTGGAGGTTTGCCTTCAGTCTGATCGCGGCATCCTTCACCGCGTCGCGGTCGAAACGATCACTTTGAAGGGCGACAATAATGTCCTGTAGGTTCTCGTGCCTGACAGCAAGAAGTTCGCGCAGCCAAGTAATTTCGTCATCGCGCTTAGTGATCTTCGTGGAGGCGTCAGGATCGGTACTAGACAGTGACTGTTCCAACTCCTCAATGCGTTGTTCGCGAGCTTGTAGTTGCTCCTGGAGAACCATAATGGATTCACGAAGAGCCTGGGGAGAAATTCTTCCAGGGGGTTCAAGGTCTCGTGAAGGCTGTCTTGGCTGAGCAATAGGAACGTTGATGTCGGCTCCTGCAGATTTGGCAGCCTGAGCGGCAGCCTGGGCCGCCTGTTTGGCTATTTCAAGCTTGTCTTCGAGATGGAGTATACGATCCTGAAGATGTTCGGTCTTGGAAGCAGATAAGCTGAGACGCTCCAAGAGATGTTGCTCAGTCTTGTGAGCGTCCTCCTGAGCGTTGTGGACTCGTCGCTCATATCGTGTCTGGAGATCTTCGATCTCATTCTGGTGCTTGCGAGTAAGCTCCCCAACCTCAGCCATCTTGCTATTCTCAGCCTCCTCAAGAAGCATCTCGTTCTGGGCCTTGGCGGTATCAACCTCCAGTCTAACATTGTCAAGGTCGGCACGAAGCTTGGAGTTGTGCTCTTCAAGCTCCTCACGGATGTAGTTAACTTGATTATTGGCGGCATCGATCTCGGTCTGCAATGCCATGCGGGTTCTCTTGACTTCACTGAGACCAGACTCACGGGCCTCCTCGAATTCGCGTTGATGTCGCATAGCTTTCTGCTCGAGCTTGAGGTTCTCAGTTTTTAGCTCGCCAATGACGCCCTCAAGGCGGGCACATTCATTAGTTGCGCGCATGCCGGCTCGCTCATTGGATTGCAGGCGTTCCATCTCGATCTCAAGGCGCTCGCGGGTCTTAGCCTCAGCCTGTAGACGAGCGTCCAGGACTTCATGTCGAGCAAGCATAGCCTGGTCCTTTTGGATACGGCGAGCGTTATCTTCAGCAATCTCGCGTGCTGCTCTACCCATATCCTCCTGAAGAGATACAAACTTGCTGCGCCACATTTCACGAACACGTTCGTTCTCCTCAAGCTGGGTAGCGAGAGTAGTGAGAGACTTGTGCATATGCTGGTTGTCTTCAAGAGCGCGAGTCAGTGAAGCACCCTTTTGTCGCGAAGATTCGTCATATCGCTCAGCCTCCGCACGCCAGTGATGGTTGTCTTGACGAACATCCTTAAGTTCGACTTCCATGCCCTTGCACTTGGCAATGGCCTCGTGTTGAGCCTGAGTGGCATTGTTCTGGGCAGCCTCTAGAAGGGCAATGCGCATAGCGGTCTTGCTGTTGGCCTGCTCCAAAGACCGAAGCTTGTGGTCTCTATGCTCAACAAGTTCACGGAGACGGACCAGCTCTTCGGCAGCAGTCTCACGGTGGACACGAGCTTCGGTAAGTTTGTCTTCAGTAGCACGACGAGCATTGACAGCTTCTTCGCTGACCTCTTCGGCTGTCCTAAGTCTCTCCTCGAGGTCAACCACACGCTGATCGAAAACGCTGCGGTTGATGATTTCGACTTCAATACGTGTCTCGGCCGTCTGAAGCTTGCGGTTCAACTCAGCAGCCAAGTCCTCAGCCGCACGTCGCTCAGAAACCTCGTTCTCGACCTTGGTCTGCTCAAAGTAGAGGCGCTGCTCAAGATCAGTAACCTTCTGCTGAAGCTCGGCGAGCTTGGGGTTCTCCGCTTCATCGGTCTTGGGGCCCGTGTGCACACGAGCATCGACAACTTGCTGGATCATCTGCTTCAAAACATCACCACGATTAGCATTGCTGCTAAACTGCTGCTTCAATCCCTCAAGGGCCTCAAGAATAGCTGCGGAAGGGCTTTCTGACGAAGCTGGACCAGGAGTGGGTGATGCTTCAATTTTGTTACGTTGCTGAGCCTGAAGGCCCTCCATAACTGCGATTCGGATCTGATCCAGACGTCGGTCTCTTCGTGGACTAATAGAACGACGGAAAATAGGCTCCTCATCCTCGTCGTCAGCATCGCTCTGTTGAAGTTCGGCAGAAACGCTACGCATATCGCGCCGGGAGGAAGGTGTGCGTCGAGCGCGGGTCGCAAGAACCTGCTGGATAGAAAACAAGGTCTTCTCCAATGGTTCGAGACGAGATGCCAGCAAAGTGCCCACAACTTCATTGACACGCCCATCAAAGAATTGTGCTCGGTTTTCCAACTTGTCATGTTCATCCTCAGTAAAGGCAGCCTCCCAGTCACTAGCTGGTAAGCTTTCGCCATCAACAGCACCATCGGCAGCGTTGAGTATCTCGGGTGGGTCGATGAAAGGATCCTCGAGTTCCGTACTAGGCATAGGCTGAACAGAGGTCCGAGGAAGCTGGTGGTAATCCCGAGGGGTCAAACTGGCCTCGTCACGGGCGTAATGGTCGGACGCAGGGTCTAGCTTGTAAGGGGAAGTGTTGGCAATAGTCGATAAGTTGCGAATGGGGCTGTTCTGTTGCCACTGGGAAGCCTCCAGTGTTTTGTTAACGCCCATTGTAGGATCGTCAAAGAATTGGTCCATAACAGCATCAATCTCCTCGAAAGTAGGCTCGTTAATACCACGACCAGCAGGGTGCGTCACAGTAGCGGAGAGTTCAGGCGCAAAATCAGACTCGACTGACTCAACAACATCATCCTCCACAGGAGGGGCGGGAAGGGGCTTCTCTTCGGGGGTAGGACTCTTGGCGAAGCGAGATGCCGCCAAACCCTTAACAGGCTTGGGAGGATCAGCAAACCTGGAGGCACCCAGCCCCTTGGACACCGTCCTTGGTTGAGGCTGATTGGTGCTAAATCGAGAAGCACCCAGGCCAGATGTAGGACGAGCAGGTACCGGGCTGGCCACAGGAGAAGGGTCGGATTCCTCCTCTTGTTCAGTGGGAGGGGTAGCTTCGCCCAAAGAGCTCGCTCCAGGCTGAAAGGGCTCAGCAGTGGCAGACAGGCTCTTCTTGTGGCCATGTTTGAAGTCATCTTCTCCAAACGGTCGGGCGTCGTTGAAGCTCTGAATGTCCTGGTTCGATTCAAACTCGAAAGGCTTCCAGTTGTTGTTCTCGTTCGGCGAGGTAACAGAAGGCGCTGCGGAAGGAGCAGCGGTGGTGGCCTTGGTATCTACCTGATCTGAAGTGACGATGGATGACATTGAGGTATCAGCAGGTAAGTGCTCGTCTTGTGTAGTCTGCTGAGTTTCTTGTGCTGAAACATCGTCTTGAGCGGGCTGCTCTGCAAACAATGGTACATCATCACCACCAGGTGCAGAGCTACGTGCACGCTTGACCCTACTCTCGTCAGCCAAAGCATGACCCTTAGAATCGTACTCTTGCTCGGGCTCTTCAAATTTGGCAGATGATTGACTGGATGGTCTGACAATCGGGACAGCCTTTGACTTCGTGTGTGACAGCATGTCGTCCGAGCTAACATCAATGCTTCCAAAGATGCTGCCGCGTTGGCCCTGACTGACTGGACTAACAAATGAATCGGAATGAGGTGTAAATTCAGGTGCGGCAACATTGAATTTGGGACCTGAGGTTGAGAAGCTGAAAGTACTGTCACCTGGGGAGAAAGACGGCGCAGCAGCGTTAATCTTCGCCGGTGTCGCAAATGAAGGCTGCTTCACAGGAGGGGAGCTGAGTCTGTTCGGATCAGGGAAGCTGGTATTGGCCTGGTAGACTGCAGGTTGGAAACCAGCAGGCTCAAAGCTAGCAGCCTGGAAATTGTTTGGGTCAAAGGTGCTGATAGTAGGCTGAAAGGTAGCGGCCATAGGCTCAAAGGTACTCGCAGTTGGCTGGAAGCTGCTAGCACCAGGTCTGAAGGTACCTGCGCCGGGTTGAAAGCTGCTTGCTCCTGGTTGGAAGCTGCTGGCACCGGGTTGAAAGGTTCCCACACCAGGCTTAAAGGCATTGGCAGTGGGCTCAAAGCTATTAGCAGTGGGTTCGAAGGCGCTAGCACCAGGTTGAAAAGTGTTGCTCTTGCTGCTGAAATCGAACTGGCCTGGAGTGAAGGAACTCGCCGGGTTGAACTTGAACTCAGGTGCCTTCACATTAAGTTTAGACAACGAGGGTTTGCTAACATGACTCGAGCGCCTGTCCATCTTGCGGCTGCTGTCAACAGAACTTGCATCATTCCACGGGTTGCTAGCTGTCGAAAAGTTCTTCTGGTGACCAAATCCAGGGAAATCAAACTCCTGGGCAGGTGTACCCAGATTACTAGGGTTGGTCTCAATCTCATAAGCCTCCTCCGGTTTTTGAGACTCTGGAATTTCGTTGAGGCTGCTAAATTTGGTAAGGTTGCTTTCATCAGCAGTAACGCTGTTCTCGTTATGGTCACGGAAGTACCCCTGAGATAGTGAGTGGCCACGGCTGTGGGGTCGAGGGTGATGCAGGACCAGAGGTTTGGACTGCTCATTGGCGAATCGCTCCTGAACTGGGAATTGGCCAGATGCCTGACGAGCGTGGGCAGGAACGAATGGATCTGGAAGACTTGCAGGCTGCTCGTTTTGAGGTTGCGGGTTGTAATCCTCATGTTCCAACTCATTGCGGAGCTGCTCTTCGAGGTGATACTCGGCATCGTCTATCTCGGCTTGCAGAGTGTCTGTGTTTTGTTGTTGAGGAGGCTCAGGTGTCTTCGCTGGGCTCTTGACAGGCGCCTCTTCCTCGTCTTCAAGGACTTCTTGTAGGCGAGGAGAGTTTCGAGCGGGCTGCAAGTACGAGAATTGCTGATGGGGCATCATAGGATACTGCAAGGACTGATGGCGCTGGTGGAGGTTAATGCCAGGGCTCTCGGGTCCGAATGGAGAGTGAGGAGACATCATGCCTACGATCGAAGGCGAATCGTGACGATTAACACCAGGCCAACCCTGCGGGGGCTGTTGGTAGCCAAAAGGTGAGCTGTTTGCAGGGAAGGATACAGACTGTCGCGAGTTGAACTTGCCGGGCAAGCCAGAAAGGAAAGTGGCGATGCCCTGTGGGAGAGTCCGGGACTGTGCGTCGACGCTCGTGCAAAATGCCCTGGTTGAAATCCAGGCAGAGCATGGCCACTGGAAGCTGATGAGGTTGGGAGAGGAGGGGAGAAAGGGAGCGGAGGATACTGAGCGGAGGGTTGGCGACTAAGATCTGTTGCCGCAGGCGAGGGTTGATCGGGCTCGTCATCGCCAAAAGATACTCCAAGCGCTCGCAATTTCGCCTCTTGAAGCTCATTCATGTAGTTGTTCCAAGCATTTAAATCGGGAAGTGTAACTTTGAAACTGTGTTCCTCTCTCTCCTTGGCCACCTCATCAAAATCAGGCCAAGCATCTCGGGTTTGAGAATCCGCTGTGCCCTCGACTTGATAACCCTCGACTTCCAGATCAAAGCCTGAAATATCATATCCAAGCTCTTCCCACGACGAAAACATCCTCTGTATCTCATGCTGACGGAGTGGCATAGGTGCGTTTCCTGGCTGACCTCGCTCCGTGTCTCGCGGGATGAGAACCATGATGTTCTTGCCTCTCCATGGCACCTTCTTCTTTAACCGAGGTGTTGGTGCTGGCTCTTTGGGTAGAGGCTTTTCGGTGCCCTTCCTCGGTGTTGAGGGCAGCGTAGGGTCCCCATTCTTAGTGATACTGGGGATACGCTTCTTGGGGCTTTCTGCGACAGGTACTTCCGGGGTGGAGGCGGCCTGAGACCTGTCGCTTGCCGCGTCATGAGTTGCTGGCGCGGCTTCGGAGGTCGCCATACTGCTGTTTTGTCCCGTTTTGGGGCTGAGGGAATCCCCTGGCCTGAGAGTCTCGATGCTAGATCTGGCCCGTGGATGGTGCCTAGATCCGTCTCGAGACGCGGAAACGTTTATTGTTCTCTGTGCAGGTCGGGGAGTGCGAGGTTCGCCGTCTTCCAACCAGCCAGGTTCGGAGCCGCTCAATGAAGAGTGCTCGCCTTCACTTCCGTCACTGAACCAATGCCGACTCTCTTCGTTGGGATCGTCAGTGGTATGAGTGCGAATCCAATCCTCAGTAAGTCCACGAGTCGGCCGGCGGGCACGATTTGCAAGAACGGCAGCGGCGGCACTCAGTGAGGAGCCTTGCGGGTCAGATTGTGATCGGAGTAGATCAGGAATTGGACGTAGAAACGGGGTCGCAATGTCCAGATGATGAATTAGAGACTCGTCTGAGGCTTCACTGCCCGAGCTCTCACGGCGGAGATTGCGGTCTGACTGGGGGTAAGGAGAGCCCCAGCTAGCAGTGCCAAATTCAGTGTCCTCTGGAGGCGGAGTCCTCAGGAATTGTAACGCTCTTTCCGGGAGTCGAGGAGCTTGAAGCGAAGGAAGGACGGGGGAAGATTCAATCTCCTCTTCTCCGTCGACGGTTGAAGTGTTTGACAAGGTGGGAGATGCCGGTGAAGCAGGGCGGGATCGAGAGGGATAAGCTCCGTTACCGTCCTGTGCAAACGCACCAGGAGGAGCAGGTGACGACGTTGTAGAAGACGTCTTTACAGCGGCCTGTTTGTTGTGGCGGTCCCGGTTAGCAGCTGTCAGTTATGCAGTGGCGTCTGGAGATGAATGTGTGCTCTGCCAGCTCATACATATCCAAGACCATAAAAGGAGGAAATGTGGTTCAGTCACTCACCCAGGGAGATCAGTGCAGACGAAAGATATGTCTGCAGCTGAGTCTCAAATAGAGCCAGTCCTTTCTTTCAAGGTCGGTCGCTTAGTGAAAAAGCCGATCTCGAAATCGAAGGCCTGAAGGAGGGGACACAGTTTTGCGAAACTGAAATCGTAGCCGATGTTTATTTCCTAGCTGTCGAAAAATATTTGGAAACGCGACGCGCTGCTCGACTTTACAAGGTATTAAGGGGGCGAACGGAATGACGGTTTGCCTCTGAGCGCCGAGTAACTTGGGTGGGAAATTTCCGGGGTGTGGAAACGGAGCTCCAGGGGGGTCGCGCGAAATAGTCGAATGAGAAAAAAGTGTCTATCAAGAACCTAAGGAAACGGCTTCATGAAAGAAAAAGAATGGGCAGAAGACAAGGGGATGAGAAAGACAATACGGCCGGACACATCGAAGGGTTACAATCTTGTCTGTTGGCAAGTCAGGCCATTTGATAAGGAAGAGGAAACGAACAAGTTGCACGGGGGGAAAAGATGGAGAGGGAGAGTAGAACGAAATGAAGACGTCGGTTTCATTCGTAGGATGAGATGAGATGAGATGCGAGCTTTCAGTTGGCAACGAGTGGTTGAGACAGGACAGGAGATACCTCACGGCTTCATGTTAAAACGGACTTGTACCTGCACCTACAGCTGTGACTGCCTCTATTAGGCTCTAGGTATGTTAGTGCTAGTTTAGTAGTCGGCAGCCACTTCCAAGTCTGAGCGTCCACTATGCGTTGTCCCCAAACTTTTTTTTTCTCCTTGTGACGATGTAGATGGATTGGTAATAAATCTTGCTATTTAATCAACCTTGACTGTCCATTGGGAACTGGAACTTGCTTGAGCCTCGGGTCTCAAATACCTAGCCTCACTCACGGGAGAATGGTAAACATCTTCAAAGGAGAGAGCTCTATGGATAGGTAGGTACGTAGGTACTCTGTACTGTAATGAGACCCGCTTTCCAAGCGACCTGCATTGGCCACAACGTAATCTCGTCAAGGGGGCCCTGGCATCTTTCGAAGAAATTCGAAGCTATGAACTGATCAAAGGATAGGGGTTACTTTGATCAGTGCTGTAAATCGTGTCTTGGTGAGGTATTCTCTATCACTTCCATGTTTCTAGATCATTGACCCTTGAGACCCGCACATCAATCAGCACGCTACAACCCGCGAGTGACCAAGTGCTGTCTGCTTCGCTGGCATTGACATCCAAATTTGATTTGATTTGATTTGATTACATCTCTTCTTTGTTTCTGCGTGTCCTTTGCTTTACAACCTCAATCAATTGTTTTATACTAACTACAAGGCCCTCCATTTTCAGGTTCAGGTGGAACAGTCGCTTTAGCCATTTGATTATCAAGCCAGAGAATTCTTCGTCTTCTTTTTCTTCTTCTTACATTTCTTCCACCGGAGGGAGAGACACATGCCTGCAGAAACCCTTGCCATGGCATGCCCCGACATAGGCCAATGGGCGCATTGGCTTTCCCTTCTCGAGCTGGCTTAGGTATTTCCCCGGAGTTTAGGTACAACCTATGGTTCTGGTTTGACAACTCACCACATCGTCATCCAATTGTAACGTTGCCCATCATCACAATGCGGAATGCGTTATTTGATAGGCATTTCTTCCACTCCAGTATCTCTCAATTCTTCCCGTTGAGTGCCTAGCTGTGACCAAAGCCCAAACTCTCTCAACCCCTCCACCCCTTTCTTTATTCTCAAGCCTCCACCGAGACCCTTAAAAGGGTCGGGGCCGCACCCGCCCGTACCTTGAGCTAATAACTTGTGCTTGGAATGCCTGCCCAGGGCACCCGGCTTCCCGTCCGAGGGCTGCAGCTTCGGTGGAGGTCGAGGGATGGTTCTAGGTTCATGCTAGGCTCAAAGTAAGGCAATGGCTTCACTGGTATTTGGTAGACTCAGACTACAATTTGCTTACCCTGTATCGTTTCTCCTCACTGTACGTTTTTATACGCATAAAATATCCATAATATCCAATGTTATCAAGTAGTGAAGCTATATACCTCATGTCACTAATACTCAGTACCCAGGACACAGAGACATGTACAGTACATGAGTTCGGGGGCATCTTAAACGCGATATTCGGACTCCGTTACAACACTCATCGATGGCTAGTGTTATTACACGAGCCTCGCCTTATTTTGTGACGATATCCATTTTTAGCCAGTCCCTACCATCCCGGCTTTACCTAGTCTCAACTAGATATACGACATGCCGTTTGTAACTCGGGCAAGAAGCTCCGTGGTACATCAAGTGGTTATAGTCAGTGTTCTTCAGAGATATGTTCCTAGCGTAGCTCCCAAGCCAAGTTTTATTCCATTAGAAACACTGCTTCACCCAGTGTAGTTCCTGAGATAAATACCCTTCAACAATGCCCATCTATTGAATTCGAGTTTCCCTCACTGTAATGCACTGTATTTAACAAAATCGTTGGAAGGGCCAGTTCGCCTACCCTAGGGCAACTGACCTTTGGATAACACTTAGTAGAACCCAGACAAAACAGAGACAAAACAGAAACACTCTGGAGATACATCATTCTGATTTAAACCATAAGATCAACTACACAATGATATCAGATTTATACATTGTGCCAAAGAGATTGACGACAATGGACGAACTTATTACCGCCTTGCTCGCTTCCTACACGATCAGTTTCAAAATTGACAGCACAACAAAACACACTGCATAAGTGAAGTTTGAGAGATATTATTAGTGTAGTTTCTAGATACATATTATCTCGTTGCATAACGGATGAATGGTCCGGTGCTGAGAACTTCCAAAAAGAAAAGCGAAATATGCGATCATGGCTATATCCAGATAATTCAAAACTGGAACGGTAAACCCGAGTTACGCAATGTGATGCAATGTTTGTTTGCCCCAGAAGGTCTCACGGTCTTGTGACCTGTGGATATACGCTGCTTCAGTTGATCGCAGCCGTGACTTTCGTTATCAAATTCGTACAACACTTTCTATATGGAAAACCCCTTGAAAAAGATCCATGCCCAAAACGCCTCCATAACCTTGATGACATCCGTTCCAAATGGATGGGCGCGAAATAATGGCAATAACAGTAAATGCTTTTTGTTTATCAAATACGGAAAAAGAAAATATGGGAGTATGTCTTCTGATGTTTAGAAGTTGGATGATGCGTTGACGGGCGTTGGTTGGTGATAGGTATCCAGCGTAGATTGGAATGGGCTGCGTTGGGGGCCCGAGCTACCAACGCTGCCGTATTCGGTCTTCTCAACGCTGTGATAAGGACCGTTGCTGCTGGGCCGGCTGTTGGACTCGTTGAAATCCATGAGACCGTCAGCCTCCTCACTTTGCTTCTTACGTCCCCAGATTCTCCAGGCCATGAGGCCGAGAGCACCGACGACAATGGCACCGCCAATGCCGACAACAACGCCAATAACGGTGTTGCGGGTCTTGGCCGACATGCCGGAAGAGCTGTCATCGTCGTCGTTGGAGCTCAGTCCAGGAGTTGTGGTGGACACACTCGTAGTGGTCATAGTCTCAAGATTACCATCGCTGTTGGTTCGTGTGACGACGGCAATATGGGTAGAAGTAACGGGCTTAGCTGTAGTTCGGGTCTCCTTATCATTTGTAGCGCTGGTGGCCTCATCTTCGCTCTCGCTGGCAGTGCTGCTGGAGTCGTCGTTGTTCTGGCTCTTACTACCGCTGCTAGAGCTGCTGGTAGGTGCCGGGGCTTCCTTTGTCGCCTGAGCAGAGGTGCTATCATCGGTAGCGGAAGCAGCCGCAGATTCAGTCTCTTGAGCGGCCTCAGACTGCGTAGTAGCTGCGGTCTCGGCGGGCTTGGAGTTAACAGCAGTAGACTTTTCAGCAGCCTTGGAAGTAGGAACATCCTCTGTAGAAGCAGCATCAGCAGCGGTTGTCGCTGGAGATTCGTTGGCAGTAGGTTCGGCTTGAGTAGCAGATGGCTTCGTTGCCTCCTTGGTATCCTTATTAGTGGGCTCAGCAGGAGTTTCGGAGGCTTCGGCAGCGGATGTGGGATCAGCTTCGACATTGGTAGGAGCAGCAGCCTCAGTCTTGGTGTCAGGTTTCGCCTGAGTAGCTTCAGCATCGGCGGGTGCAGTGGCACTTGCTGCGGAATCATCCGCCGCCTGGCTAGGGCTTGCTCTTCGTGCAAGCCGACGCTCCACGCTGGGTATTTTGTTTATATCGATCCATGATGCCTGTGCGACGCAGATCACAGCAAGGGCTACCAGAAGTAGCTTGATAAGCCGTGTGGTGTACATAATGCCTGTGACTGTAGGTAGGGAGGAGGGCGATTAGATGTGATATGCCAGTCGCGATGTTGAAAGATTATCGTCCTTCCGGCTCACGAGCGAAACGCGTAATAGTTCTTTCAAGTGCTTTGTGACGTAAACTCGGTACACAACTCAGTTAAGAGGTCGATTGCCCGTGATGAAGATCGAATCAGGTTGTCGTCGGTGAGTATCTGAACGAACGGGCTGGAGACAAGAAAGACAATGCTGTGTAGTCTGTTGTATGTGGTCGTTCAAGAGTCGTCGGGCGTTGTGTGGTAGTGATATGATTTGCGCGAGCGAGAGTGAGATCGACGAACAAAGGCCGGAATGAGATACGCTATCTGTACTGGCTTTAACGATAGAAGAAAAAGAATCAGAAGAACAAAGACAAAAAAGCGAGAGTGAGTAATAAATAAATATTGGGGTTAGTTAAGTTTAACTATATGAAGAGTCAAAGATGGAGGAGCGGGTGACGGGAGGAGGCTTATAAAGAGACAAGGGCTGAATCAAAGTGGGCAAACAAAGGAAAGCAAGCACGCATGGAATGGAAAAAGATGGGTCAGGAAGTGCTTGAGTTTCCTCGTATTTGGTCATGGATCCCGTCGAGGTGGTACTGGGGAGGCTGTGCTTATCTTTCCGGATTGGGTCACTAGCGACGGTAGCTGGCAGTGGCCTGGGTCCTGGCAGCACACGACCTGTTTTTGGAGAGTGGATGGAAGTTTTTTTTATAAATATTTTTTTAGCGGGTGCCGCCTAAAGCCAGCCCGAAACAGCCCGTTTGTTCGGGGCTGGACGCCTGAGACCTTGACGCACCTATCCGTAGGTAGATTCCAGACCTTTAGTAGACCGAGAGCTTGGTAAAGCTTTAATAAAGGACGAAGAAGCAAAAATGCATACCCCAAAAATAAGGTTCCCCGTTTCTAGTTCCGTAGCAAAGCCACATACCGTCCGTCTGTTTCGCTATACGGTAGTTATAGTTAAGCGATTCGCCCACGAGCACATTCTGCTGTGAGTTTTGGGGATCTATTGTTTCTGCTTCTGCACGGGCGGTCCCTGACAGGAGTCTAAAGGTACCTACATAATCGCCCGCATGAGTGCCTATCATGATGCTTGGCTTTTTGCTGACAGCATGAGATTATCCACGCTGCTCCTTTCTTATTAATTTCACCAGTGTGGACTTTTAAGTTGAGATCTGCTAACTACCTAACATCATCCATGCAAAGTCTTGTATGTGTCACGCGTGCTAATACTTTCTTCTTGTAGATATGGATGTCCAGCCTTGCCAACTCAGCTGGTAAAGCTTTCAGCGCTTCGCAACCCAACGCACCAGTGCATTAACCCATCCCCATCTTGACCTCCAACATGTGGTGGATCAACACCCCTGTCAAAGTTCTGGGTGAGTCGTCGTCATCATAGTCAACAAAAGTAATTGATATTTTGCACATGTTTACATGCTTTCGTACATACTCCTTAGAAGCTTGGCGATACCAAACATGTCGATAAAATGCTCAGGCCTCCTGCTCCATACATATGAATCCGTTGCTACGACATCATCGCCAGGGTTGCCCTTTACCGAAATCATCATCTAAATCAAGTGATTTCTCTCTCCGCTCTTGTCTGTCAGAAGTGGACAGGGCTCCCGTGGGATTAAAGATCCATTTGGAGGAATGCCCGCCCGGGTAATGGATGTGTCCCCTAAATTAAAAATAGTAGCCACTAAGTCAGATCCCCGAACGCCATGCCAGAAACTCTCCGTCCCACCGGATTCCACCCCATGATCTCTTTTCATTTTTGGTCTTGTCGTCCGAATTCATCGTCGTCATGCTATTATCCCCAAGAAGATCTTATAGCCCGGAGAATCCACCATCCTTTACGTCAGAAATCAAGGTTTCTATTTTCTTGCTTGTTTTTGAATGCATCATAATTGTACTATCATATCGTCCTCTGTCTCGTCTACCCCGCGTGCTAAAACAACAATTGTAACAGATATTCGCTTCCAAATTCCATAGGCAGTCTGTCACTGCGGCCTTCAGGGTCCAAAGTGGGTGCGTGACTTGTCTTGCATTTGGCTTGGCCTCAGGCTTGCGTATGCTTCGGCTTTCAACGAATCGTGTGTTAGTGGTGTGAGGACTCAGAGTCACGCTGCTTTTCTGACAGCAAGTCGCCAACCTCGCTTCATACAAATAAGCACTGTTATCCAGTCATATTCTCTCTTGTCATCTTGTTATTGTTATGAGATTTGCTGGGGATCGGGCGGTAACGTGTCTCCCATGTCACGTCACCTTTGCTGGATCTTTTGTCGATCCCTTTTGAGGCTGTGTTCAAAATCATGGGGTTGCTTAATGCTTAATCTGACCCATTATCCTCTCATCCCGTAAGTATCTTGGCAGTTCAGCTCGGCAGTTGGTAAATAAACTTCAAATAAACCTAATCATGAGCATTGTTCTGCTATCTCGTTCGTCTATACAAAGGGTAAGCAATCGGATTCGCTCTGCTCTATTAGCGTGGTGATTGAAGTTTGAACACATTTGGCTAAGTTAATTCGTGTGGCTGTCCAAGCCACATGCCGCACTGCCAAAGGACTAGAACATCGAGACGACAAGATCATAGTTATTAAGTTGATTATATTATCAGACCAACTCATCTGATCGACACCTCAGTCCCCATGAGAGCATGATACGCTGTGAGATATGAAATAGTAAGCCCATTAACCTGAAATCCAACATCGTCTTAGAAGACAATGCTTTTTGACGATAAACCAACCACCAAGATAACATAAGTTTCAACATCTAAAACCTATGCTGTCAAGTCTGATAACATTTCCCCCTATTGTGAGATGCATATGCAATTTATTGAATGAAAGACAATGCGTGAATGAATGCGTGTGGACGCTGTGGGCCAGTTCCAGTAATCCCAAGGAAAGGCTGCCTATACCTAAAAACGCCATACAGGAACAAAATCGATAAAATAGCAAATTCTTTCACTCATATTTGGTATCGCAACGAACGCAGAGAAACGCAAGTGAGCCGGTTTCAAAGGCTCTTAGCTATTGACTCCAAATGGGGGCGTTTCGGTATGCTGGTGAGTTGTAGCTGTGAAGAACTCGAAAAGGAACATCTTGCACCACCATTCCACCCTGGGAACTTCGTCGCATGTGTGTAGTTTGATTAGGGATCGGTCCGGTGACATAAATGTTGGGATGCTGCTGGATCATGTTTGGCGTCCCATAGACCAGCGCTTGGTTCTGCATTATGTAGTTCTGTTGCAATTGGTGACTGAGGTTGTACATGTCTATTGGTGCCAATGGTTGAAGCGACGACTGGGGTCGGTGCTGTTGCTGAAGGAACTCCTGCTGCTGCTGCTGCTGATGTTGTTGTTGATTAACGTATTGTTGCTGTAGCTGTATCAAAGTAGTGCTGCTTCTTGAACGCGACATGTTGTAGTTTTGAAGTGGCTGTGCTGGCGCAGACACTCGACGGTGGTGCCTCGCTGGGGCAGCAGCCGGGACATTTTGTTGCATACCATTGCTCGAGTAGGTCATGACCCTAGCCTGCTGAGTATTGTATGCTTGCTGGTGCCCCATACCAGGAGCAGGACTCATAGCCATACCTCGGTTCGAGCTGCGAGACTCGGTGCGGCCATGCGAGACCTGACGACTTTGAGGCGTCACTCGACCATAATTTTGTGGCAAAGAAAGTCGTCGACCGGTGTTTGGTCGAGAGTTGATAGGGAAAGAAGGCGTTATGGATCGGTTGTGCCCTTGCGGTTTCCCACGATTTGGCTTGGCGCTTCGAGTCTGCATGCTCACTGGAGGGGAGGTTTTTGTTCGTAGCGCGTGATCTATCTCAGTTTGTGATGGACTAAGCGACAATCTACGGCTTGCTGCCAGGTTGGGTGCCGAAACATTGGTGCGTAGATGGGCCAGTTCGGGTTTGTCACGCTTCTCTCCCGGACTGGGCTTGTTGGCCACGGCTTTCTGGGTAGGCGAGGCCAAACTGCCAGAGCTACTAGCGGCCTTTCTTGGCACCGGCCGTGATGACCATGAACTCACAGCTCTGGAGCCGGGTGCTCCGTTGAAAGGAGCCGACGAAAGCTCCAGAGCGGTTGATGGACGCCTCTGGCTGGGCTCTGGGATAGAGCTCAGGGAAGGACTGGCGTCTGCGCTTCGAGAGCCGAACATCTGAGCAATAGATTGACGCCATGACAAACGCCGAGACACTTTCTTGGTCGTGGCCTCAACGTTTCGCTTCGATTCTTCCTTCCCCAGTCTTGCATTCCCAACCACATCTTGGCTCTCAACACTCAAGATAGTGTGCAGAGTGTCCTTGCTAGGTTTGTTTCGGAATGAGGCTCGGCGAGACTCAGGCGGCGAGTCACCTCTAAGTCCCAGGGAATTGACAGGCACATCCTGCTCGACCGTGTGTATCCCTCCTCTCTTTATAGACCCTTTCTTACGGGAGCTATTCAAGAACCGGTAGATTTTGCTCCCGCCGCGATTGGTGTCTGGAGGTTGAACAGACAACTCTTCCCCAACATCTCCACTGGAAACGATAGGCGGTGTCGTACTGCTTGACACTCGTGGCTCGAAACTTCTGGTGGATTTCAAAGATAGGCGCATGCGGCCACCACGGGCAAACGGAGAAAAGGGCCGGCTAGTAGGACTTGACGGGCTTGTTGGGCAAGTTGATGTATCGTCATCTGTGGACGACAAAGGGACCTCGAGGTGAATGGGCAGTCGGTGACGTGTTTGGGAGGGAACTAGGGAAGAGGTGCGAGTCGAGTTCGAATCCGAGGGCGAGCACATGCCCGACATGTCGATGTCAAGCTTTTCGGGTGCCATTGTGTTCTTGTCGGCGACGCCGGATCTCAGGCTAGGTAGTGAGCGGAGGGAGACATTGGAACCGTAACCGCTGTCAACTCGGGATGCGGTCCGTTGAGTGTTGTCGGGCGAAGGGCTCGGGATGAAGCCACTTTCAGATCTTGATAAACCTTTGAGAGTTTTGTTTTCGAGTCCTGGTACCATTTTCCTGGGATCGGGCTTTGCATTTGGGTCTTCCCTTACGTGAAGAACCTCGGCAACCGGAAATGAGACAGCATTCCCGTTCTCAGACATTTGGCAATCGCCTGTTCTAGATTTGTCCCCAACGTTTGAATGCTCAGCAACGACGGTTGGAATTTGAGTAGCGACTGGTCTTCCGGCTGTCATAGGTTCTCTAGCCTTTGCCGTGTTCGACACTCCGCTGACCAAAGCCAGGTTCAGAGGATTGCTGGCGTGCTCATCAAAGTAATCCTCACGAGGGATACACAGTGACGACTCAGAGACCCCTTGACATTTGACGTCATTTTCGGGCACTGGAGAAGTCCCTGGAGCCCCGTTTGTGATGCGTAAAGATCCAAACTTCATACCACCTAACTGCTTGTAGTCGGCTTCGACTGGAGTAACAGCTCGGTCCGAAGACTGCACTTGAGATGGGATCGTTGTGGGCATTGACATACGCCTTGGCAGACCAGACTCGATTGAATTGCGCCTGGACTGGCTGGGAGTCGGTGGGAGACTCTTGCGGAAGTTCGACTTGACTGAGACTGGGGGCTTGGAATGGTGAGCTCTGGTCGCTATTCCTGGTGTCTGAACAACAGAGCGCCGGCGCATTGGCATGTAAATAGAAACGTCTGAGTTTGTTCTGCTATTTGAAGAGCCCGCAGATTGATTGGCGTTGCTGAGGTCATCCGTCACATCATGGCAAGCCTTATCAGAATAGAGCGTGGACTTGGAGATGATGGGCTCGCTTGGGAGCTTCTCAATGCCAAAGAGAAGCTGCTTAGCATCAGCAGCTCTCGTATCCCAGCTGGTGGAGCCACGACGCACTGCAACGGGCATGCTATTTCAAGGAAGTCAGCTCTATTTATCGACACGAACAGACACTGTTGCACGAACCTATCAGCACGCGTGAGCGCACGATAACCGCTATCCTGAGCGATAGAGCTGGTCCTAGAGCTGTTGATGAAGTTTGGCAGTCTAGGGGACTGCTCTGACTGGACAGAGCGGGTCCGTGAGATAGGATCGAGCCGGGAGTCTCTACATGTAGGAGATGGCATAGGATTGGCAGCTTCACCGGCTTGGACGGCTATACCGAGCCCTGGCGCCACTCTCCTCGTGGAGGAGGCCTTATTGGGAGGAGGAGGCAGCGAGCCAACAATATACGAGTTGGAGAAGTGCTCGCGATGGGGTGTCACAGCAGTAGCATCGTATGGCAAACCAGTTGCTGATGTTTGGCTGCAGTGAGGTGGCTTGGATAGTTTCCGAGGCCCGCGAGGGGTTTCGGCGGATTGTTCATTGCCCATTGGACCGATGCTTTAAATCCTGAGGTCGTGAGATGCTATCGGAAGCAGGAGGCTGGGTTCTCGGAAGAAAACTTCTAAGGCTCCCTCGATGAGCATAAATTGACCGTTCACTGGTACATAGACGCCTCCATGCCGTCAAACACGAACTGACCCAGTCTAGCGTACAGTCGCGAGGAAAGATGAGAGTGACGAAGGTGTATGAAGGAGCAATTGTAAGTAAACTTGGTTGATTGTTTAGTCTAATTGTTCTGGGCACGAAGAAGTGAAAGTAAAAGAAGGCTGAGAATATGAGAGATGAGAAGAGTAAAAGAATGAGAAAAAGAGGTTGGATGGGCGGGAAGTTAGGTTTAAAGATCCATGACAGTTTTGGCGGAGTTGAGAAGCAGTTAGTAGTAAATCGCGTAAATCGCATGAGGGGAACTCCCAGACAAGGAGAACCTGGCTGTTAAGGTGCAATCCATGTCCGTGAGGGGTGAGACCAAACCAAAGTTACCAAGTTGAGCAGGGGATGGATCATGTCGAGTCGAGACAAGACGAGACGAGACGCGAGCATCAACAAAGCCAAGAATGAAGCAGCCACTGCCACAGCCGAATAGGATTAGAACGGGGAGTATTGCGGAGTAGTGCTGATGTGACGAAACGAGATAATACAGGCAGGGAAAAGAGGAGATGGATCGAAGCTTGTGTCTTTAACCCGGAAGAGACGAAACTCTGAGTTTCTCCAAAGCTTGGACTTGGGGGGTCGCGAATGAAACCATGAATGATATGACGGGAGAGAGCCCGTGGAGTGGAGATGAGTTGAACACCTCAGATGCTAGCTGCATTACTCTCCACTATACGGAGTAGTAATCAGAAGATAACAGCCCCTAGGGCCTGCCTAACTCACCTACGGAGAGTCGGAGACTAGCAGGGTTAACAGTGGAGGTTAGCGGTTAGCGGGTTGCCTTCCATGGCCCTAGAGGCTACTAAGCTAAGGCAGCTAAGGCATCTAAGGCGGGCAGCACTAGCCAAGGCCCTTAATCGATACTTCCGATCCATCCTAATACGATTGATTGGACGTGGACTTGCAACTGGATTGCACGTTTCGTCAACCGCCCAACAACCAATCGGTCAATCCAACTCCATGATGCATGCGATTGACTTTGGGGGAAATGCTCGATTTACTACATGTTTGCCTGTTTGCTTCTCTGCCTGTCCGCCAGCCTGTCTGCCAAGCCAAGGTTTCAATGCATCTCACAAGACAATACCGGATACCCGTAATAACAACTCATCTCACCATTCATGCATCGGGAGGCTGACTTGAGAGGCTTGGGAAGGAAACCCAATTGACCAACCTTACCTTGATGATTTTCACTGTAAGCATGGTCTGAGGTTACTAGGTTACCTGTGATTAGGTTTCTTCCACACGGGATGGAGTCTTTAACTTTTTCGTCTCTGACCAACTAACCTATCTATGTATCTGACTATATGCAGTGACGTGACGCAGTCAACCTATTTTACGAGAATTGAGTTACAAGCATGCAGCCTACCAAGGTACTTACCTATAGCCTCAGCCAGCCAGCTCACGCCCACGCATCAAGCCCATGAGCATGGATGGATGCTTACGATGTGGAATGTCAGGTATACCGTAGATCCAAACCGGTCAGGTCTTGGGTTTTCACGCAATGGCTGTCAGCGAAATTACCTATGCTGGTGAAAATCATCATTTCAGAGTTCAGACGCCAACGGTTATAGCACGGCACTGACCAACTATAGCACTCCCACCACCGCTCTTTCTCATTGCAGGCTTTGTATTAGCGGAGATAACCCCGGTCGGTCTCTTTCTCGGAAGCCTCGTTTCGTGTTTTGTGCCATTTCCTTTGTCTCGTTTTGTTCATCATCCCAGAGCTGACATGATGCTGTCCAACGGAGGGCTGAGCTGCAGCATTACAGAACTTGATTTGACTGCCTGTCATTGTCACTGCAGTTGTCACCTCAAGGTAAACAAGAAAATAAACCCACGACGAGACGCGCAAGCCGTCCGAGCGTTTCCGTCGTGGATACGATGCTGGTGCTGTATCATCGGAATCGACATGCTGTAGCAGTGTAGCCAGACCGACGGGCGCCAACACCGACAGACAAGACACTCTGCTTGATGTAATACATGCATACGTGCATACGTACATAATGTATACACGATACGATGCGATGCGATACGATACGATACGATACTGCATTTATGGCTGCAGCATGATTTCTCCATGCCGTCACCTTGTCATGTTGAACAACAAAAGCAAAAGCTCCACCCAAACCAAAAAACCCAAAAGCAGCCCGCTTCAACTCAACGCCTCAATCCACGATCCACGATCCACGATCCACAATGCAAACGCACATACCACTTTTATCGGAGCGTTTCAAATGTTCCCAACGTACGACCCACGAGGAGAACAGCAGCTCCGGTCCAGACCGAGTGAGGAGAGAGCCCGTTGTAGCCTGTACCTAGTCCTTGACCAAGTGAGACCACCATTCTCCGCTTACTATAGGTACCCAGGTACGATATCTACTATACAAGGAATCATTATACAACTCAAATCAAGGCTTTTTGAGATTATATGATACTTTTCCAAAACTTGGCCACGGTTGCAATTATTGAACTTTGATTTGTTTATCCGCGCGTCCAGCCACACGCGCGCTCGCCATATTTAGACTCCACGACGCCTTGCTGACCAATTATCTAGGCATAATCTTTGAGCATCCATCACCTCTTGTTGAGTGCGCTACGGAGTACGGAGTAGTAAACTCACTTTTGTCAACGATTGGGTACTTCTGTCAAGCTCAAAAGCAGATAAACTTCGAAACCCGGCAGATACCATCAATAATTGAATCTCCAAATGCTAAAAGCGTGTTGCATTACGCAGCATCGCTCCAACCCCCGCAAACATCCTGATTCAACATGCGTACGATCTCAACACTCAAAACGATGCTTATCGCGATCAAGCATACAAAGATGATTGCCCGCTATTAAAGGTAAATCATAGCATAACATAGGATCGGTTTTACCTTTCCCATATTGGCAGCTCGGCTCATGAGGGCTGGCCTGGCTAGACTCCCCTTGCGTTTCCTCATGAGAGCGAATTGGCCCAACCTCTTCGCTACATATACAGTTATATATCCGTACTCCAGATGACGTTACACGAAATGAGACGTTTGGTGTGGGGAAGTATTATGAACCCAAGGTCCCATTCATCGGATGGCGGCCGAAGATAGAATCCCATCCCATCCGACATGGGTCCATCTCTTAAATATCCGAATTGGTCAAGCAGGCCTGTCTCATGGCATGGGCTTTTGTTTCCAACTCATAATCTTGGCGACCCTACCAGAGCTGCTCTAAGAAGACCCCCGCCTCCTCCCGATTCTGTTCTCAAGACTGAACCAAACTCAATGGTATGCTGACAGATTAGCAACAAACCGAGTGTATCCGTAGTTGTCACACCATATCGTCGCATCATAGAGCAGCAAAACACGGAATGATAGCACATGGAAATTCGCAAGTCGCACCATCAAATTCTCCGGGATCGACATGCAATTGTTCATCCTCAGACCGTCTACTACATGCCATTGGTCGCCATTTGCAGATGCTCATGACTCCACGACACAGCAAACTCTCGACTCGTTTTCACATGAATTACCAACCTCTTCACTATTCTCTCACGGCCGCTTCATCCTCTCGCCTCTGCTCTACAATCTACCCAGCCAAAGTATCCACAACCATTACCACGGCCCTTCCTGCCTGCATCTGTCTGGCATTGGTGCCAAATGTTCTTCCGGCTGCGACGTGGCAGATTCCATTCCCGAAGCGCGAATATGGCATGCTTGGTCACGTCCACTCAACAAATTCGGGCGAATGGTTTAGTGGTATAATACTCCCTTAGCATGATTCGTTCTGCCTCAATGGGAGTGGTCCAGGGTTCGATTCCCTGTTCGTCCAATGTAGGTGGTTAAATTCCACCATTTCCATACCTTTTTTTTGTTGATCTTTGCTCTTCGAGCTGCTGACTCTCAAATTGGTTGGCTTCAGGGTAGGCCACAGCGATGCCATTCAAAGTGGTATAAACTTTGGATGGGCTTTGATATTATGTATGAAGTAGATGTCGCATACTGTTAATCTGAACAATTCTTTGATTTTTTTGGTTGATGGTCGGATTGTTATTGTAAATTGAAGCTGGAGGAGACTGTCTACTCCCCTATCACCATAGTACATCCACTTCCTCCTATCATGACCTCATGGACTCGTCCAGCATCGACGTCAATACGTGACCCAACACCGTAGACCTGTTTCTGATTGTCATCTTCTTGAGGATACCACAATGTCATCGAGCCCTCGATAATTAAGTGGGTCGTGAGAGCAGCATGCGAGTGTGGTGGATAGTGAGTGTTTCTGCAGCAGGTTAGGAACAACATGGACCTTTTTAACGAGGCTGTGCAAGGAGAGCCTCATTTCATGAAGGTCGTGGCAGTGAATGGGATGAAATGACATACGGGGAGTCACTCCAGGTGACAACACGCCCGAAACCCCATGCTCGGACCTGTTCTTCGTATTCATTTCTGAAGCTCATAATGCTGCTGTCGCTGCTTTGGTCACTGATGGATTCGTGTTAATAAAAAGGTCCAGCAATATTTACGAAGAGTGATGCTACTTACTCCGTACTCTGACTGGTAAATTCGGATACGTTGCTGTTAGATATTGTGATGTACTGTATGTTTGTATATCCTTGCAGAATTGTCCTTTACTATGGTGTCTAGGGTGTTCATATATCTCACAAGGACATGATAGTGACGCTGACATTGAACGTGGCCAAACTATGACCTCACATTCTTTGATTTATGGCTTCGGCCGACTGCGCCCCGCCCGGCCCCACTCGCCCCGACCCAGGTGAGAGCGGCCCGGGACAGACCCGTTAGTTTGGGCGTTGGATGCTTGGACTGGACTTGATGGTTAAAATAGGGGTCGTGCCTGGACTAACATGAGCATAGACAACACTCCGTATTCATGTCATAGGTATTTATAAAGATGAATATATTTGTTCAATTGGCCTTATTATTTGGGGGAAACAGGGCTGATAGTAATGCACAACGACGCAGAGCGGTACAATGTAGCACAGCACAGCCTCGAATCCATCATGATGCTGCTCTCGTTGTTTTTGCAGTCATCCTAGATCAGAAAGGGCAAAAAAGCCATCGCCATGATGCCCCGTTTTGTGATTATGCTACCCTCCAGTCTCCAAACAAACAGACGGCAATCACTTACCTCTCCAATCACAACCTGGCCCCCAAGCCTCCATGGTGCAACTTTTTCTCAGCCCTGAGCCTCTGTGTCCATTCCCTTCCCCAGTCGCCCCTGTCCGAACCCTCCCCTAGGGCTATGCTGCAGCACGCTAGTAGGACCTGGACTCGCCCGTTAGCCTGGTTTTGGTACTGGGGATACCCGCCCAATATCGCCTATCAAATGGGCGTGCTGACATCCAGCTCGTTCATTT
Organism: Fusarium avenaceum; assembly: GCA_025948275.1. NCBI lineage: Eukaryota > Fungi > Ascomycota > Sordariomycetes > Hypocreales > Nectriaceae > Fusarium > Fusarium avenaceum. Next base: position 1,737,215 of record CP109669.1, read on the forward strand.
TGTCCCTACTCTTTCTTTCCCTCCTTTCAATTCATTCTCACCTCGTCCCGTCCCACATGGGAATCTGTAATCTCTCGAATTGCTTCAACTGTTAAGGATTGGTATTCACATGCGATAGAGCTCAAGTTGGCCGGCTTTTCATGTTTGGCTGAACCAAAGGGGCAATCGCCTCGCCTCAAATGGTCCCCACTGTCTAATTATCGCCGACATCGCCAGCTTCAAGCTTCAATTCGCTTCTGGAACGATAGCTTGTCACCATGTCGCTCTTCTGCGGCCTCATCGTGAGTGATATACGCGTTTGAAATCTCCTTGTTGCAAACACTGACATGCAAATCCAGCGGCGCCGCAGCGCAAAGGACGACAAGCCCCGGCGCGCGCACACCATGTCCATCTTTGGCAACACCAACATCCAAGCAATCAGTGCCCTCAAAGGCATGGTTCGCTTCACAACCGCCGCTTCTCCGGCTCCCATGCACGGCTGGGAGAAGCCGACGACACAGAAAGCTCCGCCGATCGATGAATGCTCCAGCCAAAACTCGGCCCAGCACGCGCCAATCCCTGATATCGATATACCCGACATTCATATCACCACTGAGATGCACGAAGCCCTTGACCGTACGTACGATGACCTGCGAGGTTCCGAGCCCAGACTCCCCAAAGCCAAGTTTGCCGAATTCTTGCGAAATGTCCAGGGTGAGAACGAGAGCGCTGTCAATGAGCTGGCTAGAGAATATTATACTCTGGGAGATTTCAAATACACTTGGGTTACCGATTTCTCATGGGATGCCACGGGACCCTTGCCTGAAAAAGATCTTTCCAAACCTCTCACAAATTACTTCATCAGCAGCAGCCACAACACTTACTTGGTTGGGAACCAGCTTGCCTCTTTAAGCAGAAGTTCACCCGAGGCATACAGAACCGTATGTTACAACAGCGCCCCCCTCGACAATATCTTCCGAGAAGGCTATGGCTGACTTAAGTTACTCAATAGGTTCTTCTTCGCGGATGCCGATGCATCGAGATAGATGTATGGAATGGCGATACTATCATACCCACAACAAGCGAGAGGTCCGCCAAAATCGACCACAAGCGTGGGCTGTCAGGCGAATCTTTTCCCAATGTCGCTACAACTGTTATCGAGAAGGTCGAAGACTATCTTAGTGAGAAGGCTGCCAATCGTGCCCGTAGTACTAGCTTTGGAAGCCGAAGTTCTTCTCCGAGATCGAGTCTAAATCAGATCCCACTGGAAACCCGAGAGTCTGGCGATCGTCTTGATGTTGCGAAGCCTCCCACCCCACGTCCTAGGCAAACGTTTCCCAAAGATGAGCCCATTGTGACCCATGGATGGACACTCACCGCGCCATGTGGTTTCCGAGAGGTTTGCAGGGCCGTCGGCGAGTCTGCATTTGTTGATAATGATCTTCCCATTATTGTCAGCCTGGAGGTACATGCCGACGAGGACCAGCAAGAGGTCATGGTCAAAATCATGAAGGAAGAATGGGGCGAAATGCTTGTTGATAAACCATTCGATGATACTGGTCCCAGACTGCAGCTACCCAAGCTAGACGAGCTGCGGAGAAGGATTCTTGTCAAGGTCAAGAAGGCTCCTGCGAAGATCGTGGTGCCACCGAGCACCATGGATCTGCCTGCTATATACGCAAACGACGAGGACGCATCTGGGTCTGAGGATGAGCGTCCATCACAATGTACGGGACCGTCTTTGTCAGGCACGAACAGCACATTTTCTTCACAACCGAAGGCACCCAGTTCCAAGGTAAACATATGTGAGAACCTCGGCAAGCTGGCTGTCTACACACGCAGTCAACATTACAAGGGCCTTGCAACCAAGGAAGCAAAAATTCCCGCACACATCTTCTCTATCAGTGAGAATCGCATCCTCGAACTGCACCAGAAGCAACATCGCGACATGTTTACCCATAACAAAGGATATTTCATGCGTGCCTTTCCCGCTGGCCGGAGGTTCGATAGCTCGAACCCAGACCCGAGTCTCTTTTGGCGTGGCGGCGTCCAGATGGTGGCCATGAATTGGCAGTATCTCGACGAAGGCATGATGCTTAACGAGGGCATGTTTGCAGACGAGAAAGGTTGGGTCCTGAAACCTGAGGGTTACCAGAGCTCCAACAAGTCTGCAGAGACCCAATGTGAAGCCACGCCAGGCCATACTATGAACCTGACAATCACTGTTCTCGCCGGTCAGCACATTCCGATTCAAGCTGGCGACGCAGGCGATGCCAGTCGCTCTGCTAGCACCTTGCGTCCATTGATCAAGGCGGAACTGCATGTTGATAAGCCCACCGACACAGAGCGTGATGCATATACGCAGGAACATAAGTACAAAGACAAAACGGATGTCGGCAAGACGGACCATCCCGATTTCGGGCCTCACGGCTCATCCCTCAAGTTCCTTAACATTCCCAAGGTGGTAGAGGAGCTCAGTTTTATCAGGTAAGTTGACCAACCGTCCATTCTGTCATATATCAAGATACATTCTTTCACGCCCTGTTATTGGACCGCCTGCAGTGCACTGTCAATCGCAGGCGTGCCGTAGAAGCACCGTAGTCGGTGTCATGCGGCTAAAGACCTTGCATCACAGCGGTGAGCTATGTCAGTAACAACGGCATGCCGCTTTGCTCAAACGTCACATGCTAGAATCAAGTAGCACTCAAGACATACGTGCGATAGCACACAGACCTCCTGTTCCTCTGTGCAAGATGTGAACCTGGGACCCTAACTCAGTCAACCCTCTGTGCGGTCGTGTTTGACCCCAGGCGGTGACGGGTGTCGATCACCCGAGCTCGATTGTTCAGGAGGTCCGCTCCCTGGCGGAGCGGCACGAAACGCTTGCTGGTTCGCATGACACTAACGCAGCCTTTCCTCTAGGTTCAAGGTTGAAGACGATTCTTCCAAACTCGGTAGCTCGCCGCTTCTTGCATGGGCTTGCATTCGTCTAGATCGTCTCCGCCCTGGGTATCGATTCATCCGACTTATGGATTGCAAACCCCGCGCCATACCAGGCGGCAAGCTTTTGGTCAAGATTCAGAAGACGCTGATATGATGCACAGCAGAGTGCCGATACTGGACTTCAAAGTCTAACAGTACTCGTGTGCTGTAGCAAACTTCCTGGCATGCGCCTGTCAGCCATGTTGCGTGGCAAGATAACATTATTGGCCGTCTGCTAGGCCACAGCTAGCTTGACTGTTTAGTAGTTTGCCGTGCATCCGTTATCTTCCGAGTTGACCTCAGTGATAGAAAGTCTCGACTAGTGAAGACCAGCAACGGTGCGAGGTTGTGCATGTGCATGGGCTTTCTCGGAAAAGGAATGGATAAACTGTACTCATTTTGTTTTTGTAATATGGTGTTTGGTTAATCGTGGTACGGTAATAGTACTCTGGATAGATTTAGACAGGCGTTTTGGGATACCCAGGAACAACGAGCATTTTCCACCATCAAACTTTTCACTGCATGAGATGTGATGGCAGCTGAACTTTGGATAATCATCTGGCCGTTGAGAGGGAACGTTAACTCAGCTCCACACCAACGCTTTGACACAAGTGAAGTGACCTATCTCAATCTTGCTGACTCGCCGCACACTCGAGTGACATTGCCTGCAGGCTCCGTTGAGAGCCTGGTGTTTGCAACATGGCAACACTGCACGCCCATCTTGCTCAATAAGCGGACTTCTGGCGCTGAAGCTCCCCGTTTATCGCTCGTAGATTGGGGTAGCCAAAGCACGTCTACAGAGCCACAGTGCACGGAGCGGAGAGAGGGAAATAACCAACTGCTGTGTCATAGCGACGAATTGCTTCTTTGCACAAGCCCTGGTCGAGGCCAACCAATTTTAAGCTAACCGCCCCTCGGCAGACAATGCTGCCATAACATTAGCCGTATAGCAGCAAGAAAAAGGAAGATCGGCTCTATTTCTGACCAAAACCTCGTATGCCTACCATGATGAAGTTGTGTGTATAAGGTTATGCACGGTTGAAAACATATCAATGATATACGCCATGGCTGGTTCTCAACGGGCACTGGTCTCAACCCCTGCGCCCCTCCCTTCCCGCCGGTCTTGGCATGGGAGAGGGACCTTGGGAGTGATCGTCCAAGTGAGGTATGTTTTAGCCCTGCCGCGCGCGCTGAGCCGAATGATGACCTGCATGTGCTGCATGGCGGTTCGTCCAGGCAAGTACTATGTAAAACATCCAATCTAATGGGGAGAAGTAAGTTATTCTCTTCTCTGTGACGGTAGGAAAGTAGACTGTGGCGCGCACGAGATTGACTTTGACTTTCCCTGAAGCGGGTGTGAAATACTGTTAGAAAGTGTTTACCAACAGCTATGGCTAGACATCATAAGAGTGGTCCCCTCTGAGTTCATTTGAGTTCAAGTCTTATCCTCAATGTGATCTCCCTAGGGAGACACCTCAGGTCATTCTTTGTAAGTTCGAGCTATAGGAGCTGACCCTTGAGGATCTCACCCCAGATGCGTTCGGTATGTGTACTTCCCGATCGACTCCCCTGCCCTGGGAGGGCCCCATGAATTGAGAATTGTAGTCTGGCAGCGTAGCGTAGCTTAGAGTATTTTTGTTTGTTGGTGGAGAAGGCGAGTAGATAGTGTATGCAGGACAGGGGGATAAGATCAATAGTCGCTGCAGGATGCTTATGTGGCAGAGACAGATGTGGCTGGTGTAAAACACATTTCTCTCGTCTGTGACTGGCCTGGATGCTCACAAAGCATCTTGCATGATTGCATCTTATTGTGCCACAGTCACCTGTGCTAACGAGTCGGCCGATTCGATTCGAAACATGAAACTTCTTCTCCCTCCAGGCTAAAGATTGTACTTTGATACCGGCCCTTGGATGGCGTCAGTTTTTTGTCAGAAGAAAGAATGCTGACTGCAAGGCGTTAGGCTCATCGTTGAGCAGCAATATAATTGACCGTACAGTGCACCATGCTGCTATGAAACCATCGTTTACTAGGTAGATATCGCCTTGATCAATGTTGCGATCGACTTGCAAAAGCGCTTTGATCTCCAGCGCGTATTATAGAGTAGGAAGCGCGGATACAGTTTCCTATGTCATATCTGGGAATAAAAAGCAAACTGACTGAGACATTTTGATGATTGCTGTGCTTTCAATTGAAGTTAGCTTATTAAAACCGCTGGGCGTTCTAACGGATATGTCTTAAAAGGGAGTTTATGGACGAACATGTGGCTGTGGCGCGGCAACGATCCCGTGATATTGCCTGTCTGTGGTTGTTGTGGAGCGGCGCTAAAAAGCCTCATCGTTGAGCTGTTGACAAAATTATGACAAATGGCCCAGTTTCGCTGGGTAATAAGTATACTCGGCAATTGTTATCTTACGTTCTAAAGATCAGGGCGTCAAGGTGGACCAATGACCAGAGCCCTGGTGCGTCTTCAAAACTCCAACTCCAATCCAACTCCACAACCCGGCGAACTTGTTCGGACAGTCGTCTTTGATCCTGTGGCGGTGGACTGTTTTAGACGTGTTAGTCAGCTAGGACACTTGTAGAATGCCTCGGCATATCATCGACACGAGTATATACGAGTATGCGCATTAATGAAAGGGCTCCGGGTGGATATCGTGTTACCACAGTTCACCGCAGCCTGCCTGCAGCTACTACGTAGTACCTGGCTGAACAGACCACCAACTGGGTAGAAGGAGGATATGCATCCAAATAGGGACTGGTCGTTCTGCTCTTGCGACTTGCGCTGCACCACAGAGCACGGCCCCCGAATCCCCGAGTTGTAGGACTGACTAGGCACAAGGGGGTGGAGCAGAAAAAGCAACTTGAAGCTGCAAGCCAGGCAAGATTTTAGATATCAATTGACAGCTCGTACCAAGGACATGGGGTGGTTCTCTCCAATCGACAACACTGGTGGATCTGACAGAAGAAAGGTGTCTGCAAAAGGGCTTTGGCGACTATTTGCGCGAATAATCCTGACCTGGTGGGAGATATTGATACCCGGTACCTTAGTAGTCTCTCCATTCAGCTCCGTCGTACTCCGTCTCCGTAGATTGGCTACTAATATGTCGGTGGCTTTTTTGCGGTGAGTGTTCCGGAGAACCGTCCACACGGAAAAATAAAGGACGAAATGTGAATAGTTCAGCACTGCGGCGATCGAAGCACGGTACGATTTCCTTGATACCACTGAGTCAATTCACCAGTTTGCTGATTACTGATCTTATATGTTGTTGTTCCGAAACAAATACAGATGAAAATTGACAGGTATCGGCTGTTAGATCGATCGACCTTCGGAAGTGCCTTATGCAGCTGCGAATGGCTTGAGTATACATATCAACCAAGCAGGGCGAGGGCGGGGCGATTGTTGGTATGTTACCCTATCCTCATGGGTTTGAGTTGAGGCATAGCGTAGCAAAGGGCGGCGGCCCGAACAATTCGAAGGTTCGACAAGGGCTGATAGAAAGAACACCGTTGCTGAAATAACATCAGCACAGTGTCGGGCCAAAATTAAGACAAGCACCCTGAAAGCTCAAGGTGCGAAGAAATCCTAGACACAACTGGACTTCATCGCTATGACCTATCTATATACCCACCCCCTGAGAGATCCGATCGTGGCTTGTGCAGGGACGCACGATAATCAGAGCCAATGAGACGTACCGGCACAACCAAGCGTCTGGGTGTTGTTGGCCCATCGGTATTTAGGTGAAAGAACTGCACAGCATGTACGGAGTACAGTAATATGTGCCGGATGTTGGTTGACAGGTGATGGCGTCAGCTCCGAGGCTCTCGGTCTGCAAAAAAGCAATGCCCTCGAGTTATTATCGTATGCAGAGCCTAACGTTAGGACTGGCGTTGTTCCACTTGATTATTCTCATAGTGAGACCTTCAAGCTTGTTGGAGAAGACGTTATCAGCCAAGGCGGGCCGGGATGAATGGTGCTGCCTAACCTCGTAGTGTCGCCAATATGCGTTGCTAGGCGGGAATTAACAAAAGTCTATAAAGAGTCTTGAGACTAAAATTGAGTTCAAGATGAGATCGATAATATCGATTTAACAGGCAATCTGTACGATTGGAGAGCAGGGGTTGTTACAGGTAGGTAGGTCCGCAGGGGGATGAATGTGGTGGATATGCGTCTTTGAGTCCGCAATTTTCAAGGTCACCCTTGCCGGAGCCAGGTATGTTCCTTCTTTCCATCACTGACTTTCTTCTTTGAAAAGTTACAGAATAAATAGGAGGCCTCGGTGTTTTTTGCTCTTCTTGGTAAGGCATATTTGGTGAGTCATGAGTCGTTGAAGAATGCTTCGAGACGTGCTTCATGTCAATAATATTTGAGTTTAATGCAGGAGCTGGAGCTACCAACCTTGCATTCTACGTAGTAGCCCCAGACATTCTAAACTCTAGCTACGCCTTCCAGAGACTAAAGAATAGGTGCCTACCTAGGTGGTATGATACTGTTACGGTAATTAGGTAAAAACTTAGTGGGGGCCCGCCCTGCCCGCCTTGCCCGCTCACACCCACTGAGGGAATGGAAGGCCACAGTTACTGGAAGAGTTCTAGAGCCTCTTTAGACACTGCCTAACCTTGGGCGTGTGCTTCGTGATGGCCTTTATCAAGCCTCAGAACTCAAGGGAACAATAACGACTAAGTATCACTTTCCCAGAACACGAAAAGATCTCAGATCTGGTGTGATGCATGCAACTGCAGGATCTAACTTGATGGGACGACTTTGTGTAGCAGCCCAATGCCATGGAATGAACTCCTTCAGCTAGTGCTATACAGTAACATGCAGCCGAGATAAGGAGCTGCCAGCTGCATCAAGCTCCAAACCCCAAAACCCAGGTGGTAGGCTTGCAAGCTGATAGGTAGGCACAGCGGCACTTGGCGGCTGAAATGCCGATCAGATGGATGCAATGCAATGCAATGCAAGGTATCCGCAACAGTACCAGCCAATCCTGACTGCAGCCTCACCCTTCTACACGACAAAGAAGAAACCATCCATCACGCCGACGACGACTTCTCTGACAAGTGGAAGCTTCCAGGGTGCGTCCTACATCCTGATTCCTGAACCCTTAATCATCACCTATCGTTGCTCCTCAGGGCACCAAGCGACCCGACCTCGTACCATTTGCACGCATACAAACTCCACTGTCCCCATCACCCACCTGTTCATCACACGCCGGTCTCTCAATATGCCAACGGTTCGCAGTCTGTTTGGCTGGCCCTTGAGGAGGGGTCCACGACCGAGGTTGCCAAAGTTCTGAGACCCAGCATATGCATATTACAGAGAGCATGCTTGTTACACAGCCAAGACCAAACTCCTCTCTGCCAACACGATCTGGATAACCTCATGTAGCCTATTCATGCCTTCGTCCTCTCTTTCTCTGGCATCAGCAGCACCTTCAAACCCGATAATTTTCGGCCTGCGATACGGATATACTTATCCACATAGCTCACAAGAGCTCTTTCGCAGTGCAGCAAGGCCAGCATCCACAACCCGTTCCCGCCACGCATTTGTACTCCACTCGCTCTTGCAGGCCTTCTTAAATACCTTACGCCAGGTCCAACAGGTCGGTGAGATGCAATACCCCGACGCACCGACGATCGCTTCGACCTCCAAAGGGAGAGGTGCCAGAGGGCAGAGGTGACGCAGGAGGGGCATTAAGCCGGCCCTGGCGCGGCATCTAATGGGATGGATGGGGATGTCTTGAAGTGGGCTTGTAAGAAGAGCTGGAGACCTGAACGATGAGGGTCCATCATTCCAGAGCCCTGGAGCCCTGGAACCCGCCAAGTTCTGGGGTTGGAAAATTGTATTGGATGACGGCTGGGTGACCAGGGGGGTTTAGATCGTGTTTTTAGGGGAATTTCCCTAGGGATCTTCAGATTTACCAGCGTTTGGGTCGCGCACAGACTCTGTGCGAATCTTCTTTTGTTGTGAGACTGGCCGAACCTGGCAGTGGTTGTGTATGGATTGAATGGCATGGCATGGAAGCATGGCTAGCCAGGGATGTCCGAGCCCCGGGGTGCGTCAAACTTTCCTTACCTGAAAACCCAAGTCACTTGAACGGTTCCCCTGAACTCCATCAGAACTCACTCCCGTCATCTACAAGTCACTGCCGTGGGTTCCTTGTTGCTGTGACACAACCCAAGACGAGCAGTCAGATCATTGCTTTTCCTTGTGTCAACATCAATCGAGCACACCCCCTCTAGTCTGAACACCTGAACCAATCAAGCCCTCATTCGTCGGGCCGGCCTTTATCTGCTTGACGCTAAACATAGCGTTGACAATTACTGGCGTTGTTCAGTAAATGGGAGTATTCAAATCCGGCACATAAAATACCACCTTTTAACAGCTACACTGCACGGCTGTGGATGATACCATGGATGCTGCAAAGCATTTCACCACTGCACGACCTTGGCTTGTTCAACACCAACTTTATCCGGTTTCTGACCGAACCAAGGACGACACGCTCCAGTTAGTAGGTACCCACGCGGCCAGCAACTTTGTCTTCACTTGAGGTTTAAAAAAGAAGAAAAAAGAAACGATACATACGGATACAAACAAAGGAGACCCCGCCTCCATCGAATTGGCACACAGCACAGTCTTTCTCAAGGGGAGCGCCACGCAGCTCCCTGGCAAGCAATGACAGCTCAAAGTATCGCAGAAAGCCGATATGACAGGTCTGATGATACCGCCGTAGTGCCCCAGCATGTCCAGTGCCCAGTGCCCGCCCACCGAGACTACGAGCAGTCACCCACCTTACCGATCGTCTAGAAGACGGGAGGGGAGCATCATCCTTGTGCCAGGGTGCAGCGTAAGTTACCTGTCTTGTCTTGTCATGTCTCGTCGTGCCTCGAGAACACCCGTGCTTTATTCTTGTTCTTTGACCCCTTGATCTTACCCTTCCCGGCCATTTTGATCCATCATCATCCATCACGCTAGTTATTGCTATGTTAGTAGGGATAGTTGGCTCGTTCTCAGAAACCATAAATGCTGTCCAACCCCCACATCGTGACCATGCTTGGACCATTTCAAGATCTCTGATGAACTGTTCTTGACTCGATTTTCCTATATTCCTATATCACTTGGTTATCAGACTAATTGCCCTACTTTAATTTTGCATCATACCGTCCCATCGAGTAATTTCTAAAACTTCGCCGTGGCCATGCCTCAATCATCGTTCCTTCTCCCCTCGCCTACAATGAGACTTCATGGCGACCACGATCAAGATTCGGTTATGTTTGCAGTCGAACCTCAAGACTCAAATTCTGGTTACCAAACCATAGAATCACTATCGGGTTTGTCTCATGGCATCAGATCCCATAAAGTGCCTGGCACTCGATGTCCCACCTGCGCATTGGCAGGTAAAGAAGTTTGGGTTATCCCTGGCCGTTGTTGTGGCTACTGTGGAACACCCTGTGTCGATTAGATCCATCTGGTGGTCAAGGTAAGCATATCCCTATTAGCAGTCTGAACTTGTGACTAACTGCGACAGTTTAGTATTGGTTGCGATTATCAACTCAAGCGCATAACAATCTCAAAATGGGACTCTATTGCGCATCAACCGCCAGCTAGGAATCACATGACCGCAAATACACTGAATCAGCCAGGGAAGATGCAGTGCAACCCATGAGCTCGCTTGGCACGCACGACCAGAAAAGCTTATCCTGACAAGTGGGATGAACTGCAGCAGGAAAGGGGAAACGATTCACCAAGGCTCCAGTTAGCGAGGTCGGTGGCACCGAACAGTCTGATTGGCAGAACAGTACTTATGTCGACTTTTACGATTGAGCATGTCTCAAACCGACAGGGATGTGAGATGGGGCTTGTTCTTATGGTATGGTATATATGGTATGGCTAGTAGCCAATGCCGATGAGATTCAACGGGCGTCTTGGATCCGTATTCGCGAGGATTGACCAATTCGGAATCCAATCACGGAAGTGTTCGCATTATGGTTAAAATTGAGATATGATAGCAGGGGAAAGTTTATGAACGGAAAACAAAACACCGCCGCACCTGGGTTTCAAGCCAGCCTTGTCGGGATGTTGAGGGATGTATCGGTGATTGATTCACATCAGCCACCATGTCACTGTACCGTATCGCTGGATTCCCATGGGACAAATGCATGAGGTGCATGAGATGATCGAGTTCCAGCTGCCGATCGGATTTACTGCAGGGATCCCATACCCTACCTACCGCATTGTATTCTGGAATTGACTGTTACACGGGGATGCTGGATCATTGCTGTTGTCTGCATATTCAAATCAAGGAGTCAAAAATCATAATAATTTAGATAATTTCATACCATAGTAACTTTTCACAAAAGTCAAAATTATTAGTGACAGAACGAAAAACATCAACATATATGACTGCTCATTTTTGCGATCCTTGCTTGTGGCTGGCTGATAAACACGATGCAGCTGTAAGACAGCGGGAAAGATGACCTGACATTGTTTGATCATCTTTTTGACTACTCACTTTAGAGTGTTACGGACTTGGCGGCGATGAGAAGATGAGACCGAGACATGCTGATACTTTAGTCTTCTTCGTCCGCTCAATGTTGTTGACAGATAGACAGTTAGTTCAAGTGACGTAATAGTGCCATCACCCTACCTGAGTAAATACGGCACTTGCTCACCTGCTCAGACAATTGGCTTAATAAACTAATGAGCTGTCAGTTTTGTAGTTAGTCTCGGAGGGTATCAGCCAACCTATTAAACCTTGAAGTCCGAGTATGTACTCCGTATCACATAAGGGAGAGAAGGGGAAACACCCTGATCGTGGACTTGAACGTGCGCATGGTGGGGGCAGTAGGAGTTTATGTTTCCTTCTCTGTTGATATATCCTTGACATCAGCATCTCCATCACTCAGCGGAACATGTAGATGGACATGATACTTGAGAGTCCGGGGACTCGGTGTCTACTCCGAGTGGGCTCCGAGTGCCCGCTTTACCTCGTCAGTTCCGAGATGGCCGGCCGCTGAATTGGCCCGGCTCCGGAAGGTGGGGCGGGGCGCGCAGTGACAAGTTCTCGCCCGATAGATGAAAATGAATTGCCGTGACTCGCTAGATAACCGCGAAAAAAGATCAACCCCACCAGAAGCCATCTAACGCTTGCCGCCCATCTCCCGCCCCCGCCCCCTCTCTTCCGAGAAACCACAACAGCACTGTGTTGTGTTTGTCTCGATCCCCTCAACTTGCCTGACCAGATATCAGTCCCTGTAGCTCTTAGCTCCTGGCTCCTGGCTCCTGGCTCCTGGCTCAGGGCCTCAGGCTACGCATCTGTTCCTCCGAGGCCGGTCGTGCTGATCCAGCCGGTGCGCAGAAGCAATTTAACACGGCACGGCCCGGCTTGCTTTGGTTTGGCTCTGTCTGAGAGCGAGGCAAGGCGCGCATCAGCCGACGGCTTCGGATCTAATGGCGGCCACTGAGCAGAATGGTATCGACATTCTCTGCGATGCCGCCGGCTCCGATATGCTGCTATCATCGCTCTTCTCCCTAGCAGCACCCATGCCAGATTCGCATCAGCGTGTTCAGCCGCCCTTGCAGCGGGACCAGCAGGACCAGCACGAATTGCAGCATTCGCTGCCGCCCGTATCACCCTCGAAACATCCAAATTTCCAGCAGCAGCTCGATCCTGCCCTTCAACACCCGCAAGGAGAAACCCCTCAGAGAACCTCTTCGGTTTTGCCCGCAAAGCGAAAACTCTCTGATGCGTCCGCTTCATCGCCGTCCCACGTCTGCCACATCTGTCGTCGCGTTTACGAGCGAGCCGACCACCTGACGAGACATCTGAGGTCACACGAAAATGCTCGGCCTTACCAATGTACCCGCTGTCCTAAGCGCTTCAATCGCGCCGACCTATTGACGCGGCATGAGACCACACACGACCGAGATGGGGCCGCAAAGGACCGCCCTTTTATCAGACGGAGCGACCGAGCTGCCGAAGCATGTCTCAATTGCGCAGCTTCCAAGGCAAAGTGCGAGGATCAGAAGCCATGCAGTCGCTGTCGTAGTAAGAGCTTGACCTGTCAGATGCCAGTAAGACGAGGGAACCAATATCGAACATCGGAGTCGCAGGCTGGCATGTCACCCTCGGATAGCTCAATGGTCGCTTCGACTACCGGCAATGATAATCAGGTGTTCACAGCTGGCGACGCTGCCTATGCCTTGTCTCAATCTGTCATCGCAAACCAAGGGCACGCAATTGACACTTCAGTGGACTATAATGGTGCCTCCTTTCTCGGGGATCCCAGCCTTGAAAGCACCCCAGAAGACGCTCTGTACCTAACAGGGACGCAGAGTTTGCTTCCGGATTTTGGGTTCTCTTGGGATGCAGACTTCGGTGTCTTCAAAGCTCCAGGTTTGGATGTAAATGGACGAAGCCCTCAGGCTGGTACCGGGGCAAAACGTTCATCCCGTCAGGTCCGCAAAGACACAGGCCCGGAAGACGCACTGCTTCGAGGTTCAGCATGGGTATCTGAACCCGAGGCCAACAATCAAGCAGGGACCCTAATGCCTCACTCGTATTTGGTGTCATCTTACACTCGCGATAGCATGTTTGCGATGGTTCTCGCCAATAACCCCACACCACATCGAGTACCAACATTCCCATCGGCGGAACTTTTGAGCTATATGGTTGAGACATACTTCTCGGGCGAAGATTCTAAAAGTGAACCGCTTGTCCATAGAGCATCTTTTAACCCCAAAACGACCGGCCCGGAGCTTGTCTCTGCTATTGTTTCGAGTGGAGCCACTTACATATCCAGCCCGGTTATGTGGCAGTTTGGTCTGGCCCTTGATGAGCTTACCGCGGGGGTAATTGGGAGAAGGGTAAGTCTTAGAGCCCAAAATCCAAGAGGATTGCACCGAGTGGCATTGTGCCACAGACTAGATGGTTAGCTGACTATAAGCAGATTGAGTCTTCGAATCTGGCCTCGCGGGATATGATGATTCTTCAAGCGTTCATGATCCATCTTGAAACCGCACAATGGAGCGGCTTCAACAGGCAAACAGAAACAGCTGAGGGTTCTGCTCCACAATTTCTAACTGTAGGTTGTTCCTAAACGGCGATTCTTGTTCAAAACATTGATGTTGTGTAGCTACTTCGAAAGAGTGGAAGGATGAACTTTTCGCCGGACATAAATGCCTACACTCCCAACACCGGCGATTCTTCTGAGCTATTAGACTCGAAATGGCGGAATTTTACAGTGGTCGAGTCCTGCAAAAGGTCCATAATACAGCTGCTATCGAGTCACGACGTACTGACTGGTTTACAGGCTTGCCATCCGTGCGTTTCTCCATGATGTACAGTCATCGATTTTGCTATGGAAAGGTCCTACGCTGGCGTATAGTGAGCTCAACTTTGCTCCTCCGGCAGCTCGTGATCTTTGGAAGGCTAGCAGTCCACAAACATGGTGGGAGTCGCGCTTGGTCAAGGGGACCTCACAACCTAGAAATACCCTGCGGCTTTCAGACATGAGAGACTGCGTGGCTCTTGTAGCCGAACAGAATACCTGGATGGATATTGAGCTTTGCTGCAAGACCTCTCTGCATGGATTATGGGGACAAGTTTGGACCTACCGTGACGCTGTCACTTCCCGTCACAATGGGTCTTCCGGTCAGCCCATGTCTGATGTCCCCCTCTGGGCACAGAGCCTCTATCAAGAGCTCTACAGCAACCTACGCAAGTTTTCAACCCACCTCCAGGAAGCACAAACATTTAGTGTTGAGCTATCACTTCTTTCAGAATTTCTCATGATGATTCTACACGTTCCTTTTGACGACGTGCAGCGACTTGCCGGCAGGAAGGGCGAAGAGGAGTCTCGAAGAGCTGCCCAATTATTGGAGAGCAGCTGGATGCCTGTGCTAGAGTCGCGGTATGCCGTTTGGCATGCTGGGCAAGTGCTTCGATATGCAGAGGAGTGCAAACCAACGACTTTGCGAGGATTCAACGCCATGGTGGTGTATTTTGCTAGTCTAACGTTGTGGGCATACGGTCTGATGACACACCGCTCGGCAGGTGGTCACCAAGGGTCGGGGCAAGACTTTGTTCCTCTTAATGGGCTAGAGACGCGAGAGTTGACGATGTTCCTTGAGCTTGGTCAAGGGACTCCGTCGCTGGCGTCTCCGGAAGGGCTACGCCATCAACTAGAGCCGGTATCGAACCACGTGGCAATTCTGTCACTGGCACGGTTGATTTATCGGCAGAATTACCCAGTTACGAACGAGGCAATGCCTCCTCTTGTCGAGAGTTTGTGTCGACATCTCGGCGATCTACAAAACGGGTTTGGCGGGCAGATTGCAATGGCGATGGCGATGGACGAGTTGTAAATTGTGTCGCTCTTTCAAGAATAGGCTAAGTGCTTGTTTGGGTATATACGGAACAACAAAAGTGATTTGGTCATTTATTTGCAGCATGTTAGCGAAGGAGTTAGTAGGGGTTAAGCAAAAGCAGGGTAGGTCGAGGTGATATCGGCGGTATACCATGTTCAGGGAAGCTTGTACGACGAGATAGAGCAATGATTCAACGGGTGTGTTTAGCTTCTTGCAGGAGCTGTCGGTCTGCTTCTTCACCTTGGGCCGAGTAGCCGGACAGGTCAACAGGGTAAACAATGGCGGCTGTTGAAGTTGGCTCACCGACAACCTTGCCTGCGTCCGTAGTGTGACGCCTGTAGCGCCCTATTTCGGGACGATCTAGAACAGTTCCGTGCCTGAGATGGAAGGAGAATGCGAAGGGGAATGATATTGCATGCATGAACGGGCGATAAGGTTAAGTTGCTGGCCACTCAATTTGACGGATGAATCTGGGGTAATCCTGGGTCGTTGTTTCAAGCTCGATTGGATGGGGACGATGGAAAATATTGATTCCGCCAATGTAGTAGTAGTTGGATGTATATGGGTTTTGAAGAGAGGTTGGAGTTGGAGATTTGACAGGTTAAGGAGCGGGGTAGCTCTTAGGACTATCAAGTACGGAGTAGACGGTGAGTACCTTAGTACCCAGATATTAACAGTGCTCATAGATAAGTATCCTCCGAGATTTTATGGATAGATATCACTAAAGTCATTGGTGATACATCTATAAGCTAAGGTTTACGGGAAAATAGCTTAGTGCTTAATTCCGTCATCTCGGCATAACATATAAAATATAACGTATGACGGCAAGAAGCGGGTTCAAGTGCGGAAACAAAACTACCTGATAAGATTAGTAGGTACCTACCTATGCAATAATTAGGTACTTTCCCTCCCCAAGAACAATGCAAGATGATTGGTTTTATCCATGTTGGCTTATAACAAGCTCCAACGACGTTGGCGGGGAATGCTGATGCCCTAGATGCCCTATTAGTTAGCCCATGCCCCACGAAAGCCGTCATCCCCCGCGTTTGACCCGCATTCAACCGCCTCCGCCTCCGCCTCCGCCTCCTCCTCATTCTCACTCCCATTCTGATTCTCTTTAATGAATATTAATTTTTCTACCGTATATTACCGTATCATCATCGTATTACCCTGCCCCTGTCAATTTTGTCCGAGCCATCGCAAGATCGTATATGAACTCCAGGCTTATCCACCGAGCTCTCAATCTCTCTTCCAACCGTGTCCTCTTAAGCCCCCCTATATTCAGATCATTCACTCAGATTACTCCCGTCAAGATGGCTGACCGCGTGCACCGAATCACCATGTTCAAGCTTCCCAGCAAGGACGACCAAGCCAAGCTGCTGGACCAGTACAACAAGCTCAGCGCTTCTCAACAAAAGGTGACACCTCTCCAATCTACTCCATACTGGCATATTATACTGACTGTGTTATGTGTTCCAGGATGGCAAGCCTTACATCCTCTCTATGGTTGTCGGTGCTGCTGATGAGGATGCCCGGTCTCAGGGATACACTTTCGTTTCCAAGACTGAGTTCGCCAACCTCGACGACATGAAGTACTACGACGAGGGCTGCCAGGCTCATCAGGGACTCAAGGACTTTGTTAAAAGCTCGCTTAGCCCTGAGGGGGTCATGACTGTTTACTTTAAGCCACAGGCTATGGGTGGTGTTGATCATTCTTAGAGATTATCCTCCAAATAAATTAAATGGTTCACCTTGACAAGAGTATTTCCTAAAATATTTGTGAATACTGCATGAATCAGGGTGTTGATACACTCCGCATCCAGTGAACAGACGGCTCAAAGGGAATTACTGTACCCGTTTGAGCCTCACAATCACTGATAGGTGGATGGAGTTCCCCATCATTACGAGGCAGTCTGTTGCCACGCGAGATAGGGAAATAATAAGTCGAGTCTCCTTTCGCCTTCAAAAACCCTTCTTTTAACGATTCGAGAATACGACATTTAGGGTCGAGACAGGACTCGGAATTGCCAAGGGCCCTGTCAATGTCCCTGTGGGTATTCTCCCTCTGCCACTCAAATTCGAACCTAGCATCAGCAAGATGGAGGTCTTTGAATCAATCAACGAGTTTCGGATGGTGGTTGGGCTGATGGTCTATGGTCTTCCTGAGATTACACAACTCCCTAGGTGATAGTTGATGCCCATGCATGTCACCTTCGACATATTCTTTACCGATTGGAGCCACCGCAATAGCCTGTGTCCATGTAACAAACGTGTTGCGGTTCTTATGATAGGGCTTTTGCAATTTGTAGCTCAAAGGATCGAGGAGCCATGCCAGCCGAGCCGGTATCCCTTGCCGTTGTAAGTAACAAGCGTCAGGAAAATGAAGGGCTCTTGGGACTCACTCGATAATGAAGTACCAATAAAGAGATAAGGTCGAGATGCGGTACCATAGAGAGACTGGTTGGTGCGTAGGTATCTGATGCGATAATCAGCAGGGCTTCCAGGACTAAGCCGCTGGGAATTTCCAGTGATTGGTACAGAAGAAGTGTTACCTTCTGAAGTTACTTGATCTGATTGATATGACCTAGCTTGATGCTGACGAGCTAGAGAACTCTCTGGATGTCTTGTTGGCTCAACGACAGGGTAATGCACATCGATACGATCCCACCGGCGCTTACGCATGTTTGATGTTGATGAATGGCAGGTCAAGAGTTGTGCTGGGAGCTAACATGAATTGGTTATCACATTGCACTGTGCCTTTATCATAGCTATTTGATAAAGATAGAAGGTCATGTTTGTACAGGATAGACCTACATAGTGGCTCAGGGAGGGCACCGAACAACAACGTCAATGCTTTCATCGAGCATCATGAGATCCGATGTTGTCAAAGGGATATCTCATGTTGAATTGCCCATCGAAACGAACGTAAAGGAATAAAACTGCTAGCATGCAATGCATGACTATAGTGGTTTAGTTGTAAAAGTGAAATGAAAGAGCCGTCACGCCAATGCAGGGACAGGGGGTTTACGGTACAAGCGTCTGTTGTCGTGTTTCAACCTGTGCAATGAAGAGCCTCACAAAAGCCTACAAACCTAGGCTGATATTCCATTGAGCAACTGCTTTTGTCTGTCTGCCACGAATCTAACAGTAGCCCCGAAGATTCGGTTTGAAGTGCTGATGGGATGTTGTCACTGGGAGTATTGAACACTCCCTTAGCAAGACCAATAATCTTTACATACATCTTAGCACACATCTTGCATTCAATTCCTGCCAGATCTCAAGACCTAGCCATGACTACAGTCGTGCCCGTCGCACAACGCACATGCCAGCATCCAAACCACCAGACGATCTCGACCCTCCCATCGCACAGTCTGCTATGCCATCAAGTGGCGTAGATAAAAAAGCGGTGAAACTCAAAGAGTGCAACACCCCCAAGACAAAACAAAAACAGTCTTGGTTTCTGACAAACATAATATCCTTTATCTCTTTGAAATCCTGAAGATGTCTTTGACGTGAGAAAGAGACCGTCCGCGGAACCAAACCGCCTCGAACCAGACTCAAGGTCTCATCACGAGATTCCTCAAGATACCCGCCCACGGACCTTGCGCATGACCGACTGACCGAAGAGCGACACAGGATTTGTCGTACAGTGGCGACTGCAGTCGCTCTTCTGTCGCCAGTAGATCGGACATTGTGCTGCCATGCAAGATTGGAGCCCTAGAGTGATACATGTGAGGGATATGTTTCTGGACAATCAGGGGCAGCCGAAACTCCCCTTGAGAAATGTTTTCGCGTCGACATCAGCTTTGTAAGATATTGAACTTCCCTCGGTCCTGTTGGTGTGAAATAAAAGAGAGCTTGAATAAATAAACTTGACTGTGACCACGGCTTACTGTAAGCTAATACGTTGTCAAATAGTCGTACCTGGGCAATATCATCGCCTGGAACCTCAGGCCGATCTAGCATTACATATGTCATACTCCTTAAACAACCCTAGCATCTGAACACCTGTACATGTTGTGCAAACCATTCCAAGAATACTGAACCTTAACCACAAAAATGCCACCCAAAAACGCCAATCCTGTGCAAATAAGAAACGCTACAAACTTTGGTGAATATAGTAAACAAAGCAAAGTAAGCATCACGGGATGACCATGCTTCATACAGAACGATGGATGCTCGATATGTCGGTCATCTCAGTCGCAGACTCACTGCCTCTTCTGGAGGGGAACTCATCCTTAGGGAAGGCAGTCAACCTCTCCAGTGGCGCAGGGCTTCTTTCAAGTGAAAATAGAGATATTACCACCATAACGCCACAGACGAGCATCATGACTTTGATCTCCTGTGCGAAAGCACCAGCATAGACATCCTTGACTAGGTCTTGGAGATTCACCGGCAGTTGTAAACTGGTCAACGGCGATCGATGCAGGCTGTCGATCTGTGTCGATGTCAAATGGTTTTTGAGGTACTCGTTGACGTGAGTGTTGAATATGACGGTGCAAACAGCCAGACCAATACAACCGCCCAAGACACGGGCCTGTGCTACCGCACCTTGTGCAGATGCGAGTTCACTCCGTTCGGCAGCAAGTATACTGGTCATGATAGTTGCCGCGGAGAAAGAAAGTCCGACCCCGAGTCCGAATATTGCTTGGAACGCATACTGCGTTTTGGTGTGAGAATCAGGTTCGGTCAACATCGACATTAGACCAACACCAAGTAGCTGGAGACACGAGGCCCCGAAAAGCGTCAGGGAGGTAATGTTCCTCCGGCTGGATATCGCTCCTCCGAGAAATGAGCCAATAGCACAAGCACCAAGCATGGGAAGGATATGTACTCCAGCCATCAATACCTCTTCGCGGCTGACAATCTGGAATCTCTCGGGAATGATGATAGAAAGCGAAATGTAAGGGAAGCCTGTAAACAAGGTGACACTGTTTTGATGTCAGCTGCTGAATCTCCCGCAACCTTACTTGCTAACTTACAGTAAACCAGCGGAGTAAACCCGTCTTAGCATCAACCGAATTGGAAAGATGGGTTCAATGTTGCGCAGTGGCTTTGTCTCCAGGTACACTTCCCACCACACAAACACAAACCAGCTCACGCCCGATATAGCCAACGCTGAGATTATCTCTGGGCTTCCCCAGGCAAATGTCTCTGATCCGGCCTGCTGAACAGCAAATACCAGAAAACCAGAGCTGGCTAGAAGAGTTGTGCTGCCAATAAAATCAATGCTAACAAAAGCTTTCCAGGAAAAGAAGTGCGCCACTTCTTCGTGAGGCCAGAGGTTCGTGATCGTTAGAATTGCAATTAAGCCAAATGGAATGCTAGAATTGTAAGTATTGAATTTTCGAGGATTGAACCACTCACTTCATGTTGAACAACCATCTCCAATCTGAAAGCTGAGAAACTGCACCGCCAATTATAGGGCCTAGCACAAAGGCGACTGCTAACGTTGCCCCAATCATAGCTCCTATCAAACTGGGACGATGGGAAGGCCCAACTTCTACAAGGCCAATTTGTGTCAAGCTGTACAGACCGGATGCTCCCATACCTTGGAAAGCCCGGCATACGATTCTGAGAGGGGTCAGCTTGAGAGCAGAGTACAGAACGGACCACATACAAAGCTGTCATACTTGTAGCTGATCCACAACCCTGCGAGAATCCGACGAATATGGCCCACGATACCACGAGCATGTTTCGTCGTCCATAAATGTCACTCAGTTTGGATACACAAACGGCGAACCCTGTAACATTATGTTAAAGGTTGTTTGCTTGGCCCACGATGTTTGGGATGACATACCCATATAAGTCAAGAGGTATGCTAGAACTATCCATGGAGCGTTTGTAAAATCGTTCAGGTCGTGCGAGATAGTAACGAGAGAAGTGGAAACGATCGAAGTGTCGAGACTGGAAAAGAGTAATCCGGTAAGTAAGCTGAAGTTTTTGATTAGCACCTAGTTCCCACAAAGATAGTGAATTTCTTACGATATGACAAGGACTGCCCGTCTAGGTCCAGTAATAGAATGCTTGCGTAATCCGATGACGTTTGCGTTCATTGGTGAATCCTCCTCTGAGATGTTCTCCATCGTTGCCATCTGACCCAGTGATGGGTTTGGGTAGGAAAGCGACATGCGATATTCGTTGGACATCCTGTTCCTCTTAACTGTATCAACCACAGTTCGGGCCAGCTTGGAGTTCTCGAGTGTTGAATAGGATCAGATTTGATGTTGTCTGTAGAGTGAACTAGGTTAGTAGGTTAGATGGCCAATGAGGCAGGCAAGGCTGTAGGGCGACAATGAACAAGTCCCAAACTGGGAGGCGCTGTCGGCAAAGGAGGTTGACAGAGGCAGGTGCGTTCAGGGGACCTGTATTGGATCCTTCTTCCAAGCAAGTGCAATTGAAGGGATATTTGAGTCGAGTCTGCGAGGGAATTCAAAGATCTTCAGTGTAGTCAGATCGGAAAGGATGCTTGCTTTTCATATCGAGTCGAGGTTTTCGATGGTAACGGCCGTAGTCGCAGAGACAACACTGCTCTTCTTTTGACACGGTACTCTTGAAACACTCATAACACTTGGTAACTGTCTTGCCGGAGAAGGCGAAGCATCGAATTAATATTTGAGACATGGTTCTCAATAGTTACACGACTGCAAGCGAAGAGCCCACTCAGTTCCCATCACCAACCTTGGACTTCTGGTCCAAAGATTCAATCAAGAGGAACTCAGCACAGATTAGATGAGATCTTTTCTGACAGTGATACAAGTCTAGGAGCAGTGGCTATGACGGGTGCTGTGCTACCCGTGACATTGCTTCTCAGGTTATACACGGTTGCCTATGACTAACTAGTTGGTGATACAAGTGGGTAGAAGCTTTTGAGAGACTGAATATGATGACAAAGATAGGGTCTGAGCTGGAGGATATCAGGTAATCATTGGCATCTGACTTGACGGAGTGGCCTGTGGAAGAAATACATTCAGATCATAGCAGAGGGCACCTTTGGATCACTGTGAGCGCCAGAAAGTGTTCGTTAACCGCCGCGTTCTTCTTCAAGCGAAGAAGCCTCGGCAACAATGTGGGATCCCGCCTGTGTGGCGGTAGCACATGGCATGTTCACTTCTCGTGGTTAGGCCAGAGCCAGGGCTTTGACTAAACAATCAAGAGCCGTCATCGTTTGACTTTTCGGGACTGGTAAATACGGGTTGATAATGATCAAATTCGCACTTAATGCTCAAGGTTGATCAGAAATGTATGGTATTCATCTTTTGTACGTGCGAGCATTGTAATGCTCATAGTTCATAGGAGTAGGGTGTTCGGTCTTAGCTGACTCTGTCACTTGTACAAGAACACTCAGCCAAGACTTTTCTTGCGAACGAACATGAGCACCAGACAAGAACGACAAACTAGTTAAACATGATAAAGGTATGTCAAAGCGTCCTGGCAAGAGGGTGACTGCGTTGTACAGGTTGAGTCTTTAGATAGCTGCACAGCCAAACGACACTCGCCTGGCGCTACATTGTGTCACCCTGTTCCGCCACACTTGCCAGATAATCGGATGATACAGGAACACGGTGGCTTTTATGGCGAGAATACATTCAAGACACTGTGTTCGGCTAATGATTCTTGGACGGATAGCCCGTCTTGAAGTTGACGAGCGAGCGCACGTGATCCTACATATTGCTTACTTAGTGTCTGACAGTCTCCCGCAACTGCAACTGTAATCGGCAATTGTGAGATACGAGGGTATGAGCGGCCTACTAGCTTTTGTTCTCTTTGACGTGGGCCGTCTGACGTTGTGCGGCGCCTGGCTCGGGAGGCTTTCAACGGCTATTTCGCCGTTGGCCCTTCATGCATCATATTGTATGCTTCATCGTATCCCGTCTGAACTGTCATTGCCGTGATCTGCTGACCAATCCTGTCTGCTTCCGGCCGTTATGCATTGGCTCTTTGTACGTGTGCAGATCAGCTTGCAGCGGCTTGACGCGGTTTGTGACAGACATGGCATAGTCCACGTATCGATACGGAGCTAAGTTTAGAACACATCTAACTCGTTCTTTTAGCATCTAGGTATTTGGTTGATTGCTGAAGGGCAGTAAAACCGACATGGTCAGAGTGGCTTTTGCCCTAACTGGTAGCAGCTACATATCTCAGTTGCATCAATTGGTAGAGACAATCTCGGCTGAAATGTCGCTGTCCGTGTGCATAGTATCCTAAGGTATCTCGATCTTGAAGGGCTTGTCATGTCCAATCATTTGACTGGACACATGTAAGCTGACGTAGCAGTATTGCCTTGCCTACCTTAGTTATCAAGCAATACTGTAGACCAAAGTTTCTTGGCCGGTCTTTCGTAACCCATAGAGTGAGAACAAAGAGATGGTTTTTGGTTTCTGGGTTATCTTTGTCTGATTTTTATTTGTTACCAAAGCGCCTGTTCATATATACCTCCTATACTGCTGGCGTATGGGCATCCATCCTGTTCTTTCTTAATGGATTGTTACCTTGTTCCTTGCTAGCGGTCGCGTAACATATATACAAGGCTTTGTATATTATGTAAAGCCTGGTCTTTGGCTTATTTATTACTTTTCAAGATGCACTTCTGATACAGTCTGTATGTGCCGGATCAAGGCTCAATAATCGTGGTATAATCAATTGAGCAAGTCATGTATCGCTAGGGAAGTCGTGGGTCTTACTAATAGATGGGGCGGCAAACCTTCTAGACCTCTTCAAAGAAGACGTGCAGTGTCTTCTAGATGCTGGTGTCAAAGACGCCATGTTAAGCATGCTGCCGTCCAAAAGATACTTATAATACTGTTTTTACTGACCGCTATTCTAGGCCTTTGAAAAAACTATTATGTCTGCGCCAATTGCCTACTAGTTCATCTCCTCTGTCTACATGATGATATGAGGGTATGCACACCTATCTGTTTCCATGGCACATATGTAGGTATACTAATAAGGGAACCTGGTTTTTCAAGAAAAAGGAAAAGGAGAGAGAGATAGAAAAAGCATTGTTCGCATTCATTCCTGTTCGGTACCTTCCTCATACCCCTAGCTTTGTAGTTTCCTCTCCAGGGATCAAGACGACCACAGGACGTGTAGCTGTTGATAGTGTCATGGGATGTGAAGCATCTACGACGGCATTCCTTTTGATCCTCACAAGCTATTCCTTTGAGTTATGAAGTCAAGAAATTATAGCAAGTCCTCTTCCGTCGAGGGCAAGATAGAGATTGGGCGATTTAACTACGATATGCCGACCCCTTTCTCTCATCTGACGAACATGAAGAGGATTTGCCTTGACATATCATGATCTAATAGTGCAGCTATACTAGCACTGACAAGCAGTTCATCTTCCTTATTTCATTATTGCCGAGGCGACGGCATATGCAAAGGCCCATGCACCTGTCTGCCACTGCCAACCAACACCACTATTGCTTCTCCTCGCTTCCAACACCTTGCAGATTCTTGGCACTGCAAAGGCACTGCCAGCGACTCTGTCACTGGTACTTTTGAAGGGGTGAATAGCCTGATGATTCTGCGCCTCATAATCCCTCGAGCCGAGTTGCTGTTATTCCTCTCTCTCTCTCTCTCTTCCTCCTCCTCCTCATCCCCTCTCCATCATCTTTGGCCCCCAACCTTTCTACCTTTGCTTTTCATCAGATCATCCTCCAAAACTTCACACACAGAGAGAAACGAAATACCAAAGAACTCTCGCTGCATCTTCTTGGGTGTGTTTTGGACATCATGGAGGACGACATTGCTGTTGTCGGCATAGGCCTGCGGTTCCCCGGCGAAGCGTCTTCTCCAGACGAACTGTGGAAAGTTTTGGAACGCGGCGAATCTCAGTGGTCTGAGTTCCCTAAAGACCGTCTCGATATCGACGGCTACTATCATCCTAGTGGTGATCGTCAGGGTAGCGTAAGTTGATGATGATATCTCATATCGTGATGACATCGCTAATCAAGATGTCACTCCGCCAGATTTCCTTCCGTGGCGCCCATTTCATCAAGGGCAATTTTGCTGCTTTTGATGCTGCAGTACGTGTCCATTTGGAGCTTCCTTCCGTGGTGTCATATCTAACAATGCTCCTTCCAGTTCTTTGGTGTCTCAGCGGAAGACGCCAAAGCTATTGATCCGCAACAGAGAATTCTGCTTGAAGCTTCATACGAGGCACTAGAAAATGGTCAGTCTCTCGGTTTATATTCTAGTACCAAAACTGACTCTCAACCTTCAGCTGGAATCCGAAAAGAGGATATCGATGGTAGCGATGCTGCTGTGTATGTCGGCTCTTTTGTCAAGGGTAAGCAAAGCCGATAACCTATTTCGACTGGAAAACTTGCTGACACTCTCAAGACTACGAGCAAGTATGCCTTCGTGATCCAGATTGGCAGCCTCAGTATGCTGCTACTGGAAATGGTATCGCCATCATGGCGAACCGCATCTCGTACTTCTTCAACTTGCACGGACCTAGCATGACCATCGATACCGGCTGCAGTGGTAGTCTTGTGTCTGTTCATCTTGCTGCACAAAGCCTTCGAACAAAGGAATCATCACTGGTAGGTCTCTCTTTCTTATTGATTCCATCAAATGCTAACATACCTCTAGGCAATTGCTGCTGGTGCGGGCATGATTCTTACCCCTAATACCATGATGCCTATGACAGCGCTCAACTTCCTGAGTCCTGATGGCAAATGCTTCACTTTCGATTCCCGAGCCAATGGTTATGGCAGAGGCGAGGGTATTGGTGTTATTGTTATGAAGCGTCTTTCAGATGCTATCCGTGATAATGATACCATCCGTGCGGTCATTCGAGCAACCAAAGTTAATCAAGATGGTCATACCACAGGTAAGTAAATAACCCTGCTCCCTATTACATAACTAAATTCCATAGGGATTACTCTTCCGAGCAAGGAAGCTCAGGTTGCCAACATCAAATCCATTTACAAGTCTGCAGATCTCGACTTTGATCAAACGGCATACGTCGAGTGCCACGGTACTGGAACCAAAGCTGGAGATTGGCGTGAGCTCAAGGCCATTTCTGAGTCACTCGGCTCTGTTCGAACTATCGACAATCCCATCGTCGTCGGTTCAGTCAAACCCAACATTGGTCATCTTGAGGGTGCTGCTGGTGTAGCCGGCTTGATCAAAGGCGTTCTTACTCTTGAGCATGCCAAGATCCCGCCCAACATCAACTTTGAAGTGGCCAATCCCGATATTGATTTCAAGAACTGGAAGGTCAAGGTACGTATCTATGTTTTCTTCTACTAGTCGCATCCTCACCTTAATTTAGGTACCAACCGAAATGATGGACTGGCCTCTTTCTGGTTTGCGTCGTGTCAGCGTCAACTGCTTCGGCTTTGGCGGTACAAATGCTCATGTCATCATGGATGAAGCTCCTCGATACATGTCAGACCGTGGTCTCAAGGGAAATCACAACTCGGTTGAGACTTCCGGATCGGTTCAATCGAAAACTGATCGCGAACCAGGTTTCGAGCCCCAACTTTTTGTCTTCTCTTCTCACGAGAAATCCGGTATCCAGCGTATCGTAGAGTCTCACCTCCCTTACCTGAAGTCGGCAGAAACGAACGATGCGGCTTTTCTTCAAAATTATGCCTACACACTTGGTTGCCGTCGATCAAACCTGGAATGGAAGTATGCGGTGGTTGCCAAGTCTCGAGATGATCTTATCAAAAAACTTCAAAACGCCGACGATTCCCGATGCAAACGAACGTCGAAGAACAAACAACCCAAAATCTGCTTCCTCTTTTGCGGCCAGGGCGCCCAGTTTGCTCAAATGGGCAAAGATCTCCTACCTTTCGAAGCTTTCCGGGATACTCTAGAAGCTGGTTCACGTTACATGAAGAACATCCTTGGGAGTCCTTTTGACCTTCTTGAAGAAATCCTGAAGGATTCGAATCTGAGTTGCATTTCTTCCGCCAGAATATCACAACCTGCGACTACCGCTCTTCAGATAGCCTTGGTAGACCTGTTCGACTCATTTCACATCGCTCCCAGTTACGTCATCGGACACTCTTCTGGAGAGATTGCTGCAGCATATGCGTCTGGTGCTCTTACAAAAGAAGCAGCTTGGGAGGTTGCCTACTATCGCGGTGTAGCTGCCTCATCTCTCATCAGGAAGTCACCTAAAATCGAGGGTGCCATGATGGTAGTCGGCCTATCCATCATCGATATTGAGGGTAGCTATGATGAGGAAAATTGGCCCTGCCAAGTCGCTTGCATCAACAGTCCTCGATCTGTAACACTTTCTGGCAGAAAGGAAAACATCGAACACGCATTCAGTGAGCTCTCTGAGAAGGGCATCTTCTGTCGCATCCTGCCTGTAAAGGTGGCCTACCACTCTTCAGATATGCTGCTGGTTAAGAACGAGTACAAGTCTGCGTTAGGTCTTGTCATCCCACGCGAACACTTGAAGTCTGTTAGCATGTTTTCATCCGTTACCGGCAAGTCAATCGATGGCTCCCAACTAGACAAGGGATATTGGTCAAACAACCTTGTCTCACCTGTCATGTTCATGTCTGCTATCAGCGCTGTGCTGAAGCTCCCGGCTGATGATGTTCCCGACATGATCATCGAGCTCAGCCCTAGCGCCACACTTCGTTCGCCAGTACTTGATATCGCCGACTGTATTGAGATGAGAAACCCACCGACCTATCTTGCAGCCCTTGATCGCAAGCTGCATGGTGCAATCTCGATCCTAGAGACTATTGGCGAGGCGTGGGCGCATGGCTATAAATGCAGCGTAGACAAAATTGTCACTCGAGGATCTTACCAAGTGCCCCTTAAGGCTTTGGCCGATCTCCCCCTTATCCATGGAACCACAACAGATCGTACTGGCACGAATCTCACCTTGGGGAGGCAAATCGATTTCGAGAGTTTCCTCGACAAGATCTCATTGGCGCTCCAACCGCTGATGCTATTTCTTTTGAGCCTCGATGGCGCGGTTTTCTTCGCCTGTCCGAGAACCCTTGGATTCAAGATCATCAGGTGCAAAAGACGATCATCTATCCGGCCGCTGGTATGGTCACTATGGCCCTTCAAGGTGCATGCCAACTGACCAAGGAGAAAAATGACCTTCTTGGATATGAGATAACCAACTTACGAATCGAGAAGGCCATGATTGTTCCAAGCACGTCACATGGATTGGAGATGGCAATGAACTTCAAGTGTGTACCTTCTACCTCTGGCGACAAAGATCAAGGAAACGCTTTTGAGTTTTGCATCTACTCGAAACAACTGGGGTCACCATGGGAGCAGAATGCCACTGGCTACATCCAGATACGATACAAGTGTGGCCAATGGAAGGTCGGATTTCACCAGCATCGCAAGAGATACGACTCACTCAAAGCCATATGCAAAGAAGCTGTTGTCCCTAGACAGCTCTATGAACTTCTCGATATTGTGGGTATGAATTACGGTCCTGTTTTCCAGAACATCACCCACATTCTCAAAGGCGATCGTGCCTGTCTCACTAAAGTTCGCGTTCCAGACACTCAATCTAAAATGCCTGCCAAGTTTGAGTATGATCATCTGATTCATCCTGCAACTCTTGATTCCATGTTCCAGACACCCTTCGCTATCGAAAATGATCCTATGGTCCCAACTTTCGTCAAGAGCATTTTCGTCTCGGCAAACATTTCTCGTGATTCCTCGAAAGGATTCGACGGTTACTCTACAGCCACTCGCACTGGCATTCGTGATGCAAGCGCAGATATTGCCATGATCCAGTCAACTTGGGAACAGCCATCGGTGGTCATTGGCGGTCTGCATTTCACTGGTATCTCCAACACTTCTCAGGATGTAGGGGAATTTCTTCCAAATAACCGCACTCTCTGTACTGAGATCACTTGGATGGAAGATATTACTTGCGTAAAGGCTGCAAAGTTTGAGGGGTTTGTCAAGACGCTAGCTCACAAGTTACCAGGCCTCTCTATCCTCCAAATTGGGGGCACTCCCGGTACTACTCTTTGTGTGCTCAGAGCTCTGCCTTCTCTGAAAGAACAAAGACCTTGGTTCTCAAGGTACAGTTTGGCGCAGCCTAACCGTAATGACAAGCCCATTGACATCACTGCTTTGGTCAAGGGAACTTCTGCTGAACCCTTTGTTGAGAAGAGAGCTATTGATGGTTCAGAACCCCTGCCGAAGTATGATTTGATTCTTGTTTGCAATCAACATGGCGTTGATATCGGTAAGCTTCGTACTCACCTGAAGCAGCCTGGTTATCTATTAGAAGGCTTTTTGTATGGCAAGTATGACCCAGCTCATGAGGAGATTCTCTGCCACAAGTACACCGAAGAGAGTGGTAAGAATGCGGAAATAAAATTTCGTCTCCATGACCAACATCCTCCACAGGATTGGTATTCAGTACCTGGTGTCATCATTCTTTTGCCCGATAATCCTCCCTCGGAAACGCAATCTCTTGCTGGAAAGTTGATCATCGAACGTCACTCCATTTTGCAGTTACGCACAATGCAACTCAATGAGGTTTTGAGTGAGCCGGAACGACTAAAGGGCAAGATCGTCATCTCCCTTCTTGACTTCTCAGAAGGACCTAATGCAGGTGCATCCGTGTACAACTGGAGCGAGGCTGATTTCAAAGCTTTCCATGCTCTTCACCAGCAGGCAAAGGGAATCCTTTGGGTTTCTCGCAGTGCCAACATGAAACCAATGAATCCTAAGGGCGCTCCTATCATCGCCCTTGCACGCACACTTATGTCGGAAGATCCGCTCAAGACGTTCGCTACCTTTGACTTGGGTATGGACACATCTCTCAACTGTCCTTCGGTGGTAAAGAATGTGGACAGGATCTTCCTCCAAACATTCGTATCAGCCCAGGGCTCTGGTCCTCGTGAGCTAGAGTATGCAGAGAAGGATGGAGTGCTATTTATTCCTCGACTTGTTCCTATCAGCCCACTCAACGACATCGTCGAGAATGGCGTTTCCAATGAGATCACCAGTGTGGCATTCCACGGCTACCCACGCCACCTGAAGCTTGAATTATCTCAGCCAGGTCTGACTGAAGGTAGCTTGATCTTTACTGCCGGTACCACATTTGCTCCCAAGCCAGGTGAGATTGAGATCATATTTGAAAGTGCACCTCTCAACTTTGTCGACCTGGAAACAGCTATGGGGAGGACTGTGGATTCAAATGTCGGGTCTGAGATACGCGGCCGTGTCGGTAGAATTGGCCGAAATGTCTCTGGTTTCATAACAGGTGACCGTGTCAGTGGCCTCGTCGCTGGTGGTTCTATCCAAAGCAATGCCAACGTAGACAGTCGCCTCGTCTCCAAGTGGTCCTTTGACCTCCCTCTCAACCACTGCCTCAGTGCTTACCATTGTTTCGTCAACATTGGAAGGCTTGGCCAAGGGAAGACTTCGGTACTGATTCACGCCGCGGCAAGCCCTTTCGGACTCGCAGCTGTTGCGGTCGCATTTCAACTTTCTGTCGAGGTATTTGCAAGTGTTATCGGTCCAGATTCTGGCAAGCAGCGTGATGTTCTGGAGGGACTTGGGGTGAAGAAAGCTCACATCGTCAATGGCGACTCGGATAGCTTTGCTACGGTTATCTGCGAACATCTAGGAAAGGGGGTTGACCTTGTCTATAACCCTACCCAAAACCACAAAGCAACCAACTTTCAGTGTGTTCGTCCAGGTAAGTTCTCACCCTCTTCACGCAATGTATATGTCTCTAATCCTTTGTAGGCGGCACGATCATCCAATTCGCCAACAAATCACCAAGCCCTTCGATGATGCAAGTGGCATCCTCCTCTGTTTCGCTCGTCAACTTTGACCTTGCAAACTTGATCAAATACGAGCCGGATTACATGGCGGTGCTCATCGAGTCTATGGTTCAGTACGAAGATTTTGTCTCGGACAGGTTTTCTGTTTTGGAATCCGTGACAAAGTCTGTCGAGCTTACCGATACCAAAAAGGCATTTGCCGCCATCGAAAAGAGCCCTTTCCTTGGATTGGTTTCTATCACTGGTGCTCCTTGTGAGAAACCCCAAGTCGAGATTGCAACGATGAAGCGAACCAAATCACTACACCAAGTTATATCCAAGACCGGTACCTACCTTCTTGCTGGTGGACTAGGCGGTCTCGGTCGTAGCACATGTGAATTGCTGGTCAAAAACGGTGCTAAGCATGTTGCGTTTCTATCACGATCCGGCGCTTCATCTGATGTTACCCGTCGCTTTGTCGACAGCCTCAAGAAGCAGGGAGTCAATGCACGAGTCTACAAGGCTGATATTTGCGACGCAAAGGCTCTCACCGAGGTGGTTAAGAGACAGGTCCGCAAAGAAATGCCACCCATCAAGGGCGTTTTCCAATGCGCTGCAGTCATCAAGGATTCCATCTTTGCGAACATGACATACTCGGACTGGGTAGAGGCAGTCCGACCAAAGACTATTGGTTCGGAAAACCTTGTGCAAGTGGTCTCGGCCAACTCGGAGGATCCATTCTTCATTTTCCTTGCCAGTTCTGCTGGAGTCATCGGTAACCGTGGTCAGGCAAACTACGCCGCTGGCAACTGTTTCGAAGATGCCCTCGCCATGAGCCGTCATCTTGAAGGGAAGCATGCTGTTTCTATCGATCTCGGGCCTGTCCTTAGTGCGGGCATGCTCGCAGAGGGCGATGAGATTCTTGACATCCTGAGAGCAAGTGGATTCTATGGTATCCGTCACCAAGACTTTCTTACCATGATCACGCACGCCATCACTACCGAGGTTGCACCCAAAGCTCCCATGCCCAGCCGCGTCATCATGGGCATTGGCTCTGGTGGTCTCATTCGACAGAACCAACCGGCCGATCCGTATTGGTCTCGAACTGCTCTCTATGGTTACCTGAACCTGGTGGACATAGCATTCCCTGACTTGGCTGTCGTTGATGGCTCAGCCAACTTTGACTTGAAGTCTCTTCTCTCATGCTGCTCTGACACAGCTGCAGCCGCCGAGATTATAACCACCGGTCTCTCGCATATGCTTGCAAAAGCAATGAACATGCTCCCGGAGGAAATTGACACCGGCAAGCCTCCCAATGTCTATGGCGTTGACTCTCTGGTAGCTGTTGGAGTCAGAAACTGGGTTGTCACTAACTGTGGTGTCGAGGTCTCTGTCTTCGAGGTCTTGAGTGACAAGACGGTCGCTGAACTTGCTATGGACATTGCTACGAAGGGCGGGTTTGGAGCCCACGATGACTGAACAACAGTGTACACTGAGCGAGAACAGTGTGGCACGCTGAGTATAGGACAGATGAGTATGTATATGATGAATCAGGAAGTTCTAGAATGTGTGCGATTTGAGATTGGGAACGAGACAAACAGGTTTTGGTACTTCAGAAAAGAACCTGAAGCAACCATTGGTTGTTTTTGGTGATAGACTAGATCCTCGTCTTGGTTAAATGAAAGTACCTTTCTCTTTAACTTTGTGATATCCCTAGTGTGAAGAGTTAAATATTCAATAGAGCCTAGCTTCGATCTTAAAGATCATAATAAATTATGTGTAAAAGAAACATTAATCGACTCCTTGCCTTCATCGTTTTAACGATCGGTTCTGGGGCTGTACCTTAACCTAGGTACTCAACACCACTTGCTCCAACCTACCTATACCTGCAGAACATCACAAGGTACTGTTGAGTCTTCTCATTATCATGATCTTAATCAAGAATAGCACCCAGACAACCAACCACCTGTGGCCAAGGTTGAGTTCGACGCAAGGAAGGGTGCGGTAGGTAGCGTAATATCATCGATTAGAAGACAGTAGTGATGCTTTCAGCCGGGTTGAAGGGTCTATCATGGGCTGCTGACGATACGACAGTCTTGATCAACCTGCCACAAAGCATGTCAATATATTGATTATATTTCAGCAAGTTCATTAAACGTGACTTCACTTAGTGGGAAAATGACGAAAACATTTGATCTTAGACAGAATCGTCTTCCCTATTGACATCCTCTCGTATATTTACTAGGTTGCCTTACTCACAAATCAGCCTGTTCCTTCACTTTGCTCTCTTTTCAATCAAGGCTGCCAGACTGCCTCGACAATGCTCATTCTGCACCCTTCGGGTCTTGTCACACCCTTTAAGAGCACTCATTAGCACTGGCAATGAAAAATGACGGGCTCCGAGGTTGGACTTACCTTGAAAACGAAACGCTCATCAGCCGCCATGAACAGCTGTTCAAATTCCTTCTCTGTCCGCTCCTGGGCATTTAATAAGGTCAGCATGAGCAGATCCATACTTCGCATAATCTTTTCATCCCAGTGATTCTCGACGCCGGGTTCACGGAGACAATGGTCATTGATAATGACTCTCGCACCAGGTTTGAGAGCTGGTACTAGATTCTTGAGAATCTTAACGGCGTACGGACTAGAGAGGTTATGCAGGATCCAACGGAAGTAATAGACTGCTCGCTTGTCAGTATACGTCCTTCACCGGAATTCTCAGTTGTAGCTCACCGTCAGCATCCTTAACAGGCTGTTCAGTGAAGAAATCATGGGCCTGGAGCGATATACGCTGAGCTATTCCCTCGTCCGCGCATATTGGTTCCGGCACGCTGCTGATAGTCTTGGGCAAATCTTGTACAACAAACTTCATTTTGCTCCATTTCCTGGCCAGATCGACGCACACAAATCCATGACTACCACCGATATCCACCAATGTACCTTGTCTGTTGTTCACCTCTGAAAAGTCGTAGTTATCGACCAGATAACTAACTTCGTAACCCTCGCCACCAGTCAAGCTCGCCATGGCCACCGCAAATCTCTCTCCTCGGGAGGGATCCTTGCCAAATGTTGCAAACATGGGCTCTTTATCAACTGTCCCCCAAGCATGGTTGAAGCCAGTTCTGGTGAGCGATGTTGCCTCTGGGTCGGCGCGGATAGCTTCCAGAGTATGGGCTCCGGCAGGCAAGAAATCCTCTCCGTTCAAGCCAACCCAAGCTCGAAGGTTGGAGTCTTGAGCAAGTACTTTTGAAGCAGCAGTGTGTGCTATAAAACCTGGCATTGGTTCTTGGAAGATCTTGTTTGTAATAGCATGGCGAAGAATGCGAGCCAGGTTTACAAGACTGATGGGGGCCGTAGTTTTGGCTTGGAGCTCAGTGAGGGCAATAGGTTTGTCCAAAGGTACGAGACTAGCTAGAGGGCGTTAGATGTCCATATGTAGTTGAGAAAGATTGGCGTACGAATTCCATAGCTATTGAGGATTTGAAGGCTCACAGTATCCAAGTACTTTTATGTGTCAGTGTTGAAACATGATCTGGGTCAGTAGACGTACATTCCAGATACCCCATCTAACAGTCTCTCTGGGCCCTCTGACAAGAAGCTCCAACTCTTTGGTTGCGGACGAGATCTCCAGGCGGCTTTTCTGTATATCATCTGGCAACTTGGGGAGATCTCCAGGGCTGTCAACACCAAACCCCAGGTCGGGAAGGCCACTACTTTTGAAATATTGGTCAAGCTTCTCCGTCTCTTCAGTAATCTTCCTCGCCAATTGTATCATCAGAGTTGTATTCAGGCTTCGTGGGCTTTGCGGACCCGGTGGGGTGAGTAGTTTGGTCATGTTGGCCAAGTGCGTGTGGTCGCGGTTCCCTAAGAGCGTTGCGACGCGACCTGGGCTGCGTCATTTTATAGATATTTCATGTCCATCATGTCCCCGAATCAACTCTAAATCTCAGACTGCCATCAACCCCAATGCGGACACAGGGATGCGCAAGGTGCTCAGGACATGGACGGCATAAACAAATCCACACAGCCGCACCACCCTCATGTTTGATAGCGTCAGTGGAACAGGTGGCAAGGGTGTGTTAAAGCAAATCCCACATCGGTCTCAGAGTCACCATGATTGGCGTAAGTATCCCGTAGTTCGCAACGTTAATCCTTGAAAGCTAAGCGTGGCATGACTGGGAACTGTACAGAGTACGGCACAGTCACGATAAGACGGGTTCGGTAAAGTCTGAAGACAGGCGTTTTTCTGTTCCAAGCTCTCCGCAGACTAGCCCGGGAGCTAGTAGGTAATGGCGCTGGTGATACAGAGCGACAAGCTCTACAAAACTTGGCTGCATTAGTAAAATTTTAGTACGCAAAAGAACAGAATATCATTCGGCGGCTGTTGAGCCATGCTCGCTTTGTGCATAATAGACCACCTGATCAGCCAGTATTCACAGAGTGCAACATCTGTCTTATGCCATATTAGGTACCCCGTACGCAAAAAGTACTGTCATTAGCTGAGAAATTCCGATGGGCTGGGCAGACAGGGCTCAGCATAAACCCTGACGAAAAGAACAGCCCACACGTATTTCATTGTACTATTTATCGGACTTTTGTATATTTGAGCGAGCTGCAATTGGTGTGGCTGTTTGACTTCAGCCCTTGGGTTGTCGCACAGGTTGATGGTGTGCGTGTGAGGGGCACAAGGCCATCGACCAGATCAGACAGACGCTTTGGATTTCCTAGGCGTGCTTGTCCACATGTGTTCGAAGTAATAGTAAATGGTTCGCATCAGGCAAATAACATAATAGCGTCCACCTCCATTTCATTTCGCCCCTCCACTGGCCCCACGTTACGATGGCTGGAGCCTAGACTGATCCCCCCGGTCGGGTCGGCACGTCCTTAGCTGTGGAACAGTTTGAAGCCATCAATAGACTTGCGGTGTTGTTTGTTTCCTTATCCCTTCTAGCATATTAGTATGGCTTTTGCCCATACACAATGTGCATAGGCATATACAGAAGCGCTCTGTTGTCCGCGTACGCTCTTCGCACACTGATAAGGAACACTTCAATTTGCTCACGGCTCCATCCCATGCCTCTTGTCATGGGACCCAAGGCAATTGCTTGCAATCCATCCGTCAATATGGTCCGCCAGTAGAGCCCAACCGTCTTGAGAACTTGGTTTTTAGGCCAGGTGCCAAGGGGGACGTGAAATATCCGCTCTGTGACATTGATGAAGCCAGCTGCTTGCATCTTGGCAGCCAATTTGCCTCCCGCTGCGGCAGTAAAGTCAACACCGAGTGCGGCGAGTCCTTCTTCAATGTATGCCCAGTATTGTGCGACTGGATGCTCGCTCGGTGGGACAGCCACGCCTGTTCTTGCATTGTGCGGGTAGTGATGGATTTCCTGGAGCTCCATCCAACCTCCAGGCTTTATATGCCTTGTATTGCGTGAGCATGGATCAGGTATAAGGTTAAGGGATCTGGTACTCACTGTAGCGCATTGCCAAAGAGCTGAGGCCAGTCTCTGATAGCCTGTACTGTATGACGAGAGTGGATATAGTCAAAATGATCTTGGGGGTAAAGCCAAGTAGATTCTACATCGTCGACCATGAAATGCACATTAGGCGGTAGCCAGGTGGGCTGGATAGGTGAAAGATCGATACCGAGAACGTTGGCGCTCGGAAACTGCTCGCCCACTGTTGCGCTGTTAGCTGCTGAAAAAGATTGCAGGTGAGAAGAGGTCCTACTCTCAATAGCCCAGATTCCCGTTCCAGTCCCAATATCAAGCACAGTCTGTGTACTGTCGCCCAAGGGCGCAAAATGAAGCTTCTGGCCAGATAGTAATCTCACCATGGCATGCTTCATATCTTCTCTTTCCTGTTCAACGTCGTCGTTGGGGAAGTTGTAGGCTCCGGCCCGGAAGCTATGGTAACGACGACCATTCTCGAACATGTAGTCCCGGACAGATGATCCAATGGAAGTAGTTGCAGAGCTCATGCCGTCGCTTCCATATCCAGCATCGGACCCAGCATCGCCTATGGAGCTATACTCGTCGCTGTCAGCAACAATGTTCTCTTCAGCTTGAGCAACTGCTTGTCGAGACATGGCTTCTTGCTCCGTGACTGACAGGCCCGGGAACATAGAGATACCATTCGGGTGGGTAAGAGGCGAAGTGATGATGGAATCATTGCGTCGATGCTGGCCGGGACCATCTGAGGTTGAGGAACGTGCCGCACGATCTACCCCGTAGATGTCCTTAAACACATCAAAAGGTTTACTTGTTTGTGCAGGCGGGGCAGTGTTGTTGTCGTGAAGATTTTGCCCATGTGCACCAGTTTTCGATGAAATTGGCGTGTTTTCTTTCACGATTGCCTGTTCTTGGGGTTCCATCCTGGCGGCACCAGAGCTGAACTGGCCGCTGGCGGATGTTTCGTCATGCCTGTCCATCGCACTTAAGAAAGTAAGTGCCGGATGGAAGACGGATATAACAGGTTTGCAAAGTTGGCGCGATGTCGAAACGCACAACCTTCAAAGGAGATACGAAAGTGAGATGCGCACGAGGATGTACTTGAATAAGAGTCTCGTACGACTTTTTTTCAGACCTTGCCAGGCGGGTAGCAATTGGGAACGTGTATTGAAGTCAAGTTGTTGGCGTGACTTGATGACGATGCAAGGATGATTCAAGAACGGTTAAGACAGATCGTGCAGGCAGGCTGATCCGATGCAAGGGGGCGTCAGTCGTCTATGGTTGAATAAGACAATTGCTTCAAAGTTTCGTCGATATCAAGGCCACATCAAGAAGATGCGCGTGGATAATTCGAGGTGATGACAAAATGCAACGGCCACTGTAGGATGTAGAAAGAAAGAGTTCATGTCCTGAGATGGGAGAGGCGCCTGAGATAGGCACAGTCTACAGAAGGAAGGACCTAGACTTACAATTGACAACTGCAAGTTAGTGGTTGGTGGCAGGTGGGGCGAGTGTTGGTTCCTTCCCGGTTACTCGCTTCCGTAGTAGGTATGCTCCGTACCCGCACAGGACCGTACTTTAAGCCTCGAGGAAGGTGCGGATAGATCGTGCCAGGAAGTGGCAGGTTAAATCCGTGTCAATCAAGTGGTTTAAACTTGTACAGGAGGTATTACAAAGCAAAGAAACTGCTCCAGCCGGGCCTATTCCGCACGTAACTCCGCCTATCATTTGGCTCCTGAGTGTAGCACAACACTCAGTCCTGGCCATCTCTGCCCAAGTATTGGATACTCTGACACTGTAGCAGACATGGGTGTATTCTGATTTCTCACAAACAAAGGACATGGCTTGGAATTTCCGATTTTTTTCGATTTAGCCTACATGACATGACCACGTTGAAGTGAACCATTCCTTACTAAAAGCAAGCATCCAGTCTACTGTTGGTGGACTATACGAGCCAACCCGTTCTGAGACATTACATTGTGACAACGTGAGTGGACCACTCATAAATGATATATGAAAGCGCAGACTCCAGCCATCTACGGAGTAAGGGCCGCAGGTGCCTTGCCTTTCTTTTTGGAGTGTCTCAGCATCTCTGGTGGTGGAGCTGTTGTGCTTATCTTTCTATGGCGTATTCACAAGTCGCACTATAACTACATGAGACCTGAGATATCTGCCCTACTTGAGGAACTACCACCAGTCTAACCACGGACCCAAAAACTTAACTTACCCAAGCAGGTATTGTTTGGCTTACTGGTGCTTGGCCAAGAGCGGTAGTTCTGTGATCACGGCCAACAGGGTAGGGTCAAGCAATAGTTGAGGAGATGCTCCGTATGAACTTCAAAAAAAACCATGTATCCACTTTTCAACACACTTTTGGAAAAGGGTCTTCAAGAATAACGTCATTCAAATTCACATCAGCCGAGGCTTCCATCTGTGCCAATTATTCACCATCTGGGTTACCAGCCGCCCACCACCCAACATGCCTCCGTCTTCAAAGTTCGTTCATTGCGTTGGGAGCCCAGCTTTTCAGCCAAATGAACTCATTGAAGATATCGATCGCCAGAAGCAAGCCTTGGATTATCTGCTGAAGAATGACCTCTACAACGCCAGCCGAGTATTGTTTCAACTTCCTGATCCGGATACTTACACTTACCATGCTATGACAAGTGTAAAACTTGCCCAAGTGCAGCATGTTGTCAACCTCGGCGGCGTCAATGGCCTACATGCCTGGTACCGAAACGAAGATGGCTCACCTGTGAGAGTTCTCTCATCGATGACACGTGAAGAGCGAGAATAAGAGAGACTGACCTCGACATAGAGAGATCAACCTAGTCAGGCTGACATTGAAGCATATGTCTCCATCTACAGGCCATCAACCGCCACTGCTGCTTTTCTCAAGAACTTGGGAACAAACGCGAAAAAGGGCTCGATAAGGAGTGAAGTGGCAGCCAACCTGGAGAGAAAGCGATATCTGCACCCGGGGCTTGCAGCAACTCTCACCATACCCAAAAGCAAGAAACCGCCTAGTACAAATCCCTATCTCGATTTCTGGATGTGGGCATGTCACTCCCTCGAGTGGTGCGGCCCATGCCCGGCGTCGGAACGTATTGCTTCTCACCATGTGCTTCCCATTTTCATGCACCACTTTGGCTGCGCGACCCCAACTCACGAAAGTCTTGCCATGCTGAAAATCCTTGCCGATGGACGCGCGATCGCGGACATAGGGTCGGGAAATGGGTACTGGGCATTCATGCTCCGCCGTTACGGCCTGACGGTACACGCGGTGGATAACATGCAGAGTGAATGGCGAGTCAACTGGGTCAATGATACCGTCATAGCAGATGGCGTCAAGTGGTTACGCAAGAATGCCAGTGGAAAGGATATGGTTCTGTTGCTCGTGTATCCCGTGGTTGGCGGCGGCGTGGGCGGTGGCACTGAGGGAGGTTTTACTCGGAATTTGGTAGCTGCGTTCGAGGGCGACACTATCGCGGTTGTGGGCACGCAAAATCGAAACGGCTACACCGGGTTCAAGGGCGTGACTATGGATGAGTTTATGGAACGGGAACATAAAGACTGGACGTTGATAGCCAAGATTGGATTGCCCTCTTTTCCTGGAAAGGATGAGGCGTTGTATGTCTTTCAACGCGGCGAAAGAGTACCGCAACAATAGAACACAAGAACATAAGTCATCGATAGAGTAGAACGTAGAACGTTTGATTTGGGTGTCTGCGAAGATACTTGCTGAAGTGTTTCTTCAAGCTGCGAAATATGGTTACCCAACGATTTGGGATAGCCAGGTCTAACAGTAAA
The DNA here is from genome assembly GCA_025948275.1 of Fusarium avenaceum. Taxonomy (NCBI): domain Eukaryota; kingdom Fungi; phylum Ascomycota; class Sordariomycetes; order Hypocreales; family Nectriaceae; genus Fusarium; species Fusarium avenaceum. Next base: position 1,777,535 of record CP109669.1, read on the forward strand.
TGGGCCCATCGCAAACAATGGATGATCGTCTAATGGACCAGGTTAGATATTAAAACAACATCCACGTTGAAGACGAACGATTTGGCTACAACTTCATTCTCCTGAAACTTATCATTAAAATTGTTAACACCTCCAGATTCTCTCATCAACAGGCGTTGGTCCAGTCACATCATGATTCAACCTCAATCTCACCCGCATATCATACACGGTCCTGCCCCGCAAATAACAGTGCTTACATACATTATACCTTGTTCTCAGCCTCTGCCGTTCCCCTCTAAACGACCTAACAGCCACCATTTACACCCTAGCAAGCGGCCCGGTGAACACTATTAGCGCTCGGGGTTTCCCGATTTTCGGTCTGTCAAGGGCTCAAGGCCCCTCAAGAGCTGCTGTAACCTGTTTAACTGGTCTGCCCTGCGGACATTTCTTGCAGTTCCCTGTAAACCCATGTCCTCCAGGTCCGATGACGACCCAACAAAGGCCATTCAGGAATGATTCCAAGAGCTTTAGGTCGATGCAGGTCAGGTTTCAATTGATTCAGCCCCTCTCGTGTCCTCTGCTGAGCCCACTCTCCCCTTGATGAAGGTACCTAACCCAACAATGCCCCTCGGTACGCCCGCGACGTCTTGCGCGGCTTGTGACCATTAAATGTACGGATAGTCTCTAGTTTTGTACCTCGATTAGGCATCATTTTTCAACCTTCTCCTCTTCTGCCTCTTCATAATCGCGATTCTCTTCCAGCTTCACATTCCTCCTTCTCCTCCTTCTATTTCTGTTTCTTACTAGGTAGTGATAGTTGAAGAAGCATCGACATTTTACAACACGGAACGACCCTGCAAGCTCGTCTCCACACAAAATACCTTACCCCTCGCCTTCATTCCAGCTGCTGAGCTCTTAGCTTCACTCAACAAACAAAAAACAGAGCAAATTAAATCGAACCGGAGACCATGTCTCTCAAGCCTGACGACCGGTCCCGAAAGGACCGCTCTAGGTCGCGCTCTCGCGACCGCCGTTCAAAGAGCGACGCATCTGAGCGCCCCTCTTACAGCGATACCCGGGAACCGAGCTACATCTACCCAGAGGACGACTTTAACGATCGCTATGCCAGTCGTCCAGGTGCACCTCAAGCAAGCGGCGCTCTTCCATACCCCGAAGAAGCCGGCATCTATCCCTCGATTCCAGGAAACCAAGCTCATTATAGCTACGACTCCCAACCGCCCACCTATCGAACCGCCTCTCCGCCTGCTGATTCACCATACCGTTCCTCGCATGACAGGTTTGATAGCAACCTACCAGGCGCGTTCCCAGACGACAACCGCCGTGAGAAGAACAGCAACCCATACGGCTACACTATAGCGCCGCAGGCCAAAGAGGAACCGGACAAGGAAAAATTCAGTTTTCTGCCCCAGAAGTACATGCGCAAGCTCACTGGATCTCCAAGTGACGACAAGGAGAAGGACAGCCGGAATCGCAAGGACAAACATGACGACGATCTAGCCTATGGAAAGCCACCTATGCCTCTGCGACCCAAGGGTCCGGCAGATGACTTGGCCTATGGTAAGGTGGCGGGAGTTCCTTCAACGGCCAGCCAGGTCATGACGACGTACAACCCCACCCCAGCCTCCGACGACCAGTATTATGCTCAGCAAGCACCTGCTTACGGATATCCTCATCGCGACCCTGCCAGCCCTTCTGTTGATCAGTATGGGTCACGCAAGACCAAGGATGACTCGCGCTATGCCGATACTTATGGCTCAAGCAAGATAAAGGACGATTCGCGCTACGCTGATACTTATGGCTCAGGCGCCAATGTTATGACCGTTGAGCCCAGAAGCCGCGATGAGCATAAGAGTCGTGATGATGACAAACACCGCGAGCGTCGTAGAGACAGGTCATCCGGCCCTCGGGGTAGCTCAGACCGTCTCGCAGTTGACTCAAGCGGCCGAAAACGTGAAAAGTCGCGAGATAGATCTCGCTCACATCGGAGGGACAAGTCGCCCTCGCGAGATTCTCTAGGCGTGGAAAAGCACCGACATAGATCACGGTCCAGGGATGGACACCGTAGCCGGAAGGACAAATCCCCTCACCCTCCGACGGAGAGGATGTCAGGCCTCAGTATCAACACTGGACTGACAGTTGGCGGCTTGGCTGCTGGTGGTCTTGCTGGCGCATCCCTGGCAAATGCTCCCCCTTCGCCCATGCTCGAGTCCTATTACGGTACTTACCAGGATATGTCTCCTATGCCCTCACCTCTGCTGCTTGCCTCCAAGTTCCCAGGTGATGACAACAGGGCTATGGAAGCGCTCTCCCCGTTAGGTTCCGACAACGAGGGAGATGGCAGGCGCAAGAGCCGACGGGCCCGCTTCCACGACTCCGAAGATATCACAACTCAGCTTGCCCAGGCCCTCAAGGGAAATCACCGACCTGAAACCGAGCCACTTATTGAGATCCTACCAAGCTTGACTCATGATCAAGTGATGAAGTTGCGCGCCGATTACAAGGCGCTCGTCAAGACGGGCTCTGAACGCAAGGGTGTCAACATCGCCAAGCATATCCGCGCTCGTCTCAAAGATGAGGATCCGCTTCTGATGAAGGCTTGCTACTCCGTCGCTCTAGGCATGTGGGAGAGCGAAGCATACTGGGCCAACTTCTGGTACCAGGGAGACAAGACTCGCCGAGAACTTCTCATTGAGTCTCTCATGGGCCGCACCAACAGCGAAATACGTTACATTAAGGATTCTTTCACGGACAAGAAGTATGACAACAGCCTTATCAAGTGTATGAAAGAGGAACTCAAAGAGGACAAGTTCAAGAAAGCTGTCCTCATGGTGCTTGAAGAACGACGCATGGAGGAGTATGATCATTATGGCCGTTTGTTGCCGATCGACTACGCTTTGGTTGACCAAGATGCCGCCGAGCTGCGTCGATCTGTTAAATCTGAAAAGGGTGGCGAGACAGCTATGATCAACATCATTGTACAGCGCAGTGACTCTCATCTCCGCGCAATCCTTCAGGAGTATGAGCGTCAGTACCGTGCTAACTTTGCACGAGACGCTCTCAAGAAGAGTGGCAACCTTGTGGTAAGTCTTCATACATCACGCACTCTACAACAACTTATCCCGTTGCTAACCTTGACCCAGGGTGAACTACTGGCCCATATCCTCAACGGCGTTATTAACCGCCCTGTTCGCGATGCTCTTCTCATTCATCACGCCACCTCGGCATCTCGTAAGGACGGACTCCGTCGTGAGCTGCTTATCTCGCGACTTGTTCGATACCATTGGGATCCCCACCACATGCGCGCCGTCAAGCAAGCTTACCGTGAGCGCTACAACAGAGGCATGAGAGATGCTGTTCGCGACGCTACATCCGGTGAATGGGGACAGTTTTGTGGTGAATTGTGCATTGCGCGTATGCCTGATGATGTGAGGAAGTTTGACAAAGTCAGCTACAGTGTGCGGTGAGCGGATTTATGATTTATGAATGGATGGACAACATGTAGGATTAACTGGTACTTGAAATCGACCATGCATGGAATGCAGTTTGGATAATGGCGATGCATCATCTAGTGTTTATATAGTCATAGTATAGCACTTGGTACATAATTCAACTTGCATTTCTCTTGTATCGTTGTCTTAAATATATATCAAGATGTCATTATTTCTTCGACCCCCTGCCTCTTCCACCCTTCCCCTTTGCACCCTTCTTACCACCACCTCCGCCACCGCCACTGTTTCCACCGGCCATCAGAACCCTCACCTTGCTCACTGGCACAACGTTGAAAGTCTCCTCGGGCTTGAGTGCCTTGATCAGCTCAACTTCACGCGGCCACATCCGTTCCGAGTCACGAGCGCTCTCGTCCACAACACCCTTCTTATTAGGGGCTGCCTTCCAGCGATCAAGAACCTCTTTGACGGCCTTGCCCTTTTTTGTTGCACCGGGCTGCAGCTTAGCCTTGTATTTGTAGCGCCCAAGTGCATTCCAAGGGGCACAAACGGGCACGATCTCAAGGATCTCATCGCCGGGAAGAGGCATGCCAACAAGGGCATCGAGTACTGTCATCTGACTGGCCTCATCCTCATCGAGCATTTCGACACCTTCCTCCATCATGACACGCCGAATCTCCTCATGCTCAGCCATCTCCTTCTGCTGTCGCTGATGCTGTGCACGACGACGCTCTTTTGCTGCAGCAAGTTCGGCTTGACGATCTTCTTTGGCCTTCACCTCAGCTTCGGCTTTCTTTTGTCCGATTGTTGCTCCAATCAAGGCTTCGGCAGCAGCTCGGTCATCCTCGTCTTGATGCTTGTACTTGGCAGCAATTTTCTTTGCTTTGCCCTTCTGGCCTCGCTTGGGTGGTGCTTTCTTCTTCGAGTTCGGGGTGTCGTTTTTCGGCTTTGCTTCCACGGGCTTGCTAGAAGTATCGTTGTGTGACTCAGCAGATTCGTCCTCTTCGTCCTCGTCAACTTCCTTTTCATCAGCTTCACCTTCGTCTTGGCCATGAGTCTCATCAGCGGTATCATCTGAGATCTTGAGCTCAGAAATCCCTTCTTCAGCCTCTTCGGCTTCATTGTTATGGGATTCACGGCCAAAAGCCTGGAGGGGGTTATCGCGAGATTCCTCGTCCGGCTGTTCATCCTCAGAGTCGGTCTCGGAGGGAACATCAGACTCATCTGCTTCAACTTCACCGCCATCACCTGTCTTTTCAGTTGACTGGGGTGTGGCTGTTCCAGAAACTTCGTCGCCAATGGCAGAGTCAACGCCATGCAGGCGATGCTTGACATGCTTGGCTTTGCTCTCTTCGCTGATTTTAAAAGCGATACCCAGTCCTAGAAGAAGCTGAGCTGGAGGTAAGAAATTCTTCTTTCCTCGGATCATGAAACTTCCTGCTGGCAGAAACTCTCCAGTCGGTGCAGATTTGGAAACTTGATCAGCGTTAACCCACCATGCAGACATGCCAGCTTTTGAATCCCAGGCACTGGAGGAGCACACAGCGAGCGACCCTGCCTGGGACAATGTCGCTGGGGGGATAGGTGCATCTGGAGTTTGAGGATTGTTCTTGATGATGACGCTTGATGCTCCATGCAGGTCGGCATGGCAGTAAATATCACCTTTCCGGAGGTATTTCTTGTAGACAATCTCATTCTGCTGGGCATCTTTACCTCCGATAACAAGATAACCGTCAGATGAGATGAACCAAATGAATTTCTCAAACCACATCTGCTTGCGGATAGGTTGAAGCAGAGCCTTCTCTTGTTTCAGTCCCTTCTTGAGATCCTCGTTAATCTTTTGCTCTGCATTCTTCAATGCTCTCGAAGCTTGTTGCTGGGTCTTCTCCTCCTTCGAAGCTGCCGACTTTCGCTGGTCGAAATACTCTCTAGCATTGCTCCAGGGGCTGAGGCCAAGGTTAATTTCCACATTTAACGCCTTGCTGGTCTGTTTTCCCTTTGCCACGGATGAACCTTCATCGTCACCAATTGCGCTATCGTCATCGTCGGTCTCGTATGGGTCGTCTTCCTCCGGCTCAAACTCTTCCTCGGCCAGCTCAAGTGTGATGAGGTTCTCGGCAAGGTTCAAAGGCAGCTTGATAATTTCAGCAACAGGGTTGTGTCGTTTCTTTTCACGTTCGACCAGTTTCCCAATATCTACCCAATCCATTCCCTGGTTCAGTAGTCCGTTGACAGCATCCATGGCTTCCTGAACTCGTTCGGCGTTAGCTTCAATGGCAGCAGCTTTGCGGAAGTTGAGGGTTTGGGCTTCCTGAAGCCCTTCGATTCGCCTATTCTGTTCGTTTTTCGCAGCCTCCAGTTTACGCTTTGCCACTGCTTCTCGTTCGCTGAGGCGAGACTCCAGCCTTTGGCCTTCCAGGGACGAAAAGAACTCATCGACTGTCTCATTGTAGCCCTTGAACTCAAGAACCTCGATGGTGGGGTCACTTTTGAGCTTATATGGGACAAAAGGATGGAAGTCTTCATATAGAAGGAGGTCGCGCTTCGTCTTTGTTTCGTCCTCGTTGGCTTCAGTACTCTCGTGTTTTTCCTTTCGCTTCGCAAATATGTAGCCCGTGCAGATTTCCGAGCTGGTAAGGTCTTGAACTATTTGTCGGGCTTCCTGAAGATACTTCACAAGGTCGTCTAACAGCCCTTCGTTTGTCAGGACCTCGTCTGGCTTGACCGTGGTGTCGAAGTTGTTTGAGTGCAACCAATGATCCACGAGTACTGGAGGTAACTCCGTGATAGACACGGCCAGACTCTTCCTCAAATCACCACCAGGCTTGACCTTATGCTTCTTCGATGACGGTGTAACGGCGGCTGCCTTTTCCACGGCAGTCTTAAGAGCATTTTGCACTCTTTCTTTCGTCAACGGAGGTATTCCACCATAATTCTGTCGGTTCTCTAGGGAGTATTGCAACCCAACTCGCTGAGGTTCCTGTCCCTCACCTTCCGAAACAGTTCGCGCAAGGGCAAGGATGTTCAAATCGGCATCCGTAAGGATGATGTTACCACTCTATAAAATGGGCATCAGTAACAAGGTCTTTCCTCGACAAATAAGTAATCACGTACGGCAAAGAACTCCAGGAATAATCGGTATTGGCCGTCGCTAAACTCAAACTCGAGGACTCGGTCGGTGCCCACTTGTCTAACTGACGTCAACCGTCTGGTCTTGAGAAACTTTCGAAGGCGCGCAACAAAAACGGATGGGGCTGCGGCGGTTGTACGGGCGAACTTTGTCAGGTGGCAACGAAATCCAGTATCGATTACAAGCTGCTTCTTGTTGTCTGGTTTGGCAAACTTGAGGAGGAGAATCTTAGACGACAGGTCGTACACATTGGAGAGTCGAAGAGACACCAGGCGTTCCTGGAGCTCATGTGCAATTATCTTTGTTCGACGGTTAGGACAATATTGTAAGGAAGGACTTTGACGCAATACCCACCTTGACATCCAAAGACGAGAATCTTTGCTTCATATTGAAGTGTACTTCTCAGATTGGTGATACAAAACTTGAAAAACCTGAGTTCTACACTACATCATCGCTGGGCAAGACAATCCCATCGTGGGGTAGTTGGAGGGGCACCGATGCTGACATCACATCATATAGCACGTGACTTTGAGATTCCACGCGATACTTCACTTGCATCCACCTACCCTGTGGTGTTGACAAACATCAACATGAAATGCACCAGCCTTGTCTCTTATGCTGGTTAAATGTTTAAATTCGTGATCAGCTTTTCAGCAATCACATATTTCACCAAGTCAACGACTATTATTTCCACACATGTAGAGTTTCCCCGAATAAGCATGTTTTTGAGACGTTGAACTCCAAAATCTGGGCCATTTACTTCAGACCCGCATTGTAACACCATTTAAAAGCCATTAGCTACCCTTGAGCAGTACGGCTACTGTACGAAGCAGATTCCAATGCGGATCAGACTTGCATTAGCCCAAAAGAGAGGTTTCCCTAGCCGGAATGCCAGCGTGGTGGTGCTGCTAGCTACGAGTATGTGTTTTATGATGTATGCAGACGTTAACATGCACAGAATTACCCCAGATTTGTCTCAGATACCGATGAAGGCACAAAGCTTCCAGCCGCAACCGCTCACGTTGACACGAGGATGCATATGACAACAAATAAACGGATGCCGTTGGACCGAGGAACAGACCAACGTAGTCAATTTGCTACGTACTCGAGAAATAAACAATCGTAAAGAGCGTTTCGCACGGTACAAAGATCGAACCGTGGCATAACAATGGACCGATGACAGAAGCTACCTAGTCTGACATAAAATCGCAAATTACCACCTCAGAGGATCCATAGTCAGCAAATTGGTTCAAATGCTGCCCAGTTGTCGCAGTGACACAGAGACACAGAGCCGAGACTTGATGATTGATTTGACCTTGATGGAGTAGTGCACCTGGTAATCTGACCTATCGGCATACTATTGATTTGAGGATTATCTGACACGGAACATGGTACAATGTGATGGGAAGCCATCTGGGCCATGGAAACGATTCTCAAACACAACATGTGATCAATTGGTTGAGCAAAAGTAACAAGGAGCCGAGAGAAAGCCTCGCTGCAGCCAACGGGCACAATGACGACGCCGAATCCGACCAGTGTCAAAAGCAATTCATAGCTAAGATTAGCAGAGTCTGACTTTTGGCTGGTGGAAGTACCGAGGCCACCCAATACGATCTTGCTGACCTGAACACGTCCCGTTCTGAGGCCAATGCCAGGAGAAGCAACCTAACGAACTGACTGAGCAATCCGATCAGTGACTGCTCACTTTTTAGATACAAGCCATGCTACCATGGCTGACGTTACTGGCACTAAATAATGCACTTGCATAAAGATACAGTAGGATCCAATGGCAGGCCTCCACGATATCACTTGCAGTCTTGCACATGTTCATTACAGGTTGATTCATGCCTGATCAGCCGCTTTTGCTGCAGCAGTGCAGCTGAATGAAGCTTGTTGGTGTGCCGAGCTTGGAACTATTCGAGAGTCATTGAAATTGGAGAGGTTGGGGATTTCACATGAGAGCCAATGGGAGAGAGGGCACCACCTGCATGAGTCCATTATGGTGGTGTCATCAAACTGTGGCCCAGCCATCACTTAAAACCCGATCTTGTTGCCGCTCTGACCCAGCGGCCCCAGCCATTGTTTTCGCTGGGTTTTTATTTACTGCCGCGGCTGAGCTGAGTAGCACGGTTGAGCACGGTTGAGCACGGTTGACAATCGTAACCGACTTTCCATCAATCAGCTGGATGAAACCGAGATCTTGGGAATCTGAATATCTGGTGAAGAAACAACAATAACAAAATAAGTGGTTGGGGATAACATGATGTGGTCGGGTAGCGCTCCTACCTAGCTGCAGCCCGGCCCCACCCCTGATTAGCAGGGACTGATGCTGATGGTGGTGTGCCAGGGAAGTTATCACTGGACAGAGTCTGGGCGTGGTAAGATTTGGTGCGTTCGCTCAATGGCGCGGGCGCGCCAGGCAGTCAGGAACGGACCAAGAATACGGGGACAGCTTGAGATCAAATGCTCAGCTCTGGGAGAGATCTTAGCACCCAAAATCATCGTACCAAACAGAACAGGCCCAGATGACGCGAATCTCGGCATTGAGCGGTGACAGAACAATGCTTTTTCTGAGTCCCCACTTCATGTTAACCTTCAATCGCTGTTTAGGAGCCTTGTCGATGGCATGGGCCATGTTACGAGGGAGCATCTCAGGGCAGCTTGGAGGCTGGAGGCTGGAGCTGAGAGAAATTGCGTGGAACGGGAACTGGAACTGTCTGCATCCGTAACCACAACAGGATGGGCTGCTGGCTGACGCGGAAAGCTAGGTAGCTGCCCGACTGATGACTGGCTAAAGCCCAAAGCTAATCACAAACTAGTCGGAATCAGGCAAAGAGCTTCGAGAGCTTTCGCTGGCTGGCTGAATGTCTCTAATTGAGACGCAGGAGGAAGGGTGAAAGTGGCCCGCCTAGCCCGCCGAGGTGAAAACGGGGCTGCAATAATAACGGAGAGTGTGGTGGGGCCGTCACATACGGGGTTTCGGCTGTGGATCTATGCTTATTCCGGCAAGAGGTAAATAGAACTACATGTGAGACCCCTGCTATGTAAACAAGACGAGTGGTAAACAAGCCATCAACATCAACAAGCAGAGACAATCGACACGCCCGGAGGGGGTGAGATATGGCAGCAAGGCCACAAGGGCAGAATTCAGCGTGGGAGAGAACTGGGCAGGACAGTCCAGTCCAGGACACAACGGACGGATCAACAGTAGACAGCGCTGCCGAGGGAGTAACACAACACAACCGCTCACTTTGGCACAAGTCGTCCAATCCTGCCCCCGTCTTCAAAAGCCCAGTTTCGTTCTGTGTCCTGTCCGGTCCCTCTTGTCCTCCTACTCCCTCCAATTATCGCCATCCACATCGACATCGTCAAAACACAACCTCATCCAGACAAGAAGAAAAGAACGACTGAAGGCCCTCGCTCGCCATCTCCCGATTCTTTTCCAATTCTCTTCGACTTTTGTTTTTTAGGAACAAGAGCCAGAGAACTTCTTGTCAACCCTTCGAATTTCGGAAGGTTGAATGAGAAGCTTCTCTCGCGCCAGCAAAAGTCGCAAATCTGGACTTTGAGGCTCGCGTCCCCGTTCCCTTCAGCATCTTCCCATCGACATATCGGGAAGCCGAGTCCCATACTCAGACCGTTACCGAAACCAAAACCCACGAAGAGGTTGAGATCAAGCCCAAACCCGAAGCCGGACGGGAAGGTCAATACTCTTCTGTCTCTGTCACCACCGAACAGGTTCCTCCTCACGGCGAGCAACGCTTGACCGAGGAAGAGGTCCGTATCACGCGTGAAGAAGAACATTACCACCGTCCCGGTGTCCAGGAATTCAAGCACGAAGAAGAGCACTTCACCATCCGAGAAGAAGCTCAACGGTACGTTCGAATTTACAATTTTGTTTCCACATTTCCGATCACCTGTTTTCACGCTTGATTTTTGTCGATTGTACGAGACACAATTCCAATTGTCCGAGAGAGAAAGACTTGCTCTCCAAAGCTGGCCTGTTCTCTCGGCTGGCGCAGATCCTCCGCCATGGGGTTATGTCAAGAACAACAGACAACAATCACAAGAAAACAGTCCCCTTCATGATCCGACAGAAGCAATTGCCGTCCCCCTGAGCTTCTCTCCCGCCCTCGGTTATTCACTTTCACTTTACGGCTGCCCAGCCTTTCCCATTACCCACTTGGTACGCGCCCATCAGCGCCCATCAAAGTCCCCAGCCATCTCATTCATCACATCTCATCTTTTCACACACCGCACCGCTTTCCACACACCCCACCCCCTGGGCCGCTACTATGCCAACCCACCTCAGCTTGGCTGGATACCCAATTTGCTTTTGGTTCACATCCCCGGTCCACTAGCGCTCTCAAGCCTGCTGGCCTGAGCAAGGCGGTGGAGCTACCTCAGGGGCCGCCCGCCTCCCGTTGCCATATGATACGCAAGCGAATTACTATAGACATCCATCAGCTAACCCAGTCAAATCTAGACCTCAACCTCCTTCTCAATACCAACCCTCTCAGTTCAAACCTTCCCCATACCAACCTCCTTCTCAGTACCAGCCTCCTGCTACTCAATACCAAACTTCCCACACACACGTAGAGATCGACACCCACCGTCATCCCTACTACTCCACCCCCGTCGACCTCGCTGAACGTGAATACCGCCAGCGTTACCGCCCTGCCCAAGCCTTTTCCACCGAAGACCCTTCTTCCCACTCTCACCCTCACTCTCATCACCACCACCACTCTCAAGACAACTTCCAAGCCAACAACTACACCGTTGAAGGCCGACCCGTTCCCCAATTCCACTCCGAGAAGACAGAAATCAACAACTTCACTGTTGACGGACGCTCCTCTCAGCCTCAGTACCACCACACCGAGAAGACTCAGTTCAACGACTTCACTGTCGACGGCCAATCTTCCCGACCTCAGTACCAATCCAAGGAGACCGAAATCAACAACTTCACCGTTGACGGACGCTCTTCTCGCCCTCAGTACAACATCTCTGAGAAGACTGAAATCAACAACTTCACTGTTGACGGCCGTTCTTCCCAGCCTCAGTACCGAGACACCAAGACAACCCAGGTCAACAAGTTCACCGTTGACACTCCCGTTTCTCGTCCATCTAACAAGAAGGACGTGAGATTCACTGAAGAAACCGTCGAAACTTCCAAGTCCGACAACAAGTCCAAGATGGGTTACTACGACGACGACGGTAAGTTAGCATCGCAACTCCAACAGAGCCATTGCGCTTCTGGTTATTCCGAGACAGTCCAGGCTAACGTTCACAGCAGGTCGCTACAACTCTTTCCGCTCCGGCGCTCACAAGCTCGGTGACCGCAGCGCCGGCCGCCCTGAGATTGAGGTCAACATCAACGATGGCCCCAGTGCTGGCGGCTGCTCCCAGAACACCGTCAGCATCCCTTGCCACCACATCCGCCTCGGTGATTTCCTGATGCTCCAGGGCCGCCCCTGCCAGGTTATCCGCATCTCCACCTCCTCTGCCACTGGCCAGTACCGCTACCTTGGTGTCGATCTCTTCACCAAGCAACTCCACGAGGAGTCCTCTTTCATCTCCAACCCTGCCCCCAGCGTTGTTGTCCAGTCCATGCTCGGCCCTGTCTTCAAGCAGTACCGCGTCCTCGACATGCAGGAGGGTCAGATCGTCGCCATGACCGAGACTGGCGACGTCAAGCAGGGTCTCCCTGTCATTGACCAGTCCAACCTCTACTCTCGCCTCCACAGCGCTTTCGAGTCTGGCCGTGGCTCCGTCCGTGTCCTCGTCCTCAACGACGGTGGCCGTGAGCTCGCCGTTGACATGAAGGTCATTCACGGCTCCCGCCTGTAAGCGTCTTCACCGTTTTTCGAAGACGTGAAGCCGTTTGTAATGTGACTTTTTCAATACCCCATTGAGCAAAGTGGTTGCGCTACCAGGTTCACCTCAGTTGTGAGGAGAGAGCTTGGGCTGCCTCTGAGCTCGCCTGTATAATGTCAAGTTTTTTCTGGGGATTTGTTGTGTCAAGATGGTTCAAGTTTGTTTGTGTCGAGATTGGTTCAATCATATTGGTTAGCTGGAAACATTGGAGTCTTTTTCGTAGATGGGGAAGTTCTGTACATGGACAGTAGTAATTGACAATTGATTCCGCATCTACATAAAACATGATGTTTCTTTCTATTCGCCTTCTGTGATGCGACGTGTGACACGCGACGCGCTGTTATTTTCCTCTTAATATCACCAGGGTTCTTGAGCTAGCTCGATGCGGAAGGCATGTCCATTCCAATGTGTCGGCAGCTTCGGCGCTACCTGACTGATACGATGTTCATGATGTTCAAATGATAATATTTCATCGTAATGTTTTTCAGGTTCAACTTTCTAATTTTCCTTTATTCTTAGTTATTATATAGCTGCTATCTTACTACTCTTTGACCATATTCTTCTAATTCTTTATCTGCCAAACTGCCGTCTACACCCTTGCTCTTACACGTTTCATCATCAAGTGTTGGCTTTCCCCGCGCAAAGCTAAACTTAGCACAAGGCGGATACCGCCAGCTCATATGGATAAGAGAGTGCGTGACGAATGTCGGTCACCTGAAAGACCTTATTGAGCATGTTCCTCTTATCTTATTTCTTTTCTTTCTCTCTTGCTCATTCTCATCATTTCGTATCTAAATACTTGCACATACATATCCATACATAACTTGTTCAATACTTACATCGACAAGTCATCATGGGTGCTCAACCGTCAAAGCCGACACTTCATGAAAAGGCCGTCCTTGAGATCCTTCAGAACCTCAGAGTTCAAGATGATGATGAATATGTCGAGATCAGCACCGATGCCGAAAAGGCTCCTTTGGGGCCGTTGATTCGCGATGCCCAAGGCCTCTTGGTCCACGAGCTTGAGTCATGGCAGGCAGCTGTCCTCAAAGATCCCAAGAACAAGTGAGACTTTCCGTTATCTTACTACTATGCAACACCATAAAAGCTAACCTGAACAAAGACTTGCCCTTACAGCACTGAGCTCAGCCGACCCAAGGCAGGTTCTCTCTTCACTGCCGACCGAAATCGCAGATCAGCAGATCTACAATGTCAAAATCCCCTTCGAGGGCGACCCTATCACAAACCAACGCTCAAGCGGCCGCTGCTGGCTCTTTGCGTCCACAAATGTCTTCCGAGTCGCTCTCATGAAACGATATAACCTCGAGAGTTTTGAGCTCTCGCAGCAATATCTCTTCTACTGGGACAAGCTCGAGAAGTCCAACTGGTTCTTGGAACAGATCATTGACACTGCTGGAGAAGACCTCGAAGGACGTCTTGTCCAGAACCTCCTCGGTGATATCGTCTCGGACGGTGGCCAATGGGATATGGTGTACAACCTTGTTGAGAAGTACGGTCTTGTCCCTCAGACGTTGTACCCTGATACTTGGAACGCCCAGAGCTCAGGTATTCTCAACAATGTTATCAAGACTAAGCTTCGAGAATTTGCCCTCAAGCTACGAGGGATGATCGACTCCGAGAAAGGCGTCTCTGCTGCCTCAGTTTCATCCGTAAAGGAAAAGATGTTGCGTGAGATTTCTCTCATCATGACTCTCCTCCTAGGACCACCACCAAGCCCCGAAGAGGCCTTCACTTGGCAGTACAACGACAAGAAGGGAAAGGCACATGAGCTCAAGGCTACACCCAAGGAATTCGCAAAGAACATATACAGCTCCGATTTCCGCATCACATCCAGTACCATAGAGAGCATGATCTCACTTGTGCACGATCCTCGCCACAAGCCCATGTCTCTCCTCTCAGTCTCACGTCTCGGAAACATCGTTGGTGGTCGTGGAGTGAGCTATGTCAACGTCGACATCAACACCCTCAAGGTGGCTTGTATCAAGATGCTCAAGGCCGGTCTGCCCGTGTTCTTCGGCAGCGACGTAGGCAAGTTCAGCGATTCTAAGTCTGGCATCATGGATCTTGATCTCTACAACTACGAGCTAGGTTTCAACACAAGTTTACTCGGCATGAGCAAGGCACAACGACTGACGACCAAGGAAAGCCAGATGACACATGCAATGGTCCTAACAGCAGTCCACCTCGATGAGGAGACAGGGAAACCCGTTCGTTGGAGAGTGCAGAACAGCTGGGGAACTGCTGCTGGTGATAAGGGTTGGTTTGTCATGAGCGATGCTTGGCTCGATGAGTTTGTCTATCAAGCTGTCGTCAACCCACAGTTCTGCACGAAGGAGGTAAGGGATGTTCTCAAGAAAGAAGCCATTGTCCTTCCTCCGTGGGATCCTATGGGCGCGCTGGCCTAAGCAAGTGTTCCAGCCATGCATACATACTACTGGGTTATTCTACAGCGAGATTACGTGTTAAAGCGTGTATGTGGAATTGACGGCTGCTGGAGGATAAACCCAAGCTATATGTGTCGAACGCCCTCAGTGGTCGTATCCAGAGCTTCAACCTCTTGCAATGATGTTAAGTTGAGCTATCTGCGGACCAACTGTAGGCTCGGTTAAAGACAGGACAAGCGGTTGGAGGCTTGGGCAATGAGATACAGTTTATGACCTAACATGAGGATCACGAGAATGACATAGGAAGTACATACGTCGCAAAGAGCGGCTCAACTTCACCGCTAAGTATTATGGAGTTATTTGTAACAATTTACATATTGTTTTGACCCCCAGCTCTCGATGCTTTACGCAGATTGGTCGTATATCTAACCATCTAACGCTCTAACACTCTTACACTCCAACCCGCACGCAAGGCCTATACCGTCCCACACAGCACCTGTATACCGCTCTTCCTGACGGCCTCTGGACGAACCGACGGAATAGCGAACTATTCTCAGTCTAGCCTTTGCTGTAGGCTGAGGTGTCACGCTGCTCTTTTCCACCCCTCGCGGATCAACCACGTATACAGAAAGATCAGCGCTGGTTGGCGAGATCGATGCCCAAGCCCTCCCTGTTCGAAAAACACAATTATTTTCTGGAACCGATCTTGCGCGTTGTATTGCGGAGAAAGTACCGAGTACCCATCCGAGCTTATTTGTAATTCGACATGTCTGGTTTATGGGACTCGGAGGAGGGCAAAAAAACATACATTTGTGATAACCAATACATGAGCATCTTGAAGAGGCCATGGCTTATCCGTACTCGGTTTCAGAGCGCGAGCAAAAGTGCCAGCTCATCACGCCTGACTAGTTAGCTAACGTTAGCATCTTACATACCCGCAGCGGTTCAACGTACAACGGCTCTCTTCGTGATTCCGTCACGCAAAGCTACGAGGATATACCTTGTGTGCCCGAGCTGGGATAGCCCCTAGTTAATCGCCGAGCTAGCTGTCCATGCTAAGCTTTCCCATAATTGGGCCTCCCCCCGGCAAAAGAAGAAATCAAGTTTCTTTTCGAAAGCTATTCTCCGGATGGAGTTTGTGGATCCGAGCGGTATAATCGCTCGGATCTCTGGGTGGTGGAGGCCACGTTTAGACGTTTATCAGGGACAAGGGATGTTGAACTCCAGGCAGCCGATGGGACCGGCGATGAGTGGTTATTGCTGAGCATAGGTACGATATACGGATACAAATCGATTTGAGAGAAAGTGTCGATGCTCGGCTTCGAGTTGGCCGAGACATCTTCATCAAGGCAGGCCCGCAATGGGATCAAAGCTTGTAAGCGAGATGGCCTCGGATGGTCTAAACAGCCCGGCAGCGGAGAGGGTAGGGGCCACAGTCAGTCGATGTTTGAAAGATGAGGCTATCTAGACCCATGCCGTTACCTGTCACTGTCACTGTCACTGTTGCTGTTGCTGTCACTCATCAACCAGGCACTTGAAAATTCTGATAATGGTAACACAGCATGCACGGGAGAGGGTACGGAGAAGTCAGAACTACAATGACGGCATAACACAACAGCCGCTCTTGAATCATGTGAATTTGGATGTATCGTTTGTCTGATTGGTGGTCTGTACGTGTAAAGGTCTCCGTGTATGGCCTTCCGCCCTCTTCACAGCACAACCACCCTATCATGTAGTCTCGAGATGCCCCCAGCTGACTTTTTCCTGGGCATCTGTCAAATAAAATCAAGCTATCTGTCTGAGGACGGCCCGTTCCTTAGGTGATAACACTGACAGGAGAGTCCTGGGGTCCGTGAGATAGGTCTAGGGCAGAGTGACCCTCTTCGTGGTTGGTCTGTTCAAGGTCGCTGTAAGTTGTTCATAGGCAATTGGCTGGATCAAGGTGAGTCACGAGGATACCGGTCAGTCATGGCATAAGAAAGGAGTGATGTAACGACGGTTGTCATTGTAATTTTGAAAATCGGCGTCAGAAGTATCTCGGAACGTAGAGGGTCTATTCGTTGGTGTTGTTCGAATATGGTTTCAGATATCACGACAATTCACATCCTTCGTGTCAACCAAACGCCTCAAACAAAGTATACCGACCATAAACATTAGCATTTGGAGTTGGAGTACGAATATCGATCTAGAAATAGAATTGGCTGAGTTCAACGTGGAATGCGGTCGAGTCTACTTGGCTGGATGTGTCTCCTTTGCTGCCCAACAACACCAAAGGTGAAACGCTCATTCGTTCATGGTTTTTCATATATAGTGTTTATCCGCTACTCTGTGAAAGAAACGATATAGCATGAACCAAGTAAAGAGAAACCGTCGATAAAATCAACACTATTGGTTTTGCAATCTACTGCCCATTTACCTAGTTCTTGTTCTCGTCCCAATTTGTTGTTGTTTCCATCCATCTTCCAAATTACGTTTCAGATATATCAGCCTGATTAATCTGCAAACCCAAAATCGACAATTTACCCAAGATTTTATCCTCAGGAACAAGAGGTTCGGCCGCAGATCCCACGTAGAATCCTGTTGGCTTCGTCATTGTCAGCCGTTATCGGCTTTTATAGGTAGGCAGTTAGACCGACGTCATCGCTCGTCAACTGACACCACCAACGGCAAAACGTTACAACGCACTTTCCTAGCCAGAAGTAACGAGTAAAAAATCTTTCGCAGGTTTTGTCCGAGACAAAATAACAAGAAGCACATGGTCGCAGAGCCTCATGATTCAGGAACCAGCTCGAGCCTCGATTGACCGTTCTAGCTCAGGTCTGACAGCGACCGTTTTTGGTTTTTGGGCTACTACGTAGTTCAACGAGGTCCCTGGCATCCAAGCCTGACGTTCTCCATCTCCACTCTCTTGCAGCTCTATCTATACCTTTGTACCTCCGGTGTAACTCAGGTATACAGATAGGCGATTTACGATTGAACAGGTACAATACGGTACATATACTAGTGTTGAACGTCTAACGGAGAGACCCCAGTGGAGCCGTCCGAGCCCGAGTTGCCTCCAGGGTCTAGGTCTACCTAGGTTGGGTTTCTAAGTTTTTGGGCTCGAAAAGCCCATCCCGATCGTTCGGCCGGCACCGTCGCCCTCGTTGTTACGTTTCGCAGAAAATACAAAATACATACTCACTTGATTGAGTTCAAGGAGCCCGGTGGAAAGCCTAGCGAGGCTAAGCCAGAGCCACTCAACTCCGCTCAGACACGGCGAGATATCCTTGGCTCTTGGCTCTTTGACTATCCAAGGGCACATTTCAATATCTGGCGTGTGCTGAGTTGAGACGACAACAGCGGATACGGAAGAGTGTTTGGTAATCAAACGTGCAATTAGACAAAGCAAGGACTAGGCTGAACCGAATAGCCAACAGGGCTTCAGTCAAGCATCGAATATATCATTTCACAGCTAGCCTTGCCCGCAGACAGGGACAGAGAGAGGTACATCCCGATCGAGGTCTGTTCTGTTCTGTTCGGTTGCACGCTTGGCGCTGACACTACATATCTTGGGTGTGTGACGTTCTTCCCAAATCAGTCATTGATTTAAAAAAGAACAAACGGTTTCATGGTGACTTCTTTGGCTGACGCCAGTTTTTAGCCTGCGTCTGCACTTCGAGATTCCAACCTGCAAGTCTCCGTTTCTCCACGCCACCGCATCGATCGTCATCGGCATTCCCATTACCTCAAACTGCTGCTACGGTACTGCAAGAAAAAGAAGTAATTACAGAAAGAAAGAAAGAAAGAAGAAGAAGAAAAAAAACGTTGGGTTCACAACTGGCGGGTACATCAACCACTAAACTTGTAGTAAGGTAACTGCCAGAACGGATCACCACGATAGGTACTTACTACCTACGTTAGCTAGGTAGGTACCTCTTTGCTACCCAAGCTACCTGCCTTTTTCCCCTCCAAACTGCCTGGCGCCCTGGGGCTTTGTTTCGGAAGACGACAAAATATCGCCAATTGCCTCGTCTTCTTCCATCTTCTCCTCTCTTCTCTTCTGCACGTCTTCGAAATCTCTCCATAATTACTTGCCCTCTTCTCTGATATCACCCCTCACCCCTCACCCCACCAAAAGGTGGTGGACCACACACACAGAGTGGAACAAAGAAAGAAAGACTTGAAGAAAGGTCGGGTGCCAAGGACGTCTTCTTATTTCAACTCTGTTGGCATCAGGAATTCTTGAGTATTTCCTGCATATTCTGGGTTCTGCCCTTAATATTCGGTTGACCGAACTAAGAGATTATCAAGCAACGAGACAGAATCAACGTCCGCTGGTTCTCTTATTAGACATACCCAGAACCCTTTGACCAACCAAAGGGCGAGCGAGTCAATCACCACCTTACACCGCAGGATTGCCCTTGTCTCTCATTATCTCTTTCTCTATCCTTTGACAATCACCATACTTAAGACGCAGTGTTACTATTGTCTGGCTCTTTGGTAACGTCTCAACGTTCCGGCCACTGTCATCCGATCTCAACGCCACAGGTACGAAGACCAGCAGCAATATTAAGGGCTGCATTGATCGACATTGGGTATTGGGTATTCACGCCCGAGCTATTACTTGACTACCAAACAAACCCTGGACGCTTTGTCACTTCACCAGAAATCAATCCTGCTGTTGAGCCGGCGCTGACAAGGTCCGACCAAGTTTGACTGGCCCTCCTCACGTGGCCTGGGCTAAAGTAGATTGCCATCATTCCCTTGCTCTCTATCCGTGCTCCGTACCTACGGATACAATACGCCACGGTTGCCCTTCAACGCCTGGCGTCCTAACGCTGCCGCTTTGTCCAACGTTCCTCACGACTCGAAGTCCCATTTTGTGTCTCTGCAATTTAACCTGCAGTCGGCTCTCAGCAGCACGCATACTTTCGACGACTGAGTCACCCTTCCGGTTTCTCGATCCTGGCTAGCCCCACGTCATCATGACAGACCGTTATCGCAGCTACCCATCCTCGGGGCGAGCGGCTACTTTTGCTAACCACGCGAGAACATCCTTACCGTCGAGCATCGGTTATACTTCTTTATACGCTGGCGATATGCACGTCATGCCGACTTCCACCCGTCAGCCGCCGCCTGTTTCAACAACACCACGGCCATATGTTACGACGACATCCACGACCCCAACCCCAAGTACCACCACCCGCACCTATGCCGTTACCCAGGACCCTCGTTCGCATAGGCCAACAACCCGAGATGTCACTCGTGGCCAAAGGTCTTCCACCCTTGACTCAACCAGCCGGCCCCCGGTAATTGTCATGACCACACAGAAGAATGGTGCCGCTTCTCACTCTTCCAACGCTCGTCCTGCAAGTCCCCTGCGGGATGACTACCGGTCGAGCGATGGGCAGTTCTACTCACAGCCTGCCTCATCTATACGTTCACGCAGCACAGCTCGCCCCTATACCGATCAGACAGGGACCGACAACTATGCTCGCAGCAGCAGGGACCGCAGCAATAGCTTGGTGCGCGACGACCCCTACCGCAACAGCCGCCATTCTGCTGTATACCAGGCCAACCCACGTCAAAGCTCCAGCGCCGTCGATTACGGGGATGACGGATACCAGTACACCAATGCTGGTGAGCTTGTTCGCTATGATCTTGATCATTCGGGCCCTGCAAGGCCTCGGAGGCGTGAAAGCCTTGACCGAGGCTACTACCGCCCCAACATCAACTACAACACGGACCAGCGGACCTTCAATGTTGATACCAGCCCCGATCTGAGTCGCAACTACATAACAACAAACACAACCAGCTCCCCGAGCAATCGGCAATACGATAACCGAGGAGGCCCTCCACCTAGCACTCGTGGATTTGATAAAATTCGGGCGTATGACAGCCCACGGGATTTTGCTCCAGTTCCCTCCAAGACACCTGAGCCCACATTGGCAAAACAGGAGATTCCTCTCGTTGCGACTACAGAGACGACGAGGCGGCCTCGGCCAGTGTCCCTGTATCAAGAAGGGCCACCCCGTTCCTCGCATCACGATGACTACTATCGCAGCCGAGAAGATGAAAGAAAAATGCGAGAATTCCGTGACCAGCCAGAACCCGAACGTACTTATGAGCCTGAGCGTGCCGCCTACGACCCTTCGTATTTCCAGGACGACAGAGTCACATCCCGTGGCTTTGGTATTCGAACTGACCTTGCTGACGAACACGAAGACCGCCGTGAACGTCGCCAGGAGCCTAAGAAGCGATCGGATGAGGATTTGCCTTCCGAGTACGAACGTGACGATCGACGCCGAGGTCGGCTCGAATCTAAGGAACCCCGCCGTGAGAGACGTGAGAGTAAGAAGGGGAGTGACGATGATGAAAAAGAGCGTACTCGATTCCGTGACAAAGTGGCAGCTGGTCTGGGTATTGCTGCGACTGCTGTAGGACTTGTTCCTGCCATCAAGGATGATGATAAGCGCGAGAAGGAGCCCAGCAGACGTAAAGGCTCGGATGACGAGCGCGAACGTGACCGTGACCGTGACCGAGACCGAGACCATGATAGACGGAGAGACTCAGCTGTGAAGGGAGACCGTCCAAGAATACTGGAGCGAGATCGATCACGACAACGAGACACGTCAAGGCAACCAGACCCATCCAGACAGCGTGATCCATCGAGACAACGTGACGCATCGAGACAGCGAGACACGTCGAGACAACGCGATCCGGATCGTGATTCCAAAGAAACAAGCCGTCGAAAGGAAGAGCCTCGCAAGAGCGGAGAAGCCGTTGTCTCAGCTTCTGACTCAGACGAAGCCAAGAAGTCGACTAGAAGACTTCGCGACTCAAAGGCTTTCAACCCCAACGACACTTCTGACTTGAAACAACTCAAGGATCAACTTGCAGCCATGAAAACAACTGACAGGGAGAAGGAAAAGGAGCCGGTTGTGGTTGAAAGCAAGCCACGCTCTGTGTCGCCTGCCAGAGAATCTCGAAGTTCGATAGAAGCCAGACCATCCAGAGATCACCGTTCTCCTCCCGATTCCAAGCCTTCGAGTCCTCCCGGAGAAGAAAACCGCGGTCGCGAATCTCAACAGACTCTCTTAGATGACAAACAAGTCCGTGTGGTGTCACCTCCTCGCGACAAGAAGGACGAAAAGCCTCTCAAGGGCATCTTGAAGCAACCCAAGGTCAGCTTCCCCGAGGAGCCAGTTGCTGTTCGTGAAGGCGTTGCTCCCCACAAGGAAGACAAGAAGGCCAGAGAAGCACCCGCTGGCGCAAAATGGACCAAAATCAGCCGCAAGGTGGTCAACCCTGAGGCTTTGACTATTGGCAAGGAGAGGTTCGAGGTCAGAGATGACTTCGTCATTGTATTGCGGGTACTCAGCAAGGAAGAAATCCAGGCATATGCATCAGCAACACAAGTTTTGCGAGGTAGGTTCAAGGCTTAGACTTCTCGGACTTGTTTAGGTATGTACTGACTATCAATATAGAGAGACGCCGTCGAGATGAGGATGGTGGTGACACTGATCGGGATCGTGGCCGGGACGATGATGACAGGAAAAGACACCACCGCCATCGCCGTCATCGGGAAGACGACGATTCATCTGATTACGAAGGCAAGGACCGTGACCGCGAGCGTGAGCGTGACCGACGCAGGCGTCACCGGGACGATGAAGACTACGACACCCGCTCAAGGGATCAGGACCATCATCACCATCACCACCGAAGTCACCGAGATCGTGAACCTGCTCTTGAAGCTTAGTTTAGCGAGCGAGCGAGCGATCAAAGCAGTCTAACATTATCATCGAATCCTTTTTTTTTAAAGTGTCCAAGCGTTATATCAAATGACTTTATTGGGAGGTTTTCATATTCCTGGGTTTATACATTTTACACCATATATCAATAAGCATGAACTGGGCGATTTAGCGAGGCATTCTGGATACACAAAAGATAAAAACAAAACAAATTCAAATATGATTCAGATGATATCTTCTATATGTTGCTCTCGTTTTCATAACTGCAGTACTACAATGAATGTCCAGGCGTGAGGAAATGGGGTCAAGACTTGCAAATTCTGAACAATCTTGAACCGGAAGGATCTTGAAGGAACGGCCCGAAGATTCCTTTGAGTTTGAAGCTTGAGAGAAAAGGCTAGTGAATGGTGAGAACACGTCACGACTTGGGTAGCGACATTTGGTGTTGGGCGTCTATGGTGGCAAACTGGTGGGAAAGGGAACTAAGATATTGTGATGGGGAGGTCGAGGATGTCCAGACTGTTCAGTTTGCATTAGGACGTGCTAGTCAGGACTTAGTCCCCTACTATGGCCAGGAAGCTTATAGGGCTACTACGTTCGAGGTCATTATTAGCTTGAACGGAGTCGAAGATGGTGTCTTGGTTGCCCTTATTACCCATATATTACCATGATCAATTGCCGGTGATACTTCTATCCATAATGCAATGGAATAACCACACACGCATATATGTACACTCTCAGTATTCAGATCCAGCTCATATCTCATCCAATACTATGAGAGATGCCAAATCTCAGTATCAACAAGACGCGCCAGTGACTTTCACGTAGTAGGCCACGGAGTTGAAACCAGGCAGGTGCCCACCCTCTTCTTATGTATACAGAAACTTTGTGAGTAGGGTCATGAGCTATGCCAGCGCCCGCAGTATCGAGATGAAAGAGGTATTGGCTAACACGAGAAGCCTCTTGGTCCTCCGCATGCTGTCTCCCGTAGTTTCCATTCCTCTCATCGTCTAGACACTCTGCCCAGGCCTTGGACCGATTCCTCTCACTGTCGACATGTCGTACGACGACTCAATCTAGCGCTCAAAGGCCGGCACCCGTGGTTTGTTTGATACACCACCGACAGATACAGGCTGCGGAGATGTGAATGTGATATCATGCATCAACATCCTGATATCGTTAGTATCACGGGTAGAAGCAGTTCAGGAATGTATTCGAATCGAGCCCAAGCCTCCCACCCTTTCCTCTAACGCAGACTTGAGAAACTTGCCGCGCCTGTTCTTGCTCGCTCGAAGCTATAACGTACACTCGGGATACGGAAATGGGACATGGGCTGCAATCCGTAGCTTGAGATGATCTGTGACCCAATTGCATCAAATGGAAAGGAACGCCATTTATATGAAACGGACAGTGCTAGACATGGAATACATATAAAGTTTGATGAGGAGGGGGTTTAGACTCTGCTCGCTGCATCGTGTGAAGATAGTAATAATACGGAGTAACAGTATAGGAATTGTTGTCATATCGCGTGTGATATTGAGACCAAAAAGGGACGATTAAAAGTCGTAGGCAAGAATAAATACGTTTCATTAGATAGATTTCGGCTATGGTGGGATGTCAGTTTTTGTCCAAAGTATGTTAGACTCACTGATCAACTATTGTGTCACGATTCTAAGACTAACGTTGAGCTGAGCGTCCCAGACAAGTAGACCAGCCCAATTCAAGGCACGGCAAAGTCAACTCTCTTTTTTGTGGTTTGCTCGCACCCTGCCCCAAGAATAGTAACTCGGAACAGCCACGTCTGAGTCTAAGAGGGGAGTGACGCCCAACCGCCGATCTCTGGCTTGATTGTGGCGGGCAATAGAGACACGTCTGGAACAGTAACTCCACATCTTCGGAAATGATGTGAACTGTAAAACTGTAACAATACCTTTACTGTATGTGTATGGCAGCCCACAACAACAACAGGTCCATGTTGACGCGCCCATTTCCACCATCTCCTTCGCTGCGTGGCTGGCAATGACTCCAGCCAGCCAGCGAGGCCATGTTGTAGTTGGTCACAGTATCTGTGGTAGTATGTAAAATGTCTCAGCCTTCAAGAGTGTCCCGGAGACATTCCGCTGAAGTTGTCTCTGCTTCTTTCCGACATCAAAGACAATGGGCTCAAACCTATGTTTAAAGATTAGCCTTGCGCCTCTTGAATTAAATGCCAGTCGTGTGGGGAACAGGCAGCTGGTAGCATATTAGGGACCTCACGGGATTTATTTAGAAGGACAGGGGCTCGTTCGTGTTCAGAAAAGGCTTTGGCACGGCCACACGGATACATAACTCGCAGGCTATAACGCGAACTGCCGTGTTGTGTGAATCGATAGTCCCAAATCACCGTAGAAGGCGTTGAGTAAGGCAGTTTTGTCTGTAGCCATATGTCATCACAACAGGTTCTCAAAGAGCTTGTTGGGGGGTATGGATGGCTCGCAGATATCAAGACTGACCTGAGCTTCTCCCACGGATTAGCAAAGATTAAGATAGGTCGTTTGTGGCACACACAGACCTCGTGGGCAAGTCGACTTTACCAACGACAAAGCTTTAGGACTCCTTTGAATATCTGTCCACGCGGAGCTGTAGGCACCTCTGGCTCTGAGGTCTGTTCATCAAACATCTATAAAGTACTTCGTAAACGACATTTTATTCGATTTCAATGGCATGCCGCAAGGCGTCCAGGATGAATCGCTACTTCTCAGCTTCTGATGTGTGGGCATTGGCTAGTGTCCGTATTGCCTTGAGGTTGAAGCATTAAGCCAATATAGATTTGCAATGCAGATATCAAATACAAGATCATCATTTAGAGATTATGATATTAGGCCGATGCTTTTTCCGCATTGTGTAAAGCCCCCAACCTCTTCTAATGACACATAAGCTGCCCGGCGGACAGGAAACGCTTATAATGCATTGTTAGGTAGTAGCATGCACTACATTCCTAGTTGTCATGGTTGATTAACTCATCGAAGTGCCGTTTGGAACAAAGCGGGATGAACTTCAGCCGGCGAGTTCGAGTATGGTCCATGCTCTCATCACAGTATATGTGTTGACAGAAGCTCTTGTCACAGAAACATGCACTCACTCATTCATGAATAATTGAGGAACGATTACGTACCAACTGAGGGAACTAACTAACATGAGACTGGCGGTGCTAAACCGAGGCGAACTGGTTGCGTTCCGTTTTCTCGGACGGATATCAATCAAAGCACGGGCAATTTCCTTTTTTTGAGTTGGGTGGATCCTCTCACAAGGCCGGCAGTTAAGCTGATGAATAGGAAGAGGGCCTGGAGGTTGGATATCAGCTCACCTGCATTGAAGAGTGCTCAAAGCTTCTGTCGCAAAGTTCTGAGTCTCATGGCCAGTTTCTATGCGCCAGTTGCGTCGCGAACACACAGAACCCCCCCTTGTCGGCCATGTCGTCCCAATTAGTCTTTGGAACACACAACCCCCTTGTCCGGGGATGGCGGCCGCACCCCTTCTTCGCATCCTGGTTGTGCCTGGAAATGGCGGGCCCTGGTCCGGCCGGGACACACGCAGTGTTCCACAACGTTTGGCCGTCACTAGGAGTTGCGTGTGGGCTCACATCCCTGACCGACATTCCAAGGGTGGGTCAGTAGGAACCAAGCGAAGGATGTTGCTGCAGTCAGAGAAATTGGAGGCACAGAGACTCGTCAGATAGGGTCGTTAGAGTGCAACGCGGTTGTTGGCCTGGTCGTATACGATTCCGAGATGGAAGATTGTAGGAGCAGAGGGGGTGAATACGACTGCCGATTATCATGTGGCGTGTGATAACAATATGGGCTATGTGACAATCTGGAAGGTGTTGTATTCCAGTTCATATTTGCAGTGATATACGGAGTACGGGGTACTTGCCACTGTACTGTGGCTGTCTCTACCCTAGCATATGAGTATCCTGACACTCACACAATGAACATGGTGTCCAGATTCTGGGTTGTAAAATCCCGAGAGACTATGCCAGGATATTGTTTAAGCCTTGAGCCCAGGTAGATCTTCAACGGTAGGGCTGCGAGGATGATTCTAAACATCGTCAAGAGGTTCGTGGGTCAGCTTGGGTGACGAGTAGACACAGCCCATGATATCGCTCACATCATGGATGCCAGTGCCGGGTCAGGGTCTATGACAGGCTTGTGCATCTTGACAGGTGGTGGTCATGCCCTTGTTCATCGGCCAGACGCCCATGATGAATGACTGCGAAGAGATCGTGGATCTGTATAAGGCCCTGGTAAGATCTGGAAACGACAGCAAACAAGACCACGACTTTCTAAGGCTATATTCGAGGACCGAGTAGCATGCGGGCACGGGCAGTAAGTCTTTCCTGCTCTGAGCACATAACTCGTAATTACTGTGCGTAATTAGATACTGTGAATGTACATGATCAACCTCCGATTTCGAGATGAGCACTCAATGTCAAGCCAACATGCATTCGACGGCATTATCATATGCTTCGGCTGTGCCTCGGAGCGCAGCGGGGAACACGGCTTATTGCGGTGATGTCGATGCGCTGTTTATCGATTTCCCAATCATAAGTTGCGACGCAGGAGAAATCATATTACTCCTGGGCATGGCCTTGATGGACTTACACCACACAGAACATGAAGTCTGTCACAAATCAGTGCAATTGCAACCTCGAAAACGACGTAGGAAGTGCCACTAGATCAAAGGGAGAAGGTCCCTGCGCCCAGCTGGTTCGACGTGGAACTTGCAACGATGACCGAGGTCGGTGACAGCAGGTTGTCAGCCGTGCATGAGACGGGAAATGAATGTCAACGAGTTTGGTGATGGGTCGACTAGGCAGCGTCCTAAAATTAACTAGAACCCAAGTTAGAATAGCAGCTCCTGTGGATCGAATACGTACTTTGCACACACCATCATCCCAGAAGTCCCTCAGGACTTGCACCACTCCCCACTTGTACGGCATAAAGTATCGGGACGGCTAGTGGCATAGCACACATGGCGCTGAGCGTTTACATCTGGCGAAATGCGATGGCAGAGTACGAGAGGACAAGCTCCAAGGCAGGCAGAGGCATACGGCAGAGTCGCGTTCGCGTGGAACTGCACGTGTTGAGGTTATTATCATAGCGCGTGTGTTTGCAAGTCTCTTATTACAGCCAACTTTGGCTATCTGCCACAAGCGTGCAAGGCTGACCTAGAAACCAATGCCAAGTTTGACTATGATGATGTTGTTGACGTCGGGCAAACCTTGATGTTTGAGTCAGGAACAAGGCGCGGGAGGCTGTCCAAGTGCGGCACATGTTCAAGCCACCACTTTGCCCTGGGTGGGGGGTCCCTTCCTTGTAATTAAGCCGTTGTCAAAGGAAAGAGCCACCAGTCAACGCCATCGAAGCCATCAAACTCACTTGAGATTTGGCAGGCACATTCAGGCGTTATCCTTTTCGTAGGGCGGGATCTTGGAGCGTGTCTAACTCAGTTTTTCGAAACTAAGTGGACTACGACACTTAAGTGCTTCCTTTCAAGAAGTACCCATAAGTACCTGATACCTTAGTACCTGCCTGGTACGTGCAAAATCTTTCACCGCTGTCATTTCATATCATGATTGTAGGTGCGTAGGTACCCGTTAGTGATGAGAATCATGTGCGATCTCATTACACAGGCTTCGTACATGCTGTGCTCTTGACTGTAGCAGTACATTCATTAATCGCAGCGAGTCCAGTGCAACGTGCAGTATACAGCGTGCAACACTCGAAAACTGCTACCAACAGAATGCTATTCTTGTTTAGGATCTACCATCAGTGTGATCTATGCCAGGATTGGAAATACAATATACCTTTCTAGGGCGAGGATAGGCATTATTATGGCGGTTCCCTAATTCATCATGGTCGGTGTCTAAGTGGGTATCGAGGTACTTGGAGGCCCTCGTGTTTGTATTTCGTAACGTCGCTTAAATATTTCTATTTCGTTTTGAATAAATTTTCCGTCCATTCAATTTTGTTTGGCGCTTGCTTACGACGCGCAAGTCCTACCGCGAAATGAATTAATCACTATCCGCTCCGTCATTAGATGCTTACTGATAGAGATATCTCATACCCCAAATAATTGGTCCCTTTTCAGTACCACATGATAGCCATCCTTTAAGCTAACTTACATACTACCACATGTACGTCTTCCCTGCTGGGCCGGTTAAATTGTCATGGGCTACCCATTGCCGTGGGCTCAGGCAAGGGGGCCTCCCTTGACCATGCCTCCAGCTAGCATGCCTCTGCCCTCCCTCCAAGTTCCAACTCCACAACACCGAATTGGCGGACCACCCGTCGCTACCCTGGTCTCCCGCTCCTAACATCCAGGTCAAAATGCCAGGTTTGACGATGACGGTGTTTTGCGATTGACCGTTGACCGTTGACCGTTGAAGCTTAATTCGGGGCCTCCCGCGGATATGTGAGAGGTTGTTGAATTACTCATTGACATTGAAAGATATTTCGCTCTGTATCAGTATGCGTCCACCAGCATGCGTCTCGGTTAACGCAATTTCATCTCAATCATACAATATTCCTGCCCCTGTGGATCTCTCACTATCACATATTAGTATTACTACGAGATACGTGAATTTCATGAACAGCCTATTGAATTGATTTTGATTCTCATTAAAACCAGCGCCGCTTACCCTATGCTAGACCACCAGTAGGTTTAGTTCCTGAATACCCTTGTACATCCCTAGCTGGTCTTGGGCGGCTTGTCATCTGCACGTACTCCCGCGAGTAGCCATGTCTGGCACTCCCTAGCACGCAGGGTGGCGACCAGGTACCCCTGACCCCTTCAAAGAATATGGAGAGAAAGACTCTAGAATGCGAAACTGGGTATACACAACCAGGCTCAACAGTTGATATGGCTATATCAAGCTTATCGTATGGGTCGCAGGATAATTGCAAGCCTCCCCCGGCTCATGTACAGCAGAGTGATAAATGATTATTGCACGGATTGATAATTGTACTGTTTTATTTTATCTTGATCGACATAATGATGGGATGTGGGCTGTGGATGAATCGATGTTGTCTTGACCGCTTAGGAGAGTAAAAGAGCGCCAGCCACGCGCACTTGTTATGTTTTTGCTAGAGCCTAAAATTAGTGAGGACCCTGACGCCATGGCTAAAAATCCATCGAGTGAGTAAGGTCGGGCAGGGGGAAAACTTCTAGAATTGGTGCTTTGTAGGGGCATACAGAGAAAGAACAAATTTTATACAAGGATTATGTTTATTCCCGGACCTGTCTTTACTGTACCTGCATTTACCTTGTCGTCCCTGCCCTATACTGCCAACCACGCACCTGCCAGACTTCAACACAGGAACTCAGGATGGAGTCCCTCGCAGTGAAATAGAAGGTAGTAACGATAAATACCTTACTCATACTTAGAGATTTGGTACAAACGAAAAGACTGCTATTGACACCAATTCAATAACTACATCCCCCTGCATTGCATTGCACTCCATCTACGCATCTACTTCCGGAGGCATCCGTTCATGCTCTGCATACTGACCATCCTGATACATAGTCGATTATGGTAGCTGTGCAACCATCTACAGATCATCAATCTGCACTAGCCCACACAGCCACGATACCCTGCAACGGTGACACATGCGCAGTTGGAGCCCCTGTCCTCGAATACCTGCTGCAGAGGCTTGTGCTGCCCCCCTAGCATCGGGTCAAACTTGGGGATTCAACTTGTGCTTCGAGTCTTGCACGGCTACTGGATATATTCCACGAGATCATCAACAAGGAACGGGATCAACCTCGATAGAAGCATTAGAAACACCGAATTGCTAGACCCTGATGAACTGAGCTACTGCAGTCTAGTCGTCTAATCATTTTGTCTACCTAGGTACCTAGTCACATTCTGATCGGAGGCATTTAGATTCAGATTAAACCCACCACCAAACAAGCACGTGTGTGAAGACTTACCAGCTAACGTTAGTTTCGAGTTTGCAATAAAATTGTCAAACACATGTTATTTCACTCATTCTGCGTACATCAGGTTCGTCAACCGACGAAGCCTCTTTGCCTCGTTACCCTAGGCTAAGACAGTCCCTGCTTCATCCATTTACCGTACAGACCGGCTTGAGTTAGCGCTGACCCCAATCTCATTGACAGGCAACGGTTCCACCCACCACAATCATCGTCCAGGCTCACGGCGTCTCGTTGTGTCAACGGTCCGCTCAGTTGGGGAACTAAGGTAAGCTAGCCACCACTGCGGTGCAGCTCCCCGCCCCCTGCCCACACATGGCTGCCATCTGGGTCTTGGTCTTGGTCTTGGTCTTGTCTTGCTTCCCAATCTTGGACTGGGGCATGCACATCCTCATCACCAGTCCTCGAAACCATCCATCATTGCAGTTTAATAACCAGTCCCTCCTATTTCGCGTCACTGTACCGTATCCCCGCTCGCTTAACGTGATTGATGCCCAGTTGATGGTCTAGTGAGTAACAAAGCCCCAGTATCATATTTGGCGCTTGTCATTGACCAAGACCTGGGTATGACTAAAGCCACAGAGATGTCTGGCGCCCAGGGCTGGGGCAGTATATCTTGTAGGTCCGCGCTACTTTGACCTCTCGTTGTTATTCTCTTGAACACCTTACCCCAGCAAAAGCTCTGGCCCGTTCTGACAGTTGCCAGACCAGTTTCCTACGAACACCTGCATCTCTAGCCGAAGGTGAAGGGGCCTCCCTTCTCGAGACTCATCCTTGTTTGGTGTCCCTGTACAGACATAGGTATGTGTGCGGCATGTCTGCAAAGGCTTGCGCGTAATACCTTGAAGCAAACCGCGAGGCCGGGACTGACAGGATGAATAGGCAATAGCAGTCAAATTGTATTTCAGTTCCTCATTCACACTGCCAGTCACCTCAAACCGGCATACCAGCACGCGCTACAATCTTTTTTGTTGGTCAAATTCGAAAGTTTGACAAGGATCCAGATTTCCGGGACTAGCACGTGGAAGCGCGTTACCAACAAATTTGCTCGACTACTCGTGTGCCGCCAACGGGGAATTACTGCAATTGCTGGTAATCTGTTGTATACTTCAACCAATATCATTAAGGTACGTTAAAAACAGACGTCTTCCGATCGTTTATCTGGTGATAAAGAAGCTCAGTCGAGACTTTGCTTTGGATTTGGATATGGTGCCGCGTTTTCTTCATATCAAATTGAGGCCCACTGGATTTATTGTGTACTAGTGGCCTCCTGCCATTTGCCCAGGAGACTTCTTTTACGTATATTTTCCTAAGCCATGTTGTTTGAGAGAGCAGAAACACGATCGCATCCCGTCATAATTCACAAAACTGACTCCTTTTGCGTACAGACAACTGCTGGTATCGCTGTTTCAAGAAGCTCTGTGTGCATTAGTTCTTGAGTGAATCTCATACGGCCAAGTTAATCAACAACTTTGCGTCTGATATCCATTATTGAAACTCGTCAGACGGGTAAGTTGTCTCTTTGCCTCAAACCTTCCGCGCCATTGCAGCACGCGGATCCTAGAAGTTACATCCTGGACGAGGAGCTGTTCTTCTGAAGCACCGAGTGCTGATACGCGATCGAGAATCACGCCACATTGGCTCTGTTCTACAACGAAGATCCCGGTAGAACATAGCAAGTGCTGTGTGTATTGGCCTGGCTAGCACAGACTGCGTTTTTGCTGTCTACAATTGGTTGCTAATTGTCAATGGTAAAAGGAGCACTCGACGTATTTGTATCTTCCCTATGACCATCAATATGTCAGCGAATCGCCATATTACGGGCGGCTTCAAGCAGGAATCTGGAGTACATCCTGTAAGTATTGTTCCCTTCTTTGTCTTTCTCCTTACCATCATCGTGCGAATCCTCGAAAGCAATTTCTTCAACAAGAGGAATCCCGTGATTGAAGCGCAAACCAATACCAAGCTGGATCAATATCGATCGCGTCGCGGCTACAAACGCGCCTGGCAGACCCTAGCCTCAGCCTCAAGTGAATGCTGGAGTGGATTGCTAGCAAAGTCCGGGAATAGTAAAGTTTCTGAGATGCGTCCCGCGTAATCCCTACACCTGTCGCAAGCTTGACCAGGACAGGAGTCTCGAGGTGGGCTCAACAGGGTATCTGTTGTTTCACCACGACCGGGGCGCCCGCAGGGAACAGGGGAGGGGTGAACAGTGACCTGGACAAGGTGCTCATGCCAACCGCGAAAACTGGAGTGGCAGAGCAGGCTGAGGTGCACTTTCTTCAGCCTTTTGAGTTGAGAGAAGCGCTAGCTGCACTAGCCACACCGGTTTGCAAGGACAACAATCGTGGATAAAGCTGCTTTGGATGCGATGGCGGGAGCGCGCAGACGCAGCGACAACGGCTTTCCACTAGTTATTGCGGAACACAGATTTTTGGGTTTCGGGGTGCCGCAGAAACGCCACCAAGGCAAAGGTTGGCTGACATCCACTCAACGGTCGCGAGGCTGGCGGCGCAGAGTGCGAATGTCAAAAGTCCACCACACCAAACGAGCCAAATCTCGTCAACAACGCGCCGGGTGCGCGGAATCCTAGCCGGTAGATGATGCCTGACAAAGACGCCGAGAAGGACGCTTAACTCAGCTGAGAAACGTCTTATTTTTGGGAGAAAAATACGCGACCCAAAGGCATCAGAACCGTGAAAGCTTGGCAAACCCTGACCGCACTATTCTTGGTCAGTAAGGACGACTGTATCGCTGCTACTCCCAGTGGGGCGCTGGGCTGCAGATACCGGACTGCCCCTCTGATTCAGAATCCAGAGAGTAGTGACAAGTATCGATGGACAGAAGTGACGGGACGTGACGTGAACGACGGAACACCCTGCCTCGCCTCAGCCATACTTGGTCCTTCTCTTACGAGCATCGACGTTGAGACATAGGTGGTGACGTATTGCGCGGATCTTGAGTGAGAAGAAAAAGACACAAACAGCTTCTTGATGAAGTAGGTTCCAACATCCGCAGCCGCATCCTCGGGGATTCAGTTCATCTGGAAGAAGTCGAGTCCACGCGAGATTCTACACTACACATTGATGCGCGGTACTCTGCAGGTACCTGGAGCCGGATAGAATCCTTTACACCACCGCTCATGCTGTCAGTGGCCGTTGCGCGTGGAAACTCAAGTGTCTGGCTGGTTCCTTCGGGGGCGGGTTACCGCTAGTAACCAAGGACTTTAAGATGGGCCCATGAAAGACAACGGTTGAGAGGAGATTACCCACACCGCCTGTGGCCAAAATAGGATCACCAGGAAAAGCCAATCCCGGCTCATTCATGGGCCGCCGACTAGCCCCGGCTCTGCTTCCCCCATTGGGCAGCTGCTCCTTTCTGGGCGCCTTGGTGAGGCGACCATTGGCCACTTAATTAAACCCAGGCGACCCCTGTCACGTTTCTTCCATGCGTTGTCATCCCCGGAGACATCTACTTGGTCTACCGACAAACGCTACGCAACAGTCAGTACCTCGACTTGCGGGTACAGAGGTCCAATAATGTCCTCACCACCAAACTCACCCACAACTTCAAGCGCGTTGTCACCCCTCTGTCCCCTATTTCCTCTCTGTGTTTGATGGGATGGGTCGAGAGGTCTGACTAGGTGGATTCTTGGATGGTGTGTTCTTTTCTGGTTCTGGTTCTTCAAGGTGGCTTTGAGCTCTGCACCCCACTTGGATCCGTCTTTCGCCGTTCAGTCTCTCACTTGAGCTTATCCACACCCCTCCCTTTCGTGCTGCTACTGCCGGCGGCCTACGAATTGACTGAGAATGCTCAGTTCTCCCTGCTGCGGAAGCTTGTCAACGCTCTTCTAGGGCGTTTGACCGCCGCCGCCCACCGATCCGCCATTTCTCCCCAAGTATTAATCTATGCACCTGGAACACTTGAGACAGGGGTATCGTCGCGGAATCGCACACTTACAGCACTCTCATATCATCCATGTCTGTTACCCCCCAAACCCCTCCCTCTCTCGACAACATCTTGCTCTAGTAGAGCCCTGGCCTGGTCGCGCCCGCCCAACTGCCAGACAAGCCTCGTACTCCTGGTTCCCATCCGCTGGCTCGAGAGTAACATCTGGTTCAAGCACCTACCTGGTCTGCCATCCCGTCTACCAGCCCATTACCCATGGCCCAATTGTCCATTTTCCTGCTATCCACTTGAGATCATACCTTGTTCGCATCCCCATACTGCAATCTTGGTTCAAATACCCGCTCCCCTGCTCCTTCGTCTCCCCCCGTCGCCCCCCTTCCAGCACACCCTTTCTCCGATCGATCTTGTCTTCTGGCGCTCCAAAGCCCTGTTCTCTTGTCGTTGTCCCTTGCACACGAGATTTAACCTTCAAGACGAAGACATTCTGAAGGCACTGCTACCATCTTCTGTTGCCAACCACATCTGGCCAAGCGGTATAGCCACCCCCCCTGCTTCCTCCCCCCGTGTTTTTCGCAGTAGTCCGCGAGAACCGGGTTGCTTTATCATCATTACCTCTCCGAGCCTAGCCCGCCTCACCCGTGCAATCCCAGTCCTCACCAGGGGACATCCACTTAAACCAGCTCCCCAGACCTGGGTACTGGCAAGGGGAAAATAAAACACCAACGCGTCCTTGACTTTATACTATTTTCTTTTCTTTGGCCTTGCCTCACAGCTTCAACTTCCAATCGTCACGTCCATGTCTGACTAATGGGTCTTCTCTCTATGCAGCATCACTCACAGCACCAGCAACAGGGTCACCCGCCTTCCCAACACCTGCAACACTCGCGACCCCCGAGTGTAGTTCACCAGCAGCACCACGCGCAGGCTCACCAGCCGCCTCAACAGCAACACCAGAGCGCGTATTCATCGACGCATTCGCTGCCTCAAGGATACCAAACAAGTGCCCAAGCACCCAACAACCAGGATAACCTCAACTACTACAATCACCCGAGTCCTTACAGCACACCAGGTGCCACAAGCGGATACACGTCCGCAGGTAAGTCTCTTCTTTATTTCTCTGTAGCCTGGCTGAGAGCTTCCCATCTCGAAGAGCATGTCGCGATAAAGATACTAACAATGCGCGATCCAGATACCTCCGACATGATGGCCGCAGCACAAATGCCGAGACCTCCCTACCCTCCTATGTCCTACCATACGCCTCAATCCAACTCTCCAGCTTCTGTCGCATCTCCTTCCCAACATGACCAGCATAGAAGCATCTACGGACAACCGCCATCGCAGCATCTCCAGCAATCTATGTACTACCAGCCGCAGAACCAGTATCAGACAATGCCCCCTCAGCCCACAGCCTCGCCCTATGCGCAACACGCGCCGCACCCTCAACAATCAATGACCTCCCAGCCGGCCATGATGATGTCTCAAACTGCACCTCAGAACCAGATGGCCCAGCATGCTGCGCAGCACGCACATGCCGGCATGACTGGAAGCCCTAGGCCCAAGATTGAGCCTCAAGTGCCTCTTCAACTCCAGAAGCCCCAATCATCCCCTATGCAGCAGGCTCACCATCCTCAAAATGGCGGACAACTGCAGAGCCCTGGAAACACCACACCTGGTGTCAACCCCAGTGCGGCCCCTGGGCCTATTCCTGCCACTACCCCTCTCGTGGTCCGCCAAGATGGCAACGGCGTGCAGTGGATCGCCTTCGAGTATTCTAGGGACAGGGTCAAGATGGAGTACACCATCCGCTGTGATGTCGAGTCTGTCAACATCGATGAGTTGTCCCCCGAGTTCAAACAGGAGAACTGCGTCTATCCCCGAGCATGCTGCCCCAAGGATCAATATCGCGGTAACCGTCTGATGTATGAGACGGATTGCAACCGTGTTGGGTGGGCTTTGGCCGAGCTAAACATTCCCCTCCGAGGCAAGCGAGGTCTTATCCAGCGAGCTGTTGACAGCTGGCGCAACAGCAACCAAGATCCCCGTCTCCGAAGCCGACGTGTGCGACGTATGGCAAAGATGAACCAGCGAAAGCAGGTTCAAGCTTCTCCGCATCCCGGTGCGGCTCACATGCCAGGACCTAGCGGACCTTCAGGGATGCCTGGCGGTCCAGGACCCATGGGACCTAGTCCCGCATCGATGGGCAAGCCCAGCTTAGGTAGCATGGGTCAACCGATGCACCATCATCAACCAGGAGCTCACCCCGACGGAACAGGACAAGGTGGAGATGAAGTTGGTATGTTTCACCAGATGTGATTGATTTAAAAACCCCTCATCGGTATTTGCATGGTCGTTTGGCTATTGCTTCCCCATAATCCCGATCCTTCACTGCCCTTCAACTCATTGCACTTCACAAAATGCACTGCTTGACCAAATTTGTGTTGATTAATTGATACCAAACGCACTTTGTCTTTCCTTCTTGTCTTACAAAATTTATTCCCTTGCCGCAACGGCTGTACCTCAGTCTTTGCTATCTCTGTTTCGGTGCGCGATTCAAATATTTGGGGACTGGGTTTGTTATCTCCTTTCTTTGTCTTTGAACGCCTGTCAAGGACGACATAGGCGGTCGTCACTTATATCTATACAGCATGCCGCAGTGGCTCTCTAGGGGTTATGAGGAAACTCTTTGTTTTGTTGATTGGCACAGTTCTGTACATTACCATAAAGTCGCGCTGGCACAGTTGCTGTTGCTACTGTTAGTTGTTTGATTTGCTGCCCGACTCTTAGACGAGTTCAATTTGCCTCTTGGCTTTAAAAGTTGTCTTTACCGTTTGCTTTTAGTCGGTCTCTCTGAGATAGACCCTACAGAGCCCCATTCCTCTGTTGTTTTGCTTCGATCCCTGAAGCTTGACACTTTGAGTTTGGTTATGTTTTGCGTTTGCAGCCACTTCTTGCTCTCCTCACCTTATCCACACCTGTTCATCCATCATAAGCACTCATCAAAGATTGAAACCTCATAAGGAGATAAGCTAACCTAGACTGTTAGGCGATGGTCATTCGTACGAACACCATCACCATCAGGCTCCCACTGCTCAGAACCCTTCAAATAACGACGACGTCAGACCTGCCCACGTCTTCACAGGATACAACAACCAGCCTTATCCCACTAGTGCGCCAATGTCTCATATGGCTCCTCATTCTGGAGGCGCTGTTCCCGCTAAACGCCACAGTAAGGCCAACGCTGATGAGCCTGACGATCTATTTCCTGATATCCCCGAAGCCAAGAAGCGAAAGTTTATCCTTGTAGAGGACAACGTCCGCGGATCTCGTCTCCGGGTCAGGGTAACCCTGGAGGGTGTTGATACCAATGAGATCCCTGACAGCTTCCGCAAGGGTTCTAGTGTCTTCCCTCGTAGTTACTTTCCCCGGGAGATGCAGAGCCCTCCCCCAAGCGCAACAGGCTCTCGTTTCTTCGGTGCCGACCAAGATGATGATGGTATCGAAGAAACTGAAGGCCGGGAGTCCAGCCGACGTGGAGTCAACAGAACTGGCAAGGAGATGGTCAAGGTTCCCATGGGCGAATCCTCAGGCGAGATTGCCATCCCCCGAATGAGGAAGTCCACCCGGGGTAAAGAGGTTCGCCTTAACGACCTTGGCTATCGCATGGCTTGGCTGCAGAGCCGAGTATTTGCGGGCCGGACCGTCTTCCTGCAACGAGCTTGTAAGTTATAAGCCACCTCCTGCCATGTTATCATGACTAACTTGATATCTAGTGGACTGCTACCGCAACAAGACGCGGGCGGCTATCGAAAGCGTCATGCAAGACGTCAAGACCGTTGCTCCTCACTTTGAAACTCGCGTTGGCAAGAGGCGCTGGAATGAGCGCATGCGACGCGGGGAGAAGAAGGACGACGAGTAAAAGCGACCGACCGACCGACTCATTGCATGATATTTATGTCCCTGGCGAGCCCTAAACTGAAGCACTCGACTTTTGTTTTTGTTTGATCATCATCATCTGCATCATCGACATTAGAGATTGGTTGTCTCATTGCTCACGTCTGACATTCAACGATACCATTCTGCGACGGCATCTAGTGGAGATGCCCTCTCTTTATTTATTACCCCAATTTTGTCCATTTTGTGGTAACGGTTGCACGATGTTTACTTGCATTCAAATTTGTTTCCCAACGCACATTGTCAGGTCCTCGGGCAAGCTTTTGTTTCGTTGATGCCGGAGTCTTTTACTACTTGGAGATTCAGCAGCTCCTGTATATTAATGTTGGAACGCGAGTTATATGCCTAATGTAGGTACTCGTGATACGAACGCAATCAGCTGTCGACGTTGACGTCGGAAGAGGAGGTGTGTTCTGGTCGACTTCCAGTAGTAGCTGGAGCTTAGTTTACAGATGAGCTAATTACATATTGGAACGGAAAGAATTAAACAGGGAAGGGTTATTGTTTGTGATTTGATTAAAACTGATGCTTCGTAACTGTGCGCCCTGATGGCAATATGAAACACGTATTACTAGAAGATAAAATGCAATTGTCTTTATTCACATATTTTTGCTATTTTCGTGCCGTGCATTTGTTTATTGCATTTTTTGTTCAACCAACAGCTTTTATGAGTTGTACATATCCAGGCATTAGTTAAACGCCGCGCCGTATTCCGACGTCTACGTGGGAAATGCGTCACTGTAAGCTAACTTGATATACGGATTAGGTATCTTGTTAGAAGTCAGGTATTTACGGATACTCACCAGGAACCAACAGGCAGACAGCTTAAGCTTTAGAAGCTTTATCCTGGCCTGTCAAGCCCGAAGCTTGACAAGCCACCCCTGACAGCAAAAGTGGCTTAGCTTCCTTTGAGCCACGAAGTGTGTGTTCAGCTGAAGCAGGTAGGAATGTCACTGGAATGCAGGTTGATAATTTTAGTGCCGTACTACCTTTTTCTAAGGCCCTTGCCGCTGGCCTGGAAGTTGGAAAAGCGAAATAGGGAAGGGAAGGGAAATGGACTCGGGAGAACCATGTCCTTTTCAGGCAAGTGCGTCTGCAACTCAACTTGCAAGGCAAGGCAAGGCAGTCACGCACCCTCGTTCATCATCTAAGGCAGGCCGCGAGGCGTTACCTAGTGCATTCCGTTTACCTCCACTAGATTAACGTCAGGTCCTTTCTTCTCTTTCAACTTCGAGAGGACCACGTTGTCCCATTACACCCACGCACATAGACGCTTTGGATAAGACAATATCAATATCTATTGCCGCTGGAACTATGGCTCAAACTCCTTACTATGGCGGTAATCGTCCGCCGCCCCTATTCGTCGCCGAGCTTGACAGCCAGCCTGGACGTCCCGGTGACGCTCCATCCCACCACAGGCCTGATGGAGCACCTGTATTCGAGATGAGCGGCGAGCCAGTGCTCGCGGAACAGCGGCAGCATCATGATATGGACCAGTCAAGTCCCTCCAACCAGTGGCCATCGCCTCTTCAAACTCCCGGAATGTCCAAGCCAACGCACCAGGAAGAGGCCAAGGATAAGCCAAGCAAGGACCCGTCTGCCGTGTCTCAATCTGCCATGGCCAATCCCTGGGCATATTTTGGACCCGAACCTTCAGATAGTACATCTCAACAGCCGCAACGGCCCCATATTGACGACCACCGGCCCTCAGAGCCAATATACAAACCGTATTCTGGCAATAGCGAACCAAATCAACCAGAGGTCCCCTACAGCACACGACCATCTGGCAACTTTTCGTATTCAGACAATCAAAGCGATGAAAACGTCTACTATCCTGCACCGCTTAAACTTGCCCATCGCCCTGCCAAGGCAACAACACCTCCAACCTTCAAGCCATATGCTCCGCCGACCTCACAGGATGCATCGGACTTACAGCCCAAACCTTTAGGTCGCCCTGATAGAACCAATTCCCAGTCACCGGTAGTCTCAAACCCATACCGACCCTACCGACCGCATTCGCCTCAGCCTCCTTCTGGTGACTCTGTGCATCCTCCCAATGCTCGTCCTGCTACCGCATCTCCTCCACAGAGTGGTCTCCTGGCATCTCCCCCAGCCGCTTCCCAGCAGCAATCTTTGGGCACGGCTCCTCATCATTTCCAACCGATACCACCGGTTCAATCTGCAGATCCACCGGCTTCAGATGCCATAGTGTCGCCAAAACCATCTACTAGTCTTCCTACCTCACCTGGTCCTCAAGGACAGACGTTGCCATCACCACAACAGCAGCATGGAATTCCCAACGCCGCTCCAGTCCAATCAGTACCTTCATCCGTGTCTACGTATCTTCCTTCTCCCATGACTCCTTCAGCTCAGCCAGCCTCAGTAGCTGCTCCTTCACCGGCAACCCCTGCTCTGAATGCAGGCGTCCCTTTCACCCAACCACAGTATACTACTCACGTCGCCGGCCCGAATTATGCCCAGACATCCACGCCAGGCGCTGTGTCGTCTTCGCCAGCTGTATCGGCAGCACCTTCAGTCAACGCTGGAATACCATATAGTCAAATACAGTATGCTGCTCCAGTTCAGGCTCATAACTACGGACCAAGCCAGGCATTCATGGCCCCGGGCACATCGGCGGCAGCCCCTTCACAGCTTCAGTCGCCAGTTGTATCTAGCCCGGCCTACAACCCGCCTCAGCCGACGGCTCAGAATAGTTATAATATTCCGCAACCGACATATGCACAGACACAAGGACAAACAACAGCAAATCCAGCCCCAGGCAGCTTCAACCTCCCTTCCCCTCACCAGTCTGCTCCTTACCACCAAGCTGCTCATGTAGGTCTTGCGATGCAGCAATCGCATCCGCAGCAGACAAATACACAGCCATACGGCACACCACCACCACCAGCAAGCTCACAATCACCACCGCCTCCTCCTTATGCAATCCAAGACACTGGTATGGGAGCTGGAACGCAGACTGTAGTACAGAACACTCATATGATGTACCAACCATCTCCGGTCGGTGCCTACCCTTCGCAGACCCAGTATCCAACCCAGCCGACATACGCAACGGCAATGAGTCCCCCTCTACAGGGCCAGTCAACACATAGTCTTCAGCCCCCCGCGCTCCCCCCTCGGCCTTCTTCATCGCAAGGGTTCGCCCCGTCTGGCTTTGGTGCTGGTCCAACTGGCTACAACCCATCTAACTACCCGCGTCCACCTCAAACTTATTTTTCACCTCCTCCTGCATTGCCACCGCGACCTGGTCTGGGGAAACTTTCGGGTGGCGGAGGAAAGATATTTGGTAGCAGCTCCGCTGACAAGTGGCTGAGGAAGACAGGGCAGGCGTTAGAGAGCACGCTGGCACCATATCTACAAGGACAATCTACATCGTATCGTCCAGGGACAAACGGTCCACAAGGGCAGCAGGGGCAACCGGTACACCAAGTTCCAGGAGCCTACCCCCTCAAGGAAACCATTTTCACGCACCTCATCTAGCACCACAGTTTAGGGGTAACCAAGAATCTGGGCCCTCTCCTCATGGGCCTGGTGCATCATAAGGTTGGAGGTTTCTATGGCCAGAACATTATTACTCGTTGGATTCACCAGCCCTCGGGCTTTATGTACTTGAACATCTAATAAAATTTATTTAATTTGTTATCACTAGAGCTTGCTTCTACATCAAATCGCTCTTGTAATGCAAGTGCATGTCACTGGGGTTAGGGATCTGCTAGTAACCGATAAATTTTACTCATGAAGAGAAGAGTAAGTTCAGGATATACATTCATTACTGCTACGCATAATACATGGTATAGCGTTGTAAAGCTGTATCGATAGAACGTCTGGTTAACAGCTACTATAAGCCATTGAACTTGTAGAGTTTGGGACCTATTCTTGTCACAATATCAAAGCCAGTCCTTGGCCAAGGTCCGAAGTTTCAATTCATATATAGGCCTGCTAGTTATGGAGACCTTGCTAGGGAAGGAAATGGCTCTTTGAGCATACCTACTCTAAGTACGCTGTGTTACAAAATACCTACCAGGTACCTAGTAAACGAACCAAACTAGGTACGTTCTACTGCTGACAAAACCTGGTTACCAATAGCCGCAAAAGTGTAAAATAACTTCTTCAAACAATAAAAAGCTGAAGAGTTGATGAGTTGTTAGATGAAGTAAATAGCCACTCAAAATGGCCTATCAGCTTTCGACTCCCTCTGTGGAAACAACCAATACAGTGACAGTATCAGAGCTTTGAGATTGACTTGTCTATAGATCCATAGACTAGATTTGATTCACGACGGTAGGCAGGCAGGCAGGTACTGACGCGAGTTTTGACCAAATTTGCCTGAAGGGAAGATTTCATGATGGTGTTGACATCATCATGAGTTGCTGACAGGCATTACATCATGAGACCAGGGATAGTGTGTTACTAAAAATGTACTCAGTTCCAGGTTGGGCATGCTCCTCATGATGGAGGGAGGTTAGTCGCTAAAGAGCCGTTTCTCAAGGTTACCCAATAATTCATGTCTTTGACCCATGAATGGCATTTTGCTTGACTTATGACGGTGAGAGGAGTGATGGGTTCGAGACCTCGAGGACCAGCTCCAGGACCCCTTAATCCACAATGACAGCTAGCTGGAACTGGTTAGTTCAGATGTTCGGTCTTTGTCACCGCTTGCCAAGTTGAGAGGATCTGCTTGGCATTGTTCTGGGCAGACCGAGAGGAGAGTTCTAGGTTTGTTAATTGTTAATCATGCGTCAATGCGCCTCTTTCTGATTTTATTCAACATTGCAGGGCGGTATGGCTGATAATGGTTATTTCCCTGAAACGCAGCGGTGCTGGAAATCAAATGATGCACGGAGTAGGTAGCTCAGCTATTTGGCGGTGTCGAGTTAGCTCAGCGGCCGCTTCGACGTCGTTTCTGTAGGGCCGTGATGTGTTTCACCAATTATCAACCGCAATTAATAAGTGGCTGTATCATGGATCGTGGCAGTATTTGGGAAAGCAAACGTCAGTCGTGCAGTCGTGCAGTCGTGCAGTCGTGCAGTCGTGCAGTCGTGCATGTCGCGAAGGACAAGCTCTAAATTCAAAGGATATGATTGACGCAGGGGGTTTATGGAGTACTCCGTACGGAGTTTTCAATCCTGCAATACCTACATGTACATGTACATAAACACACACATGCACCGGGGGGCATGGCAGCTATTTTCAGCTCACTGACACTCTGCAAGCCATCACGGATCCTTGCATCTCGATGTTGCATCTACCTGACGGCGTGTCACTTGTCACCTGATGAATGAGGTTACACGACCTGGTCCATCGACTGGCGTTTTGAGTTTTTTTTTGAGACTCGTACTATTGCCATCAGCCGAGCCTTGGTCTATACTACAGAGGAGTAATGGAATCTACCAACTCGTTGTGATTTGATGCAATACATTAGGGGCACTGCAGCCTGGCCTCGTGACGGGCTCTCTAATGCAGGAAACCTTGAAAGTTGATGACAAAAAGGAAGTATATGTAATAATAAAGCATCGATTCAGTGCTAGTGATTTGACAGAACGAGTCGGTGAGTTTTTCTCGCTAGCTAACAAAAGGCGTCGGCTCCGAGAAGTAGCGGCGGACTGTTCAGGGGTGGAAATAAAAAGGCTCACATCAGTTTACCTGGGTACAACATTGAATCAAACTCCATCCATGTCTCTAAAGAAGTCTCAATTAATTTAGTAAGAAAAGCACCGCACATTCAGTTACGTATTCCACTGATAATATTGTTGTCTGATAATCAATAATACTGCATCAAATTTGTGTAACAAGATAGTTAGTTACTCTCTCTATTCTAAGCTTCCTCAGTCGTGACTAGTTAGTAGATCTAGCGCTAGAAGGAGTCGTCGAATCCAACGGAGATGCCGTTTGCCATCCAGTTTAAACCGAGCTTCCTGAATCTATCGGCTTGCTCCGAATAGCCTCTTTCTTTATGGATATAGCGTGATGGTGAATAGAGAGCAACGAGAACTGAATCTGTTACAATACAACGATCTTGATGCAACAAAGACCCATGCTCGTTTCCTATGATTTCTGATTATTAGCTGAGATATTGTCTCCTCTCTTACCGCCCAGTTACAACTCGCTTGCTCGCACCCCTCACCGGGGAGGCTGAGCCGGCGCTGTGCAATTCGTCGTTTTTAT
Source organism: Fusarium avenaceum (assembly GCA_025948275.1). Taxonomy (NCBI): domain Eukaryota; kingdom Fungi; phylum Ascomycota; class Sordariomycetes; order Hypocreales; family Nectriaceae; genus Fusarium; species Fusarium avenaceum. The sequence goes on from CP109669.1 coordinate 1,822,140, forward strand.
CTAGATATCAGGCTTTCAAGGCAGACAATTGAGGCCTCATAGAATAAGCAAACAAATCGCAACGGAATACGCGGACCATGAGGATTGGGCAAGTAGAGTCTTGTGCCGCCTTGTTGTCATCATTGACCGCGAACACAAGTTCCAAGGCACAGCGGGCGTCAATCAGCATGGTAACGGTAGATGGTACAAGATAGAGTTCATATATTAGATCCATGGAATATTTCATATTCTTCCATAACTCCACTTTCAGGGAGTCAAGCGTATGCGTATGCGTATGCGTATGCCCGGAATGCCCCCAAGCTGCCGAGCATTGGTCAACGGCTAGGAGACTTGCACTCAAACCTCGGGATGCCCGTATTTGAAGCGGCACATATATACGGAGGAGTGGTTTGCAAAATATGCCCGAAATATCGGGCCGCGGAGTGATCGACATACTATTGTCCAGGCCGTCCTTACAAGGGCGACAACTGACATGACATTACGGATAGTCCTAGGTCAAGGTTTGCAGCGGTCAACTTCAACGTTGGGAAAAGAAGGCAGACCCGATTGCAACACGACTTGAGAGTCAGCCGGATCGAGGAACAAAGCCACTGTTTGCTGAAGCCAGCGAGACTTTATAACCCTATATTTGTGTCATATTTGAGTCAAGCCGTGTTAAGTTCTCGGTGATTAACTCAAGGTCCTGCGGTACCGAGGTCATGCAAACAACAACAGAGGAGCAAACAGCTTTGGTTGATTCATCATGAAACACTTCTCGCACCTATAACTACCATCATTAGCGAGACATTTTTGCATTTTCAATGCACTTCTACATCTGAGCCCTGCCGCCTGTTTGTAATTCGTCTTACCTCCCTGGCGCTGTCTTGGCCTGTCGATTGTTGCCTCATCCCCCACTTTGGGCCGCATTCAGATCCCTGGAGCAGGGCGGCCCTTGGGCTAGACAGTGAATGGAGGTGGGAGTAAATGCCTGTGAATGTGAACCACAAGCGTTTGTGTTGGGGGACAAGAGTGCGCTGTGCGCTTGTCAAGTAGGCGCCGAGTCCCCTGTAAACGGATGCTAAGTGGTGGCTGACTCAGTAAGAAGCGCCCAACGCGGCGGTCGAAGGGCGCGGGCGGCTTGTCGGTGCTGGGTGCTGGTAGGCTGGGCTGGCTGGTGGGCGCCTTTTTTGGTGCTGGGCGCACCCGCCCTTCCAAATCCCTTCCTTCCAGTCCTACCCCTTCCCCATCCCAGAGCTTTTCTTAATGCTGGGCTGGGCTGGGGCTGGTCCTTCACTTGACCTCCACTTTTCTTACTGACTTACTTTCCCTACCCGCCCCCCTTCCACTTCCATTCCCTTTTCTCCTCTCGGCCTGCCATCCTCCTCCTAACATCTACCTACCTACACCCACTACCATCTCGACGACGACCTCACGAGTTTACGTCTGTCACAGCTGCTGAGAATCTCTACTCTTTCTCAGCTTCTACCAGAATCTCTCACGTATCACCAGAGCTGCATAGTTCCTGGGAGCCATTGACCGGGTTTTCAACTCGCCCAAAGATTCTCGATAACCTTTCACCCAACGCTGCCACGGCACTCAAAAGCTCAGCTCTCCACGCGTTTTGACCGCCTCAATCTCTCACACTTCACTTGCAGGTATGTGTATAATTCGTAAATTACAAAGCGAAATTCGATTTTTACTTGGATTTTCGTGCTTTCTCTTTCTTTATTATCTGCTGTCGGATACCCCGACTCCTCAAACACGCGGGCTTTTTTATGTCACCGTCTGAGGTTTTGTCGGCGACTCGTTCTTACGTCGAGTTACGTCGGATTTGCCTTGTGGCGTTGTCCACCGCTCTTGAGCCTGATTCTTCCCCGACCCAATTTTGCCCCTCAAACGCACGCATCGCCGCCTTTTCTCTTCTCCTTTTATTCTTTCATTCATCCACTTTTTATTTAGATACAGCTGATGCTAACCTAAACTTGTAGCCAACATAGGCTCGCAGATCACCGCAAACTTTTACACCTCTATTTTATTCGTTTCCATTCCTACGGAACGGAACAACACCAACTTTCATCATGACGACTATGGTACGCTTGCAACCACGATCTCAAGTCATGCTTCAGCAAGCAACAGTGCAAAGAGGGAAGCTGCCAGGCGTTCGAATACGCATCTAGATCCGTCATGGCAGCCTGCGCTTCTAGCTTTGCTCTGCCAAAGCTTGAGTTGTGAAAAAATGCGTCGTTGAGTCATTGACTAACCATGACGATAGGATCTTCGCGTCGGTAATAAGTACCGCATCGGTCGAAAAATCGGTTCAGGTTCTTTCGGTGATATCTACCTCGGCACCAACATCATCTCCGGTGAGGAGATCGCCATCAAGCTTGAGTCTGTCAAGGCCAAGCACCCCCAGCTGGAATATGAGGCTCGTGTCTACAAGTCTCTTGCCGGCGGTGTTGGAATTCCCTTCGTCCGCTGGTTCGGTACCGAGTGCGATTACAATGCCATGGTTCTCGACCTTCTTGGTCCCAGTTTGGAAGATCTCTTCAACTTCTGTAACCGAAAGTTCTCCCTGAAGACTGTTCTTCTCCTCGCCGACCAGCTCATCTCCAGAATCGAGTACATTCACGCAAAGTCTTTTATCCACCGAGATATCAAGCCTGACAACTTCCTCATGGGCATCGGCAAGCGAGGCAACCAGGTCAACGTTATCGATTTCGGTCTTGCCAAGAAGTACCGAGACCCAAAGACTCATTTCCACATTCCCTACAGAGAGAACAAGAACCTGACTGGTACTGCTCGCTACGCCTCTATTAACACTCATCTGGGTGTTGAGCAGTCTCGTCGTGACGACATGGAATCCCTCGGTTACGTCATGCTCTACTTTTGCCGTGGTTCGCTCCCCTGGCAGGGACTGAAGGCTGCCACCAAGAAGCAGAAGTACGACCGTATCATGGAGAAGAAGATGACCACCCCTACCGAGGTCCTCTGCCGTGGCTTCCCCAACGAGTTCGCTATTTACCTGAACTACACCCGATCCCTCCGATTCGATGACAAGCCCGACTACAGCTACCTCCGCAAGATCTTCCGGGACCTTTTCGTTCGTGAAGGTTTCCAGTATGATTACGTCTTCGACTGGACTGTCTACAAGTACCAGAAGAACGCCCAGGCTATTGCCCAGGCTGCTGGCCAGGCCAACCCCGAGGACGATGAGAAGGCCCGTGCCAGCCGCACCAACGCGGCTACTGCCGGCCAGTCTACTGCCAAGCCCAACGCCATCCCCAGCACTCGCCGCAAGATGCTCGAGCGAGGCTCTGGCGCTGGCGTCGATACCCCCGACACCAACCGTGCCATCGGTGGAAGCGACAGGATGTGAGTTATAAGTAAAGCCCATTTTCTCTTGCCCCTTCTAGGCAACTTGTTTTCCTCGATGCGTGTAGTCTGCTTTTATACCGCTGACCAAAAGGAGATTTGCTGACAACTATGGCTGACTCAGTGGACGATAAACAGGCTTCGCTCAGCTTCGAAGGGAGCGGGATATGCCTCGGGCAGTTATCGGCCGAAATGATTTGAAACCGATTACTCCGCTCTTTTTTTGTGATCCTCTAATGGCGACCGATACTGGCGATAGAAAAACCAACATCGACACCCGGATGCAAATCCTTTGAACAGCTGGATGATTCTGCTGACCATCATTCTGCTCATTGGCCGCTTTCGATCGTTGGGACGCTATTCGATTACGCCTCTTTCCTACGCATTTGCTCTATCTTGTTCTTCGACGTATGTTTTAGGGTTATGACTTTATGTGTGGCTCGGGTTAGCTCCTCAGTGGAGAGTGTTGTGCAATGGATAAGCCTGCTCGGTATTATTCTTTGAGCAACCTCTTCGCCTTTGGGAGACTTTCCTGAACGGCATGTCCGGTACTCCTCCTGGCTAGGTGTACCAGACCTGTGGGCTCATGGTTGTGCTGCTATCAAATAGCTTCACGACTTGGAATGCCGGATATCGTGGCCGCCCATGCAATTGTCCTTAAGCTGAATATGAGCCAACAATACGCAATGGCTCGTCATTTCGTCGATGCGGTACAGCTTCCACCCCGTTTGGCAGGCATTTCATTCATGTTTTCTTTTGCTCTTTATTAATTTGCACGGACTTTTGCACGGACTTTTGCTTTGGACTTTGAGTTGGCTCCTGCCTGCTGGGGCTAGCTTCTGGGGAGGAAGTAGGAGACGACGTTTGGGGATGAAGTTGCTTGCGAGATTGTTCTCGACGTTTACCAGATGATTGGAAGCAGGTCGGAGCGACGGTTGATGATGGCGAAGGAGATGTTTGTGTGGTAGCAAAGGGAGAAGTGGAAACCCCGGTCAGAGTCAAGGTCAGCACCGGTTTTACTCCCTCGGCTTCAGTGTGCGATATCAGGCAAGTCGACGGGCTGTCGAACTTGGTTGATCAACCATTCATCAGATGCCTTGATGCTGGGACTACAAGCTGGTTATAGCCTCCGGGACCAGACACTTAAAACACATTTATGTCCTGGCAAAGAGAGGATTTGGCACATGGTTGACAAGTCAAGATAGACAACCGTGTGCATAGGCCATGCATCTCATCCACACTCATCCATTCATTCTTTCGTTTCTTGATTGTACCTCAGGTAGTCTATACATAGTGTCTTTTCTTACATTGTGGTTTCTGTCCTGTGCTGTGATAAAAGTATGTCCCGCCCCGTACTTTGTACCGGTGTATGCGAGAGGCTTCGCTGGGTTGAGCTTGCGGTTATGTCGAGGCAGATGTCGGGGCTTTCTTCTGGTAATTACTTGCCCAAGCGACGCCTGCGGTTTAAAGGACGACTAAATGGAGGAGGCGGGCACAAAAGAGGGGCACTTAGGACATCGAGTTCAGTTGAAGGCACAGCCTCGAGCGGGCGCATAGAAAACGATAGTCGCGTGAAGTTGTTGGTCACATGTAGTAAGTTGAAGACACGAGCCTTGTTAGTATCTATTTAACATAGGCCTGTGCCTATGCCTGTGCCGCAGCGAGGTTGAAATGGCCTGGTTATCAAGCTAAAGAATCCTCACTTGTTTAGCGTGGAGTCGTATCCGTCCACTTTGTAATCTCCATGAGGCTATACAGATTATATGTTGTTAGAGTTCTTTTGCAATGGAGACGCTGGTCTGCAGCTGGGTACTAATACAGAATAAGCGTAATAAAGGCTGAGTGAGGTAGGGAAGACTGGATGGTGATGCCCAGTTTTATCAGGTAAACTTATACGGGGATTCAGTAGAATAGTATAGAGTAGAAGCAAAATATTGGTGCAATTCTAGACCAACCACAACTGAGATCTACAGGGTCACTCTGTAATTTGGAGCAAAAATTGTGCACGGGATCATGACCATTAGATCTCAAGTGATCATGTTTCCATGTCGACACCCACAAAACAAAGCCAAGATGAACTAAAAGACGATGGTGATCGACAGTACCAAGCATCAACCCCACATTTTCCTTGCATTCAGTTTAGACTTGTATTAGTGGGACCCTAGGTTGTTCCCTCTTTCATCGTCTCCAGTCTCTCTTTCCAGTTTCTTGGTATTGGATATTTTGCTCTTCTCGCTCTTTAACTTCGTTACGTACGGCTGTGCCCTTGACTTGGATATTCTAGCGACTGTCATGACGGTACAAGCTTCAACTCCAACATCATCCAAGTCCACAACGTCATCGTCAACAGCCCAGTTCAAGACCTCGAATTCGTCCACCTTATCCACGATGACGCCCTCTTCTGCTGCCTCTGTTGACTTATTATACCTAACGTTCAACTGCGGCAAGAGCATACTCGATGTTCCCGTCTTCAGCGCCCATCTGAAAACTGCTTTTCGTCAAAATGCAACCGATTTACCGCAGGTCGTTGTTCTGTAAGCCGCTGATTCTCTTGGTCCCTTACGAAGCCGACCATAGTCAACATCCACGATATTACTCTTGTCATGAACAATCATGAGCTACGAAACACGACTGGCACGAACATCACAGAAAGAGAAAAAACTCAAGTTATTCCCAAGGGAGCACGGTGCTGATTTATCTTCTGTTCGCAGCTCTTTGCAAGAGGTGGCACCTTTAGCCCATTCCTTCATTGGCGGTTACTTTTTGAAACCATACCTCTCACGATTTGAACAAGCCGTCAATGTTGCCGCCCAGCATGTTCTTGACGACATATCGAGTCCAGATAGCAACGTTGTCACAGTCACACCCACGACCCGCCCATCGAAGCCATACACTCTCGTACGAGGCAACAATGTTGGCTACACCGCCATCATGCTCTTTTCGCGCGATCCTTCACGAATAAAGAACATAAAAGAGGCGGAGGTTGGGTTCGGGGCGGCTGAAATAGGTAACAAGGGCGCTGTTGGACTGCGTATGCTTTATGAAGGAGATGATGGCTCGTCTGAGCTGACTTTTGTCGCCACGCATTTGGCGGCCATGGAATGGAACTTGCCCAGGCGCAACGCCAATTGGGCTGCTATTATGCGTGGTATGGCTTTTGAGAACCCGGAAGTTGTTGTGAATAGCTACAAAACCTCCGTCACCCCATCCCCGACCTCAACACCACCCGCCGAAGACCAGCCTGAGCGGGTGCGTCTTCTAGCCGACGAACACGACGAACAGCACTCGCGCCTCCAGCAACAACTACATAACATCTCTGTCTACAGACCAACCTCGAATCTTTTCGTGGCTGGAGACTTGAACTACAGAATATCAACCACATCTCCACCTCCATCCGCCGTGTTCCCCAGCACTGATCCGGAGTCAGAGAACTACTACCCAGACTTCTTCCGTCTTGATCAGCTTACACGCGAGCGCAACGCTGGTCGCACTCTACATGGTCTATCGGAGCACGAGGTGCGCTTCCCACCGACGTACAAGTATGACGTATTGCCAGCACGGCCTGGCACGCAAGAGCCTGAGCTTGACGTGCCTTGGAAATTTGCGACCCATCGGTACCCTGGATGGACAGATCGAGTCCTGTTTCTTGATGTACCTTCGTGGCTGAAGAAGGGAAACAACCAAGATCCCAAGCTCAATGTGCGTGCTTACGACTGTCTTCCGGTCCTGCGCATGAGCGACCATCGCCCTGTCTTCCTTCGAGTCGATGTGCCCCTCATTGCGCCGAACGAGATGGCCCCGCCATCGGGTCTGGACCCTGATACGAGCAAGGACCCTCGAGCCCGACTCCCCGTGGAGATCGACCCAGAGGCCTGGGAGCGCCGCGCAGCTGCACGCCGTAAAGAGGTCATGGCTGGCTGGAGCATGTACCTCTGGAGTACAAAGGAGGGTGCCTGCATCCTGGCCACAATGTTCGCTTTTGGCGTTGGCGTTTATTGGTTGTATCAGCTGTTTTGAGTCCATGTATCTGATATGTTCACTTTGTCTTGAAATTGGCGGAGTTAAGACCATGCTGTTATACATGTTATGCGACTGGCAAGACTTTAAAGCTAAGTTGCTAATTGCGCCTTTTGTGCTTTTTGCGCTTATGGAAACCTTGGTTATTGCCTATCACTCACTACATTTTCTCCGATCATGTTATATAGACGATCCATGGCAGCATGTGAAGCGGCCATGCACCATGTATGCAAATATCCACTACATCTTGTGTTAGCTTCTATTTATTAGCACAGGCGGTTGATGATAATAAGTATAATCACTCAATAGAAGAGGAGTCATGTCTCGAAGATGAAGCTTTTACCCGGATTTTCACTAAGTATCACACACGAGTCTAGGACACCACTAGTCAATGTATTGGTAAATGGTTACCATATTCCAAATGGTTTGACTACCTGTGCGGCTGTTGTTTCTGAGCCAATTTACCCATCGGCCTAGAGGGAGCATGAGAGAATACGAATAAAGTAAAAAAGAGCTCGAGCAAATATCAGATGCTATGGAGCGAAACCATGCTCTCAATGTGTAGTCATAATTCGTGATGAAACCTTGTAATCCAGTTACTTTAATATGGATGATTCACTAAAGAAACCCGTATGGAAACTCGGCTCGTCTTTGGTCATTCCTTTTCATGTCGTCGTATGAAATCCTTGTCCGTTGACTAGGTGTTTTGGATGGCATCTCGACTGCGAAAGAAAACTGATATGTTGAACTTGTGGGTTGGCGCGCAGGAAATGTACAATTACAGGCAGAGTATATCTCTCATCGGCGCGATAATTCTCGTGAAGCAGATGGCTGATCTGTATGGCAAACGGACCATTAAAAATCGGCGAAGTAAGGGTCGTATTTCTCCGCCATATCGCGACCATAAGGTTCACGGGAACCGTCGTCCTCGGGATAGACATCAAAACATTGTGCATCGCCCGGATATCGTATTGGGGGCTGAATTGGACCCTTGTGTCGGCGGTTGAATGTGTCATCCCAGTTGGTATCATGGAAGAAGGGGTGAGATTTCACTCGAGCCGCACCGCCACTGATGTTACCCAAGCGCCGAGAACGATCGACTGTACAAAAGGACCGAATTATGTCCTTGGCCTCCTCCGATAGAGGGGGATCTTGGGGAAAGACAACGGGCTTTTCTAGAATTCTGCAAGAAAATAGTAAGCCAAGTATCCTTATAGTAACATGTTTAAGGACCCTCTACTCACTGTTTGTAAATCTCGATGGGGTTCTGGTGCCAGAATGGCGGATACCCCGTCAAGAATTCATATATCAAGATACCCAATGCCCACCAATCGACTGCGCCAGTGTGACCCTTATTTTGGATTACCTCAGGGGCGAGGTACTCGGGTGTTCCACAGAGCGTATATGTCTCGACGGGACGGTTGTCTTCTTGGTAACCGAGTCGCTTAGCAAAGCCAAAGTCGACAAGCTTAATGTGGCCCTCCTGATCCAGAAGCAGGTTCTCAGGCTTGAGGTCTCGGTAAGCGATGCCACCTTGCTGTTCGTGCAGATACTCCAGAACCAGAACAATTTCAGCGGCATAGAACTGAGCGACGGGCTCCTCAAAGCGACGCAACTTCCTCAGATATGTGAATAGCTCTCCGCCGGGGACGTAGTCGAGCAACATGTAGAGTGAATCTTGGTCGGAAAAGGAGGCGATTAGATTGGTGATGAAGGGGTGGCCAGCAACGTCGGCAAGGATAGCACGTTCGTGGCGGACATGGTCGACCTGTTTGAGACGAATGACTTCTGGTTTTCGGAGGATCTTGAGGGCGTAGACTTCGGGGTTGAGCTGGTGATCGAGGGGTATATGCGCAGTTGCGGCAGGACGGACAAGACAGACACGGGCAAAGGTTCCTTATCGAAAGAGTCAGCGACGGAATAGATAGCATCTGGTATGGGAGACATGGGCATACCGGTCCCTAGTGTACGAACTCGTCTAAAGTCTCGAAGATTGAGCTTACGAGTTTGTGGTAACGAGCTTGGTGTGGAGGGTGTTGATGTGCCCGAGACGTCTTGTGAGTGAGAATGCGAGGTTGCGGAATGCGACGGCGCAGAAATGCCCGATGACGATGGCAGGCCACCCGCATGTGAAGGCGCAACGGTCGCAGCCATGGTGTGGTTTCTGTAATAGCTACAGTTGCGGCGGTAGATTTTAGGGACAAAGATGAGAGGCGAAATAGATGTGAGTTGATTGTTGTTGACTGGGGTTTAGGCGCAAGCCCATAATAATTGGGCTGGAAACCAGCGCTGCCAGGAAGTTGTCTGATAGACGATAAGAGAGGAGAAGATGATCCGAAAATACGAGTGAGATTCCATCCAATACAAGCTGAACAGGCGGTTGTGCTTTTGTCACGCGGTCAATTGGGCCGTTCTAGAGCAGGTCTGGCTCGCTTCTCCTGGCGATGCGGAGTCAATTAACAACGGGCCCTGGGCGATGTGAGGTATCTCGAGTAGCAGAAGCGATGGATTGCTTTGGCAGCAGAGGACAATCAATGTGTGAGATGAGGTTGTTTGATGAGTACTCAAGGGAAGGCTGAGGAGGAGGCGGAGGAGGAGAGAGGGAGGAAGAGAGGGGCGGGTGAGCGGTTGGAAATAATGTGAAGACGAAAAAGCGGCGGAAGGAAGGTGATGCGCGCAAGACGATGATGAAGATGGGGTTCAGGATGAGGCTAATGTAAACTAAATGCTGAGCCTTGACATTATGCTATGTGCCTTGCCTAGTCCCATGAGCTAGGCCAGTATGGTCAGTACCTTAAGGTCTCCAATGTGCCTATTCAGGATAAGACGAGGACATCCTATGAAACGGTGAGTGAGAGAGAGTGGCCATCAGATGTCATATGTCGGCTGGCGGCCGAAGAAGGGCCAACAGCATAATACTCGACGAAGGAGGCGAGGGGAACGGGCCTCATAAAGCATAGAGAATAAGGATTTCGTTTAGGGAGTTTTTGCCTTAAAAGATCGATCACATTCAACTGAGAATTGCCATCTTCAAAGAACAAAACAAAACACCAAAGGTAAACATACCTAGCAATACATTGCATCTGCAAAGTACTATACCTAGTAGGTCTCAACTCAACCTTCCTACAGATAGACGCTGCCATTAATTAACTGTACACAGTTACAGTGGGGGTTTAAAGTGGGCTCAAGAGGGAACTCGGCGGGGTCTATGCTGGGTTATGACGCAGAACAGGGACCATGTAGCCCGAAAGGTTGTCCAGAGGTCCAGTGATAAATACCCTTGGCTGATCGGTAAGTTGTCAGTCACTGCATTAAGATTATGACTTTTACCCGAAAAGCATGTCCGTTAATCTTTCGGCAGTTGATTATTTCAATCACCGCCAGGAGTACTCCGTAGAATAATTTCAGGACAAGGAAGCATGTCATCTCGAAACATCCATGCCTGACATACCTGCATGTTGGTGTAAGTCCAGTACCAACACCAACTGATACGGATGTCAGGCTTATCAACTCTGCAACATCCATACGTCACAGACAGAATATATACTAGTATTGATTTAGATTATATGCTGGCTTGTACTACGACCTTCTGGATCCTGAAACTAGATCTCTGATGTCGCATAATGGATGTCACGGCAAAACATACCAACCCTATAGGATACAATATACATTCAGCATTACACATCAAAGGCATATCTGGGTTATATGAACTCATGATCTATATAATAAGAACCATCAGAGGCCCTTGTTTGAAGTAGAACTCATACTATTGCGGAATCCCCTCTAAATCCCATGGTAATCCCACGCTTCGCCCATCACATTGCATGGATGCCATGCCATCTGCCAACCAGGCCAACCCATGCATCAAGGAAGCCATGATGATCGTTTTGCTTCTCTGGTGTTACCTTCTGCACTGCACACCCATGTATGTGAGATTTCAGCCGCGGGAAATAACGGAATATTCTGGATGTGTCGGCAGCATCGCCAAGCAGCACCCGTGCCATCAAAGTGCAGTGGAACAATGACTCGAGTCCGTCGCGCTGGTAAACGGTGTAAGAAAATGTGGCACTAGACTCCATGCTAACTGTTAAATGACAACTGGTGGCTGTAATAATAGCGCGTATCAGCCTTGATACTATTTATTTCCTAGGTCTTTTAAAAGATTAGAGACCGTTCTTTACTAATTGGACATCAGCAGGTGTAGAGAACTCTGGTGGATTTAAACTTTTAGGCCTGGCGATGGCTTCAAATACATGGCATCCATACTACAACCATCCTCAAGACTGAGTTACTACCTTAGTGCATTGATCATGCCCAAAATACATCTAGAATTTTCTCATTCCGGCAGGTGTGCCGGTCAATGAAAATAGGTAGACATACCTTAGCTTTCCTCCGCTAAAAGTAGGTAGGTCACGTACTTTGTCTGGCTTGCATGAAACTATATACTATCTCTGCATTCTAAGTTCATAGAGATAGCATTCGTACTTACTACGGATATAAGGATGTGAGACGTAACGATAGCACTTAGCTACTATTCAGATCGTTCCATGATTTTCTTCATCTCTTTAGGTATAGTGTATTGAGCAGTCTCTATTTTAGATAGTATGACCTTCTTTAAAACGAGAGCCTTTCCTATTATGAGGCCATTGCTTACTGCCAGAGCTGTATAGGATATAGGAGTTACCAAGATATAGAACGAATTCTTTATACTAATCAAGTCACTTTTGTCTCGTCTATGTGAACCTAAGAAGCAACACAACATAATATCGACGGATAGGCACAAGTCTATGTATATGAGCTTCCACTGAGCGGATCATAGCAAGAAAATCTGCTTGCATCAGAGAACGGTCATGAATCACACACGAGACATTTGATTAGGTCTAACCGGCCTACCAATGGTAGGCGATTGCTTTATGGTTGTTTTCAAGACATGTAGTGTTATTAAGCGAGCTTTTCTAAAGGAGTTAATAGAGCCTTGTCTACCTTTGTCCTGAAAGTAAGATGCCCATATATTTTTATCTCACACACTTCTCATCTCTATCAATAAATTCTTCGCAATTTACAATATACTATGAAGAAGCGGGGAGTTGATTGATGGTGGTCGGGTCATGATAGCTACTATCGACATTTAGCTTGAGCCACAGCTTCAGGTTCAGCCACGTCAAGCTACGCCTCACCTACCAGCGTTGGAACGCTGGTAGGCAGCCCTAGAGAGCTACTAGCAGCGGCTCTTGGGGGAAGAATGCCCTGTTCCCCCCGCGACAGCCTGTCTGTCTGGCCAGTAGTCGATGGCCCAACTCCCGTATCTGGGAGGCAGCTTAACCTTCACTCCACTCTATCTCCACTGACCTTAAGGATTCCTCCATAACTTGTCTTTATCCTGTATTCAACCTTTTTGATACTGCATTTCCACCGTCTGTTCCATACTTCCTCTCGTTGCCTCTTCTATTCGTTCAGCTCCGGTTGAAAACGGCTCCGCCTCTCACGCTCTCACGCTCTCTTCGTCTATTCTCCTTCACCTCCTCCAACTCAGCCGCAACCTCCCTGCTGGACCGCATCCCCCTCGTCATGCGCCGCTGACCGAAATCATGTTCTCCAACTTGTCCAACATCGTTCAGAAAGCTCAGCAGCTTATTGATCCTACCCAGGGCCTCAATCTATCCAGCTCCGATCGTAATCCGTCCAAGTCGTCTCTATTCCAAAGTCAATTCCGTCTGCCCGCTTCTCAAACGCCCCTCTACGAGATCAATGCCGAACTTACCATTCCACCTTCCAACGCTACCCACGGCGATAAAGACCATGATCGAGGATGGCATTATGCTGGAAAGCTGCATCTGTCCGAGCACTACATGTGCTTTTCGACAACTCCTACTAGCTTCGTCCAATCCGCCAGTACTTCAACATCAGCCGCGTTTACTGGACAGACACACGGTGGAGGACCTAGCGGCAATGGCTTCACATTTCCCCTCTGTGCTATACGAAGAGTCGAGCGATTGAATAGTCAGAACTTTCAGGTACGCGAGAGATACGAATTAGAGGCCCATGTGTAATACATAAGCTGACATACCCTGTTCTAGTTCGCGCTCGCCTTGACTACTTGGAATGGTCTTCTCGCTGAGACCCCGAAAGATAGAGACCCAAAAGATAAGAAGGACCCCCGAGAACAACGCATCACGATCCACCTTGCAGGAACCAGGCAGTCATGCGAACGCTTTTGTGATGGCCTCAAGAAGGGCTTGAGGGCAGGTGTCGGGCAGGTTGCCAAACTGCGACGAGTCGCTGCTGAAAGCTACTCTGAGCATCTCCTGAGAACAGAAGATAGGAAGAACGTCCCCCCGCCAGATGCTGGTCTAGGAATGCTTTTTCGGTATCCGGGTGATCCCAAGAAGCTCCGCGACAGGGCGAAAATGCGCCTTTGGGCCGAGTATCTGCGCGACAATGGCAGGAACTTTACGTTGATTCGTCAACCGACCTTCCATAAACTTATTCGTGTTGGTTTGCCCAACCGGCTGAGGGGTGAGATCTGGGAGCTCACGTCTGGATCGATTTATCTGCGTCTGGAAAACCCAGCGCTTTTTACTGATACTCTAGCCAAGTTCGAGGGCCAGGAGTCGCTTGCTATTGACGAGATCGAAAAGGACCTCAACCGAAGTCTTCCAGAGTATCCAGGTTTCCAAAGCGAGGATGGCATCAACCGCCTACGACGAGTTTTGACCGCCTACAGCTGGGTTAATGCTGATGTAGGATACTGCCAGGCTATGAACATCGTGGTGGCTGCGTTGTTGATTTACATGTCTGAATCACAAGCTTTCTTTCTTCTCTCCACCCTTTGTGACAGACTCGCCCCTGGATATTACTCCACGACTATGTATGGTACCCTGCTTGATCAGAAAGTATTTGAATCCTTGGTGGAGAGAACGATGCCTATCCTTTGGGACCACCTTGTCAAAAGCGATGTACAGCTGTCTGTTGTCTCTCTTCCTTGGTTCCTGTCACTATATATTAACTCGATGCCCCTTGTCTTCGCCTTCCGTGTTCTGGACGTATTCTTTGTCGAGGGGCCAAAGGTATTGTTCCAGGTCGGACTGGCAATTCTCCGAATCAATGGAGAGGAGTTGTTGGATGCGACAGACGATGGGGCCTTCATCTCCGTTCTGAAGGCATACTTCTCCCGCTTAGATGAATCAGCTCATCCCAAGTCAGAAAACCCCAAGCTGCGCGCTGTGACGCGTTTCCAGGAACTTATGGTCGTGGCTTTTAAAGAATTTGCCGGAATTACGCACAGTAGCATCACTGAGCTACGCTTGAAGAACAAGGATGCCGTTCTCAGTAACATTGAGAACTTTGCCAAGCGGACAGCTATTCGCAATCTGGGCCCCGAAAGCAAACTGCTAGGTACTGACGAGCTCGGGGCATTGTATGATCGTTTTTACAGTATTCTGTACGAACGCCAACAACGGGATCATATGATTCAACAAGACAAAATACGAAAGGCCAAGACAAGTAGAATGCGGGCATCTGAGATATTCGCAACCCACCACGACGCAGTCGAGAAGGGACGAGTGGGTTTAGGACCAAGCACAAGTCTTATGGATTATGATGCGTTCCGCGAATTCCTTGCCAGTATGTCGAAATGGGCTATCTCAGACTCACCAGGAGCGACAAAATACGGCAATTACGAAGATCGACAAAACATGTTTCATAGCGCTAGACGAGCGTCTGAGGTCATCTCACCTTGGGGCAATGGGCCTGAGCCTGCTGATCACGAATTTCTGCACCGCCTGTTCAAGAAGTGGGACGTAGATAGTACCTCTGCCTTGACTCTACAGAATGTTGTCACAGGCTTGGCCAAGATCAAAGGGAGACGCGACATCATGGGCACCATCACATACTTCTTCGAGTTATACGACGATGACGACGACGGCAAGGTTGACCGCGAAGGTATCCTGCGAATATCCGAAGCTCTGTTGTTCCTTTCACGCAGGGGTCTCGAAGGCACGTTGAGTCCTGGTTCAAGTAGCACTCTAGAGAGTGATTCAGCAAGTGGTCAGGAATCGCAGGCTAGTTTAGCTCCTGGTATCTCGACTAATGAGCGGTTCTTGGGAAGTGTGAGCGCCTTCATACGTCGATGTTTCGAGTACGCCGACCCAGCTAGCGGACACAACGAGTCTTCTGCCATGTCTGACGACAAAGCCTCAAAAGACGACGCATTTGCAATAGGAGACGACGATGACGACGAAGAAGATCTCTTGGGTCTTGAGTCTCCAACCGGTTCACCAACAAAGGCCAAGAAGCCCAGTCTCTCTTCGGAAAGTTCCTTGGATACTCCGCAAGACCCTGAAGCAGTTTCACGACGTAGGGTGTCAAAGGCCAAATCTGAGGCAGCAAATGCGGCGCTAGATCCTGCCCACCCTCTGCATCTCACT
The DNA here is from genome assembly GCA_025948275.1 of Fusarium avenaceum. Classification (NCBI taxonomy): domain Eukaryota; kingdom Fungi; phylum Ascomycota; class Sordariomycetes; order Hypocreales; family Nectriaceae; genus Fusarium; species Fusarium avenaceum. The sequence goes on from CP109669.1 coordinate 1,837,934, forward strand.
CTACCAACATTCCGCATGGTAGTGTTGGCTGATGAGTTGCTTGAGCAGTTCTTCGAGTCGTCGTTCCCTGCATCCTTCCATATCATTGAAGGACTGCCCAACGCGGCACCCTCAGCGCACTCCCTCACAACGTTCTCCAGTCTCGGCTTTGGGGCTAGACCTCCCGTTCCCTCGCCGGTCGGCCCTCCTGGAGCAGGACGTGGTCTGCGCGGCGTGCTTGACAATATTGTTACGGATGGAATGCGTGTCGCCACCGAAGTTAGAAGACGTATGGATGAGGCACAGAAGGAACTTGAGAAGAACGCCCTGCCTGGACAACGCCCCGAGGACGATGACGAAGATGATGACGATCTTGGAGTTGAAGTTGGTGTGAGGAAGGGACCTTCTACCAGCAGCACAGATGTGGAAGGACGGTCTGTCAGGAGCTCTGACAGGGACCTACTAGATGGGGCAGATGCGGAAGCAGGCGCATCAGCTAAGTCTCAAGAGCCGAGCTTGCTCGATGTTAATCCTAGTGACGGTCGGCCACGCGCTGGTACAGCGACTTCTACAGCATCAACAGGGGGGTCAGCGGTGGTGGAATTTGAAGGTTAGAACTACAATCAAAGGATATCATATAAGAGACGGCTTTGTGGATGGCTTTGTAATTGGCTCTACAAAAAAGAAAAGAAATTTGATGGCCGCTCGTGCCTGTCATATCTACCTGACTTAGTGTTGTGCAGGAATCGAGGAAGCTGGGGCATGAATGCGTGTGCTAGACCATTGGAACGGCGAATCGGCATTGCGTGGAAAACCACCCTAAATACAGGTAGGCAGCTACGAGCAGGTGAATGTTTGTGAAGATCCTTATATAGCTTGATGGGAAATTTACGTTGTCTCAATACCAAAAGTTGTAGGCCAGCGTCTCGCAACATCAGATAAACCTCAGTTGAAGGTGTTCGCCATATTTGAATCGGTTTGCCCTGTCTTGTATGGTGACGTTATTAGTATTTACGAAGTCTAACTATATCAATGATTGATTGTATCATGGGTACATCCTGAAACATCGCCTGGAATCTACCCAGGAGGCATGGAATGCTAACCGGTGCTGTCATGTCAAGTCGGCTAGTGGGAGAAATAAAAGACCGGTAGTGACTCTACCATGTGATATCTTTAATTGAGTATAGTAACACTAAAAGTATTTCTTTTCAATATGATGCATTATTAATATTACTAAGGCTTCTTCTAAAAGCTTATTACTTTTAAACCCTTAATATAGAATTATTATAAAAATTCTAGCCAATGCCCAATATATAGGAAGTCTCACGTACGGTGTTTTATCCCCCGCCGAGTGTTAGTTATGTTGCCTTGCTTCACAGCGAGTAAGATAAGACATGCGCAGGGTGAAACAAGAGAAATCGAAGGATGAGACATCAATTAACACACTTTATTGTAGGAGAAGAACAAACCAATGATAAAAGCAGAGGCTGAGATTGTTATGATTCTGAATAAAATTGACAAAGAACAATCAGAATACGTGAATCACAAATGAGCCAGAAATGCGGAAGATGGCGTCACATGAGGCACACCCCGCTATCATGTTCCATTACATCACCAAAGCCACTGGATGATATTGAGTGACAGGAGATAGTTCTTACTTGCGTCAAAGTGAAAGTGAAGAACCACCCTGTCGCTTTCATTAAACAAACAACCAAATCGAACCAGGCTATCCGTATAGCTGTCGACTCGTGCAACTGACTAACCTGCTTTATAATGACAGTCATCCTTGTTGTTGGAGCTACCCGGGGCCTAGGTGCCAGCATCACCAAGCAATACGCTGAAAAGGGCGGAAACACCATCTACGGAACGACTCGATCATCGGAGGGTCCCAAAGGCTTTCCTGAAGAAGTCAAATGGCTTTCAGATATTGACCTCACGCAGTCCAACGTTGGTGACAAACTTGCTGGTCTCCTTGACCCTTCCCAGCCGATCGACATAGTGGTGAGTGTTATTTCCTTACGGATGAAGCAAGTCGACCTCCATGTCCATGAGGCTAAGAAAGAAGCAAAGATCATCACTGCAGGTTACTTCGCTACAGAAGATCTAACCACGGACAAAGGCCCAAACTGGGAGCAAGAGCAGCGAATGTACACAACCAGCTCCATTGCACCCGTCTTTATTGTTCACCAGCTCGTCCACAAGGGCCTTTTGCACAAGGGAGCCAAGGTAGTGCTTGTGTCCTCCGAGTCTGGCAGCATCGCGCTACGACATCCCAAAGAGGGCGGCGGCAACTATGCCCATCACGCCAGCAAGGCTGCGCTCAACATGGTGGGCAAGTTGCTAAGCTTAGACCTCAATAACCAAGGCGTCATCGTCAGCATTGTGCACCCCGGGTTTATGCGGACTGAGATGACAAAGGGTGTTGGGTTTGACAAGTTCTGGGATGAAGGTGGAGGTGAGACTTCGCGAGCACCGGCTACGGATACACGCGAGGCAATACGGTTGCTGACAAGAGCTTGTTAAATCAGCGGTGACACCAGACAAGGCGGCCACGAGTCTCATTGAGTGGACGGATAAGCTTGATATCAGCAAAACGGGAGAGTACTGGGCACCGAGAGGACCGGGTAAGTCGCTCCCGAGATGGTTCGTGCCGCAATCTGTCGATAGGCCGCTAATGGGTACCTGTCTGTTTTACTAGGAGATATTGGAACTGCTGAAGTGGTCCTCGGCAAAGGCCTGGCTACACCACTCCAACTGCCCTGGTAAAGGAATGGAATAACGAAGTTGATGTGGTGAGAGGCGACAACTACGCTGTAGAGATCGAGGCTTGGAAACAGATGGGTAAAGATTGCCGACTGGATATTAAGGCAATTTCAACCTGGCAAGACAGTTTAATGTCTACTCCATACAAAGTGGAAGCTATCGTATTGCCTGTTAGTTGCTACGGATGGTGAAATTGACGAGTGTGGGGTTGGGGGGATCAGGGTCCCCAAATTCAACTAACAAAGTCACGATACTGCATCTGGCTTGGTTGCAAGACTTAAACCTGGCTTGGCAGATCGTTAATTTACGAACTTATGATCATCATAAAATAATCAAGAAGCTGTGCCATGTTGCGGATACGCTTGCGGAAGTGAGTGGTTCCGCCTTTCTCATCTGATTAGGATCGACCGCAGAGGGCATCATGCTAATAAGAGGCGTTGTCGTTGTCGTTGTCGTACCAGCGAGTTGCGTATTTGGACAAGAGAGAGAGACTTGCCGTTGCATTCTAACGTTACTGTGTGGTGAGTGTTGTTATACGTGCCGAGGTTCGCATCTTTCCCCTGCCGGGTCGGGATATATTGCTTAAAATGGTTCTGTAGCTAGAATAGCACTGACCATTCTTTGATGCTACTCTGAGGGCAGGTTACAGATATACAATTGAATAGACAGGCCCATCAGATGCACGTGGTCCGTGTATTGTAATTAGAATGTAACTGTTCAGTCTAGACCAAGCTCTATATAGCCTATGTATTCCCAGCTCCGACTCAACCAGACTACGGAAATGGAGCACAATTAACCAAACACGAGGTTTTGCAGCAGCTGTAACTTGAGCATTGACTTCACCATCACCTCTGGTGTGAGCAAGCACCTTGGCATGGCAAGGATCGGAGTGATATCTACAGTAACCAGATAGACAATGTCTTGGCCGCGTACTCAATCTGTCAAATATGAGCGTCGTAAGCTTCCGATGGCCGGCCCTGCGTGGACAAAAGAGGGCTGAAGAAGAAAAGAAAAAGAAGGGGAAAAAGGAGACAATAAAAAAGTCGATTTGGGTTATGATCGATCTCCAAAAGAAATCGGGGATTTACGTCTGTGAAATACTGCATTGTGGGGATGGCCGCATTGGGTTCAGCGGTAGGTAGCCAACTTAAGGGGCAGGGATCACCTAGAGTAGGGGTGTGAACAGGGGGAGGTCACTTTTACATTTACAGGGATTGGCTTTTCATATTCACGATTGCAACTTGTGCCCTGGGGTTGATATGGTTGGGTTGATGGATATGGATATTGAGTATTTCTTTGATACTCTTGCAACTCTCCACCGGTCAATGCTTACAATGCGGACAAGAAAGTTGGGCAGTTCCAAAACAAAAGAGACAAAAGAGCAAGCGGCTGAATGGAGCCCAGCCTAAGGGCCGAGGCGTTCTCAGCAAGCCATGGCGGCGGGTTGGACGGTATGAGGCACTCAGGGGACTGCCAACTAGGGTACCCATGGGCCTGGTCTAGAAAAGTTAATTAGTGGGAGCCTCTATCTGTACTTCCAGGATCAAAGTCAGCTGCCACCAGAATTGATCGGGGGCTTTGGTACGATTTGAAGGCCGGGGAAATGGACAGGAGACTTTGGAGAGTAGTTGCGGGTGCAAAGGACTCGACTGTTGGGTCAATATGTAGTTACTTCCTTCTCGAGACTAGAGTAGAATAAATGGAAGCAACTTGGTTAATATCGGCAGATATCTAACAGTTGTACATGCCAGATGCCGTTGAAATAAGGCTGTACCGTCGCAAACACAGGCACAGGCACAGGTATTTCGACTCCAGCCAAGGCTTTCAATTGAGTCAAAGGATGCACCAAGCTCAATTCAGCTCAGCCAGCCAGCCAGGTCCAGCCCGCGTTCAAGTTGAGCACGTTTAATAATAAGCACGTTGAAGTTGCTTTTCTCGCCTACCTACCTCGTCTCTCTCCATCATCTGTACTAACTAGGTAACCTACCTTAGTCTTACCCCAACTCGACCTATGCACAACAACTGACTCCTTCCCGTCCATTCACCGACTTCCAGGCCTTGCTTGACAGGAACCCCAGGGCCATTTCCCCATTTTTTAGTCTGGAGTATTAGTCCTCGTGCTTCCATCTTTCTTCCTCTTCGTTGGTTATTTCTCGATCCTCGATCCTCGATCCTTTCCCACCTTCAACTCCACGACGTTCGCTTTTTCTAGCTCGTGGCTCAACTTGCCCTTGAACGCTCCTTTCTTATTCACCTTTTACTCCTCCTCTCGTCCTTTAGCTACCCAGTCAACGCCGTGCCTGGGACTGGCTGCTGTTCATTCCTTCATCACAGTATTCCAGAGGATCTTACGTATTCTGGCCATACACCAACACCGTTTTACGACAGCATATCGCTCACGCAGTATCTATCTTCCAGCCACTATTCTTCATTCGCCTTGTTACTTATTTCACTTCATTGCCTTGAAGGCCGGAATCATTTAGCATCCCGACTTTGACTTCAAACCGCATCACACGCAACTGGATTCTCGGCCACTGAAGCAACTGCCTTCTCCAACAACACGTCCGGTCTTCGCCCTGGAGTTTCTTGACACTTATATTCACCGCAGCTCAACTCGGCACTCTATCATATCTTCGGAAGCTCTGACAAGATTTTCGATTTATAGACAAATTAGCTCCTTAACGATCGAACCTACCTGGACCCTGGAATTTACTCTTCGTCTTATCCAGCACCCCTGTTGGGCCACATCGTCCTACTAATTACAGAGTACGGATACCCAGTACTCAATTCCATCGCTGCCCCTGCCAGTCCCGCCTTTTCAGCAGTCCCTGCCCCGCTGCGAGTCGCCGCTATCCAGACAACCACCCTGAAAGGTCGAGCCAGGCACCCGCAAATTGAGCGCCCCTTCACTGGCATCTCTTGTTGCCGGCTTCCAACCCAAGTTCTTGTTCTTGGCTTTGCCCAAAACAACCTGCAAAGACCCGAGCCTTCATTTGCACTCGGTAATACCGTGCTACTCGGCTTCCGATTTCAAGCAATCAACAAATCTCTTAAACCCAAAGGCCGTTCCGCCGCCCAGTCGATCATACTACCCTCTCCCACCCGCCAGCCCCTTTCCGAGCCCTTAGCCATTGGGCATCACAAGGACAAGTCCACCCCAAGCCTTTGACCCACCCGGTGCCTGAACAGAGTTGAACGGGGGTTTGACTCGCACTTTTAGTGGCGTACAATATTCTTGTCGACTTGGTATGACGCTGGGTCTGAGCTTGTAGGCCAAAGGAATTTAACACATCCTACGCTACGTATTTGATCACAGCCAGCTCTTTGCAATTCATCTCTCGACGCGCTCTCCTGTTCTTGTTTTGCGCAAGCCTAGGCCTTATTGCTCATTGCCATACAGCACCCGTGACGCATTGCTCTACTCTGCGTTGCAACAGCGACGGCCACAACCTGCCGCTCTCTTCCTACTTTATTGACTCCGCATCCTCTCCTGGATCTTCAAATCAGAAACACAAGCCCAAGCTTGCTTGACTTTGACCCCTTTGCAATCATGTCTACTTCTCAGTATTTCCAGTCTGGTAAGCGCCCACCCCTTGATTTCGCTTTGATGTGATCTGCGACAAACACCCCATTCCTTAAGTTTCCCCTTCAGTTTTCGCCAGGATTCGCGCCCGATGGCTGCCAGAGCTCGGCGCTTGGAATCTTGAATAAAGGAGACTAGATAGGATTGACTGGATTGCAAGCCAACTCGGCGGAACATTTTATCAGCATCTTGCTTTCCGATCCACTTGGCTGGCGTCCATGTTGTATCATCCTTAGGAGATTATCTGTTTCATCTTGGTCCATCTGTCGTCGTCACTGCATGCATGCATGCGCCCGTTTGTCTGGCTGCCAACTAATAGTTTTCTTTGGAAGCAGGCCACGCCAGTTCTAATTCCGGCCACTCTCCTGGACTGACACTTAACTTATCTTCCAACAACCCCTTCCGCAACCGCGCACCATCTCCAGCCAGCGCCGACCTTCTTTTCCCCAACAAACCAGGCTCACCTTTTGACGACCCTCCGGCACGCCCCTTATCACGGAATCCTTTCCTCGACCAACCCGTCGACTTATTGTCACAACCTTTGAAGTCACCAGGCGCTATGTCATCTCACTCCGACTCCAAGTCTCTTTCTGCCGAGGAAATTTTTGTACGTGTTCAAATGCTGTCCACGTCTTTGGGCAATCTCATTCAAAATGCAACTTGCGGACGAGATCTACCCAATTTCTCAAATGGACTTTCGTTAATTAACCAACTAACCAGCTATCGCAGAACTCTATGACTCTCGACGAAAATAACGAGCGAGCGAGGCAAGAAGCCGCTCGTCGACCATCCAATGGCCCGCCTCCGCGACGTGGCGAGAACGCGCCACCACAGGATGGCAACCATCGACCTACACGGTCACAGGAAGAAGCTATTCGCGCCCGAAGAATGCAGGGTTCTGGTCCCCGACCACAGCCAAGCTCACCGCAACGACGTGGCCCACCACGACGCCCTCGACGAAACTCGGAGTCATCTTTAGTAGACTTTGATGCACGCCCAATCACAGAGGAAGAGAAGAAGATGATTGAGGCGGCCAGACGACGCGAATACGAACGACAGCGTCGTGGAGACGGGAAAGAACGGAGCGATAGAAGCGACCGCGACCGTGAACGTCGTGACCGCGGAGAGCGTAGCGAACGCGGCGAGCGAAGTGAACGTAGCGACAAGGACAAGTCAAGCCGTCCCAGCCGTAAGATGGACATTATTGATCAACTCGATGCCACAAGCATTTACGGGACTGGACGTACGTTTTACACTATAATCCCACCTTGTTCCCTTGAAAACTTACTAATAAGATACAGTGTTCCATCACGATGGGCCTTTTGATGCCCTGAATCCGCACCGAAATCGTCAAAACGCCAGACGTGCGCCAATGCAGGCCTTCCCTAAGGATTCGCTCAATAACTCACTTGGAGGCGCAGGGCCGCTCAACGCCCGTGCCGACCATTCGGTTCTTATGGGAAATGCTACAGAGGAGGCTTTCAGAGATTTCGCTGCCCCTACTAAAGCTCGAAAGGAGCCGCCCATTTTTGATGCATCGGGTCGGGATAAGATTGTCCACGGCGATGAATCGGTTGGATTAGGAACATCCACATTCCTGGAGGGCGCACCCGCCCCCCGAAGTGCCATTCAGCGTCACCAGGCTGAACAGGCCCAAGAGAACCTTGAGAGTGGTCTTCAGCGCAAGAAGTCGCTGGCACAGCGTATCCGTCATATTAACAAGGGTCCTCGCGACTACAACCAAGCAGGTCGTGCCAACGGCGAGTATTCTAGGATCACACCGGATGCCTATCCCACAGCAGCTAGTACTGGCTCGGACAGGAACCCTTTTTTCACTGAATTTGGCAAAGGGGAGGAGAACATTAGTGTTAGGCCCCGAGATGGTTCCATGACGTCCAACAGCCCCCCTGGAGCCCGACGCCCCTCTGCTGGAGCAATTCTCGAGCGACGAGCCACTACAGATGCCCCCTCAGCCTTGGAAGATGCCCCACCGAAGCCCTCGGGACTGATGGGACGAATGAAGAGCTTGAAGGGACGAAAGACTCGCCCAGAGATTCCTAGCAACGGCCCCAGCGTTCCCGGAACGGCCGTTTAGTGGAGGACAGGTGCCGGGCGACTGCTTGACGCAAGCCGATCTCCAATGCGATGGCATTCGAGGCAGGACAGCCTTTTTGAGGACGAGAACGAGAACGAGAATGTGAACGAGAGTGTGTGGACTAACAGTCTACCAACACGCGACCAAGAAAATGCAGCGCCGAGAGAGACAGAGAAATGTGCGATACACACATGGAGCTCTGTTCCAGAAACCGAGTTCCTGCTGTGTGGCGTTGATGAGGCTCAAGCGCAGAGTTCAGGCCAGACGCGCACTTGTTGAGGGAAGCGGCATGAACCGCGCTTAAAGATAAGATCTACTCAACCTATACAAACACAATCAGGTTTCTCCTCTTTTTATCTCTTCTTATTATGTTTGGGATGGAATGGCAGCATGGGTCACAGGAAATCAGACCCATGGACAGGGCCACTTGCTCTGTTTTGGAGAACTAAACGAAGCCCGGCCTCCAAAGGCAGAAGCACCAAGGGTCGAATAGGCCATTCACGGTTAATGCTATAGTGGCAGGAGGACATGGGTCTGCGGAGGTCTGGGAGGTTACTATGGAGTCCTTTTTGTATTTTTTATATCAGGACTTGATGTCTGAATTGCGACAGCATCAATAAAACCCAAACAGAATACTTCACTGGCATGTGTGTGACAAAGTATAGTTATGTGCTTGAAATGTATGTATATATGGGGTTATACTGAGATTTGGTTCCGTAAGTGATGTCATCGGTTGAGCCTGTATGCTATGAGCTTGCCTATAAAAATATTCTTGACTTGGAAGAAAGAAGAAACATGTTTTTGCTGTGCTGGTAAGAGAGGTTTGTTGAGATGGACAATCGTGGTGATGAGAGGTTGATGGCAATAGTGTCATCAATGAATGTCTGAACTCAGGAGCTGTCCCTACCTAACTTGGACATTTCATATAATTTAATAAAAAGCCTGAGGCTGTTGCCATGGACTCACTTCAACCGCCTCCCCCACAAGCGAGCTCTAGCCCTCCATTAGAGCCAGTTTCAGCTGCAATATTGGCTCAGAATGAAGCTGACAGACGCGATGCGGTCTCCAGGCTAGGGACCTGCAAGACAGGATGCGCAATCGTGGACGAGGATGTCTTGCTGGGTGGGTTTGAACGCGCAAGTGTCGTGGGTGTCAGCGCCGAAGACGAGGAGCTAGGAGTCCAGGTAAGGCCCGTATGAATGGAATATCCCTTTTGCTGACGCGTGATGTCCAAAGCTTGGCCTTCAGATACTGGCGCATTCGCTTTGCGAGGGGATCATCACAGCCGGACTACTCATCACGCCGAAGCCGGCAGGTGTGGTGCTGGCTGGCTTGAGGGACGCAATTAAGGCTGAGCTTGAGGCAAAAGGTCATGATGGGGATTTGAAGGCAAGGCTGAGGCAGTGTTTGGAAAAAGTGATGCTGTCTTGTGTCTTTGACCTGGATGGTCTGTCGGAGGTGTTGGCAGATCTGGACCCAGGTGAGCCACCAGAGGAGGAGAACAACTCACAACAGGAGCAAGAAGAAACGGAGGGGCAAGACGCAACAACAGTGCAGGTTGACGAGATTCAGGATAGTCAGGACGACGATGACGAGGCATTCTCACCCGTACGAGAAGCTTCACAGCGGCCCCAACCAGAGAAACTGCCAGACAAGACATCACAACACCCAGAAGTTATTGTGATAACCCATTTCTCCTCTCTTCTTACAAGTCTCTTCGCCCACCGTGAGAAATCAGCAGCACATTCTACCCTTCATCTCCTGGGTGCCCACGTCCGCGACCTCTCACGCAATCTACCGTCCAGCCCTCTGATTCTTCTCCTGAACTCTACATCGTCAGCCTTCTCTGGCCCAGCAAACACAAACACAAACACGGCCACAGCATCGCCTGCAAAGCAAACCTCCGTCGATCCAATACTGCGCTCCATCTTCAACCCACCGCAATCAACAGGCTACAACACCCGTCGCACAAAACCCAACTACGGACTTGCGTTCTCGCGGCTGCTGGACCTTCACCTACTATGTACGAGGATCCCCAAAACAAAACAGGATGCTGAGGTAGCAGCTCAGAATCGTCCCGGGGATGAGGTTAAGATGGTATGGGCCATGGAGGTGTTGTTAGATGAGATGGGTGTGTGGGAGGGGAAGATGGGGGTTAGGCCAGGAAGAGAGCAGAGATGGGCGGCTGTAGATATTGAAAGGGGAAGAATTAGGGGAGCATTTGAGGACTGAGGGGGCAATGTGAGAGTTCCAAACGCAAGCCGTGAGGTTTGTGGGAGGACTTAGAGGACAGAGAGTATGATGAGTTGCTGTTGAAGGTTATCGGAGAGGCTCAGTTGTAGTATAATCTATATTTAGACATGTCTTCTCTGTTGTACGATGACCAATGTATCACTTATTATAAAAAGTACCAAATTTTAGTATTGCTCTTCCAGTGAGTCACAACATGTATCAGATAGGTTATGTCTATTATTCGAACCTAGATGTGCTGGTATTGTACGAGTCTAGAGGATGGTTCCGGAATGCGGCTACAGCAGAAGGTGCTTATTCCCGGGAGACAACCAACCAATCACATGCCGACCGCAAAACTACCCTTTTGAAGCCTTAGCGAACTTTTTGGGGGATGGATAGTGTTGCATGATTCTTCTAAGCTGTGCTCATCCCAGCCAAAACATAAAAAAGGACAAAAAAGAAGGAAAATGCCCAGCTCATGCAAAGAACTGCGTAAGCTACTCACTGACCCTACATTGTAGCCCAAACGCAGAAACACTTTTCTAACACTGGATTGCTTTCCTCTCTATGCAGGCGAGGCACTCGCGCAGTGTCTCCAGGAATCAGACTGTGTCATGGTCCAACGCAACAGCGCCGCCGACTGCCTCCGCGAACCCCTCTCGAGCGAACTGCCCCTCAAGTGCCGCCAGCTGAAGAAGGGCTTCGGCGAGTGCAAGCGCGGCATGGTCGACATGCGCAAGCGCTTCCGCGGGAACATGCCCGTGGCCTACCGGACCATGGAAAAGGCCGAGGAGGGCACCGGATACCAGCTCTACGCAGGCCGCCCGGCCTTTGCGGGCAGTGTCAAGAAGACGGACGGAAACGAGCCTATTCCTCAGGATTGGAGAGAGGTCGAGAACGAGAAGTGGAAGGCCGAACAAGCGGCCATGGCACAGCAGCAACAGAAGAAGTAAAGAGACAGACTGGTGCTTTGGGATGACAACGCCACGAGGACATCGATGCAGGACCTCTGTGGCTACGATTATGAACATCATGCCAGAATTGAGGCTATCGAACTCAAGCACAGAGCGGGAGAGCTGTCAATTGCATAGTCTGCACCGTGATAGGTGCAGCTCGGCTCTACTTTGTGCTCATAACATGTACAATATATGTATAGCTACTTGCCTATCATGCCATTTTACGTTACACATTATACAACGACAGCCTTACTACATTCACCAACTTTGCTACATATATATATCTAGGTACCTTATAACATATCCAATGTTACCATCCTTATCAATTGGTCCATTCCATACACTATTGGCTATCCCCCACAACCCGATAACCTGCGTACGTACTCGTCTCACATAGTCACTCGCTGTCTGGTCTGGCTTAGGTGGGAAATTGCCCGCGTGCATCCGCCCTCTTTTCCCTCTTCCTTCTTCTCTTGGCATCCAAGACCACGTCCTCGAAACCTCATCCTGCAGTCGCAAAAGGGCTTGGCTAGCCCATTGGGCGGCGTCAGACCTTGGTACGTTAGTGGCCTTTTGATTTAATTCAACTCATAATTCCCAAACTACTTTTGTTTCCCGCCTGCAAACCTTACCCTGCTCTACCTTACCTTAGTACTTACCTTATCTACTATAGGTATTACAGTGCCCGCTATCTTTTGTTTCCTCCAAGGTCTCACCACAACGGGCCTGAGACGTCGTTCGCCTACATCCTTGTGTAAAGTCTTGGCCTTTGAAATCCTTCTCTATTATTGATTCTATTTCTGCCTCTTTTCTACGTATATCATCCACACAACATCTATCCAGATCGGGTCAGCTATATCCATCCATCGCCTTGCCTCGCCTCGCCTCATCCGGCAATCCGCTCAATCCGCTCAACCCGCTCAATCCGCACTACCATTGTTGTCGTCATAATACCTTTACTCTCACCTCAATCCTGAAGCTGCTTCTATTTACTTACTTGCGCTCCTACATCCTTCCCCTCCGATCCGCTCCGCCACCAACGATGGCCATCATGATCACCGCACCACAGCGGAGGTTACTCGTTCTCCTTTCGACATTCTTCTTCGTCTTTAGTGTCTTTTACTGCTGCTCTCGTCTTGCAGCCCTAACGGTCGGACCTAAACAAGTCGAAGAAGTAGACCCAGTTCCCCAAGTTGAATTGCTGAGGGCCGACAATCCCATGTCCTACGGCATGTATAACAGACCGAGCTATGATGGCATCGACCTCATCAGGAACTTACCCAGCGAATACGTCCCGACGGCGAAGAATGGAAAACGAGTAGTTGTGGTCGGCGATATCCACGGCATGCTCGACCCCTTCGAGAAATTACTTAAGCAGATTGAATTCAACCCGCAAAAAGACCACCTTATCGCCGCCGGTGACTTGATAAACAAAGGCCCCAAGTCCTCTGAGGTTGTCGCCCGCCTCATGGAGCTCAAAGCAAGCGCCGTGCGTGGAAACCACGAAGACCGCGTGATTCTCGCATGGCACGGCCTCAGCGCACAGCAAGGTGTCGCAGCCTACCTAGATTCCGAACATGCCGCCAAGCACCGAGGCGAAGAGGAGGATCTGAAGACAGCTCGAAGTCTAACCGAATCGCAAATGACGTGGCTGAAGAACCTTCCTGTCATTATATCCGCCGAGACCATGGCTCTTTATATCGTACACGCTGGTCTCGTCCCAGGCGTCACTCTGCCCCAACAAGATGCCTGGGCTGTCATGAACATGCGCACTCTGCGCTTCCCTCGCGAAGAATTCCGCAAGAAGGAGATTGAGAAGAAGCGCAAGCAGGCCGAGAAGCAGCGACAAAAAGAGTTGGAGAAAGCAAAGGAAGAAGCACAAGCCAAGATCCAACAGCGTGATGTTATCTCCGACCAAAATGCTCACGTCGCCCGCGCCGAGCCCGTAAACGCCGATTCCGCCACTGCCGCATCATCGACCGACCTATCCTCCGCAGGACGAACGAATCCCGATCGCGATATTTGGATCCCCATCAACGGTCACGAGGGCGAACCATGGACCAATTTATGGAACAGCGAGCAGAAGAAGCTGCGGGGGCCCGACCGTCGTTCTGTCATCTATGGCCACAATGCAAAGATGGGCTACCAGGAGGATTCATACACATTTGGTCTGGATTCAGGTTGTGTCAAAGGCAATGCCCTCACCGCGTTGGTTATCCAAGCCAAAGAGGAAGGGGGATGGAAACACTCGACTCATCAAGTCATGTGTAAAAAGAGGTGGTGGTAGTGTCTTTCAGCTTTCTGTTGACATAGCACTGTTCTTATTATAATTTTATCGGCCGAGGAACAAAGGCGGGAGAGTTGCGCATTTCACTGGGAAGGCGTTGGGCGGATCATGGCAATGGCGGGTCCTTTCTATGATATAGACTCGGAATCTTTTACACATCAAGACGACTACTTTTCACGATACCCTCAAGATATAACCATTGGATTAGGCGTAACATTTCGTCTCATTTCGTTATGTCACCACTATCTGTGTGTATGAACATCTCATGTCCCTTACAGATCGCGGTTTATCACTTCGCCTCTGCTTGAGAGGCTAAGTGGATACAGGTTATAAATAAGTTTGTGGTATAATCAGCAACAACTCCTCAGCAAGATCGTGGAGAGATACAAGCGTGTTGTTTGCAATCAGTTTGACGACGCTTCCTCCCCAACATCAATATTGTTCTAACTTTTAAATCATTTTCGTGACAATTAAGCGCGAGAAAGCATTTAGGAGAGCTTCTCCGTGAGGATACCCTTGAGGGTGACGGCGTCAGCAGCGAACTTGCTGATACCCTCTCGGAGCTTCTCGACGGCCATCTGGTCCTCGTTGAAGTCGAATCGGAAGAGGGCCTCGTCCTTGATGTAAGACTTCTTCTCGATGTCCAGAGAAGCAGCCTGAGAAGCATCAAGCTTCTTGGGGACAGAGTCGTTGGAGTTAAGGAGGTCCTCAAGCAGGTTAGGCTGTAAATAGTAGGTCAGCACTTGTTTCTTATAATTATTGTGTGTGCTTGTGGGCAACGTACAGAGATGGTCAGGTAGTCACAGCCAGCAAGCTCGGTGATCTCGCCAGTGTTTCGGAAAGAGGCACCCATGACGATGGTGTTATAACCATATTTCTTGTAGTAGTTGAAGATCTGCTTGACAGACTGAACACCGGGGTCCTCCTCCTTGGTGTACTCCTTCTTGGTGGAGGCCTTGAACCAGTCAAGAATGCGGCCAACGAAAGGAGAGATGAGGTAGGCGCCGGCCTCAGCAGCGCTGATGGCCTGGACCATAGAGAACATGAGGGTAAGGTTGGTGTTGATACCGTGGTCGCGCTGAAGGATCTCGGCGGCCTTAATACCCTCCCAGGTAGCAGCGATCTTGATCAGGATGCGATCCTTGGAGATACCCTGCTCGCCGTAAAGCTGTTGATACGAGTTAGGACTGGTACCTTGGAAGTGGTAAGATTGCTGGGTTTGCTTACCTCAATGAGGTGGAGGGCCTTGTTGACGGAAGCCTCGGTGTCGAAAGAGTAGCGGGCGTCAACCTCAGTAGAGACCTTGCCAGGAATGATCTTAAGGATCTCCTTGCCGAACTCAACGAGAAGACGGTCGAGGGCATCGTCGACCTGCTGGTCGATGGAGCCACCCTTCTGCTTAGCGTAGTCGATGGCAACATCAATCAGCTTGGCGTACTCGGCCTTCTTGGAGGCAGCGAGAATAAGGGAAGGGTTGGTGGTAGCATCTTGAGGCTTGTACTTGCCAATGGCTGTTGTGACTGGTTAGCTCATGCGCTCTTGGTCATATCATGATTATCATTGCCGTATTTGTCGTATAAGTGATGTTGTGAAATTTTGGACGGGCAATGGAAGCAGGAGGGCTCGGATGCAAAGCAATGGGGTGAATACTAACAAGCAAAGTCACCTATGAGTCAAAGTCAGTATCATCATGAGGTAAATTTGGGAGGTGCGGTAATTACCAGAGTCAGACACAACAGTCTATTGTAGTGTAAACAAGCAATTGGTCAGCCATCGTTTCTGGAAAGATGAAGTTGTTGTAGGAATAGAAAGAGCCCGTCGCGAAGGCGATCAATGTGAGCAGATCCAATTACTCATAAGGTATTGTTTGGATCCTAACCCGAGCTTGAATGCTCGCATTTGTTCGCGATCACGGATGAGCTGGAGGGGTAATGGCGGGGTGACATACAGTGCCAGTGGCCTTGAGCTGGTCGAGAGAGGTAGACATGATGGATGATATTGATTCGTGTCGTGTGAAGTTGAGTTGAAGGGTTGTTATGATGAATGAGGAAGAAAAAGAAAAAGGAAGGAAGAAGGAAATGAGAGAGGAAAGCGCAGAGTGTATCAAGAAAAAAGATTGGGGATTTCACCGAAAGTCGGAAGGGACCTGACGTACACACGACGACTGGCGCCTTCTTTGCTGTTCATCTTCGCCCTCCCAGTCTCGTCAGGTCGCCCCTCCTCGACATTCCCTACGCCTGAGGTGGTGCCCCGCTTCCCAACATGGAAGTCGTGGTCTAGGCTTGGGTACCTTGACCTCACTTCAGTTTAAGCCTCTCTCCGTTACAGCCGCGCCAGCCAGCAACGTTGGAATTGAGTATCTGATACCTGAAGAATACCTACATGAAGCCATTCCTTTGAGTGATTGTTACGTCTACAAGATGTTTACGATGCTACAAATCCAGTGCTCCTCGTGACACTCAGTCTTTTTGCCGGCAATGCCTTCATCATCAGTCATCTCTCATCCCTCCGATACTGCTCGTCACAGCACAGTTCATCAACAACATCGGCAAAACCACTTATCCATGGCTTGTCTTGGTAATCGCTATCGCCGCCCACCCCCGTCACCCCAGTCCAAGCGGACAGCCAAACCCCCACCTCTTAGGAGCTCAGTCGCCCGGTCGCCCGGCGAGACCTCGCCGTGTCCACCGAGACCCTCAATGATGTCGTTAGCACATTGGACATGGAATGTCGTGGATAGCTAAAGTAAGGTACATGGGGGCAGCAGTGTCTTGGGGGACGGTGATATGTATATTTAGCCGCTTGTTTTTGCCTGCGACGGGACCTGCGTCATGTCCCGCCAGTAAGCAGCACACTGATATTATCCGTGACAGTGCTGTATCTGCTCGTTCTCAACAATATCTCACCGAAAGTCGCGCCTTTAAAACCACTCAAGACGTGTCTGCTGAGCCTAACCAAGCCAATGCCATCTCCCGGGAATATATCCGTAGAGGTGTCATATCGCTTGTTAAATCACTCTGCCCAGCACGTGGCATTGGAATTCGCTGTCGCCGATGCGCTCGGCGGGGAGAAACCCGACGCTACCAGAAAGCTCGCATGAACACGATGTCGCCTTAAGAAAGCCTCATGGTCAAGTCGAGCCTTAACGTCTGTCAACACACACATTCTCAGATCGCTGAGTCAATTGTTTGACCGCGTGATGCTCAAATTTGAGCAAACAAACAACTAAAACTTTCAGCAGAATCATAAAACGCCTGACATGCTTATTCAGTCTGACGAGACTACTTCCTTATTGGCGTTCGAGTAATACACGGATTAGAGACTGCTTATGCTTAACTTAGTCACTTTCAGGAAGAGTGAGTGATATCTTGATGTCAACAGTCTCCCGAAGCAACGTAATCTCGTTGGTAATTTCTCAAAGCATAAATATATCGCAACTATCAATCCCAATACCGCCCCTGACACCTATACATGCGTTTTACTTTTCCCTGTTTTGAAACTTCCTCGACACAGATTTGTAACATCTTTGTAACCAATACCGTTGTTACATAATCAACATTAAAGCAGAGGCTGCTTAATCCTCGGTGATATCACCATATTCCCACATACCCAGGCGCTCATCCTTTGCCTTACTCTCGACGTCCTTGAGGTGCTTTAGAGTAGGCTCGAAGACCTTGCTGCGCTCCCAAGCCTTGAGCTTCTTGGGTACCATAGCATATCCATTGGCAACCACATCCTTGTTGATGGAGTCATCGGGCCCAGGGAGTTCTCCCGAGGATCCCGTGTCATACAGCGTGACATAGCTGACATTCTCCTTGTTATCGACAAAGTCGAAGCTCGCAACAAGCTTCTTGTTCTCAGTGAGCTCGTAGATGAGACCAATAGCATCCTCAAAGTAGTCAGCGCCAGTGGGAAGCTGGACGAAGGATAGAGAGGCATCAACAGCCTGAGCCTTCAACTTTTGCGCACCAAACTTGGGCTGATCGAGGGCTCGCAGGTTGGACCAGGGGATTTTCTCGCTGTTACCGTAGTCGATGTACATAACTTCGGACATCTTTGCAGTGCGGTCGTTGGCCCTCACGCGCGCTCGGTACCACTGGCCGTCGGCAGAGAACTTGGCCGATACATACTCTCCTGTCTTGGGTGCGTCCTTAAGGGGGTTGTTGTTCTTGGAGTCGATGTGGAACTTTCGGAATTCAGTCATCAGGTTCTCAAGCGCGGCCGTTCCCTTGCCAATCTCCTGGATCTTGATCTTGCCGTTTGCGTCAATGTTGGTGAGGACCACGTCGCGGTAGTCAGTAGGCTTCTTGTCGATAGACACATCGGTCTCAGGGGCAGCTTCTGTGGCATCCTCTTGCTCGTACTCCTCGTCTTGCGAGGGGTCCCAGTCTTGCCACAAGTTCTTTCGGCCTTCCTTGGCCTTCTTTTCGGCAGTAAACAGCTCGGCCGCGTTACCAGACTTCTCGGCAGAGTAGGCGTGGACAGAGGCAAGGCCCTCTTCGACCAAAACCTTGGCAAAATTTTCCCGGTTGATGTAAAGCTCACCGATGAAACCACCAACCTTATCCATGTCATGGATATCAACCTCACAGTCGCGCTGGTTGCATCGGCGGTTGGCAAGCTCAAGAGCCTCCTTTCCGAAAGGCTCACCACCTTCGCCATCGGCCCTGGGGGCTCGGGGAGCTCGAATTCCGCCCAGAACCATAGTGAGCTTGACATTTTCACGGGGAATTAAGATTGTGTATCTGGAGCCTGCCTTGCAGAAGTCAACAATAGCAGGGACCTTCTTTTGCCGTTGCAGAGTAGACAGCATGATCTTGGCCTTTTGCGTGCTCTCGGAGAGATCTGTGTACTGTTTGGCCTTCTGAGGCTTGCCAGACCACATGCCCTTGTTCTCCTCCTTGGCCTTCTCCTGAGCAGCAAGGAGATCATCATAGTTGGGAGCTCGGTCAGTGTCATCTTTGCGATGTCGGATAACTGAGGCCCATCCGTTCTCAACCAAGAGGAGGTTGATGTTGGTGTTCTTCTCGGTAACAGTAGCGACTTCTCGGGCCTCAAATCCCTCAGTTGCAGGTTTGTTTCCATCGATACTGACACGGACGTGCTTGCCAATAAGCTTCTGACGGAGAAACTCCTTGGCTTCTTCTCGGAAAGGGCTCTCGGAGGGCTCTGTGGTTCGGGGTCCTCGGACACTGCTTAGGTTGATGCGCTTTTCTGATGTTCCAGCCTTATTTCTGACTAGAATGGTATCGGCACCAATAATCTTGGAAACGATCGCGTCCTGGTTTCCACCTTCGGTCTTAGCAACGTGGTTCTTGTGGATTCGAAGCTTCTTAGATTGCGCCTGCTTTTCGGCAGCACGAAGAGCAGCCATCTTCTCACCCAGCAAGGTAGAGTGGAAATCGTTGCATCGTGCAAGACCTTCTTGCAACAGGAATTCGGCAATGTTTCCACGAGGGTGGATAACAGCAGCGACCAGCTGACCCTGAGGGCTTGCGCCGACAATTTCAATCTTGACTTGACGCTGGAGTAGTCTTGACTCAACAAATGCCCTGGCCTCGTTACCATACTCCTCGGCGGGCTGGGTAGTGCCAGTTGAGGGGAGTGTTCGCTCTGTGGATGGCGTTCGAATACCAGCAATCAAGGTCATGGGCTGGACGTGCTTCTTCTCAGAAAGAAGAAGTCGTACCAACAGGCGGTCACCACTGAGAACTCGCTCCACAACACCGTCGACAGTCTTGCCCTTCCACTCCTTCATGAACTCAGGGCCACCGAGATCATTTTGCACCTCAATAATACCACCAACTCCAACATGAAGGCCCTTGTCCTCGGCCTTGGCCTTGTTCTCAAGTTGGCGAAGAGTCTCAAGACGGTCAAGAACCTCGTCCGATTCCTCCTTGCGGCCAGCGTCCTCACGAACTTTCAGCCAACCAGCCTTAACAAGCTCGTCGGGCAAGTTGGTGCCATCCTTGAGCTGGGCAGTACCAAATTCTCGACCGGAAGTAGGGATCGTGTAGAGAACAGTCGCCTGAACGGGTTTTCCAACAGCGAGGTTTCGGAGATACTCTCGAGATTGGAAAGCGAAGGGCTCGTCGCCCTCACGCTTTAAATGAGGAGCTGTGACGTATGCAAGAGACAGAGTTCGCTCGGCGTTGGGGTTGTTCGGGCTAGTCAATACCAAAGTGTCACCACTAAGTACACTCTTGACGTTGCCGACGAAGGTTTTGGACATTATGGCGGGACCGTGAGACGAAGCGGAGAGACCTGATTGCACAATGCCATGTTAGTATGATACTGTGATATAAATAGAACCGGTGCAAAATGCAAATTGCTATGTTCGCAAGTGCACCATGAGGCTATGACAATGCTCTTCTGTGAGGAACTGCAACAGTTCCCGTCAATTCCCATTGGGATACCAAGCTACGAAAGCTGGCTACCTGTTGAGCTTCAAGCTCCCCAGAGCGAACGACACCGCCACATGGCATTTGAAAGGTTTAGGATATTCCAACATGACGTACCTGGGATGGGAGGGGATATGGTGCTTATATCTAGGTTGAGTCTTGATGATAAACTGGTTGAACTTAGATAGGGGCAGTTAAAGATGAGGAAACAGAGAAAGAAGAAAGAAAGAGCTTCATCAAAGCCTGTGGAGTTTGATGTTAAGATCGTGTGAGGTGCCTTAGGGAAAGGTGGCCCCAAGCTCGAATTCGCCGCTAAAGGGTTGAATGTGGGGACACAGCTCAGGGGTTTACGGCGTGTGGATGCCCCTAAACAAAGCTGACCGCGGGGTACCAGCACCTGCAAAGGACCCTACAGCTGAGCTCTGACAGCTCTTGATGATCAAGCAAGCTATCAATCATGGTAGGAAGACCTTCAATTGGACGCATTATGCATCAAGAGCTACTCTCGTACTATCAATATCTCAATTAAGCTTACGATAAAAGATCATTTAGTGTACAAATGGAGAATTTAGGGCTGATCGCAAGGCCTGAGACCTTTTGGCACCAAGATGGACTGATCTGCGCAGGACCCCTCCAACGTGGCGAAATTATATTGAAGTAGTGAGTGTCATGACCAAAATGCATACCCTATACCATGATACCTTTTTATACATCAGGCTCAAATCGAATAGAGTCACAAACTAAGCTCTTTGTTCGTACAATAGGCAATAATGACCTTTGAGTACAAATGGTAATATCACCTGAATTTTCAGTATTGTTTTACAAATTTGACTTGAATTGGTTTGCTATCAAATGTTGTGCGATACTTCATAAACGTATAGAAACGCATATGTTCAGCTTATACCACTTATTATGGTTATAAGGATTTGACCAAGCTAGTTCAGTATTGTTGGGTTTCTTAGTTGGAGATACCAATGACACCTAAGAACAGTCAGTAATAAGTCACTGGAGGCTGGGCAATTCTTATACATACCACAGGCAGGTCGGGGACCAGCGTTACCAGTCTTGAGAGACTCCTCGGAGTCGCCCTTGCCAAGGTCGTCGGTACCGGCGTGGACAACAACGGTTCGCTGTACCATCGTTAGTCAAGATTCCAGAACACAACAGAAACATGTCCTTACGCCAATGACGCTGTGGGGTCCAATAAGCTTGATCAGGGAGTCAGTGACAGAGCCCTTGGCATTGCCCTGGCCATCAGTCTCCACGTTTCCGAGGTCACCGACATGACGGGTCTCGTCAGAAGGAGCACCGTGGGTCTTGTTGTGAGGGTTGACTGTTGTTGAATTTCATTAGAATGTGTCCATAAGAGTTATGCAAAAGCAAGGGTCTTGGTATCGAGAGGGACTCTCGAACCACCATCCCTAGTTCATAGCTCTGGAGGATGGACTAGCTAGTCATGCAAGGGACACACTCACAGTGAGGGCCAGCGGAGGTGCAGCCGTTGGTGTTGTCACCGAAGGTGTGGATGTGGAATCCTCGCTTGGCGTTGGGATCGTTGCCAGTGATGTCCCAGGTGATGGTAGTAGGGGCAGACTCGGACTCCTGCTCGAAGACGACAGTACCGGAGACCTTGGAGTCACCTCGGAGAACGCTCACTATAAAGCATTGTGTTAGCCGGGTACTCAGGGTGCAATATTATGATGCAATGGGTTGGATCTCTGGATCGACGCCCTGTAGGAACGAAGCAGGTCTCCAACCTTGATAGGTGTGTGACGGGAAACGCGGGAGAGTCCATCAAGGGACATTGAGCCAGGTATCATTTGGCGTTTGGAGACACCCTACTGGCGCAGGAACAAGCCCATCAAGGTACACCATTGACGGTATTCGTCGTCTCGTTGGACGAGAATTGAGAAACTCGCTCAAAACAGCTCGAACCCTCTCCTGGTGGTGCGCGGGGCCCGGGGAAAGAAAGCGTCTATAAAGAGAGCTGCCCTCTCCATAGACCGAGACAAGATGTAGGTCAGGGCAACTTACCAGCCTTGACCATTTTGACGGTTTTTGATTTTGGGTTGATTTGGGGGATATTGGATCAGAGAAAACAGTTGAAGATTGAATGATGCAAGTGGAGAGGGGAGAAGAGGGGAGTTTTGAGGAAGAGTCGGGGTCCGAAGCGGCGCGAGACCCGACCTTCTGAGCTCTCCAGGGAGTACAGTACCAGTTCGTTCTTTGTCAGTCCTGCCACTCTACCAGGCCTTCCTTGGCCTCCGATTGCCCACTGCAAAGTCCAACCAGAGCTTCTCAGCCAATCCTTCCACGACCTCACCGAGCTTTCGAAAGCTCTTTGGACGTTTCAGCGTCTCATGGAGCTTGACTATTGCTAAGGTGGGGTAGTGCTGTAGAGCCCCGCTCCGTCAGACAGTCGTCATCCTAGTACCAAATCACTACTCCTTCAGTACTGACGAATTAGATTACATCATTGAAGGACTTGGCCTCAGAGCCGATCTTCGGGGATGATGTGGAATCAACAGCCAGAACAAGGGTTCTATTTACAGTGGGCTTGGAGGACATAGCTCTGATTTCCAATTTTCGTCCTTTTAATTTTATAGATGTCATGTAAAGTATACTAAATAAACCCTTTTTATTTCATATTATCTTTTCTTCTTCATCCCCAGTCGGAGATAGTAATTGCTTGTCAGCCAAGTCGAGTAGGTAGAGATGGGATACTCAGCAGCTACAGAATGAATCTAGGCCGAATATAATAAACAGTACACATGTACTCTTGAACTTCTGAAGACTGAGACAAACTTGATTTATTGGTAAGAATTATATTTCAGAAAATAGCTCGTTGGTATCAATTAAACACTACTACCTCCGTCTTACTACACAAGACCTGCCTGGCTCTCTTATAAGTTGGCAAGCGATTGACTTGGCCCCAGTCCGTTTCCATGAAAGAATTTCCTCCTCTTTAGGTCAATTTACCAATTTCTCTTCTCTCTGTATCTCGTCCCCTACTGCTTCCTGCTTATCAAATCCAGAGCAGCCTTACCGAGGCGTTGCAACGAATATAATCGTGTCGTATTTTTACCCTTTCTGTTCAAGGACAACAAATCTCGCAAATCAAATACGGAAGCTGGCTTCAGTCAATAAGATTGCAGTTGTACAATGATGCAACCACAGAAATACTGAATTTCCTAGTGGCATTTGAATCTTCATCAATGTTGGTCCGCCAGATGTGCAATGGAGGCCAATATGATGATTTCAAAAGAGGCATGGCCAGTCTTATGCAAAAAGATTTGAGGCCGTCTACAAAGAGACAGGAATCTCTGGCATCGCTTTAAAGGGTAACACCACCCAATGGTAGTATTTTCGTTTTGTCGCCGAGAAAGCTGGCACGATACTCGATAATGCCTTTGCTGATGGCTTCGAAGTCCTTCACCTTTTGGTTGCGGAAGTCTGCAAGCAATTTGCGTAGTCCTAAAACATACTGATCGTGCTGTCCTGCTTCGCAATTGCCCAAGGCACCAAGTTGGAGGAGAATCTGATCATCTATTGCCGCTCGGCATGTTAGCGTTCCCTCCACTGGCATGCGCCTCGGCTTGTGTTTGTTTGCCCGTGTACGGTGGATCATGATGGCACGTACCCGGAACCTGCATGTTTTCGAAATGCTGGAAATGGCACTCGCTGCCCTTGGAGCAGACTCCTTGAGTGAGTTGGTCAGGGCATACTTCCCTCGATACGTCGATCTTGTTGCTATACGTCAAGGAGCGTAATCCCCCAGCCACTGAGTTGTTATACTGAGGATGAAAGCGGTAAGATCTGAAATATTGGAGAGGCGTTTGGTATGGAACAAATGTTGTTTCAGGACCATCGCTAACTTGCGAAGTCTTTGGAATCTCGACCTGTATAATCGTTAGCCCTGCACCCCACCCGGAGGCCTAGTTCGTCTACTTCTCGATTGGATTCGGAATCCGTATCGCCGTCGCCTGTCGAAAATGGCTGAGTGATCGGTGTTGTCATTGACAAGCCTTGGAGATCAGCATCACTTGTCTCTAACACTGTGTTATCTACCGGTGCTTGACGGGGTGAAGATTGTCGCGAAACAGGGGACTCCGTATCTGGCAGATCAACTACAGCATCTGTTGGCTCATAGTCGTCAGAATCAGCCTCCTCTTCCACGTCCTCTTCTTCACTGGAGGTATCAGCTTCTTCCATGGCTACATCTTCGTCTGAGTCTTCAACATCATCGACTGCAGTCTCACCAGCTGCGTCAATCGTATTGTGTACCAATGGAGGCTGTGTTGTCCATGAAGAGTGGCCATCAACGATTTTACCCTCTCCCATCCTGTATTTCTCATGTGATTGGGATGCGTCTTGATAATGCTCACTCGTTTCTTGATCGTCGGTTGACCCAGTGCTTGAGGATTCATCCATCAACGCATCCTGTTCGACACCATGGTAGGAGATAGTGACTTTATGATTATCTGTAGACGCATTCAAAGTGTGATCCGGAACAGACTCTCGCGGAGAAGTGTTGACTAGACATGTTTTAGCACGAAAAGCCATGCGGAAAGAGAGATGTCTCATACCCGGCGTCTCCAAATCCGATGTTTTCCTCTGGACAGTGTCTGGCTCAGACTCATCCTCCATCGGTGCTGCTGGCTCAGTCTGTATAGCATCTTTCCGAAGACGCTCCTCTTCAGCCAAGCTGTTCTCCATCTCTAGTTTGATTCTAGCAACTTCGGATTCGTAATGCTTTAGCTGCTCGGCTTGCTTTCTTAATCGGGCTTCTAGAATTGGCAGACGCTCA
This sequence comes from Fusarium avenaceum, assembly GCA_025948275.1. Taxonomy (NCBI): domain Eukaryota; kingdom Fungi; phylum Ascomycota; class Sordariomycetes; order Hypocreales; family Nectriaceae; genus Fusarium; species Fusarium avenaceum. Next base: position 1,863,037 of record CP109669.1, read on the forward strand.
CTAGCAACACGAGCACGGAGCGAAGGTCTAGCCAGTTGAGGTTGCCCCCTGGCTTTGGGCAACTTGGCACCAAGATGCGGCGAAGAGGGTTGGGATGCATTCGACGCAGAACCATTCTGGACGTCAGTCGCTGTTGTTGATACGGCACGTGTTGTCAGAGGAGATGGAACCGAAGCATCAACGCTGCCTTCTTTTGATTGAGGCTCAGACTGGGGCAGAGGCGAGTTATTGCCTGACTGTTTTGCCTTCTTACGGGCTTCAGCTTCAGCAATTCTTCGCTTCATCTCCTCAATCTTTTTGTTCATGCTCTCCAAATTGTACATGCCATTAGCACTTGAGGTGGGAGTTCCTACAGTTTTGGGGCTAGATACTGCGTGACGAGACGCGCTATCAGATAAAGTCGGGTATTCACGAAACGACGCCGTTCTCGAGCCAGGGGTTGGGTCTTGCTGGGTTGCGAAAGAGTGCAATTCGGGGGGTCGATGTCCATCTCGGCATCATCTTCGTCATCGCTGACGTCGATCAGGAATGGGCGAGATTCCCGTGTCTGACCGAATGGACGCTTTTGTGATGCTGGTGTAGAGTTTTCATTCAAGTCCGCTGCAACAGGTCGTTTGCGTTGATTAGGAGTAGGAGAAGGTGCACTAGAAGACAGGAATAGCCCTGGGATCGGAGGTGCCGCAGCCGGATCCGCATTTTCCACTGCTGTATCTTGCTGTTCATTGACACTGGTTGAGACAGCTGGTGGAAGACTGGGGGATCTGCTATTTTCAGGGGCTGGCTGAGATAATTGAGGCTCTTGGAGTGTAGGAACTTGAGGCGCAGCCTTTGCGTTTGCCTCCCGCGCCTTCATCAGGGCCTCCATCTTCCTTTGTATTAGTTTCGACTTTTCTGATTGAGCTGTAGTCTTCTCTGGTTTTGTGTTACTCGTCAAAATGGATACTGGTGTGGCAGGTTTGTTCTCATCTGCTTCTACTGGTGTGGTCTTGGACCCTTTTGCAGCTAAAAGCCGGGCTATCCGATCCTTTCGTTCTTCGGCTTTATCCTTCGCCTGATCTGTCGTCTTTGTTTGTACGACGGCGATATCTGATGAGGCGGATGGAACCGCTGCATTGCGCGCATTGCTTAGTGCGCTGGTACTGGTCGAAACTGTCGAGGTGTCTGGCTGCTCTTGGCTCGCAATAGTGGTCTCTAAATCGAGACCCAATTCTGTGAATAGCTCATCGAGCAGTGAGCGATCGATACCCTCTTCAACGAAATTATGATAGCGGATGTTCAGTGGCCAGAGGCGCAGAATAGCCTCTTGAGCCTTCTTCTTTGACTCTGAAAAGATTGCATCTGCATCTCGTTTCATGATCTCTCGACTCGCTGAGTCGTTGCTGTCAGACGGATATATACTCTTCGCGAGCACAACGGCTTCCTCAGTTGGTAGGTCAATGCCGCCACGTGGGGATTCTGTCCAAGGTTAGCATTGTCAGGAGGGTTTGAAAGAAGAACGAATACATACGAGCATGTGATATCTCATTCGATTGCATCTCGCGAGGTGAGAGATAAGGCGAATATGAACCAGAACGGTCGCGGCCGGGTTGTTTTGAGTTCCCAACCCGCTCATTGACATTATGACCAGACTGTAACCCAATAGGCAGCCGAGATGAGTGGTCTTGATGGCTGAGGTGGAGCATAGAACCTGATGGCTGGGCGTCGTATCTGCCAATCCCGCCAGCGACTGTTTCGTCAGGTTCATAGATGTCTTCCAGTTCACCTTCACTGAGCTCACCCTCCTCCACTGTATCCGCAGCCTTTTCAACGTCTGGTCGTTGGCCATGCGACAAAAAGCTGCCCGGTGCACTTTTCTCGCCAAATCCTATCATCTGCCCATCTGCAGCTGCGCCATTAGGATCAGACTGGATTACAGGAAAGCTTTGCGGTGATGTCGGTTGCCAACTTGTGGAATTGTGAGAAAACCCCATGCCTAAGCCTGGGATGGATGTCTGATTGTATTCGTACGCTTCAACTCCCTGAATATAAGCATGACTCTTTGCCGTTTCGTTCTGGCTAGAAGGCGGTTCGGTGTAGGTCTGATTTGTCGGGTATGCATATGGTTGCGAGTGCTGGTAGCCGGAAGCCCCATAATCATACACGTAGTGGCTCATCTTTGATGGCTATCGCTGGACGCACTTTTCGCGAGTTGACGATAGTCTTAGCATGTGCTGTCGTATTGTTACCTGAGCTTCGCCGGTCGGAGATGTCGATGCGTCGTTCTGTGGCGTGGATGATCCAGGGAAAAGCTAAGTCTTTCGGTTTTTTCGATTCGCGTCACGCAAAAGCCAAGTGCCTGTAGAGCAAAAAAGAGTCGCCGACGGCTTGAGTAACCCAGAACTATGCCTGTATTATTGCACTGGCTGATGTCGAGTGTCAAAGGAACAAAGCGATGGACGTCACAAGACGCGATCTGGCGTATATCGAAGAAATAAAGTATTAAATTCAATGGGGTTCTTCCGTATGGGACATGCACCGCGTCTAGTCGCATGAGGATTAGCGCGATCGGGGCGGCTAAGTCACGTGTCAGCGCTTTGTTTACTCCCGGTCACTGTCCCTAGCAACGAGCTGACCAGATCCCTGATGTTGATGTCAGGCCTGAACCCATACGTGATTCCAAGACTTGCATTGCATTGCCTTACTTCATGACCACTGCCCATGAAAGGGTGAAACCCACGTCGCATATTCCTCTTGTTATCTTCATCTAAACTTGACTGGAAGACTACAGAGTGCTCTTCCTTATCATTTCTATTTCCCGCTTGATTTGTTTACTTACGCAAGCACACAACCTGGAGTTGAGTACATGACCTACGATACCACAGCACTACGAATTGTTCATGCGGGCGCACTACGATGTCTTTCAACGCCAATGGCACAGCGCATAGGCGCAGTAATCCCTTTGCCAGAACAGCTTCTGCCTCCCCATCTACGAATGGCAGTCTCCGACCTAAATCCGCCATCTTTTCATCCTCATCATCCATTCCCGGGCTCTCCACACACAATCGAACACAATCGAACGGATCGATGTCAACAATAGCCCAAGGGATTCCTGGTGCAGTGACAAGACAGCATCGTAGTGACTCTAAGAGCGGGACCCCAACGTCAACAACATTCGCACCGTCATTCATCAAAACGGAGGAGATGAGCCGAAACAATGATACAGTTAAAGGCATCGAAGGCGAGAACGACTTCTCCGGGAAACGCTATGTTTGGCTTAAAGATCCACAAACGGCATTCGTTAGAGGGTGGATTGTGGAGGAGCTGGAAGGGGACCAAATACTCGTTCAATGCGACGATGGCACTGTATGTGTTGGCTAATGATGGTACCCCCCTGTTGTCTAACTGTTTTACAGCAAAGAGAAGTTGATTCTGAGAGTGTCGATAAAGTGAACCCTGCCAAGTTCGACAAGGCAAACGATATGGCCGAATTGACACACTTGAACGAGGCATCCGTCGTCCATAATCTTCACATGCGATACCAAGCCGATCTAATATATACATACTCGGGTCTTTTCTTAGTTACTGTCAATCCTTATGCGACAATTCCTATATACAGCAACGATTACATCAACATGTATCGTGGACGAAATAGAGAGGATACGAAACCTCATATCTTTGCCATGGCAGACGAAGCTTTCCGGAACCTTGTCGAGGAAGGCAAGAACCAGAGTATCTTGGTTACAGGTGAATCTGGTGCTGGAAAGACTGAGAACACAAAGAAGGTCATCCAGTATCTCGCCGCTGTTGCTCAAGCAGATTCGACAGTCAAGAACAAGGCCCAACACTCCACACTCTCGCAACAAATCCTGCGCGCCAATCCGATCCTGGAGGCTTTTGGAAACGCCCAGACTGTCCGCAACAACAACTCGTCACGATTTGGCAAATTCATACGTATCGAATTCACGCGAAATGGTGCCATTTGTGGCGCCTATATCGATTGGTACTTGCTTGAGAAGTCTAGAGTTGTCCATGTCAACCCACATGAACGAAACTATCATGTATTTTACCAACTTCTGAAAGGCGCTAGTCCTGGTTTGAAGAAAGAGTTTCTGATCGATGGTCTTACGGTTGAGGACTTCAATTATACTCGAGACGGTCACAACACAATCGTGGGTGTTTCAGATCAAGCGGAGTGGGAGTCTCTCATAGAGGCGTTCAATGTAATGGGATTCTCCGATGATGAGCAGAAATCAATCTTGCGGACCGTGGCTGCTGTGTTGCATCTGGGTAACATCAGCGTGGTCAAGGAGAGTCGAGCCGCAGACCAGGCCCGACTCGCAGCAGATGCGAAAGGTCAGGCTGCGAAAGTCTGCAAGCTACTTGGTGTGCCTCTAGAACCTTTTCTCCAAGGCTTGCTCCATCCCAAGGTCAAAGCAGGCCGTGAATGGGTTGAGAAGGTCCAGACCCCTGAGCAAGTTCGTCTCAGCTTGGACGCTCTCTCAAAAGGCATCTATGAACGTGGTTTTGGTGATCTTGTCACCCGTATCAATGGCCAACTAGATCGGACTGGCATGGGCATGGACGATTCACACTTTATCGGAGTACTCGATATCGCCGGTTTCGAGATTTTCGAACAAAACAGCTTCGAACAGCTATGCATCAACTACACCAACGAAAAACTGCAGCAATTCTTCAATCACCATATGTTTGTCTTGGAGCAGGAGGAGTATGCGCGTGAGCAAATCGAATGGAAGTTCATCGACTTTGGACGTGATCTGCAACCAACGATTGATCTGATCGAGTTGTCGAACCCTATTGGTGTCTTTTCCTGTCTTGACGAAGATTGTGTTATGCCCAAAGCTACAGACAAGTCCTTTACTGAGAAGCTTAATTCTCTCTGGGACAAGAAGTCTAACAAGTACCGTCCTTCACGCCTTGGGCAGGGCTTCATTCTCACCCATTACGCAGCCGAAGTAGAGTACTCTACCGAAGGTTGGCTCGAGAAGAATAAGGACCCCTTGAATGATAATATCACCAGACTTCTCGCCACCTCCACCAACAAGCATGTTGCGACTCTCTTCGCTGATTGTGCTGAATCTGAGGAAGATCGTGCAACCGGCAGAGGTCGAGTCAAGAGAGGACTCTTCCGCACAGCCGCCCAAAAACACAAAGAGCATCTTCATAGTCTCATGTCACAGCTCCACTCCACACATCCTCATTTCGTCCGATGTATTCTTCCTAACCACAAAAAGAAGCCAAAGCAATTCAACAACCTTCTGGTTCTCGACCAGCTTCGATGCAATGGTGTGCTGGAAGGCATCAGGATTGCACGGACGGGCTTCCCGAACAGACTTCCTTTTGCTGAGTTCCGACAGCGATACGAAGTCCTTTGCCAAAATATGCCTAAAGGCTACCTTGAGGGCCAGGCCGCCGCAAATCTCATGCTCGAAAAGCTCGGACTTGACCGCGCTTTATATCGAGTTGGCTTGACCAAGGTCTTCTTCCGTGCTGGTGTTCTCGCCGAGCTTGAAGAGCAGCGCGATGCCCTTATCACTGAGATTATGTCCAGATTCCAATCTGTCGCTCGGGGATTTATTCAGAGACGGGCGGCCTATAAGAGACTATTTCGAACAGAAGCCACCAGGATCATCCAGAGAAACTTCAATGTTTACCTGGATTTGGCTGAAAACCCTTGGTGGCAGCTGGTTGTCAAGATGAAACCCCTACTTGGTACCACTCGTACTGCCACTGAAGTCAAGCGGAGAGACGAAATGATCAAGGATCTCAACGAAAAGATGAGGTTAGAGTCCGAGAATCGTACGAAGCTTGAGGAAGAGCGCCGGAACTGTCACGCGGAAATGGTTCGCATCCAGCAAACCCTGGAGAGTGAGCGTGCGCTTGCTCTGGACAAGGAGGAAATCTTCAAGCGACTTCAGCTTCGAGAAGCAGAGCTTGAGGAAAAGCTCGCGGGTGCGATTGAAGACCAAGAGAGGCTAGAAGACGAGCTTGACGATCTCCTGGATGCCAAAAATCGTGCCGAAAAGGATGTGGAAACATATCGCTCTCAGCTGGAGCAAGCTGCTACTCTCATTGCCAAACTTGAGGAAGAGAAGAAAACTCTGGGCGCAAAGGTGACTGAGCTTGAACAATCGATCTCTGAGTTGGCTCAAAAGCAAACAGAGAGCAGCGAGCAGGAACTGGCCCTTCAGGATGAAATCAAGATGCTTCATAGTCAGTTGGCAGTTAAGGAACGGAAGGTCCAAGACCTGGAGACCAAGCTAGTCAAGATCGACCAAGATTTGGAGGTGAAGCTTCATGCTGCTCAGAAAGAAGTTCAATCAACCAAACTTCGGGAAAGCCAGCTATCTCGAGATAACGAAGACATTCAGCAGCAACTCAACGAACTCTCAAAGACGTGCGCTGATTATGAGGATCTTGTACGCCAGAAGGAGAGTGAACTTGCCCTTCTACGAACCGACAATAAAAACTTGGAAAGTGAACGCCACTCTCTGGAGGACCAGAGAAACTCCTTAGCTGCGGAGAAAGAAAAGAATGCTGAGAAGTACCATGAAGCTCAAGCCGAACTTGTGGCAATGAAGTCTCGACAGTCGCAACTGGAGCGGGAGGCAGAGGATGCGAAGAACCTGCTTGAAGCACGACTATCCGAGGATGCTCAAGCCGACCAGAATCGGCAAGTCATCGAGTCGCAAATCAAGGATCTCAAGGATGAGCTATACAAGACACAGATGGAGCTGAGTCGAGAGCGCCAGTCCCGAGATGATGTTCAGCTCCTCGGCGAGCACCGTTATCAAGAGCTGAAGGACGAATTCGATCGCCTCAACGAGTCCAAGATCATTATTGAGAAGGAGTTGTATGCCCAACAGGATACCCTTCGCAGAACGATGGAGGCTCGAACCACTGCCGAAAAGGAACGAGATGAGGCCAGGCAAGAAATCCGACGCCTTCGAGTGGCAAAGACGCAGGCTGAAGAAGCAAGGATGCAAGCCGAGGTCGCCGGTGAGCGACAAGCTTCCAAGGCTGCCCAGGACCGCGAAAACAGCCTTCGCAAAGATCTTGACGCAGCTCAGGAACGGCTACAGTGGTTCGAAGGAGAGTGTGCTAAGCTCAACCACCAGATTGAGGACCTCAACAAGCTGATTCTTGAGTCGGGCGAATTTGGCTTGAAAAATGACCAGGCCAAAGAAAGACTCGAACGTGAATTGAGCACCGTCAAAAGCCGCCTGACGGCATCGGAGAACGACAACAGAGCCTTGTTGAACAAACTGCAACAGAAGGGTTTAGAGATTGCTCGCTCAAGTTCGCGTGCGAGTGAAGCATCTCGAGGTCAGATTCTATCTCTTCAACGTGAAAAGGCGAGACTGGAGGAACAAAATACGAAGTTGAACAAGCAACTGGGTGATTCTCAACTCGCCATTGCGTCACTCGAAAAGAGAGCCGAGAAACTCCAGCTTAACTTAGAAGACCTGAGTCATGAGGTTGCCCGTGAAGTCAAGTCAAGCAGGAATGCCGAGAAAGCAACCTCTACATTTACCGCGCAGCTGGCTGAAGCTAACCGCACAATTGAGTCAGAGCGACAACTTCGAACTCAAGCTCAGACAACTGTTCGTACGTTGCAAAGCTCTGCGGATTCGCGAGACAAGGAACTCAATGAGCTGCGGGCACAGATGCTTGACGTTCTGAGGACCGTCGACCCCGAAGTACATATCCCGCCTCAGACGGATGGGTCAGACGAGAAGATGCTTATCCAGAACTTTGACCTTGTACGAAAGGTTGAAGAGCTTCAGCAGAACCTGCGAGTGCAGACAGCTGCTCGAACAAACGCCGAGAACCAACTGACGGAGATGAGAGCGACACGCAATGAATCTCCTACCCGACCCAAACTCGAGGAAATCCAGCTTAATGAGGCACCTTTCCAAGGATCACCAACTCAAAAGAGAGCGGCCAAGCTTCATGCTCGCAACTACTCCAATACCTCAACCCCCACGCGCCGTTTCCAGGATGTGGACCACCTCCAAGACTCAACACGTTCTGATCGAACAGTTGATACTCTCAACTTCAACAGTCGTATGGACTTGAAGGCGGAAGTCGAGGAGCTTCAGAACCAGCTTCAATTGAAGGAGATGCAAAACCGACATCTTCAGAACCAGATCGATCGAAGTACACCTACGCCAGAGAACAACGATGATCAAAGCCCATCTCTGCGCCGTATTCAGAAGCTCGAAATGGTCAATACCCGTCTTCATGAGATGCTTGATGACTCTAGCAAGAAGGTGTCTGCTCTTGAGCGCACCATTCGATCTGGACAGCTCTCAATTCGAGATGTCCAGACCCGAACACATGAAGAGATCTTGGAGGTTCTCAACAGCCAAGAGGATTCTCGCCGAGCCTTGGTCCATAGTCATAAGGATGCTGTGGCGGAGTTGACCGACATCAAGGGTCACTTTGAGAGACTACGCCACGACCGCGCAAAGGCCGAAGTTGAACTTCGCGATGTTAAATCCGATCTACAAGAGATGACCTTGGCGAGAGAACAGGAGGCGCAGAGCCGTAACCAACTCCTCCAGGAGTTTGCCGACATGCAAATCCGACTTGACGCAGAGACCTCAAAGTTTGCCGACGTCGTCTCGAGCTTGGAAATGTACAAGAGCCGATCCGATGAATACTTCAGCAAGCTTGAACAGGCTGAGATCGCCGTCCTTAAGGCAAGCCGTGCCGAGCAGTTTGCCAGGTCTCAAGCGAAGGAGGCTGAAGATACCTACATAGAGGTCATGGCTGAGCGTGAGAAGATGGATGCTAGCATTGAGGATCTCCAGCGCCAGAACCAGCACCTTGAGGAGAAGGTGGAAGATATTTCAACAGACCTGGCGACCGCTACTCAGGCTAAAAAGCGACTTCAGCATGAGCTAGAGGACTACCGAAACCAACGGGCTATGGAGATTGAGGACAAGGAATCGAGCATGGAACAGACTCGTAAGAAGTATCAGGCTGAGTTTGCTACTCTGACCAATGAGCTTGATCTTGCCCGCGAAGAGAAGCTTTACAAGCAAGCTGAGATCGCTCGACTTCGAGAGGAGCTCGACGAGTTGAGGTCGAAATGGGATGACGAAGTTCTCAACAGCTCGACATGGTCAAAGGAGAAGGCTCGCTTGGAGTCAACATTGGCAGATGTTGTTTCCTCTCGCGACGAGGCAGTCAACGCACACAACGAAGCACAAGGCAAGGTTGTCTCCCTCTTGTCACAAGTTCGTACTCTTCGCACTTCTGTGGATGAGATCACCGGAGAGCGAGATCACCTTCTCCGGGAAAAGCGAAATGTTGAGGCCCGCCTCGAGGAGGCCAAGCAAGGCCTGGAGGATCTTGTCAAGGGAGAGAGTCCATCTTTGCGCAACGCCGCCAACATGGATAAGGAAATTTTGGAGCTCAAGTCGAACCTTGCTCAGCAAGAAGACATTGCGGCTGCTGCTTTTGAGAAGATGCGCCGCGCTGAAGCTCTTGTGACCGAGATTCAAAAGGATGTTATGGTTGAGCGCGAAAACAGTATCAAGCTGCAGCAACAGAAGGCATCGCTAGAGAAGATTCTGAATGAGGCTCAGCTCAAGCTCGTCGACCTCGAGACCAAGGGTTACTCGAGTGCTAGCCAGGATGTCAAGTTCTTGCACAAGCGCATCCAGGAGGTAAGTGATTGTCCATGGCCTAATTTTATACTAACTAAAGCTAACATTTTCAGCTCGAATCCCAACTTGAAGATCAGGAGACTGAACGTAGCAAGTCTCAGCGCTCTGTCCGAAACGTGGATCGTATTGTGAAGGATATGCAAGGTCAGATTGACCGCAAAGACAAGCAAAATATGCAGCTCTCCGATGATGTCTCGAGGATGCGCGACAAGGTCGAGAAGCTTCTTCAGACAATCGAGGAGTTACAGTCGTCTGAGTCCAACAGCCAGTTGTCGGCTCGACGAGCTGAGCGTGAACGCAGGGAGGAAAAGGAGAGAATTATTCGACTGGAACGTGAACTGGCGGGACTGAAGAACCTGCGCAACGACAAGGGATCAAACAGCGTTATGGGTAGTGTCCGCAGTCGCATGGGCCCCTGGCGGGTCAGTGAAGGAGACGATGCGTCCATGATCGACGTCCCTAGACGGAAGAGCAGCCTTAGCAGGGTTCCCAGCTTTACCAAGGGATTCCTATAAAGGCAGCAAGAAGTATAACAGAGGGGTCAAGATGTAGGATACATACACAAGGTGGGAGCATGGTGATGAGGCGTTGAAGCATTGTTCTAGGGTATATGAGTATGGTTATTGTAATGGTTTGTGGGCATGGGCGACCGGCATAATGGATGGCGGAGGTATTACATGGATGGTTTTCGCCAGCGTTTGGAATATGTATTTGATTTAAAAGGAGGCTTTTGTGGTAATCAAAGCCACAATTAACGGGCAGATGTTATCATTATTACTACCTGTTAAAGAGCAACATGGTACGACAAGATACCAGGCCTCTCTCATTCATTCAAGGTACTAAATTATAATCGATTGGAGTCTCTTCATGATTGGAGTATACATTTCTTTGCCTCAACCTCGTACATCGTATCTTACATATCGGCCATTGTTCGGTCCTTGATTAACTGGGAAAAGCATAGCTCTATTTTTCATCCTCGCTCGGAACGTCTGAAGGCTTCTGCGGCTTCTCCATTCCCAGCTTACCCATGAGGTCTTCCATCATCTCTTCCATTGCCTTCTCCTCCTCGGGATTCATTGCCCCAGGCCTGCGTGTGACTGCCCGAGTCCGTTGTTGCAACTCCTCGATTGACGAAAGATCATAAGCCCACGAGATCCCTCCGACTAACAACACGCCAAAACTCATGACGTTGAGCGTGGCAAGTCCCAGGGCTTGAGCCGCAAGAAAAGATCGGTCTTCTGCGTCGAGCTTGGCTAGCTGACGGTTTGAAGAGTAGAACTTGGGCATGGAACTGCGCCGCATGCGTAGCACTGAGCGTCGTGATACAGCTACAGATGCAGCGAGGAATCCTGCACCACTAAGTAGCAGGCCGAACTGTTTCAATGAACGGTTCCATGATGGTTCTGGTCGTGTAACTATCAGTGATGTTTGTTGTAAGATTGGAGAAGAAGAAGTTGCTGAAGTTGACGCTTCTGAAGGGGTTGATAGAGTTTGAGGCGCTGGAGTAGTTTCCTCGGGCGTGGTTGCGTTATCAGAGGCTGGTACGCCAAGCCATGAGCGTACTAGAGAAGCAATAATGGGCATTTTCTTGTGCTTCTCAGTGCTTGACTGGTGTCGAAATTTGTGTGATGGATATATAAGTGAACTACTAAAATCTATGAGATCCTGACTGCCTCAGGTACTGCTGGTGTAGTTTCTCAACGTCGGAAAAACGGCACCCCGCTTATTGCATCACGCTCTGTTTTTGTACGTGCATATCATATATCTCACTTCGCATTGTATCCGCCTGCCTTGTTAACCACACTGTTAATGAATGACATTTTTCTTTGAAAATTGAATAAATCTTCCAGCCAATATTTGCTTAAATATTACATCCATGCCCAAGCCAAAGAACAAAGGATCCAAGTCAGGCAAATTGGAAGCCGCAGAACCGCCACCAGCTCCTCCATCATGGCCAGCTTTCAAACCTCCACTGCCAATAGTTGACCTTTCCCCCGTACCACACCCATTGACCTCAAACGTGGTTCTTATACCTTCATTCTTTCCACGGTCTCTTTGTCGAGATTATGTTTCCTTCCTCAAGACTTTACCTCTGCAAACAACGCCTGGTCGTCCCAAGCGGGGCGACGCAGTCCGGGTTAACGATCGCTTTCAGGTTGATAGCCAGGACTTTGCTACTCGGTTATGGGAGCAGACGGGCTTGAAAGAGGTTTTGTTGGATAGTGATCATGAGCAATGGTGAGTCTCTCCTGTATTGATTTCACCATCAGTGAGAATAGTATATGCGAGTTGATAACGGACTATCAAATTGTTAATTGATATCGTAGGGGTGGTGAACCCGTTGGTCTATCTTACAATATTCGGATATATCGTTATTCAAAGGGCCAGTTCTTTGACTGTCATTGTACGTGTAATCTTTCCATGTCATGGTTGCGCTGCCACTTGTGTCCTTTATCAAATCACTCAACTCCATTCCTTCTGTACATAAGCCCCCTATCAAAAATACAAAGTATCTCATAAATCATTTGAAATCATTAGTTATTTGTCGGCTAATTCGTATACTGGGAACGATATAGACGACGACTCTAACAACTTAACTCTGCCATTAGACCCTCCAGTGCCAGTGAAGACTACCTGGACCCTTCTACTCTACCTAACATCCTCTTCCGAGGGCTGCGTTGGAGGCGAGACAGTCTTCTACCCGAGAGACCGTAGATCTGCTCGAGAAGAGATTGTGGTTCCTCTTGAGACCGGCATGCTTCTTTTGCATAAGCATGGTGATGACTGCCTTCTTGTAAGATCCTATGTCCCCGCCAACATGAGACATGGTGTACCAATTCCACGTCGTGATGCTAACTACTATATCTCTTTCAGCACGAAGGACGAGAAGTGACCGAAGGCGAGAAATGGGTTCTCCGCACGGATCTTTGCATCAGACGATGAAAGCCATGATCGACTTGGTGACCTTTAAATGCCAGAACTTTGATCTGATTCACTAATCTACTGGCTATCGACCTCTATCAAGCTTTATCGAAGCAAGCCTCCTTTCTCATGGATCTGTAGGCTCATTTAGCATGTAGTTTCATAGATATTGGCCCAAACGCCTCATCTTTTGACCTCCGGTTCTCAACGCCGAGGGACTCGCCCTTTCTTGGTTCGTCTCAAAACTCTTGTTACCAGTCTACCCTAAAAGCCAGGTTTACTCGACATCGAGATGCCCGATCAAACTAGATAAACGGCCCATGGCATCATCTTCTTCCTCTCCATCTGCCAGGTGCGGGTCCGATGCATCTTGGGCATCTTCGTCCATTTCTCCATCATCTTCGGGATGGAAAATTGCCAACGGTTCTCCTCGGTGAATGACTGTGCCGTTAGGGAGGCGGGAGTGGATTTCGGGTGCAAGATCAGACCCTTCAACAGCCACTTCTATCACAGGTGTTGAACTCTCGTCTGGTGCTACCTCAGGACATGAGGTGATCTGTTGAGTTCCTAATTTGTTGGCTCCCCCGCTGGTTGAAGGCTTCGGGCTGACAAAGCCATCGGTTGCAATGCGACACATCTCCGGGTGGAATATCCAGGGGAAGCTAATGAGCGGCATTGACTTTGGCTCCAGCTTGCGAGGTTGCAAAATGGTGCCAGCGTCGTTTATCGGGCCCCGATGGTGTTTAAACAGTGCAATCTTTGTTTCCTCCTCGGTAACGGTGTACATGGCTGCGACAAATCTCTCAAGCTTCTCGGGTTGTTTCCCCCGCAGCTTCGATACAGGTGGTAATGAACTTCTCTCGTAGCGAGGAATATTCGTTGCGAAGATCTTCTTGAACCTTGTAGTCGGATCCAACAGCAGGTTTAGACATGGCAAAGCCGGTCCAAAGCTCGAACTCAGTCTTGAGGGCGTGTTGGCTAAGTAGCCGGCGCATAGATGTATCGTATTGTGTCTTGATCTTTCTTGCAGCTCTGAGCGTCTCGTTGTCGAGCTCGAACTTCTTGGTAATCCTCTGATCGAATGGACTATCCCAGATAGGAGTGAACTCAACAGCCTTGTGGACCACTTTATCAAAGATAACTCCTAGAGCCTTTCTTGAATGGTATGAGTTTTTCTTCTCCATGAAATGAGGCCATCTCCGAGGTTGTTGATCACGTCTAAGTATGGCCGGGTCGCCAGTCTTGGGATAGTCCACTGCTTTGGAGTGCAGTTCGGCAAGTTCGAGACCTGAGGGGGTCGAAATTAGCAAGATACTTGAATAAGGGGTCCAATTATAACTCACATTTTGGTGACATCGGGCCAAATTCGTCAGACGAGGCCAAGTGCGATGTTGCGATGAGTGGGAGTGTATCGTTCTTCAAATATTTCACAAAGAAGTTTCTGAGATCATTCACATCGACATCACGCTCTAGTTCAATGGGCTTGGGGGCTGAGTAGTTCATCGGTGGATAGTTCCATATTTTTGGGAGCAAGCTCGGCTCCCAAATAATGAAGAAGTCATCACCATCAAGATCACCGCCGGAGAGCATGTTTGGCACTGGTCGATCTCCGGTCGCTGGGAACACGACGACATCTTTTAGTCCGTGAAGAGCAGGACAGTCCACTGCTTCAACAACACGAATGTCGCCCGGGTGCAGTGACGGATTGCGCCCTACGATGCACACTCCGACGATGATATGAGTCTTGCTGTAGTGTGCCGAGTCACTCAGCTGTAGGAATATCTGTGGCAGCTTGCTGGTGTCTTTCTCCCCAGACCCCTCTGTTTCAGAGAAGTGTCCGCGGAGGGTGCCAGTCTCATCCACACAGCCAAGCACAAAGGCACTTTTCGGCACCTGGATCCTTGCTTTCTCCTTGAGCATCTTGAGCGACCATGCCCGCCAAAGCTTCAGAACGTTCACAACAAATGGCTCCTGTAGATCTTTTGTCCTGAAATCAGCCCTGACAAGATTGGCAAGGTGAACGTGAGTCTTTTGCTCGTCGGTAAACTTGGTCAACATGTCAATCGCAACATCATTGTCTTGCATGGCTAGCTCATATGACTTCAATTGTTGGTCAAGCAAGTCGGTGAACGATCTGGTAGGTACACCGAGGCTTTCCAGAATGGTGATGGTTTGTCTATTCAGAGTTGCTGTCGCTAGCGAGGCGCAGCGAATTATCTCCAGGCCCTTGGAGTTGGACTCGAACTTCTTCTGAGATTCACGGACGTGGACTTCCATACTTTTGGCATCGTTTGGCCAAACAGCAAGTACCCCTTTGCAACCACCCATGCGAAACTGGAAGGCAGAAGGCTTAGCAAAAACATCGAGAGTCATGTCCTCCACGATTAGCTGGGCTAGGAATGAGGAAATCTTGCCAACCCCATCGGTGAAGCAGTAGCCATTTCTCTCAATGTCTGGAATCTGTCGTGTTTCTGGAGAGGAAATACCACGAAGCTCTCTAGTAGTAGAAAAACACTGACCAAGCCGAGCGGCATACTTTGCCACAACTTTTATGTGACTGAACTGGCCCATCCATCTGCGGATATCATCGCACGAGGTGTGTTCCGTAGGGCAGAAGAAATATGCGCCGTTCACTCTGAGTTGCGAGTTACCGAATGCGAGGAATTCATAAACACGATCGCCGATACGGATGCCTTTGTACATGGTACGCAGCACCCTCTTGTAGATCTCGTTATTCTGGTCCTTGTTCACTGCAATTCTACCCTTCTCAAGTTCTTCGGTAAATTGGATCCTAAGGAAGCGATCCTCCATCTGCTTGTATTTGCGCATCACTCGATTGGACATCTCTATATTGGGTGTGGTGTAACGGATAGTGGTCGGTGTGATGACCGCCTTTCGCACGAGGCCGCAATAAGGAGGAATTCTCGACATTGCAACAGACCCTTCCTCTCGATATTCTTCAAAGAGTTTCATGGGGTCCACTAATCGACGTGCCTTGTCAACCACGAACTCGAGGTGAAGCTTCGCTTTGATCGGTTTCATGCTGGCAATCGTGTCTAAAAACTCCTTGGTAATTGTGTGCTCATTGAGATATCCGCGAGAGATACAGACTTCGAGCTGGTACCGGACCTCGAAATCGAGGTGAACAACTGAGTCTGGAGAGTAGTGAAGCATTTGTGACGCTTTTTGGCCCTCGACGGGGAGCTGACGTTCGAGATGTTTCCACATCTCTGGCTGTACTCCATGAGTGAACTGCAAACTATCATGAACTTGGGTGGTGATGTTGAAATCATCCAGGGCACTGACGATCTGGTTATTAGCTGCTCTGGCTTCTTCAGTGCTAGCATTAAGAACAAATCGAAGAGTGGTCCAGCGGCCGATATCAACGAAGTTGCAGTCTTTGTGGTCAGCGTGTAGAGTGATGGGAATTTTCATGGGAAGGCCAACATCTTCAATAACTTCTGTAGCACGATTCCAGCTCTCCGTGAAATTCCAATTTTTGACTTCATCGGAGAAGGTAGACCGGATGTTGGGTGACTTCCAATAGTACTGGGGTGGTGTCTCGAGTGGAATCACAAGAGCACAGTGATTGTCTGCAGTTGTTGTTTGATAAATACTTTTCATGTTGGAGAAGTCAATTACAACCTTATACTGCCGGACCATCCTTCCTCCTCGTGTTACAATCTCAGTGGGAAAGAAGGCCGTCAGCCTCTGGAATTTGAGATTGAGTTCAATCTTGAGCTTCCGTTCGCGGATCGTTCCAACTATCGGATACATGATCTTCATAGATTTGTGTCCCAACATGCTCCCAAAGTCAAAGGAAACGGGATGGAGAGTCGTCTTGATAGGGTGGTAGCGGTCATAGCATACGGGACTTCGAATCATCTGTTGAGGTATATGCTTTGCCAGGCTGATCGTAATGTCGAGAGGTCGTGGGTGACGAATACGATAGGTTCCTGTGGACCAAAAGTCTCGTTTCGGTGGTGGCTCGAATCTAATCTTGGCATTACTAGATCCGGGACTTCTAGATGTCTCATAGATATCCATGTATGCAATTTCCCCTTCATAGGAAAACCAATCCCAAAGATTTGCGGTCGTGACTGAAGTAGGCAATCCCTCCAACTGAACTGTGAGTTCAGGCCATGCATGCCATGGCTCCTGTAGCTGAGAAGCAATATTATCGGCATTGCGTGTACGTGACTGGTTTCTTGTGTTCTTCTTAGCACCTGGCTGGCCTTTCTTCGAGACGCTCTTGTGCTTCGGATTACCTCGCGGCCCTTTTGAAGGATCGAGGGATGAATCTTTTGAGCTCATGTTTGTTGGTGGGCTATGCGACCTGGAGATCAACCTCGGTTAGAACTACTCGTGGTGTAGATATATGAAATTGATATCATTATTTCACAGGTATACATGCCTTGTGCTTTGCTGATTCGGCTGCGCATGGGTCCGCTCTGGTCTTGGATGATGCAAGTATCTAACCCAAAAGATGCCTTTCGTCTGATGGAAGTGAGTGGATGGGATGAAAGGGCGCGAATAGAGTCGAAGATTTAGAGTGGTAAGTTGATAATCAGGTAACGTGTGGTGCGAGATGAATAGGCAGTGATGTGTGGCAATGATTCATCCAGGGTTGCACCTGCGATAATCCTAGGGATGCTGAGTCTGCCTACAAAAACGAGGTTTAAGGAAAGGGAGTGCAGTCGCTGAGAAGATATAGTAGCTGCAGTAGGTGATTTTTAGGAGGGAAAGAAATGAAGAGCAGCTGCAGCTGTCCGTGTGTTTGATGTTTGGTGTTTGGTTGTGTTACAGTGGTAGATTGCTTGATGCAAATAAACACCAAAGGCATGTGGAGCACTGCAACGAAAACTATTTGCCTTAACAAATGAAATAATGTATATTCTGTAGATTTGCCAAACGAACAATCAGATGGGGGGAACTAGTAAATCATACCCTTGGTGTTGTGCTTATGATACGAGAGGACTTGTCAAGATAGAACGATGCTATGTCAAAACCCAACACGACAATCGAGTCGCTACCTATGTATGCATGCAACTAATAAATCTACACAAGACTCCTATAACTTCTGTCAAGCTACATATACAAACACTTGTACTAATTCATCCCTGTCGGACCAAGTCTCTCACGACTCTGTTTGGCGTCACAGCTGCACTGGCCCCAAGATATACAATGTTCTCCCCGGCACATCTATAATCTTTCCAGGATTCAAGATCCATTTCGGATCGAATGCCTTCTTCACTGACGCCATGACCGCCAGAGTCTCTGGCCCAACCTCCCAGAGCAAACTCTCCTTTTTGCCCCAGCCGATAGAGTGCTCTCCTGTGCAAGTGCCTTCCATGTCGAGCGCGCGCTTCACCATGTTCTTAACACATGCTTCGACCTTTTGGCGTTCACCAGGCACATTTTTGTTGTACATGATGCTCTCGTGGAAGTTGCCGTCCCCAACGTGGCCGAGGATGCTGGCGAAAAGACCGAGCTCATCCATCTCTTTCTTGCTGACCTCTATAATATCAGCTAGTCTGCTGAACGGAACGGCGACATCAGTACTCCCTGCAGCGTGATATGATGATTAGCAACTAATACAAAAATTTCAAGGGTTTCTAGGGGTACTGCGATATACTCACAAACATCGTCACCGGTCTTGCGCAGCGAGAGCATGGACCAAAGAGACTCTTTCCTAGCAGACCAGAGCAGCTGCTGCTCGGCGGCATCCCGAGCAAACTCGAAGTTACCACCCTTATTAGCTGCCGCGATCTTTTGAACCCTGTTGATGTTGTCTTTCACACCCTCTTTGGTCCCGGAGAACTTGAAGAATAGAGTCGGCGATTCCTTCCAGACTCGAGGCTTTGTAGCACCGCCAAGGTTTATGACTTTCATCTGAACTTCGTCCATTATCTCCATCGCTGCAACAGGAATACCGGTCTGCATAACGCCGGCCGCGGCTGCAGCTGCATCTCGGATGGTGGGGAATGTGACTACAGCAACTGAATATTGCTCTGGGATAACTGCCAACTTGAGAGTGGCTATAGGCA
The DNA here is from genome assembly GCA_025948275.1 of Fusarium avenaceum. Classification (NCBI taxonomy): domain Eukaryota; kingdom Fungi; phylum Ascomycota; class Sordariomycetes; order Hypocreales; family Nectriaceae; genus Fusarium; species Fusarium avenaceum. Next base: position 1,881,680 of record CP109669.1, read on the forward strand.
ACTGTTAGCTGGTGTCAAACTACTGCTGCCCAAGAGCAGGTATTTTTCGTACCTTCTGTGACAATACCCAGGGTACCCTCAGAACCAACAAACAGTCCGTTCAAGTTATATCCAGCAGAAGACTTGCGCGGTCTGCGTCTGGTTTTGATAATACGTCCGTCGGAAAGGACGACGGTCAAGTTGATAACCCAATCCTTCATCGTACCGTATCTAACAGCGTTGGTACCAGAGCAGTTCGTTCCGATCATGCCTCCTATTTTTGCCGATGGGCCTAGAAACTTGTTAGCCTTCGAATACCATGAAACTCGCATATCCGACAGTTACTTGCCAGGATCAACCGGAAAGAATAGACCACTTTCCATTTTCAATAACTTCGCGTTCAGGTCCTGCCAACCAATACTAGGTTGAACTACAATATCCATATCATCCTTGTTGAACTCGATGATCTGGTCCATATAGGCAAAATCCACACTAATTCCTCCGTAAGGGGCAGAGAAGTTGCCCTCTAAACTTGAACCCCCGGAATAAGGAATGATAGGAATGCTGTGCTCGTGGCAGATTCTGGCTATCGCAGACACCTGTTCTGTGGTTCTGGGATATGCGACAGCCACAGGCAAGGTATCTGGGTTAACGGTTGACCACTCAGAATAGCCATGTGCAAGTAGGTCTTCCGGGTCTGTCGAGATGAAACCTTCTATCCCAACCTCACTCTCAATTCGTCGAATGGCCTATTTTCAGAGTTAGTATAAGGGCACTGTGATACTCCTGGGTAACCTACCTTCTCCATCTCGGGCAACGTAGCGTAACGAGGTACAGCTGGCTGGTCCCATATAGACTTTTTGGAGTCGTTATTCCCAGTGAAACTGGCAAGTCCCCATCCAAGAGCACCAGCTCCAATAGCAACTGCCAAGACCTTTGGTTGAGACCATCCTGAGGCCTTGTGGTTTCCGCCTTGGGCGATTCTATGTGCCTCGATAGCACAGTAGCGAGTGGAGACAGTAAAATCTCGCCTGGGTCTCGCTCTCTGAGCATTACGACTCAAAAGAGCTCTAGTTGAAGCTCTGCTGGCGAACATTGGAAGCGATTTCTTCAACAACGGCAATATTCCGAATAAAAACGGTCCGGGCCCGTGGTTTTATCCGTGGAACCAAGATCGATATTATACCCAAACTCTCTTTTGACAGCGTACTGAACGATTTCCAATTGCTTATGACTCTGATCGTAGTGTTTGGCATGAGAATAATATCTGCCGTGTCTAAGCGAGCCTGGACCGAGTAACCGAAAACAAGTGAAAGAGAGAAGGGAACAAGCAGAATCCTTCGATTCAAGCCAACCGAGAGATGAAGAGAAGAAGAGAGAGAAAGCTACTTACGCCCAACGGCAAACGCCCACGATGGGGCCGGATCTCACTTATAAGCACCTAGTGTCGACAAACATCGTCGGGGCACGTGGGGCAGTGGGAAACCTAAGCTCAAAGGGTTCATTCGGTTCCTCTTCTCAGCATTAGTTTCGCTGATGCAATACCTACTGTTGCGTTGCTGCTGGAGTCGGGCTCCTCGCTCTTCCATAGCTGGTTTATACTTGGTAGTTTACCGGTACTAGCAGGGCCAGGGCCCGAGTGCTACAAACGGTGAGTAGGCACACGATCGTTGTGCATGCGTGTGTGCGGTCTTACTCTATAATTACAAGGTAAACAAAGACGTACTCTGTAGTAGGACGCAGATGAATAAGCCGCAGCCAGACAACTTGACTGCTCCCCACGCATTACGCCTACATGCACATCACAGGAACAGAGCGCATGGGACTCGCATTGTCGAATCACTGCGTAGAGAAGTGCAGCCATCAGACACGGCATATGAGCCAAAGGGCTTTATTTGCTGTGTGCTGCAGTTCCAATTAGTCATGCATTCCCAACCTCGTGCGTAAACACGACTCCTGTCGGTAACCTACCTTAGTACTCTGTATCCGTACTTTGTAGAACTACATCATCTTCCCCGCACTCAATTTGACTCGACTTCCTGTCCGATTCAGTAGCTCTCAGACTTGGAAAGCGTGGGGGTTGTGGAGAAGGAAAATAGAGGGAATAAGGCGAGTCCACTTGGTTTGTTGCAGCTTGGGGGGTTCAAACGCTTCGGTGTGGGTTGAGGTAGCTAGCTCGATGGAGAAGTTGGGGATAGGAAGAATTCCAAGGTGAGAGAAACAACTCTCTTTCTGTCAGTTCTCAACTTAGCAATTCGACTGGATGATCATCTTCCTGCCAAACGTGGGGTGAACGAGGTGTAGGAGCTCGCCTATGTCCGGTGTTCTGTACCTCACCTCAGCCATCCAAATACGGGCAGTGTAATACATACAAACCTTGTATACACACAATACGGAGTCAACTGACAGTCGCTGTATGTTGCCTTGTAGTGAAAGAAAAACACCCCTTTTGGTTCGAGTGTTATATTGCATGCACATATCCATGATGTCTCGTAACCATACCAATTCAGTTATTGGGTATAGGGTATGCACTCTTTGAACAACTTGCGACAATGTGCGGAATTTTGTAGGATGATATTCGAAACAATTGAAAGGAAAGAACTAAACGCAGAAAGGTCACACACATTTGTAAAGCCATGCGATTGTATCCAATCGAAGCAAATCGACAACACCTAATGCGCCTAGAGAAACAATAATAGACCTATCACGTCACTTTCAATCACAGCACACAAGCAACATTCGTCTGGAATCGACACTTCTTATTGGGCTCAAATTCATCTTTTATCGTACCCTTATAGGGGGGCTGGCTATCTCCAGGGTAGTTAAAGCCGCAAAGCAAACGTCAAATCCGAGACTCCAGTCCACATGCCATTTTTACCATTCCTATCGCAAATCCACAACTTAGTGAGAGATCTGGTAAGCGCGTCGGCGGTCACGCTCCTCAGCGATGGTGAGCTTGACACCCTTGCCCTTGGGCAGAGAGATCCAGGGCTTGTCCTGGCCAATGACGAAAACGTTGCTCTCACGGGTGGCGAAGCTGTTGTCAATGGCATCCTTGACGTGGACGATGTTGAAACCACCGTCGTGGCGCTCACGGTGAGTGATGACACCAACACGACCCATGTTACGACCACCAGTAACCATAACGACGGCACCGGTATCGAACTTGATGAAGTCGGTGATCTTGCCAGTAGCAAGCTCAATCTTGACGGTGTCGTTGACCTTGATCAAAGGATCAGGGTAGCGGATGCTGAGAAATTCATGTTAGCACGGGGGCTTTTAGGGTATACATACAACCGTTGTATAAAGCTCGTGTCTTGTCGGGTGACTCGAATCGACCAAAGCTTGATCCAACGGCTGAATGATGTCTGACAGAACTCACGTTCGTGCATCGTGCGTGACCAAGAATGGGATTCCACCACGACCAAGCTGGACACGCTTGACCTTGCCCAGCTTGTACTCAGCCTCCTCGGTCTGAATTCGGTGGACGGTGAAACGGCCCTTGGTATCGTAGACAAGACGGAAGTTCTCGCCAGTCTTCTCGATGGTGATGACGTCCATGAAGCCGGAGGGGAAGGTGGAATCGGTTCGGACCTTGCCGTCGACCTTGACAAGTCGCTGCATCAGGATGGCCTTGACCTCACGGTAGTTGAGGGCATACTTGAGGCGGTTTCGGATGAAGACGATCAAGGGCATGCAGTCGCGGAGCTTGTGAGGACCGGCAGAAGGCTTGGGAGCGTAGGTGCCGGACAGCTTGTCAAGCAGCCAGTGCGAGGGGGCGCTGAGGCGCTTCTGGTGCTTCTTGCTATACAGACAGTCAGATGCTGATTTCCTGGCAGCGAGACGGCGGGAGAGAAGCGCAAATCATGATTCGCTTTGATATTCGCGGCAGTGATCGGTCTTCTCGTTGTATTTACTCACATTCCGCGGGCCATTGTGTCGGTTGGCTGGTATGTCGACGGTGATGAGGATGGACGAGGGACCTGCTTCACCAACAAATCTGAACGAGATTGACCACGCACTTCTTTTTTTCGCTAGTGGGGGTTTCGTGCCCTACAGATTTCTGGATGGTGGGTCACGTGGCAGATCATCTGACCTAAATGTGGAGACGACCTGACTGAGCAGACATGTAATGCTAAGACTGGGCTGCATTGTCAATGCGATTGAATAGACAGTTTGAGTCTTGGAGATTATAACGTTTATTCTTACCTTCGTTTATAGATGTGCTTGGATTCAGTCTTTGTTTCTAATCAGATCGATACCATCTTTGTGGTCTTGCGCCAAATGAAATCAATAACCGTCCAACTTTTCTTAACAATCCTTCTTTACCAGCAAGGAAACCCGTTTTCCCTTCCTTTGAGCGCCAAGGCATGTTATATCATACTGCTATAAGTGACCGTCAAGCAGCGTGTGCTGTGTGTTTTTTGATCGTCCCGGGTCTCCATCTATGTGCGCCCAATACCTTTGCAAATCGACTTTCCAAACTCCTGTCCCATCAGGACCCTCATAAACATTAGTGTAGAAAAGTCCGTCGTTCATAATATAGCGTCACTACTTGTATAAGAGTTGATGCTATCTTCTTGAGAGATTCTTGCTATCCGTGTTGTGGCCTTTCTGCGACACGCTAGCTGGTGGAGAAAGACCAGGGATGCCTTCAAAACCAAACCGTGAGTTCAGCGGGGAGAGCTTGGCATCGTCTAGTAATAGGCGTGAAATGTCCATCTCGCCGCCCATAAACTGAGGTGTTGCAGCCTCACCAAACTCAAATACCTGAGCCGTCCCAATCGCTTCGCCTATATCGATTCTCTGCTGGACTGGCCATCGAGGAAGATCCTCATGGGATGGTGGCTGTTTCATTTGTGGCTCTAGCGTCGCAGCCTTTGGTGGCTGAAATGAGTTTTGGGGCAAGGCGCTCGCTGATTGTTCTGCACCATCGTTGCCTCGACCCGTCTCTTTGGGTTGGAAAGTTCCCTTCTCTATACGCTGGTAAACTTCGGCATACTTATTGCGTACCCGATCTCTCAAATCTGTCGGCTGTCTACTGGACAAATGGAAACGCGGGTCTCGTTGGATCTTTGTCCATGAAGGGCCATGAGTATCCAATCCCTCAAGGATCTCGATATCATCTTGTTCGGTGAAAGGTCGACGTTCGCGGCGATGAGACTTTTTGAAAGGCCCATGAATACCGAGTTCTACAAGATCCTCCATCTTCTTGCGATGTGCCCTACTCTTTTTCTGTTTTGGACTCTTTTCAACCTCTTCCTGTGGTGCGGAAGATGTGTCTTTTGCTGATGCAGAATTCCCATCTACCATTGTCTTCTCAAGGTGAGCATCTGTCTTGCCATCCTGTTTTGTTCCTTGACTAGAAAGTGGTGGCGATGCCGCATCAATGGTACCATTAGATTTGCGAAGCTCGGCGGGGCAGCATGTCCTAAATCGGTCTTTGAGATCGCCAGCCGTCCGATCATTGAACTTGAAATCGGTGTCCTCAAGAATGCTCGTCCACTTGCCGACTCCGTGTCTGTCAACGCCCAACAAAAGATGGGTTGTCTCTTCCTCGGACCATTTCCGTCTTGGTTTGCTAGTCCGCTTTCGTGCTTTGTTGAAATTGGATACTGGCCCAGCAACTTCTTGAGGTGGCTGGGGAATCTCAAGCAATATATTCATCTGCAGCCCATCTTTGCTGTCGAACGAATCAGAGGAGATGGGTGGAAACAAAGCGGCGTGTGGCGGAGGCTCGTGAAGTCCATTAATAATTGGTGGCATAACTGGCGCTGCCTGAATAGCTCTCTGCTTTTTGAGAGGCTGCGGAAGCTGTACAAAGTCGTCCTTGACGTGGAGGCCTCGGTGCCGTTTCTTAGTCGAGGCATCATCAAAAACATCAGAGCCGTCGTCTAATATCCGGCTTATCGAATTGATAGACTCCGGTATTTCCATATCGCCCAGAGTTCCACGTAATGAAAACGGTCTGGAAGCCGACGCTATTGTCCTATCCTGGCTACTAAACTCCTTGCGATAATCAAGAGTGCCATCGTCGCCGACCGCGTTGGTAGCAAATTGCACGTCAGCCGTTGGCCTGTCGCCGCGGTGGTTTGTATCAGGCTCGAGCGGGGGCAAAGATCGGTCCGTGGCCGTAGGAAACGGAAGAGAATGGAGCGGGGGAAGATCGGCGTGATTGAGTTGCGGTTTCCTTTGCTCGTTGAGCAGGTGAATCAAGCGCGGCTCGATTGTGGCCATCATGGGCTCTCGAATGTCGGTTGGCACATTGGGTATAAGTCAACGGCAACGGAGATAGCAGGCCACAAGAGGTCAGCAAAGCAGAGGGGAAAGGGTACAGGGAAGAGGGAGACGAGATAAAAAGAGTTGAATATGCCGTTGGCAAGAGACAAAAGACTCAGAGCGCCATGTTGACTAAGGTTTGAGAATGGAGAACCGGAGTTCATAAGAGTTTGGGTCGCGAACGACTTGATGTGGTCTCACTCTGGCCGTCTGTTAAGCCGTCTCGCTCTGTTGCAGTACCTCTAGCTACCTAGCACGTGAAATCGCCACATATTGTAGCGTTCGATTGGTAGCGGTCGGGCAGGCGGGGGTGTTTCCTGCACCTGAGTGATGCAAGAGCTGCTATTGTCAATGCCAATGCCGGCGCTTCCCGGTCGGTTAATATTCCGCCCAACCTTCAACAAAATCTAATGTCCTCTCACATGTTAATTTACCTCAACGATTGCTCAATGTCTCAATGCCCATCACACGTAATGATGGCCTGGTCGACAAATGTATTATACATGTGTATTCAAGTGTTTTAATGTTATTATTGATTTTGTTATACTTTTTCGTTCTCCTTAGAACAGCCACAAGCTTCCAGAACAATGATTTTAAAGTCGTCATGCATTCGTTAGGTTGTCGCGATCTATAAGCGATTCTAGATTTTGGTACATGGAATTACGATCACAAATGAGATCAGACATCCTTTTCTTTAGATACTCTCAAACTTTTTAACCCTTGTAAGGGCTGGGGCCAACCATCAGCTCAGGCTTGACCAGAGTATCAAACTCCTCCTCGGTCAGCGCATTGAGCTCAAGGGCGCTCTCCTTCAGGGTAAGTCCCTTCTTGTGAGCGTTCTTGGCCACCTTGCTAGCCATGTCGTAACCGATCTTGGGGTTAAGGCAAGTGACAAGCATAAGACTATGAATATAATTAGCGCTGGTGCGTAGAACGTATTGCAGTATAGAACTTACGACTCCTTCATAATGCTGGCAATCTTCTCCTCGTTAGCGACGAGACCAGCAACCAGGTTCTTCTCGAAAGAGCGCATGCCATCAGTCAGAAGACGGGAGCTGTGGAGAAGGTTGCGGATAACCAGGGGTTTGTAAACGTTAAGCTCAAACTGGCCATTCATACCACCAATGGTGGTGGCGACGTGGTTACCCATGACCTGGGCGCAGACCATAGTCAAAGCCTCACACTGCGTGGGGTTGACCTTGCCGGGCATGATGCTGCTACCAGGCTCGTTCTCGGGCAGGTTCAGCTCACCGAGACCGCAGCGAGGGCCACTGCCAAGGTATCGGATATCCTGAGCAATCTTGGTGAGAGAGGCAGCAAGGGTGTTGAGAGAGCCATGAGCCTGGACAATGGCGTCGTGAGCAGCCAGAGCCTCAAACTTGTTAGGGGCGGTCTTGAACTCGGTACCAGTCATCTTGGTAACCTCCTCAGCGATAGCTTCGGCGAATCCCTCGAAGGTGTTGATGCCAGTACCAACAGCGGTACCGCCCTGAGCGAGAAGTCGCAGATCAGGCAGAGAGCTCTCAACGCGCTTGATGCCGAAGTCGAGCTGGGCAACGTAGCCGGAGAACTCCTGGGCGAGAGTAAGAGGGGTAGCGTCCTGGAGATGAGTTCGGCCGATCTTGATGATCTTCTTGGCCTCGAAGTCGTCAACCTTCTTCTGGAGAGCATCCCGCAGGCTGCGGAGAGAAGGCAGGAGTTCACCCTCAATGTCGAGAACGGCAGCGATGTGCATAACGGTGGGGAAAGTGTCGTTGGAGGAGGCACTACGGTTGACGTGGTCGTTGGGGTGGACGGGCTTCTTGCTGCCCATGGTGCCGCCAAGGATCTCAATAGCACGGTTGGAAATGACCTCGTTGGCGTTCATGTTGGACTGGGTTCCGGAACCTGTCTGCCAGACGACAAGGGGGAAGTGGTCAAGAAGCTTTCCATCAGCAACCTCCTTGGCAGCTTGCTGGATAGCCTCACCGATCTTGGGGTCTACAGAAGATAGCCATTAGCTATAAATCATTGAGAGGGAATTGTTTGTCTGTAATGGGGTTGAACAGCTTGGTACATAAGTCGCAATTCGACCCCGCGAATTGGTGTAAGTCAAGCACTCAAACCCATCCGCATGAACCAAGCTGGTATCCTCCCAGACAAACCCCTACATCAATCGAATTGCTACTCACCAAGACCAAACTTCATGTTAACAGTAGCAGCAGCACCCTTCAGAATACCAAAAGCCTTGACGATAGGCGGGGGCATACGGTCCTGGGGCTGGTTGATACGGAAGTTCTCGAGGGATCGCTCGGTCTGAGCTCCCCAGTATCGGTCGGCCGGGACCTGGACCTCGCCGAAGGCATCGCTCTCTGTTCGTGTCTGGGACATTCTGACTGAAGTGCTGTGGATGGCTCTGGAGAATCGAAGACCAGCAACGCGAGTCTGGTTCTGAAGTCGCAGTTGCGGGGCAAGCGAGCATGTGGGAGCCGCTGCTTGGGAGACCCGAGGCAGAGCTGACCTGACAAGGCCCGAGGCGGCAGCACGTCCCGTGACGGTTCGAAGCATGATGATGGATGGTCTGGCGAAGGCGAAACGCTATTCCGAAAGCTGAAAGCTGGGGTAGGCCAATTGAATCGGCTTGGCTTGGCTGGAGGTGGCAGGAGGGTTCTTCGGGGCAGAGAAGCCGGAAATGAAATGTCGCACAATTGCAAAAGGGCTCAAACAATCGGAGAGAAGGCCAAATACTTGACTTCCAGCGCTCGGCTGTTGGATTTTAACGGCTCAGCTTTAGCTTGGACCCCGGAAGCACTGCTAAGGCGGAAAAAAAAGTCCAACACTGTCCGGTTATTTGCCGGTGATGCTTGACCGGGCAACGATGCAACGATATCGGCCTCGCTCCGGTCCATCCCGAGCAGCGCCGGAATTCAATGGTAAGTGAGCTGGACTCTTCCTATTGGCTCGCGGCAGCTAACACGGAAGGTCGATTCTGGGGAAACGGAAAAAAGCACCTTATCAGATCCGTGCTCATACTGTACCTAGACTCATAGTGCACTTCTCAACTTGTATCGCTTGTCACTAGGTAGTTACTACGCCAAAGTAAAACAGTAACGATGGCGTCTTGTCTCCCGACCTTTCCACGTGTGGTATTTACTACTATCGAGCCAATTTCGTTGTATGAAATAGTTGTCCGATTTATTTTTGATCATGCAGTTGCTCACATCTTCACAGAGTCGTCGGTTTCATTGGTGTCGTCATTGATCCGGCGTGGTTCATCGGTGAACAGAGCCCTCAAGATGATGGCATCGGGGCCTCCCATAACAGTATCATAGTAACGTGGCAGCTTGGAAACCTGTACTTGTTAATGGCATTTATGGGAGTCGCAATCCTATCTACCACCAGTGAGCTCAAGGTTGTCCGGGCGTACCTCGTTGCCTTGTGGCTAGGAGATATTGGTCATCTTGCGTTTACCTCCTACGGGCTTGGTTGGGACATGTCGATGAGTCCTCTTAAATGGAACGCCACAACTTGGGGAAACATCGGTATGACGGTAAGTCGAGAACAAACACATCTTCAATGTCGAAATTGTCTAACAACAGTAAATTTTAGTTGTTCCTCTTCTTCACCCGAACAGCTTATCTTACTGGGCTGCTCGGCTCCAATGACGTCAAAGCTGTTGCTGCAAAGAAGAACTTATAGAATTGGGGCTATCGCATCGTTCCAGAACATTGGCATCAATAAAAACAGCTTTCAGCTGCTCTAGGCATGCGAGATACTAATGTATGGGTGTGATGCATGGTACCTTGCAGGCTGACACCTCAATCAGTGATAGTCACTGTCAGACTATAGTACATTCGTACCTAGCTGGGGTAGCTCCCAGGTGGGTCAATGCTCCAAACTCCAAAATAGTCAACCAATCCAGTAGGGTTAGGGTTAGCTTGATTGGCTGTGTCAATGAAAGATGTATCATCAACAAACGCGTCTCGGAAGAGAACACGCATTTTCCTCATCGCCCTCACTTTATCACCGAAATGAACACTCGCGGCGCTTCAGGGCGCGCAGAAACAGATGCGCAACCTCAAAGAGTGACGAGAAGCACTCAAAGGAACAATATACCTACATCCGCACCACCGCCCCAAGTAACTCGCATTTCACAGCCGCCTGAGTCTGTCCCGCAAGTGAATGTTTTGGAGAGACATCCCGTTTTGGAGAGACATCCTGTTGCTCGACGTGGTCCTCCAGCATATGCCCTTCGAGAGTCTAGTATTCCGTCTATCCCACAAAGGCCTGACGACGACACTGAGTTTTACGACGACGAAGAAGAGGATGATAATGTAACACAAAAGGAGGACGAAACCGTCCATGAAGCACAAGATGGAGAAGTGGTTGTCCAGCCTCAGGAGTCAGAATACAGTGAACAACCTCAAGCCGGTCTTGTGATCACTTCTGCTCAGAGGAGGGTTCTGGAGCTTACCGTCCCAGACTTGGCCAACGCCGCTGACAGCCTTTTCAGGTGTCTTCGACGAAAAGACCCCGATCAAGACATATTCAGAGGGTCCTTGAGTATCAAGAGACGTGCTTTCTATAATATCAGAGCCGAGTACGATATCCTCGACCAGGATAACATGGCACCTTTCATCGATTTTGCACAATTTCTAGCCGCCCAAAACTTCACCAAGGATCACATTTATACATCCTCCCAGATTGCGTGCGCCAATGCGGTCAGCGCTTATGACAAGCTCCACGATATCAAGGAGGGAGATGCATCAGATGTCCTTGAGTTCTTCCAAACTCTCCACGAAACACTGCCTTCATTCTTCATTCTCGCCGATGAGATGTTCCAAGCACCCGAATGCACACTAGATCTGCGCACGTGGTTGTTTGTCGAGGTCATCTCTCAACCTAATCAAGACATGGATTATCGGGATCTGCTTGTCGCTTTGTTTTGCAGAGATCAACGACGTTCGGGTACCAACGCCGATGTAGAATATCCCAGCGATTATGCCGTGCTCTTCTCTGGAAACTACTTTCGAGAACTTGGTGGCAAAGATCATAATCTTAATGAACTCTGCTCAACACGCATTGCCGAGATTATGCAACTCAAGAGGGATGGTGGAATTGCCCAGCTCAGAACGAGATTTCCCTTGCATAGCCTGGTGGATGAGCTTCAGAAGTGCTTTGAAAGCTTATACAAGATCTTGACAGACGAAGAGAGCGTGAGGGCGGCTACTGAACCCATTGTCGAGTACCAACAGAGCGTAGCCGATAGCCAAGCTGACGATTTCGGGTCCGAGTCGCAATCGATTGTCCGTATGGGAAGTCAGGAAGCAGTGTAAGGCAGCATCCTCCTGCTTGAAAAGTAAAATACTAACTTACTTGTCAGACCGAGTCTGTTTGTTGACAAGGCATCCCTCCGAGCCCTACAAGGTGGGAAGCGGACGAGTCTCCCTGACGCTCCTCCTTCCAATCAACAGCGCGCAGCCTCCAGATCAGCAGTTCCCCGCGACTACCACCAACATACGAATGCGGAACTCATGCGAAGTCCATTCCCTCCTGCAAGCTCTTTGCAGTTGGGCCACAAGAGCAACGCAAATCATGAACGAGGCCAGAAGCGGCCACGATCTGTGGCAGAAGACGACGATGGGGATTCCTTTGAGACTGACAATCGGCCTATCGACCAAGGAAAACGCGATGAGCTGAGGCGGCGCATGGCTCCGCCACCTATCCCCCATCGTGTCTCTCGACCTCCTCAGAAGCACGTCCCCGATCGTCCACAGTCCTCAGGATCAGAATATCCCAGTTTCCAGCAGGAATCATCGCAGCCGCCCTCCTCAATGCCCGACTTTGATGCTATCAGACAGGCCGCATCTCAAAGGGCCAAAGAAGCACGTATGGCAGATTCAGAGCGAGCAGGAGGAAAGCAGCGCGTTCCATGGAGTCAACACGACTCCCAAGTGCTCATCAATCTTATCGCAGAGTATGGCGTTCGTTGGTCTACGATTGAAACACGTGGTGAGCCTCTTTTTGAATACCCACGCAATCAACAGGCCTACCGCGATAGAGCACGCAACGTCAAGACTGAGCTTCTCATTATTGACGTGGCTCTGCCTCCCAATTTCGACGGCGTCGCTTTGTCGAACAAAGAAATTATCAAGATCAAGGCTGCTGGGAAGAACCCTAACCGGAGGGAGGAGGATGTTGATGAACAGGGTAACCCCATCAACACTGAGTTGGTCGAGTCTACGCCTTTCTGAGTTTGGGGGCAAAAGGGAGAGATGATTTGGCATCGGACGAATGGCAGGGATTATGTGCGTTTATTTCATTATCAGTGAGCATTATAGTTTATGGGACGGAGTATAGGACGTAAGATAGGTGTCTTGGACCATGTTCATAAGACAGTGGTTGATACTATAGCTGGTGCACTTTCTGAACATGCACAGGATCATGGTTTAAACATGTGCGCTTAGAGTATGGACCAGTTGTTCTAGTGAAAACACACATTGCAATGAATTACTAGTGAAAAAAATTGACTAAAGAAAACAACTCAACAACTTCAGACAGTGCCAAATCCATAGCGCCGCCAGCACGTATTCTCCTCCGTCTTTCGACATACTTCCTCGTCATGCCTAGCCAGGAGGCCCTCGGCAATACCAGACAAATTGTTTGACTCTTGAAGCTCCTCAACCTGTGAGTGAAAGCAATGGGCACTTTCCGAAGTGCGAGGCCAAGAGAAAGAAAGTAAGAGGCCTGCCAGAGTAGCCATCATGTAGAAGGTCCAAAAACATACTCTTGTTCTTGAGGCCCGAGACATGAACGCCGCCTTTGCGAAAGAGTTTTCGAAGAAAAGGAATTGAAGAAAAATGTCGTAAGTAGTTGATGAAACCTTCAAGGCCGGCTCGTGCGATGGTCCGATCATCAGGAACAGGGCGGTTTAGACGGTCGAGGGTCTCATCAGGGGTATCAGCCGTGAGGACGAGTAAAAGCAATGTCTATCTTGGAGGACATTGCTCCTCTCCATAAGTTCAGAAATCGATATAATAAGATGACAAAGGGGTATGCTGCAGTTTTCCGGAAAATGGTATAACGTTAAAGTATTTATAGGGGTAATGAGAGATGGTCGCAGTGAGTGTTCATGCCGCGTCAAGCATAGACATGTTTTAGCTGACAATATGCCATAGTGTTCCCATGACGGTAAAAGTCCTTGTCGCAAAGATGGGTGATTTCCCTCTTTCGACATGATTTATCTGTGGCGAAAAGAGGTGTCCCTCTGCTTAAGCCGATTTGTTCTCCATCCCTCGTACCATTGCTCCCGACTAGCTTCGCGCAGCTCAGCACGCCATTCAGTGAAGACAGCCTCCTTGAGACGCTGGAAATCGCAGTGCTCCTCGTTGTAAGGATCAGCAAATCCCCAAGGAAACTGTCGGCCAATGACACCGGGCTCGTAGAGATCAGGGCTAATGATTGAGAGTGGCAAGAAAGGGATCTCGTCCTCCTTTTCTTTAACTTCCTCTTGTGCTTTGTGTCGTCGAATGGAGCTGGTGGAAAGTCTCTTGGAGCTTGGCGAAGCAGCTGGGCTTTCCCTTTGGCCTTGCAGGGGGAACTCTTCGCTCTCCGGAGTTTGAGCACCATCACGCACGCCATGGTCGAATTCTTCTTCATCCTCATCCTCCTCGGCAATTCTTCCAGATGAGATGCTGCTTTCGTCTTCCTCGTCTAGGCCAAGGGCTTCCAGTGGATCTAGACCAGACTTCTTAATGCTGTCCCATACGCTCCTCTTCAGGACATTCATATGCTTGGTGGTGATAGTGTCAGCCTTTGCGATAACTGGAATGACTGTAGTCTTGCCCTGGAGCGTGCGCAGGACCTGCAAGTCAAGATCTTCATCCAGACTACCTAGCACACGCGCACCAAGGTGACCATTGTTCTGGCCGTTTATGGCTGGGTTCCTGGCGGATGCAATGTTGCGATCAAGGCGAGAAGGATCCATAACGAGGAAGGTGGCGTGAATGTGGGTATCTTGTACACCAGGAGATCGAACAACCTTCATCTCTTCGGCAAACGTTTCCTCAAACTTGCTCTCAAGGAAGGCTGACATCTCTCTAAGCTGCAGGTCGACCACATTCTTCTCAAGGCCTTCGGAGTCCCAGATAGTGAGGCCAACGCGTTCGCCATCAATCTCAGTCTCGAGGTAGTGAGGAATAAAGTTTCCAGAGGGAGTATTGCGGTTCTCCGACACCTCATCTTCTCCTTTCTTGATACGCTTCTTGGGTGGGAGAGCAAGTGCTGTCTTGAGGAACTCAAGGAACGAGGTTTTGCCAGAGTTGCGGGTGCCAATGACTAGAATGCTGGTTGTATGGTTAGTAAGCGGTTCAAGTGCAAGCCAACTACAGGAACAGGAAACTTACTTCATAGGTGTTGGATCCTTTCTTCTGCGAACACGACGTGGACTGTTGACCGTGCTGATAGCACTACTAGCATAGCTGTAACGGCCACGGTTTGTCATGCTCTCAGTTCTGGCATACGGATCAAACCCGCCGTTGGGCAACGGCGGAACTGGGTACGCGGCATGCGAAGTAGCCCCATAGCCTCTTGAGTGTTCGGCTGAGGGTCGAATGGAGGAGTAGTCAACGGATCGAGGAACGTTGGCTGGCGATTCGGGTCGCAACTCGGAGCCAAAGGACTTGGAAAGCTGTTCGGAATGGTTTGCGAATTCAGGTAACTTGGGAGCGATGCGAGTAGAGGCCTGGCGTTGTCGTTCAAGCTCGGCCTCCCTATGGGCCTGCGCCTTACGGCCGCCTTTGCCTAGATCGCCACTCTTACTGCGTCGAAGCAACATGCCGAAACTTGTACGGCGAGGCTGCTCGTTGTTCATCCTCTGAAGGAAAGGGTCATGTAAAAGGAAAAGAGTCGCGACCAAGATGTAACCCAGGAGGTCATGAGCGGGCGGCGCGAAGGAGGTGCGGAGCACGTGGAAGCGGCGGGGGACTAAAGATGGAAAGGATGGGGCAGTAACAGCCAACTGACTTAGAATGAAGTCGAGAACGAGGTGGAGGAGCGGGAGCGGGAGCGTGGACGTGAGAAGGAGGAGGGTGGGTGTACAATAGTCAGTCAGTCAGTCGGTGGTTTTTGGTCGTTAGTCGCAATGCCCAAGCGTGGTCCTTGATGATAGTGAAAGAACAGCTGGAGCAGATAGATGGATGACGGAGCGATGAAACAGAGCCTGGTTTGTCTTGTTAGGCGTCTTGTCAGCCACAAATGGATCCAAACAATTAAGGAACTGGAGAACAGGGTGAAGGGAAATGCAGAAATGGTAAGGATATGGTAGAGTAGAGTAGAGCGCGTGCACACCTTGAGTCGTCCGTCTGTGGAGTCTGGAGAGCCGCCAATATCGGTAGTGGATGTCAGAGATCAGTGGAGAGGGTGAGAAAAACGTCGATGCTTTTGGTTTGAGTAGTTTCCAATTTTGCAAAAGGGGTTTTGGTGGTTTATTTGCTTAGATTTGTAACGTGCTGTGTACACTTGTTTCGCCTTGTTGATGGGATGAGATGTACGGAGTAAACAGGTTTGTTGCGCGTCTTGACTGAAATGATTGAGCGGGAGGCAGCGTTGAAGGAGGTTTCTTGCAGGGGGGACCAAGCTCGTTTCGAGTCGAGTAGGCCAAGGTAGTCGATTGGCTATGCCGTTATGGGTTCTATGGGCGCTGTTTAAGTTGTGGAAGGTGAAGTAGCGGCACTGATGGGAGTCGAGATTAAAGGCATGGGTTTAGTGAGTATAGACGCCGGAACATGTGCCCAAATGTACTTAGCATGAGTGTAACCCTGTGTTATAGGTCGCCAGCAAGAGGTTACAGAGACTGAGTATACCGTGCCCAAGGACCCAAGGATTCAGGATGAACACTCTGTCTGTATGGATACATGTGGCGGTAAAGGTCAGGTAATGAATGTGTGTGTACGAAACAATTGAACAAGCAACCATGGGGAAATGCACTTCACGTTTCATCTGGATGCAACGAATAACAGCGCCAAGGCTTCTAACACAGACCTTGCCTCTTGACCTTTTTTTATTTGCTTTTCTTTTCGGTGATTTCGATTTCGTTTGCGATTTCGTATCATCATGCACTATAAATGACATGCAATCGATGTCAGGCTTCGCGATCCCTCAGAGCACTTAGTCTGAGACAGTCCCGGATGCAGACCCTGAAAATGGAGTGATTCGCTAAGGGAAGTGGAGGTACTGTAACTTTCTTCAACAGTGGAGCGCCTAGCCCGGTGTTGCTAGACAGGGTCCAAGACAATCTGACTGGATGGGGCTGCCACGCCCAGGGGAAATGGCAGAATGGGAATTAGGGGAGCTAGGGGAGGGGAGGGGAAGGGGGATACGGCACCAATCATCCGCATCTGGATAAGGGCCCTGCCTCCGTAATAAGAGACGGGGACTATCCAGCAAATTTAAAGCCGCACACAAAGGACATAATGATAATTTGGGCTTCAAAGAACAGTGAAGCACAGCGTCGCACTGCATTTTCAGTTCATTCTTTGCTTCTCTTGCAGGACGGCTGAGTAACCAGCCCCAGCCCAGGTGACACAGACACCGTAGATTCAGTAAATAGCGAGATTCAGCCCAAGACGTCAAAGTGGAGACACGGTTCCGCCAATCTGACGCCACATGGGCTCAGACTTTAATATCAATCTGTGCTGTTAGCTTAGACCAATTACCTCAATTGACTGTGCACCGTACTCAATTGCGCGACTCAGTAGTTGGTGAGAATCATGACTATCAATGAATCGTTGGCATATCTCTCAACTAGCCAGTCACAATATCTATTCTCCTTACAATGTCCAACCTTAGGAGTCATATGTCTTCATTAACTTTTGCTTTATCCGTCCAAATGTCACTCTTTTAGCCTGTATCGGATCGACCCACTGATGCAGGTACACGGCGTTGGTACATGGCTGTCAACTAAAGTTATGGAGTAAGTTGAGGTAGATGTACTTATTAAGTCTTAGATCAAGCCCTGATCCATATGCGGACACCTAGATAATGGCTGCCACTCATCAGCTGCATTTGTCCACAGCCTGGTCTAACTCGAAATAAGCCTCCTCTTACACAGTAACGTGGACCCTCTGCTCCGGAATTGAACTCCAATATCTGTACTCCATACATTCAAAACATGAGCGCAGAAACAATGATGCCAGCCAGACCCTAGCTGTAAAATGCAGCAGCTTTTATTACAGGTCACTCGATGCATGTAGCCGAAGAAACAAATCCTTTCCTACCGCTAGTTCGTTTCTAGACTGATTCCGAACAGTCTTTGGGCGAATACTACCAGAACTGCAGATCATTCAACCTAGTATCCGTACCTGCTTGTTGTCGGATATTACTTCTATTCTACAGTCTACCCTTGAAGATCTCCGAGCATATGACTTCAATGTAATCTGCGCATGATAATGGGAGGGCAAACTTCCATTATGCAGACTAGACATACGACCAAATATCCTTAGAACCACTAGCAAGACCGATTAATAGTAAACCAGTTTCTGTCTCTCACTATAAAATCCTACCAAGTATTTGAATATCCCCCTGGCTGGGATAATAAGATGAGCTAATGCTCAGCTCGGCATTTCTCCAAATGCTACGGTGACATGAGGAAGAGGTAAATGACGGTATTTGATACCATGTAAAGTATAATGCATATAACCGCAGGTAACACACAAAGTATTCAGTCAGGAAACATCGTATAAGATATGCAACAGGAAAAGGAAACTGCAAACAATCTTACAAATACAAACTCTATCAAGAGTGGTTTCTATTTTCATTTATGCTACTGAGGTCGTTCGATCCCAGTAACAAGTAACAGTTACGGGGGAGATTCTACATCTATCCTGTGGACGCCTATGCTAAAACGAAGTAATGCCCAACCCATACAGCATTTTTATACCCAAAGGAAATTCGTAATGATTTGTTGTACATGGGGTAGTGTGAGTTTCCGTTCACTTGTTCAACCATCAAATACATCATGCTGGAGCTCAACGCCGAAATCTTGAGCAACCTCCTTCATCCTCTTCTCCATCTCATCCTCCATTCCTCCTCCTAGGCCCAACCACTGACGCAACTTGAAGACATAGAACGCCACGTCTGAAGCTGCCATGACAGTCTTGAAAATAACGTGGCGCCAGCGGTTTTGGAGACGTTGGCTCAGGGGCAGCTGGGGATCCTCGAATAGACTGCGGCTTGCCCATTCACCCATCATCTTGACGCGGTTGACAGGCGAGCCCAGATATTGGTTGTTGCCCTGCACGATTCGCATGTTGCGGCCGATAAAGATGAGCTCCTGTGGCCACTTCTCTTCGTCTGCCAACATCTCACGTATGCCCTGCTTCATTCGCTGCTGCATCGCATAGTGGCGCTCGGCTGGAGTTGCGCCCTCAAGTCCTTTCATGATACCATTGCGTGTACGATTATCCCCACCCTCGTATGGTCGCAGTAGTGTCGCACTTGCGAAGAGGTCAGCTCCCTTGATGCCCCATGCATCTGTGACCTGAGTTATTGTCTTGTTGTCAAACGTCATCAACGCCTTCCAGAAGGTACCGTACTCATGTCTGAACTTTGGCGACATGTATACGTAGAGTCCATGGTCGATAAGCACAAGTTCTGCCCGACCGTTGGGCATCCGTCTGATAAAAATGTTGCCTGGGTGGGGGTCACAGTGGACAACTCCCCACTTGAAGATTTGTGCCGAGAACAGGTCCACCATGGTAGTCATGACTTCTCGTGTGGACAAACCTAGACCACCTCGGCCTCGTCGACCTCGCCATTCCTGACGTTCTGGTTTGAGATTCTCTTGGTAGGGTCGCGTGCGAAGCTCGCGCCGGGCAGCCTCGAGGTCGATTTTGGGAAGCGGGCTTCCAGCGCCAGGTGAGCCGTTGCCATGTCCTCCAAGCCATCTAGATGTCATCGCTTTCTTATCCCAAAGCCTCACACCCTCGATCCACTCAGTCACGATCACTCGTCTTGTCGTGAATTCGGAATACACCGTAGGAACATATACTCTTCCTTTCAGAG
This sequence comes from Fusarium avenaceum, assembly GCA_025948275.1. Lineage (NCBI taxonomy): Eukaryota > Fungi > Ascomycota > Sordariomycetes > Hypocreales > Nectriaceae > Fusarium > Fusarium avenaceum. The sequence goes on from CP109669.1 coordinate 1,900,979, forward strand.
TCTTCTCTCCATTGACAAGTTCTCGCATCTTTTCAGAATTCTTAGCCTCGTTGACGAAATCGGTCTCCAACTCGAGTCGCTCGGTGATGAAGGGAACCAGCTTGTACAACGGAAGATCAAACCACTTGGAGTAGATCCATGAGACGGTTCTATCTCTGTTAGCAAGGTGGGCAGTTTTGCTTTGGTGTGTGTCTAACTTACTTGAATGCCCAGAGATCCCATGATATCTGCTTGGCAATCTCCCGTTTTTGAATCTTAACTGCCACTTCACGCCCATCTGGGAGTCTTGCCCAATGCACCTGAGCAACGCTGGCACTCGCCCGCGCCTTGCGTTCCATCAGACCCATACCCTCTTTGCCGGTAAAGCTCACACCAAACACCTCTTCAACACTCTTCCCAAAATCTTCCCGTATCACTGCTTCAATATCGGACCAGTCGTCTTGCGGTGCGTCGTCAAACATACGGCTGAACATCTTCTGGAACTCGGGGGAGCACGGCACTCTGCATTGCGATGGCCTGTCCAATCTTGAGATATAGTCCACCGTTCGCCCGAAGTAGGTTGAATAAACGCTCGGCATTTCGATTATGCAAGTCCTGCACAGTCCCGCCTGTGATAGGCTGTGGTCGGAAGTTGACTTTGTAGTCAAGGGCCACAAGAAGACCAGTCCCAAATGTTTTCAGTGAGCGCCCGAAGCCAGATGCATATATTTGACGGTCGCCGAGATATATGACGCCCCCAACGGCTGATATGATCAACAAACGTCTCGCCCAGCGACGTCCCCATTTGTATTCTTTTGCCCGCCTCGGGGCTCCAAGCTCCTCTGGTGATGGCGGTCGCATAGCCTGGTAAGGACCACCTGATTGCAATCGTCGGAATGCGGGCGTCAGTGATGTCCTGGGCCGGCAGCGCATAGCTGCGCGCGCCGAGGAGCCTAGCACGACGTTGCGCATCATGCTGGAGGTTTTCGGTCGTGATTAACTATCGGGAGGGCAGCATGAGGAGTGTAGGGATTACACTTGAGCCAGACAATTACTGAAGTAGTTGCAATTTTGCGTTGAGCGAAATAAAGAAGCGAGAAAATATACGACAAATTAAAATAGTTCTTTCCTATGTCCGGCCGGAGTCATGGATGACGTCGGAGAGGAAAATTCCCGGTCATTTCTTTGGCTTATCGCCGGGACGGCTCGGGCAATGGGTGGGCACACGATCGCCTTCCAAAGATCGGGGTAGAATCACGCCGATTGCCGACTCGGGGTCCTGAGCGAGTTGCAGCATGGGTTGTGACGAAGACTTCGTAAAATTGTCCTCTACCTGACCGATCTTGATATTGTCAACTTATGTGCTAACAGCTATCGTTTTTCGTATACTTTATTATCATATTTGGGCTCATGACGATGATAACGGTTCTCGGGGTTATCCGTATCATGAACAAGAATATGAGCGTCATTGACGTAGTTGGATGGATCCATAATATCATTTGATTTTGCACCCCTTCACTTCAGCCAGGTTGTAAGTGCAAACATCGCAACATAAACCTTTGCGTCATACACGAGTACAACTCATTGTATACCAAACAATGGCCTTTGATGATGCTTACTTCCGCTAGCCATTTCATTGTTGTCAAATACACTATATTGTTATAGGGTAAGCACTTTGATGCTAGCGATGGGCAGCAAGCGGCATCATTCTTATATGCAACACTCGACTTGGACCTATGGTTATTGGATTATTGGGTAAGGGGCACCACGTACCTGTACAGTTGCGAACCTATGAAGCAATTCACACATAGTAGATGTAGGATCAATGTAAGATCAATGTAAGGGTCAATGTGAGACTTGACAATAGACAACGAAACGTGGAGCATTATGCAGCTTGTTTCGCAACAAAAAAAGCTTATTGGAGATCGTGCTAAAGATAGGCAAGGTACGGCGTAGTCCTGTCCAGTCTGGTCTTCATGGCCCACCTTCGTAGGGAATATCGGTCCGTCGCAAACTGAGTCGCATAAATGGCCGGGAGACGTAACCGCCTGCCAAGTGCCTTGCGAAACTGGCTACGTCGGGACGTTGGCAGTGCGTAATCATCAGACGTATCTATCCAGGGCTGTGAGAGAAGACAGCGCTGGTATGGCGCGACCTGGTAACCAACCAGTAGGTAGTGTCACATTTCATTTCGTAGGCTGCGACTTCATAACCACTTGGTCTAGACCCCAGACCGCGCGTACCAAAGAGGGTAGAAGGTCAAATTTCCCATATCATACGGAATACTACCTCCAGCCAGCACCAAACCCGGACCGAGAAAAGTAGCACGCACGCACCTCAATGACTTTTTTTCTTGGTGAAATTTGATCAGTCAGTGCTGTGCGTAGGCCTGCCAGCGTCGTCTCAGGTAGAGAGATAACGAGCGACAGCGAAGGCTGAGGCCACAATGACACTCACACTTACACTCGAGGAGCTGGGAAGAAGGAAAAGCATGCGCGTGAAGTTTATTTATTGTTGTTGTTTATGGTTTTCGACACTCGGCCTTGCCGCATACGAGAAAGTCAATTCAAAGCTGGCAGAACAACAGAGGCGCTCGAGAGCTAACTTAGATGGTTCGTATGACTGCGTCCGAGAATGACACCCGCAACGCGTGGGATTGGCGGACTTGTTGCAACGGTATCGACCCACATGGGCCAACCTTCCATTTTACGGCTCACACAGATGCAGTGATAAGGTGTGGCATGGCATACCATGGTATGGCAGCACGGGCTAGCTACCTATGGAGGGATAAGCACGACATGATTGAGAAATTAGACTTGCGGCTAATATTGTCTTATTAGCAACCAACCGTGTAGTGATATCATAACGAGTAAGCTCTATATACTGAACTTTTCTGGTGGAGGAGACAACACAGATATATTAACAATTAAGGTCCATGCATCCTGCGACGTCTCTTGTTAGATTGTCTCCATCTCGAGTGAATCGGCCCAAGTAAGATGGCCCCTGTCTTAGCAGGTAACTGTGCCTGGACCAGCGCACCATGGGCCCAGCCAGTCCAGTGCATTAGCCCACCTGAGACTAGTGCATGCTGCTCCCCCAACACTAGGCTAAACCTCTTGGAGCCAAGTTTGATAGTCCAAGCAGGGCCAAAGCACGTTTTGGAGGACGGGCGTCTTCCATGTCTGATTACACCCAAATCTATGCTCGTATCCCCCCTCCTCGTTCGTTGCTCAATCTCCAACCACATTCATTCGTTCCAGCTTCTTCGTCAATTTGAAGCTCATTGCGAAAGGCTTCGACGACTGCGTGAACCATCGAGGAACGCGTCGTTATTTTTAATCAGTTATTTCAGAACCGCTTCGCTACCGTCCTTTATAACACCAAGACCAGCAACTTCAGTGACCCTACAAGCGCGACAGGCGACAATTCGACTCTGACGACTGCGCCGCATTCTGTTACATTCACCGACATAACCGGCAGCACATTGAATTTTAGATCTCACCGAGGACGAGGGAAATAGAGAAAGAGATAAACACGGGTTTACAACGGCCTCTGTCACGAATTGGACCTCCCAAGGCTCGCTATCATTGCTGTTACTCGATCATTCTGCCGACGACTTCTCACCTGTCCTTCACCTATGTTATCTAACAACGCTGCCATCGAAAAGAAGATATACGAAAGAGCTACACGCTAAGCTCTCAAATTCTTCTGTCCCCGCGTCTCTCGACGTCGGCCGCTCGCTCTGTCGTGTTTCTGTCATTCTTCAACCAGGCGCTTAGCGCATCGCCGTGATGTTGCGACCCGGCACACCATTGACGTTGCTTCTTTTTGCAGCTTTTGCTTTACTCCTTCTAGCCGTTATATCGACCCCAATCATAAAGGCCATTCCGCTAAGTGACTTTGGCGGCGTTACTTACGGCGTTTTTGGCTATTGTCAAAATGGAAAGGGATGCAGCGGTATCGGAGTTGGCTACGACACTGGTCAGTCTGAAGTGATGCGGATGGCATTTCCTTCCTTGAACTATACTGACATGACTTGTAGCCAAACTAGTCGGGAACAATGCCCAAGCTTTTGACTTGCCGTCTGGTGTTAGGGACACGCTCTCAGCTATTCTTATTGTGCATCCAGTTGCGGCACTCATCACCCTCGTCATGACCATCATGGCAGCTGTGTCTCACTTGCATGGCCCATCCCATTCCACAAAATACCTACTAATCTTGTTTATCTTTCTCTTCATCGACTTCCTCGTCTGCCTCTTGGCATTTTTGATCGATGTGCTTCTATTTGTGCCACACCTGGCATGGGGATCTTATCTTGTTTTGGCTGCTACTATTCTTGTAGCCATGAGTGGTCTGGTGACATGTGCGATGCGCCGCACTCTGGTCAGCAGGAAAGACAGGCAAAGGCGTATTGCAGAGAACGCTGAGATGAGCGGCGAAAATTATTACAACAGGAATGGTCAAGATAAAGTCGATGCCCAGCCCGGAGTTACCAGGCAGCCGACTCTACCCACCGTAAGTGGCGGCAACGGTGTTCATGACAACCTTCCTGCATTTGCATCTTTCGAGCAGAAGAGCCGAAGCGATCAAGCCAGCGAGGAAGTTATTCCTCTTACCCACCGGGCCACATCAAACCAGTCTCCAGCCCCCCTTAACGAGGCGGCGAGCGTTGGTGAGGTAGCGGCTTTCAACAGAACCCCTCACAGGCAAGGTTCTCGCGACCAGTTTGGAAACCCAATTGTGGGTGTCCCCGGCGACCCGTATGCGACTCGAAGAGGACCTTCCCCAAGCATGAGCAACCGAAGTAGAGGAAGCGGGGGAGGGTATCGTGGTGGCAGAGGGGGCTCTGGTCGTGGTGGTTATGATGACTATGGAGCTCCAATGCGAGGTCGTGGAGGATATGCCCAACCTGGAAGAGGCAGCTATGGACCGAGAGGAGGACGAGGAGGATATGGCCCTCCGGCTCGAGGCGCTTATGGTGCAGGCGCCATGAGGGGAGGCCCAAATTCATCGCCAGTGTACAACAATGGCCCATACGATCGAAGGCCATCACCTGGCCAAAACTATGCTCCCGATGGGCAAGTATCAGAGCCGTCCAATGGATACAACTCAGCAAACCCTTCCATGCCTAGCGTCAGCAATTACACTGCCTACACCCCTGAATCCACATTTCCACGAGCCGAATCCCCGCCTCCACTACCAGGAACCATGCCTGCGACCATAGGTGGCCAAGCAGTAGAGATGGATGCATCTCCAGCAGTTCAGCACCCTGGAACAGGGAACTACGGTCAGCTGAGGGACAGTGATGCGGATGTGGCAGGTATGGTCGGCCTTCAGCAGGGGCAAGGTCCGCTGCGACACGACACATTGATGAGCGAGGGCAGTAAATATAGCACTGATGAGTATGGCATTCTACACCCTGTTTATAGACGAGACGCTGACTTGATCAACAGACAATTCGTTCCACCTCGTGCAGGTTGGAATCAAGGCGACGGCAGAAACTCACCAAGAGCCCCATCCCCACTTGCGGCAGGCCGTCCAACTGTTCAAGTTCCAGGAAGAAACACACCTCCTGTTGTACAGCAGCCCTCAGCAAATGGCGCCAGCAACTATTATGAGGACGTTGATCCTCGTTTCGCCTCGGATATACCACCAGCAAACAACAATCTTCAGCCACCTCCCATTGAGCCTCTCTACGAGGATATCCATGCCAACAACGCCGGCGCTCGAAGCCCTGCTGAATCCGAACACTCAACTTTTACCTCTATCTCTCAGCGTGGCATTAACCCTCGCTGGAACCCCCACCCTGCACCGCCAATGCCATACCAGCAGGGACCTCCTCATCGACGACCAGTACAACAGCAGCAACAGCGTCGAGATGTGCTCCTAGACACCCCTGACTTCCAACTGCCCAGTGCACGGAGTGGGCGAGGTCCTGGTATGGTACCAGGAAGCGCATATCCGCCAGGCGGTTTCTAGTGAAAATGCCAAGGAAGCTTCCGTGCTGGTTCTGTGTCTCTACCCACATTCGAGTTGAGCAATTTCTTCATTTACTCCGACTGGCTATATGTAGTGCCAGTGTTTATATGCGTTCAAGTTTCTTATTCTTCATGGGACCTGCTTGCCCAAAAGACACCTTCGTCTTTTAGACTAATATAGTGTCATGTTTCGTTTCGTTGGCTAGCTGTATCAACTGCGTTGGTTCACAACCTCATGTGGCTTGCTGTTTCATTATTTCACCAAAACTTACAATCCTGTTCCTGGCTCCTGGTTTTTGAAGTTACATACAGCCTTTTTCTTTTATGTTAAGAATTATTTCTTCTTATCCTCCCCGCTTTGGTTTTTCTTTGGATGTAGTGCGGAGTTCCGTGATGCTGCCGTGGCGGAAATGGCATCACATATGGCATCACATATGGCGTCTCGCGGCGTGAGAAGGAATTTGCGTTGTTGTCGAGGGTGGGGTTACTGCAACGAAGGAGCCTATTTTAATTGATGGAACGGCGAGGAAGAACAACTATGATTACGAGTTTCTGGTTAAAGAGATCGCCAAAGGTGTAATGATTGAGATGAATGCTGGGGGCCTGGTATTTGACGTTGGGGTCTGTCCTTTAGAGGCAAACATCTATTTGTGCAGAGTAGAAGAACAATAAAACGTCAAACGAACTTCCCGCTATCTTTGTATATACGCACGGTACCCAGTGAAGCCTCTTCCATCGGTTGAAAGGTTGTGTCCCTCCTTTGTTTGTGTTTGAGAACCATGTGGTAAAGTGCTTCGGCAGTGATTATCTACTTTTGCCCGCAACTGTCCCCCGGTGAAGTACTAACTATCTACACTCCTGCAATGCAAGCACATAGGATTGGTTCAACATCGAGGGAGCGAAACCCAAAGCTAGAGATAAAGCCTGGAAGCCTTCTTGATCAAAGTATGATACGCCTATTACCTTTAGCATTATAGCCCCGATTGTTGAGTTCGAAAGACCACTTAGAAGCATCGCATCATTATGTTGCTCGTTGACACTGGCAAACACCGCTCAGTCTTGCCCCTGACACCAACAGCCTGGAGCAAGTAGGTGAGATGTGCGTTTGCATTCACTTCTCATCTTGGGCATTTGAGAAGTTCTATTCACACCTTATATACATCTCAGCGCAGCTGGATTTATTTCTTCACATACTCGTCAAAAATGCACCATCACGACTTCGCCATTAATTAATCTACCTTCTTCAAACGCAGAGAAAGGGGGCAATCTATATTTCCAATATATTCTCGTTTTCTACCTACTTTTGGATCACATCGAGGTTTCATTCATTGTAAGTTGGATCTCGATATCCCATTGGCCTCTTGCCGTTTCTGTCCGTCGAAGGGTACCTCCTTCCTTCCCTTCTCTTGCGTTGCGCAGTGCGGCCCACGGAGGTAGAAAGAAGGCACCTGCTCCCCGTTCCTTCCCAATGCGCTTTCACCACCGGCACCTCACCTCACTTACTTCTTTCTCCGCGTACCGTCTTCAATCCCTTTCTTCCTACCTTAAGTTTCCCTCCACATCTGATACAATCGACGTATTTCTCTTCTCACGACTCAAGTTCATTGTCCCATGGAAGCAATGCTAGCTACCTGAAGCCCCGTCGTTCTTTGCACCACCTTGTCTTGCACTGCACATATTCACCACCTCAACATTCATACCTTTACCTGTCTTTCTCATTCCACAAAATCATTATTCCCCTTGCGTTTTTATCGGCCTGATCAGAGTGCCACATGCCCAGACAACTTGGACGATCTAGCAGCCCAATCTAACAGGCACCTTCCTTAGATCTTAGGGATTTCAATCGTCCTTACCATCTCAGACAAACAGGATACCAGTCTGAGTCAACCATGGAGGAACTATCCTCCCCCGGCAGCATCGGCTCGCATACCACAACTGCACCAACTTCGGCCTCGAAAGTCACTTACACGACGGCCGGCACTCCCTACAATCCCAGCACTTCTCAGCCACTGCAACCACCTGCTAGACGAGGTCGTTCCCTCAAGTGGCCTGCCGGTCTCCCAGCAGCTGGGCTTTCTCTGCTTCCCAGGTCTGTACTTGCAACTCTGCCACTCAAAACCGGTACTCGATCTTCATCCATCCAGCAGTACAGTCCCCGGGCCCAATTTGACGGAGCATCCAGTCCACTGAACGAACCTGACCACAGATGCATCAACATGTCTACTCAAGTGCCCCGTATGGGATCTTCGACAACTCCATCGCCGCTTGCCTCTCTCTTCTCTGAGGTCGAACAGGACACGTTTACCGACGCCGACCAGAGCGACGAAAGCGATGATGAAGGTGAACTTGGCATGGATCCGTTGTTGAGCATGCCAGTAAAGTCTCTCCACAACCTGGCTTCTTACCCAAACCCGAATCAGAAGCGAGCTCAAAAGGCCCTTCTTCGAGGACTCAAGCCGGCTCTGGGATTGAAGATGACTACTCGCAGCGACGAGCCGTCTACTCCACTCCCTCGCCCAGTTGGTCTTTCAGATGCACTCAACAATAACACTGGTTCCCACAATCCATTTACTACGACACTCACTGAGACGCCCCTAATCGGTAGATCTCACGACGACGCGTTCTGGAACCCACACGACAATCAGTTGCCCAGCACCCTGCCTGGAAGTTCCAAGGGTTTCAACCGTGCAGTTGGTAGCAACCCTTTTCGTACTGCTAGTACTCTGGGACCAGCCACTGTTGGCTCAGGCCCAGGCCCAGGCGTGCCGCTGCCTCTGACCGCTGGCCCTCCTGGCCAACGTCAGTATCGACCATCTACATTTGAATCCACATTCAAGGCACTCCGTACCAACACCCCAAGCCAGGATGCTATCCAAGATGATGACGATGACGTTCTTGTCATTACCCGCCAGACCCTTCGACAAGCGGGTATTAGTACCAGTGGCCTGGCACAGAACTTGTCCCCTTTCGAAGAGTCGACTCCATCCGCTCTTAAGGATGCCCTTTCTGCACCCGACAGAACTAATAGAGCCACCGAAGACTCGCCTTCCAGCAGTGATACTATCCGAGGTGGCGCATCTGCCGACTGCTTGACGAATGCCTCCCAATACACAGGAAAGACGGCATGGTCTCGGATCGGGACACCTGTCATGACATCTAATTGCTGGGCATCACCACAGGAACGAAGCCAGCCTCGATACATATCGGGACCTCGAATTCGTACAGCAAAGGATGTAGAGGCCCATAGCAAAAAGCTCAACCGAGCCTGGTATCATGGAGCTGAGTTCTTGATGGCTACCTCGGATGAAATTGCCCTGAAGATGCGGTCCCCCAACGGAAAGGGACGGTTTGGTGCAATTGGAGATGGACGCCCGTTGAAGGGGCCTGAATTCCCTCCCCCGTTACCATTGAAGAGGCCAATCAAATCCCAGTGACCGATCACGTCCAACCATTACTCAACGTGGCATTTGTAAACGTGAAGCGGTTCATCGATGAAGAGTGGCAAAAGAAGAACGATAAAGCTGAAGCTGCCACCAAATAGTGAACTATCGGTTGGAAAGGAAACTTCGGCATCAGTATGAACTTTTCCGTATATGATGCATCGTTATGCATGATAGCAGAGGGATAGTTTCTGGAAGAAGTGTGCAGGAAAAACCTCGCGTTACCGACCATGGGCAGGAGGGTTGGATGGGTTTTGGAATGGGCTCTGACCAGAAGCTGTTCACAATATGGCCGCAATGTGTATACTCATAAAGGACACAAAGGGTCAAACAGATGTATTTCAGCTGGTCTCTACACTTGTAGTATAGGAAAAAACGGCTATATAGATAGTCGTCAGCTGGCATTTGAATGGAAAAGGATGAATTACTACATGCTGCTCTGGGTCTGAAAAGCCGGCGATAAACGGATGACCTGTTTGTGACCAATGTAGAAACTAACTATACGACTGCAACACAATTTTGTATTATCACACCTTATTTCGACTCGCTGATCTGATCTTTATGGCATCAAGAGATGGGTGTGATTTGAACTTTGGTTGTGATAGCCTCTCTCCAGTATCAAATAAGCAGAGCCCAGGTCTAAGTATCGGGTAAAGCCGTGACTTGATTGGATATAATTTTTTACAGATGTTGTCACAGGATATTGTTGATTTGACGCTTGAGGCATGGCCCCAATGGCACATGTTAGACATGTTGGGGAACAAGTGATCAGCGATAGGTACTCCGTACAGTTCATGAGACTGACTTGATGAGGAGGGAAGTGTGAGTGGAGAACCCATGACGTCTGATCAGGGGCTAGACTTTGGAGAGCGAGCATCTTATCCTAGGTAGTAGTCACCTACTCCGTAATTTCCCATTAAACAGGAAGATCAAAGTGTGCTTGTCTGTGGCTTTGTGGCTGTCGTTTCAAATAGGTTACATTGGCCCACGGGATTTGTTCCGAATGTTTGGTTGATACCAGACGACATATGACAGCGTATCTGTCTTGTTCTTTCCACTTAAGACCCTCATCGATCCCCTCCTGCCTTCGACCTTGATTGACCCACTTTTTCGGCGTGCTGGCATCTTTTGCTCATCATTCTTGCTTTTGCCAACTTTCCAGTTTCTTCGTTGCATCTTAGTTTGTATCTTTGCCTATCAGTCGTAATCCTTGACAACTGTACTCGCCTGTCGTACATCCCCGCCGCATTTATTGCTACGATTACTCGAGTTGAGACGCGTTACCCCACGGCCAAGCACGCGAGAGGATACCAGCGCAAGCGGACTCGGAGGAGAAACTTAGACTTTATCCACCCCACGAGAAAAAGCCACGATATCGATACATTGACCTACAAACCGACTGAAGCACACAAACACCATAGCAAAGGCACCGAAAGTGAACGACTGAGGCTATCGTGATGGTTTACGTCCGGCAAAAGGAGCTCCCCGCGCTCCGCGAGTACAAATACTCCAGCGTTGACCATTCTCTGCTCTCCAAATATGTTTTGAAGCCCTTCTATACAAATTTCGTCATCAAGTGCTTTCCCATGAGCATGGCACCAAACCTGATCACTTTGACGGGCTTTGGTTTCGTTGTCGCAAATTTCCTGACTCTGCTGTGGTATACTCCCACTCTGGACCAGGATTGCCCCTCTTGGGTGTATTATTCATGGGCCATTGGATTGTTCCTGTATCAGACATTTGACGCTGTTGACGGAAGCCAAGCGTAAGTCAAATCTACGAAACGACTCGGCTACTTTGTAGTCAAGACGGGTTGTGCTAACTTGCACAATAGACGACGAACCCGACAGTCCGGACCTCTCGGCGAGCTTTTCGACCATGGAGTGGATGCGTGTAACACCTCGCTTGAAGTTCTTCTCTTCGCCGCTTCCCAGAACATGGGACAGAGCTGGCAGACTGTGGCTGTTCTCTTCGCATGTAGGTCGGCCCCAACCATCCTGCTACGGTTGTTGATACTGACTTATTAGCTCTTCTGACCTTCTACGTCCAAACCTGGGAGACTTATCACACCAAGACTCTCACCCTTGGTATTGTCAATGGGCCTGTTGAGGGTATTCTCACTATTGTTATGGTCTTTGCCTTCACTGGTTATGTTGGGGGTGGCCACTTCTGGCAGCAGAGCATGTTCCAGACCATTGGCGTTCCTTCTACCGTGGGTATCCCATCTTTCATTTACAACCTGACTTTTACCGAGTGGTATCTTGTCCAAGGTAGCATCGTTCTGGTCTTCAACACCGTCGAGTCTTCTCTCAACGTCATCCGCGCTCGCCGTGCCCGTGGCGACCGCTCTCGTGGTGCGCTTCTTGGCCTTGCGCCTTTCTTCAGCATCTGGGCCATGGTTGTTACCTACCTTTACCTCCAACCCAGAATCCGCGAGTGCCATCTTATTCCATTTGCCCTGTTTGCTGGCCTTGTCAATGCCTACAGCGTCGGACAGATGATTACAGCCCACCTTGTTCACCTGCGTTTCCCCTACTGGAACGTTCTTGGCCTGCCTCTGGCTTTTGGCGTTATCGATTCTCTTGGCCCTGTCTTCCAGCGATATTTCGGTGTCGGTTGGCCCAGCGCTCTTGGTGACAGTGTGTACCAAGTTGCCTTCATGTTCATGATGCTTGGAACTGCCGTTGGTGTTTACGGAAGCTTTGTTGTTGACGTCATCGTCACCATCTGTGATTACCTTGACATCTGGTGCCTTACCATTAAGCACCCTTACGTTGAGAGTGAAGCCCTTCAGGTCAACGGCACGAAGAAGGACTAAGTTGTTTGTGAAGCATGGTCTGTGCTACGACAGCTTGATTGTTCAACCACATGGCTTAGCACGATTCTTTTGTCAGAAAGAACGAAAACCCGACTGCCTTTGGGAATTTCGGGTCAGAACGGATTAACGGAAGAACAGTCCAGTCAAGGGAACAGGAGTGACAGAAACGTTTATTGTATTTAAAAGAAGGCTAAAAGGGGTTATCGCAACTGCTATATAGATCAAGGCTTGAGAAGTCTGTTTCGGAGTGGGGTTGAAGAGGAAAGGGTTTTGTATGATTTGGATGACCAAGGGGTGTATTTCTTTGTCCTCGGAGTTTTGCAGCGCACTTTGGGTATTTGCGAGATACACTATCTTGGTTTGGAGGATCGTTGTCTATCTTATTTGAAGCAATATGTTGTCTTGTAGATTCGATTGATATTATTTGTTATCCGTCCGAATAGATATCTGCAACCACCGTCGTATGTACTACACAGGACGGGTTTTAAATGATGAAATGTTTCAATGATGTCTTTTCAAACTTTGTCGATTCAAATGTCTCTGTTGACAAGCCCGTAATCTCTCCCAAGCCCATAGCCCTCAATACTCTTCAATAACTCCTAGCAGCCAGATTGTGAAATATAGACATTGCTGAGTGTCTTTCACGAAAGTCCAAGTTTCCTCATAAACGGAACCTTAAAACCTGAATACAAAACGCCACGCCATAAAGCCCCGACGGGCGGGGTATCATCGTTCATCCGCTGACTTCTTCGTGTGATATACGTCAATCATGATAAGGTATTTCCTCCTTTGCGCATTTTCAGGTTATTTTCAAAGAAGATCATCCGTGCCGCTAGCGACACTTTGTTCGATAGCAGTGGTAATAGAACGTTCTGAGAAAACAGGACCTTGGCCATCGCATCGAGCACAGTTCTTGAGGCGCTCACTTACGTCGGCTATGTCAACCAAGCCTTTCTTGAACAGTTCGTGAGAAATGATAAAGTCCCAGGTTGCCCCTGCAGCGAGAAGACGTTCGCCCTCATCTGAAGTAACAATGCGGTGAGACGGAGACTTGTTCGTATGATTCTGTAAGACATTGGAATAAAAGTCGGTAGGTTTGAAACGAAGAGGTCCGGTTGCAGGTTCTGGAGAAATCGAACCATGGCTCATACGCGACGTGGCCCGCAATATCTCATTCTCGGTGGACATTTTCTGGAGATCCCGTTTCAAGCGTTCGTTTTCGACGGAAGATTGCTGCTGTGCAGCCTCAAGGCCTGCAAGCTTCGCCTCTAAGTCTTTGACGTGCTTCTCTTTCCTCTCACGGAAGGCACGTTGTCTATGCAAACATATGTCAGCAAATAACCAAAAACAACTCGTTACTAGTGACCCTGGTTGACAGCCACGAAAGCGTTACAAAATAAGGAGCCTCGCCATAGTGTAGGGGTATCTAATCAGATCCAGGGACTAACGTACGCGGCGCGGTTCTGTGCCTTTCTCCGAGACTGAGCAGGAGTCAAATTCTCATCCTCCTCACTTCCACCGCCGCCACGAAGTATGGACTGCTCGTCAGGAGAGCCATTCCTCATTGAGCCTCCTTGCTGCTGATGAGCTTGCGAAGCAAAGACATTCTGACCAGGAGGTGTCGGGGGGCCAGGAAATCCAGAGGTCGGCTGATGAGGGTTGGCATTGAAGCCTTGGGCGGAAGCATAATCGAAAGTCTGGAACTGGTCGGTTGCGCTGGTAGGCAAGGCGTCGTATGTCTCCTATGAGGTTCAAAAAGAAACGTCAGCTCAGATACGCTAATGCCATAAGATTAACGAGATGCAGGTACGGCGTTGAAGAAGCCGAAAACGTTGTGCTTGTGAGGCTCGACGTTGATAGAGTAATGCTCAGGTAAGAGAACGCTAAGGCAGGGCTGCACCTTGACCTGGGGGAGTGGGGGAGATCGCGGAGAAAGGTAGGTTACTGACAGGCGGGGACGCATTGAAGTCATCGGAGCCGGCGGAATGCGAGTGTGACGGTGTCAAAGGAGGAATTGGCATAAACTGGTGGTAGGGCTGAGAGTTGGCAAAGTTGTATTGCCCGGTGAAATCCATTTTGTGAGCTTTGAGAAACTGAAACTGGCAGTAAATGTTGTTAGGTGAATGAAGAAAGTCCTGTGGAGTTCGAGTCGAGGCGAGTCGAGTAGATTGATGGCAGTGACTAGCCCCAAAAAACGGGTAAAAAAGAGGCAAAAGGACTTGAGAATCAGTGAGTGTGAGTGCAGTACGTGACAAAGCCAATGCCACTCAAAGACGAGAGATGCGAGAGATGAGAAGAAGTTCCTTGGTTGAAGTAGAAGAAGATAAAAGGGTTCTTGTATGGGGCTTTGTTTGTCCAGTCTGCAGGTTGGTGGATGAATTGACTACAGTACGAGAGGCGGGAGGCGCGGGTGAACAAGTTGAGGAAGGACAGGACGGGACGGGGGGAGAAGGTGGAGGGGAAATGGACGGCAGGTGCAAGTGGAGGTGGTGCAGGGTGCAGGTGCAGGGCAGCCAAGACCAAGGTGAAGGTGTGAGATAGATGACAGGGAAGGAGACAAAAAGACGGTCTCAGTAAGGTGAAGGCTAGAGGTTAGAGGTTAGAAGGTAGAGGCTAGGTACAGTGTCCGTAGAAAAGGGTAGGTCGCCTTAACAAAGTAAAATAAGCATGGACCAACGTGGAATTCGTTTCACGAACGGGAACGGGGAGAACGGGAACGACAGGTTGGGCCTGGGCCCTTTTAAGAAATGGCTGAGGAGTCTTGAGTCTCAAGTCTTGAGAGCTTGGTTCGATCTAGAGAGAATATGGCAAGGTACTGGTGTCAATCTAATTGGCGGGACCACGGCATTTACCTTTGACGTGCATATCGACCGTTGCAAGTCTAAGTCGCCAGGGTTTGTCTGATATAAAATAAAAAAAGAGGAAAATCATCGTGGAGCCTCTCGTACCTCAAAGAACCGCAGGCAACTTCTTCCCAAGGCAGAAAGATTTCGGGAGATCAGACGGGGGAAAGGGCCTCAAAGAGAAGAGGGGATTTGCTGATTTTCTCACGGAAAGGGTTCCATGTCGCGTTCGAAGCTAAAGTGTCGCCTAGGAGAGGCTTGCGATGGGGGGAGCTGCAGCAAGGCGGCCGACGTTGCTGGACACCTAATTCGTCCTCTATTTTTTTTGGTGTTTGTTCGCTTCCTTGCCTTTTTATCCGCCAGCTCAGCGCTGTTGAGTTATCTCTCTGGAGGCCCAATGGCTTCGTGGATATTGTCTGCGTGTCGGATGGCTAGGGGAGTGTATCTTTTCTGCATGCAGGGCTACCTTGAACAGCGATGATGAGGAAGTAGGAGTGGTGCAATCCTCAAATACTGCAGATCATTGTGTTTGTTGTCTCTTGATGAAATTGTTTTTATATGTGAGCTTTCTTGCTCGAAGAAGGTCAAGTTACACGGTAAGTTTTGTCGATTTGAATAATAGCTTTGCTAGTGTGAGGTCGAGTTGTTAGTCGGACGATGTACGGATATGCTGAGAGGATATACCTAATTAATAAACCTTCAGAGCTGGGAATTGACCTGATACGTTCATCAACTGTCCCCACAGAATAGATGTGGCTCTAGTGAGAACCCCTGGGCCCGTTCCAATGCACATCTGACAGACAGAAAATCAACACGAGTTAGCTTACCTGGTTCTGACTCTGATTCTGAGTTGTGATTTTGTTATTCTCCTTGACGTTCCATTACTCCCATTATTCCTCCTTTCGGTCCCAAAGGTCTGGTGGGTCATG
Organism: Fusarium avenaceum; assembly: GCA_025948275.1. NCBI lineage: Eukaryota > Fungi > Ascomycota > Sordariomycetes > Hypocreales > Nectriaceae > Fusarium > Fusarium avenaceum. Next base: position 1,916,966 of record CP109669.1, read on the forward strand.
TTCGTGTAGGTAAGCAAGGGTCTCTTAATCACATGTAGGGGCATGAAGGGATCTGCGCTTGATAGATATCCAGTCTGTAACATGTGGATAGTAACTAACTACTCTGTAGACTGGGATATACGTCCTACTAGAACTAGATATCTGATCTAGTGACAAAGAATACAATTATACGCCTTTCTCCTGGTGTCGTTATGCCCAAGCCTAATTGAGCAAGCAATGGGGCCCGCCAAGTATGGATCGTGTTACCCATAGTCGGGTTGTCTACCCAGGAAACTGGAACAACACCAACGACAGCATCTTGAGAGACGTACACAAGGTTCCCTCCCCCAATTGCAGCCTTACAAGGCCAATTGCTGTAGCTTGTTCGGCCCTATTCAAATCTTATCACGTAACCCCGCCCCTTGGTCTACGTTAGAAGGTTCAGCCTGCTTCCAGCTCACCATCACCATTAGTAGTTATACAGCAGAAAGCAACCTCAAGCTTAGCTCCATGTGCATCCATCCGACTTTCTGCTTAGGCGGCCGCCCGCCCGCATTGGTCGCCCGCTTAAGCAAAAGACCCTTTTAAATCTCAAGACTTAAGAGGAAGCCCCCAAAAAGACCCTGCAATTAAAAAAAAATCTCTTCGGGTTGATACTGAGCTCTCATTCGGGCGGTATCTGGCGTTCGGACTAGCTTACACATGGCTCGGCCGAAGCTCTATCTTTCCAACACCCTTGTCTCACATAGCACTCCTAATGCTCCGCGGGAAAGCTTCAATGGGTTTACTTGGGGAATAATATGCACACAAACTCTGATGGTAACATGCTTACATGTGGCACTGATATTGTGACGGGACGATAAGCCAAGATTGTGGAATGGTGTGTCGCAACTCGTCGATACATTCTTTTGCAACTCTTTCGTTACACGTAAATAATATGCCAAGTACTAGTAGTCAGCCACTTTGGGGGTGATAGCCTACAGACAAACTGCTACGTTTAGGTGCTCACTGGCTTATCATTAAACAGTCCCAGCACACGCACGTCGGTGTAACCACCAATGACAGCCAAACGAAGCTTCATGCATCCCCGCCGAAACCCGCCTCGCCCGTCTCCGAGGCTGGATCCTTAGACCCTTGGTGCATGAGATATGCAGTGCCCAGGCTCGTAGACGAGAATACCAGCGCCTTTTCTCGGGAAATCGGCTTCAGGGCCTGATTCCATGTCAGTTTGGTACCGCCAGACGGGCGCAGAGTTGACCATGGCGTGTATAAGTCGTCCAGCACGGGGAACGGTTAGATCTTGCACACCTGCCGGAGCAAAGCATGCAGTCTACACAGATCTCTCCCATCGATACAAGCTTGTCTCTTCTCCCACTTCGACTCCCTGTCGGAACTCAACATCCCACTTACTCGTAACATCCAACATCAGTGGTTAGACACCTTGACCACTGAGTCAGCGAAGGAAAAGATAGTGAGACCCCAACGCCGTCATTTCGAGTCTCTTTCGACTACAGTAGTCATCATATACACGTATGTGTGTCTGAGGCTAATGTAAGTCAGACAGCCAGGCCGTTGCTCAAATCAGGACTGGGCTTATTCCAGAGCCTGTGTGTGTTCTTGTGCTTCTGTGTTAACCCAATCAAGCAGTCAGAACCTTCCAAGTTATCTTTGCTCCAAAAGCTGAAAAATTGTATTCCCAGAAAGTATTCTTCATGCATATGCCATGCTATGCTTACCTACTAACTTACGTATGTGGCTTCTTATGTGGCTGTGTACAATTGCTCGGCCGGAGGCCAGCTCCGGTGTGAGAAGTGAGAGTTACAGTACCTTGTCACCGGGGTCATATTGCAACATGTATGCAAATCACAAGAACGTCACCTACGGCTAAAGCTTTAACAGAAGTCGATTGCATGATGTGTGCAGGTTGGCAGGTTATCACCTATGACAGTCCCACTCTAGACTAAGTCTTTATATCCATTCTATTTTTACCCTCAATTCCCCTGTATTCCGTACACTAGCCACTATTTCTATGTTATCTGAGCCCAGCTACTGCAGCTCTAGATCATCTACCCCATGTACCGGACTTCCAGCCCTGAATCCTTGTGCCTCGATCAAGCAGTAGCCTCCTAGTCTAGGGCGGATGGAGATGATGGCTCGCTAAACACACGCTTAGGACGTTTAAAATACCACGCAACAACCCGGTCTAAGCCGACATCACCGACCTCTACATGCATTTGTGCCTCTGGAGTTCCTGGAAACGTGGATGCATTGTCCACTTGATGGAAGGATCTGGCGGTGACAAAAACAGGGGTTCTGGAGATGTTCGGCGAAATTTCCTTGCTCGCATGAGCAAGCTGAAAGATCTTGTGACTTGAAGGTCTACAGCAGCACCCGAAGTCTATGAGTCTATACGCTCTCTTAAAGCCAATGCTGCGCCTTAAGAGCGTAACTCCACATAACCTAGACATGGAGAAGTTTCCAGAAGGTGAACTCTTCAAGCAAGAATAGTGTGGTGGCTGTCAATTCCTGGGAAGATGCCAAGTAACCTGTTTGTCGAAGCAGGGTATGTTGCCGAAGTCGGATACTCTTCCAGAAGCATGTGCAACCAGACAACGTACTTCTAACTGGACACGAGCTGATCGACACGGATTCTATACGGGGAATACTGACAAACCACAATATATATTTCCAGAGCTACGAGTCACAACCTGTATGCCATGGCTTTGGGTCTTCGAATTAGCAATTCATATTAAGTTTACTATACGTCTCTCCAATGCTCCGTCCTGTAGTCTAGCAAGTTCACTCCCGATACATATCGCGTAATGGAACGGGTCTGGGAAAGAAATCCGTCGAGGAACACAACCTCCCGTTCGCACCATCCATCCGTTACCTCGCTAGTCTTGTCCCCTGAACGCCTGCATAAAATGAAAAAGAATCCTGGATGATATGATATGCAACCTATCAACGTCCCCATCCCTTTGAGCCTCTCTATGGTTCATATCTGGTAGACTTGCTATCTCCCTGATCTGGGTATTAAGCAACACCCGGTTTCCTCTCCTACGTGTTGCTATAAGTGAAGCCCGCTGCCCCAAGGACGCTAACTTGGGTACATAGACTCAGACTTCTCGCAAGTGAACAGGTTAATGTGATGATCACCTTGAGCAGCGCATCCCAGGATTGGTCGATGAGGGTGGAACGCTGTTGCTGAGATAGGGGAGCTACGATTCTGTTGCAGGAAACTTGAGTAAGGCTCAACGTTCGAAAGCTGGTGGCCATCAAGGTTAAACACCTTGACTGTATGCGCGGAGGTGCCTCTGTCGTTCAAGTTAGTTGCTTATCCTTATACATCGATATCACAGTAATAGATTGGTACTTACACAGCAAAGACCGGCAGGTGTTCATGCGTGCTGGCGGTGCGAAGTGTGTCTCGCGTTGTCTGGAAGGAGTGCAGAGGCTTATCCATGCGGATATCCCAGATCTTGACCTTGCCATTCCTGCTAGCGCTCACGAGCTCTCGCTGTCCACCACGCTGCATATGAACACTCTTGATCCACTGGCGATCTGACTCGTCTTTCCACTTGCGCACCATTGACTCCTGAGGACGGTTTCTTGTATCGAAAACTCGGACGGCACCATCTCCGAAGCCGGCAACGAACATGTTACCCGTCATTTGATCAGACGTCAATGATGTCACGCAGGATCCTGACCGTGCTGGGATGTCCATGACGCATGTCTCGTAAGCAGCGTACCACACTCGGATTACCCTAACATCGCCAGCGACGAGGACTCGGCCTGTAACTTGCTGCCAGTCGAACACCATACCTGAGTTAACGTTGCTTGGCACCATGTGTGTCAAGGCGCGCCAGGAAGATGCGAGCTCGATTTCTCTATCCGATTCGTAGTTGCGGTAGACTCTAATCACACCATCGGATGATCCTGTGAGAAGCATTGCTTGATCGTCCTCGTTGATGAACTTCATATCACTGATCTTAGAGTCTTCAGGATTTCCGTTGCTGAAACGACTCAGCCGACCTTGCTTCTTCCAGTCCCACACGTAAACTGTATTGCCATCATCTGCCACAGCAAGATGATCCTCAAACTGATGGAAAGTCATTTTGACCGGTTGAGCACCATTGTTGACAATTCCAAGCTGATTGTTCCACTTGTGGCTTCCCGCTTGTTGCTTCAATGGCTGCGTCTCTCTAATGATAGTTTCATTACGAGCTCTCCGCCAGAGGCGCTCGTTGTACTCAGTGCTTCCTGGCTCATCTGCTTCACTTGGCTTCATCTGCGGTTCACGGAAGTACTCGATTGACCATTCCAGGAATCTGCTCTTGATAGGGAGTGTGGCAGGTTTTGTTAAGTCTCGTTCTCTGTAGGCGCCAGAGTAGGGCTCATGCGCAACGTTGTACTGCCCCAGTGACGATGCTCGATCGTTCTGTTCTGGTGGAGGCAACTGGTTCGGTGTGTGTTTAAGTGATGGCGACCGAGGCAAAGTTGGTGTTGTCGGTCTTGATTTATCTTCATTGGTGACCAAAGATGGAAATAGCAAGCTCGCAGTTCGCCGCAAGAGTCCAGGAGAAGGTAAGGGCTGCGAGTTGGCATGTCCTGCAGCATTGTTACGCTGGGTCGCGCTCGGTGTGTGCTTGTATGTTAGCTTTGTCGCGCGTTTTTGAATCTCAGCCATGACCTGTTGGGTCTGGGCGCCAACTTTTGAGCTGAAAAGCGCGTGATGCACGAAGTCGACTACGACTGTAGCCTCACGTTGTACTTCAGGGTGAGGGTCGACGCTGAGTACCAAAGCCAACTTCCACAACGCCATGTAGACTGTGTTGTGCGACAAGCCATGGGCCATTGGTTTAATGGTACCATCCTTGTTGCGATTGTCGGGTCTTGCATAATGCAACCCCATTTTATGTTCCTGGCCATCGTCTTGGGGAGGGAACATGAGATACTCCTTCTCCTCAACCAGTTGTTCATATGCTGCAACCAAGAACTTACTCTCAAAGCGAACAGCAAAACTCGACAGGAACACAACGAACTCTTTGCGAACCATCGGGCTTCCGTCATTACCCATATCAAGGATAGTCCATGCAATTGACTCCTCAATACGGGCAACTTCTTCTGTCAGGTCGGGAATGCCAAGGAACGTGGTCATGGCATGCACCATAGCCGCTCGTACCTCACAACAAGGGTCTCTGACCAGATAGGCCAACTTGACGTACGCATTCTCCCGGATACCCCGCCACTTTGCCTCAGGAAGGTCTTGCCAAAGTTGGCTTATACAGAGGCATGCCCACTGTCGCAGAAGAGGGTTTTCTTCATTTTGAAGATGAGTTAAGCAGTAAGACATGATATCTGTCTGATTGCAGACCATCTGGCCGTTCTTATAGTCTTTGCAAAGCATGGCGAGAATAAAGGCACACATCGCCTTGTGCTCATCGCTGTCAACAACAGGTAATCCCTCAGACGGCTTGAGAATCTGCGCAAAGTAGCTGTAACCGCTGTCTTTGATGAGATCTTGCTGACATGAAAGATCCACTGCGATGAGGCGTGCCCAGATAAAGACCATCACCGGCTTCAACTCAGCTGCAGCAGATTGCAAGAGCTTCAGAACATACGGGAAGATTCCGATACTGAGAGCGAGCTGGACAGACCACGGACCAAGGTCAAGAAAACGACCGAGTAGAATAAGCGCACGAACTCGATGCTGTTGGCTGAGCAGTACTTGCAACACAACAGGCAGCTGGTCGGGTGATTTCTGAGCCATCGCATCGCCCCTAGTAAGGTAAACATCGAACGCAGTGAGTTGTTCTGTGAAGAAGGTTGAGTTTTGGTACTCATAATCAAAGCCCTCGCTTTCCTTCTTCTCCAGCATGGGGAGCTGAGCCAATGCCATGTCGACCGCTAGATCCCACGTCTCCCACAATGGATGTTGGTGAGTATCTGGAAGCTTGGGATAGGATTGAGGATGGCACCCGTAAACAGTCATGACACGCTGAGCGAGAAGAAAGTTACGGAACAGAGCTGCAACCATAAGATCCTGTCTGAAGAACTTGCGGAAGAGATCGCGCGGCAAGGTCGTCCATGCAATGCTATCCGTGATGGCAGTAAAAATCCAATTGAGTTCACCTAATGGTGTTCGCCGCTCCTGGAGTCTACCAGGTAGCTTCTTAGCCCGCTCTGGGCTGATGTTGGTTTTGAGGGGATTTTGTAGGACAAAGAACCACAGAGCCATCTCGATAGGGGTTGTGAGGCAAGCAGTGAAGAGATCTGCGGGTAGAAGAGGGTTGGTGGGAAGATTTTCCTTGACTGCACAGGCAGCCAAGTGTATATAGGGTCGGAAATTGGTCTTTGTGTAGTTAGGGTCGCGCTCTGCGGCCTCTTCCTCCTCCTCTTCATGTTTCTCGACAAATCTATGGTAGTTGTTAAGAATATTGCCAGCCTCTGAACAATCCCAGACAAATATGGTGGGAGCTTGTAGCCAGTGTTGTAAATCGTAGAGCGAAACGGGGATGTACTGAGTATAATTCTTGTTGAAAACCCAAATCTCGCCGGACGCAGTTGGTTTGGGAACACCATGTCCGTTATAATGAAGCAGAACACGCTCATCCTTGGCATTTCTGCGCAAAGAGATGCAGAACTTCTTTGTCTCCTCGACAGACGGATCCAGGTACTGTTTATATCGCGCTCTTATCGCGAGAGTTTCATACTGAGCCTGAAGCGACTTGCCGATGTTTTCGAGGGCTTTCTGGATAGGAGGAACCGTCGGATCTGTCCAAGCTTCAAGTTTCGCGCCTGGGCTGGTCTTGAGCTGGTCGGGAGGTTCAACTCCTATATTTAAACACACCGCGAGAGCCGCAGAGACCGTCTTCAACCTGTCTCTTTGTCGCCAATCTTGAAGTTCATACTGTAGTGGTTTGGGTTTGCCTGTCGTCTCGTGTCGTTTATCTGTATAGTACATATACCAATTCTACAGCACATGGTTAGCTTGGTAACCTTTGACAATTTGTGTGATGTAGATGCATTGTGCTTAGCCTCAAGCTCGTAGGGTATTTGCTTGGGAAATGTCACAAAAAAGTCTAGAATGGGCGGGACATATCAAATAGCGAAGCCTGTAGACGGCTAAGATGCTTGTTTCCACGTGCCACAACATATCGCAACCAGGGTTGCTTTGTCCTGCATCTGTCGAGCATGATACAGAAACTGGGGTATACCCGAACTGACCGCCCAGCGCATAAGAATAAATTAGAGGTACAACTTACATTCGCCAGCTGAGATATAATATCCTCCGACTGGTAGTGGTCCTCGAAGCCATGTCTAGCACCCCATTCAGGTATGTTGTCTTCTACCGGTTCGGGTTCATCCATCGATCGATGCGCGTAGTCACTCTTGGACCGGAGCAGCAATGGCTTCACGGGCCGCGTTTGCTGGTGGTGCTCGATATCGTCTTTCGTCTCGAGACTCATGCTCCCGTTGCGCCGGTTGGGTGCGGTCAAAGGGCGCTGTTCGTCATCGTCGCTCGCCGGAACACTATTCGAGGTTGAGCGGCCGTTTACTCTAGGTCGCGCTGCCGAGGTGGCTCCATTAGACTCGGTTGTAGGCGCAGAGGTGCCGTTGATATCGGATCGCGGCGCCATGGCAGCTGAACACTGGCGGAGTGTCGCTATTGACGCTGTAGTTTGGCGGTAGCCGAGGAGCGCGTGTTGTCGTGACGAGCGCGGGTTTGCGAGAGCTTAGCGTTGGCGGAGGAGCTCGCAGTGAAGCAGGTGCGGGTATGGCTGGCTGGAGAGATGTGGAGGAAGTGACGTCTATTATAGCGACACAACTGTCATGCCTTTCTGTGTAGCTCAAGCCGGCATTGCGAACGGTCGCCCGGTCTATTAAGGGCGATGGGAATATTTCTCTGAATTCCAGACTGAACCCAGCTGTCGATTACGATGGTAAGTAGTTGGGCGAGTTTTTTGGAAGTGGGCGAGAGGAGCAAAATATGAGGCCCAGGTTTGGTGTCTGTAGGCGGCTGACCAGGATAAAGGCAGATGGAAATTAGGAATTCCTAGCACGCCCGCGGGCCACTCCTAGCTTGATGACATATAGAGTTGGGTTGCATATGGCGATATATTGTTTGTCACATAACCAATCCATTGATAGTGCTTACTATTCCCAAACTTGTATATATTATTGTTACGTATTTTACTTCCTTCAATGCTAAGTACTGTTGAGAGCCATACGGCCATATCAACAGCTGCCATACTGAAGGATCCATTAGGTACCGATCGCTGCTTCAATTCGTTAGGTAGGCGTTGTCCCCGCTCCAAAAGGAAACCGCCTGGCCAACCACCACTGAGCTAAAACAGCATGCAAGCCACGAGCGCTAAGAAAGCTAACTTCGATGTACATAGTAAAGATTGACAACGCATATTGACTTGCGCGTGACCTAGCACGTGGTGTCTTGGTCACCAACCATTTTGAACTTGCCTAACCTATACTCCCTGAAACCGATGCATTACAAAAGTACAACATGAAGGATCTTGTAAGGCTTAGCCTTAGCAATGATATATATGTTCCTATTATCCTCTATATTGTGTACTCCATACTCTCATCAGTTACATGTAACTACTGTTAACTTGGTGTAATGGGATTTTTTAAGCACTCATAGATAAGTTGCCACCTAGAACTGTGTTCGCCTTACATCGACTAACGGCCCTCGTAAATTCGAAATACATAGGACTCGGGAAACAATGCCCATAACATGGAATTCTTAGGCTGTTTTTAAAAATTACATGAGTACCTGACCATAACTTTTTACCATTCATTCAATTGAAAAACCGCACAACAAATGTACTAAGCAGGTAGGATACTGTGAAAGACGCTGATGTATTCAGCTCATAAACTATATCGTATGAGACTTGAAATAATAATTTTGGGATACACCCAGACCTAACTGGACCCTCAGTTGCATTCCATAGTAGAGTCTGCTATTCAGACCTACAACCTTAGCTGTGGGCAACCTTGTAGATGGGACGTGTTTCAACCAGACATGTCCTAGCAACTGGAAGACGTAAAGTTCACAATTTGGCTTAACATAAAATACATGAATGGCCTTCTTGAAGGTTAATAAGATTTCATACTTACAAAGGACTTACCAACAATCCTTTATATATATATAGAAAACTCGTTTACACCTTGTCAGGTTGTGATTACCTATGTCCGGAGAATGTCCCAGTGTCCTACGATTGAGATATTCCGTATCACTGGAGTGGAAATATATCACCAGAACTATGATATAGCTCTCTTGAGTAGTTCTCGTTGATCACACCTCCCAGGCTCGAATATAGTGCCTCATTGGGTACTTAGCAAAATCAACCAGTTGATTGGATTGGTAAGCTGTTTGGATAATGTATTTCTCTTGGGCTGCCACAAAAGATACTTGAATAACGCACCACATGCATTAGTTATCTACTGTATATCACTTCACAAGACAGCCAAAATCTCAATCTACTAAGACACTGCCATTTGCATCTTCTCATGGAGTCAGCAAGTCACTAAGTTAATTAGGTAGGTAGTTCACAAGACACTAGTCTCGTATCCCTTTTTTAATCACCGAATCAGGTAAACGAAACGTGCTCTGGTGGAGCTAATCGAAGGGGAAAAGAGTAATCAGCCGTGATTGGAAGTCTTGGCGTGCGTAGGCCGTTGGGTTTGACCATGTTAGCGCCCGAGAAACATGAAACGATGAATATGACCAACCCAACAATCCAATAAACTCTCAGCTTTGATCCAAGATGAGCTGCTTAATGATTCACGTTAGCTTCTCATTGTGTCTTGAGAGAATGCAGCAGTCGTCAGAATTATGTCAGATATCCCGAGGCTGATCACAGACGTCAAGTCATTTGTGTTGTTTCAAAACATCCTTGCAATATTTCCACAAAGTACCTGTATCAAAAGTGAACAGATCGATCTATTTTGTTCTTCGGCTAATACTCATTTGACAGAACCCGAAACCCACTGAGCTAGGGTTGTGTGGTAGTTCATGAATATGGATTTTGCAAGAGTTCCTGGCCATTAATATATGCAGCCCTCCTGGCTGTTATACCTGATTGCTTAGTTCCTAAGGTTCTGTCCTTGGCATCGTAGCTGATGATCGGAGCGCATTCTGTCAGGTACAACAAGCAAATGTACGAAAGGGGCACGCCAGCTGCAGCGGGTTCCGTTGGATGAGTCCCGGCCACCAGGGTATCTCCACCTTAGGATGCAAGGACGATCCAGCAGAGACAGAACAAAGAGGCCCCAGGCACTGTAGGCAGAGAGGAGTGCCCATGCCCCCATGCTGTATATTTTCATTGAGCCGCTGATTGTATGCATGGCATTTAAATAGCATGCATTCTTCTCAAGCAGGCGGTCACTGTCGCAGTGCTTTTGTAACGTAGGACGAAAGGTCGAGAAGTGTGGTAACAACCTGTAGGTAGGTACCATAGCATGTACCCCTGGACCAGGAACGTGTGCTCCAAGGAGATGGGATGGCACCTTAATCCTCCAACCCCTGTCATAAATTTTGAGGCGGTTTATATTGTTAGCTGTTTTTCTTCGGCAGGACTCAGGTTGGCACTGGCAAAAACTCGACTAGAGAGGAACTTGGACAGTTCTATCCATGCCCGAGTTAGGAGTTCCCGTTGACCATCTCCACTGCAAGCCCGTGCAAAGTGACACTGTACAGGTACCCGAGGCCGCTTTGCATGGGAACCCCTAAACATCGTCCACTTAAGCTGGGGCTGCCCCGGGCTACAGCGATAGATGCTCAGGGGGAGACCACGGTCTGATTGGTCGGTAAGTCCAAGACTTGGAGTGCAAGTCTGGCCTGTAGCAAACAACAGCGAGCAATAGGAGGCTCAAGACCTTTGAGGCCACTGTAAGCACCCACACTGTGAATGGGAGCAAGGACTAACGTTAAGCCCCATCTATCGTTACGCTGCCTGTTTCCGCTCCGTTGTAGCTGTCGCAGGCTTTGGCTACTCATTTCTTACCTGACCATCACCACTTTCTTTCCTATCCCATCCATCCTATCTCGCAACTGTTAGACAGTTTCTGCGCCAACCCAACAGGGGGCTTTTTAACTGCCGCATCGTCACTCTTTCACTCCTCTCGTGCGTCTCGATCTATACGCCAGTTTCAATCAACTACGTGATCGCTAAACGATACAGAACAAAGTCTCATTCCTCAAAGTGCGGCAGCGCATCCTCCGACTCGAAGCCAGCCCCTTCCCCTCGACTCCCCCGTAATTCGGGAGGTTGACCACGCCCCAAAATTTCCTAGAACCTTCCGCGATTCCATCAGCACGTCCACCGATGCTGGCCCAGCCATTGCCGAATCAGAATATCGACTTTGCTTGTATCTTTGTGGCTGGAACTTTTCTATAGTTGATCTCGCTTCGTTACCTGGCGATCCTTGACACGCGACGACTGCAGCACGACAACCTCCTACCCTCGCGGCATCCGCATCGCATTTCTCTCGCATCCTACCACATACTGCTCTTGATTCGATTTCCTGCCGCTCTGCGGCTGCTTCATGATAAACCATGGCCTTCCTTTTCAAGTCAAAGAAGCATCCCGAGAGGTCGCAACCCGCTAGCCGTGACGCAGGCTCTGGCTCTCAAGGGTCTATACAAAGTACCGGTGGAGGCACTCGCGTTGCTGAGAAGAATGCCGTCCAACAGCGCGGAACTCCCACAGGGCATCGTGCAACCCCTACAGGAAGCCTGAACTCGATAGAACATGAGAGCAGCAATGCAAGCCCCGATAATGCCCCTGTTCAAGGACATGCACATGCACATGGACATGGTCGCCGAGGTGGAAGTGCTGACCAGCCAATCCAGCAATCAAGCGATGTTGCCGTAAGCTTTCTATGCGTCGCCAGTGGCGATAAAACCTTCTCGATCTGTCGCAAATGCTAACCGGTGCCGTTTAGGCTCGAAATGGCCCCCCAGTGAGCGGCCCAAATGCGTCGCTATACCCTTGGTCGCAGCGCCGATTAACATACACTTCTACCCATCCTTCGCCGTTCCCGCGGTATGGCGCTGCAGTTAACTCTGTTTCTTCTAAAGAAGGCGACGTATACTTGATGGGCGGCTTGATCAACGGATCTACCGTCAAGGGCGATCTGTGGATGATTGAAGCTGGTGGTAATATGGCATGCTACCCCTTGGCAACAACAGCAGAAGGCCCTGGCCCGAGAGTGGGACATTCAAGTCTGCTTGTTGGCAACGCATTCATTGTGTATGGAGGCGATACCAAGATCGATGAGTCTGATACTCTCGATGAGACACTTTATCTTCTTAACACATGTAAGCTTCTCGGGATTTAGCGATTTCTCCTTACTGACAGAAACTTAGCAACGAGGCAATGGTCCCGTGCTCTTCCCGCTGGGCCCAGGCCGTCAGGTCGATACGGTCATTCACTCAATATTCTAGGGTCTAAGATATATGTTTTTGGTGGTCAAGTTGAGGGTTTGTTTATGAACGATCTATCTGCATTCGATCTTAACCAGCTTCAAATGCCGAATAATCGCTGGGAAATCCTGGTTCAAGGCGAGACAAGCCCCAAAATGCCTGCTCCCCGAACTAACCACACTATGATCACTTACAATGACAAGATGTACCTGTAAGTACCAATGGCGAATCCCTGTTGAACAATTCCTGACGCGACCCTAGTTTTGGTGGTACAAATGGTTTCCAGTGGTTTAACGATGTTTGGTGCTACGACCCAGCAGCCAACAAATGGTCTCAATTCGACTGCATTGGGTATATCCCAGCGCCGCGCGAAGGCCACGCTGCTGCTCTGGTGGACGATGTCATGTACGTCTTTGGTGGACGAACTGAGGAAGGAACGGACCTTGGCGACCTTGCAGCATTTAGGATTTCATCCAGGCGATGGTATACGTTCCAAAACATGGGGCCTTCCCCTTCCCCTCGCTCCGGACATAGCATGACAACAGTTGGCAAATCGATCGTGGTCCTTGGTGGAGAGCCAAGTTCAGCAACTACGACTGTTAGCGATCTGGGCCTTCTTTATGTCTTGGATACCTCTAAGATCCGATACCCAAATGATGCGCAGCAGGCGCCACAGCAACGAGTTCAAGGCTCACGCAGACCTAGTGCTGCGAGTGACGGCAGTCGTCCGTACCCTGCACGAGATGGTTCAAACGGACCGACGGATTCAAGAAAGATGATTATAGGAGGAGCTTCTGCTCCACCAAATGGACAACGATCACCGCCTAACAACACTGATGTCGAAGGCCCTCAATCTGCTCTTGCAAATGGCAAACTTCCCAGAGCCTCAGCGATGCCTCCATCTGGGCCGCCTCCCCAAGGACCAATGCCTGCTAGGCCCACGGTAGATGTATCTGCTGTTGCGCGAGTTAGAGGACAGTCTGCAGAACGCAGCGGCTCTTCAAATTCTCCAAGAGCAATGCACTCCGGCTCACCAATCACACGAGAGGTAATTAATGAGGTTGAAAGTCCTATATCAAACGGCCAACGAACACCTGTACAACCACCGGTACGAGCTGGTTCCAGACAAGACCAAGTGAACGGGGATATACCAAAGGCAAAGCAGCCTCAGCAACCTCGTATCCTAGCCTCAACGGATGGACCATCAGAAACTTTGCCCAAACCGACAGTAACACCTCGCCCTGCATCGCCACCAGCCCCAACAAGACAGCCAAGTAATCCCATGGTTTCCAGACGAGCCTCCGGAAGGAATTCGCAAACAGTTGTCCTTCTTAAGGAGCTGGACTCTGCTCGAAATCGAAATGCATGGTATGCATCCGAGTTGGAGCTTGCACGGAAGTCCGGATACGTCCCGAACACTTCGTCTAGCATCCTGCTTGATAACAAGGCCACCGAAACCTTCGATGACGAGGACCGGCCGCTTATTGAGGCTTTGTTGGCAATGAGAACAGAACTTGCCAATGTCCAGAATTCTGTGGACAAGCAAGCCGTTCTTGCAGCGAAGCAAATCGCCGAAGCAGAGAAGCAACGGGATGCGGCCATCCAAGAAGCTGTTTATTCCAAGGCCAAGCTTGCTGCTCATTTAGGTGGAAGCTCGGCAAGCACACCGCAGCTTGATGGCCCAAGAGATGATTATGATAGTCGGTCTGGCGAGTTTAGCAGAAAACTTGCTTCTGCATTGCATGTTCAGAAAGATCTTCAGTCTCGACTTGATTCTGCTAAGAGCGAACTCGAATCCGAGAAGAAGGCAAGGCAGTTAGCTGATGACACCTCAAACGCAGCTCAAAAGCGCATGGCGGAGCTTGAAAGCTACAAGCAGCAAACATCAACAGAGGTTGAGCGCCTCAAAGCCGAGCTGCACCTCGCACAGCATGACGCGCGGGAGCATTCAGTTGCCCGGGCTGAGATCGTGGCTGCTGTTGAACTCCTACGTATTGAAAAGAGCGACATAGAGCAGAAGTATCAAGAAGCCGTCGGAAGCTCTAAGGATCATAGTGATACGTTCGGGTCCCTTCGAGCTGCTATTGTAGCATCCGAAGACTCGACAGCTCTGCTGGAATCCAAGCTTGCGGAAGAACGAACCCAACGAGAGAAGATTGAGACACAGCTCAACAAACTCAAGTTTGAACACGAGGCTCGTACTGCTGAACTTGTAGCTACCACTCAGCGACTACGTGATGCGGAAGAACTTTCTGAAAAGCATGCGGCTGAGGCTCGAACAACTCGCCAAGCCGTTCTTGCAGGCCTTGACAAGATCTCGGCTCGAGACGTCTCCGGGGTTAGCAAGGCGGACACTGAACGCCTTGCTGTACTACAGTCTCAGCTCGCTACTTCGAACGAACTTGTCAAGAAATACCAGCAGGAGTTGGAAGCAGCAGCTGACAAATTGCGTGGCGCTGAAGAACGTATTGCCGGGCTTGAGCAGTATCAAGAACAGTCAAGCCGAGAAGGTGTCACCATCAGGAGACAGCTGCAGTCTGCTCTGCGTGACACGCAAAGTCTACAGGCAGCCAATACCGATCTCAAGAACCAATTGGCTGCTCAACAACTCGAGACAAATGCTATGTCGGTTCAGCATAACGCACTCAAGGATATCCTCAGCGAACGAGGCATAAGTCCTACGACTTCTATTCGTGCTCGTACTCTACCTAACCAGCGAATTGACTCACCCGATATGAACCGTGCTCGAAATCTCGAATCCCAACTCGCCAACTCTTCTGCCGCCCATGAAGAGACTAAGCAAGCATTCGCCATCCAAATCCAAGAATCAGAAGCCGCCTGGCGGGAGAAATTGTCGCAGCTGGAAAGTGATTATCAGTCAGCAGTACACTATGTCAAGGGCACTGAGAAGATGCTCAAGCAACTCAAAGAGCAACTGTCTCGATACAAGACCGAGAACAGCCGTTTGAAGACGGAGATCGAGGAGCTTGAAGATCGTGCTCAGAGTCAAGGAACATCTGCATCGCCTGGCTGGGAAAGCGAGAAGGCACAACTGGAGACAAGAATCCAGGGGCTTGAGAAAGAACTTCAAGAATCTTCTACTCATATGGAGAAGCGCCTATTAGTGCTTCAGACCGAGATACAGGATGCCAACAACCATCGGGAAGCAGCTTTGAAGTACAGTGAAGAGGCCACACAGAAGCTGACCACTCATCGCAAGGATCTCGAGCAGCTGCAGTCTGAGAATGCTCTTCTTGAGCAACGTGCAAGCGATGCTGAGCAGAAGGTGGCGCTTCTTTTGGACCAAGTTGAACATTCTGTCGACAACTATCGCCGACGTAGCCGACAAGTGCCCAGTATGAACTCCGAGATGGCCGCCAGCGCCAATGGTCTTGGCTTGGGACATTCCAGACAAGAGAGCTCTGAGAGTGGGAGTGTCTATGGACCTCCTAGTGGCAACCCCAGCGCAAGTGAGAATGCTGGCGCAACTGGTAAAGGTGGCTTGGAAGCTAGAAACAGCGCGGCCCTGGACAGTCTTGCTAGCGAGCTCGAAACCCTCCGAAGTCAGTGGGAGGCGACAAACAAGAATTATCGGCTGAGCACCAACTTCGATTTTGAGACTGCTGCTGCGGCCAAGAAAGACCACGGTAATGCCCCGGAGGTTGGCCTCAGCGAGAGCCTGGCGGATTGGCGCAAGAGACTTGATACAGAGGATCACCACAGTGACGGAGAAAAACCCCGACAATCCTAATCCGAAGCAATTCCTGGATACCGATACGCTTTCATGACGCAAATATACCCACCGTCTTAGTTTTGATTTACATGGGCGATGATCATTGTCTATACATCCTGATCTTCGCAAAGGTGGAATGGAGTTTGAGTTGCCTTGATTGACAATGTTATTGTTTTCGAAACCAGCCGTTTTCCTCTTCTTTACCCTTTTTCAACTTGCTTGAATCCCTGAAACTTAATCATATCGAAAGGGGTCGGCCATATTCTAATTCCCTCATACTTGCTCGACTCATCAGAGCCGGGTCGGTAGATTTCTTGTTCTAGTTGTTCTTTTCACCTGGCTTTCAAGGACACGTTGTATAAGATCATACCTTTTATGTTTTGTTTTTTTAACTCTATAGTACCTAGCAGGGGAGAGGCGGAAAAGCTCGATGGGGCAACTCGAGATACATGTAGATCGTGGCTCTAGAGGGAGTATAGTGTTTACAGGGAGCTCGATGCTTTGTATGAGAGAGAGTGAATGAATAAATGATGTATTATCTGTGCAAGTTTGGACGCTTTCCTTTTTGAAGTACGTGAATAAGTGTCTGGGTACATACAACTAGACCGAGAGTAGGTAATCTCTAATTTTGTTTTACTGAGCGCCTTGATCCTTGGGAAGGCCTTGGTGGCGAAGCTATCTCACTCAAAAGCTTTCCAAGATGTGTCGCCAGCAACTGCATTTTGAATCACGGACCGAATATGTGTCTACAAGGTTACAATTGTTTCGCTCGTCCTAATGGTATCATCAACCCCCTTTCGCCGTAATATGCATCTATCCATATTCCACAAGCCTCGCTTTGGTTGTAACAATACAGAGGAAGAAAAAGAAAAGTGTTTAGTGACTTCATGGCTTACGCAGAAGCAGTCATAAGCCCCTTCTGTATCCTGAGGCATCGCTTGAAGTCGAGCTTGCGACCCTCGCGAGGCATGTGCTCGCCACTTGCAATGCAGAGTACACGCATCTTGGGGTCGTATCTGAGGCCCGTCAAGAGCTTTGGTGTAATGAGGAAGTATTGGCTTGAATGTTCGCGGCATGCAATTTCGACCATTCGCTCGTGCACCATTCGCTCGTTGCGAGGGTCCATACCTTGATTGATCTCATCAACGACACGGAATGGTGACTGAGCTAGAGATTGAAGGGCCATGAGGAAAAAAATGGTGGAAACAGCGCGCTCGCCACCGGATTGGCGATGTGAAGTAAGCTGCTGAAGAGTTTCGTTTTCGCTGAAAAGTGTTAGTTGGACGTTGTAGAGAAGCAAAGAAAGGGGGAGCCATACCGGAAACGAACCATGATGTCCAAAGCCCAGGCGTCAAAATCGTCTGGCTTGTGTACACGAACCTCGCCTGCACAGCTGATCTGTTCAAAGTTGTATGCAAAGGCGTCGCTAATTTTCGAAACCAGCTCGTCGAGCCGCGGTTCCCATTTCGATCTCAAGTCTTGAATTTCTCCAGTTAAGCTCTCAAGCTTTTCGGTAGATCCCGCCAGCTTCCGAGAAAGTCGAGCAATCTCCTCGGCACGCTTCTCGAACTCCTTTAGCACATTAGGGTTGGGGACGTGTATGCACTCTAGCTTGGCCTCCTCTGCTCCGATTTCTTCTTGTATCTCGCCAGATGCTCTTCCCTCGCAAAGCTCAGAGAAGAGGTCACGCTTCTCTGGCTCCCGGTCGATGACTTGTTGCGCAGATTCAGAAAGACGGTTGCCTTCTTCTCGGGCTCGACTGGCATCTTCCGTGGCTTGGCGCAGCGTCTCCTTCTCAGCATCAAGACGTTGCATAATATGCGAATTTCGCCCTTTTAGACCAACAACGTCAGAGTGAGCCTCGATTCCGCGAATTTCCGCCTCGAGGAGAGCCTGGCGTGCCTTCCGAAGCTTTTCAATTGCCTCTTTGTGGCGAAGAACAAGCTCAGCTCGTCGGAGAACTGCTTCATCCCATTCGTATCGGATTTCGACCATTCTTTTGCGGGCATCCCTTAAAGACTGCTCATGAGCTGTCTTCGAGCGCTCCTCAGATTCTAGGCCACCATGTCAACAAACTTGCATTCAATATGATTCTCGAGCTACTCACCAATCTTTTCAGGTAGAGTCTGCCATTTCTGGTATTCCTTTTGAAGGGTATTCTTCTCTGCTTTCAGTTGTTTCTAGAGCTGGTTAGCACAATATGTTCGTCTCGGAAGAAAACACGAGGAACTGAAGGGAACTTACAATGGTATCGTGGATGGTGGCCTTCTTATCCTCGATGGTCTGGACTTTGCCGTGCAGCTCGTGATATTGCTCTTTGAGAATGTCTCTCTCGCCGTTCAATTCCGCCAATCGCTTGTTTAGCTCCTGCTTCTCTTGTCCATCGATGGGCTGTGATGTCCAGAACCTTCCGGGTGGGATGCTTTTAGTAACGGCCGTCATCGCCTGAGGTCCGTACTCTTTACGTCGTCTGACTATGAAGGATTGTTTTCCAGCTGCCCAGGAGTTGACTCGGCCGCTCTTTACTAGTTGATCGTATTGGGCATCGTTGTGGTCCCTCAAAGAAACGCCTGACTGATGAATTCTTTTCTCAGCACAGAGCATGGCCAGAACGGGCTCTGGGCCCTCAAGGAAGTCGATGGCAAATCCGTCAAGCCCCAGACCCTTGGCTTCATCTGCACTGACTGGTCTTTGGAAGGCACTGAGTGGTTGAGCGCAAGATCGAATAACCACCGACAAACTCTGGACGCGGTACAACTGGTCCGACAACTTCTTGTAATCGCCTTTGGTTTGTGCCGTAAAACATGTAAAGTCATCTCCTTGTAAGAGAGACTGTACCTGGTCCGAGTAACGTTCATCCTTGATGGAGCAACTGATCATTGGCGGACCGAAAACCTCCTTCTCGAAGTCCTGCCGATGCTCTTGAATCCAGTCCCAGGCCGTTGCCAACTCGGGAAAGTGTTTTCGCATGTAGTTGAGCTGCTGACCCTGCTGAGTTTCCAAGGACTGGATATTGCTCTCTACTTGTCGAATATCGTTGTTGATCGATTTGCCTCTATTTTTAATCTCCTCGCGCTGTCCAGACACTTCACGTTGTTCTCCTTCCAACTCTCTGAGAGTATGTTCTTCTCCTCGCTAGACATGGAATTAGTATATGTCATCACCTATCAAACTCAGAGGATCCTCACGATTTTTTGATTGAAGTCTGAAGGATTAAACTCTTCTGGGCGGTTTCTAAGATCGGCCTGTAGAGCTGTGATCTTCGACTTAGACTGAGCCAGCTCTTTTCGTTTGGCATCAAAACCTTTGCGCTCTGTTACAAGTCCGTTCTCGAACTCTTTGAGATTATCAGAAGCGGTACTCGCGTCGCGCACCAGCTTCTTTGTGACGTCTTCCGCTTCTTTCAGTGCGGTCGTTCTTGCTGAGATTGCCTCGTCAATCCGTTGCGCATAGAGCTGCTTCGCATTCACCGCTTCTAATGATGGACCAGCATCGTGTTCTAGGCGCCTCAGAGACCTTTCGGCGAGTTTCTTTCGATCTTTGGCGTCTTTGTATCTTGAACGAGCCTCCGAATATTGAGCGAAAACGCAAGCCGATTTGAGGTTCTTGACATGTTCTTTGATTTCCTCACGCTCTCGGATCCTATCCACGTCTGTTTGAAGTCCCTGCTGTCGATTCTCTAAATTCCTCAAAGTCTCGACGTCGCCATGGGTAGATTGTTCAATTTCTTTCTTGTCCTTGTCCAGATCCTGAAGCTGTTTCTGCCAGTCTAACATTTCTTCTGGGGCAGCTGCACGAAGAGTCTCGCGCAAAAGATCCACGGGTGTGCAGGCAGCGAATTCGACAACCCTGTCCTGTGGAAGAAATTGGCACAAATTGTCTACTTGGATTTTCAGTTTGCGCATGAGAAACTGCACATGCTTGTGTGTTGATTCCTTCCCGTTCAGCCACCATTTCTGGTTGTTTTGTTCTCGTCTGATCTGGACCTTAACGACGAAGTTCTTACGATCTTTGGGTCGCTTGAAGAGTTCGATCTCAATCGTGGCAGTATCCTTCCCGTGCTTGACGAACTCTTTGACTGAGCCAGCACGTCCAAGGTGTTTGGGGCTGTAGCCTAGACCTAGACAGATAGCGCAAACCAAAGAACTCTTTCCTGTGCCGTTTGGACCAACGACCATGTTGAGATGCGGTCCGGGCAGAAACTCGGCTTTTTCGTAGGTAACGAAGTTCTCAACGCTGACTCTGACGATAGCGCCTGGTTGAAACCCATTATCCATGTTGTTTCCGCTCGAGGTGCCATTAACTTCTCCCGCATGAGCGTCGTGGTTGGTTGCATCGAGGCTCGCATCATGATCAAGTCTGGGTCGCTTAGGGGAGCCAGTATCGTGGGCATGCGATCGGTTTTCGTAACGAGTTTCGTCATCGTTATCGGAATCGTTGGTGTCAGAGCGCCGGCGGCGACGTGACGACGCCGGTGCCATACTGGGCGAGAGATGAATTATTGCCTGTTAAGGATGTGTAGAGTTTGGCCTGAAGGGACGAAAAGCGTCTTCTATTTGCTTGTTGAAAGGCGTATCGATATCACCATTGGAAGACAAAGAGAGTGGTAGGTGCGTCGTAGGGAACGCGTCTAATCGCGACAGTGCGCGCCTTGCAAATGTGGCGCCCATTTATTTAAAGTGGTGGGGTAGCGACAGTCCCTCCTGCCCATCCATAGGTAGCCATGTGAGAACTACAGATATGGTTGGGTATCTACCATATTGTGAGGCCATGTCAAATGTCCCCTAAAAGGCTTAAATAAACATTATCACTAAGATACAATACCTAGTGAAATATTCATTAGGTCAAGGTATTAGTATTGAACTTACTGAATTATATCGCTTACCCAAGGGTCATGCCTAGCGTAACCATGTTCCACTCTGACACGCTGAGAAGCACATTCATCATTCCTCGACTTTCCCTATTATCAAGCACTCTGGTTGAATCGGATGACATTTTTAGCCATGAGTAGAATTCTAGCAGTGCTCCATTAATCGAGGTATTTATATATTACTCGATCTACATGCATTTACTTTTGGGAGAGAGCAATACATATGTACTAAATACTTCTTAGTTCAGACTACTAATCCAGATACTAAGAAATCTTTCAGCATGTAAGCCAGCTTAGTCACGTAGTGCGCCAAGCAACCCCTTTGGAAGGGAGCAAGACAACTTCACCCCTTGGAATTCCAGTCCCTGCCAGGTGACTTCATTATTCCATCTCAAATTTCCTCCGAGGAACAATTGTCTGGTGCTTTGTTGAGGTAAAAGTTTGCCTTTTCTGCCTCCAGTCGGGTACAAAGTGATAGTCAATACCGATGCCGATGTTGGCATAGTATTCGTTTGGCCTGTTTGATATCTCTTGGCTATGGTGCAACCTCAAGGTCCTGCTCAAAGAAGTCTTGAGCATAGGGGAGTAGCTTGCCAGAAGGAATTTGTTTCTCTCGACTACCAAGTGAGCCTAGTCAGAGAGAATGTTGGATATTGTTACTTGCTTCCCTTGATAGAAGTCCTTCACGACATGGTAGTTACCATGTCCGATCTACACTCGACCACCCGAGGATACCGGCCATCTTTATTATATTCCAAAGAGAATAGTGCCACACCAGACAGGCCACTGATATGGCATTTCAATTCAGCTTGTTTATTGTGCTTTTCTTCTGCCCTCTCCCTGCTTTACAAGGACTGCGGAGGCTGCCAAAAGCTCATACCATTGGCTATGGTCTCAAACGGCATCAAGAACTGGAATGCATCACGATGCCTTGAATATAAGCAAAACCCCTCCATCTCAGCTCCGACCAGCTGTTGTTGACCACAATTCCCCACCATTTCATACCAGAAGGCTGAGTGTGTGTGGTCTGGTTGTGGCAGATTTGGCAGGTGTAGGCAGGTGGCAGATGCCAGTCAAATGCCAGCCGACTACAAGTATTATATTCCAGCCTTTTCTCCCTTAGAACCACAGGCACTGACCTTGCCAAACATATCTGCCACTGTAAACATTGCATTCCACCTTCGAAATCTTGCCGCTCTTCCTCCAAACTTGACTTTGGGTCTCGTGTCTCTCGTTTCTCCCCTACGATTGTCGGACCTCGCGCTGCTTGAGCTACTCTCTCTCTCACTTAACGCACTCGTTTCTCGCCTTTTCTTCTACCGCCTCCTCCTGTGCTCCTCCAACTGTCGCGTCCGTCTCAGGGTCTATTTGCTCAACACTAATACCTACCTACCGTCGTCACTTCAACATAACTCGCCATAATTACTGTGACTTCTACTACGCGCAGACATTGTTTTGATTTCCCTGATATTTGGACAAGACTTAAGATTAGGAACTTGCAAGTATTATGCGCTGATCTGCAGTGGCGGCAATTATCATGGCCGATACTATGGTTTCGACTATACGCTCACCATTATCCGAAGCTTCGAACCGAATCAACTCAAACTATCCAACTCAAGAATCCTACCGTTACAAGCCACGCTACGATCGCACCAACCCATCGACTGTTACCAGTACCTCACGCGCGAGCTATGGGCATCCCGCTGCATACTTTTCTGGCCGACCTCCCCCTACACAACCACAACCACAACCACAACCCATCAACCCAACACCTCAAGGCCAGGCTGATTTGAAACCCCCTCATGAGATGGATGATGACCGCCGGCATTCGGCGGCCTCTTACGATTCCTCAGGCAGTAGTCGGAGCAAAAGGAACTACAAGACGCACATCGGCCCATGGCAACTGGGCAAGACGCTGGGCAAAGGCTCATCTGCACGTGTACGGTTATGTCGTCACACCGTCACCCATCAGTTGGCTGCTGTCAAAATCGTCAACAGACGCATGGCCTACCTTGTACAGGATAGCAGTTTGGCCGCTCTTAGCAAGTGGGATAATAATCTCCCAGAGCAGATCAATGGCGAGATGCGTGTTCCTATGGCTATTGAGCGAGAAGTGGCGATTCTCAAGCTCATTGAGCACCCAAATATCATGAAGCTATACGACATCTGGGAGAACCGCTCAGAGGTGTACGTCGTTCTTGTGAATTCCTTCTTACGAAACATGCTGACAGTTTAGTTACTTGATTCTTGAATACGTCGATCATGGTGATTTGTTCACCTTCATCAACATGAAGGGGCGCCTCAGTGAGGAAGTTTCCGTCTTCTTCTTCCGCCAAATTATCAGCGCCATATCTTACTGCCATTCATTCAACATTTGCCATCGAGACTTGAAGCCTGAGAATATCTTGATCAGCGCTGATCTCCAAATCAAAATTGCCGACTTTGGCATGGCCGCCCTCCACCAGACGGACACTCATCAGCTTGCCACAGCTTGCGGCAGTCCTCATTACGCAGCACCCGAGCTACTCAAGAATAAACAATACAGAGGCGACAGGGCAGACATTTGGAGCATGGGCGTTATCCTTTTTGCCATGCTCTCCGCCACCCTGCCTTTTGACGACCCCGACCTACGTGTGATGATGGCTAGAACAAAGAAGGGGCAATACGAGATGCCGGGTTTCCTCAGTCCAGAGGCCGAGGATCTGATTAGACGGATGCTGCAAGTCAATCCCGACAGACGCATCACTCTCAAGGAGATATGGCGCCATCCTCTGGTTCGGAAGTACGCGTATCTTGACGATCTTAGTGACCTCAACAGTCAGCCTCCTGATATACGCAAGGGGTTTCAGTACACCCCCGTGCCTGCAAAGGACGTCGATTCTCAGCTGGTCCGACAGTTACGTTCCATGTGGCACATGTTTAGTGAGAATGACTTGAAGCTGAAGCTCACATGTGATGAGTGAGTCCTGTACAGCATACTATGTTTTTGAACTCCCAATTGCTGATCGTCTTTAGACCCAACGACCAAAAAGCTTTCTATTGGCTATTGCATCACTACCGTGAGCAACAGCTCGAAGATTTCAAGCCCGAGCTCGCACACTCAACGAGTGATTACCACCATATGCAGCCCAGCACATGGAAGAAACGGATATCAACATGTGAATTTGCACAGTCGCGTGGCAATGGTCATGGACGTTCCATATCGCGGTTCACTGTGATATCCAATGCCGCTGACCCAGAACGAGGGTCAAGTCTCGATCCCCTCACAGGGGACCGTGTGTTGCACTCTCGTGGTTCGCAACAAGGCCAGTCAAGGGCAAACATGCACCGGAATTCTTACGCAGAGAGCAGCTCTTCTGCTGGGCAGCCCAGAAGACTTCGAAGTGGGTCGAGCGCACGTCGTGGGCGCGGGACCTCGACTCGAAACTCGACTACAGGACGGCTTCAGTCATCTCGAGGGTCGCTTTCATCCATGCACAGCAGCCGACAGAGTACGCCTCATACACGCAGTCTTCGACACAAACGGGGAGTTGACTTCACTCATGTACGCAAGAGGTCCACTTCTACGAGCCGTAATAGGAGTGGCTCTATGCCACCTTATGTCACGGAGCAAGGGTCGACTTATCAAATCGAGATGGCTCGATCGCCCACGCCAGAACTTCCTAGCCTACCCAGCGGTGTGCTACCAAAGCCTACAGATAGACAGGAGCCTCATGGAAACACCAAGCGTTCTTCCGGGCAAGCCTTACGAATAGCACTTGGGTCGCGATATGCATCGGAGATTTTCAAGGAGGAATTACGACACTTCAGTAGCAACATTGCCAAGGACTGTGACGAGGCTTTCAAGAGCTCATTAATGGAAGAAGATTCTATTGCCGGCTCGTTGACGGACCTTGATCGGGCCATGAACGAGTCGACGCCTTTTTCTTTTACCATCGACGCACCTGATGATTCGGCCCCGGACGTTCGTGAGATGACGAACAAGTCTTTCAGTAACCGGCCTCTCCCACCACTTCCCACTCCGAGTCAAGGCTACGAAGACAGATCGCTGGCACCAACGCCAATTGGATCTCGGCCAACGACCGGAGACTCGCATCTGGAAGAGTTACATGCACAGCAGGTTAAGTTGGCCCAGCCAGTAGTGCTTACCAGGCACTCGGAACGACGGGTTGTCTCTGCTCCTGTTTGTACTCAAAAGCACAAACGAAATGCGGCTCTACCACCTATCAATGAAGCGGGAGCAGCGTCCGGGGACAAGGCGCGTATCGTGTCAGCACCCCCTCATACACCAACAAAGAGAGGAATTGATAGAATCCGTGGCATCGAATACCTTAGCCAAGTCGAAAACAGCATTCGTGTGGTATATTCACCGGGTGACCAGAGCCCTGTCAAAATACCCGAACCGCTCAATGTGAGGAAGAAAGTTAGTGAAGTTGACCAAGGAAATACATCTTCCATTAGTCAATATCAGGAACCGGATTCTACTCTCCAACAGAGCATGGATGGCAGTACTGCAGGAACATCACTGGAGCCCTCTTTGCAACTCGACTCTCAAGCAGTTAACAAGAAAAAGAAGACATCTTGGTTCAAACGATCTTCCAAAACCGAGTCTGAGCCTAGCCGAGAGTCTGTTGAATGGCACGATTGCAACTCGTATTTGACCTCTAGTGACGGTAAGCGCAGTGAGACTCCTTCAACAGATGCTCCTACCAAGAAGAAGACTTTCAGCCTTAATTTCTGGAAGAGTAATAAGCAAAGAGACTCAATTATGTCTATCGCAGGTGAGTTGCCTACCAAGCTGTTGAACCGAGAAGTCTCTGGTAGTCTAACATTGGTGCTAGGGCCTGAAGAGAAAGAAAACGGACCTTCAGTGGATTTCAACGCCATGAGTAAGACGAATTCTTCCGCCAAGGTGACCCAATCCGGATGGCATGAGTCTGGCTCCGGTCCAGTACGCAATATCGAGGTCAAACAGAACTGGCTCGCACGCCTTTTCAGAGTCAAGCCAGCGACAGACTACATCTGCATGACAGTCTCGAGGAGACAAGCACGCCAAGAGGTTACTATCCTTCTGCGTGAGTGGCGCAAGTACGGCATTCGGGACATCCAGGTGGACAAGCAAAGGAACATTGTCTTCGCACGAGTTGCAGATAAGAACTGTGCGTATTATGTACGACAAGCTTGAGGGTGTGAAGCGCTAACATAGATCCCAGTTTTGAACCTGAAAGAAGTATGCTTCGCAGCAGAGGTGATGACGGTGATCGAGCATGGTAAGAAACAGCCGCTCAGCATCATACGGTTCACACAAGAGCGAGGAGCAGCAAGCAGCTTTCACCGGGTGGTTGACACAATGAGCATGATCTTTGAGACTCGGGCTTTGGTCGTAGTCGACAGAAGCAAGCAAAAGATGATGATCAAGACGCTCAACTCATGAGGCTAAGGGTTTTGCAAGTTCAACGGTGGTTTCTTTTTATTCTTCTTTTTTCAAGATATGCTCCTGGAAAATGAAAACCGGTCGCAAGCTGGTTACTAGCATCTGGCCATTCATGCTATTGGTTGGATCGCTGTGCTTGCTAGTCAAGAGTTATGTATATAGCGTTGCGTGCAGGAGTTGGATGTATGAGCCATTGCTTTTCGGTTCGTGCTGCTTTGAGGACTGGGGTGGAAAGGCGTGATTTCCTTATTTCAACATGGACTGGCGAATATTATTGTTTGCAAAGGGATTAGGAAGAAAGCCTCGAAGTTGGGAACACATGTTGTGTTTTTCTCAGCTGGCTTCTTTCCGTATCTCGTTTATTGCTTTTTGAAAACTGGGTAGTCATAGGCCCAACAATAACATATGAAGGTGTTCTTCACTTTTGCTTATGTTTCGATTGATGCGAATTTTATTTACATGTATGTCCAGATCGGCCCTCCACAGCGACCATCATTTCTTAGCTCAAGTCTGCTATGGAACTTTAACTGTGGAGATCATGTTTGAGTATTTACATAAGGTTATCGAGTAAAACTAGAAAGACTGTTCTGCGTGAATTGATAGTTGAAAGATAAAATAGATAGTACAGAGCAGTTGTCGGACGCAGCTCCGAAGCGGCGACGTAAAATGTGGAGACGGGTTCGGAATGTTCGTCCGAAGCTTGATCCGAAGCTGCCTCGGTTGGTTTCGGTGGATCGGATCTAGAGAAGAGAGAAAAGCATAGGACTGATGTAGAATTATAGATGGCAACGTACTCAATGTTGTATAGCTTGTATACTATTTAAATATTTGTACTTGACGACCTGTTGACTTCTGGTGATAGATTAGTTAGACTTGAGTTGATTGCTTCAGAGGCTGGTATGGTTGACATGGTTTGATGCGGACGCAGAAATAACAACCGTTGTGGCAGCCGAGGTCTAAAAGACGATGAATTGATATGGATTGAGCGGCTTAAAGATGATAGGAAATAAAGACTACGCCCAGTGTCTCGGTCTTTTTCCGAGTTGTGGCCATTGGCATGAGGTTGTGGTTGAGGCTGCAAGTAAGATCGTGATACAGCCCAATTATAGGTACTTGGACCGGAGTGGAGAAGACGTGATCGAGCCAGTATTTAGTGAGATTTTAGGTGGTAGACAGCCTAAATGAATGTATCTCTCCCTAGAGACAAGTACCTTTCATTGGATCCCCGGCAGTTGACCACCTTTGTTCCCCGTCTCCACATGCTACCTCTGCTCTTCACCTTGAACTGAGTTCAGATCTTGACCGTTTCGAATGAGCTTCACTCCCCCATCCATCCACCCGAGCCAGGCCGATGGCTACCGAGCATGACACGGACGATGACCGTGGAATGAATTCATGACAGGCGTTAGTGAGAGATACTCTGAGGTTATTATTGTTCTTCTGTGTTGCAGCTGAGTCAGCAGACAAGACACTGCAGTTGCATCTTGTATGAGATGTTGTCAGTAACAGTCTGATACTGATACTGAAGAGCACAATTCACTCGCCAACTCCCGGACTTCAATGTACGAATTGATCTCGGTATTAATTACGTAGCGTCTCTCACCTGCAGGGATATTTATCTTCCCCAGGCCCGGCGGCGGCGGCGAGCAGTGGCCAGTGAGTGCACTCACGCGGGGAGACACCCTCGGACGTGGTCCGAGGCACGTTACGCCTTTAGGAATTTGATGTGCGGAGCCATCTGCTTCACTTTTAAAGGTCTTCTACTTCTATTATTTATTATTTATATAACTACGGATACCTCATTGCAATTCTTGTTCTTCTTCCATTCATACTAATTATCTCATTCTCCGTGTCACGTCTACCCATCACTCCTGATCAAAGACAAACACAGTCTTGATATCCATCGGAGATCGCCAAAGTTATAAGCGCCATCATAGGCATCTTTCACCCTTCCCATCTCGACACGTGAAAGCCCGGATACTACATACCATATATTAACCTCTCATCACCCCTCCTCACTCTCCATCGTCATCTTCATCAATTCTCATCTCTCAACCCCCCTAATACAATTCACAATGGCTTCTGTCGAATCCGTCCTCCAAGGCGTGTCCGTCTCGGGCAAAGTCGACGACATCCACCGCAAGATCCTCACCCCCGAGGCCCTCGCCTTTCTCGCCCTCCTGCACCGCTCCTTCAACGAGCGCCGCAAGGTCCTCCTTGAGCGTCGCAAGGCTCGCCAGGCTGAGCTTGACCGCGGTGTTCTTCCTGACTTCCTCCCTGAGACCAAGCACATCCGTGAGAACCCCACATGGAAAGGTGCCGCTCCGGCTCCGGGTCTGGTGGACCGCCGCGTTGAGATCACCGGCCCCACTGACCGAAAGATGGTTGTGAACGCACTCAACTCTGATGTCTATACTTACATGGCTGATTTCGAGGGTAAGTCTCTAGAGCTTGAAGTAGTAAACAGTTCAGTTCACTAACGCAAACCCCCAGACTCCAGCGCCCCTACTTGGGATAACATGATCAACGGTCAAGTCAACCTCTACGACGCCAACCGTCGTCAAGTTGACTTCAAGCAAGGCCCTAAAGAGTACAAGCTCCGCACTGACCGCAAGCTTCCTACCCTTATTGTCCGTCCCCGTGGCTGGCACCTGGAGGAGAAGCACGTCACTATTGACGGCGAGGCCATCTCCGGTTCCCTCTTCGATTTCGGTCTCTACTTCTTCCACAACGCTTTTGAGACGCAGCGCCAGGGCTTCGGTCCTTACTTCTACCTCCCCAAGATGGAGAGCCACCTTGAGGCTCGCCTCTGGAACGATGCCTTCAACCTTGCTCAGGACTACATCGGAATGCCTAGGGGCACCATCCGAGGCACGGTCCTGATTGAGACCATCCTTGCTGCCTTTGAGATGGACGAGATCATCTACGAGCTCCGTGACCACAGCTCTGGCCTCAACTGTGGTCGATGGGACTACATCTTCAGCGTCATCAAGAAGTTCCGCAACAACCCCAACTTTGTCCTCCCCGACCGTTCCGCCGTCACAATGACCGTCCCCTTCATGGAGTCCTACGTGAAGCTCCTCATCCAGACCTGCCACAAGCGCGGTGTCCACGCCATGGGCGGTATGGCAGCTCAGATCCCCATCAAGAACGACCCCGAAGCCAACGACAAGGCCATGGATGGTGTCCGCGCTGATAAGCTCCGTGAAGCCCGTGCTGGACACGACGGAACCTGGGTTGCCCATCCCGCTCTCGCCAGCATCGCCCTCGAGGTCTTCAACAAGCACATGCCCACGCCCAACCAGCTTTTCGTGCGAAGAGAAGACGTCACCATCGGCCAGAACGACCTGCTCAACATGAACGTCCCGGGTACCATCACCGAGGAGGGCATCAAGAAGAACCTGAACATCGGTCTCGGCTACATGGAGGCCTGGATCCGAGGAGTCGGCTGCGTTCCCATCAACTACCTCATGGAGGATGCTGCTACAGCTGAGGTTTCCCGAAGTCAGCTCTGGCAATGGGTGAAGCACGGTGTCAGCACAGCCGAGGGCAAGCGAGTCGACAAGGCGTACTCCCTGAAGCTTCTCAAGGAGACAGCCGACCAACTGTCTGCCTCTGGCCCCAAGGGTAACAAGTTCCACCTCGCTGCTCAATACTTCTCCAGCCAAGTCACCGGCGAGGATTACGCCGACTTCCTTACAACGTAAGTTCACTCATATCCAACACATACCTTTAGACCACCATACTAACTACTTCCATAGACTGCTGTACAACGAAATCACCCAAGCTGGTCAGCCCAGCCCTGCCTCAAAGCTATGAGCCAAGTATGTGCGGAAGGAATCAAAATTGGGCATGTTGAATGAGATGAAGCGTTTCACGATTGTATGCATTGAATAAAGGAGGCCTTTATCCACGCGTTACTGTTAAGGGTCATGATATCATTTGCTATTATATTGCTATAGTTGGGCATTGAAGTGCAATAAAACGGAGTCTCTTTTCTTTTTCGATAATGAGAGTTTGGTCGCCAAATGTTGTGGAATCTGACCATGATATATAGTTCTGCGTTGATTTGTCAAAGAGATGACGGTATAGCGATTAATTGGTAGTGAATATCTTATTGTAAGTCATGACTTGGTGAGAGAGTTACGCAAATGAGTGCGTGTAGTTGACGGTGTGTACTCTAACTCTAGGTATGGTAGTACATGTAGGAAGCCTGACACCGAGGTAACACAAACACACAATTTCAATAAGCAAGTTGCCTAGGGGTGAAATAAGACTTGAGGTGAAATAAAATATCAGACGCGAGACGAAAACTAAGACGACTGTATACTATAAGAAGAATATTTAAATAAAATTATTTCGCTTTTATATAAATATATAAATAATCCCCAAATTTTAGTTATTTTAGTTTAATATCTAATAACTTTTTAAATACTTCTTAAAGCCAATTATAGTAATTATGGCATATAATAGTCTACATCTACTTGAGTTGTTACGTCTAGAGGCTTGCATTAATAGTCTCCGCTATATGATACAGTTGCAATCTATCTATACACCCCCTAATATGCCTCTTCCCGTGGACTCGGCCGTCATGTTACACAAGCACTTACTGATATTGCTCAGCTCATGCGCGCCGAGACCGAGAACCTATCTCCTGCTGAACGGCTGTACGTGCACTTAAACAACGGCAGAATGCAGGAGACTTACGAACACTTCAGGGTTTGAGCTTGATATAGCATGATCGGGAACCTGCAGACGGGAGGGCTCGGGATCTGCCACCAAGATGCCAGTTAAGACGACGGGGTATTGTTTCTCGGAAATTTAACCCGACCTTTGGATACACGAAATGAAAAGGGTATTGACTTGTTGAAGAGTTGGCTTCGAATTGGAAGCTAGAGAGTGATCTCTTAGAGTGAATGCATCAAAAACGCGGCAAGGGTGTAAAGCTGGTTCGAACTACACGTCGAACCAAACCATTAACATAAGAAGACTGGTATCACAATCATAGACTTGCTTTTTATGAGCACTTGAGCAGTAGCTACATCAAGTACGGCTGCCATAAACATGACAACCGCCACAAGTCATATGCGACATATGAGTGAGTGGCCGTCTTTGCCAGACAAAGATACAGTCACATCCATCCATCTAAAGTAAACAACAGCTCCTGAGACACCCAATCAGAAATAGTTCAAGGGAGACAAAAGGAGGGTCGCACTCCTACAACACCACAGAAACTATGCAGAGGTATAAGGGTCGACGACAGAAGACAGGGTGGTGGGAGTAACTTGTCAAGATCAGCTTGAGGGCACATGCAGAACAACAAGCAGCTTTTTGAGAGCGACGTGTTGGAGTGTTGAGAAAGATGTACGACCTAGCATTGCAATTATCGGAAGAGAACCCTTTTGGCATGCGTTATCCCCCATCTACGAGCTGGCCAGTGTTCGCAGCCTGGTCCTCTCTTCTCAGGTATGTCTCAAAGAACAAGTCCCGAGGCCAAAATAACACGAGTCACCTGCTCTTCAGAGGCAAGAAAGCAACAATTGTCACTATAGAGGTAATTCAAAGGTCGAGTGCTGTGTGAAGGAGGGCCCTCTTCTAAAGTCCCCAATGCACAAACGTTGTGACCTCAATCCCAGCTGATCTTAAGCCAAGAACAAGCCAGGAACCGATTGTATAGACCTGGATCTCATTCTAAGTTAGAACAACTCGCAATCGTTCGATGCCTAAGATCCTGTCCGTAGTCAACCATCAGCATACCAGAGCTGGTGATATCTGTTAGACCCAGGTTCGTGTCATGAGATAGATTGGCCATCCAGGCTCTGGCAAATGTGGTCCAGAATGTACTTGGAGTCTTGTATCTCTTGCACCCTGCTGATGATTCACTACTTACTACAATCAACCCTCGTGCCTCGACGCTCAGGCCAGGTCCATAGCTGGTTATCCAGAACATAATCGTCTAATACAATGTCTAGTCATCAGGCCACGCCCTGATGTTTCTCCTCCCAGAGACCCCAGACCAAAATAAAAGATAGAATAAGATAAAATAAAACGCCACATGTATCCGTAGAGCACCAGGAACTTCCACAGGCACCTCCACAGGCTCATCCACTCCCGCTCACTCGCAGACGCCTCCTTTTATCGCCTCCCCCGTACTCCGTATTTGTGCAGCTACAGGCTACAACTCTACACCTTCGCTACTAGCGACCTCTCATTGCGCGCCGTTCCAGACTCTAAGGTAGTTTTGTGCCCCTCCTTGAAGATTTCCCCTCCTCCTCGTCTCCCCTCTTCTTCTTTTTGTACTTGCGCACTTCCCCGTACAACTCAAACGCCGCAGCATCAACACTTATCGCGGCCCCGCTCGTCTCTTGTAAGTGGTTTATGACACACGGTAGAACGAAATATTAGCAGATCCCAAAGAGACTGATCATGGCAATGGTCATGGCTTGTTGAGCTTAAGCCATTCCCGGTGTGTGCAGCAGTGGCAAGTAGGTTCTAGCATCCCGCGTATCCAGCCACACGCCCTACAACGCCTCGTATCCGTCCCCCTCGAACTAGCAGGTTTGGCATTTCTGCCTCATCTGACAGCTTGACCCATCGAAGCTTAGGCGCCATCAAAGCTCTGTCGGCTGTAAGCGTTGTGATCCACGTTGGGGTGGAGGGTGGGAAGAAGGACAGCATGAGTAACGTAACGTATGAAGGGACTCGCAGTTTTGACGAGACTTTCCGTGAATACGAAAGAGAAACAACAGTATGATTTGACATCAACAGAGAAGATGTTGTTTGTTTTTATTACAGCCGAGTGTTCATTAGCCATACGTGGTCCTGCTATTTGTAAACCCTGCGAGTCTCATTCCTACGTGGGTGTTAACATGGGGGCCACATTGTGTAAGAACATTCTGCAGCCAAAACTAGAACTTTGGCTTCATAAATCGATTTGGGTTGTTACTTTGTTAATTCTGCATTCAACGAATCTTTATGTATTCACAGGGGGTAGACGCCAATTCCGTTTCACTCATCAGCCGCCACGTTTGGTGCAGCTCACCTCAATAATGCATGCGCGGGAAAGGCTCACAGCCTTGTTCCGGTTTTCTAAGACATTTTATCGATGGTCAAGCCCCCAAAGTCGTTGAGGGAAATAAGAGAAGTCTCAGCTTCGGCATAGACCTGAGCCTGTTGCTCGTCCCTGTGAATTCAGGCTCACAAATAAGAACAAGAATGGCATCCATCTCTGAGTACCTGGCACATAGGCACACCACATACAGAACCCCTCAGTGGGAGAGCTCTACGGACGTCACCAACAGCAAAGAACAACAAGAAAAAGCAATAATCTGTACATATGCACGTAGGCTCAGGTACTCGCTCTGCAGTTCCAATGAGAAGCCAGCGAGCCTGTGCTTTGTCTCTCATGTTTGGACTGTGCAACTGGTGCCCTACTCCAGATACGCACAGAGAGAGATAGAATGGAAGAAAGCCTCCGGAAATACATACCAGATTTCACCCTGAGGAGGCGGATACGGCCTCTCTTTGTGCTAGTAGCAGCACATGTCGGCGACATCGAGGGTCTTGGTGTCACGAACCCCAAAATCTCTAACATAAAGCGCCAAACAATTATCGTATCTACGATGGCCCCAATATCGCTTAAATACCATGGTTATTGGGGTACCATCAAAACAATGGAGAAATCACAAAAAGCCATCCCATCGCTGGGCCCAGTCCCCATCGAGTCGAGTCTTCGGCGTTCCCTTCACAATCGCCCAAACATCGGGTCACCAAGTACCTACTATGCAGATAGACTCTCGGTTAGGCTTGAGCCTGGCCGGTCAACCACCTTATTTTGTTGCTTCAGGATTGGGCCTCTCAACACGGTTTCCACTCCCCTTCGTCCCTGATAGGCATAATGGAAGTCTACTGTGGCTGGCTGACCGAACCTCAATGCCGAATATTGCTCCAGTTCTCGGTCAAACTATTCCCACTCCGGAACCCGCCGCCAACAGTTTCTATCAAAACCGGCAAATTGTGGTGAATCGATCTCTGGGTTAGTCTACGGAACAGGCTCACGATCATACGCTGAATCGATTCAAAGCCATGCATTCTTATTGGAAATCAGCTGCAAGAGACGCTAATATCTTCTTGGTGATTTACACATCCTCTTTCCAGAACGTTCGAGCCCCTTAAGTCGAAACATGAAGGGAGATGATGTGGTATGATGGCCCTCTGGTGCACGCATTCAAACACCATACGACAGTCTAGAAATATGTATTAACAATTCAAACTTGAATTGATTTAACAAACTTATGAGCAGTCGCCGCTTCCCTGTTCTTTGTCCGTATCCCAATGTAAACCATTTGAACCCCCAACCATGATTTCCGAAACACGATTGTCCTGTTTTAACCCAGATCCTGTTCCAAAACCAGTATAGTTTGTCCGTTCCCATTTCCCGTTTCCCATGCCCCGGTCGTTCCCTTGACCAATTCATTATTCAGTAATATACACACACACAATCAACGCAGACTCGTTGATGGATCAGTCCTTGGTGGCCGATCTGGTTCCAGTTCCTTGACGCCAATAGTCCAATCTTCCTTTCCTCCGTAGCGCCCATCTGCCATGCCAAACCGGGCAGGTGTTGTATAACATAACAAAGAGTCAAATTGTTGAACCCATCAACGGATAGTCGCATATAGTCTCGAGTCAGGTATCGGTCGTTCACTTCCAGTGATCATATTCAAAATTCCTTGCCTGTCCTCGAAACCACAAGGCAGCGTTGTCGTCTCGAAACAGGGGTATCGCGCCATAAAAACCGAAACTCCTTTCCCTAGGCATTTACTGTTCTCGCTTAACGTCGGGACTATCGTTCTCCTCTCCGCTTCGATCTGCTCCGTTGCTATCGCCATTGCTGCTTTCGTTGGCCTTGTTCTCGCAACCTTTAACCAGCCGGTGCCTCTGTATCCAAGTTAGAAAGTGCTCAACAAGCCAGACTGGGTCTAGGAACCCAGGAGTGACTCCAAAGTTAGATATCTTACCTTCAACGCATCCTTTCGAGAAAAGCTCTTACTACAAAATGTACAAGGGAAAGGCTTGACTGCAAGATGGATTCGTTTGTGCCTCTTGAGATCGTGGTTGCGGCTGAAAGACTGGACACACTGGTCACACTTAAAGGGTCTCTCGGACTGCTGCGGAGCCTGGCCATGCCCTGCGCCATACATCATAGGATGCCCGTACTGCGGCACACCCATTCCAGGAATCATCGACATTTGTCCACCAGGCTGGTGAATGTTGGACATAACGGCTGATCCCCCCATGGTGGGAAGTGACTGATGGTAGGGAAACGACCGGTAGGGGGCGGGAGGCGCCATCCCCGCGCCTTGCGCTTGCCCCGAGAGCGATCCAAGACCTCTGGGTACAGGGCCCCCGTTCTGAGGGGAGTGCTGGGTCGGCGAAGGTTGAGGAGGATAAGTCGAAAAGTTGGGCTGCTGAGATGTAGATGGGGCTGTATAGTAGCCTGGCGTGGTTGGCGGTCTCGTATGCGTATACGAGTCGACGTGTGCCGATGCGCTCGAGGGAGTTGGTGGCTGGTTCTGTGAAGTCAAGATTGCGCTCTGAGGCTGATGGGATGTCGACAAGCCCGGCGGAGTGGTCTGACCGCCGCCACCGGAGACAGAAGTCTGAAAAGGGTGATGCACACCGTCGTAAGGAGGCGCCGGAAGTCCGTCGGGTCCAGTAGCTGGCGATTGGGAGCTTCGTGGGTGGTTGTACTGATGAATTCCATGGTTTTGGTTATATAGGGAATGTCGCCCACCGAAATGTTGTTGGCCAAGGGTTGGCTGCGCCTGGGTTGCGGAGCTGACGGTGTAGGAGGAATTGCCTGGTCCGGACCATGAGCCCTGATATGTATACGAATATACACCATTGGGTGCTTGGGAACCTTGGGAACTGCCGGTGTTGACGCTAAGACTGGGACTCAGACCGTCGCTTGCTCCTGGCGAAGGGGTCAGAATACTGGGAGAAGACGAGACGCGGCGATCGGGAAAGGAACCAGGATGGGGATAAGACGAAGGGTAGGAATACCCAATCGAGTCGACATCTCGAGAGTTGTGGAAAGGCTCTGGGAGAGGAGGGTAAGGGTATCGGGTCTCACTTGGTACGTCTGCGTTTGGCGGCGGCAGAGTGAAGGTGGGTAAGGAGTTGGCAGCAGGACGCCGCGATGAGAAACTAGCTCCATCCATTTAGAAGTTGGTCGATCGTCCAGCGCAGGTGTTGCGGTTATAGTGGTGGTTGTGGTGGCAGATGTGGTTGCGGTTGCGGCAAGTAATTTTCTGGCAAGACTTGGCGGCAGCTAGAGATGAGGGCTGAGAGCCGCAGTACTTATATTGCTGCAGGCAGACAGAAAAGATAGAAGCTGAGATAATGGTTTGCTGTGGTGATGGAGATTTGGTCGAAGTAACTTGGGGAAGAAAGTTACTTTTATCAGAATGGAAGGGCTGATGATTACTTTACTCCGCCGGTGCTGTGGAAGGTCGTCGGTCCTTCCAAATTGAAGTTGTATCGGGTGAAATAGTCAACGTGCTTCAAGGCAAGACGAATGGTTGGATTAGGACGTCGTGATCGGCCAGTCTCTTGTTTACTTGCTGTCCGGACCAGAGAGGGGAAGCTGAAGCTAAAGCCTGCAACGCAACAAATCGATGCTTTGCAATGGCTCAAGGTTGGCGTGATTTGGGTTATCGTATGTGATCCAGCGATCAAGCTCGAAAGGAATACTTGCGAGTGGCAACAAAGAACAAAATGACTGTGGCAGCCTGGCAGTGAAAGGCCGTGACGAAACAAGGTTGAGAGGGCAGAGTTTGAGAAACGAAAGAGGAGAGGAGGAGGAAAGTAAGTTGAGAAACGGAGGAGACTCGAGGTAGATGAATGAAGAAGTTACCGAGCTCGGCGTTAGCTGAAAGTAAAGTAGCTATGTACGGATACAGCCCAGCACCAGACGGACAGACAGACAGTCAGTCAGTCAGCCAGTCAATGAGTGGTCAGTGATCAGTAGGTAGTCAATCAATAGTCACGATGTTCTAGAGATTTGGATCGGGGATGGGATGATGGGGTTCGACTGGGGGTTTTTGGGTTGTCGTCAATGGGAAGCCCACAGACTTTCAATAAGGTTTCTCTTCCCAGCGTGGCGCTTTGGCGTTCTCTGGTGTAATATGTATATCTGGTCGGGGCATCTGTCTCGATGCACCAAGCATATCTAGACAGACGGGGGGTGTTCATGGTCAAGTAACAGTGGATGGAGATGAATGAATGAGCGCAGAGAGGTAGAGGCAGAGAGAGGCCAGTGGAGGGTTAGCTGGTCTAGCTGGGCTAGCTAAAACAGACAGCCCAGAGTGGGACTAGCTGAACTAGACACAGAGAGCGCCAACAGGGGGGCCCCCTCCATTTCCCAGGCCGTAACTCTGTAGCTTTGGTGCCCCGTCCTTCTGGGTTTAGCTTTGGCACCTCTCACCTCTCACTCTAATATCCATGCTAGGTACGGACTGAGACGGGATCCCTCAGGACAGGACGTCTAGTACTAAAGTTGACTAGCGGGGAGGGCTGAAAGAACCACCAGTTGTTGGTCCCAGGATTACCTGAATGATGAGAAGGTACGGAGTATAGCCTTACGTAGTTGTATCAATGACGGCTACTAGGCCTAAGTCGTAATAAAAACAAACAAGCCTGTGGTAGAGAGCGAATATCTACGTAAACTCGCAATGTTGAGGAGTTATCTATCTTATCATTACTAACCCTAAAGCAGTTTCATCATCACAGCATAGTTATTGTTTATCTGGGGTCATATTGTCTAGACGAGCCTGCCCACCACCTCATGCATTGGCAGCTGGAAACCCAACAACACTAACTGGTCCTGTACCACCACCACCAGTAGGCCGGAGCTGGAGCCGGAAAAGAGGAACAGGGGTGAAGGAATGACATGGGGGTGTGATGGGGTGTGTCAGTCCATGCAGCAGGGTGTGCATGCAATAGGGTACGTACGGTACGAGACGTTCATCCAAAGGCACAAACAGCGTCCTGAGGAAAGCAATTGTGCTAAGTTATGCTAGCTGGGAGGGGGAGACAAGAGGCAACGAAGATGAGGTTGAGGACGAGGACGAGGACGAGAACGGAGAGCGAGAATTAAATTGATTTCGCTCCATTTGCACAGAACCAAGTACTCAAGTACCACTCACCACTCACTCACTATAAGCTGGAAAAAAGCTCGCAACCTTTCTCCGAATAACGGAGCGACGACACCCTGGGAACGCGTGCTGCACAGTTCAGTTCGCTTTTGGTGGTTCAGCTCAGCTCCGTCTCATGGGTTGAAACGTTCTAACTAGATATTCTTTCTTGCGAGCCGCGGTGGTACGATAATGACAGCGCACCTGAAATTGAATTCTCGGGTTGATATTTTAGATTGAGCTTGAGATTGAGATGGAGACGGATGGTGATCAAGGCTGGCTGGCCCCTCACCGTGTATCTCGCATTAGAATCGAGATTTCTCAACAATCATGGCAGATCAGAACCATATCCTGGAATACTTCGCCTTCGCTGGAGGCTGTCTGGCCTTGTTGATCTTCCGTCTACTGGGCTCTGGCACACGGGATCTCCATCCCCGCCCCTACTTTCTGCTGCGTGGCTTGAGAGTTTGGGTAAGATCGGGAACCAGGGGTGGGAGAGCCATGCTAGCCATGGCATGTAAATCGCTTGACGTTCATTTTCACTCTTTCTTTTTTTGTGTATTCTTTTTTCGGTCTTACCCCCTCTCTATCTGTTTTGGTTGAATCTGCTTCTGACTGACTGACTGACTGACTGCCCCCGTCCAGCTCGTGTTGCTTGTTCTCGCTCTCACTCTCGCTGTTGACCGACTACTCTACTCGTCACTCAAGCAAAGACCAACCTCGTCCTCGCGAGTTCGGGGGATGGCCAAGACAGAAAAAGGCTAGTAAACTTCTGGATTTCAAAGCCTGTGCTTTCCCAAACAAACAATCTCAATCCATTAACTTAACGAAATTCAATCCCCGGCTGCAGGCTGACACGGCCGCTTTTGGCTGCTGCTGGGCTTGCAGGTTTGCAGACTTGCAGGCTTTTGGGCTTGTCATGTCCCATGGCTGTCTTTGGAGAAGGCTGTAGCCTGTCTTTGAAACCCTGGCATCCCGGCTGTGGCAGTGGCGGGATCCGACCGGCTGGGCTCTGCTTGTTCTCTTGTTCTCTTGTAAACCCCTGGAGGCGTCGAGTGCACAACGGGGACGGCGTCCGGAAGGCGTCCCCTGGTGGTCCCAAGTCCCAAGAAGAAAGGCAGATGATACTTATCACGCATACCGATGATTATGATGGTGGTGGTAATAAGGGGGGCTTAAGTTGGTTGCCATCCTGTCCCTGTCACTCTAGTCACAGTCAAAAAAGACGTTGTTAAACGGAGTGACTCGTGAGGATGTGTGTCTGCTAGTAATCGTGTGAGTGGACGCTTACAACGTGGCAGCTGCCCTTCTTCCACCTTTTCACCAGCAGCAGGTCAGAGGTCAGTCGGTAATCAGGTACACACGGACCTTAAAGTCCATTCAGGGCATGCCAATAAAAGAAGAAAAGGGCTGCAGAGGCTTGTTCGTCCTAGTTGGACCCTGAATTATGTCTCTCGCTTTCTCTCTCGGCAACAGCGAAGCTGAGAACGGCCCCGCCATCAACATTGACATGGACATTAACATTGACAACTCGGATACGGTGACATTAGCGAATCGTTCCCGAGGTGCTGGGTCCGTGATGATCGCCGAATCTATCAGTCCAAGTCGCGGAGGCGAGCCCAGCAAGGGAATGGCTAGTCGCAGGTCGAGGCTCGACCTGCCGGCGGCCGAAGCCTAGAACTTGTGATCCGTGTTGGGCCCTGGAATCTGGAATCTGGGACCTGAGAGTCGTGGGGTGCAGGAACAACCATCAGGGGCCTTGGCTCTAGTGTCGCTTGTGCGATATGACAATATTCTACTCCGTAAACACTTTGGCGAGGCCTGTCTCATACACGGGGAGAGAGATCTCCGAATGAGATGCAACGGACCAGACCCAAGCTGAATGACGGGCGGCCTGGTAGCAATCTTAGTGCCGACCTTAGCGGTATATCAAAGACAGCAGGGGTATGTCGTGTACTGTACTCTGTACGTTCGTTCAATTGCTGTCATATTCGTACATCATATGTAATTCCGATCCAGATTACTGGCGAGGCTTATCGAGGCAATTCCACGGTAATAGCGACGTCTATGATTTGCTCTGACCCACAGGGTTCTATAGACTGGTCGAACGAGCATAATGAGCGTTGGCAGCCATGCTCAACGTCCCCCCTGCCAAGGTGTCGTATCCAGCGTCCCGACATGTCGAGATCCTGGCTCGACGGCATGGCTGACCTAAGATGCATTCATCGTCATACTGTCTGTACACGTCCCGGAGACATTTCGAAATTGGGAGCAGTAGCATTACTAAAAAGACTGCTGGTCTCACTTTGAATACCTGGCCATTGTTCTAGGGTAGTGCTGTTATAGACGGCATAGTTTTCCCTATGTCAACCGTCGGTCGACTTCCTGCAGAATACAGTATAAGTATATTCGCCGATGATGACAATGTGAATCAACATCGTTGAGCGCCTTGCTTCCGTGTCCACTCGGAACCCAAGGGTCCCCTGTTGCGCTCCCGCATCCACGCGTTGAGTTGCAGCGCAGATCAAATATTGTGGTTTTCTTTTCCCTCGTCCTATGACACACAGGCGTTGTCAACAAGCCACATCACAACGATGTCGAATTGAGGTGACAACTTTGTAAATTGCGAGATATAATATATACAAATACAGTACTGTTTGTCGATGGCATTAACCGAGTAGCAATAATTGATATCTGATATTTGCCATGCTAAAAGCATGTTTGCTCGGATCGTTAGATCCATGGTCAAACCTAACATCTACAGCCAATAACAGTCTCGGTAGTGCTACCCTGCGCTTATTATTCGTCCAGCATATCCGTACAGACACCACATATTGGATTGCTCCGATACCCCTGTCGATTACAATGCACTGTGACCCTTTGGTAACGTCGTCAACCTGTCCGTGCCTTCTCGCCAGAACCGTGAACCCCTTGAGCATTCCCCAGGTTTAAAAATGTCTGATGTTGCACTTTGCATCCGTAAGGAAATAAGGACTTTGGTTCAAAGTCTGCCTCTCTCACTGTATTCCGTAAGCGGACCAACATAAGCAACAGCCCCCTTACGAGCCTGTCAAGTTGCTTAAGCTGTACGACGACACCCCTTGCCCGACGTTTCTTTGTCAGTAGCGGTTCGGCAAGGGCTTGCTTACATTCAGCTGTGAACAAAAGCATGTTGTTGGTTCCTAGGTATTCTCTTAAAGAACTAACGTCGTTGGATGAACACTAAGCTATTAGAGTAGTAGACTCACCGGATCGTTGTTCCATATCCCCTGTCCCGAGTCTCCCTAAACCCATGTCCTCGCACACCCTCTTCCCCCTGATACTCGTACAGGGGAGTCACCCTCCCCCGTCAAGCGACCGGGGAGCATGCTTAGCTCTTGAGACTATCGTGGATCCCGGGCGCTGGCTCTTCCGCCGCCATCAACGGATAGGCTCAGCCATGCTAACCAAGCTCCTGGGAACGCATCAAGAAGGGGAAAAGGAAAAGAGGCGCTCAACTCCCGCCCAGAGGACGGACGCAAGTCATCAGCTGCAACAAGAAGAAAAGCCCTTTTGACTTTTGGCGAACAAACAGCGCAGCCCTTCCCCAACTTTGTTTCCCATTCTGGCTGGACCCCCGGGCTCTGCGGCGTTGCTCATCCTTACCTCTGATCAGTTCGTGCCATCAAGATCAAGCCCATCGGGTAAGGCGGCCAAGCCATCATCGTGGTCCTGGCCCAGTAGGTGAAACCAACTGGCTGGAATGGGAAGTCGGTTGGAATGTCAATCTTGTAGTTAGCTTAGATTAATCTGGAGTCTTGAGCTTGCCATGATATTATGCACGTAACACCACAGGCGCCGTTGCGTTGTAGGAGATATAACTGCAACCATCAAGATAACACCTTACCATGAGGTTAATATTGAGTACTTGCTTGAGAAACCAATTCGCAATATTGATTGCTTTATCGCAAATTCTACTTCAAACGCTAACGCGACAAACCTTGATTGGCCGACTATCACGTCTGCGCGCAAGAAAAGATACACCCGCATTGGCTGAGTTTTGACCATCAACTGATCCGCGTCATATCACGTTAATTGTCAAGTTCCAAGGCCTGATGGTTTAGATTTTTGCCAAGGGATCTTCGCAAATCGACGATCATAACCTAATACGTACGTACAGGAGCTTGTTTGTGTAACAATGCTAATCCTAATGCCAATGCCAATCCACGTCTCCATACCCAAACCAATTCGATAGCTCACGCCTCGCTGTCGGTCGCTTCAATGTCCGCTGCATGTCTTTAATTTGTCCCACCCTGCATATCACCACAAAAGAAAAAGGAAAGAAGACGTGTTCTCTCGTGTGAGACATTGCTTCAAGCTGGCTTGCCTCATGCCTTTATCAGCACCTCGTTTATCAAGGCTTAGAATTGACAGTTTGTCTGTATAAAATAAGAATATCTCCCAACCATCGCGCTAGAGTAAATCAAGAATAGCCAGTACATCTTTTCACATTTGCTTACATGTTGATGCAACTAAAATGATTGTTTTGACGACCAATAGACACCGCAGCACGGATGTTTACTCCTATCTACACTTGAGAGGTGAGTGATCTGGTCTTAGATCTAACTGTTGGAACTACGGGATACAACTCCCGGAAATGCCAACAAATTGTCTTAGACACCGTGGATACAATACATGCGAGTGAGAGACACTGTCACCCGATTTATGCTAGAAGCAAGCCATACATATTCGATACGTGCAGGAAATGCTAACTGTTTTTGAAATTGCACCCAACCTCGAGGTGCTCAACGTGTCTCAAGACGGCATAGTCGTCCTGAGAGGGGGGTTATGTAGTTACTATACCAATAGAACCAGCCCTCACTGGCTAAAGCTAAGGCCTGGTCGATCAAAGTGACAAGTTTTCTTGATGAGACACTGAGCTATAGCCATTCAGCCTGCCACAACGGCTTTTCTACAGTGGAAATCTACACTTTTACCAACCAACTTAAGCCCTATTTGTGGCTTTTTTAACCCTTTTTCTTTTAACAAGAATGGGAAGAGCCAAGGCCGCAATTGTCAGACCTGAAGCCTTGGCAATGCTTCCATTCCTTGGTATGTTAAATTTACCTTTTTAGCAATCTGGAAACAAGGAAGCTTGACGGGTTTAATGCAGAGCGAATCCGGGAGAATTTGGTATGCAGTTCACTTTCCTTTGTGACCTGGCCAATAAAGTCTCCTATTGACTTGAGCGAGGGACCTCGATCATTTCTGTGCATAACATCTACCTCGCCCTGTTTTATCAACGCCTAACGTATATGTTAAGGGATGCAAAGTATTTCCTCGATTTGTCACTCTTCATTTCCATCCCCTATTGTCTTGCGACTCGCTACAACTCGAATTGTTTAGCAGGTACGAAGTACAGTGCAGTACATTTTTCAAGCAGTATTGATGATGAGCGCTCAAGTACGGTACGTGCCCCATAGAACCTGGCCCAGACTCAGC
The DNA here is from genome assembly GCA_025948275.1 of Fusarium avenaceum. Lineage (NCBI taxonomy): Eukaryota > Fungi > Ascomycota > Sordariomycetes > Hypocreales > Nectriaceae > Fusarium > Fusarium avenaceum. The sequence goes on from CP109669.1 coordinate 1,961,105, forward strand.
TGAGATGCCTGGACCAGTAAGCGACAGGCGAAATGGCTACCAAACATGGTGTAGTTGATGTCAAGGTTTGTCGTCTGGACAGACGCTGGGACCAACTGGACAAAGTTGAATGCACATGTACTCCGTACTCCGTACCTATACTCCGTACGTAGGTCGTCAATATCGGAGGGAGTGACATGGTCCAACTTCCATGGAAAGGCAGGGATTTCCGGCCATGTTCCACATATCACACCGCATCCTCCTATCGTTTGATTCTGAGTTTAGGTAGTGGGGACTAAAAGGTCACCGAGCCTGGAGATGATATGGTACTGGAGGTTGGTTGTATGCTTGCGTCTGATTGATGCTTATGCGCGTCGATGCAGCGTATAAAACAGGGTATTTGGCGGGATATTCATAATTAGATCGCAACTGTCGCTCATGAGCTGAGCAGCATGGAATGCGCAATCTCTCGCCCGTGGCCTGGTACTTAAGATATTGTCTTTCTTATATAAATGGAAGGAAATGAACAATCTAACAAAGAAAGCAAAAAACCGGCATTCAATGCTTGCTCGGGTACGTATCTTGCGTGATAATGCCCATTCACAATGAGACTCCATCACATGGTGCGACTCGTTTAACATCCCCCAATATAGACAAGACGGAGATGTAGATGTCTTGACGTTAACCTGTTTCCTGACTAGCTGACGCGGGAGATGAGGCTCTAGGGCCTTGGGATTTCGGGTTTCTCGCGAATAGCGAGGGCACGTTCAAGTTAGATGGCCCCATCGCGGAATGAAACAGCCAAACCCGATCCAAGGGTGAATTTGGGAATACTTGAATGTCAACCGATAGGTAGGTACGGAGTAGGTTGCTGTGCATAATCTTTATCACTTGGGCATGTTAACAAGTTAGTAATAGTGATAGCAGATTAACGCAGTGATTGCAGCATGGATCGCACTATAAAGTTTACTAAGGCCCTCTGCCGTCAAGATTGTTGTAGCGTCGAGGCGGCCGAAGCTTCAGCTAATAAATAACCACTGCATGATTTTGTCTAAAACACAAACGTACGCTTGTACCAATTTCTCTAGGCAAATACCACGGTGACTGGGGATATCCTCCCTAGGTATCATAGTTTGTGCAGTCCTTGGCATTGTCACAAGCTAGGGTCCATTGTTCCCCGACGATTTGTTGAAAGAAGTCAGTCAATAACGCAAACAAATCAGTCAGCGCACTGCAAGTTAAGTTAGTCCAGCAGTTTCAAACCCCATAAGAAACCCTACTACTGCTGCATAGTATAAAGCTTCTTTGCAATGGCGAGACAAAACAGCCCACCACTATCGAGCATATAGTATCGCGTGTGCCCCGTTGGGATCATCTGCAGAGATGTGGGATGTCACACTGGGTTTGGGTTTGGGCTTGGGTTTGGACTTGGACTTGGGCTTCAGGGCGTGCGGGGTACAGCGGCGAGCTTGTCTTTGTTGAGAATGATGAGCTGATCTTTGAGATGCAGTTGCGGGCTTTGGGGTCACGGATGTGATGCATTGAAAGGCTTGACGGGAGCTACAATCAGGTGGCATTGGGGTTTATGGGAATCTTGATAAGTGTCTGTGAGTTATCGGCATCGGTATAGAGTATAATAGGTTTGTAAGCTTCAGCTTTTTATTCAAGCCCGATAAAACCACAACGTCCTGACTGGCGAGTGAGAAGCATAAGAGTATCTGTAGGCAATTGTCTACACATCTTACACTCCAATGTTCATGAAAGATGAGATGACATAAAAGCTGCCAGATGCACACTCAGAGTCTGGATGATGGCTGCACAGATCCCCAACTGCCCCTGTCAAAGAGGCTGCGGAAACCTACCGCCACAAGTCCAAGCCAAGAATTGTTGCAAGAGCCCCTTTCTGGGGCGTGCGGGGATAGGGGACAGGGCCGACGCCTTTTCGCCTTTGACACAGTTGAGCTAAAGTGATTAGCTTGGCGAGAATCAATAGCTTTGGTTCCAGTCTTGAGTGTTAGTTATCAGCATTACGACATGCTACGTAGTGTGTTTGCTGACAGCTTCATACGAGGAAGGACTTTTATGTACGGGCCCGGTAAACTCCAGGAACTGTCCGCAGTCCCGATTATATGAGAGAGAAGGACGGAATATGCCTTTCATAGCCGCAGTAGCTTGGTATATCACTCTGCAAGCGCTCTGGTGATTGGACAGAGATGGACACAACCAGTATATCTCTAGCATGTCTCGTTATGCCTACGTAACTAGTAGTGTACTCGTTAGAGATATCCGGCCACGGCATCTTAGTGTTGATCTGACAAATTCATTCGAGCTGCAGTGGCTAGTGGCGACTTGGCCTGTCAAGTCAATGCGAAACCTGATGCCATGTGCTTGGAGTTAGAATGAATAATCATCCTCAAGAGCCAAAGCCAAAGCCAGAGCCAAAGCCAGAGCCAGGGGCAGCCGAAGCCCGACACACTAACCGCAAGCCATCCGTCGTGCCAAATTAATCTGGTGGACCGCCCGCACGCTCGAATTCGATGGGATCAGGCCTGCGTCTGCCACCCTAACCTTAGTTCGTCGTTGGAATGTTAACCTTACGCCTCTGGGTAACGATAAGGCTAAGCCCAAGGCCAAGACTAAGACTAATGCTAGCATAAACGTCAGGCCAATACAAGCCATAAAAAAACCAAAAGGCTTCAGTTCGTTACAGGTATCCGCAGTTGCGTAGCAGCGCAGCAGCCGGTTTAGTCTAATCCCTAGTCTGAGCATTGACGAAGCGGGCATCGTGCCATAAGGCGGAGCAAAATCAAGAGAATTGAAGGATCGAGACCATTTTCGAACATGGTCATAGCAGGGGCTGATGCAAATTCCTCGAGGCTCGCCCATCCCGGTGGTACGGGACCAAGATGGAGTCCCTTTCCCCCATTTTTGCATTCCATTCTTCCATCGCCGCCGCACGGATGCAGAATGAAGAGGCCTTTTCAAATCCACAGTAACCTCGGGTATCGCGTAATCAAGAGATAGAGAAAGGTATGTAGATGTAGCAAACTACTCCAAAAATCGCCGAATATGTTACGTATCACAATCCATGTCTCCATACCGCGCTTGGTGGGTCAACGCGCGGAAAACGCAGAAATTCAAGGGCACAAGGGCACTTGGATTGAATAATTATTAGCAATGACACTTGGGTAGTTACCGTGCCGAGACAAACCAGTTTGGGCCCCTGGTCAATGTTAATCAATGAGCGGGCAAGCGAACTTTGCACTTGCACAACAGGAAGTGGATACGAAGATGATTCTGCCATGACGGTTCACTTCAATATCTACCGAGTGACGATGTCATAATCATCCCAGGGACCAGGGCCAGCCTGTACAAGGCTTGATGGTTAGCCATGGTCCACGGAGGGACCTGCGCCGCTGAAGACAGCTGAAATGGCCCGTCCTCTACATATTCTTCAGAGCTGCAGTGAAACTGTTACACGATCAGGGGTTGGGGAGTGCCGGTGATATGCTAAGATATTGACACAATCCACAATCTCGGAACCGCTTGAGCGACAGTGTTGGCTATGCTACATAGACTATTTACTGCACAATGTTGGTGTCTGACTTATTGATTTATATATAACATGTTACGTTTTAGGCAATCAATAACAACTTGATATGGCCGCAGCAGACATGGCCATGAAAGAGACCGTTCAGCACGTGTGATCTACGTCTTGGCTGCTGAGCCCTGGAAGAAGAAACGTTAGTCTCTGGTAGTACACCATGGATGTCTTCCCTTGTTTTAATCTCCGTCCATGGACGGGGAAGAAAGACAGTCAGAGATTATATCACATATCGTCAGGGGGCAGAACAAAGTCAGATCCTCCCTCAACGGCTCCAGAAGCCGTATATCCCTAAACTTAATTGTTGCCATTTTAAACACCACACCAGAAGATGGTTACCGCGATTAATCTCTTTTTGAAAAACCCCAAAAGTAAGCCCGCAAATGGCACAGATCTGCACAAAGAATCCCTGCGCCGATCGTTCCTGGTGGCGTCTCATCTTCAAGCCTTTTTCTTCCCCTTCCACCTAGGCTGGGTTACCCAATTCCCTTTAGTCGCTTTATCCAAACGTTGAAGTGGCTTTTGATATCAACATCACGACTGTTGATGGACCACAACGGCTTTTGTGCACGGGAATCCCCAAGGCAAAGAAGAGCTGCTCTTAGTAGGGGGCTTCCCAAAAAGTGTTGAACGTGATGAAAACAACTCCGCATAGGTATGGTCACCTCCGCACACCCCTCATCAGGGGCGGCCGCCCATGATTGGCCGTCTAGCCTTGATGTCCATGTCCCTTGTCGAGACATTTTTCAGGTTGCCGACTTTCTTTTTCATGACCGGTCAGAGACAGGGAACGTGAAGCTGGAGCCGCGTTTTGCGATTGCGTAAGTACAGCATACGAGGTTCATATTCTTCAAAGGCATACCTCATGGAGCCCCCTAGAGTAGAGACTAGAGTTTAATGACAACTTACCAGGTTAACAACTCTTCTTGAGATTCATTCGGTCCGAGCGTGTAAAACCAGTGTTGACAAGGCCAAACTGCTCGGCACCGGGATCGATTCAATCATCCCAGTAAAGACGTCGGATCCGCGAATACCTGCTCCCCGCTATTAGGCTTACTGTACTTCATACCTAGCATTCTGCACGGATACGTCTGTGATGAATAGACATGATGCATCCTGCTGTGGAACATGTAGCAAGCAATGGATGAAGTTATTGGGGGGTGGAGGATACCATAAACAGAATCGGCCATTCGATTTTTGCATCTGGAAATAACATTACAAGGTCTGGCCTGGCTGTCCTTACCAAATTCAATAAGTACAGGGTTTGCGCATGTTGGTTTGAGTACCAAACCCCCGGTCCCGGAACCGTCGTACTCATATCGCAAATAGCGGCTAGGAGAAAGGTCTGGGACAGTTGCTGTACATGCCTTTTCCCTTTTTCCCTGCCCGAATTATCGTGTGAAACGCGGACAGAAAAGGCTGATCCCATCTGTGCATATCGTCATACACGCCACTGCTTCCCAAGTCGTTGGTAGGCGCCTGTCAGAAAAGCCGAGCCAAGACGCGTCTGGCGGGACATGGGAAAATGGAGCTTTTGAATAGACCTAACACTGCTCGATCGTTGACTTGTTAGCTTCATGGAACAAAAGTCCGTGGATTTGTGGATCTGATAGAGGTGGGTAGAGTCCGCTCGCTTCGCCCTGCGGACGTGTAGATCTTGGCGATATCTGGGTACCGATGGAGTATGATCAACAGGCACATGCCGCCGCCTGGTTATCGCTGCTACTCTTCATGGATAGATCCTTGTTCGAGATCATCTGCCGTAGTATGCAATATTTTAGATTTGGTTGAGATCGATGCAAGGACTATGCTGACAGCTTCTGACGGGGCAGGCTCTGATGTTCAACAACTGGAATGATGGTTCATTTAATAGAAGATACATCAACTGAGGGTGATTTGTTTGGTGTACCAATATGTCTAGTGTTTTACCCAAGGGTAACTAACAGCACTGCAGCTGTTCCTTGAACGACAGAAGCTGCGTACTCAATGCACACCAAGCATCTACGACTTGTCACGTAGTCCGCCAGCTATAGTTTTGACCACTTCTTGGCCCTGCTCTGTCAACTACATTCCCTTTTCAAGCAATGTATCCTTCTACTTGCAACCAATTCAGTGAAGATGCATACTAAACCAACCGTGGGGCGTTATCTGTGGTTCTCACTATATAACAGCGACACATAAGAACTGTGAAAACCACCCTTCGAGGGGCAGTGGGCTCCGTTGCGCTTGTACAATACAGTCGAATATGAATAGGGGCTCAAATTCACGTCGAGCATACTATGTTTAAGACCTTCTGGGACCTTCTAGCTGAAAAAGCTTTCTGATGTCCTGTCTCCAAGGACGATCACCATTGAGTCGTCCACCAAAGCCAATACTGCAACTCCCAACTACTGTGCCGTTTCATCTATCAGTGGGCATTGTTTATTGAGGAAGTGACTCAATGATACCTGGGCAGAAAATCACTAGCACAAGAAGTTTTGATGATTTAGCAATTACTTGGATGACATCTAGACGGTGAACGAAGCAAGCAGGGCTCCAAAATGCAACAGGCAAAGGCGCTCGATACCATCGCAGTCTAACAGTTTTAATGCTACAGATAATAATGTATATGTATATAACGTTACTTCCTGCGGTCTATGGCGACACTGCAAAATGTTATAGCTCACCCAAAGAGTCTATCTTGACTTGATGAGGATATGTCTTCTCAGTGCTTTAGGGTAAGCACCGGCTGTCGGTATGCTTCTTGCACGTCGTGTATAAGCCTATGGAGCCTCGAAAGTCAGGAAATTATTATAGACAGATAATTCAGGTTCTGTCGATGGCTGCGTCTTTCTTAGTAGTGTGGGATATGGGTAGTGGACAAACCGGTTGATGGTCCTCGCGAGACCATATGTCCATGTCCTGATACATGGCCGAGATCAAACATCCAGCAATGGTGCAGCCGACACGTTTCCACTGTTTTGGAAGCATGATTACTATGTGCTGCTTCGGATGTAAGTATGCCCGAGATACTGTGAGAGGATTATGGAATGCTTTGCTGATATGTCACAGCGAGATATACCAAGTTGACTCGAGTAAACGGGTTGCACCGCAACTAGTTCCATCATGTGTCATAACTGATATTTTTCTGATCCAAGAGGGCATGGAATCTCGATGATCCAGATGTATGTTCTTACATTTACCGTCTGGGTTTTGTGTAAAAGAGTCTACCAGCTCATTTAACTCCTGGAGCAGTGGTCAGCGGAGTCAACAACTACCCGTGAAACTCCACAAAGTTGTGCGTACTGTTCTATACGCAGACATTACAGTACCTACATGTATAGCTTGGCTCGGTCAGAAACTACATCATGAGCAGCGTAGCATATATACGTGGCAAGGATACCTTTGTGATATGAGGGCTCGCCGACTTTAGTGTTACGATAGCTATATTCCTCTGTGAATCATTGTCATTTTGAAGAACAAAGTATGGGGTTTTTAACTGCAGAGGCTTGATAGAGGCATATTGGTCGGTGAGGTATAAACATACACTCAAGCGTACATGGAAAACTATTAGCTTGGCACATTGAGGTGCTTGATAACGATTTTATGTCGTATCTTGACAACACGGAGCTTGTTTGCTTCAGCGAGTGTCGATGGCATTGACGTGCCGCCGAGACTGTGAGCTAAATGATGGCCACTCCTAAACTGCTCTTCCATTTTGCGGTGTACATTGCTGAAAAGGGTCCAGACAGTGTATAGATGTCGTTGGAGCAGAGAGCATCGATTAGATATGTCCCAACGGAGTTGTATTTGGCAGTGCTATGAATATACCGAGTTACTAGATAGCTTCATGGCATGAACTGATTCATGAATAAACAGATTCATAAGGGTTTAGTTAATATAGACAGCCTGGCAAATATTCAGCGACCGATATTAGATTGTCACAAAATGATTGCTCGTTCTTTAACACATATTCACGGATATATCTCCTTGTATACATAGAGATGCTGACTGATTATGAATCGCAGCAAGAAACCTCGTACAAATGAAATATATCGACAAAGCCAAGCTGGGCAGAGAATCAACACTTGTTCGTAAAAGCCGTTCCGCAACGGGAGGAACCTTCGATGCCAATCTGTAAGGAGATTCATTAAGCCTGGCGACTAGTCAATGGGCTTACGAGGTTATTTTCTATCAGACAGAAGTATACGGATAGTGATGGTCCAAACACCCGACAGCTGTAGTAGCCGGGGTTTCACTTCCAGGTCATCCGGTATCAGACACGAGACAAAACATATTAAGCATGTATGCAATAGAATATCAGAACTGTAATTAGTCTGTTGTAAAGTGACATAAAATCGCAAGTGGTAGTATCATGATTGCTATGGTGGAGGTCGTTGTGATGCGGTTCTAGCATTCTCCAGGTATTTCATGTAATTAATTAAATCATTGTGTGCACTGTTGTTTGGGGAATGACTTGTGCGACTATATCATTTACCAGAGCTTCTTCATTAAAAGCAATTGTCAACTTGTTGTAAGTAGCTGGCTTGGCTCGAGTTGTGATTCTCTGGAGAACTGGGTACTATCTAGTACATAACACAAGTACCGGTACCTCCGCTTACAGCTTATGGACAGACCCCAGGTTATTGCGTCGATTTGAGCAAGAAACTATTATGATACCTTCGCTATGCCTTTAAATAGTGCTCAAAAGCAATTTGGTTGTTTGAATGAGCGGGCTTTTCCCTACGATTCCCGACGTTTCCTGCCTCAGACTTTGGCGCAACTGCTTCGACAGAACCTTTTTAACTCTTTCACTGCGCCCTCACTTTTCGACTCGCCAACACATCTACACCACACACCAAGGATTCAAGCAAAGTATTCATTTTACTTCGACTGGTTAATCGGATTCTTCGAAGCTCGGATATACAAACTTCTCTAGCCTGCCAAACGTCGTGAATCATCAATCACCAAGCTATCATATAAATCGCCTACAGCAAAACGCCAGACTATTCTTCTGAGTATACAACAACGCGCAACATGAACTTTCCACGACACGAAATGCCCGGTATGGACATGGGCGACGACACGTCCGGCTCCTCCTCCTCTTCCCACGGCGCAAGCAACATGATGACCATGGTCTTCCAAACCGAAACCCGCACACCTCTATACGCAACCTCCTGGACGCCAACAAATGCCGGGGCCTACGCAGGCACATGTATATTCCTCGCCATTCTCGCCATAATTGCACGCGGACTCGTCGCCTTCAAAGCCATCCAAGAAGCCCGCTGGCTCGACCGCGAAGCAGCACGTCGTTACGTCTCTGTGAATGGCAAGATACCGCTGTCGGAGCAGATAGCATCCAGCCCCGATGCGCGCCGCATGACACTCTCGGAGAATGGAGTCGAGGAGACGGTTGTTGTTGTCGAGAGGAAACGAGCTGCGACGAGACCATGGCGGTTCAGCGTTGATCCTGTTCGAGCGTGTCTTGATACTGTGATTGTCGGTATTGGATATCTACTGTTTGTCCCCCTTGGGCTTTTGATCTTACGTGTTCGGGAACTATATGCTAACAGTGTTTCGCAGTATGTTAGCTGTCATGACGATGAACGTCGGTTACTTCCTCTCTGTGCTGGCTGGTGTCTTTGTCGGAAGTCTAGCAGTCGGTCGATATGCACCAACGACTGAGCATTAAACGAATACACGCAACACTCCAGCTTCAATTATTCGAAGTAGAGCTCTGCAAGAATCATAGAGCGTATCTCCACACACCGCTGGGCGGCGTCGAGTCTCTTGATCAATATCTTGCGCGAGCGAGCGGATGATGAAGTTCGTCCAAATAATTTTACAAACCAATCCAACAGAACCCTATCTCCCAAAAGGCAGATCATTAGCCTCTTCTCTGCTTCCTTTTGATGTAGTCGATATTGCTAGTGAGACCTAAAGTTCAGGTACCTCAGGTACCGGTACATCCCAGGTCTCGGCCCCGAAAACCTGCTCAAACCTGCTCACCAACAACAAATACGACCATACCGAAGCGGTCTTAGTGCTCTTCCTCTATTTTCGTTGATAAGCCATTGTGCTTCATTGTGTGTATATTAAATAGTAACATGGCATTTCGCAAATAGAAACTCATCGTTCCGACATTGAAACATCGTTTGACGTAAGATGTACTTGATGGCCTCTGTGACTACTAATGTGTCGTAAATATCACGACCTCAAGAGAAGAAAGTTTATATTCGTAAGATCCAAAGCTGTAATTAAACTTGAGTCTCTACCATTGTCTAATATCACTTTTGCGAATAGTATTTGCGACAACCGGTAGACCAATCTATATGGAGTTATCAGCATGGTAAGCAGTCCCTCTCCTCACACATCGTCTGACTTGAGGGGCACTTCCATAGCCTCCTTCTAGATGATGAGGCGTGTTTTTGGTGGTAGCATGCAGTTGGTCATCAGTTTGAATTGCTTAAACTCTGTATAATACTTTAACCGGGAAATTTATGTTGTTGCTACTTGTGGCTTGGGGAGGCCACTACGTGTAGTAACAACCAAGGAAACGGGCAGCTACAAGTATCACACACAGGATCGACTCGAGCACTAATCACAAAGAATCTACGAGCTTGAATGATAACCATTTTTCTGTGTTTCTCAACGAACTGGTTTCCAAAGCTGCGTTATAAAAGGCTGGGGAGGTGCATAGTTGTTATCCAAGACACAACGAAGAGTCTCAGAAAGCAAATATACCTTGAATGACAGTGCAATAAAGATGTACAAGTCAACACGAAGAGAAATTCAATTCAGGGTTGTATTTAAGGGTTACAAAGTAAACCCAGCTAGACGTTCGTCGCCTACTAAGTCCTTGGCTATTGATAGTATGCAGGATACGTATAGGAACAGAACGTTTATCCTAGTTTAAATCACTACATGGTTTGCCGTCGAGATTTCTAATGATATATTAGGGTCTGATGCCTTCTTCGTTGCATCATTTGAACAGTCGATCGTCTGTGTGGCTGTCCAGGCAAGTTTTGTCCTTCATCCAAGCACCTCCCAGGTAGCTGTCCACGACCAGGACCCGACTTCTTGAGACAGTAGGGAGCAGAGCTAATTACACCCAGCTACTGACCAAACCCAGTTGTTTAAGAGTAATGAGGTCTAATATAGGGACAAAGTCTTGTAAGTTTACTCTACATACAATGCAAACTAGACATCTAGAACTCTTTCCGCATATATAGGGACAACTAGTGCATTTTGGAGTAATCGATTATAAAGAGAGCATGCCATTGATCTTCAGTCGTGTATGCTTTTCGATCTATGGGTTCTTTTCGAGCTCTCCTAGACGTCATAGTAGCAGAGTATTCACGTTGGAGCTCTGATATTAACGAACTAGGAGGGACAGCTGTCATTGACCTGATGGTATGTTGTAGTGTAAACAATGTAGTTGTCATCCTAGCCATGTAGGCCCATTATCTTACGCAAAACTGACCAGTAAGAGTTCACTGGACTCGATTGTTGCGATCATTCCTACATTTCGCTACATACTCCAGATACGTAATATAGCGTAACTACTCTGAACAACCATCCAATATACTCTTAGTGTTTCAGCCATCATAATACGCAATATCCACAAAGCCAGCAATTAAAGCCATATTACTCTCTACTGCCACCAATATCCAATCCCAAATACGCATCACTTCCACTCAGCCTCAATCTACCCTCTTCCCTCGAATAAGCCCACATCCATTATCCCCACCTCACATCCGAACAAGGAAAAGGCCGACCCCAAACCCCTTCTGTCGTAGGTGCTTGCCCAACGTCATCTTCGTTCCCCCTGGCAGAAAAGGACCAAAAAAAAGGGAAAGGAAATTATGACGAAAATAGGAATAGACTCCCCTCGTAGACACGTCCCCCCTTTGGTGGAGGAAAAATCTCCCAATCATGAGTCGCCAACCCTCCTAATGCGGTAAGAGAAGCAACGCGTGGGGTCGCAACCGTTGGTTGTCACTTTAAACTTGCCTTTTTCTTTAATGGGAACTTAAATTAACATCCTGGGCATGACATTGACAAAAGCCCCGATTGAATTTAAGATTTTGCCTGATTTGGCGGCCAAAGTTACTTGAAGGGTAGTGCTTCATGCTGGATGCCTGCAAAATCTGGGGTAATTCTAAATGTGGAATACCTATCTGGGGCAAGTCCGTTATTGACTTACACGGCTTCACCTTATGAATGGATTGTCTCAAATAAATAATACAAAGGGTTCAACGAGCAAGGTATCTCTTGGGAAATGTTAGCCTCACGACTTTGATATTGCTGTACGACATCACAGCCTGGGCGAATAAAAACGGTAAGGTGTAAAGTATCCTTCGTCTCTTTTGACCCATGATAGACGTCAAATCTGCATCAGGTTCCCATTCCATAATCATTCGTTCCTTCATCCCATCCATTCCCGTGTCATCCCAAACACTCTGAAGTAATTCACAAGCCAAACTCGCCCCCTCCTCATATTCTTCGACTACAACACCAAGATGCTCAACACGCATCTGCCACGCGCAAAAGTTCTAACGCAAGGCTCTTCGCTTCCAGAGTCTCTGGCCACAAGATGCAAAGATATGTAGAGTTCGCCGCGAGGAGGTTTCCCAGGGGCAGCTCATACTGTTCGTTTCCCGCCCCGAGTGGAGATGTGTGTGGCCACGAGAGGCTAATGTTACAAGCCAGAAGCGCGCTACTACTGGATGCGACTATTAAAGTCCGGCAAGAGGACTCGCAAGACTTCGCTGGGGCCTGAGAGCCGCCATGTAATTTGAAATAAAAACAAAATTAAAGAGAAATGCAGGTGGCAAATCAACACCAACCAACGCCTTTTTCACCAAGACCTCACAAGACAGCTCTGATGCCAAGGAGGGGCGTACAAGGTCGAGAGGCGGCATCTCGTTAAACATTGAGCGCCGGGTATCAGTTACCAAAGACCCTTCTTTGGGGCCGGGCGTCATTACGACTGATGATGGCTGCCAGCAGGCATACCTGGTTGAGGAGGTAGGCCTGAACCATAAGCCTGATTCCGTTGCACGTAGCTTTGGTAAGCCAAGGCTTGCTGGGGATCAATGGGCATGTTGGGCATGTAGTTATTAGGCATATGAGGGTTCTGGGGCATGCCAGGTCGGTTGCCTTGAGGAGGGAGGTGCTGGTTGGGAGGTTCTTCGGGAGACTCGACCTGGTCACCACCGTCGACGCCGTTCTCGTTGCCTGGGGTTGGTTCGGGAGCATTCAGGCATGCCTGGTAATAGTCAGCATTATTGGCCACGTAGGGAGTCTATTACTCGTCGAGCGAGACGCGAATAACAGTAGAGTGGTCGCGTACCTGAATCAAGTTCTTGCCCTCAGACTTTGTCACGAGGGGCTGGAGCTTAGGTGTAGTAAAGGTATAAACAAGACCAGTTTCAGAAACCACAAGAAGCAAGACCTGGGTGCCTGTAAGAACAGAAAGCTCATAAGCCTGATAGTAAAGATGTCAGCGATTTATCCATAAGACGATTGATTGCGACAAGTGCTTGTGTGGATGGAGGGGTGAACGCAGGAGCTTGTAGAGCTTGCTCTGACGCGACTGAGGATCAGCGGGCAGCGCAAGATCGTCCAGAGAACCAATTCGCGGCGAATTTGGTGGTAAAATCACGTTGATAGCTGCGCGTAGCAGATTGTATGCGCCTCGAGGTGTGATGTTGATTATGCTGGCCGTTGCAACACGCTTGGTGTTGCTGGTGAAAGATGGGGTAAAAGCTTACCTTCTTCATAATTCCAGCCTTGCGCTTGGAAAATGTGATATGTCGGCGAGACTTGTCGCTGATGAACTTGATCTCAATCTTGCGACGCTCGCGACTGCCCTTCTCGTCATCATCGTCGTCGTCGTCGCCAGCTGAAGGACGCTGGCGTTTGACGCCGCGAGACTCGGCGGCATTGCCATTGCCTACGTTCTGCGAGTCATCGAGCTCGGTAGGCGAGGTCTGGTCGTGCTGGTCTGTGATATCGGCCATGGCGTCTATGAGTTGAATAATCGTCTCAAATGGGCTTGGATTCGATTATCTCAAAAGAGGAAGAGCTCTTGTTTGTATTACCACGAACGAACCGCGACAGGAAGAACAAAAAAGTGGTGGAGATACTGCTTTGAGCGTGGTGCCGATGGATCTATACTGTATCTGGAGTGGGAGCGGAGAGGAAATGGAGGGAGCTGCGGTGCGCTGCGTTTATTGTCGCAGAAACCTGGTTGGGCACGCTCTTGCTTGTTTGCTGCTTCGAGTCTGGTCTGGGTGTGGTCTGGGTTTGGGTCGGGGGGGCCTTTCCTTTTCTGGGTGCGGACTGTGGAGAGCGTGGGTGGCGCGGACGGGAAAGAAGCGAGGCCAGGCGAGGCAAGTGCAAGTGCGCGTGTTCGAAAGGACAGTGAGAGAGTGCAGGGGGACGGGGGGAAGGTGCAGGGATAGCTATTGCTGTATGCAGACGAGACGAGGGAATTTACCTTAAGCAAAAAAGTCCCTGATGTTTATTGGACACGACGATTGCGGCCGCTGGGCACTGCATGCAATTGACGAGGCGCTTGGCCGGAAGCGGAGATGACAGGGTGTGGGGCAGAATTAAAAGCCTAGAAAGCTTACAGAGACAAGAGTCTAGCCAGCTTAAGTCCCAGCAGCTGTCAGGGTTCAAGCCGATGGGAGGAAGGCGAGCCTAAGAAACCTGGCCTAGGGACCTTGGAGCGGGGGAATCTTTCCCACTGTGCCAGTTCAGTGAGTTGTGTGGGCAGGGGATAAATTAAACAATGAATGAATTAGCACCCCTAAGGTTACCGGGGGGGCTGAGAGACCACCCTAAGATTTGCTGACCTTTGCTAAATTACGAGGAGCATCTACTGCCTAGCTAGCAAGCAGCTACAGTTACAGTTGCAGTTGCAGCAAAACTTTTGGCTGCAGCGGAACGGGTTCCCAGTCTCCACGAGTGGGTTTGGTCCTTGGAATGGGTGCAAGATGAGCGCAAAGGTGGAAGGGATGCAAGGTCCAGCAACAGCCAACCGCAAGCTCAGAATCAACCTGTCTGTTGCTGAGTTAGGGAGTCGGCGATTCAAGCGTCCGGTGGGTTGCTACGTGCAGGGCGCCATTGCTGGTGCGACTGGGGTTGCATGAGTGGACAGTGGCACGCGTGTGGTGGGTATTGTATTTAGTGAGTCTGAGTAGGAAGGGTGTGGGAATTTGGTCTACTTCGCACACGTTGAAGACCTCCATGTGTGGTGTGTAAGAATGGATGCATGCAAGTGTAATCATTATCATCAGAGAGCTTCAAATATTGGAATGAATGGAGGTGGACGGTATCCATACGTCAGTGGATGATTCATATAACTACCGCATCATGTGTGGAAGCCAATGGCACGAAGTATGATGTTGGAGTAAAAACGTGGAATTAAACACAACCAATAGCACCTGTAAATCAGACTCAACCGTTGCGTCGTTCGCGAACCCGCGATCTACAGTCCCTAATTGCTTGCGTGCATTTTTCCCCCTTTGGCCTACATCGATACGATAATTGGTTTATAGCCGCCTGCCGCATCTAATCTGGGGACAGGAAACCATCAAAAAACGGCATCAAGATCCGACGATGAAACGAGAATAGTGAGGTCGCATGCCGTCCTGCACACGGACTATCCTGCGGACAATGGCAAGATAGATCGCCGTGCCCTACAAGAAAATACCCTCGGCCTCATTCGATACCGTTGTCTTCGTCAATCGATGCATTCATCAAGAGAGCCGTTTGCAGGCCCACGATTATTAACAGGGTTCTTCCGTTTCGATCGTCCTTGGTCAATTTCATTGGTCGTCTGGAACCAAAATTCACACCGGCCAACCTCCATGCCAGGCAGAACAGCTTTTCGTTGATGGCAACAAAGAGTCAAAGACAGAGCAGAGAAACTGGGAGAGAGACAGGGTGGGACGTCAGTGATGACGGACGGCGTCGTCTTGTGCCTGGCGGTGCCTTGTTTCGGCATCGCAACCGTTGTCTGAGGACGAGCATTTGAACGACCGCCGTTACAGCTTGTACAAGGGCGTTGACGGCTTCCCCTTGTGGACTGGCATTGATATTGACGCTGACATAAAGCTCCAACGACCTTTTACACAGAGCCTCGAGATTGGACTGGTCAGAGTTTGGCTTAAACTGTTGCGGAGGCAGAGGTCCACGACCCCATGAGCCAGTAGCCATCAAGCATTTGGCCAAAGCCTCTCTACCCCACTCATCAAGATCCCGTTCCACCCGGTTGCCCGTCATCTTCCAAGCGAGTGACACAGTGTTGCTCTACCGCAAAGTTGCCCGGCCTATAAAGCCTGTAGCGCTGAACAGCCTAGCACTCTCGCTCCGATACCTATGCACGCTAGCTAGCATGTACCTACACCTCAAGCCTCAAGTCTCGAGGCCTCACAGCAAGATCCTGTCAACCACACGTTACTCTGAGGAAAAAGAGACAGAGAAAAAGACCCTCGGCCTTATCAAGGATATCATGAGCCTGTTGAGAAGCAGTGGGCCATTTCGACGCCGCACACATGCTGCCGCATGACCAGCCATATTGCAGTTACAAGCGCAAAATAGCTTTTCTTCACACAACCTGTCACGAGAGCCGGCTAATTATCAGCATCTTTTCGAGCTTTTTACAAGATCTTGATCGGCATGCCCAGCAAACCTTGCTCGCGATGCGATGCGATACGATGCGAAAAAGTCCATCCAAGTCGCGTCTGCTAATACAGTGACTCTCCAGCCTCCCCTCCCGTTTGGCAATCAAATCTCGACTAGCGCAGATCTGTCGCACAGTGTCCCCGTCTTCACAGGATCCTGGGGACCAAACTGAACACGAAGAGCACAAATTGCTGGTCTCTGATGAACATGGTGTTACTCCCCTGTCGCGCGTGCGTATGCGACTCTGCGTCCGTCAGGGCCTCGACCTGTCGCATCATCATCCACTCGAGCAAGCGGGGCCATTCATCAGTTACTGATATTGACTGAGGACAAATAGAACGGCACATGGTTGGTCAATCAATCAACGTCTTGCACGGAACGTACGTGTTTGTAAAGAACCGTCACAACTACCATCAAAAGATATGGTGAGCTTGGATGCACTCTTTAAGTTTGGTGGCAATGGCTTTCTACAGTCGAACGACGGCTTCCCCATTGCTAGAGCAACTAAAAGGTGAATCAAAGAGCATTCAGTGTTATGCCTACAATTGCTGATAAGACAGACGTGGAAACCTCAGGATAGACGGTCCTAACTCCTCGGCTCTGAGGCCCCTGACGACCAGGGTTGGAGCAGGTACGTACAGTACTGATCTAGACTTGAGAGTGCAAATATGCCGCACAGTTGCATAAACCTGATTGGCGGGAATTGCTCAAAATCGTTCTTTGATCCCAATATCTAATACAACGCCCACTGGGAAGACAGGCAAGCTAACAAGCTCCAGCTCGAAACCGCCGTCAGTTAAGAAGTTGAGATGGTGGGTACGGCACCATGTCATCCCCATCATCCCAAGTACAGATCAGTTTTGAGGGAGGGAGCAATTAAAGTGATTTGTTTGTCGAGTCTGTCACGAAGGCGGAGACTCCTTAAATTCGCCATACAGCAAGGACCCGGGGGTTGGTGGACGAAAGCCTCGGCTCCGTCGGGCTGTGGCGGGACACGGACGGCTCCATGGTCTGTCTGTTCCGTGATAAGAGGAGCTTTAGGGCGGCCGGGCGGAACAAGTGCTTGACATCAAAGACGCGTCGAGCTCGGAGCCCCCCGAAAGCCAGGTGGTTGGGAGTAGTGAGTTGTTGAGCAAAGCAAAACTTTGCAATAGACCTTGCGGAGAGGAAGATTTTACGTTGGACGTTATATCTACATCTGTATCAAACAGCTAACTTTTACAGTGATTATTCAATCCCACATGTAAGACATCGTCCTCGCATTTAAGGCTGGAGGCACAGACGGGAAAGAAGAATTGCTTCATTCCACAGGGGGAAAGGTGCCGCGGAACAACTCACGAATGACCTTGGACCAGACGGCCGAGATGGGACTGTCAGAACAAGGCCCCCTTTCACTGCGTCTTTCACTGCGTCCGGCTCGCAACTTTGACGCACGGATCTCAAGATACACCAGGCGGGGAAAAATCCTAGGTGCCTTGTTCGGACCCAACCTTGCCTCCTTGCCAGCAATAAAACAATAGCGAATAACGGCGGCGTGGGGCCCAAAAGCTTGCTGCTGCAGCAGTGGTGCTAGCTGGCCCCCCTCCAGGTAAAAGCAAGCTTGACTAGAACAGGAAGCTCCTCAAGAATTGGCACAGTGTCAGCGTGGCAGTCCGTGTCACAATTGCATGTTCTGAACTTGGCCAGGCCAGGCCAGAGCAGATCGTTCTTCAGGCTTGTTGCCCATCTCAAACATGCGTGGCGTCTAAGAAAGAGACGGGTCTTTTTTGCTAACACAGTCGTGATCATGAGCATGAATATTCATTACCATTCTGTGGTTCAAGGTAATTACCAACTTAGATGTTGGCGTCGTGGGCTGAGGCCCCGGGTACCTTAATTACATCCACGTGCCACGGCGTATATCCTTCTAACGAGCCGCTAAGAACACCTCCGTATTTTTGCAAGCTGGCTGGCTCGCCGATGTGGAGAGCGCTTAGACGCCTTTGTGACAAGGGGAATTGATTGAAGGAAAGTTGGCCTATGTTCCCTTGTCTGTTCGCCTGTCCAGAGTTCTGTTCGAGACTTTGCTCTGTGCATTCTCACGTGCAGTAACGTTGGAAAGAAGTTCCTGTGGCAATACGGAACCCGCATCTAGGGCTTCGTCGTTCAGCGTGATCAGCAAAAAACGACGTCGATTGTGGGATTACTCGATCGAGCGATCGTTCACCCATCGATGATCTCTGATGGCGCTTCAGCTACCCCCTCATTGATTGCTCAACATTGATGTCATCTGCGGTCGAGAGATACAGGAATGTGAGTTTGTCTAGCTAGCTCTCTGGCTGTGAACTGTAGCAGAACCCTTTATAGCACGTCCTCGGCACGTAACGACTGTGAGGGGAGGGTAGTCGAATAAAATGGCGTAGTAGGCATAGGTCCTACAGCTATTACAGACCAACAATATAGAGAAGCTCTACCGTCGACCATGAATATAATCGCTCACGTCTGCGAGTTGGCGATAGCCTTGTTCTTATATAACTACCATGCAACAAGACAAGCCTTGTCGACGTTGGAACTAACATGCCATCAGACAAGACCTTTCCCTCAAGGGGAATTTATCTTCAACTTCTGGGCGATTAAGCTCATCTGTCCTAGCGGCAAGCCAGGGTTTCTTGCACCCGCAGACGTTGCAAAGGGAAGCCGAAGCATTCCCTTTTTGACCTTTCCTCATATCGTTCTAGCCTTGGGTCACTGCACATGTCAACTGCCGGCGATCCTTTGCAGATGAAAAACAAGGGCTTGTTATATAGACTGGCTTGTATGTCCGTAGACATGGAAATCATGATCATGATCATGACCATTCTAATGGACGAAGCGAAACATCTAGACAGCAAGAATCACGCCATAAGGCGACTGCTGCTACTTGACGGAGAATTTCTCATACAATGGACTCCTTTTCTTGCAGCTCTAGAATGAACTCTCGCCTGTTGCCGAGTCTCAGGTTTCTTGGCTCCTACGATCGCTGTCCCAAATAGGGCATTGAACCATGCATGCGCGTGCCCTGATTGGCCACCGCCCTCAAAGCGGCGTCAACACCAAGGGGCCCAGTATCACCATAGCGGGCACCGCCTCTAAGTGGAGGGAAGGGGAAAAAAACCACCTCCTGAAACCGCATTGGCAGCGGCCAACCTGTCAATCATCAGGTGGTTTTTGTCGTTTTTGTCGTTTCCGAGACGTTTGGGTTGAATTTTCGTTTCATTCTTGGTCTCGATATCGTTCGATTTTTCCGTCATCTGGTGTCCGTCCTCCCTTTGTCTGTTTCTGTTTTGTCTGGTAACGAACGAATCCCACTCCTCGTCGTAGTCGTACGCGCGCTCCGAGACGTCGTCGTCGTCGTTTTACTCTCTTTAATACTATACTATACCAAACCTCTCTTCCATTCTCTTTCTACCGGATTCTTCCGTTTTTGTTCTTCGCTTCGGCGATCTCTTCATTTTTTTAATATACCAGTCCTTCTTTTTTTTTTCGTCCGAAGATATTCACAGTTTCTCAAGGGTTGATCTCTTGGGACCGCTCCCTTCTTTTTTCCTATTCCCAGTCTCACGACGAGACTTCAAGACGCCGGTCGTCTACAAACAGCATCTCCCGCAGCGATAACTCGATACAATAAAAAATAAACAGAAAATACATCTCAACTTTAAGCTACCGACCTCCACTGCGTGTCTGGTCAGACATCGCAAATCAAGTTCAACATGGTCGACAAAATCTTTCTCTGCACGGTCTTGGCCGATCTTATATTCCTCGCCTCGGGTGTCATGGAGCTAGTTTTCTCGCTGGTCGTCAAGAGCCAGATGGACGACATCACATCCGACGGTGAGAGTGTAACAAGGAATTTACTCTACCAACGATTCCCTCTGACGGCGGGCATCGTCAACGCCATCTTCATTCTCGTCACATTCACCGCCACCCTGCCAGGACTCGTCATGCCCGCTCGCAGTTTTCTCAAGGTTTCAGGATACATGGTGACGATCTGCGCAATCTTCACTATGTGTGTGGCTGTGTTTCTCTGGGTCATGACGTTAAGGATGAAGGAACAGTTCTTCAACATCTACATTGAACAAGAACCAGATGTGCAAAGCTTGATCCAGAACTCCGTATGTTTCACCCCCAAGCATCCGTGATCGGACATATATTAACAGAATTCATAGTTCCAATGCTGCGGCTATGACAACAGCACATCGCCCGCTTTTGTCATGGACTCGGTGTGTTCCAGTCCTGCGAGTGCGGCTCTGCTACGTGGATGTGCCACCTCCATCTCAAGTTTCGCCAATCTGCATATCGACGCTATCTTTACTGTTCTCTTTGGTATTGTTGGTAAGTCTCATACACCTTTCCCGCCTCCTCCGGCACCATCTACCTCTAGCAATGTCTAACATTATTCTCAGGTGTTGACGCCATCTTTGTTCTTTGCATCGCCTGTCTGCTCAAGGACCGCAAGGAGCGTGAGCGCTATCGACATATCGATGAGAAGTCGGGGTACCGACAAATTTAGTCCAGTGCCCCTTGCAGCATCACCATTGACTGGTGGTGCTGAATTTCTTTTTTTATAGACATTATAGCGTTGGCATTCTTTTGTACCTCTATTTTACAGACGACGAATACAAACGACTGAATATAATATTAATAAAGGCATTACTGTCGAGCGCACGAATACGACGGACTCTGTCCACTATTCGAGCTCTTTAGGTCATGTCACATCTCCAAAGTCTCGAGCTCCTTTGTTTGGCCATGTAGAGAGCGGAATCTAGGTACCCATCGTGAAAGGCTTGTGATGTATGCCAACGCTATCAAATGACTCCAAATGTCGTCACGCCTCCTAGGCGGTTCTTTTCCCTGCGAACTTCAACCTCCTCCAGCTCGAGGCCCTCGCCATCTTCCATGATTCTTTCTCGATGCCAAGGTCCAACAAACATGCCTTCAGGGTCAGCATCATTCCGTACTGTCCGGAAGGCTTGAAGCTCCTTGCCGTAAAACGCTTCGATCTCAGAGCGCTGTGTCTCGAAGTTCTTGGCCCAGTGAGGTCGACCTCCGAGATCTTTCATCAGCCACTCAAAAGCCTCGTAGTAGCGTGCATGGCAGGGCGGATCCATCAGGTAAGGTCGGTAAAGTGTGGCGTTGAGGTACAGACTTGGTCCATCGTCGACGGTGATATCGAGATATGGTCGTACGTTGGACGTGAGTGTGGTGTCGCTTACACGCACCTCGACAGGTGCATGTACATAGAGACCGTCGGCGGAGAAAGGGATATTGTGAGTAACGTAATCAGGATCTTCAGGTGTCAAGTGATTTAGCCATGAGCTTAATCGTCTGAGTGCCTCGGGACCCTTGTGGAGCGGGATAGCCCACTCGTTGACAAACTGAGAATAGAGGCAGTTCATGAGTAGGGCTTGGCGGCTGGGTTGGACGGCTGATGAGGTGGTTCCGTTGCGGAAGCCATATTGCATACCGAAAACAAACCACTCAACCCAGGGCAGAATTCTTGGGACATATTGGCCTATATAGAGGAGGTTGTGGTAGACATAGTAGCCGATCGAGCCATCGTAGCCACTCTTAGGAGGGTCACGGAGCTCCTCATCTGTCTTCTCCGCTTGCCAGACCACAGCACGTCTGGTATACGGGAACCACCATACCCTGACAAATTCACTTTGTGTCCAGAGATTGCGGTTCCACGATTCAAACATGCTGTAGTCGGTATCAACGCTCTGCTCCCACTTCAGGGTGAAAGATGGCACAGCCTGGAAAGTAACCTCTGTGATGATACCAACAGCGCCAAGAGAAAGCAGAGCAGCCCTGAAGAGGTCCGGTTTCGTGTCTTTGGAACAGAAGACGGTTGTTCCGTTCGCTAATGTGACCTTGAGAGCAATTATGTCTTCGGACACAAGTCCATGGCGCAGACTGCTTCCATGAGTACCCGTAGAAATAGCGCCACTGATAGACTGCTCATTGATACTTCCAAGATTAGGCATCGTGAGCCCGTATTTCTCGAGGCCCTCGCACAGAGCATACAATCTGATTCCACCCTCCATGACAACGACGCCCGTGTCTTTATTCACCGAGATGATCCGGTTGAGGTTGTCCAGATTGATAAGCCAGCTGGATGTACATGTGATGTTGGAGGGCGAGTGGCCACATCCAGTAGTTACCAGGCGCCGACGACATTTCCGCGCCAGGTTCACAACCTTTTCGACCTCAGCGAGTGACTCGGGCTGGATAAATAACTCTGGGAGGGACGAAAATGTGCGCGCCCAAGTATGGTGGATATGCTGCGGCCGGGCACGGAAAGCCACGCCGTCGTCGAGCTTCTTCAGCTCTGCGGCCACAAGAGGGTCCATGTTGAGGCACAAATCACAGATAGTAGTGATATGTCTCAGAGGAAGAAAGAGAGTAAGCACATTCAGGAGGATGAGAGGATTATAAAGCTGGTATATAAAAAAAGACGAGTGGAATATGAATCGCTTGATGCCGAAGTGGGCGTAGTCACATTCGGTCTCCGGCGGGTGGGTCGGTATGAGAAAGACAAGTCTGGTTGCGCCGGTGATGAAGATAAAGCCTATGAAATTAAGCTTATATATTCCTTTCGTCTATTAAGAGAATCTGATATACCGCCTCGATCAAATCCGGGGCGATGGTGGGCATTTTATCACCAAATCGTTGATAACTCAAAGCACCAAAGAAGCACAGAAAAGAGATACAACCGATCATCAGAGGTCCCTGGATCATGCAAGCAAGAGACTTGCGATCGGTATTAGCCTCTGATTGGTTCAATGTAATGTTCTAGACGTCAACGATAATTATTTACATTTACCGGGCCAAGCCGAGACGATGGTGCTTCCTAAGCGAGGGCAGGGGTGTTGAATGGTGTCATTGGGTAAGAAACGAGGTTACCCTACGGCACATTTCAATATTTTGAGTCTTTTTCGCTCAGGCGGATAATCGCATGATGTAGTATTGTATGTTGCGGTAAAATAACCTATCTAAAATGAGCTCACGACAATTCACCGGAATTAAAGGCATTTTCTTTGAATGAGTCGGTTTGGTGGTTTGGTTATTGCTTCTTTACCATTCCAAGTGAACATCAAACCCAAGAACAGAGCCATGATCATGAGATTATCAAACTCCTAACTTGATTGAATGTTTTGTATTTGTCACCGCAGAATCTTGATATCACACCATTAGTGATTCAAATAATTCCACAGTTGAATGCGAGCCAAGTCAATACATATACAAACAGGTATTGTTGTAGACCTCGTTGGCTCAGTGATACAGTGTATGATCAGTCTGAAACATTAGCAAGACCACAAGTACTTGATTGACATGTTTCGCATTTCCGGAATCATGACAGATTTCATTCCAAGTATGCGAACAATGCAATCCTCCGTCGGCAAAGATACTGCATGAATCGACCCATGTAAAATGTTATCGAGCACAGGGCAAGATTTGAATTCTCAGCCAAAGTCTTGAGCTGTATGACCATGTTGAGCTTGAAACACCCATATGGGTTTACCGTGGCCATAGGAGGATATGAAACGTAGAAACCACTATTTGTCTCGTCACTCCAGTCCCATATTGTAAATTTCACAAATGTTAATCAAGTCCCGGGATAAATATGTACACGTCTAACCGGGTATCTATGTACACATCAATAAGTACATATTCACTCTTGCACAACGTACAATCACACCGAATCAAACAGAGGCATCATATGACAGCTCGTCGAAGTCCAGAGTTTACTTCACCATCAACATCCCTCTTCGCCTCATCTACTAGACCCTCGTCAAACAACACCGCCCACCTATCTGCCAGCGAGGCAATATCCCAACCGTCCAGCAGCGCGACACCGCCCCTCTCTCCCAACTCGGCAGCCACAGAGGTGACGAGCTTATCCTCAAGACCACAAGGAACAAAGCGAGCCCACGGGTTGGTATCCTCGGGCCCCTCCACAGGGACGTCGATGTTCACTGCGATGCCTAGGGCTGTGACATGTCGACGATGATGGACTCCCATCGCAGCTATCTTGCGCTCTGGCTGACCAGCAGGCGTACGCACCCATACTCCGGGCTCTTCCCGGGTTGTGTAAGTTTCAAGACCAAATAACTCGCCGAGCAGACGGCGTGTGGTAGCTTCGAGATGACTTGCATATGACATGACCGAGTAGTGTGGATATAAAGGTGAGTGCATGTCCAGAACTGGCCATAACACAAGCTGTCCAGGGCCGTGGTATGTCGTTAAGCCACCGCGGCTCGTCTGCCTTACATTGGGAATGAAAGTTTGCTCAGGGACGGGCTTCCGTCTATGATGAAGTGCAACTGAGAGAGGTGCTTGAAAGCGAGATGTTTGCTCCGGTGTCAGGGCAGGTTGACGACGGCCAAGGGTAAGCGTTGGTGTAGGCTCAAAGGAGATCAGGTGAGGACGGGGTACATCGACATGTTGCTGTTCATCGGGTAGACTCTTCCACTTGAGAAATTGCGAGCGGAGGTCTTCCTGAGCAGCGTGAGCAGTATCATATGAGACAAATGCTCCAGGACCCGACTCCGTAAAGTGTTGATGTGTAAGAAGCTTCAGGGGGTGTCCGGAAGCCGGACCGGCGTAGGTAGATGACCACCGACAGGCTGAGATACAACCGGATGGTGCCCCGGTTCCGGAACGGAACGGGGTGGATAGGATGGCGGAGAACGGAGCGGCCGTGAGCCGGATCCTAGACATCATTTTTTGTACAATGGGCGCGCCTGCCCTGGAACAAGCCGATCAAAACAGGGAGCACTTAAGATCGGGGCCCGGGCTAGTCAGTTGGTCGATCTGGCCTACAAGCGTGTGTTGTCCCGATCAAACAAATGGCGGTATAAGCCTGTGCCTGCGTATGTGCTGTAGCTGGTAGCTCGTAGCACACAGATCTTTTGGGGCAGAAAGTGAGTTTTTCCCGCTGGACGATCCCGTGGGGACGGCCACCCGGTGACGTCGGTAAGTCAGGGCCGAAGATTAACGGAGGCCGCCGAGGAGAGTCAAATTTCCAAACAAATGGGTCTTTCCATGTGAACGCGTTTTGGTTTCAATGGGGGTTACTGCTCTTTCTGATGCTCTTGTGTGAGTGCATTACAGCGTCGCGACCGTGGCTTAGGCAGTGATGAGTATCAAGAACAGAATCTGTATGACAGTTGTTTGGGGTAACAATGACCATGTGTGACGGCAGCTGCATAATTGAAGCCCGTTGAAGCATATATAACTTTTTGTGCACGATGCCAAGTTAGCTGAAACTAAAAGCCAAGTCTTAGGCCCAAGTCCCAAGACCTAAAGAGCCGAGGGAGCTGAAAAAAAAGGCGATTGCTACGTGCAACTGTAACATGCCTGGGAAGCTCCGTCAAAAGACATTATTATTAGTCTTTATTATTATTCAAGCTTCTGAAATGAAGGCGAGAGTCCATGTCTCAGACTCTGTTCAGCAACCAACACAAAACCCCCCATCACATAACTTGACACTTTTAAGCGAATGCCAACTCATCGGAGCAAAAGAGTTAGAGACTTAATTAGAGGCCTTGGCTTTGTCCGCCCCATCCATCATCGTCAATCCCTTCCGCTTCAATGAGCTCGTCGCTGTCGCTGTCGCATCATCCATTTGAGTCCAATGACATCAGAGAAGCGACAGAGCTACGACGTGCAGCCTTTTCTCCATTGGGTAAGATGTTTATGGGTGCCCAGTGTCGTCATTACGTAGAGACTACCTAGGCTATGGAGTACACTTTCGGGACTTTTCCTAGGCAATACATTTTAGTGTTAGGCTGAGGCGTCCAAGATTGTAGGCTAGACCTGTTGGAATAAGGTAGAGGACATCATCTGCTGTAGCACCCCAACAACCAAGCTTGCCAAGCTGCACAAGACGGCACAAGGTCTTCTTTTTAGTGTGATTCAAAGCTTGAGTGCTTGATAGCGCAAAGTTAGGGTGCAAAAGCCTGGGATTATGTATGATGCCCTGGAGCATTTGCTACCTAGTTAGAGGTAGAGCCAGGGTGGACAGCCACGAGTGACCGACGTAACCTCCCATGGATGCAGGTATTGTATTCCGTGTGTGCGTGCGAGAGAGAGCTGACGAGTTGGTTATGTTTACAGGTGATAAGATTGATACTTATCCTCGTAAATCTGCTTACTATCTTCTTCTCCTCTGCTTGTTGAAACCATCACTACTCGTTTTACCACCCCCAAAGACTGACTCCGTGTCTCTCAGCCAAAAGGGAGAGAAGAAACAAAACTCGTCAACGTCGTAGTCGTACAAGTCCCAACCAAGACAAACATCTCTCTCTTCTAATCTCAGTCTCCACACCGACACCCACGCCTTAGCCAGTCCGTCTCCCGAGCGTCCAGTCCATCACATCACCCCTAGACGCTAATGAGGGAAAATAGAGAGCTCCAGAAACACAAAAAAACAAGAATCCCCTCCCATCCGAGAGAAGCTAAACAAGGTTCATAAGGATCGTCAATCTCCTGACTACTGGATCGTCCTTTTCACTTCTGGTTCCCTCTTCTTTGCATTCTATATTAATAACATCCCTTCTCCCTCTCCCTATCACGAGATCTCTCCCTCTACAAACAACTCCCGTAGACCCTGGTCGAAAAAGAAACAACACAACCCCATAAGACGCACAATTCCCCTCTAGTGGCCTTTTAGCTGCAGCTTTGCTTAGCTCTGTTCTCTACTTCCTTGGTGGTGATCCTGGCGTGACGACATCCAATTCCCGAGCCCCGTCCCGGCAAATTAATCCTCTGCAGCCCAGTTTATTTTGGCACAAGTGGTCGCGAAAACCCATATCAGTCATCGTTGGGACTGCATATCAATTCGATTGGGATTACACAAAACGTTTCCTGCATCAAACCACCACATAATACAGTATCATGGCGAAGAGTAAGTTACTCCCACCAAATCCATCGAGTCAAGCCTGGAAACAGAGACTCCTTTGATGCCCCCGTATCAATCGCTAACCCTTAATCTGCAGACGCTCCTCTTGGCCTTGCCGGCCTGGTTCTCATCGCCGTCTCCCTCCTCCTGCTGTGGTTCATCATCCTGTCAGGCCTGACCTCGACCACGCCCTTTGACAAGACGTACTTCCTCCGCGCCGACACAGGCGGCATCTCAGGTGCCCGTGAAATCACCCAGTGGAACTTCTTCTACATCTGCGGCGCCGGCAACAACGACTGCGACGGCGCTCGCGCTGCTCCTGTCATCGGACGTGCCTGGAACTCGAACCCTCGCAATGCGCCCAGCTCGCTCGTCGGCGGTCGCGCTGGCGACACCACCTCCAACAGACAATTCTTCCTCTGGCGCTTCAGCTGGGTCTTCATCCTGATCACCCTGTTCTTCGAGACCATCGCCTTTTTCACCGGCTTCATTGCATGCTGTGGTCGTCTCGGCGCTGGCATCTCTGGCTTCATCTCCATGTTCGCCCTGTTCTGCTCGTCCGTCGCCATGTCTCTTATGACGTAAGTTTCTCCCTCTCTCGCTTAATATGTGGTGTTATACTAACACTCATCTCTAGTGCTACTTGGGTTCTCGCCCGCAACGCCTTCCAGCGTGACGGCCGCTCGGCCTCCATTGGTCGCTATGCGTTCGGATTCGCCTGGGCATCTTGGGCCACTCTCTTCATTGCCACCATCCTCTTCTGCCTGGGCATGCGCGGCGGTGATAAGGCTGCCAGCGGAGGTTACAGCGGTCGTTCATGGCGCCGCAGACGCAGCGTCCGCAGCACCAACGGTGGAGGCTACGAGGGTCGCCGTGTCAAAGATGACTACTCCTAAATTGTTACCCGACAAGTGCCTTAAACGGCCCCGGCTAGGCGAGCGTTTTGGCCTTGGCGAGGCGTTAATGAAAGACCGAGGGAAGTCAACGTCGATTTATATGAACTCAATTGCTCGCGAGGTGAAATCACCGCGATGCATCGCATACAGCGAGCTCATCCATTTGCGGGTTTGACAACATTATTCTGTCTGTTCATATTTGATCTACAATTACCCGGCTATTACCTTTTGGCGGATTTGTACACACCATGTATCATGACGATGGGCGTGGGTTTCAAAAGTAATGCGGAAGTGCCGAAAGTTGGTGGCAAGATTTATGAGAAGCATGCTGCATCGACTGCTTAATAGTTATTTACGAATATATGATATTGCAACAAACAACACACATCTTAATTTTGACACGTAGTTCCAGTTCACTCATGAAGTTGCTTAAGAGATCTTAAGTCAGTGAGGCAGTAGTCAATAACCGTCATCATAATGGTTTGTCTCAACATCGACCATTTGCGAGGGCCAAGCTCAACGTTCGGCAGCAGTTTGACTTCACGTAGACATTATCACACAACATATTAACGTCACCGTTTGAAGATCACTGACAGTCCTGGACATCCAAAGTTTAAACATCATGCAAATCCATACTTGCGTTATTCATTTGTTCGTTAAACTCCAGTGCACACCACGCATTCTACCCCATCTTAAGCCATCGTTAAACGACCGAAGCCCGGCTACCTCCAAAGTTATGTTTTATCATGTCGCGTTCCGACGTTCTCCTTGCCTTTCGTCCACAGCTGAGAGTAATCAAACATGCTGTCCTGGTCCCCTTCGCCTCTAGTCGAGTTTTCCCTCGAAATAAATGCCAAAGATCCAATCATGGTTCGTCTAAAGCCATCCCAAAGCGTGTACAGGAGTCGTCTCCAAGAAATGTAGAGCGGAAAACAATGGTCACATCGGCTCAATCAGCACATGCTAAGGACCGTGGACTTAAATAATCGTGGGAAGAGTCGATAAATTGATCGCATCCTCGTATCGATGGAGACAAGGTCTGCGAGATTCTTCATTCTGTAGCCAACTAGATACCTGCTCTGTTGACTGGTCGCCGCATTCACTTCTTCCAAAAAGAAGAAGAGGCCGAACTCGCTCATCCTAGATCTTCGGCTGTCTTATGCGACACTGGGGCTTGAAATAGGGCTGACAGTGTCGAGCGGCGCAGTATGTAGTGCTGGCCTCACAGGCCCGCTGGCCACCAAGCCTTCTTTTTCTAACCGCAGCACATTGTTGACCCATTCCGCCACTTCGGTGTCTTCGGTTGTCGAGTTCAGATCAATTTTACCAACAGCTTCTGCAACCTTGTCGGCTTCTTCTCCATCCTCGGCTTCTTCAGTAATAGTCTGGGGCTTGGTAAAGTCGATAAGCCAAGGGTGCTTCAGCAGCATTGCATAAGTAGGCCGCTTCGCAGGGATTTTGTGAAGGCAGCTTTTGACAAAGTCCTTGGCAGTATCTGAGTAAGTATCTTCGGGCATCGCAGGGGGTTCGCCCTCAACAATAGCCTACACCATATTAGTATTTGTACCTCTATCGTGGACAAAACATTGAGCAGACTTACACTCAGTTGGCTAAATATAGTAGAAGATACCTCAGGTGGGTAAGGATATGCACCCTTGGCACACTCGATGACAGTCAGACCCAGACTCCAGACATCGCTTTGAACACTGTATGATCCATCAGAGTTGCCTGCTTGTGCAAACCCACCACCAGAGATTCTTTCCGGTGCCATATAGCTCTGGCAACCGATGTTGGTTCGGGCTATGCTGGCAACCAAGTTACCACTGACACCAAAGTCACAAATCTTGACTTGACCTCGTGAGTTGACCAAAATATTTGTGGGCTTGACATCACGGTGAATGATGCTATGCTCGTCTTTCAACGACTTTAGACCCATCACTGTTGAATATGTGATCTTCCGCAGAACGCTCTCAGGTATTCCACCAGTGTACAGCTTGTCAATGGAACCACCATCCATGTACTCAATACACATGTAAACGGCACCCTCCTGGAAGAAAGCACCGTAGAAGTCGATGATATATGGCGAAATACACTCGTGCAGAATGACAAGCTCCTTCAGGATGGTCGTGAATTTGGCATCGTCAAGCTCAAGCCGCATTTCTTTCATTGCCATGATCATGCCAGTGGTACCGTCGCCTGGATCCTCGGTGGAGTCTTCCGCAGGCCTGACTGGGGAAGGGTCGGATTGTGAATATTGGACGGGAAGAGGCTTTCTTGAAAGACCTGAGCCAAATCGGGGAGCTCTCCTCTTGGCATGTTTGACCTTGTAAACCGTTCCGTAATTTCCCTTGCCCAATTCCGTCAACACTTCCACTTCATCAAGTGATATGCTAAACGTCTGCCCGTTGGCAAAGTTAACTCCTGTCCGTGTGATTGTGGCAGCGCCATCAAATGTCACCCATCCCTTCTCAGTGTCGATGTATTTCTTGAAATCGTCCATCTTGGACCCTTGGCCAGCCCCTGATCCGTTCGACTGTTGACTGCCGGGTGCGTCGCCTGTGATATCGGATAGTTTCCCAGGAGGTCCTCGCTTCTTACCGGTGGCCGTGGCAGGGCTTGGTCCATTCATATTAGATAGCGACATTCCCATGCCACCGCCCATCTTGGCCCTTCTCTCGCTCAATGAGGGTTTTGTTATCGCAGGAGCTGAGTTGACATGAGGGGCGTGCGGTCGTTGCATATTCGGCATTCGCAAGTTGGCGGGGAAGCCGTTCGATACACTGGAGGTTGGCGACTGTCCTGAGGGTGACGCTGGATTACCAGCCGGTGACATGCCCTTTTGCATTCGTTGCTGGTGCAGTGCCCGGGCCTTGGCCATGATGCTATTCTCTACCGAGGCACTGCTGCTTCCAGCAAAACTGGAGGATGGTTGCACAGGGCGTCTGGCCATGCCCAAAACGCCCATCGCAGTTGAGTTGGGGTTCATATTGCGGGGATCAGATACGGAGCGTAGGGACGGGACTCGTCGAGGAAGCTCATTCGGGCTATCTTGACCAGGGGATTCGAGCGGCGTGCTGGGTTCGGACGAATCTTCAGAACCTGGGGATCCGGGTGTCGACAAATCTTTCCAGTCCTCCGGCGTGGCCGGGATCGAGTCGGAGGTGGACATCGAAGAGTATGAAGTGTTGAAGGCAACACGATAAAGTATGGTTAGGTAAGGCTGTGTCGTTCAACAAGAGCGATTAGTAGTTGTTGGAGAAGAAAATTCTCGATGGAAAATTTGAAGCGGCGTGGAAACACGACAGATATCCTGACAAAACCACGGGGAGCTGTCGATCGGGAGACGGGACACGATCGATTGGATGGGTACAAGAAGCAGCGATGGAGGGGAAGTAGATGATGGTGCGATTCTTTCAGAGCTAAATGTCAAGCAGCGGGCGGTCTAGGCTCTTAGAACTCTAGTACGGAGTACGGCTCAACGACTGGGACCCTCGCAGTTGGGGAAGGCTACCAAAGCCCGGAAACAACGAATAAGCTCAAGAAGGCGCTCGTCTTGATAACGTTGATATTGAATTGACGACCTCGAGCAGAATTTTAATTTGTTGTCCGGTGCGCATGGGTATGGGGCGATCGAAAGTACGCAAGCGGAGATAGAAGTATGTCGGAGCTTCACAGGCGGAAGAGCACCTTTATGGGGACTTTTCGGCAGCAAAGGTTACTCAAAAGCAAAGCTCAAGATGGAAGCTCGCGGGGCTTGTCCAAAGTTGTGGAAAGTTGAATCGGCAACTGAAACAAAACTAGAATTTAGATTAAGGTACTTTTTAATGATATAACGGGGCTACCGGCGTCAGAATGCTATCATGATCGATTACGTACCTTAAGAAACGTCTGGCCGTGATGAGGAAAAAAGTGAAGAATTGAATCAGCTGCTAAGTCGATCTCTTGTACATCGAAGTAGACAAGAGCAAACTGCGAACGGTCGGTGCGGGGTCAAGCACTTGCGCGAGCGAGCAACGAGATGATAGGGAGAGAGTGTCAATGGATTGTTCGAGGCAATGAGTAATATCTACGCAGGTGAGAAGGCGAGATAAGAGGACGAGAAGCAGTATGTAGCCGTGACAAGAAAGAAAGAAAAAGGCCTGAGACGAGGCTGAAGATGTTGGTGATAGTTTTGAATACAACGCTGATGTGGTGTGGTGTGGTGTAGAACGAGCGAAAACAGGTCCAGAACGAGGCACGGTACAGAGCGCCCTTCCAGGCTGTCTATGCCACTGGGATCATATCTTCAGGGGTTAACCCAGCTCGCCCAGCCCATCGGCCACAGTGGCAGGAAGGAATCCCCCGCGGTGGGCGCCACAAGGATCCATTCTATGGATGGATCGCACATCAAAATGGACGCGCTAACGTCACCAGGAAGCGTCCAGTGTGAAGATCCATCATGGAGGAAGACAGGATTCTGACAAAATGGATATAAGCCTACGAGTGTCATGATGACAGCATTTTTATGCTCTACTAGCGATATCTGGCCTCTATTAATGCTCAACAGTTGTTGTAAACAAAACACTATAGAATAAGCAATATGCACTATAAAAACAGGTAGTTGCTTTCAAGGCTTCGCGGAACGTCGTCCTTGATTTTGGGAAATTTGCGACGCCATCGTCGATGGGGAGCTGTCACCGATGACGTTAATGCGGCCATATAAGCCTTGATTCGAGGTGGGGAACTGATAGCGCCTTAGGCGACATAAATACCCAAACATGGACAGCCCATGTAAGTGTTGCGCAAAGTACGCGATTTCAGACGTTGTCGTTAATATTAATGCTTCATCTCTATCTGTGTACGCTGAGCTTGGAATCTTGAAAGAACGACTCCACTATCCAATGAATGAATATCAACTTGAGCACCGGGGCTCTTCCGTTATCCGCTTGACGCTGAAATGATTGGATACATCACTCATTGCTGCATTTTGAGAGTGGACACTGACACGCAAATATTTTCACTGATAGACAGATAGACCATCAAGTACCGGGTGATCAAAGGGAAACATGTCTGAAATAAAACGTCAGCGATACGGTATATTCGATAAATATTGGGCCTTAAATATGGATGTAAACCTTTGGTAACAGTATGCCTATGCAAGACAATTCAACTAATACGTCACATACAAGCGACTGGATATCTCCCCAAACCCTCCCTCCTATCAATCCCTGGCTGATTGGGCGAGTGATGGTATTGCTAGAAATCCTGGTTGGTTACATGTACAGGATCAAAAGCCGGTGAGTTGTGATCTTCGGGGCTGCTTTCGTGTGCAAGCATGTATCCATAGCTCTTCAGATTTCACCGATACACATATGAACAGTCAAAAATAGAATAAGGTAATCAGGTCCTGGCCATCATTTTCTTCTTGGGAGGAGACTCGTACGATCTCGTAGTGTATAAACTTGACTTATGAAAAATGAAGAATCGAAATCCCATAAATATAGGTTTTATTGTTGATGGGCTGGATATTACTTTAAGGATATGCCTATATGAGATATCTTAACCTTGCATCGCTAAGTACAGAGTTATCTTACAAACATTTATGAATCCACTGAGACTCAACGCCTAAATCAAGAGAGAGACCAATGTGGGAATGTTTCGAAACTCTATTGTGCCCAGTACTACACATCCACCTCTTTGCAATGTTTGACACGAGGGCGATCCATGCAGGTCATGCTTAACTCTAAAGTTAGCAACGGGAACCGCCCATCTGAGGCAAAATTCGAAACTCTTATGATACAAACTCACATTCTTGACCATTGCAACGGTGACATGTATCAAGGGGGAGGCTGGTCATTGTCGTACAATTCCAATACCCTTGAAACAAAATAACACACATTAAAGGATGTCTTCGGCAAACAATAATTTCGTACGAACCTATTTTGTTTGCTTGGTAGTGTTATTGAAACATCCATATCAGCTTACCCCAGAGCACCTTGCCTGTCTGTGTCATAAACTGTTTCACAGACAGGGTAGCTGTCCGGTCGCTTTGGATAAACGACTTTGGAAAGAGAGTTATCAGATCAACAGACATTATTTCAGAACCCCTGCATCTACAAGTGCCTATTGGCTGTATGCAGTATTTAAGATATTATGTAGGACTACGTAGTGTGTCTCACCCCCAGGCTTTAATATCGAAGATCATCGAGTGACAGCAGCTTCGTAGCTGTGATAGACTTTGCCGCTGGTATCTGCAGAACCATGATTATCCAATACTTGAATACTACCACAGCACCATACGTGCGCAGCCTCGCTATTCAGGGCCTTTCGTTGGGCGATCATGGAGGTTTGAGGACTCCAGCCTCTAAGCGTGGAGAGATAGGCAACGTGCCCTGACCAGACCATGACGAAAGACTGGCGGCGCACTCTAAATCCCAATTCGTTCAAGCGTCTCGCCGGAAGATCGCTCCCTGATCGACCCCTGGGCATGGAGGCTTGAGCAACTTGAGACGTCTGATGATGGAACCTGTGGTTTTGATCACTTCAAGTCGCTTTCGTTACTACGTCCTGTATCGCATCATAGGGGGCACTGTCGATTTGTTTGTTTGGTGATACAAGGGGGTCATATTTGTGCTTGTTTGACGACGTGGCCCTGCAAAAAAGTGTATCTGGAGGACTCCAACGGTAGCTCCTAAGCCTCCTATCGATGAAAAATTGGCCTCCCAAAACCCTTGCTGGAACGACGCGGCCCTGACGCCACTGCACTGCAACACATGGGCGTGTTTTAATGGTCGGCTTCTTTATCCAAGGTATGGTTGGGGTTGGGTCGAATTACCTCATTTAGAAGCGCGGGCGCATTGCTGGCGGTCGTACCACCCAGCGGTCCAGTGACAACGACAGCGATAGCGACAGCGTTACGGGTGAATCGTCATATCACAGTGACAGTTCCCCATGGAGCTGAAAGCCCGGGTTAAGGTTTCATGTAGCCTAAACAAGAACAAGGCAGGCTGATGGAGGCTGGTCATAGTCCAATATAGCCCCGGCCCTGCTAGTTCAAGGTTATCAATCGATGAAGGGGGCGTGCATCGCCGCCTGTAACTTGTTCTACATCGAAAGCCAAAAGCGTACCGCCCCAGAAAAGAACCCACCCGCGCTGCGCTTTCTTAAGATTTCACTATCGTGAGGGTTTGACTTTCTTCTTCCATCATCCATCAATACAATCGATCAAGTCAATTAAAGAGGACTCTTTTCCCATACCTTAACTACGCCTTTCCGTGGAACTCTCTACGCGCCTGGCTTTTGACGAAAGGCTTAATTCTTATCAGTCCCATCCACACGTGCGCGCGCGCCCAGAGATCTAAGTGTTCAAGAACTCTCCGATTCGCGCCGATCCTTGATTTTCTTCCCTATAACGACAGGAACAAGAAACATCGCTTGATGGCTTCGTCCTTTTCCATTCCGTCGTTCCGGCTGACGCAACTTGCACAAGATGCATACGAGTTGCCTTTACAAACCTTCGCCAACACCCATGATGCGCATCCATCGATAGGGCATCTATGCCTCCTCGTCTTCGAGGCTGTCCTTGAAGTAGTATGCGTCAGTCTACCTGGCTACATCGTTGCGCGACTCGGTCACTTCGATGCCGAGAAGCAGAAGTTCTTGGCCAACCTCAATGTTATGCTATTTACACCATGCCTGAGTAAGTCATCAAAGCATCATTGAATGTGTGATACACTAACACCGACTCCGTAGTCTTTACGAAACTTGCATCCCAGCTTAACGCTGAGAAGCTTTCTGATCTCGCCATCATTCCAATCATCTTCGTCGTCCAAACATTCGTCTCATGGGTCGTATCCTACATTGTCGCCAAGCTGTTCCGATTCAACAGACGGGCGTCCAACTTCGTCACAGCTATGGGTGTTTTTGGAAACTCGAACTCCCTGCCTATTTCCCTTGTTCTGTCGCTCTCTCAAACTCTGAAGGGGCTGCATTGGGACAAGATCCCTGGCGATAACGACGATGAGGTTGGTGCGCGAGGTATTCTTTACCTCCTTATCTTCCAGCAACTTGGTCAGCTTGTTCGTTGGAGTTGGGGTTACCACGTCCTCCTTGCTCCTAAGGACTCATACCCCGAGTATCGCGAGGAGATTGCAGAGGAGGGACAACGCTACCGTGATGAGGAACACGATGAGCACGAGACTGCAGCCTTGATTGAGGGTCTTGATGGAGAGACGGAAGATGAGGGTGACCACCACAGCATCGATTCGCAGAACTACGATCCTGCTGGCCGTACTCCTATCGCGAGCGCCTCCAGAGTGTCACTTGCAGTTTCTAGCGATGACGATCTCCCCAAGAAGAACAACTCAAAGAACCACCACGGACATCCGGAAATTGTTGCACCTCTCAATGGCAACCATGGTAGCATGGACTCTTTCCCCCTGTCCCATCACTGGAAGACGATGAGGAGCCATCTGGCGTTGCGGAACGTACCAAGTCTGCGATCAAGTCACCCTTCATCCGTCTCCAAAAGGCAACTTCCAAGACCCTCACCAACTGGTATCAGAAGTCTCCTGCTCCTGTCAAGTCTTTCTTGAAGTTCACCAAGCGTGTGGGTGGCAAGGTCAACAACTTCATCTGGGAGTTCATGAACCCTCCCCTGTGGGCTATGCTGATCGCCGTCCTTGTTGCTTCTATCCCAGATCTCCAGCGACTGTTCTTCGAGGAGGGCTCTTTTGTCCAGAACAGTGTGACCAACGCCGTTCGCTCCAGTGGAAATGTCGCTGTGCCACTGATTCTGGTCGTACTTGGCGCCAACCTTGCTCGTAACACTATGGCTAAGGATGAGGCTTTGGACCCCGAGGAAGAGCGCATGGGAACCAAGCTCCTGGTTGCTTCGCTTCTTTGCCGTATGGTTCTACCCACAGCCATCATGGCTCCCATGCTTGCGCTTATGGCCAAATATGTGAACGTCAGCATTCTTGACGATCCCATCTTCGTTATCGTCTGCTTCTTGCTCACTGGAGCCCCCAGTGCCCTTCAGCTTGCTCAAATCTGCCAAATTAACGGTGTCTTTGAGAAGACCATGGGCAGAATCCTGTTCCAAAGTTATGTCATCTGGTAAGTAATTGATTGTTAACCCTCGGTACAATGCACTCCGAACTACGCTAACACCAAAGTAGGATCCTCCCCTCCACCCTCATTTTGGTGATGATGGCCCTTGAAGTTGTCGAGTGGGCCAGGTAATACACATGCCTGCATCTATCAATCGGAAAAGTAAACGAACCAAGGTGGTTTCATGTTCACTGCTATTTTGAGTCTATCTGACTGCTTGTATATCTAGTTTCCTGCTATGGCGTTGGTGGATCGAATCAATTGGAGATATGGTTAGAATGGAATGGTCCTACAATAACCTGAGAACCGTGCAGCACTAGTAGTGAAAAAGACTGCGTTTGAACTAAGCATCTTGCACTTGTTGCCTTTTCATTGTCTAAAACACTGGTTTGAGCGGGAGTTAAACGGTTCTCGCAGGCAATACCGCGACGAGATGATTAATAATAAAACAAACTAGTCTTTCAAACTAAGCTCGTTGATGAATGGCAGTGCGTGATGCGCCTAATGGCTACTTATGTTGACGTAAAAGTACAAAACTCCAAAGAGTAAACGATACCACCCATCTACTGGGTTCCATTAACCAGGTTTTCCTGTGGGATAATTGCCCAGTCTCTTACGGTGCCCTTCCAGTCACTGATGCGCACGTCCTTGATATCTACAGTAACAACCCTGACCTCCTCCCCAGCAACAAAGCAGTTTCGTCCTCCATCTTCAAGAGGTCCATCGTCGCGTTGGAAAGACTGACTAGTAGACTCTTCGAAGGTATTGTTCTCGAGATGCTGCTCGCGATAATATTTCTCCTCCTCTGTTCCGCTAGGCACCATTCGAGCGGCGCCTCCTATGGTCGCGCTGATGCTAGAGAGTGCTGAGGTGTTGAGGTTCAAAAGAAGCGATGCAAGACTTGAACGGTGTTCGGGACCGGGGGAACCACCGGATGGTCGGCGGTTCTGAGTGGGTGGTCGATGGGAAACCCCTAAGGTGCTAGTTAGCATCTCAGCTTCGTTAGGACAGGGATACATACAATCGTGAACAAGGAGCGATACGTTGGGATTGGCAATCAGGTTGGTAGTCTTCCGAGATGCCGGGTTGGTTGTCATGACGATAACGGGATAGTTGGAGTAGGGCGATGATGGGAGGTAGGTATAGTTCATAAGAGAAACGTGCGGTACGTTATCGGTGCATGTTGCCAAGTGAAGCTATATCTTGTAAGTGGTTGATCCGTGTTGTTGAAGTGCTCTCAACAGCGCGGGGGAGGGTAGATCATACAAAGCGAGCATTGTCCAGACACTGAACGACGTCCTGGGGAAGTGTTGAGGTTGTCTGCTTGTGGGTATCACCCTCAGAGGCTTCGGAATTGAGTGGTATTTGCTCCATAATGTGCAGTTTGTGATAGTCTGATACCTTGGTTATGGTTGATGATGCTCAGATAGGCTCTGCAGAGAAGCTTCCTCCAAACAGCTTTGCTCTGCTGCACGGTCCATTCCGCGAGTTGCTCACGTAGCTTAGTCATTCTAACGATGACGTAAAGAACGGAGTGCGCTTTCCCCAGAGTTAGAGCTTTTCTAAATCTCCGTCTGGGGAAGGAAAGTGCCCAAGTTCCCGGCTACTAGCGGTTCCTCACGGACACGGCTGTACTTGCCGGGCTTGAACCGCCTGAACCTTCAAAGCCGACGACATAGCACATTCACGGCATTACAAACGAAGGTCATATCCCGAGGTAGATTTTCACGGACGAGCTCTACTCTTATTTATGTCTCTGAGGTTCTTTCTGACGTTTTGTCAAGCTGCATACTGCTCTTAGACTTCAAATTGGGTGCTTTCGTAACCTGATCGATCGCCCATCATGCGTTCCACACTTCGCGCAAACCGTCGTCTTCCTATGAAGCCTCTCCCTCGGTTTCTTTCTACGACTACTTCTTCCAGCGCCTCTGCTACTTCAGTAGCCTCTTCCTCATCTACGCCAAAGCAGACGCCCATCAATTCGGTTCTTATCGCCAACCGTGGTGAGATTGCGATTCGCATCAATCGAACAGCGGAGCGTCTAGGCATTCGAGCTACTACCGTCTACACTGATGTTGACGCTGGCTCGTGGCATGCTTCTTCAGGATTCCAATCATTGGGTCTCGGCCCTGCGAATGCTTATTTAGATGGCGAGAAGATTATCGCTTTGGCAAAGAAGAATGGCATCCAGGCGCTCCATCCCGGCTATGGATTCTTGTCTGAGAATTCTAAGTTTGTTGAACGTTGCGAAGAGGAGGGTATTGTGTTTGTTGGGCCACCCGCAACCGCCATGGCCGATATGGGACACAAAGCTCGTAGCAAGGAGATTATGACAGCCGCCAACGTTCCCTGCGTTCCTGGTTACCATGGTACAGACCAAGGCGAGCAAGAGCTGCTCGAACACGCCAAGAAGGTCACTTTCCCTGTACTCCTCAAGAGTGTGCGAGGTGGAGGAGGCAAGGGAATGAGAATCGTTTTGAAAGAGGAGGAGTTCGTGACGCAGCTCAGGAGTGCCCGTGCGGAGGCCAAGGCCTCATTTGGAGAAGGAGGCGAAGTGATGCTAGTGGAAAAGTACATCATTCGTCCAAGACACGTTGAGGTGCAAGTCTTTGCCGATAAATGGGGTAACACTGTCGCTCTGGGTGAGCGAGACTGCAGTATTCAACGGCGACATCAGAAGATCCTCGAAGAATCACCAGCTCCTGACCTTGACACAGCAACCCGTCATGATCTCTGGGATAAGGCCCGAAAGGCAGCCTCAGCGGTGGGTTACGTTGGTGCTGGTACGGTTGAATTCATTCTCGACAAGGACACCAACAAATTCTACTTTATGGAAATGAACACTCGACTCCAGGTTGAGCATCCTGTTACCGAAATGGTAACTGGATTGGACTTGGTTGAATGGCAGTTTCGAATCGCCGGCGGCGAGAAACTTCCTCTGTCTCAGGAAGAGGTGGAAGTCCAGATGAACGAGAGGGGCGCCGCCATTGAAGCACGAATTTACGCTGAAAATCCCGAGAAGGGCTTCATTCCTGACTCGGGCAAGCTAGTGAGGGCCTACCTCCCTACTGAATTGCAGAATGAGGATGTGCGTCTGGATTGGGGTTTCCGTTCCGGCAACACCATTTCCGAGGCCTACGACGGCATGATTGCTAAGCTTATCGTACGAGGCGATACAAGAGAGCGTGCTATTGCCAAGATGGAGAGCGTTTTGCGATCTTACGAGATTGTCGGTGTTGCTACAAACATCGAATTCCTAAAGCGACTCTGTGAAAGCGATGCCTTTGTGGCTGGCGATGTGGAGACGGGCTTCATCGACAAATGGCGGGAACAGCTCTTTAAGCCCCGGCACATAAAGAACGAAGTCGTCGCACAAGCAGCCCTTGGCATGGTTAACTTTGAAGTTCAAAGCGCCGGGCCCCAGGGCCTCACACTTGGCTTTGGCGAGACCAACAACATTGGTGAACGAAAGTTGTCTTTCAAGATTCTCGATGGATACAGCCAGGAAGAGGGTGAAGTTGTAGAGGCCAGCGTGACACAGACAGGCCACAACCTATATGACGTTACCGTCTTCCGAAAAGGTGATGAGACACCTGAGGTGTTCACGAATATTACCTGCCAACCAGAGCCTGAGGGCGAGGTTATGAAGCTCGAGTCATACTTCCCCCAGGAACGAATTCAATCTTCCATCGTACCTCAACACACAGATAACGACACCAAGGTTACTGTCTTCCAGCATGGTGTGAAGACAGACCTTGTCCTTCTGCCACCCAAATGGTACGAGAAGGCTCTTGGCCTCAAGGAGTCAAGCGCCTCTGTTGCGGCACCGATGCCCTGCAAGATCTTGAAGAACGAGGTTGTGGAGGGCCAAACTGTGCAAAAGGGAGCACCTCTTGTAGTGTAAGTTTGCTCTCTTGGACTCTATTTCCAGAAATATTAACAAGTTCGCAGAATCGAGTCAATGAAGATGGAGACTATTATTCGATCACCGCAGGACGGTGTAATCAAGAAGCTCGCACACAAAGAAGGAGTAAGTTCTTACAGTCTGTTACTATATCGTGTTTTTTCTAACATTGTCCAGGATATTTGCAAAGCAGGCACAGTGCTTGTGCAGTTCGAAGAGGTTGAAACAAAGGAGGAGGGAGACTCATGATTGCTATTGAATACCATGATATAATGAATTCGGCGTTATTATTCTTGAGAGTAAATCTTGTATAACTTTACCTGCGGAGCGGGAATAAAGAATTGAACATTACCTAAACTTAATTGCTGGTTATGAGATATGCCTGATTTTTGAATATTTCCGTTTATTGATGGCTAATATATACTCCTAACCTATGCTCATGTCCCAAACACCGATGAATGCGCCAACTCCAGTTGAATAAAAGATCCCAATCCCTAGAGTAAAATATCATGAAAAGTCAAAGAACATGTGCCTCAGCCCGGGGTAGGCTAGAAGGCGAGTCTGTCGTTGAACTGGTAAGCTGAAAGGGCACCATGCCGTGTAATCATCTTGTATGCATCTCTATGTATTCTGAGGGTAAGTATCGGCCAAGTTTAGATTGTCTGGCTGCTTGACGAATCCGTTTCCACCAGGACTCAAGACGTGCCTGGAACTTTGGATCGTCGCGTGTAGTGTAACTAGTAAGCTTGTGGAGCAGATCCTATAATACTTGTTAGAAGAAGTTCAGTATACTAATGTTGTTCATAACACTTACCTCCTCTAGAGCCAGGGTGATGAAACCCATCACGAATGCCACCCAGGCAAGCGTCCCCTTTGTGCTCAGGAATTGGTTGCCACCACGAAACTCGACCGTGCCTGTGCATTTTCCGGTCTTGGGACTTGGGAAGATGTTCTGGAAGTTCCACAACACATATCGGTTCCCCTGCATGTAGTAGCACAGCTCCGCCTCAGAAGTCCTCGACCTGATCTCCGTTGCAATCTTGAGAAGTGTGCTTTTGCTCTTGCCAAGCGCTAATAGCGTCGCGTGCAACCCAGATCCCATGCTCTGGCTGTTGGGACGGCAGTACTGGTTCTCGCGGCGCACCTTGGGGAGAACAGCTGCCACGAATTCCTCGTAGACTGTCGTTGCAAAAGCAATCTTCTTCAGGCCTCGAAGGGAGAACTTGTTCTGGCGAGAGACGGGTGTGACGTGGACGTGGCCGCCGCAGGATATGTCGCGCTGAGGGCTGAAGTGTACACGCATTGCTTCCCAGAAGTCGCCGAGGATACCACTGACATGTTGCTTGGTGTCTAGACGGGGAGATACGACTTCCATGCAGACTGGGATACCCATGTTAGCGAAACAAAGCAAAGAAGTTGCGTTGGTACAGTATCAAAAAATGGATCACATACCCATGGGACGTTCTCTCTTCAGAGATCCATCTCTAGTGACAAACCATTTGCCACCGTAGTATTCCGGGTGTTTGCTGTACTTT
This sequence comes from Fusarium avenaceum, assembly GCA_025948275.1. NCBI lineage: Eukaryota > Fungi > Ascomycota > Sordariomycetes > Hypocreales > Nectriaceae > Fusarium > Fusarium avenaceum. Next base: position 2,003,712 of record CP109669.1, read on the forward strand.
GAGCAGTCGTCGTGTACAGCTTCAATGTTGCGGTTGCGGAGCTTCTGGGCAAGTTGTCGGTACCAGTCGACGTTGGTGAAGCTCTCTGCACCGCCGTAGGGCTTCACGACAGCCTCGATCTCGACGCCAAAGTTGTAGTGCCTGAGCTTTGGTGTTGATAGGATCGACATGACGATAATGCAAAGACGGGGACTTGGGTTGGGAAAAAGAAAAGGTTGGGTCAAGTTTGGGATTGACGGTGGCGGATCAGGCTTTGCAGATGTATGTAGATGCCCGTCCTTGGTTTTTGTACAATTTTCCCTTTTCCACAGTGAGGAGGTCGTATCACGTTGAGCTGATCGTCCGATTTGTTATGTGCCTCTGCCTTAATCGAAATGTTTGGATATGATGGCTTGCCGACCCAAAGCACAGCAGGAATCTCAGGTTGTATGGCTCTCAGCTTTCAGAGAGTAACTACTCGCTCGCCTAATCTGAGCTATCACAGTCATGTCCCAGGGGAGCGCCGCCTCGCAGTCTATTAAGTACAGCAAAAAGAGCCCCGACTGTTTCTGGCCTCGAATGGCGGTGCGGATGATCTGGATGATTTCCATTAGCAAAAGCTGCCGTAGTGGGTCTCGCCGGGGGTTACGGGGGTGCATGCCGAGAGGGCCGGGGCATTGACAGGTACTCCGCAGTCGGTACGGGGGTAGCCCAAAGACTGCCAGCCAGGCCAGCCTCCAAGAAATGGCACCTGTAAAGCGGGCTGGGCCGTAGCGTCTCGATCCTTTTTGGGGGCTATCCAACGACATTTGCCTTTTTTGGCCCCAGTCGTTGAAGACCGCCCAGACAATCGGTATTCAACCAGCGTTGATTGTCTCCCCCCTTGCCCCTGTACTCCGTAGAAGCTGCTTGCCAGTCGCCTAACATGTCTTCTTAACGTGGACCGCAGCAATTGGCCGTGAGTTGTCTCCTCCCCATGTGAGAATCTGACTCATTTGCTGCCCAATGTGACAATAAGGCCTGGTCCACTCCGCCTATTGAGCGCTGCTGGCGCAGAGCGCTGAGCCCAGTTTGAGCTGGCTCCTTGCTGCTTGCTGTACGCAAGTCACGCAAGCCTAGTTTATGCTTTGGCAGAAGTCGACGTGGACGTTGTTTGTTTGATCGATGATTGTTTTGCTCATGTGAGGGAGCCGATTCCCATCACATCTTAATTGCCGTTAGCTCACTATCACATTCTCAAACCTTACCATAACGCAACATATCCATTCGCAACAAACGCACGCACACACACTCACACAATTACAGTACTGTGTTTTTTTCTCTCGCCTCGCCCATCGGATACACGGAGCTTGCTGCCTCCGACAGATCTTCAACATGAATGCACCTCCAGATGGAGCCCCGTCTGCCGACACCGGGCAGGGCATCACCAAATATTACTTTGCCTATGGGAGCAATCTTCACCTAGAGCAGATGAAGCGAAGATGCCCTGGAAGCAAGTTCGTCGGCTGCGCAAAGCTGTGTGACCATCGCTGGCAGATCAACGAGCGTGGATACGCAAATGTGCTTGAGGCTCAGGGCCACTGGGTTGAAGGTCTTGTCTATGAAATCAATGCCCGCGATGAGGCACGCCTCGATGTCAATGAAGGCGTTTCCAAGGACGCATACAGAAAACAGTACATGCCTGTTATTTTGCGGCGTGCCGAACCAGCCCTGTATCGCCGGCCTGTGTCTTGGATCGTCAATAATGGTGGCCCAGAACAGGCTCGCCATCTAGCTCAGCCAGGAGATGGACCGAAAAAACCTATCAACCACAAACCACACGTGGAACAGAATATCTTGGTATACATCAGTCCAAGATACATTGTCGACAGCCAGCCCAAGGAAGAGTATATCAACCGGATCAACTCGGGCATCGTTGATGCTAGATCCTTGGGCGTTTCCAACGACTACATCAGCAACTGTGTTCGACCCTTCATCCCAGCATCATCAGGCCAAAGCTCAGGAACTAAAGATTCGACAGGGGCTGCAAAAACCACAACACTACAAAAGCCCAAAGTTGTAAGAAAATCCGCAAGTCCCGCGAAGAAGCCCAAACCGCCTGTTCGCGAGGTCAAGCAAACTACGCCGCCCCGAGGAAGGGCAACATCGCCGAGCCAGCCGGCCATCTATAGACCTATACATATACAAACCCAAGGACCTCAGGGTCCACGATTCATCAGGACTGCCGTCTCAAACGCTCCTGAGCGGCTCAGGCGACATTCGCAACCACGCTCGCACGTAGCTTCAGCGCCACCACTCCCCCCAAGGCCGATGGCACCGTACTACTTCGGGAACACTCTACCCATTCCCGTCACAGTCCGGCAACGAACTTCTTCAGAGGTTGGTGCGCCGCCGCCTCCTTTGCCTCCTCGGCCTCGTCGAGTGCGCAGTATACCCGTAATAGTCACTCAGGAAGGTTATGGAGGTCAATGGTATCGATAAAAGTGCAAATCTAGCCCAATTTCCTTCTAATACCCAAAATTGATAATCTTTATACAGTAATCAGTGTTCCTGTGCGTTGTCCCTATTCTTATCTACTTCCTATCCTCCTCGTGTTGTATGCATTTGCTGACTTCTGTGTTGTATGCAAATCCGGTGTCGTAACACGTAGACTAATACCTTGGTCTGCCTGATGCCGATACAACGGATGCGGCTGGCCCTAAGAACGCGTCAGAGTTTGCGACAATATCATATGGGTATATGCTTACTCCTTGAGCTTGCTCTCGATGCGCTTCGGTTAGTTCCCAACGAAGCTGGTGCATTATCCCACAGCCACCTCATGACTGTTGGGGCTTGAGATATACCTCCCTCAGCATTGTCAATGAGCACTGCAGGTTTGAAGACAGCTTTCATTCCGAGCTTTCTTCCACCCTCAATTCTTTCGACAAATAAGCCAGGAGCTACATCGAATAGATACGTGACGTTGCGTCGCGCTGGGGAGTTTGGCTTCGTTCCAGACAAGTCAAGAACCATCCCTGCGTTCGCCAGATTCAAGCATTGGTAGTTTTCTAGTCTTGTCGCCGCTGTACGAGCTGTCCACTTCAATGAGAATATACTGGACGCCAAGTGGAGTTGATGCACAAGATCTGCTGCTGGCTCTACAATGCTCCGACGAATAGAACTATGAAGCTCGGCAATAGGCGTCCTTGGGGCAACGGCCGAGAGCAAGGAAGCCAGATCATCGGTAACAATGTTGAGGTGTCGTTGACGCCGAGCTTTGAAGACGGCTTGGTTAGTCAGTGCCGTCAACGTCTCGCTCCTCCACTCTCTACAATGAGCTATATCTAGAGACAAGTTAGTAGATTGTTACATGCGGTAAGCCTTGGGCTGGAAGCAAACCTCTTGGCAAGCGAGACATAGTGCTCTCCAGTCCATCAATCCACATCGAGGTTCTGTCCTCTTCACTATCATCTAGTGGACAATAGAACGCCTTGGAAAACAGGGTAAGGTGGAGATAGTTCATGATGGCCCCGATGATGTGAAATTCATCAGATTGCGCAACATTCAGACACCGTCTTGACTGCTCTCTGAGAAGCGTAACGAGCCGTGACCCTCCTGGAGGAACAGCCCTACCATTAAGGCGACCTGCTTCCAAATCCTCAATCACATATCCGGCACGGTGCTCAACCCAACGCTGAACATTTCCAAAAAGAGTCTTGTAGGCGTCCCTTGCCTCTGACTCTGTAATATCCCTTCGACTGGGCTGCAAACGAAACACCTGATCCTGAGCCTCTGCGAGCTGTCTTTGCGTGCCGGCAAGTTGCCTCTCGAGAGCTTCCACCCGTGCTGCAAGTCGGTCCTTTTCCGATTCCCGGTTCTCAATTTCCTGTTGCCGTGAGTCCAGTACGTTCTCAGTGAATCGACGCAAATGGGTCTCGCTAGCTAATCTGTCTTCAAGTGCGGGCGCCTGTGAAGATGATCTCTTTCTTGTCGTGCCATTCTCTGCAACTGTGCCATAGTATTTACCATGAGGATCCATGGTTGAGGATTGTTGGTTTCAAATGTGTAATTAGCAACTTCTCAGTGAGATAATACAGTCTGCTGGCGCTGAATTTGCAACTCGTCAGATACCAGCGATTAACCCCAAGTCTGGTAGATTGAGTGGTGGCATGTGAATGGATCAAGGCCACACGTTGCATGGCTGGGTCATTCTGCAATGCACCGCCAATTGGCATCCACGCTGCTTGAGAGAAGGCCTGACTCGCAGCCTCACATTACGGTTGGTTATCAGCATTGATTCGATTAGGCGCCGGCTGATGGGTACCTAATCCAACTGGCTATTCGAGCTGTGCGACATCAAAAAGTCGGTCTCGTCTTGGGCGGCCACCGCATGCTCCACTGCCCGATTTACTAGGGTCAGAATGGCTTCCAGTTGTGCCGAATTTGTATTCAGTGCCAAGACTGCACTGCACAAAAAACACCAGCCCACTCGATGCAGAGCCATGGATGATGCCAAAGTGTGTGGTCAGAAAGGTGGTCACTGCTTCATGGCTGATCGGTGAAGAATGGACGAGGCCCAAACGAACCCAGTCCCACACAGCGATGAGGCCCGAAAGCACCAACATGAATGGCTGACCACGTCCAAAGTCCCTGACAAACCCGTCGGGTATTGATGAAATATGTTCCGACTTCTTATTCGATCTTTATTGTACCCAATTGGGGGTTGACATGAAAGAAATCTGGGGCAAGTCACTACTTCACGAATGAGCTGTTGGACAGAGAGGAGCCTCCATGCTTCACACATCACAAGATCATACCTGACTGTCCCACCACAAATAGTTGATATGACGATGAAATAACCATAGCAGACCTCGAGACAGCACATTTGGCCATGGGCAATCGCAGGATCGTTGTTTCCATTGATTTTGGAACGACCTACTCAGGTGTCGCCTGGGCTGATACATCTCGGGTAAGTTATCCTTGCTATCAAGTTGAGACCGCTAACTGTAGTAGCCTGAAGTTCAACATGTCGTGACAGAATGGCCTTCAATTGACTCGACCAAGAGCAGTCCAAAGGTACCAACTGAACTTCGGAGGATAGCTACCGGGTGGCAGTGGGGTTTTCAAATACCCGAATCTGCGAAGAGAAGTAAATACTTCAAACTGTTAGTCTTGGTGTGTAACCGCTTGGCCTACCCTGTTTGACCAAGATCTCTTGTAGGAAATTGGATGATCCAGTTCCAGCCAGCAAAGATGAAGACTCGGCAAAGGACCTGACCAAGGTCTACCTTTCATGTTTGCACGCACATTTCATCACTGTCCTTGAAAAGCGACTTGGCCCGAGTGTGGTCAGATCGACCCCCATGGACTTCGTTGTGACGGTCCCAGCCATCTGGTCACCCAAGGCGAAGCAATCGACTGAGCAAGCCGCAGCTATGGCGGGCTTCTGTGGTAACCAGAGAATCCAGCTTATCTCAGAACCGGTATGGCAGAGAATCCAAGATGGAAGAAGCTGGGGTTCTAACAAGTGCATAGGAAGCGGCAGCATTATATACACTCAAAACCCTTAGCCCTTCTACATTACAAGTAGGCCGGAAGTTTGTTGTCTGTGATGCGGGCGGCGGTACCGTCGACTTGATCTCATATCAGGTAACAAAAATAGGTAGAGTTGAAGTGAAAGAAGTCACAGAGGGTACAGGCGGTAAATGCGGCTCCTCCATGCTGAATATGCGCTTTCGTCGGCATTTGAAACAAACACATGGCGATAAGTACTGGACTGATGAAAGACTTGTGCCTGCCATGAACGAGTTTGAGTCGGTAAGCATCTTGGAGTTGTTTTCTTTAGATCAGCTCGCTCAAAGTGATACAGTTCAAAAAGACCTTTACTCCAAAAGGCGAACCCTTGACTCTCAAAGTCGATGCCAGTCTTGGTCTGAAACGAAACCGATACACAATGTCGCAGGATGATATGAAGACTAAGATCTTTGAGCCCATCATGAAGGACGTTGTGTGTCTCATCAAGGAACAGATCAAGATGGCGGGAGATGGCGTTGCTGCCGTAATTATGGTTGGAGGATTTGGACAAAGTCGCTATCTAAAGTCCCGCGTGCGAGATGCCATTTCAAGTCGTACGGACGTTTTACAACCTGAAAGTGGCTGGACGGCGGTGGTGAAGGGTGCTGCAATGCATGGACTTCATCGATACCAGCCTGCGGGAACTCGAGTAGAGGTCGCATCTCGAATTGCAAGGCGATCGTACGGAACGTGTTTGATGGCAGCATACGACATGATGAAACACAACCCCAGAGAAGCGTAAGTATATGTCTTCCCCCAACACGTTGTTGCTAACAAGTCGTAGGTTTTGGTCTGAAAAAGAACAAGTGACTGTTGTCTCGGAAATGTGCTGGTTCATCCAGAAGGTATTGGCAATCAACCAAGTTCGCAACTGGACTGATACTGACTTAATCAGGGCGAGTCCTATCCAGAAGGCAAACCCTCAAGGATAGAGTATCAATGCGATCTCCCCGTAACAGTTGGCCATTTGCCACAAACGGAAATCGACATATATAGCAACAATGATGACGGAAAAGCCCCGATCCATCTAGACGGATCCACTCAGCACATTGGAACACTCTCGCTTGACTTAAGGAAGATACCCGAAGCAGTAAAGAGGACCGCGAAAATAAGACGTATGGGATGGCATCGATACTATTGCCTAGAAGGCGCCATTGAAGCTGTATACGGATCAGCAGAAATCACGTACTCGGTAAAACTTGGAGGTAAAGAATCCCCAAACATTTCGAATGTGTCAAGCGCTAAGCTGTGCTCTTGTAGGAATAACACACGATATGATCAGTGTACGTTACGAACGCTAAACTCGATCAACCGCCAAGCCGGGTGTCAAGCGCATGGTAGGGAATGGGTAACATGTCGATGCAAAAGTCGACCGGTATCGAACTGGGTGTTTGAACATGTATTTATTAGAAGTAGATATTTAATGTTGAACCCAGATAAATCGTGGAAAAGGAGTGAAATTGTTGTTTCTGGAATCAAGAGGAAAGAGCTTAAAGTCGAGGTGCGTGATCACGTGACCTCGCGTCATCCCTCATGATTGTCGCGTCCTAGGCATCCGTAGAGCATCGCTCACCCTTCTCATTCAGTATCACGATGCCCCACGCACCATGGCTGGTAATCTTCATCTCAGAGCGGTACTTTCAGACCATGGCCAACAGGCCGGGGACTTTGCTACCGGACCTCCACCGTCAACCTTAGCTGCACAGCTGGTTGAGAATATTTCGGCGTCCACCAAGTCTTCCAAATCAGATGAGAACAGTGAACTCAAAGGTTTCTTTGCTATCATACAACGCGTCAAGGACAATCCAACACTTTTGAAAACGCCAGAAGATCGGGTCGAGCATAATCATATGCTAATTTACGTTTATTCAAGAGCCGTTCTCGAAGGTATTCGGTTAGACGATCCTTTCCTTGACCAGGCACAAGTGCGGACAGAGGGTCTTAAAGCAATCAATTTTCTCAAATTCTCCATCAAAGAAACGCCCGCGGTGCTCAAAAACACAGTTGATGGCCAAGAGTATATGTTCCGGGGGCGAGAACCATTATGGGTTTGGCTTCTTCCTCAACTGCTTAGACTTCTTGGCCACGCCCAATGTCTTGAACTCACAGAAGCCATTGAAGGCTTGCTGCAGTATACGATGCTGACAGTAGCACAAAATTGGAGTTTGTGGGACATAGCTCCTGCGTTTCTCTTCTATTTGCGCACAATTACCTCTCGTAAGTAATCGGCATGGAACATGAAATTACAGCCGCTTACAGGTAATTGATAGATGCACTACACCAGCTTCAAGATCCTTTGGTTGTGCCTTCCGTGGAAGAAAGTTTCAGAGGGCTTTCTCTGCCTCCCGAACTCGCTCTCAGCCAATATGTCGATAAAGGCTCGCCTTTGGTCAACCAACTTACATATTCTGTTGATCGAATATCACAGGCTCTACAACAGCTGATTAGCTTCTGCAATTTAGTGGCCTATCCTCTTATATCCACAGATGAGGCCTTTGACACTGTGACCTCCTTCTCGGAGAATGCAGTATGGCTGATTGATGCCTTAGGGGATATGCGAACTGTTCAGATTCGTTACGGCCACGCATTCCCAGCCTCTTCGCTCCACGTCCTTCAAGTGACTCTAAAAATTGAGCGAGCGTTGTCGAAAAAGAAAGGCATTAGCGCTTCCGTTCACAAGAAAGCTGTCACTCTCATGATCTTGCTTTGTGGCCAGATAGCAACAAGCTCCAATGCCTCATCTATGCTAGACTCCACTGAAGAGGAGAATCGCCGTATATACTGTTTAGCTCTCGCTGTAATCACAGCAGCATCTATCGAAGACAGGTCAATAGGTCGCTTGGCGATCTCCAGCCTTGTAGATGAGTCTTCAATGTTCTACTCAAAGATGTCTGAAGGAACAGATATCTGGGTATGTTACATCATGCTATTGTGTCCATCAGCCACTGACAATGTAAAAGAGAGCAACACAGACATTACGAGAGGTCAATGCTAATACAGGACCGAAATCTCTCAGCACGAGTATGCATCCCTCAAACTTTGAGGATGAAGAGCTACGCGGGGCGATTGAAGCTTTGTCTTTGATATATGACGCTCCCGAAACAAACTCACAAGACCGATCCAAACGTCGAAAAGTGTCGCAGGCAGGTTCTAGCCGTATGAGTGCCTTGATGACCTCCTTGGGAGATAGCTTGGGTATCATGGACATTGACGACAACTTTCAGAACATCGAGCAACCAATTTTGTGAGTTACTTCGTTCTCTTGACCTTGCAAATACTTACCGGTGTAGGGATGCGTTCCCAGCAATCGACGAGTCACATCAGTGTCTCGCGCTTGACTTACTATCACGGATATCATGCCTAGCCGACAGTGAAGACAGACCATCCGATAAGGAAAGCGCAACAACTGCAGAAGCGCGGTGTTCTATCTGTGAAATGAACGCTTCCCCGACTCGCTCGACATCACACGAAGCAATCCTTCTCAAGTCTCGAGTCGAAGCACTATTCACCAAATTGATTCGACTCCCTAGTCTTGCTGAGTCGAGGCGACCGCGGGTTGCTGCGATGATGGCATTGAGGCGGGTAATTCTACACTGTGATGATGCTGAGTTACTTAACCTGGAAACCTCTGGACTGGGTCAGTGGTGTCTTCAATCTCTGAACAGCTCAGTGAGGGAACTTCGAATAGCTGCAGGAAGAGTCCTGGCAACTTTCTCTTTGGGCAGGATTGAAACAGTCCTTTCGAGCATGGTTCTTCTTGCTCGCCCAGTGGAAGAGAATGGTGCCAAGAATAACCGTATGGGCCAAGCTCAGGGTCGATCTGTACATGGCGACTTATACTCAGGTGCAACAGATCAAACTTCGTCAATGAAACGCCAGGACTTGATCTCACGCAATAGGAAAAACTCAATTGCCTTCTTAAAGTCAATTTCGGATAATAACCAGCCTCACCTGACCGAAACGTTCATCATGGCGTGGGGCCAACTAGGAACTGTTGTCTGGGAGCACGAGCTGAATTTGGTTCTCATCAAGCTTTTGGAATACCTTGGGAGCAGTAACAACATTGTTTCAGCCTTCGCTTTTAATGAGCTCCTGAACCTGGCTGATGCCCGCAGAGTAACACCGCGCCGCCTATTTGAACCCTTTTGGCCAAACTTGGCATACATGGTCACCAAGGATATGGTTCAGCGTCCTCAAATGAGCCGGACTATTGCGGAGTTACTACAAGTGTCTGTCAACGAATTGCTCCTCTTGATTCAAACACACGCACTGCCATGGCTTGTGCTTGACAAACAAAAGGATGTTATCCAAAAGATTGCGGAGGCGCGGCGGGAGTCAGAAATCTGGCTCCCCTTAATTGACCCTGCCAATTTGGCTGCCACACTTGCTTTACTTCTAGTACAGGACGTTGAAGACATCGCCAGTTTCGCAAAATCACGTCTTGATGAGCTATCCGCGCATTTTCAGCTTGAACCCCTTGCCAATTTACTCCAAGTAGAGCCTGTCCTCACAGTTATAGAGCTATTAAAGGCAGCTGGCGATGCGGATGAAACGAGAAAGGCGCTGGTGAGTGGGTTCTAGTCAAGTCTTCAGCATAAACTTACTCATTTATAGGTTCGGAAAGCTCTGGATACCATGGCTAAGATGCTGCTACCGGAAAGCAAAGAGACCCGATCTAAGAAGGGAGACCATGCTGCTCGGTACATCCATTCTAATCTTCTCGGTCTCATGGCATGTCTCTTTGATGTAATCAATGATCCGAATCTTCCAGAACCGGAACGCCGACGGTACATTCGAGCCATGGAAGAGATGATTAAAGTATCAAAGGGCTATGCAAGCACTGCTAGACCTCAGGTAACTAGTCTATTCTGATACTCATGTGTGACAACACTAAATCATGACTAGATTTCTGCTTGCTTGCTCTCCACACTGGCGCAAGACGCTTTGAGAGAAGCTAGCTTTTCATGTTGGGCGTCAATGCTCACTCATCTTGATGAAGAAGATGTTGAAGCATTGCTGGAGACAACCTTCTTCGTCATTACCCGTTATTGGCCTTCTTTGAACGAGTCAACGGCTTTACTTGCTCAACAGATGCTCAAGTCGCTGGTCATCGAATCTGAAAAGCTTGTCGCAAAATACATTGTCAAGCTGCCCTCCCTTCGGCATATCCCTGAGCTGAGGGATCTCGAGGCCAAGCTGGATCAACTTAGACCAGCAATACTCACAGTTGAAGAAGTTCTAGAAGCCTTTGCTGAGAGGATATCCCATGAAAACTCGGGTGTTGCCCTCCAAGCATTGGCAGAACTGATCCAATTTCTTCAAGAAAACCGAGATGTACTCCACACTTCTGATGTTAGTCTACAATCAGATACTGGTGCTGTGGCACTTATGCGATCTCTCCTTGACTGTGCATGCAAGTACAGTGGCTTTCCAGGGGACATAGCGCGATTATGTACAGAAGCTATGGGACTGATAGGTTGTCTGGACCCCAGTAAGATCGAAACCGTGAGAGAACAGCGATCGATCGTTATCTTGAACAATTTCGTGAATAACGAAGAGACAACCGACTTTGTTTGTTTTCTTCTGGAAGAGGCACTTGTGCCAGCCTTCTTATCCACGACCGATGTAATGTTCCAGGGGTTCCTGTCTTTTGCAATGCAGGAGCTTCTGGATAGGTGTGACCTCAAAGCTGCAAACGCTATGCAAGGGACCGGGATGGTGGGCGGCAACGACATCTATCGAAAATGGATTGCGATGCCCGAAGCCATTCGAGAAGTAGTGACCCCTTTCCTAGCTTCTCGATATGTCGTTGCCCCGATGACATACGCAGAGATTGAGTATCCTATCTTCCGTCCCGGTAGGACTTTTGCCAACTGGCTGAAGCAATACACCTTGGACCTTCTTCGAAAAGGACAAACACCTTTCGCTGACATGATCTTTGAACCCCTTGCGCGCGTTGTTCGTGTCAAGGATCTCTCCATTGCAGAATTCATCCTTCCCTACATAGTATTGCATACTCTGCTTGGGTCGCGAACTTCTCAAAGGAGAGAGAGAATGTCCTTGGCGAGCTTCTTGCCATTCTAAAGTATCAGCCTGCTGAGGGGGCGTCATATCTGGAGAAAGAGGACATGAAGCGATACTGTCATGTAGGTTTTGAAGTACCGTAATTTTCTATCGAAGGCTAACTCAATATAGGGTGTTTTCCGCATTGTCGACTATGCAATGAGATGGATGCAAACTAAGCGCGCAGCTGGCCGGCTCAGTGAACTTGACAAGGAAAGGCTGACTCAGGTTCAAGAAGCTCTTGATATGATTCCGGCCGAGTTGATTGCACAAAGGGCTGTAGATTGCAACGAGTACGCTCGAGCCCTTTTCCATCTGGAGCAGCATGCCCAAAAGATGGAACAAAGAAAGAGAGAGCCAGGAGAACGCACCCGCCTATTGGAAAAACTCCAAGACATATACGCCAATGTTGATGAGCCTGATGGACTTGATGGAATTTCAGCTCATCTACAAGTTCTTGACATAAACCAACAAATTCTAAGTCATCGCAAGGCAGGTCGATGGACTGCTGTGCAGAACTGGTACGAGATGCAATTGGCCGAGGATCCTTCTAATACAGACGTGCAAGTCGACTTGCTTCATTGCTTGAAACAGGCTGGCCAGCATGGTAAGATCCCGAATTTACTCAGTCTAACAGCGGCTAATGATGACTAGAGGTGTTATTGAACCATATCGAAGGTATGCATACCAATGCATCTACGGACAACAAGATTATGCCTTATGCAGTAGAGGCAGCGTGGGTGACAGGGAGGTGGGAGAGCCTATCCAAGTTCACCAAACGATTCCATGGCGATTTCATCGAGGATTTCAACGTTTCGATCGCGACCGTCTTCGAAAAACTAATGGCCAAGAACGAACCAGCGGAGTTGACTTCGATCATGAACGATATCAGGGTCAAAATCTCGTCTTCGATGAATGTCGCATCCACATCTTCACTTCAAGCCTGCCACGACCTCCTTCTCAAAGCTCATGTCCTCACAGACTTGGAGATCATTGTGGGCACAAAGCCAGGGTTCGAAGTAGCCCGGCAGAAGACCATGGCCCTGCTGGACAGGAGGCTCGAGGTTATAGGTGCTTACATGAACGACAAGCAATACCTTCTTGGTATCCGCCGTGCTGCCATGGAGTTGCGCCGGTAGATTGACCCCGACTATTATCTTGTAGACCCGTTTACTGACTCAAATTAGGCCAACATTTACTGATATGGATATCTCCAGATTATGGCTTTCAAGTGCACGGCTTGCACGAAAATCCAATTCATTACATCAATCCTTCAACGCTGTGTTGCACGCCTCAAAGTTGGGCGACGACGCGGCGACTATTGAGAATGCTAAGCTTCTATGGAGAGAAGATCAGCATCGAAAGGCTATTCAGGTTCTGCAGGGAGCAATCAAGAGCAACAAGTTCATGACGCAGACGGGATCGAATACTTTTACGAATAATAGTAAACTAAATCCACAGGAGAAGCTCTTGACGGCCCGGGCACAACTGCTCCTTGCTAAATGGCTTGACAGCGCCGGGCAGACGCATGCTGGTGCCCTGCGAGAGAGGTATCAGCAGCCACCAAAAACATTCTCGACGTGGGAGAAGGGACACTACTATCTTGGCCGACATTACAAGAAGATTCTTGAAGCTGAAAAGCCACTCAAAGCTGATGATCAGAGTGACAACTACATTACAGGCGAGGTTGCAAGGCTCGTCATAGAGAACTACGTTCGTTCGCTGAACTCAGGTACCAAGTATCTTTACCAAACCCTTCCAAGGATCTTGACTCTCTGGCTTGACCTTGGAGCACAAGTGGACAAAGCACCAGAAGGCAAAGCATCGCTTTCTCGTGAACTTCATCGAAGGCGTGTTGAACAGCTCAACCTATTACATTCTTTCCTCGACAAATACATTCACAGGCTGCCGGCGTACATCTTCTACACCGCTTTACCGCAGATTGTTGCTCGTATCGCCCATCCTAATCCCAACGTGTTCGATAGACTGACGCACATCATCGTCAAGGTTGTTGAGGCTCACCCTCGGCAAGCGCTTTGGAGTTTGATTGGCATTATGACAACTAGACAGGTATCAGAACGAAAAGCACGTGGCACTCAGATTCTTCAGACACTCAGAAACATATCTAAGAAAGTGGATGGCTCGTCGACCGACTTCAAGCACCTGCTTCGGATGGGCGAGAAACTCGCTGAGCAGCTGCTTTTGGCATGTCAGAACGGAGACTTTCGTGGGAACAAGACGGTCCACGCTAGTCTGAGCAGAGATCTGAGATTCCACCATAAGTGCACCCCATGTCCTTTGGTTGTGCCTGTTGAAAGCTCCCTGACAGCAACGCTACCGGCGGTATCAGAATTTGTCAAGAAGCACAAAGCTTTCTCCAGGGACGTGGTTACCATCGATTCTTTCTTGGACGATGTATTGGTGCTCAGCTCTCTGGCCAAGCCAAGGCGACTCACGGCGCGAGGCAGCGACGGGAAGAACTACATGCTTCTCATCAAGCCCAAAGATGATTTGCGAACTGACCAGCGCCTTATGGAGTTCAACGGGTTGATCAACCGGTCGTTGAAACGGGATGCCGAGTCCAGTCGAAGACAGTTGTATATCCGAACTTATGCTGTGACACCGCTCAACGAGGAGTGTGGAATCATCGAATGGGTTCCAGGCATCAAGACGATACGAGATATCCTCATCAACCTTTATGCTTCTCGAAAGATCTATCCTGATTATACGGTACTCAAGCAGCTCATGGACGAAGCATGTCTTTCTGACGGCAAAACCAGAATCTTTACCGATGAGGTTCTGGGAAGATTCCCTCCTGTGCTTCAGCTATGGTTTACACAGCAGTTCCCAAACCCATCAGCATGGTTCACTGCGCGACTTAAATATACACGGTCATGCGCGGTCATGTCCATGGTAGGCACCATTCTGGGACTTGGTGACAGACATGGCGAGAACGTGAATTTGGAGGAGGGCAATGGTGGAGTGTTCCACGTGGATTTTAACTGTCTGTTCGACAAGGGTCTGACATTTGCAAAACCTGAACGGGTGCCATTCCGGCTTACTCACAACATGGTAGCTGCAATGGGCATTTATGGCTACGAGGGGCCATTCCGCAAGTCTTGCGAGCTGACTCTGAGCATTCTTCGTCAACAAGAAGAGACACTAATGACTATTCTCGAAGCATTTATCTACGATCCGACGCTGGATCTGCAAAAGGAGAAACGAGCACATCGAAGGGGAGACGTGGGTGTTAAACTGCAGCCTCAAAGCGTTGTGGACAGTATCAAGCGAAAGGTCAGAGGATTGCTTCCAACTGAGAGCATCCCCCTAGGTGTTGAAGGCCAGGTGGAGGAACTAATCAAACAGGCGGTTGATCCTAAGAATTTGGCAGCAATGTATATAGGCTGGTGTCCGTTCTTGTAAAAGGGAACAAAGCCAGATGATGGTATGAATGAGTGGATGTAGAAAGGGCAGGAAAATAAAGAAACTAAATGAGTAAAATGCTTACAAAAGAAGAAGCTTTGAATGTTATATGGCAGAAATTAACTGTCATCTATTCTATTTTGTTCCCTTTGTCAGTATAATGTGTTGTGTTGGTTTATGTGCTGTCTATCACTAACGTTTCAGGCGTTAATTTGGGTGGAAAATGAGGGACAGCTCTCCTGCCTAGTAACGCGTCGGTCGCGCGCAGCTCGCTCTTCCCCCAGAATGAGCTGGCAGTGCCTCCCACCCTCGTCCATTCATCTCACCTCAACACCTTTCGTCTGCCTGTTCACTTCACAGGCCGGAAAAATCATATAATTTCTCTCTCGCTTCGCCTGAAGAGATTTCTCTTATTTTTCTTCTCCTCAGCACTCACCATTCCTTTCCTGATCATTCTTCAGCGCGCGCGCAACTCGCCAGAACCAAAAGCGTTATCTGCATTCTGCATTCTCCTACCATAACTTCATTTTCTTCTTCCACACTTGATATTTTATAGCAAGTACTCAATCACCGCAAAGATGGGCGAATATCGTATTGGTAAGTCACGAAAACAACTATGATTTCTCGCTGTCGCGTTGCTCTACAACATCGGCGCTGCAAGCTCTATGACGAATTGCTCGCTCACAAGACACTAGAGGTATCCCCCAACAACCGCGCTGGTTGCAAGGACACGCAATGTAAGAAGAATGCCGAGAAAATCACAAAGGGCACTCTTCGCTTCGGTAGCTGGGTTACCATTGAGGAGCACGGAAGCTGGTCTTGGAAACACTGGTAAGCAGATACGGTTCTCAGAAAGGCATACAACAGGTGACTAACAAGTAATTGTCATATTCAGGGGTTGTGTCTCTGGCCAACAGCTGGAGAACGTCCGTGAACTGTGCCAGCAGCCTGATGGCAGCTTTGATTGTGACGCTATGGACGGTTACGATGAGCTTGCGTAAGTTAGATGATGAGTTCGCTGAACATATTTCTAACATCAATAGCGCACACTCTGAACTGCAAGAGAAGGTCCGCCGCTGTATCAATCAGGGCTTCATTGACCCTGAGGACTTCAAAGGCGTATGTTATCAGCTCTACTACTTCACTTACTACGACTAACTCAATATTCAGGACCCCGAGAAGAACAAGCTCGGTGAGAAGGGCATCCACTTAACCGCAGCACAAAAGAAGAAGAAGGTGGCCGCTGAAGCTGTAAGTCCCCCTTCCAACAGCACACTTACCATTTCTAACCCACTTCAGGACGCCGCAGGCGATGAGGAAGAGAAGCCCAAGCCCAAGGCTAAGCGTGGACGCAAGAAGGCTGCCGATGACGACGATGAGGATGAACCTCAACCTAAGAGGGCACGAAAGAGCAACGTTGTCAAGGATGAGGACGAGGACGAGAAGCCTGTGGCCAAGCCAGCCCGTGGTCGCAAGGCCGCCAAGGTCAAGGACGAGAGTGAAGATGAGGCTCCGGTTCCTGCCGCCGCCCCCGCCAAGAGAGGACGTAGAGTGTCAGCTCAGAAGGCTAAGGTTGAATCTGATGCCGAGGAGAAGCCTACTCCTGTGAAGAAGGGACGAAAGGCGGCCGCAAAGAAGGAGGTCAAGGATGAGAGCGAGAATGAAGAATCTGCTCCTGCTCCTGCCAAGCGGGGACGCAAGGCCGCTGCACCAAAGGCCGAGGAGGACGAGAAGAAACCTGCTCCCGCCAAGCGAGGCCGAAAGGCTGCTGCAAAGAAGGCTGCTACCCCCGAGGACGAAGATGCTGCTGAAGAAGAAGAGGTGGCCGAAGAAAAGAAGCCGGCACCAAAGGCTGTAGGCCGCCGGGGCCGTTCCAGCAAGGCGGCTTAAAGATTGTGTTCTCGAGTATGATCGTGGCACGACTATTGTGCTGGTTTCCTCAAGGTTGAACGAGTTCTTCTTTGTCACGAACGTTTCAGATCGTATTCTTGTGGAGTGTAACTATTTGGAAGCTGGCGATGACTACGACATGTTGATGAATGTCGTTCCATAGAGTATGGACAGTTAGGGCATGCAGATTATGATATCCAGTAACAAGCAATTGTTAATTGTTGCATCAAGTTGGGAGTGTGAAGCATGCGGCTCTAACAAGATGATATCTACCTGCCAGCGCCTCATGTCTACGTGATACGGTAGGTTGTTGCAACGGTAGAGTCCCACGAGCCAATTCAGGACTCTAGAAATCAATGGAACTGATGTGATGGCAGCCGGACCAGGTTTTAGAGTGTATTCCGCCAAGTTTATATCCGTGTAATTGAACTAAAATAGCGACTGTGGATAAGACATGATGCTGCCTAGGCATGCGACAATGCATCGTGTGAGCACCATGACCCGAAAACGGCAACCCATCAGGTCCAGCCCAATGAATCTTCAACAATGTAATGCAATGCAGGTCCCATCAAGGAGCATTTGCTCAGCTCTGTTCCCCACAAACTGTGTGGGGAGGGAATGACGTTTTCAAGATGACGTCGTTGATCCATCATCACGATGCTCATATTGAAGCATAAATAAGTTTACTTTCTTCGCCTTCAACAGGACTTTTTTTTCTTCATTCACAATCATCACTCATAATCAATCATTAAAACAAAACACAAACCCTCCACCACCACAAACAAATCATCATCATGCCTCGCAACGGAGACGGTTCTTCTGACAACGGCCCCTTTGAGGAGGCTGAGCACAACATTGTGCACGGTGCTGGCAAGCCTGACGTAAGTTTACCACCACATTTCATCCTGCATCACGATATTCACATCAAGCTAACCATCACTTCCACTCCAGACTGACCGTGTTGACCGTGCCGACAAGACCGCTGACCTCCCCGAGGGCAAGGACGAGGAGGGTCTCGCTCTCAAGGACGCCAACGCCAGTGGTGGCCAGAGCCAGGGCCTCAAGAAGGGCGACAATGTCGGCCAGGGAAACTAGAAGCAAAAAAGAACTTCGTACACTTGAGAGGAATGGAGAAAGAAAGAGAGAACAGTGGATGAAACGATACCTAATGCTGTCTGCACCCGAGTGTGCATAATGACGACAACGAAATGAATACAAAGAAATGACCAACAAACCACATGTTTTGCGATTAATGTGCTGTGATGATGTGGATGGGGATGAGATTGATGTGGGCGGGCTAAAAGTGAGATCTCTGTAAGTCATCTTAGTGATGCTGTTGCTTCTCTGGATACTGATCCTTGTCCACCAGGAGGAGTTCACGAGCAGGGGTGGAGATGATCATGTGCTGTTGATACCTGCCAGTTCAGGGCAGCTCAACGCTGATTCACGGTACGGCCAATTAGGTTTGGGGTGTGCAGAAGCGTATCCTCTAACAAGCCGAGCCAAACGGCGATCCATGTAAGACATCGAGATTTATACCAACCGCTCTGCAGTCTCCACCGCACATGAATCTTGACTCAGGATATAAACCACAATATCAGACCACCGTGCAACAACATCCCAACGAATCTTCGGATTCGTCGACCGGTCTGGTGGTCTAGTGGTATGATTCTCGCTTAGGGAAAACCCTATAGCATAGCTTGCGAGAGGTCCCGGGTTCAATCCCCGGCCAGACCCTTTACTTTTGCCGATATTGAGTCTGAACGAGTGCAAATGTTGTCTTTTTTGGTTGCTGGATCATATGGTTTGTTTGCATGGTTGGCAAGTCAAGAGCCTCATCTTGCTGTAACTAGACCGTTTAGTTGTCAATTGGGATTGGTTCACGGATGGGACCGTTGAAGTGTATTTTTTTACCTTGTCCTCCCTTGACTCTTTGCTCGGACAGACTCACAGTTGATATTCTTGCGCTGGTCCACCGCCGTATGATGCGTTAAAGCTTTTCCTGTTTCTGTTTCGTGACGTTCCATATACGGTAGAGTTAACAGCCCATACCCCCTGCTGTTTCGTTGATGCTACTGAATTCCGCTTATATCCGCCATTGGTTGAGCTTAAATCAGCCTTCTTGACAACGAACTTTGTATGTCAAATAATGGTAATAAAAATGAATACATCATGGTAAGCAAGTTGGCAAGGCCATAAAGCCTTAAGTTTTGATATGTTGCCAAGTCATAGTTGTGGGATTTGGATGTATTTTGTGTAATAACCGACCCAATCTATGTCTTCTCCTTTGTCTATACCTACTCGTAGGATAGGCAATCCTTGCTATGAATACATCCAAGTCTTCGTCCTTCGGTAGCATGTCAATCTAGCTCTCCTCGCCTCTCAACGCTTCGTCTTCTTTTTATCCTTGTCCTTTTTCTTTCCCTTCTCCTTTCGTTTCTGTTTCTTCTTCTTGTTGTCTTTCTTTGCCGCCTTCTTCCTGTCCTTACAATCTCTACAGTTGCACTTCTTCGACTCCTGTGCCGTCGCTGGTACTCCGTTATTCCCAACAAGATCGGGCATGACTCGCATCCAATCTTGGATTCTCCTCTGCGCATCGTTCAGATGCCGTTGTTGCTTGGCGTTGTAGTAGATGGCATCCTCTATAGATGAGATATTTTGTCTTATGGGAGGAAAGCCTGTGCCCGGCATATGGTTGGATTGAACTTGGAATCTTCCTCGAGGATCTGAGTGTCTTTGTGGTTCGTTACCTGCCGTATACCCCTGTAGATAGGTGCCGTAAGTCTGTGTAAGGTGTCAGTAAGTCCTGCAACAGGTATCCGAACCACTCAAAGCTTCACCTACAAGATCGGGTCTATTTTGAGGGAAGTTAATATGTCCACCCAGCACCTGGTTGGTAGTCATCATAGACTGGCAGTCGCAATCGCAAGTGCAGTATGGCCCTTCATGGTCACAACTCCACTCAGACTCTGAGCTCAATCTTTGAGTTTCCCAGACATTAGGCAGTTGAGAGTTTCCGAGAAATCCTTCCTGATAAACCGAGTAGTATTGCTGCCGTCTGGTGCCTCTGAACTCAGGTACGCTGGTCCAATCAGCAATGTCTGCGATTCCGTTGGCCATCGTGTAGTTAAGAAAGCATGTCCAGTGTAAATATTTGGCAGCTGGGAGTGTATAAGAGAGAGGATGGAATCGAAGATATAGTTAGAGAACACTGGAGAATCTCATTGCATTATCAGCATCTGGTCATTGTGTTTGCTCACTATCGCCAGCAATAAAGATCATCGCCCACTTGGTACGACAGGAAACATCGTTATATGCAAGTGTCCGAACTTCTGAAAGTCTCTTCTTGGAAGAACCATCCCTTAAGACATACAACTACTATAGACCAGTAATCTCCCGTAGTGCAGTAGTTGATGTAACATTTCATATTGTTTTGTATTTCAGATATAGCCAGGGACACGGCTTTCCGCTTCCCAGACTACCAAGCAAGAGCATTAAGCCAAATGCTCCTGTACATCTCCGGTGCCTTCCTTTATATAATGCGCTGTACATGATTGAAAGAAAGAAAATTGCTTTGCCAAGCCCACCAAACGCCTCTTGCGCTACCAAATGCTGCCCATGTTTGCTGTTGACACAATCGTGTTCTGAATCGACCAGTTCAGTCTAGCTCAAATCCAAGCTGGTTCTTGGTGAAGTTTCCTCTTCACTCTTTGTTAGAAATGTCCCCTAAGGCTATTTCATCCGTGTCTGGGTATCTTCTCCAAATTTATGATGTGTTAGAGATGGTGGCCCCCTCACGGAGGCTCTTCCTTAACTCGGCGATGTCGTCCATGCCCTCAAGACTCCCCTTGCGTCCCCAGTTCTTGGGCTTTCTCTTGAGGAACGCACCGACTGAGCCAAGGTAGCCCTCGTGTCGGAGGAAGTACGCCTGCTTCTCCCCCTTACTCCAGAACTTGATGGCGTAACTCAGCGTGTTAATTGTTTGTCGGTGACCTCTAATGAAGGATCCTCCAAAGTAGATATTGGATAAATTGTGGATTTGCGATTGCAGATAAGCGATCTGGCCAATATTGTTTGAGATGGCGTAAAGAAGAGATCGTGAGACATCGGCGCTGTTGAACGACGCATCCTCTGGCGTTGCAGATCTGCCGTCTTCGGCCGCCGACTCTGCCTCTCTCTTCATACGGAAGACTTTGCCGAAAGAAGAAGCGATTGTCGTGCTCTTGAGTCCTATCTTTCCGTAGTCTTGCCCATAAATATCACCGACTAGCATATCGACATTGGCGTTGTCACCATGGGCAGCTTGCTCAAGCATCTCGTCGAATGTTCGAGCGCCAGTCAGTAAAGACAACAGACCCCACAGAGTACCGCCACCTAGAGATGTACCGCCCACTCGCTGGTATGATCGCGGTCCGGTAACCTTGAGGAACGAGACACCCGAGCCAATATTGACAAGAAGATAGGGATATATATTGTCTTGCGGCACGACGAAATGCATGGGGTCCGTTTCAGAGTAGGTAAAGACCTCGCGGGGAATCTCGGTAATAAAGAAATCGAGGCCTGTTAGGTATGGTTAGCTGTGAAATATGCGGTCGCAAGTCAAATCACGAACCAATTATGAGACATTCCATCTCATCCTCCTGCGACACATCCACTTCCAATGCCGCCCGGATCTTGTCATAATACTTGTATGCGCCTCCACCTGTGGCCATCACACACAGCTCTCCTGGTCGTGAGCCATTGACAAGCTGATTATCGCGCAGATGTCGCATAAACTCCACACAGTCGTCGATGCGATCCGTCTCGAAGCTCTGAAAGTTCAGGCGGCCACCGGGATCCGTGGAATCGACCTCGCGCGAGAAATACACAAGTTTTATAAGTGAACCTCCGATCTGTAGCAGGTCTCTCCCCGTCAGCCATCGCATCCCTCTATGGATGTTGGAGGGGATATACATACGTCAATCGCAATGTGGCTCACGATCGCGGTGTGGTAAGGTAGCCGGATGTCGCTCGTTTCAGGATGTGTCGGGCTCATCCGGCCATTGACAGAAGTAGGACCGCCTGCGCTTGCGCCCGACGTTGAAGCTGGCGTCGCTGTGTCGGGATCAACAATAAAAGCGCCCTTGACGTTGATCTTAACACTGCCGGGGCGGATGATTGTGCTGTCTATCTCGTCTGTCGACGTCATGGTCCGGCGATGCTTATGTTGTGTAGAATGCGCCAGCGCATTAGGTTCTTTCAACACAGCATCTTCGTGTTCTGATGCGGGAGTCATGGCGTGACTATTTTCGCTTTCGTACTGCGCACGAGGGCCGTTGAGGAGGATAGAGGGAATAGATAGTGGAGATGATGGAGTTGAAGGGTCTTGGAGACGCTAGTTTCGTACTCGCAGTTTGGTTTGTCGCAGGGTCCTGGCAGTTGTATATATAATAAAGACGATGACAAGAGAGAATTACACGTAAAATGTTGAGAGATGATCAAAGTCAAAGTCAGGAGTACCGGTAATAGGTAATGAATGATTGTGGAGGGGTTATCAATCGGATGGGGAGACTGACATTAATTACTATGGGGTAGAGTAATTATCCTTAATCGATATCCCTCGTCCATCATTTCCAGGCTTCTCCAAAAATTTAAAAAGCCGGTGGGCCGAGGCTCGATCCATTTACCTTGGGGAAAGGAAGGCTTCTTTCTAGGTATCAAACAGGGTTGGGTTAAAAGGTACGTATTAGCTCAACAAATACAACAGAAATCATCTCCTTTTCTCCGGCCTGTCGCTGATTAGTTACACCCAGCAGCAGGCTTTCACTGATGTCACATTCATTTTACCCCTATGGAGGCTGTTACCCCAATGTACTACGTAGGATCGCTATTTGTTACAATGCGAAAACGATTACCGCGCGCATTCGCTCATAGCTTACGGAGTACTCGCATTTTGACAGCCCCCGATGGCCCGGCAGCCGGGTAAGGAGGGGTCAGGGTTTGGATGCCGAGCTTTGCCAAATGCCGTCGGCTTTGACGAGCGGAATTGGACGGCACGCGGGAGTTAATTGAATAAGTAGTACAAAGTGGGAAGTAGAATTTATTAGTTACATGGTGTTATCGAAATGTTCTATTGCAAGAGAAGTATCCAAGTAAATCCCATGAATAAACAGCTTCGAAATGCTCCGTAATTGTCCCCAAATCTCCTTACATTAAAAACTCCGGCTTCCAAAACAACTGGGTATCCGTGCCTGATATTTGCAGGCCAACAAGGAAAGGTCTAAAGGTGTTGTGTACTAGGTACGTGTGGGTATATCACTTATGCGTTGCCCGTCTTTGATTTTAAAACAAGTCCTTCTGAACTTTAAAAGAGGTCACCGCCAGGAACAGCAACAAATATTGCCGTAATGATACCGCCCATGATAACTGAAGCAAGTATCGCCTGCACAAAAATGGTGTCTTGGATCTGTCGCAGAGCTGGCTCCTGGATCCAGACTTCGCGGTCAAACACCTTGCGGACGACGTTGCGCTTCTCGTACTTGACAACCCATGGCTCATCCTCGTAGCTGTTTTTGGAGCCGAAGGATTCAAAACTTCGCTTGGGTGTGTCGTCCATGTTCTCGCTGTCCACGAACAACTCCCACGGCCTTACGTGGCGGTGGTGCATTCCATGCAGGACAACGCACATGCCCTTGTAGGCTGCGACGAGCGTGCTGATACCAAGAACAAGAGCGATGGCTGCCAAGGCCCGGTATCCTCGACCAGCGCTGCTGAGAGTGATGATCAGAGCAACGACGATGCCGGCGGCAATGAGGCCAACGCCCAGTGCGCGAGCGAAGAACACACGTGCAGGGTTACCATTGCAAATCGACCATCGGACAAAGTTGGGGTGAGCCTGGTGCCGAAGACTGGAGTCAACTGTCTTGAAGACGCTGCGGAAAGCACTAGGGTGGGTTGTCCTGGAGAGTGCTACAATTACTGTCTTTTGCTCAGACGACGAGAGGTTCAGTTGTCTGGGAGCGCCGTCCATGATGTATGTTACAATCACTCTGTTGATCTCTTCTCTGAATGGCTGAACGGTAACTGGAATAGTTAGCATTTGGGTCTCGCTCCAAGTACTGAGGACCTCTCAACTCACAAGGCTGTTGTGCACCAGCTCCCTGAAATGCCTCTGATGCCTGGCTTTGGTAACTCATGGCGTTGAGCGAGTTCATCGTAGAAGGTGCTGAGAATATCGATGATTTATCTCCTTTGCTGCTCTGTGGAGGTGTGGCGAAGGGATCGATGGTGTTGCTCATGCTTCTGTCTTGTCCAGTGGCCTTCTTCTCAAAGTCGGTGCCCTTGAACATTGCCGCCGCCTGAGGCTCTTTGCGCATTTTCTCGGCTTGCTCCTTTCTGATCTTGATGAGAGTCTCATCCTGCATGGTCTTTGTCCATTCAGGAGCGAGAGCCATGTCAGTGTTGGGATTTGTATTGAAGCGCTTCTCATAGTCTTGAAACCACAGGTAGAACTGGAGGTTCTCGGCTGCATGCTCCACATAGATCAGATACGACATGAAGTCGCGAACAGTCATGGGCTGAATGCCGAATTAGTAAGTGAATGTTAAAGTGGCAAACTACGAGAGTGTGTAAACTCACTGGACATGTACCGCCGTTGATAATCTTATCGAAAGTCAACGAGTCTGGTATGCTCGATGAGTAACCAGAGGAGCCCGACTTGACCGAGCCATCACTCTTTTCCGCATCAGAGAGTGAGTTCCTGTCCGAGCTAGCGACGCTGTTGCGGGATGACTGCTGGTCCATATGCTTGGGACGCGTGTAAGTGAGTGGCAAAAGACCCATGGCGATAGAATGGAATAGTAACGAATGAGTGGATAGTTCAAGATGTGAGGAAGAAGAAGGCAAGTTTCGACGATCTCAACTAAGCTTTACCAGTCACACAGCCCAAACGCCCTCGACAAAATGTGGGAAGCATATGGTTTATATAGCTTTACTGGGCGAGAGAAGAAAGGAACCCGATGTTACACGCGCAGGAAGCGCCTCTTGGGTCATCGTGGGTACCGAGTTTAGCTTGTGGCCTTGTTCTGGGCTAAAGATGCAGAATGGATGCCACACAGATATTTCATATTTCTCCAGGGGTTAAAGTACCTAGAGCCCGGCAGGCCGGACAGGACGATACCTAGGGACGTTAGACTCGGGTTATCAAGCTCAAGCCCATTTACCGTAGGACGACACGGTGCGGCATATATCAGTAATGCAAGGGATAGGCACAGTTTAGCTTCATGATTGGCTTTGAGATGGATAACTATTGGTTGTTTTAGGTACCTTTACAAGTTTACCTACTGTATTTGAATTGAGAGGCTCCTCGGCAATGAAAGTTTGAACTTGGCTGCTCGGAAAAAGTTAACCCATTGGTTGACACCCTCTCACAGCGTTGTTTCCGGGAACACAGACAAGAGCCTTGTGATGCCTTGTACTACACGCACACCATCGATGAGCAAACAGGGAATAGATGTGTAGAGTAGGTGGTAGGTGATAGAGTTACACATTCATGCACCTTGTTTTCTCGCATTGACGACACAGCACACAGCATAATCAATATATGCACGATGACAGGAGTTTGCTAATTAACAATACCCACGCAGCTTGTCTCTCCATCCGTAGACTAGATCCGGTATACCATCGAAAGCTGTGATCACCTCTTGGCACTATTCATTTTCGCTTAGATCTTAGCAGCCTTTTTTCAGCTGCTTTTGACAAGACTCAAGAGATTCATCCATTCATCCACCCTAGGCGGCAAATATTCCGATGCCCCCCTGGAGGCGCCAAGCCATGCCTAGGGTTAGGTGTGGCTTTTTGCTCAGAGACCAGACTCCAGCCAGGCCAGGCGAGTCCAGTCCAGATAATTGGAAATTTGGGAACACGAGGGGTGCCTCAACCGTGTCTGCGTTATCCTCAACAGGGATAGAGGCATAGGCAGGTACCCTTGTCGCCCATTCTGGTTCCTGTTGGGAGGAATGTGTGAAACTGAAGCTGAAGTTTATTGCTTACGGCTGCCGCCCACATTCTTCTCTTCGGCCAGCCCAGCTTAAACGGCCTCGTGTATTTTGTCTCAGTGGAGAACAAATCTGGAAGTTCAAAGTCTAAAGGAATCTTTCCGTCCCCAATGCCTGAGATACCTGCTACGAGCGGGATAACCTCACCAGACCTTAGCTGCTTAGTGCTTGACGCTTGGCAAATCGATCTCAGTGGGCCGGCACCTGAAGTTAGATCGCGCATCGCATGGGGTCTGCAGCCCCTGCTCCTTGTCACCGAGATTCGGTAATCTGGGGGATCAGCGTAGAAACTGAGCCAGCCCAAACAGGACACTTATCCCGTCCCCCCATCCTCGTGGCTGTAAACAATTCTTTGTTTCCAAAAAAGAATAATGTTTCGGAATGTAACTAGCATTAATTGCTTTTCGGTGTCTACGAAGCCTTAACGGACTGAGTCACGAGCAAAGCATTTAACGCCACAGCCTGAATACTGTCCAAGACAACAACTTCTGTGTTCTTCAACAAAGGTAGGGCGTCAGCGTCAGGGCAACAGCATGTAAAAACTGGTAGCTGGAGAGTCTCTGTAATGGTGACGCAAGGGAAATTGTTGTTTGACGATGGAGGGTTGCACTGGGACAATTGTGGTTGGCTTAAAACTAAGGAGCTGCACGGAGCTTAAACAGCTCAAGACGATTCCCCCTTGCCTTGAAATGGACCGTGATAACCGTGATTGATATTGATAACTGATAGCTCACTGGCGTTGACAGCCGCACAACGTCAATTATTGGAAAAGATGCTTTTTCTGCAGCAGCATAAAGCTCAATCAACTTATTTCGTAATCGAGATAATACCTCGTACTGTGTCCCCCTGCTTCATGCTGGTGTTTGCTAGAAAAGCAAATGTTTCATGACAGGGGTAGACACCCCGGGAGATGCAGGCTGTATCTCAGCTGATGGTTAAAACATGCATACAGGAAGAATACCAAAGCTATATTAAGAAGCAATTAAAATTGACGTTTGCTCATTCTATCTCGCATAAATTGGGTCAAATCTCGAGATCAAACTCAATCTGTCTGCTGGCTAAAGGCGGGTATGATTTCACTGATGTCAATATAGCTTCTTCTAGAGTACTATTCTCATTGTTCTAGGATAACCATGTTTCGACGGCCCATGTTATCTTAAAAGATCATATTGCATGATTCTAAATAAATCAATACCGTAACCTATCCATAATACGCATCATGTGCCTTTGTCATCTCTGCAGAAAGACCCCCCTTCTCAGCATGCTCTCCTCTCAAATGCTGTCGCCCCTCCCAAAACTTCTCCCTCTCACCTAAAATCTCATCCGCCCATGTCTTCCCAGCTTCAGAGCGCAGTTTACGCGCAACTCCCATGAACTCACCCAGGTCTCGTTGAGTGTCACTGGTCCTCTCGTACTCCACCGCTTGCAAGAGGAGCTCGATCTTGTCAATGTCCTGAGCAAACTGAGCCTCCGAGGTCTCACCGGCCTCGAACTCGTGCCAGAGTTCGTGGATCTCAGTTGTGTGTGAACTAGACCAGCGAGTGGCTATGTATTCAATTGTCAGGGCCTCTCTTCTACCCTTCTCGGTCCTAGACACTCCGCTGAACGGGGTGATGTCGCCCACGGCAGATTCGGCAATGTCGTGGACAAGACACATCTTCATGCACTTTGCTTGATCCAAGCCCTGTGGTGCAAACATGGCTATCATGCCCATTCGATATGAATGATCCGCAACCGACTCGGGGCTAATAAGTTATAAGTCTCTATCTCCATACTGACATACGGGACAGAGCATACTCGATTCCATGTCTCTTCCAGCCCTCACGCTTGGTAGTTTTAAGGAGGCCAAGGAGATGGAAGAATGAGATTGGTGAGTTGGATGAATGGACTAGATCATTACCGCCCAATACTTTCTCGACTGTCCATGGCTCGCCCTCTAGAGTACAGGTCAGTAACATGCGGTATCAGTGTAGATAAGAGAGGAGTACCTGACGCAGTCGCCGGTTCTTTAGAGCTTGGTTCTGCCATGTTTGCTGTGTATTTTGATCAATGTTTCTCCCGAACTCCAATATCTGATCGATGCTATCAGGCCATGCATGCAACATGTTCCCCCGCTCGGGGCGCTTCGGTCCGTGTTCCGTCCAATATGTAATGCAATTGCACTTTACACTGATTGGTAGAGGTCATTGTCACGGCAAAAGCTTAGTATCTTGGTCTGAGATATATATCATGGAAGACCCTGTCGCTTTTCCCATGCGCGTTGCAATTAGGAACCCGAGAATTTGTTTATGCTACCCATCATGGTATGGTACATCATAGAACTTAGTATCAACTCTCTCTTCAGCTTCCTACGGGAATACATTACAAACGAGGTTTATCATGAAGTTACTAATAGATTCGTGTAGAACATACAAGACGAAACATCTACACAGGTTGCATCACATTGCTCATTCATCTAAAGGCTCCGACTTTGACAAGAATGCATTGGACTTCTCCACACACGGCTACAGGGTAGCTTTTGTTCAAAATAGTGTACTTCTATAAGTTTATTGCCATCAAACCCATGGATTATGAGATACTAAACGGGACATATAGATACTGGTTATTATAGCGTTCCTAATCGCCGACTGAGTGGTTAATCATTCGGCGTTCGGAGTAGCTCTGGCGGTTGACTGACTTTGTATTTACCTACGCTCGGGCGGCTTCAACCCTTCCTGCGATAACGATAAGTTTGTGTTCTACATTTCAATTCACACACTGTATCAAGTATTCATCCTTGTGGTTTTCGCCATCAAGCATAGCCGTCGGTTAGTAACAACGAGGCAACTCGACCGCGACTCAGTTCCCCTGACTTGTCTTGCATTTCACGGTAGACCCACCATGGTCGAGGTTCTCGGTCTATTCTTTGAGCTTCCATACCCGAAACCACTTACACCCCTCTTCGGTTTGATCTGCCACGTCGGTCCGGAACAATCATCAATGATCGAACAGACCTATAACCACGGATACGAAGTATAGCTGCTTAGACGATACCTGCTGCTACTATCTCTCATATATTAATTCAGACATGCATTTATACAGGGATTGCAATATCATATCCTGCCCCAACAATAGACGAACAGAGCAATCGGCCCTTGATGGAAACACAACTGTGTTGCACGGATCGGTTGCATATGTGGCAACTTGACTGTTCGGATCATTATCTGGCTCGTACCAAATTGTTTCATAAATATCCGAAAGCTTCTTCAACGGCGATGCCTTGATGTCGATATTCTAATCAGATTCTGCGCTGGATGACAAATACTCGGTAGGTTAGTATCTCGCATACCGAGGCTGAAGCCGAGCTTCTCGTCTCTTACACAACATCGTGAAAGTGATCGCAGCAAGAATGCTACGTTTCGATACGTTGTATCAAAGTAAATCCTCCGTAGAACACATCAATAGACTCAATATGATTCCAAATGTACCCTGGCGAGGACCCTGTTTCCACTCAATGCACTCCGCGTCTTAACACCAGTGCGGCATGAGTGGCCGATAGCGGTTCCACCGTGCCCGCGTCGACCGCAGCGACCGCCTCCCGAGGATGCCCACAGGCCTTCACTGACCTCATAGGGGACCCTCTTTGCGCCAATGCCGTCGTGTTCTCCGACCACTCTCCGAAAAGGTGAACGGTTGAGGAAGGCGGCGGGGGCGGGGAGCTTGCCATTAGGGTGCCTCAAGGAAAGAGCGGCGTGATTCAGCTGCCGGAGGAAAGAGCAACGGGCTGCTATATCTTCTACAAGTTTCCTCAAACTGAGTTGAATTCCATTCCTCTTCCTCGCATTACAACAGCCTCCAAACGTCTGTCTCTTCTATCAACCAAACATAACCCCACAATCCACAGCCACAGCAAACATGTCTGAGCTCAAGGTTGGCGATAACTTCCCCGAGGGTGTCTTCTTCACCTATATCCCCCCTCTCCTGAGATTTCTGAGTTCTCTACCTGCGGTACTCCCATCGCCTACAACGCCAGCCAAGGTATGCAATTCCCAACTTTTATCGCCGCTCACCATACTAACTCACCACAGAATTCAAGAACAAGAAGGTCGTCCTTGTCTCTGTTCCTGGTGCTTTCACCCCTACCTGCAGTGCCTCCCACGTCCCATCTTACCTCGAGAACATCGATAAGCTTAAGGCCAAGGGTGTTGACAATGTTATCGTTATTGCCTACAACGATCCCTTTGTCATGAGCGGTTGGGCCAAGGCCAACGGTATCCACGACGACTCAATTGTAAGTTTATTAAACCACGAACAAAGGAGGAACCCGAACTAACTAGCTCAGCTCTTCATGACCGATGGCGCTGCCAAGTTCTCTACCAGCATCGGCTGGAGCCTTGGTGAGCGAACTGGCCGTTACGCCATCGCCATTGACAACGGCAAGATTGTCTACGCTTCCAAGGACGAGGACACCAAGAGCATTGAGGCTTCCGGTGCCCAGGGCGTCCTGGCTCACCTGTAATCGAATTGAAGTTGCACAAAAGTAATGAAGATAGAATATAGATGAATAAATGAAATGACAATATATATATATATAAAGACAAGTTTCTAGGAGCACTTGGACACCACATTGGTCTGGAACGTTTGCCGTGAAGTCTACTTGTGTATCATGAGGCATTGTGTCGTTATCTATAACAAGCTAAGTTGCTAGTATTCTGAATGACGCCGTGAGTTATTTACCCAGCCACCACCACATAATGGTATATGCCCCTTCTTCGTCACAGCATGAATCAGATGCGTTGTTTGTTTGACCATTTGCATTGCTCAACTATCAATGCACCCTATTGGCAATCCATGCTCCCGAGATTGTAGAAGAACCGGCCGGACAAAGACACAAGAACCACGGACTCCACTCTCCCATTTTCAACCTCACTCAAAGTCCATTCCTAACTTAACGGGTCTTGGCCTGAACCTTGGGGGCAGAGCCCTTGGCACCCTGCTTGCTGACTTGTCGGGTAGCCTGGCCCTTGGAGGCCTGAGCAGCGAGCTTAGCCTTCTCAGACTTCTTGGCAGCAGCGTCGGCCTGCTTCTTCTCCTTGCTCTCCTTGATGGCCTGGGCTCGGGCAGCGGAACGGGCCTCGGGTCGGATGTTGCGCTTCTCCTTGATCACGTCGAGAGAAGCACCAACGATGCCTCGCTGGGCCTTGACAGTGCGGCGGGTTCGCTTCTTGGCAACCTCCTATAAAATGTGTCAGCTCTGTTATAGAGGGGTAATCGACGGAAGGCCAGCAGCAGCAGCAGCGGCTGCTACTACTACTGGCATTTGGCTGATGCATACCTCAGAGATACCCTTGCGGTGCTGTCGGCGGTAGAGGACGGTCCATGCGATACGGCGGGGGTTCTTCCTTTGCAGGAAAAGAGACTCCGACTTGCCGTTCTGGAATCGGAAGATCTTGCTGTCGCCACGGACGTAGAGCTTACCCTGTGAAGCGATACCCGTTAGCCTTTTGATATCCTTTGAATCATCACCACCAGGTTATGCCTCGTCCATGCGATCCATCGTCATCATCCCCCTCCAGCGACTGTGAATTTCGCATCTCGATAATCGACCGGATCGCATCAACGGGGTAACGGCAGGAGGGAGCGTACCTTGCCAGGGTAAATTCTCTCGCCGGAGAAGGTGTCCTCGTAGGTTCGCATCTTGTCGCTGGTTGTGCGTTAAAGGCGACAAGGTGTTGTGTAGTTGACCGTGGATTGGCGATGGCAAATGTAGAGTTGAGGGTCGGTCGGTCGTGACTGCAGTCAATTTCACGAATTGTGTGCCTACTGACTAAGCGATCTAGGGCAGGCGTGACGCTAATCCGTGCTGCACTGGCTATCACGTGCAGTCCACCCTGAACTGCTCCTTCCACTGGGCCCGGAGAATTGTCGGGGGAACCCTCTGGAGGAGGCTCATCTTCACTTACACCACCATCGTATTGACCTATAGCGAAACCCTTTTTTCTTCTCTTAGTATTTGTATTTATTTGGTACTGAAACACGCTGGATATGGCTAGATGACGTCTCAGGCGGATCTGATTGCACATGTAGTATTGCAGCAGTTCCACAAATTACCTTCAAAACGAAAACCTGCTGTTCGCGATAATTGCCTCCATGAATGGGTTCCATTGAGTGGTATCGTCGCTGAAAAGGATGGCGTTCTGACGTGCATAGCACTGGCGTAAGTATGTCCAGGTTCTCATGCTTGGGTGCCAATTCTAATCCTAGTTACCGTAGTACTGGCATGAAATGCCTTCCAGCCTCAAAAATCGCACAATCTAATGGTGTAGGGATCCATGATTGGCATGCTGAGGTTCTAGCAATCAGAGCATTCAATCGGTTCCTGGTTGACGAGTGTCAAAATCTGTTCGATGGAGAAGATGAGTCGAGTATTTTGCAGAGAAAAAGGCATGCATTCAACACCGATGGAGCCTCTTTGCAGTTGTTCGAGATCAAAGACGACATAAAACTGCATATGTACTGCTCAGAAGCACCATGTACGTTTTTATCAGAGTATAACTGTTCATCTCCTGACAAAAGCAGGTGGCGACGCTAGCATGGAGCTCACGATGGCTGCCCAAAAAGATGCTTCTGCATGGGAAACCCCAACCCCCATGAGCATTGCTCCAGGTCCAGATGAGGAACTGTCTCTGCTGGGACGAGCTTGTTTCTCACGAACTGGAATTGTTCGACGGAAACCTGCCCGAGGAGATGCACCGCCTACGTTATCCAAATCTTGCTCTGACAAACTTGCACTTAAGCAGTGTACCTCGCTTCTTTCATCCATCACTTCACTCTTTGTCGATCCAGCCAACGCATATATACACACCTTGATCTTACCCAAATCTCAACACTCCAAAATCGCCTGTCAACGCTCATTTTCAGCCCAAGGTCGGATGAAATCATTGGTCGGCATTGAGTGGCCAGGAGGTTACTCATTCAGGGAATTTTCAGTTGTGACCACGGACCTGGAATTCCAGTTCTCAAAAAGAGCTGTGAAAGCTAGAGCTGATAAGATCTCGGCTAGCAATCTAGCAGCAATATGGTCACTTTCAGGTTTCGAAGAGAATATCATCGGGGGTGTTATCCAAGGTCGGAAAGCGTTTAAGACCAATGGAGCAAGTCGCACTTCGA
The DNA here is from genome assembly GCA_025948275.1 of Fusarium avenaceum. NCBI lineage: Eukaryota > Fungi > Ascomycota > Sordariomycetes > Hypocreales > Nectriaceae > Fusarium > Fusarium avenaceum. Next base: position 2,036,804 of record CP109669.1, read on the forward strand.
GGCGGAGCATGTGGGAGGCAGCAAGTAACCTCGCCGGTAGACTTGGCGAACCATACTCTGCAACAGCGATCGGCCTAGCCTCTGGGACCTATCGCGGTTTCAAAGAGGGACAGCTGACGACTCACAGACAGCAGGTTAAGGACAATGCTCGTGACACAGCGCTGGCAGGGTGGATCAGGAATGACGGAGGATCGGATTTCCAACTAGAAGAACATAGCAATCATTGACATCATTAGAGATTGGTATTTCTCCCGATGTAAGTCGTATTTTTTTGTTTGTTTGTACAGATCAATCAACCTCAGCCCGCATAAAAATCGCCGTTCCACCGCGACATTCCCAAGCTGTGGCCTTTTGCGCACCCGTACTTAGCTACTCCTCAGCTACTCGGCTAAGAGAGCTGGGGAAGTGACTTTTACGACTCTCCACCCATTACCAGAGGGAAACATAAAACCCGTCTCGTAGGAGAAACTGGCCAGCCTCCTGGCCGAACAGACCTACGATTTTACTGCCCCTTAGCCCTTTGAGTGTGTAGAGGAAATTTACTCGACCTTAGGCTCGTTCTCGAAGTTCTCGCCCTCAACGAGATCGGGGATCTCATCGTCGTCCTCGCCCTTCTCCTTCTGGAGGTTCTGGTAGCTCTCAGCGAGCTTGCGGAGGGAAGCAAGAGAGTCGGGGCCGAGCTGGTTGAGGATACCAGGGACAAGCTCGGTGAGCTCCTTGTCCTCGCCGTTACCGTAGATGGCGAAGGTGTTGGAGGGGACAGCGGCGTGAACTGTTGAAGTGAAGGAGGGACATGTCAGTATACACCAAAAGCCCCACGCACAATACCAAAAGTGGGATGACTAACCCTTGGGGGCAGCGAAGTGGATGACGTTTCCGTCCTGCTTGAACATGTTGACCTCCTCGATAGCCTGGATGGGCTGAGTGTTCAGCTTCTTAAGGGCAAGCTGGAGCTTCTTGTCGTCGGCGCCGGAGCGGGCAGGTGCGCGCTTGACCTTTCGGCGAGGGGTACCCTTTCCACTAAGTCGTCCCGTTAGCTGCGATGGTCGGTGGTGTGGTAGTGACGGCTTATAAGCCTCGTCCTATGCGCATAACATACCCTATATTGTAAAGTCAGTCCTTTGCTCTCATCTCGGAGATAGACTAGAAAGTATGCGCAAAAATAGGTCACGTACCAGTTCGGGCGCTCAGGCCGAGCTTCTTGAGGCGTTCTTGGACTTCGGCGCTGGACATGATGGGCGAAATTGAATTGCGGGGGATCGGGGGACTCGATCGAAACTGGGACAAAACTGGTCAGTCGAGGCGGATTTCGGACGGAATAAATCGATTGTTGGAAGCAATGTTGCTCGTAAATTCGTGTTTGCGCGGGTTGGGCAACGTACCAGTAAGTTAGGCTTGGGTAATTAGCTGTTTGTCGCCGTCGGCTTCGAATCAGTGGTGTTGAATCAAAGTAGATTTTGTGCGTGCCAAGAGTTTTCGCCTGTGGAACTACCATTTCGCCGAGGGGAGTGGGAGTGGGAGGGGCTCTTGGGTGCGTGCTCCGCCCTTTGACCTTGCACTATCGATTTTGCCCGTGACGTTGTAGGTTGCAGGCGGCTCAGAGCCTCGGACAGTGTTCGTGGGGTAACTTGCGAGCTGGCACAGGTAGTACATCCGCTACATTGGAGGTACTGACATGTGGAATGCAGTATGAGGACGAGCATTTCGGTATTCAAGCTGTTAGGAAATGAGTATTTGTGTGAATTCTTGAAGGCCCAGTTACGTACGGGGAGGTTAAGTTTGGTCGTCAATTGACCCCGCCACTGATCTGATTCCTCAATTCGCACCAAGTTTCTGCTTCATCAATAACTGATTTGGGTGAGCGAACCAAGCATGGCAGCCCGTTGCTCAAGTCAAGCTCTCAAGAAAATCGCGAGTGAGCATAAACACATGATTTCGCATATGTAAGGTAATCTGAATAAAAGCAATTATGTATTGGCCCTAAGAACTCCAAATAACTTCCTTACCCTGCAACTAGTTCCCTATATCTCAGTTGTTGTACATGAGCTGTCCTTTCATCGTATCCCATACTCTTACAAGCACAAACGGGTATTCAGTAAATATGGCCTCTTGGAAAGTTTACTTTGTATCCAGGCCCGCCTCTCTCCTCATCTCTTCTCGTCGACTGGCAGTCTCCATCTTTGAAGCCTTTGCAGCAGCAGCAGCTGCGACTCGCTTTCGCTCCTCTTCCTCCTTTACCACAACCCAAACTAGTGACAGGTTAATGCTTGATTTTATAGAATCGACAGAGCTGGTCAGACATACTTGGCTTGTCTGACTTGGAATATGCCTTCAATCGGGTCACAAAATCGTCAAACTCTTGTTGTTTCTCCTCGCGGTTCTCCAGACTTTTCTTGAGCAGCTCGGGGTTGTATCTCGATCGAAGTTCTTCCTCAGTGGGAGTTAACCACATAGTAAAAGCCGGTCCGCCAACTGCAACCACAGCACCACTGCATGAGTCTATTAGCCTGGGTTCGGCGGTCATATATGATCGCAATAGACTTACCCAAACACAACCTTGGTCCAGAACCACCATCTCGAAGACGGCTGTTTAGCTGCCATTGTAATAAATGATAGATGCGAGCTTTAATAGCGATTATATTTTGCAAAGTGAGTTGCTATTGCGATTGAATTGGACTGGGCTGCGATTCCTCCAATGATGATTTTCACGATTCTGCATCCGTCATGGATTTGGCAGTATGCTGGTCATTGGTAAGGAATCTAAAAGGGAAGGCGGTCGCGGAGCTGGTCTTGTCCCGAGCCCGACCATACTTAGACATTTCAAATCAACACCACTAAGAAACTCTATGCTACCTAGATAGGGGAGATCAGAAGCCATCTGGCGTAAGAGGTCAGCTGAAAGTTACACTAATTTATGTCGCCATGCTTAACAGGTTTCTTTATATATATCTGCTAACGACTTAGTCTGAGTATCAATACAAGTCTCGTTAAGCTTATCATCACTCATACGATACATGAAACAACTACTCCTGACCTTAATATGGTCACTAATTAAGGTTAATCAGGTACTGGTATGTATAAAGCCTCGTATCATCTCGTGGGCTGGGGCAGCTTTCCAATTGAATGCACAGCATGGACTGCAATTCTAGACAAATAATGCACAACTCGCAAAATCTGGCACGGCTGTTACTGCGTAAAGTCGACTTGTTGTGTGCTGTCACGGACCTTTGCAATGATGATTGCCGATCTTTGGATGGCTTTTTTGTGAGACATGGTGTGTCAGGCTCATCTGAGCTGATCATCTGTTTGGCTGACAACAATGTTTCGGCTTTCCACAGAATGGAATTCTATTCTCGTCTCGAACATCTGAAAAGTGGCAAAAGCTCCTCTTCCCGAAAAAGACCATCCACGACTTCTGACTGGCTGATATCTGAAGCTGGCTTGGACGCTTGCTCGACAAATCACATCCTCAGAGGCTATGGCAGGCGAATAAATCTCCGGCGCAGTCGGTCGGATCTACATGCCCGCTCAGACAATGATGTACAGTACATTGACTACGTACTGACCCAGGAGCACCACATTGCGAAGCCCTCAGCCTCCGCCAAGAGTGTCAAATACGGTCTCTTTGACGTCAAGATCCAGATATTCAAGCAAGCACTAAGCAAGCGCGAACCTGTATATCCGTACAGCCTACATATCCGTCTGCAACGTCTTACGCACGGGTATCGAAATATTTCCTGAGTCCTATCTAGCGCCAATTAACCTCCAGTCCGCCACAATCCTCCATCAACTCTTCGGCGACGCCATAAAGCCGTTCATGACAGGAAACCCTTCGTCTTGGCCAGATCCACTGATGATGTTATGCGAGGAACAGTGGTTAGGGCTGTGTACCAGGGATCCGTCAAGAAAGTAGACAAGGCGTCCATACAGAGTACACAGGAGCCACTTGCTTTAACTACCTAATATTGATTTGTTTCGACTTTGAAGCCAATTCCTGTAGGAAAGAGTCATTCGTCCTCCCATTCGCACTGGAAGAGTGGGCAACTGAATCCTACCACGTAGTACCCGTATGGTAATATGCCACTGAGATATGACGACGGGACACGGGCATTGTGATACACAACAAAGCTTTGTTTGAAGCGATCATTGTTAAGTTAGTACCTGGAACCCTGCGGAGCCTTCATCATCCGAGGTCGGCACTCAGACCTGGTAGATGGCAATGGTAAAGCCGACCAACGTCTTTCTTTGAGGCCAGGCTGCCAGGGGCTGGGTTGAGCCACAATGAGTTATGCAGTGTCGGTTGGCGGTTGTAAGCCAAGCCGGCAGCGGCGAAGCGCCATGTCTCTAAACCGTTGGAATGGACCCAAGGATGGCTCACTGTTCGCAGTTATGCGCGAGAGACATTCCCTTGAATGTGACGACATGATTTGACCGTTAGTCTATCCCATGTCTCGCTTTGCCTGGAAGCTCCTTGATGCAGAGTCGCTAAGCGGGTTTGCGACAGGGCTAAAACTAATGACAAAGGACTTGTAGATAAAGGCCCATGGCAGCATTAATGCCCCTTTAGCTCTGCAGTCTCACATTTTCTTCCGCTGGCAGGGGTTGGGCTTCAAGTAAGGTACCGCCCGCATGCAGCAAGGTACCTGGACTGCTGGGCATCTCCACTAGAGGTAACACGCCTAGCCGACAAGCCACTGGAGATTTAGCGCCCTCGCCCCACAAGCTTCCATTGAAGAAGATGAATTCTACTGGCGGGGGCTACCAGCTCACCTGCTTGAATGGGCGGATGTAAACCAACCGGTCACGTTGGAGGTTGGAGGCAACCTGACCTTGAAGCTCCCGTCTGCTCTGGGTTCCGTTTCGGAAGAGCCAAACATAAAGGGAATCCTCCGTCCGCTTGCAATTTGCGCCGCTTGAAAGGCACATTTTACCTGTCCTCAAGAGACAGCTGCTGCAAGTTGAAGTTATCCTGCATTCCTTTCACGCACTTGTCACCACCGTCGTTTCTAGTTTCATATACTATAAACGCCGCCAGTCCTTCAGCCAGCTTGTAACCATCCTTCTATTATCGTCCGCTGACTCGAGAACTTAAATTATCCTTTTTGCATCATTCAACGATCCTCTCGTGGACTGGGATAATCGAAAACTGTCCTCCTTCTCTGGCGGTAGTTCTACGATCTGGACCGCCGATCCCGCACTTGTCGGAAACTCAGTTGCTGTAGCTGCGGCACGCCATGCGACAGCAATTACGCTGATTCTGCGCCGACCGATATTTTGGAATAATATTTAGTTCTGATTACGGGTCGAAAACGGTATCCAAAAGTGAAAACAACACTTGTTCTGATCACCAGCCGACGAACTATCCTCATGGATTACGAAGTAGGTTACGGCGGCCAACAGCGACCGTACGGGGGCCGCGGGCCTGCCCCGCGACAGCATGCCGGCGCGCCACCACAGCAATATGGTGCACCACAACATTATAACGAGAACCAAGGAGGCTATGGGTATGATAACTACAACGGAGGCTCTGGGCAAGAATATGCAGCACAGCACCAAGATAATGGTTATGGAAGAGGACCACCACCGCAGGACCCGTACGGACGTGGCGGACATCCGATGCCTGGCCCTCGCGGAGGTCCTATTCCTCGTCCTCAGACAGCTGATCCGCACCGCGGCCAACAGCGTCGCCCACAACCGGACCGAGGCATGCCAAATGGGCATCATATGCAAGGTGCTATGCGCCCAGCACCGTTTGCTGCCAACTCGGACCCTGCAGGTGAGTCTCCAGCGTGCTCTGACAAGCTACTCGACTGACCATGTTACTTAAAGCTCGCCGACACCATATGAACACACCTCCGATGAGCCCGAGAGACGGTAATTTTGGGCATCAGTACCCGCCACAAGACCGTGGACGGAGGCCGGATATGAACTATGAACAGCATATGGCCGAAAAGATGTCACGCATGGATATGAACCAAAGGCCAGTGGTGACACCGAATGGACGCAGCAGTATCGATACACCACGCAGCCAGGGCGATTATGGACGACGACCAGAAAATGGAGGGCGTGGACATCCCCCAAGAGGCCATCCTCAAGCGGACCCCTCACGACAGAATCTGAACTATGGCGCTCAAGGTGGTTACGGAAATTTTGATGATAGATATCAAAGCCCCCAGGAACCGCCTGCGGGTGGGTTCGGTCCACCGTCACGAAGCCAAACAATGCCAGTGGATGAGATGAGAACAAGAAATATGCCGCCGCCTCAACGGATTGATACCATGCAATCTAGTACTCCCGCTGGCCGGGGGATACCTCAACGACCTTCGACTGCTGGCGGACACCGGCTACCCCCTCAAAGGTCATACACAGCTGGTACGCAAGGTGGCCCGGTTGGTCATTACAATGGTGAATATGATGATCGAAGTGCATATCAAAAACCGCAAACAGCTTCATACGATGAAGTATACGATGCTTATTTCGATAATTCACGAAACAGCAACCAAGATTATGGACCACAGTCCCAGCAGAATCGAACAAGTTTGCCCGACTTTGCCGCAGCGCCAGCTCCGGGACAGCGCGATTCTTTCGAGCAGTCGATGCGTCCAAGCAATGAACAACCACAGCGCGTAGCCCACCAAACGGCTGTACTCAACCATGCCAAGTCGCAACCGATGCTTCGTCAACCTCAAGCAGCCGTGTTCGAGATGGCCGGCGATGTTCCTGATGTTCCTGCGGTCCCTCCAGTTCCTTCACTTCCACCAACCAACAATTACCAGGCCGGTTATGAGCAAAACTACAACCAGATGCCCCATAGACAGCCGAGTGCGCCAGCAACGATGACAATGAATGGCTCGCGTGCTGGAGGACCGGTGAGCCCGGATGGTCTTCCTTCACACCCTGCACCAATCCGCCCAGGTCTGATGCAAGATTCGATGATTCAAATGGGTAACAAGCCAGCTCCCGTCAGAAACTATGGCGCCTCTACACCAGCACCAGCACCAGCACCAGCACCAGCACCAGCACCACAACCTCAGGCCCAATATCGGCCACAGCCAGAACCACAACAGCAGCCCCAGTATCAGCAGCAACCTCAACCGCAACGGTCACCACCTCGCAATATTCCACAGCAGCCTGCTGTGGGAGAAGGCCCTGTTACGACTCAACAACTGGAACATCTGAGAATGCTGATCAAAACCAACTCGAGTGATCAGGGTTCAGCATTGAAACTCGCCAAGAAATTGATCGAAGCTGCTGAAGTCTTGGCCCCCAGAATGCCAGACCCTAAGCAACGTACAAGGGCACGCGAACGTTATCTGATTGACTGTCATAAGATTCTCAAGAAACTTGCAAACGCTCAGAACCCAGATGCTATGTTCCTGCTGGCAGATTGTCTCGGAAGGGGTCTTTTTGGCGAAGGCGATTACAAGGAAGCTTTCACTCAATATCAGTCTGCAGCAAAGCTCGGACATCCTGCGGCAGCTTACCGAACTGCAGTTTGTTGTGAAATCGGTCATGAAGATGGAGGCGGCACACGTAAGGACCCGATGAAGGCAATCCAGTGGTACAAGCGCGCTGCAACTCTGGGTGATCCTCCTGCGATGTACAAAGTTGGAATGATTTTGTTGAAGGGTCTCCTTGGCCAGCCTAGAAACCCCAGAGAAGCAGTAGGGTGGTTGAAGCGAGCGGCAGAACGAGCAGATGCGGACAATCCGCATGCGCTTCACGAAATGGGCTTGTTATACGAATCAGCGCAACCGAACGATGCTATCATCCGAGATGAAGCATATGCCTACAGTCTATTCCTTCAAGCTGCTGATCTAGGGTACAAATTCTCACAGTATCGACTTGGGTGTGCCTTCGAGTATGGATTGTTGGGCTGCCCAATCGATCCTCGTCAGTCCATTCAGTGGTACTCGAGAGCAGCAACGCAGGAAGAGCACCAAGCTGAGCTTGCGCTTAGCGGCTGGTACTTGACGGGCAGCGAAGGCGTGCTAGGACAGAGTGACACTGAAGCATACCTTTGGGCGCGCAAAGCAGCCGTTGCAGGCCTTGCTAAGGCTGAATATGCCATGGGTTACTTCACGGAGGTTGGTATCGGCGTTCCAGCTAACCTTGAGGATGCGAAGCGTTGGTATTGGCGAGCAGCTGGTAAGTACAACAGAACTGGTGATAAACACAGCAGGCAGCTAATAATCATTTGCAGCCCAGGACTTCCCTAAGGCTCGAGAACGTTTAGAGGACCTCAAACGCGGCGCGGGCAAGAACGGGCGCCAGCGTGAGCGCATCTCACGTAGCAAGATGGAGACGAAGCAAGAGGGCGACTGTGTCCTCATGTAAGCCCTGCATCGTCCTTTTACGTGCCTTCGCTCTTCATTTCAACGACAAACTACGAATCATGATACGTAGTTTATGTGGCACAAGTGTGAAGGAAAGGTCACAGATGATCACACTGAGGTCAGCAAGAAACAAGACAACGAACACTTGAATCACTGTGTAAAGAGGATATACAACTCGAAATGTATATCAAAGGACAAGGCGTTAGATCTGATGTCTTTGGATGAGTATGGAAAAGAGATTTGCATACGGCGCATGATATATACCATTAACGACAGAGGAACATCTTTTACATAAAACAATAGGAAATGATTGAATCATGATATCCTTGAAGTCAAACAAAATAAAACTCGTGAACAGTGTTGTACTGTCTGCATAACTGTCGGCACTCGACATCAGGGGGGTTTCTACGCAGAAAGTCTGCGGCCTGCTGGACTATAGCACGCTTTCACAATACGCTACTTTGTGTACGGTTTGATTCGCATGGCTTGTCTTTGTTCTCACAACTAGATAGGGTCGTACTCGGCCTTGAATATTAACTATAAAATGTGTGGCTTTTATCTGCAATCTCCACAGGTATCTCACGACATTCAGTAGTGAGGGCGTCTTGCACTCTGATCCTCGACTGCGTCCTTGACGCGCCGCAGAAGATATCCCTAAAACGCCAATCCGTCGCGATATCACCTGATGAGCTCAATGTGCCGATATACTTGCAGGGCTACGTCAGATTCACATGTTTCTATACGCGTCGTTTGCTATACACACACCCAATGGCTGGGCTAGAACACCATCTAGACAGGAAGTTCTTACTAGATTTATCACTTTGCTTGTATACAATTTTCTAATCATTCGCCAAGTATCTCACTCGTAACTAGTCCATGTGTTTGTTGTAGCAATCGCGTGAAGCTGGATCATAGAAACGGTTCGTTGCTCTTAAGATTGATGTAAGAATATCCAATATCTGTTCTGAATGCTAACATTCTATCAAATGCTATAATGCTGAAATCCCAACCGTGCAATGCTATAATGATCGATGCTATGACACTTGCGTGCAGGACTGTAAGATGCAAGTAACAACAAAAACCGTAACTCCTGTATGCCGTAATAACGAACGATGAGGCAATATGACCCTATGCGCATACCCCTGATGCGTCAAAACTCCAAGCAATGACCACGTATAATCAGAACTTCTCCATCAGGTTCGCGCGAACCGTCCACATGCGAGCCCTCTTTCCATATATGTACATAGGAATCGTGAACAAGATCAACAGCAGCTGGATGATACCGATCCAAATGAATACCATCTTGGGGCCTTCGCCATGTAGCCAATGTGTAACAAAAAGACTGAAAACAAGTCCGTGCAGAATATTCTTGGAGAAGTTGAGTGTCACCAAAGCCTCTCCAGCATATTGACGATAGCTGTCCACGCAAAATGTAATGGCTGTTGTCGAGCCAAGCGAACATCCAAATGAGACAACTCCGAAGAAGAAAGTAGGGACCATCCAATGGTCCTTCTCCTCTGCTGACCACCCAAAACCCATGAGTCCTATGCATGTGGTGATGAGAATAGGCAGAGCCATGACAAGACGGAACTCGGGCTCGTAGAGGCCACCGTTACGTCTAGACATTATCTTGACGATGATATCGCTGACCTTACCCGCCACACCAGTTCCTAGAATACCGCCGATAAATGGCGAGATGTAAACAAGACCTGTCTGGAGAGCGGTGAAATTGTAAGATTCTCGGTCGCGATAAATCATGGCTATCGACTCAGAGATGACGATCAGCCAACCTACAGAGCAAGCATAAACGGCAGATGACCATAGAACAGCAGGGTATGCGAAGAGAATGAACGGTCGGATCATGACCTTGAACCAACTATCGTGGTTGAGACGTCCATGCCAGGGTCTAAGTTGTTGTGTAAACGATTTGGGGGGCTGTTGACGAAGTTGATGAGTGTAGGCCTGGATTTTCGGCGGGCCTTGAAGCTTCGAGGCGTCTACTTTCTCGTTCTCAAGGTTAGGGCCTAACTTGAACGAGGCAACGTTGGACTCGCTTCCAGTTGTGCTATGGAAATCGGTGGGAGTGGATGTGTCTCGGTTAGAGGGATGTACTGCTTGAGGAGCTACGGGCTCTTCGGTAGCAGTGTCAGGGCCAGCAAAACCAACATGGAGATCCCTTCCTCGATGCAAAGAAGCTGGCGACTGACGTCCATCTTGAGTGGGACTTGCTTGAGCCAAGTGCTCTCCCTGCTCTCCCTCAAATAGTGCTTCCGCTCCAGTCTGGTGAACCCTATGGCGAGATGAGAGTCGACGAAGGAAACTCGGCCTCTTGGACGGGTGTCTGGGTTTCGGATGGGGGGTACGATCCCAAAAGGTCTCTGGGACAAACAAGAAAAGAAGCACACCGCCCAAGGCAATGATCATGGCCAAGATCCAGAAGACCCAGCGCCATCCGAGACTGCCAATGATAACTGCACTGACAAGTGGGACAAGATTTTTGCCACCAAGCAAAAGAAGAGTATAAATGCCGATACGGTAAGCTCGCTCGTGGAGGAAGAAGATCTCGGCAATTGTGGCTGATGGGAGACATTCGACAGGGCTGACAGCAAAGCCCTGGAAGATTCTGGCGATCAAGAGGGAGTTGAAGCTAGGAGACCATGCGGCCCAAAGCGACGTAGCGATGAACATGATGGCGCTGCCCAAATATACTGGGCGCTTGCCAAAAAGGATAGCGGTTGGTGAGAATATGACTGAGCCGATGCCCATGCCCATCATGTAAAGACCGGTGGTCAGGGCCACTCTCTCGACGTCTATGTCGTATGTTTCTGCGATGTCGGTGAAACCAGCAGCTACAACGGGAGTAGTGCCGCCTCCAATCATACAGTAGAAGCCAAGAGACAAGAGAGCAACATCTCGTTTCCAAGAAGGCCAGTTCAAGGGGTCATTTTTGGATTCCTCAGGCTGAGGCTCCAAGATGATTGCGCCGTCGCTTGTCTTCTTCTTGTCATCAGTCTCTGGCGCGGGAGTCCGAGTCTCTGCTACTACGGCTGCTGCCGCTGCCGCCGCTGCGGCTGACGAAGCTGATGCTCGTCGACTGTCAACAGGAAAACCAGCGGGAATAGATGAATGAGAGGTTCTTGCGTGGACATTTCGCAGACCAAGCGGTTCATTGCGGTGAGCAGCAAGTAGAAGTACGGAGCCTGTGATACAGTCAGTCTTGCCATTCGAGTGTCAAGGAGCAGAGATTTCGAACTAACCTGGGACTTCAATGGTCTTTTTGTCGTTCAAGACTCCCATACTCCATTTGGACGGACCAGATGGTTCATCTGAGTTAGAGGCCGTTGAGCCAGCACCCAGAAAGCGCCGCCACTTCGGGACATTGGGTTCCTCTGAGGCCATGGTGAATGGCTTTGCAAGTGAAAAACCAAACACAGAAAGCGTCTGAAATTTGGCGTTTTCCGTGGGTAAATAAAGGGCGAGCTAGGTGGAATGGTGGTGGATCGTAGGGATGGACCTTGATAGATAATACTATGGGTTTAATAGATGCACATGTTTCGATGATGGGTACGAAATATGGAGAATTGCCGACACAAATCTTTGGAGTTCTAGGAAGACAGTGTTGATGAAGGATGAAGCAGGATAGGACTGAAGATGATGTTCTAGGTGACTTGAAGGCGTATGCAATTTAGGTGTAGATGGTAGAAGAGTACAGATAGGTATGGCGAAAACGGAGAGGCCGTGGTTAGTAGAACAACAAAACGACGGAAGGCATCAAGGTCCAAAAATTGTGGAGTGGCGCGAGTCGTCAACTGAACGTCTGAAAGAAGAAAACAAAGAGCAAAAGACTCGCTCAAACTCGCGATGAGAAATGTCACAGCAAAGAAAAAAGTCGAGGCTCGAGCAGGATGGGTTTGCTATAAATACGATGTAAGGGGTCCAGCCAGATAAGGGACCAAAGCCAAAGTCAGTCAGAGCCAAGATCCAGAGTCTATAGTTAATCGTCAACGCTCTCCCATGTTAACACGTTCTGGCGCTTTGAGTTCTAACACGAGTAAGGTTGATGGAGGATCACCGGGCTCATCTCCACTCCAACCGCCGTCTGAGCTCTGGCCCTGGTGACAGTAGAGCGGAAACGGCGGCAGCGCCCATAACTAACTACCGTCCGTAACTTTCTGTTTCCTTATATTCCAAGGGTAAACCAGGTTTCAGTTGTGTAGATGCTGCACGCGTGACCGACTTATGCTGTTTAAACGGCGTCCCGTGCGGGCTGCGATGTATTCTTACAGGCCTTTTACTGGCCCATCTCGCTTAACACCCCCGCCCTGCTGAAGGGTCCTGCCTGCAGTCCCCACTGACATGCCTGGAGGCTGGGGGAGAGATAGCACCCATTACATCATTTCTAGCTGGGTGTCTTACTTCTTACCCTGTCTTACCTCCATCCAAACTCTGCAGACTGTCACCCATCAACCCCATGCATTATTGACGTTGAATCGTCCGTTATATCACATTCGTCCTTTTATGTATCATTCTTCTATTCTTCTGTCAAAAATAATATATAATAAAAAGACGACGATGCATACAGCCCCTCTACGCGCTGGACTCCGTCCTCTCATTGGCAAGTCTCTGCCTCGCTTAGCACAAGCTCAACGAGCCTCCATCTCATCGACCACACCGCGACAAGCCAAGAACCAGATATATTCCCCGTAAGTCAAACTCCTACTCCTTCGCCTTTTGGCAGATCACATGTCCCCGCACATGCCCCTCTCCCTGCAACCCTTTCTTTCGCCGATCGCTTTCATCATCTCGTTTATGCCGAGCGTCTAGAGATAGCTTTGTTGTTGACCGCCAGCTAGTGTCCGCAATAATGACTCCTTCTCAACCTACCTCTCTCTTTCAACCTCGTCCCGCACCCCCCTGCTGACTCTCTGGACCGCCTCCTGGTGCTCGACCTGTAAAGTCGTTAGCCCTTTGATCCGTGATCTTGTCGAGTCTGGCGTAGGCGAGGAAGAAGGCGGAGTGTCTCTCGTTACCGTCGAGTTTGATTCGCCAGATATCATGTCTGGAAACCCTAGCCTGGCCATGACTTACATGATCACCAGCATTCCCACGCTTCTGAGCTTTGACGCTGGGGAGGCACAGACCATGACCAAGATATCTGATGCCAGGAAGCTCGCTGATAGAGAGTTTTTGAAAGAATGGATTCGAACTGAGGCCAGAAGGCATGGGGGACGCGGAGGAGGCGGTGGTTCGTCACTTTTTGGAGGTTTGTTTGGCAAATAATATCGAATCTACCCTTGTGTATAACACACCTCGTACATACCTTAGGTAATCTCCAAACGGCTATATGTCCTTAATTGAACGACATGAACTACATAGCCTTGATTTATTCGACTCAAGCATTGAGAGAACTAGGTTGGTGCTGCCTTAGCCTCGATATCTTTGCCATGCACCCCTGTTATCAGGGTGTCTGCAGAAGAAATGGCAGTATGCATTGATTTCTTGACAGGTTTACCGGTTAAATCTCTCAAATACTTGTATCCTGGAGTTTTGACAAACTGTCCGTATTATTTCCCTTGGCCAGGTATTTGTGGAATGTTTGTTAACCGAGACCATTCCCCACGAGAACTTCTGATGTTTGATATAATCCAATACGAGCCGGCTGGCGCAACCCTTTAAGACCAAATAAAATTAGTAGCATCACTTCACCAGCTACTTGACATCTATCCCAAGTGCTAGTCTGTCGTGATCTACAGTCGATGAACTTCGTGTTATGAATCCAGATAAGAGGATGTAATGCAATGGAGCAAGGTGAGCTGGCATGGTAGCATCGTAAAAGACCACTCGTTACTTGGATAGTCTATGCTTTACTTGAAACATAACATACCGGAATATATGACGAAAGCCTAGCCTAACAAAGTTCGGGTCGGTGATCTACTAGAGCCCAACATGGTTGTCAAGATTCGCTGAGTGGTAGCAATGATGATACTACCCGATTAGCTTATTGACAACTCAATCTGAACCCTGCGATAACAATTCCGATATCCCAGCTCCTGCATATTCCTATAATCCTTCCTCGCCATGCACACCTGGATACCTCTTTGAAGGAGAATAGGACATCTCAAAGGAGTAACATGCAGAGCGTGGAGTGCTTTTCATTATTATTGAACTTTGGCATATTCCGAGTTGATCACTGCCAATCTAAACATCGATGATGAGCAAGAGAGCCAATCTCTTGATAACCTTGCACATTAGTGTATACTAATAGCCTGCTGGCGTGAGAAGCTCCGCCATTCTGGTCAGAAAAAGTCAGAAGAATTGGTGCTGCGGGTGGAAGCTTTCTTTGGAGTTCGATCTGCCACGAGCAAGCTACTTGAGTCACCATACCATTGTTTTGGCTCACAATATTAACTGTAAATAGTACCACGTCGAATATATAAACTATCGTTATTGTTCAGGTCTTGTATTGCTCGAGATGTATAAGGCCAGGCGTTCGGCTGTGAAGCTTTTGCGCCTTCTTTGTTCCAAAAGTTAGATTAAGGGTTAACAACTGTGTTTAAATCTTCTCACCAGTATTCTTCGACTGAAAAAGTCAGGTGTATGATCCGAATGGGTTTGCAATGAAGTCATGTTGCCCAGCTCTGACTTGAAGTCACTTCCTGAGGACCTGGACACATCCGACTGGAGATGTCAGTTACTTGACTTATTTAAACTTGTTTTCACAATGCAGGAGATACCTGCAATATGTTATAGATTTGAACTAGTAACATGTTATTATAAAGAATGAGGTTAAGTGATGGACAATTTATGGTTATACCCTCCATTAAGTTTGATGAACGATGAGCACGTAGTAAAAAGTTCGATCTTCCATTTAGCTACATTAACCAGGAGTTCGAATTCGTATTATTGATACTAAGTAAAACATATTTGAGAAGAGGTTATAGAGATACTACTCTATACTCGATGTTGAGCTCGCAACCTGGGTCTCTAGGATCGAGATGTGTGTCTTCCACGTACGACAAGATACAGTAAAACATGGAACAATTATACAATAATGTAAATCTAAATCTCGCGGTCTTACTATAAGAGGATTAAATAGCCATGCCATCACAAATATGATAAAAATATACTACAATTTGAGCTCATGAGTCCGGATAACACATACTAATCGCAATACTTGCCGTGCGCTCCACTCTGGCGCCTCTCACACAGTGCAGTTGAAACCCTCAAAATCTTCAATATCGACCCAACAACCTCCATTGGTCCAGCACAGAAAATATGTCTTCCACGTCACGGATACCTCATCTTCTAGAGCCATATCTAGCTCTTCCCTCAGAAGGTTCTCTCAGTCTCGCCACCAGTGTGCTCGGCGCCAGCTCGAACTGGCTGGTTCTGCGACATGTGTATTCTTACCTGAGAGGCACCGCAGATGGAGATGAAAGCGCCAAGGACACGGGCGTTGTGCTCGTCAGCTTCATGAGAAACGGTGCTTTTTGGAGAGAGGGGTCTACAAAGCTGGTGAGTTGCCTTGTCGTCTCAAGCAATATGACTGTTTTCTTTGGGGGATCATAAAAGCTAACGCATATAAGGGCCTGGATCTAGATGCGCTCAACAGAGCAGGACGCTTCGCATACATAGATGGCCTCACAGGACTCTACAGCGATGCCAGCCCTCAAGCACCAGGCGCTCGTAAAGAAAGGTTCCTTAGAAGTACCAGTCCTACAGACATCAAGAAGGAAATAGAGGGTGCTCTTGGAGATTTGCGTGCTTCGCGCAAAGTTCTCATCATCGACCAACTCGATGCCCTCCTCGCAGTCACTGATGAGTCAACCACAAGCCTCACGCTCCAAAACCTTGTTCTCAGTCTCCGCAGTGTAAGTTGGCCTCGACTTAGAATACTCAGTAGTGTTATGTTTGCTAAATACCTCACAGCTTGTCCACAGTACAGTCCTCACCCTCTCCGCCGATACGCCTCTCGTTGCTGCCCAAGCAACGGCGCTTGAGCGGGAACATGCCAGCCTTGTCCTCTCAACAGCACATGCAGCTGACGCAGTGTTGGCGTTACGTATGTTGGATACAGGGACGGCGAGGGACGTAAGTGGTGTGCTGCGCATTACAGGACCTGTAGTTGAGGGCATGGGTGGTGCTACTGAGTATCTGTACCATGTTGTTGCGGACGGCGGTGTTAAAGTATTTGAAAGGGGAACATAAAGAAATGAGATAGAAGAATGACATCAAGATTACAAGTTGCCAGTATTATGATAAACTGACAATCTACCAGTCACAACAGCAAGCGTTTACCAGCACATTGGCTTGAACTAGCCAGGACTGTCTTCATGGGTATCATGCACAAGGGCGTCAATTACCAAAACAAGCATCGTCATCCAGGGTTTCCTCACGTATATCTGGCCATCGGCACGTTCATGCAGAATCAAGATGCCATTTCAGAACCTCGTAACCGAAACCCTATGGAATCTCAGAAGAGCAAAAGGGTTCTTTTTTTTTTACTTCCTTGCTCAAACATGTAAAACACCGTGCCCATGCTCCAAGCCGCCCCTTAAGATCCCCTTTCACCCACGAACCAACAAACACAACCGCCCTTCCCGGTCACCACCCTGGCTCCGGTTCCAACCAGATTCCCCTTCGGTCTCAGCTCACGCTATGAGCCGTCATTTTTGTTGTGCGTTCTCGAGGGAGTGGGGGTGTTCCAAACGTCCGTGGTGGAAGAGGGGCAGGGCCGGAGAGGTGGTGAAAGGGGGTCAGATGGGATGCGGTCCCCGTTTAGGCCTTCTCGCCAGTAGCGCCTCGGGCGCCCTTGGGCTGACCAGTCTGGAAGCCGTTCTTGAATCGTCGGGACACATCCTTGAGGTAGCGAGTTCGGCCGGTACCGACAGTCTTTCTTCGCTTAGCCTTCTCGGACCAGTTGTCTGTGAGGATGGGTCAGTACTGCATTCTCAAAGAGCGTCGAGCTTTTCGATATCGGTTTCGTCGACGCATGTTTGATAAGGTGTTCACGTACACTTGCGGATCTTGGCAGAAGGGTAACCGCAAGAAGAGCACTCATGCTTCTGGATGTGAAGAGATCGGCGACCTATTAGAACCTCATCAGTATTTCCGTCCGTTTAGAAATCGTTCCAAGCTCCGCAACCCAGGCATTCCTCGAGTCTCGCAATCGTTCATTGTTGTCGGTTTTTTTTTCTATTCGAATATCCTTCGCGCGAATCGAAGAATGCCTGGACAGAGAGACAAGAGGGCAGAAGAACTAACCACATCGTCGGCACAAGGTGTGCGTCTTGTTGTGACGCTTACCGAAACTGGAGGTACCCTTCGCTGTTGAGACGCATTAGCAAGAACTACAGAAACCCTTTCGAGGGAATCATCTGCTGTCGGTTTCGCGAGCAGCTGACGGGCGGCAACGTACTCATCTTGGCTGTGGTGTTTGGGCGGTTAGTTGGATGGCGATCGAGAAATTCTCAATTTGGGAGACCTTTTTTGGCGGAGTGCGAATTTACAACCCTAAGAAACGGGAAGGTGTGGGCGGGCTTAGCTGATCATGTGATTGCCGGAATAGTGGTACACGTGACTGGGGCAAGAACGATGGTGCATTTTTGCTCTTAGTGGCAGGAACGGTGGAACTGGTTTGGGTATGCGAGGTGGACCTCATTGGTTAATATGAAGTACACCACTGGGACTGCTTTTATGGTTAAGTTCGAGGCCCATTGATATGGACAGAACTGAATTCATATTTCCAATCATCACAAAGACAGGCCGAGGGTTTATGAGCATTAATCATCATTGAGGTATCTCGCACATAATAAGAAGAACCCTTTCCAAACAACAGTCCCAGACCATGACGCCTTTAAATCTCATCAACCCAAATTCCTCCTTTACCGACATAGCTCACTCATATTCATATCTTATACTACAATTGACAGTTTTCACTTCTCAGTTCCAGGTATCAGGTCCGATGAAGGATCCTTTCGGGACGGACTTGGAAACTGCATGAGTTTTCCAATCCATCGTCTCCAGGGCACCGTGGTTTCCCCACCAGTTTGGAGGAGATGCACTCGTCAAATACAGTGTGAAGAAGATCACCATGGTTGACATGATAAGACCACAGTCCAGGGCTGCCGAGGTGACGTAGTTGTACTGGAGCCACCAGCCAGTGTATCTCCTCTTGACGAAGCGGTTGAAGAAGGTACCCACTAAACCCCAACATAGGTAGATGTAGACGGAAGCTGGAGGCAGCATACCAGCACCACCATAAATAAGGGGGGTGCTGACATATCGCCAGATTGAGCGAGGCCACTTCCGCGCAAGAAGCCATGTGATAACAGGTGTGATAGCACCGACTAGCCAAAACCACTGAAGAGATGAGTAAATTGCACCATGACTGAAAATGCGGGCTGGGCCAATGGCTCCCCAGATGACAGATGCTGTGTAGAAGACACGGCCACCTGGACAGGTGTAGTTGTTGGGTTGATCAATGGAACAAACGTCAGGGATGTGTCCCAAGGCCCAGTTCATCACGCATATCTGCACAATAGCTGACCAGATAGATGCAACCAGTTGCGACGAGAACATGACTCGGGGAGGAACCTTCATGTAGTGGCCAAGCTTAAGATCCTGGGCGAAGTACAGTGCCTGGCCCATACAGATGTAACCATAGTTCTTGAACATCATCATGGCCATAGGACGACCAGGAACCATGTAGCCAATGATGAACTCGGTGAGAACGTTGAGGCCAAGTTGAATGTTAGTGATGGCCTGGATGACACCGATAGGGATCAACCACAAGACGGGAATGAGAAGGCAGATAAAATACGCCCAGACTGGGAAACCGGTCGGCCAGCCAGCAATGACACCAATAGAGATGGCCACCATAACGATGAAAAGAGCTATTCACAGTTAGTATCATTCAGTTGAATTTTGTTACAAGATTTGACTTACCAGCATACCACCAATCCTCTGCATCTCGGTACTTCTTCATCAAGCGCATGTGAACGTCATCCTCCTGATTACGGGCGAGCTTGAATTGTCTCCAGATCTCGTGTCCATGGTAGAGTACAACATGTACGACGACAGCTGTAACAGCAGCAAAGGACAATCCATATGAAAGCGCAAATTGTGTTGGTAGGAAGAGTGGCGAGTACTCCTTGTACGCTGTTTCGTTGAAATGGAAGTTGCTGTCAAGAATCCTCGATACATTGTAGATGGCGCCTGTGTTGTCGTAGGACTCGGATGACTGAACCGGGAAGTAATCCGCGTACCAGGTGCCAGTGAAATGGATACCCATTGATATGCAGATAAAGAAGACAACGATACCAACGAGAACGTTGGCAATAGCGTGGAAAGGGGGGATCAGGGGGGACTGAAGATAACCGCTGTACACGGTCCAGTCAAAGGAGGTGGGCATCAAGCCGTAACCAGTCATGCCACCAAAGATCTTGTTGACAGTGACGTTGTGAGGCGCAAGCCAGCAAACCCAGGTGAAGTAGGAGAGGCCCTTGAAGATCCAACCGGGGAACCAGTACCAGATAAACCCTCCACATCCCACAATCAAGAACCATCTATATCGACCCACCTTCCAGCCGTTGGTTTTGGTAGGGTCTGAACCAGAATGGTCGTGGAGCGTGTAAAATAAGGCGCAATTGACCAAGTCGGTGGGCCAGATCATGGCGGCTGGCCAGACCAAGAAGCGACGGGCCAGACCAGCCAATCCGTAGCCAGTGCAGAGTGTAGTGATGCCAAACAGGATCTGGAAAGCCCAGCCAAACTTCTGGCCGTAAAAGACCTCTTGGGCAAGAAGCACATCAGTTGCATAAAGAACGCCGCCACCATACGCAGCCTTGGTACAGAGTTAGTCCCGATTTAGGTGGAAAAGCAAGGGAGCTGATCTTACATTGGACATAGCAACAATTACCACATGTTCCTTGTAATTGAATTTTCCAGGTTTGAGATTGAACTTGAGGCCAAACAAGTTCCATTCGCGGTTGGGCATGACCAGATCCCAGCCGAGGCCCATAGGATAGGCGACGAGCTGGACAACATAGGTAGTGACTGTGACACTGGGGTTTCGCAACGAGAAGAGCATGTTGACGCCAGAGCCGATGGTGCATAGAATTAAACCGATGGTCCAGGCGCGAATGGTGTTGGCGGGAACATCGACGTCGTAGTTTCGGACAACAGATCGGACCTCAGGATAGGGACTGTTGTCCTCCATGAGCGCGTGCTCAATTTCAATCCCCTTCTCGGCATTTCCAGTCGCGATAGCGGCGTCGACATCTGTAAGATCATCGATGGGCATATTAGGGTCGAACTTGTGGGATTTCTCGAACTGTTGAAGGTTCTCGAGATAATCGCGACCAGAGGCCGAGACGGTCTCGAGGGGGCCTGGGATAGGAATAATGTCCTCGGCCTCGTGGCGCTTGCGAAAGAGAGACGGCGCCATGGCGATTGATATCCTCGAGTCGTGGAAGGGATGCTTACAGCGACAGCGACAGCGACAGCGAACCGAGGGCGACTCGTGGGTTGGAGCCCGCTATGGCAGCGACAGCGACAGCAACAACAGCCTTGGTGACTTTATCTTTTGGTGTTGTGAGGCGATGTTGAAGCAAAAGAGGAAGCCGACAGCGGCTGCTGCTCTACTGGTGTGGTTATACAGACTGTGACTGGGGGGATCTCAGCCCCAAGGACAAGACAGGGAAGGCCTGAGGAGAAAGGGTCGCTCCCCGCGAAGAACGATTTTCACACTCTCATCGGGACCTGGTGCTAGACGACTTGAGCCGTAGTGCAGCTCCTGTGCTCTCCTATCGCGGGCAACGGCACACTAGAAACGGGGTCACCTTCTTGATTGGGCATAGACTCTCTCTAGGGCCTTGTCGACTGCAGAGTTTCCGATGGCGAATGGTTCCTCTGTGACCTCTCAGAGTCGTAAGATTCGGACCTTTTGTTCAAACGTGCCAGTAAAATCCATTCGCTGGATTCATGTTCGAGTTGACTTGCTGTATTTCTTAAGCGGCAGCTGCAGAAATACCAGCTCTTTGTAACGGCTTCGGCACTGGAAACTTCCGGTGGCTGTTGATTTTGGCTGAGCGTTTAGCCGTCGTGATAATGGCCCAGCGTGCCCAGGACGCCCAGTTGCTTCTCAATGTCACATCGAGCATTGGCACGCCATTGTGTTATCTTCACTCATCCAATGAGCGCAAGCTACGATGGCGTTCAAAACCTTCAGAGCGCTGCTTATCTCCAGCCTCTCCGGGGTTAGCCTCGGCCCACAAGATAACCGTGGTAAGTGTGAGAATTCAGTTGCGGGTATGTGCCAGCTTCACAACTCCATCCCCAGCCTAGCACTTTTGTCATAAACGGCACCACCGGCTGTCAATTAGACTGTCAATGGCAAGCAATGGTCGTCTGGTTACTGGTAATTCTCGATAAATTCAGGGTCCAAATATACTTGACGGCACCAACCTACTCGTCCTGTCGGTATTTGCATCCCAGTTTTGGAGTATTTCTGGAATACCAAAACTTGAAGGTGTACGGCATCTGCCGGCCACGGTGTCTGATGATGTCTCCTCAGTGCTAACATTGTCAACACGTTCTCCCCAGCTTACCCGATCCAAGATGAAATGACAGTATCTGGAGATTGGCTCTCAATTTACTCGTTCCACTCGATGCTCCAAAAGCAAGTTTCAGCAAAAGGTCCTTTGTAAACGGAGTGATTGTTCCATTCATCTCTGATGATCTATGTCACGTGGCGAACTTTTGTAACGCTCGGCTCACGCTGCAACCAGAAATGTTGGAACGTTTGATCAGTCCACTCGAGGCTCATGAAATTTCTGCCGACGGCCTTGACACGTATTCTATCATTCCTTAACAGGCGGTTGCTAACTCATAAGGAACTATCACCTAGTTGGGTTCTTTTGTTCGTCGGAAGACGGATCGAAAAGTGCATCATACATTTGTGCGAATCTATTAGACGCGGAATTCGTTAACCAGAATCTCAACCGACATCTTTCCTCAAGTTCCCAATGGGCACTTCTACTTCGTATAAATGTATTCGAAATTGATACCATTCAAAAATACTTATTAACCATAACACGGATTTGGAAGGCGATATTTCCATATACAATTGTGGGTGGAGTACAGTCCCACGTATATTTCCGGCTGTTTCCTGCACCTAGTTGGCGATGAGGTCTTCCCTAGGTATCGCCTACTCATATGTGACGTTTACAGCAGCTTAGGTAGTAGTTTCTTATACTCTTGAATTTATGTATTACAAGTCATAAGTGCAAACTTTGACTGGATCACGCAGAAGAAACGATTTCATAGATGAACCTGGCCAAACCTATAAATCGTCTAATTTTGTCACAAGTTCACTATCACGATCTTGTCAACTGAGCAAACCTAACAATGAGTATCAATATATATTACTGGCGATCAGCTAACGTATCTCTATCCAACAACATCACTGTCTACTACATAGGTAGTAATGGCATCGTTGAGCTACGTATGTTTGTCTTATAGGGAGTTGAAGGTATGTCTGTATGTATTAAGGTTAGTTGACATAGATGGAGGAAGGCAAGTGCATAGGTGACGCATACTCTGTTGCCTGCCTAGCTTCACCGCAAGCATTTGTTCCTTCACACTCCAATCAACGGCGATCAACTAATCCTTTCACTACCTACCGAAACAACAACCGCGGGGTAAGCATTCCACTGCGCCCTACGTCCTACAATTCACAACCCAGACCATCAACATCATGTCGAACACTCCAGGAGTATCCATCAACAAGGACGGGAAGAAAACCTTCATCCCTCTCGAGAACAACCCGGAAGTCTTCAACAAGCTCATCCACAGCCTTGGAGTGTCTGAGAAGCTTGGTTTCTACGATGTCTACAGCGTCGACGAGCCTGAGTTGCTAGCCATGATTCCTCGACCGGTCCATGCTCTGGTTTTCATCAGTCCTGCACCCATGTGGGCTCGTGTTCGTGAGAGCGATCCAGGTTCCAAGGAACTGACATACGATGGCTCTGGTCCAGATGAGCCGGTTGTGTGGTACAGGCAGACTATCGGACACGCTTGCGGTCTCATCGCTCTCCTCCATAGTGTGAGCAACGGCACAGCCAAAGAATTCATCAACCCAGGCTCTGAACTCGAAAGGATTCTCAAGGAGACACAAGACCTCAAGCCCCTTCCACGAGCAGACTTTCTTTACAACTCTGTCGAGCTTGAGAAAGCACACATGGCTGCTGCAGTGACAGGCGACACTGCAGCTCCTTCGAGCCAGGAACCTTCCGGCTATCACTTCATCAGTTTTGTTAATGGTGCAGATGGGCATCTATATGATCTCGAGGGCGGATGGGGTGGGCCGGTTGATCGCGGAGTGTTGGATGAAGGTGATGATCTCCTTAGCGAAAAGGCTCTGGAGGCAACCGTCAAGAGATTCACCAAGGTTGCCGATGGCAATCTTGAGTTCAGCATCATCGCCCTATCTACTGTTCCAACCGGTGAATAGAGGGTTCCATGTAATCTGATAAGCTGCGTGATCTGGGCAGATTGATGGGCACCACCTCCCTTGGCGCTCTTCTCACGACATAGGTATGGTCATAAGTATCAACTATCATCAACCAAAACTAATTTCTATTTTCTTTTAGTACTTGTGCCATGACGTCTGCTGTTTGTAGACATTTAGAAGATCTGCGTGGTTGTAGCTTTGCATTGGTCGCTACACAATTGACCTGCCTGCAGCGGCCCGTCAGTCACTACCAACGACATTGGGCTGAAGAATTGCCACAGACGTTCTCAGACCAAAGGGAGGTGATGCCTGTATGGTCACTATGAAATTTGGAGTTAAACTGGCGTCTGGCTAGTGACATATACCCAATCTCGTCGGGCTATTTCACTGCCAAACGGCATCAGAATATGTTAGTTGCGGATATCCTTCAAACATTCAGGGCGAGCAGAACGAGGAAACTTTGTACTTATCTGTGCCTACACTTGAGTCAAAAACCATTCATTCCAAAAATAGAGGATGCGTTTTTCTTAAGTATTGCGTGCGAACCCCTTGTGTATCAAGGTTGTAAGAACCAGAACGCTTCACACATCATGAATCAATGTACTTGTGGGTTTTCGGCAGTCCGACGACGACGATGCATGGTCACTACGAGTCTCTTTCTCTGGTATATTGACTCTGAGTAGCTTTGGAGTACCATTCCTTTATGCTGTACAATGTAATGTTTGGGGCAACAGAACCCAAAGCCAAGTTCACAATAGAGAGACTAAGTGCGGTCACTATATACTAAGGTTCCTAAATTAGACTAAATACTCACCTCCATAAATAACTTTGCTGCCTCAGAGCCTAATGGCCGTTCTTCTCATCCGCAGCATGATGCCTTGTCTAGGTATACGTTATGTGCTGTAGTGATTTATATGAGCAGTGTCTAGCTCAATGCCATTGAACTGGCAATGTACATCAAGTAGTTCCCAGCAACTTACCATCGATTAGTATTAGCTCCAATCATCGTTGACAAAGTATGGAAGTTTCTGTGCAACACTCTAGGTCTAGATCAGTGACACCAGTAGACATGCTGTACAACCTCGGGATCATATTCGACGAGTGTGTAGTCCTTTTATGGATGAGGCTCGGAGTGATACGTTTCTCCTGTATGACACATGTTTGTAGATCAGACATGTAGAAACAAAATAACAATAGCGTTTAACTTATATATATCTCCAGTACGGGCATTTTCAGGCGTTGTGCCTGACTTCAACTCACCAGGATTCAAGCTTAACGCGAAAGCTAGTCGTGATTAGAAAAGGTTCTTATATACATTCTCTCAATGCCTCTCCAGTGTATCTTCTTGGTTGGCTCGAATACATCTTATATATTGAGCCCATTTATATATCGTGCCAACCACCACCACCTCGTTCCCTTGGTGACTATGGTGTCATGCCCAACCACAGGCAGAACACGATACATGCCGCGAGCTGAACCTGGTACTCACGTTTTAGAGGCCATACATCTTATCGTATACAACAGATGGTCCAGTATGGACTGTTTGCACCATTATTCATACCATCGCGGAGGCTATGCCTGCATTGCAAGCTCGGAATACGGCAGCAGGCCTCTTACAAACATCTTCGGTTATGCAAGTGTTCGGTCCACACGTTGTGATTCACATGCACGAGGCTCAACCTTCCGAACTTTGTGCCGCAGTAACGTTCGGGGCTTGTTCTTATCACTCGTGTATACGCTGCTCCTACATACTCCATACATGATCGTAGTTGTGTCTTGGTGGTTGACTCACCAACAACTACATGGCGCTCTACTGCGGTGATCGTCTATCCACAACAGATGCTGAACAATCGATCTGTATCTTTCGTCTTTGCGGTCGACCCAAGTCGTGATATTGGTAGGCTTCGGATCACAACCGGGTGACTCAGTGGTGTGACACATATATCACCGTCGTACAACCACGAATGAGGCTCCCTCTTCAAAAACACGGCAATGTCTCATGCATTGGTGAAATGCATTTCACACGTAGTTGAACGATAAGACCCCGGAAGTGTGCAGCGGCAGCTTATCTCTATCTCGGGGTCTTGGTGGCTTATGGCTTGGCAGCCACGCTGATGAATCAACGAGTCTCTGACAGGCCGGATGCCATCTTGTCTACAGTTTAGGCTCTTCTTGGCATCCAATGTGACGCCTCGGGATAGGGACCCCCTGTCTTTCAATGATATTAGCTACTAGTTTACGGTGTATCTGTTTGGCGGTTCCCAACTCGTACGCTGACAAAAGAATACGTTAAACATCAGAAAGATCACAATTTCATTTTAATAGCATCTTCAGGACCTACCGCAGTAGACCTTTTCAACGAGCTTCAAAGACGTAACGAGTGCCATGTATGTTTAGCATCAAGTTGATACACACAACATTTGCCTACAGGCTTTGAAAACATTCGAGACTAAATAAATCATGCCTATTGAGTGTCTTCGTACCATCTACCCTGCACTGATTTATCAGGGGTAAACTTGTGGCATGTCATTAATCGTTTGTATGTATCCGTATGCACCAGTGACATTGGTGGTAAAGGAGTCGACGACCAAAAGCTGCCCAAGAATGTCGATCTTTGCATACCTTATCACAAATGATTCAACAGCCTGTCCCCTTTGGGTGGTCTAATTAGACATCAGAACACTTCTGTAGTAATGACGAAAGGTCACGTATGCACAGGCTTTCCAAGACATACATAATTAGCCACACCCATGCCTGTCGATATCCCGCCAGCCCGTCTGCGGCATCACGCACAATCCACAGAAATATGCGAGATTCTAGAAATGCCATGACGAGACCCGCTTGAATATTGGTGACGACCTAACGACTCCCCTGTGATGTCAAATTTAGCACATGCTCCATTCGCCTAGCTACTGGGCCTATCCATCGCCGGCGTAACGTCGACCAGGGCTATCTAATTAGGACAAGATGGCTAAGGAAGAAGAGATACCCAACTTCGTTCAGCCTTGTGTGATGGTCTGAGAGTAAAGGCGCCGAGGACATGCTAATACGGAGTAATTGGCCCGCCAAGCCAGGCCTAAGGTTAAGTTCTTGAAGTCAGCATGAAATATTCGACGTTCTATTATCGAGGATATGTGCAAGATGTGCCTGTTGACTAGCGGCAGAGTACCCAATAATGTTGAAGAAGCCCGTCGTTTAGAACCAAGATTTAAGCGATGTGTAAGCGGGGGGTGAAATAGGTACACACGGAGTAACATTGGGTGTATAATTCATCGTAGATCATCTCAAATGTCAACAGTAACATCCCGACACTTTAACATCGCAATGAAAGAGTTGGTTGGACCATTTGTCGGAGCTGCTCCTTTATTAACCTGTAGATCCACATCTTATTAAGAGAGATCAGCGCAGCTGCGCTGTCAATAGCTGGAGCCGGCATGCATGATTGGAGACGAAGTAGGACCCTTGAAATGGCAATGGAAATGCGCGGCGTCCCAGCCTCAACTTGCAGCCTAACAACGAGGCGATAGGAAACAAGAAACGCAGTCTATAATAAGCTCCATGTATCCGTAAAGAGAAGATCTGTGATATAAATGAGCTGCGGCAGATGATCCTAGCAGATCCCAGCAGGAGATAGAAGGCGGGTCCGGACTGACAAGGAACACATCGGCCTTGTCGGGCCAGTCGCCAGTAGAAGCGACGCCGAGAGGATGGATCCAATATCAGAAGCAAAAGGGAGAGAGGAGAGGCTTTGATTCATTCCTTTCAAAGATGGACGAGACCAGGCAAGGATAGTGTCCAAGTTCTCAGCAACCGTGCCAAGTTTCGGTGTGCATCGATACTGATGGTACTATTCAATGGGCGCTGCATATTTGCCAGCTCATCAAGGATGTTCTTCTGCTGCATGCTGCAGCAGTGCAGTCGATGGCTTCAGGGCTTCAGGGCTTCAAGCTGACGCCGGTAGCCGGCAACAAAAAGATTTGCCAGGTAAAGCCGGCAGATCGACGATGAGGTTAGGGGAAAAGGACGTGACTGGTCGGTCCAGGACGGGTCAAGCAAGAACTAAACACGGCTAGTTCGAACGGTCTCTCCCGGGGAGGCATGGAACGTCTTTAGCACAGTAGCCTATTTAGGCTCAGCGCTGAGCCTCCCAGCTCCTAGGCCTTGCCCACCAAAATAGGAGCGACTTCGTGGCGCGCGCGCGTTGGGAAAAACGCACACTACTCTGACCCTGGCAGGCTGAGAACCAAAAACTCGTCCCATGTTCATTTCACCGGTTCTGGCCAGAGTCCAAAGCAGCCTGGCTCTCTTTTTTCTTGACGTCATTGATAGGCCCTTGCAATGTATTATTGCCGGGGCATCCGGGGGAGGGACTTCATCAGGATCGAGCCCATGCCGAAAACTCCCTTGCCATTTTGATGGGAGGAACATCTGTCACTAACAACAGTGTCTACGCTCCCAGCAGCAGGGCAAAATAGGGGAAGGGAACCAACAGAGAACGAAGAAGAAAAGCTTGTCTACTTTGTGTCAGTACGTGTCAATACTTAGACCAGACTCGAAGACGCGTACTCCTTAGTGGATGGTGACGGAATGTGGATTCGTTCTGCAAGGTACAGCGCGACAAGACAGGGGATGTGTTCCAGGATCAACGATCGATCTTGTCAGGAGGGAGGTACTTTGGAGGTACAACGGACAATTTAGGCCGTGCTGCGCCTATTCTTCAAAAGCCCTCTATCTTGAGCCTGGGGGATTGACAAGCGACATCCTGATTCCTGACCAAAATCTCACATTTTCACAAGCTCCATCAGTGACTTTTCCCGCCAAGACCAATAGGAACAAGGCCTAACCAAGTTCTGCCAAGTTAAAGGCTTCCATTCAGCTTGGCGCTGCGGGAAGACTAGGTTGTTCCCCCCGAAAGCACTGGTAATTGAGCATAACAACAGAGAACACGCGTATCTAAGGTGGGATTTCTAACCGGAGGATCCGTTTTGTGCCTGGCTGGTGAAGGGAAAACTCAACTGCTTCTTGACTGTATGTAGTCTAGCTTCGACGTGAGCAGAGTCAAAACTAATACTCGATATCATGAGGAATACATATCTGGCCGTGGAGTTGTACTGTGGTCATGATTGTGAGCTACATCTTACATAGTTGTGAATTGAGAAAATAAACGAGGATATACGGATAATACATACTGAACACGGCGTCAAGATGCAATTAGTTCAGACCGAAACTTTTTGTACCGTACCTGGCTAAATATTTAGTGTGTTGTACGGAGTCGGTACGATAGAAATGACTACTAACCCGAACGAGAAATGGCCGTTGAAACGAAGCTTTGCAATCTATCGTATGCTAGGCTGTTGTGGTTATTATGGTTTATGTAAATCGGGCGAAGCGAGCAGGGCATGACCCAGTTGGCTAGCACTGACATGTTTCGAAACTCAACGCCAATTGAATATCTTTCATTTACGGAGTAGGTTGTCGTCTTCCATTGAATATGGCTTCTACTTGAACCTACCACACTTCCTTTTCGAGGTAGCACATTGAACTGAACCTACATGACTAGACAAGAAGGGCACGTACGAAATAATGGCAGAGGATGTCAAATGCCCGGTTGGTGGGAAGGGACACCAAAGGGAGAATTGTTCCGTTTACCCACTCATTGACACACTTGACTTGGCTTCTCCGGGGCGCAGTCAGCAGTAATGTGGGATGCCGTCGTGCGGTGCAATGCTCCACGACGTTTGGACTTTACACGAGGATTTGGTCATGTCCGGTTGCTGTTATTGGAGCCCTATATGGAGGGGTTCATCCCGTGCATGTGCCTTTCTTCCATTATTAACTTTGACTACTTGGATAAGGCGATGTTTAAATCGCCGGGACACGAGAAGTATGATAGATTGTTGCGCCGGGCACCCATGTCGATATGTGATTTGGTTACCATTAGCCATCCAACTCGATGAGTTTTGATGCGAGCTTGGTGTTGCAGTGCAGCACATACTAGAGCCGTCGTGAGCTGTATAGTGAACTGTTGTTATTAATGCAATCCACACCTATAACATGTCAGCAAAGTCGTGATATCAAGCATGTGCAGGATTGGCGGCAGGAAATTCATCGAGGGGTTTCAGAACCTGGCTATCTGCATTTTATACCTGGTTAATTATCACAGATTGACCGGATACCTACAGTACACACCACTTTACCCGTCGCAGCGGCGTCCTGCGGTTTGCTCCAACGTCAGCGCAGTCCTGTGCCGCACCGTGATGGTATTGTAAGGATCACGATAGGGAATTTAGACAGCGGATGTTGAAGGGGCCCAGGGCAAAGCCTCGGGCTATGAGAGCAATCGAGTCAGGGTCCCGTCAAAAAGCAGGCGATTGCATGTTGGCAACATCTCGCTTCTGGGGTTTGCTTCGTATTCAGTTTCCCTCGTTCCTCTCCCTTGACTGAACGAACTTTGTCCTCTTCTCCCTCGCTTTTCTTGTTTGGATTTTTGTAGAACTCTTTTTTCTGCATCAACGACCGACAGCAGCCAACGAGAGATTCGGTCTTTCTTTGGTCTTTGATCTTTAATCGTTCGGGATTCTGTGGCGTCCGGGGAATAATATTCAACACCCAAGGAAACGAGAGCGGAGCCCAGGCGAAGAATAAACGTGATAACGTATCAAACAACCTCGAACGGATAAACAAGGCGAAACCGAACGGACGAACGAACCGAAAATAGCGACGAAAATAAGGCCAACGTTTATAGAGTACGACGACTAACGACCAACAATTGAGTAATCAATCATTCTCAAACTCTGGGTCGTCCGGACCAGTCGCTTAATTTCGAATACTTGGTCAACGCCTCCAGCGCTGTCTTGGTCGGCTGAACCAGTGAAGACGACACCGAGACAGAAACATATCTTGGAATTAGAGTTGATTGACAGCCGAAGCTGTTCAAACGGTAGCTGGAAGCGGTAGTCAATCGGTCGCCCCCCTCGGTACGGAACAACGGACACAACAAACGACGTTTCGCTGTCTGCGTCTAATATTCATCTTTTAATCAACCTTAAGCTTTCGTGTTTTTGGTTCGATTCACTGGGGCCTTCAACTTCCGGCCGCTCCGCACCGGTCCTCGCTAGCTCCCACAAGCCCGTATCCTCCGTCCTCGTCAGCATTCGTCACTGCTGCCACACCACTGACCTATCGGCTACCCTCGAGTTGAAATAATTTTCTATTGAGAGGGATAACAAAGCAAGTTTGAGAGCAGAGGAAAAGAAAGAAACAACCAGTAAGTTGATTATTTATTTTTCGAAGTTTCGGTTTAACAATCCGTTACTTTACCGGCTTACCCATTGAGTTTAATGCAATAAGCAAGCAAACGGCTCTGTTCCCTGGGGTATTCATCATGACAACAAAGTCTCATCCCATCCTCCCTTCATAACCCACCCCTCTCTTTATTGCTCTGCACCAATCCCCCATCTTGGCTATCATTGGTATTTTTTTTTGTCTCTGGGCACAGCAGAATCAAATACGGGGTGTACATTTGTTGGGGCGGCACTTTGTTTTTCACCACCACGTCCTCGCATCTTATCACATACACACAACATATCGTGCACACTTTTCCTCCATCTAATTTGAGACTTCCAACCACTGGCAGCTCATGATATCGTCTTTACTCTTCATCCTACACTCGGATTGAGCCACTCCCGCAAATTGTACATGCCGCCGCCTCCAGCCAGGGTCCCCCTTGTCTTATTTCCCCTGCACCTAAGCCTCTTTACCACATACCTCCTCTCGACATAGACACTTTACTGCTTGTTGCTTCTTGCTCGTCCCCTTGCAAAAAGCTCGGCCCTCTTTTGGTACTTGGCCTATCTGTGCTTGTCTCTCATCCACTCGCATCTTTCCTTCATCCCACACGCCTCCTCACTTTCCTCCTGTTGAAATTGCCTAGCCTCACCAGAGCATCTTGAGACCCCCGGCCCCCCGAGAGATTACAGTGGTTGTCTTGCCAAGTACAGTTCAGGTAGACATTGCACTACTTGAGTTTTTTTCCCATTCTCTCGGCGGCGCCTCACCCCCCCTGCCACCTCAATTCATATCGAGGCCCAATCATTCACGGGCCATATCATCATTTACAGACCACACGCACGCATTGCACTGCTCAGTCGAAAGACCCGAGAGTGTCCATCTCTCTTGTCAACACGAAAGCTGATTAATTCAAAGGCAACATAAGCCTACAGTGCATTTCCTTTGCTTCGGCCGACTCGACAACCGGAGGTCCGCCGTACTCGTACCGATTTCCTAGAGCCAAGTCCAAGTCCGCGCAACTTGATCCGCGCCCGCTGTGAGATTTCTAAGCTTGATCAAGGTCCGATTCTTGTTGCAGCTTTCTCAGCTCAGACCACTCTTGCTCCTACAGTCTGTCCGACTACAATCCCCAGATAATTTCCCACCCCCCGTTTGGTGCACCATCTATCGAGGCCATCTCAGCTCTTGTCCCACTCGTCACACTCACTACTACTGGCCGCTCGTCGACTTCTTACTGCCTTCATTACCTATCGCAAGCAGACGCACGAGACGCCGCTGTACATCACCCCGGCACGCCATCCTGCCGTCTACGCCACGATTTTAGGCCCTGTCGCTCGTTGATTCTACCGCTGGCTGTCACTTCCGCCGCCTTCTTGTGGCCTACAACGCCTCACCGGCCTCGTTCCCATTCGATAGCTTCCTTCTCCCGAGTCCGCTGCATGCACAATTGAGCTGAGCTATCGCTGTTGATCCTGTGCACCATCCTAGTCGTTCGCCTTGCTGCTCTCAATAACGACAATCATCGACGCTTGAGCTTATCCTTGGACGTGCTTCCATCCCTCCCGATCTTGTTGTGCTGTGGTACCCAATATACGCCCCGAGGCTACGGGTCCGCTGTTAGAGACCACTCCGCTACACCCTCAGACCGACCTAGGCAACTATTCCACATTAGGACCCGCCAGACACTATGGCGCCTGTATCGCCCCGGCTCAAGATTCTATCAGGTTTGTCGTCTCTTCTCTTACAGTTCTCCCTTCATACCTAGGGCTAGTTCACGCAGAAACCAGAAGTGAACCGTCGCGTCATTTCAAACCAGCCGGCCCCTCCCAATCCCCCATCAGTTAACACCATCTCTCATCCTCTCTTTGTTTTCCATCTACCATTCACTCGTTTGTCTTGAAATTCTTACGTCAACCGTCAGGACGGTTGCTCGTGCAGCGCTTTATCCTTGCCGTTCATCATGGCTGTTACCGAGCTAATGTCAGTTTGTTCAGTGGGAGGCAATCCTGTCTCTGCATTTCTATCATGGCGTCTCCAGGCCACCAATGCGTGCGATGTGACGCTCGTTTGGAAGTCTGGTTACGAGCATGTGGCACAATATGGAATCTCGTTCAAGTAAGTGAATCAAGGCTGCTTCTACTCGAATCACATGCTGACCGATGTTTCAAGGTCTCCGATATTTGGCAACGAAAGATTCAAGCCTCGCCATGGTATGGTTTTCCGGCTCTGCCCCCCATCATAGTATGCTAATAGATCAATTGCAGTTGTCCGAAACCCTGAAGACGCCGCCAGCGCTCGAGACGGCCCATTCGATTATGTAGTACTGTGCGTCAAGGCGCTGCCCGACGTATACGATCTCGCTTCCGTCATCGACTCGGTCGTTACTCCTCAGCATACATGCATTCTCGTCAATACAACACATACCCTCGGCGTGGAAGCAGCCCTGGAAGAGCGATTCCCAACCAATGTGGTTCTGTCACTTGTTTCTGGTGCCGAACTCACACAACTCGGCCAGAGCGAATTTGAGCACAAGGGTCCAGCAGATGTCTGGATTGGTCCAGCAAACAATACAACTAATATCCCACAAACGATTCAAGAGGACATGGCTCAGGCTTTGGCAATGACTTTGAGCACTGGCCAGGTGGAATGCAAAGTCTCTCCAAACATTCGTCAACAACAATACGAACGAGTGATAGGGTATGTACCCAGTGTGCTTCATAAAGACTTGACTAACCCGTACTACAGCCCAATTGCGTTCCATCCGATCAGCGTTATCTTCGAAACCCCAAATCATACCGCCCTTCTTGAGAAGGTTGGAGTTAAGGAGATGGTCTCAGAGGTTATTGACGAGTTGCTTCGTCTAGCCGATTCTAATGGCTGCAAATTTGACCCGGACTTCAAGCAAAAGACGATTGCTGAGATGTCCAAGACGCCCGGAGAGAGTATTATGTGGCAAGATTACGTTGCCCGACGACCTATGGAGGTTGAAACCTATCTGGGTTCCCCTGTCAAACTGGCTCGAGAGTCAAACATAACCCTTCCTCGAATTGAGACTCTATACTCGATTCTTCATAACCTCAACCTCGTCAACCGCACCAGACCAAAGCCGGGCGATCCGAACGCAAATGTTATGCCACCTTCGTCTCCTTCTGCGGCGCCCGTGCCCAGAATGCCCTCTCAGAACAGCCATCGACCAATGATGAATGGTCCTCCCAATGGCAACGGAATGCCTCCTCGCCAGCCTCGACCTCGAAATTCTTCCAACTTCAGCCAAGGTGGAATGCGCCGGGGTCCACCCCCGATGAATGGTGGCCCACCCAATGGCTATGGTCGCCCTCATCCCCCTCCTATGAATGGTGGTGGATCTCGTCAGCCTTCAAGGAGAGGATCACTCGAGGACACCAATTTGGAAGAGTTCTCTCATTTGGTTCTTTACGACGACATACCTGAAGGGTCCGAGACATCCGTTGGTGGCGGCGAACCTTCCGATATCGCTATGCGAGAACGAGAATTGGCTCTGCGACAGCGCGAGATGGCTCTACGCGAGCAAGAAATGCGAATGCGCCGTGGACCGCCACCACCTGGCCCCCCTGGAGGTCATGGCGGTCCAGGACCTCGTCGTGGGCCTCATCCCATGCGCAACAGCAAGCAGGTGTTTGACGAAGATGAGGACGATGACGATGAATACTTCGACCCAACTGCCAATCCGGCTGCCCCACTGATCGACCCAGATAATTTTGATATGATGAGCGTAACGTCAAAGAAGAATCGAAAAGCTCCAGGACCCACCCCTGGGCAGTTTCGAAGAAACCCCGACGACATGCCACCCCCTGCTCGAGGCGGCCGTTTCAGACCCAACTTTGGTCGTAATCGATCTAGCCAAGTCGGTCACAGCTCCATGACAACCGAGAACATCCTCGAGGATCCCCTCATGAGCTGCTCTTCGGATCGATATGGATCTGTTGATCGCGGAGCAATGAACGCTGGTTCTCGAGCGAACTCACTGACAGCTTCAAGGCTTGACGATATGCAGTACGGTCCCGGTCTAGGAGGGCATGGTGGGATGAACGGTGCCTACCCACGACGCGCCAGTCAGTCTCCTGGAAACAGTTACACTCCATCTATGCGAGGCGGCAGCCGAAGAGGATCACCACCGGGTGGTTATGGCCCAGGTCCCGGCATGAATGGGCGACCATCACCTCCTGATGGGGTCCGTCAGCCTGTTCCTCGACACCCACCTGGCCACGGCAACTCGGTAGCACCACAGCAAGTTGAACAACATATAGGGGTGAGCGCCCTCCATCAAACTAAGCCTAGGAATGTTCGCAGTCTGACGGGTAGTGCGAGCGCCAGCGCGGGCAGTGGTGAATTTGACTCCGAGCAGTCCGCCAACAGTAGCCAGGGTAGCTTACCTCCACGACCGCCGATCGGTGTGCGTTAGGACGCCCCTGCACAGCGATAATATTCGACACGGTACTTAAAACTTCAGGGTCCCTACGCAGACCATTGCATGAGGTTCATCAAGAGAGGATTGGGATTATGGGTTTCGCAGTTCTGGAGTTCCGGTCATGCTTTTCACCCGGCAAAATAGGATCGCACAATGATCTTCTTGTTGCCGGACTCGCTGAGCCAATGTGTACAACATATATTCATCTGGCTTGAACAACTATACGACACGCACCTCGACGAGGACGACCACATTTCATTTTGTTTTTATTATACGCCCCAGTTCCATCGAAAACACGCAACGACACGACAAAAGTCAGAGTCACTTTGGACTATTCTCGACGTAAACGTTTTTATTTATTTAATTAATCCGGTCTCCGCACAAACCGTACATACACATACTGCACGACCAAACAGAAGTAACCTATTGTTGGTAATATTGCATTGGAATCAGGGTCACGTTCTGATGCTTTTTTAGCATATAATGGATCATTCGTTGATGCAGGCCCTGTTGATGAGATGCCCAAGACTCGGCTCCTCTCCGACACAACAGGACTGTTTTGTGTCAATGGATTAGATTCCCAAGGCAGGCTGAATAGCATCTTGAGGAAGATAATTCGGGACCGAGTAATGAACGGGCTGGTGGCAAACTAGGAGGTAGATGAGCAAGAACAAAGGCATTGCATACTCCGAGCAAGTCTCTGTTTCTTTGATAGTTGAAGCGCTGCCACAGATGTTTGCGTGGGTATGCCACAAAAGGTCGAATGGACATAGCAGACCAGAAAGGAATGCGACAGGCATTGTTTTCTTGACGGTGTTACACAAACAAATTAGACTACGGATGGTTGTTTCTTTTTCTGGTTAATCTGTTCGTCGCGAGAAGTTGTGCAATGTGAATAGGAAACTTGTTCATGGGGTTGGAGGAAGTCCTATTGGAAATATACATAGACACGAAATAGTAGTACGCAGGAGAATGGTGATGAGATAAAATCAAGAAACTTTCCTACGATTCAAACGAAGGCTATTATGGTTTGAGATGAACGTCCTCTGTGATCCACCTCACAACACTTGACGGTCAGTTGCACAGTGGATAGCAGCCATACTCTTGAATGAAAGAGACGATGTGGTAGTAAGAGTGTCATTTTGAAATCTATTAAACTAACAAAGCTAAAACTAGGAGACTTATGAACAATACCACAGGTCCATGAACAGTCGCCCTCACACCAGCGTTGGGATCTTCACTACCGTTCGTTATATTCCTCGCACGCAAACAAAGCAGCGTGGGCTGCATCACATCGTCCTTGGAATAGACAAGTTTGGATTGTCGTCCCCAACCAATCATGACAGTCCAGACACCACGCACAGCTCCGTTATATGCGTCCTTCTGGCTCATTCCTACTTGGCCTTCGTTCGTGTGCACCTGTTGGCTGATCAGTGTACTTCCGTCAAACAAGCTAAGATTTGCCCCGACTATATCGAGAGTTAGTATCATGATTCAGAAGAAACTGTTAAAGCTCGACTTACGAGATCCTGTCTCCGGGAGCCTACTGGTATTTATGTAATAATCGCCGCATTCTCGAGGAAGCCGTGGTGCATTTCCGCAACGCCGGCCGTTCCAGGAGTGGCCGATTCCTGCGTCTTTCAAGGCCTCAATGCATTCTTCAGACAGGAACGAGCTGCAGTCTCCATCGTCATCTTGGGCATCATCGGTCGTTCTATCTTCCATGCGACTTATAGTCCAGAAAGACATACAGACGTGCCAATTCGAAGAGTTGGTCTGACTGCTATTCAGCTCTGGCAGCTTCATCCCATCGGGTGCTTTGACGCTGATATCAATGCCAGGGTAAGGTTGATCAGCATCCGGGTCGTCTGTGATGTTGGCTACACGAATAGTCGCCGTCCAGCCGTCAACGGTCTTGTTTGCTGGGGACGGTTCAGAAACATTATAGCCTTCAAAGGCATATGTTCCAGTTGCGTTGGGGTTCTTGAAGCGGGACTGCCACTCTTCAATACTCATCTTGTTTGGGGACGTGAAAATGCCTAGGTTGGTATTGGATGCGACAGCCAACGAGGCCAAAGCCATGAGCGGAAGCGCTGTCTTCATCTTGTAGTACGAATAGGTAAGATACACAATGAAGCTTGATATCAAACAGTAGCATTTGCGGAGGATTTACTATCTTATTATAGACGGCATGTTGATCAGCATCAATGGCCAGGCGGATAATCGCCCCCAAGGCTTGGAAGGCTCAGCCTTGGAAAGACATCTTGGCAAACTTCAGCCCCGAGGAATGTTTTGTGTTACGAGCTTCTGATTTGCAGTTGATTTCTTGGTACTGTAGCCGAGCACTTCGCTGTTGGTATTTGTGACGTTAGAGTCACTGAAGCGGAAGGGATCACCATCAGGAGACGCTCGGGAGGGTTTCGACCATCGTGATACTAAATTCATGACCCGCTAGGGAGAAACAAAACGGCCAAGTTGGTTGTTTCATTGATCCTGGGATTCGACTCGCTGTGGTGGCAGACCCAATAGACAGGCAGCGCAATGCTTTCCATATCCGGAAAGCATTCTAACATTGGGGGCCATTATAGGTTATTGACAGGGAAGATTCTGATATGAAGCCGTATTTATAAAAGATATTTATTTTCCCCAGAGCCAAGAAGAGTAGTGTATCTTATTCTTCGTGACTATTGTAGATTCGATAGGTAGTGATGGTTTCTAGTTACAAGTAGCTCTACCCTGACTTATTGAGCCAATGGTTATTAAGCGCACGGGCCAGTTAAAGACAACTATTCCCGCCTGGGAGGAGAGTTGTAAACAAACCACCACCGTTAATCATCTGCTGTGATATCGACTATAATAATAAGCTCAGTTTTATCTCTGGGATACACAAACTAGAGAAAAGAATCTACTTTCTTAATTCTTACCTACTTGCCTCATCAGAGCGGTACACACTTTGATCTCTTTTTGTTTGTTCATCACAATCCGTGGAATTGTCAGAACCTGGAAAGACAATACATACAGCCACCTTCTCACAATCACTACAAATCCGGAACCGGAACATATTCACCACAGTTATGTCGACGCGCAATATGACAGGAGCCCAAGTGCGGCAGAGCATGGTGACAAGCGGAAGTGCTGTTAAGTCAAGACAACTCGTGAGTGTTCCATGTCCTATTAGCACCATACTGGTTATCCTGTCTGAACTTGTCTGATCGTCATGACGGATCTATTACAAGCTCCCCTACTTTGTTCAAATGAAACCAGACTTTCTAACAGGCACAAACCCGAAACAGGCGCAACTTAACTCACAACTCGCACAATTATCGTCCAATCTCTCTGACACTGAGAACTTATTACGCATGACGAGCGTACAAGCAGAGGCTATGCGTGGACTCGGCAGTTGGCACGGTGGACTGTAAGTTTCCCTATGGAATAGCTTCGCTAGCTGTTGAAAGATGCAGTGGCTAACGATAAATAGGTTTATGGCGGCAAGCAAAGTGCTAGGAGAGGAAAGTGTCAAAGAAGCTGGGCAGCCAGGAAAGTGAAACTTTACTCATCAGGTTGAAAGAAGCATCAAATGGGTATTTATCAAACGGGAAACTAAGTAATAAGGCGTGAGCCGCGTTCTATTGATCGACTCGACATCTCTGTTATCAGCCAATTCTAACAAAGACTTGGGTCGTCATCAGCAGCTTGACTAGTGTACAGCCCGCTCACTTTCGTAGCAGCTCAAGCATGCCTTCTTGTGTTGTGATATGTCTACTCCTCACGGGCCGGTCCCACATAACGTATGGCGTTTGAAGGGGGCCATATTGTCCTCTCATGTGAGTGATCAGCTCGTGTCTTCGGTCCTTGATGGTCTACTGCACATTGGATCAGGTGGCCCCATTGCATTTCCTGCCTGGCGCGGATTGTTTGGACACTGAAACAAAGGTCGGATGTCGTGACATTGCTGGAAAACAATCATAATTGTTGAATTTGTGGTCTACGGTGTCTTTTGTTGTAGTTCAAGGTCCTGGTGTTTGGTCTGGTGTCTCGTATGGTGTGGTCTGTGTTGTCGACTTCTGTCCCTTGGACTCAATGCTGCTATCTTCTGCACCTTCTTGGTAACTAGAGCTGCGCAAAGTCTTCCGCTTTTGCTTCGGTGCGCTGACTGGATATCTCTTGACGTTTCCACAAGTTTTACACTTAATGTTTAGAACATCGGCCCATGGTTTTCTCCCCCTTTGCTGGCATTCTCGATGGTTGATGTACAGGTGGCACCCTCAATCTGAAGGGTGTCGCAAAATTTGCAGATAGTTTGCTTCATAGCCGGGCTTTGTCGAATTTGTGCTTTCTGAGTCACAGCCCGGAGGGTTGAAACGGCCTGACGAGACATGTTTGCCATGGCTTTTTGTTCATTCTTTGTTGGTATAGAAGCACTGTGCTCCCGGCCTGCTGTTGAGGATTTTGATAGAGCATCTTGACCAGTTGAGGACTGGTGTTTTGCAAGATATGAAGCTGCTTGATAGAGATACGACGCTCTGGAATAAATGATGCGGTTTTGAACGCTTCTCTGTTCCTTGACTTTCGCCATCAAATTTGTGAAAAGGAGGAAACACTCTAGGTTGGTAGTTGTTGAGTTAAGTTCTCCCAGTCATCTTAATTCTCGTATGCCAGTGCCTGCCTCGCCAGTTAACACTGTCTCGAGCGTCATCACGTGACTTGTGCCTCGCACGGGCCTGTTCTGCCAGCGGCAACCTTGCCTGCTCCTGCCTGCTTCTGGCACCTCCCTTCTCAGCCTCAACAAAGACTCTTTCAAGTTATCCTTGGAACGAGTATCCGGGTTCTGGATCCATTTTCTTCACTCTCGCATCTCTGTTCTGTTTCATTCATCACTTTCCTTCTACTGTGGCACGCCCGCGCCGCATCATCGACACTCCAAGGCGACGCGCCCCCGAACGTCTCGCGTCAGATTCGTCATCGCAGCTTCGCTGCAGTAAACAGCTTCCGCGACAACTTCCTCACCGGTAATTTAGCCGCTTGCGAAGCATAGTCACCATGTCTCACGAGGAGGATCTCATCGATTACTCCGACGAGGAGATCGGCGGCAACGAGACTGCCGCTACTACCTCCAACGGCAAGAAGGGCGAGCTCGCCGCCGGCAACAATGTCGACAAGAAGGGCAGCTACGTCGGTATTCACTCGACCGGTTTCCGCGACTTCCTCCTGAAGGCTGAGTTGCTTCGCGCCATCGCCGATTGCGGTTTCGAGCATCCATCGGAGGGTCAGTCCTGATATTCTAATACCCTAAGTCATCACATCCCTTCCCTTCAAGCGTCCGTCCATCTCGCAAGCAAGCAAAACTGGCCACTTTTCCACAATCGTTATCGTCGTCGTCGGGGAGCGGTCAAGGATAGATCTGAGAGACGGTCCGAACATCCGGGCAGAACAAGACCACGGGTGAGAGCTGTGGTCATCCGCGGAACCACAACTTTGATGTCACTATTATCACGCGAAAGCGGGTATGACATTCTTTGTTGTCGCAACGGATACTTGTTGTATATCTGGGCGAAACGAGGAAAACTTGATGGACACTGAAAGCTTTTCGGTGCTCCTTAGCCAGTGTTGTCCAAGCAACCATTTGGCCTTCGGGTCCTAATTGTTGTTGACACCACCCACATTTGAATCACCATGTCAATGGCGAATGCGAAAACATACAATGGCTAAGCTGCGACGATGGACGGACACTTGATATTACACCCGTCGTTCGTTGCTTCTTAGAAACAAACTCTAACATCGGTTCAATCGACAGTCCAACAAACCTGTATCCCCCAGGCACTCCTCGGTGGAGACATTATCTGCCAGGCCAAGTCCGGTCTGGGAAAGACTGCTGTCTTCGTTCTTGCCACTCTTCAGCAGGTCGAACCTGTGAACGGAGAGGTATCCGTTGTTGTCATGTGCCACACTCGTGAGCTGGCCTACCAGATCCGTGATGAGTACAACCGCTTCAGCAAGTACATGCCCGACATCAAGACTGGAGTCTTCTACGGTGGTACCCCCATTAAGAACGATGTTGAGGCTCTCAAGAACAAGGAGACTTGCCCTCACATCATTGTGGGTACTCCTGGTCGTCTCAAAGCTCTCGTCCGAGACAAGGCTCTGCGCCTCGGCAGCGTTCGCATCTTCGTACTCGATGAGTGTGACAAGATGCTTGACCAGCCCGGTAAGTCCTACTCGATGTACTTGACCGACCATAGATACTAACCAGGTCAGATATGCGAACGGACGTGCAAGATGTTTTCCGTGCTACTCCCCCGCAGAAGCAGGTTATGATGTTCTCCGCCACTTTGTCCGAAGAAGTCAAGCCCATCTGCCGAAAGTTCATGCAGAACCCTACTGAGCACTACGTCGATGAAGATACCAAGCT
Organism: Fusarium avenaceum; assembly: GCA_025948275.1. Classification (NCBI taxonomy): domain Eukaryota; kingdom Fungi; phylum Ascomycota; class Sordariomycetes; order Hypocreales; family Nectriaceae; genus Fusarium; species Fusarium avenaceum. The sequence continues at coordinate 2,078,800 of CP109669.1, forward strand.
CACTCTCCACGGTCTTCAGCAATACTACATCAAGCTAGAGGAGAAGGAGAAGAACCGTAAGCTCAACGAACTTCTGGATGATCTCCAGTTCAACCAGGTCATCATCTTCGTTCGCAGCACCGTCCGTGCCACTGAGCTCGACAAGCTGCTCCGAGAGTGCAACTTCCCTTCCATCGCCGTTCACTCTGGTGTCAGTCAGGAAGAGCGGTAAGTTTCAACTTGTCATGTCTTGCGGATTGTTTCTAATACCATACAGTATTCGCCGTTACAAGGAGTTCAAGGAGTTCAAGAAGAGAATCTGTGTTGCTACTGATGTCTTCGGACGAGGTATCGATATCGAGCGTATCAACCTTGCTATCAACTACGATCTTTCCAACGATGCCAGCTCCTACCTGCACCGTGTTGGTCGTGCTGGACGATTTGGTACCAAGGGTTTGGCCATCTCCTTCGTGAGCACTGACCAAGATCAGGAGGTGCTCAAGGAGATTGAGAAGCGATTCGAAGTCGCCCTTCCGTAAGTCACTCTGCCGTCATCGAATGGTTCGTTAGCTAATCATTTCTAGTGAATTCCCCAAGGAGGGTGTTGATGCCAGCACTTATATGGCTTCTTAGTTAATCGGCTGATACAATGGTGGATACCACCGCAACAATGGTCAACTTCTTTCGCTGTTATGGGCCGATGGTAAGAAGCTGGGAGATTGGTACTAAGGAATTGAGGCGGCACAGGGCAAAAGTTGCAAAGGATCTCGTTTTATTCAGCTGTGTTGATTATGTATTAAATGGTTTCGTACTACTTTCTGCGAAGCTCCAGCCAGCCGAATTGGCTTATTGTCTGATGACTGTGATGTGATGTGTTTTGCGTAGTTTGAGTCTTGTAATCAACATGTTGAGTTCGGCGCGTGTCACCACAGCATTGTTGTCGAGTAACATATCTCGACAACTGACTGAGCTGTCCTGTTCACGGCTTTTTCGGCTCAACCGGTTCATAATCCCACAGTTCATACGTAAGACGGGCACGGAAAATTCTTCATCTGGGATGCGATCTGTCTCATCAGCATGAATGGCACTTGATCCTGAGTGCGCATAGGTGGCGTGTTCCTGGCATGAATTTGTCCCTTGCGCGCTTTTGGGATGTCCAGGCGGCTGAACTTTGAACACACAGAGCACTTCTGGGCCGTTCGGGCGTACGGGGCACGACACGGACATTCACTCGATGGTGGATGGAAAGTTGGTATGAGTTTAATATGAGTTTCACTTTTGGGGCTTATGCTCAACTGGCTACGGGACTATTGGCAGTTACCAACAGGGTACTTCGAGCTTTCGATGCCGCGATTACGACTGTCGTGGTAACACACATACTGGCTGAATGCTTAATTTGCCCATAATGTGTGTATGTATGAATCATCACAGTCATGTGCATTCGATCAGGATCAGTTTCCCTGTGTGAAGCTTTCCGTGAGATCAGCACGCGGATATCATGGAAGATTCGGTAGGCTTCGATAGGGCTTCCATTTGCATTTTATAGCTCAGCCATAGGACTACCACGTGCCCGTGAGTTGACCATCATGGTCACTCCGGAGAGATATGGCGATATCGGCTTCTTAATCTCAGCGCCGATAGATAGGCCACCAACTATAAACGCGTTCCCTATGACTTCCTCGGATGATGCCTATTCAGACACGGCTTTGGGATTCACGATCCTGCACAGAGTGCTCTGATGATGACATGGAGGAGGTAAGCAGGCGGAAAGACTTGTGATTTGATGACTGCCTCGCGTGGCCATGGAGTATCCGAGCCAGGGCAATGTATGCACGAGACGTGAACAGGGTTGGGCAACCACGTTTTCAAGTCTGGCAGCTGCTTCTAAGCGTGCTTTGAGATCTGACGGTGAAGGTTGAGAGCCGGGGTAGGGATCCATCTCAATGGGGACTTTGGAACACGTAGGGTTGAGATAAGAACTTGGTTAGTTTGCAGATCACCAATCTTATTGATGCCTTAAGATATTTGAGCCGTGATAACTGTTTTTTTGAATGCCGCATCGCAGCCACGTGTTGACATTGATACTCACTACTGATAATGGAGAATTCCCGTGAGTGGTCGGGGCCCCGAAGTCGCCGGCCCGTGGTCGGAATGTGGGGCTCAGAGTTCATGGTTCACTAAATGGGTCTTCGAGGACCTCCTCAGCGCCGAGAACACAATAGACCAGGCTACGACTAACAGTTGCGTGATGGGCGTAGTCTTCTGGCACTGAGGTCTCGTGAGAAGCCTGTTGCTGTGGTGCATTACGACGCAATATTACTCTTCTCTAAACTCAGCCATCCAACCGTAGCTGAGGCCCTGGCGGCGGTGCAACGCGCAATGTTTACGATTTCGCCTTGTACAATAATAGAAAAGCACGGGATACAATTCGACATTGTGGGGCAGGCTGCCTGTCCAGTACCTAACCGCCAGAGAGACCGAAAAGCAGTCAGGCGGGTCAGAAAATAATAGGGAATCCAAGCAATTATCGAAGTAGGAGACATAAAAGCTCGATCAGATCTACAAGCCTAAGGATAGTCTAAGTTTTATATTATTTTAGTCATCTTTATCAAAATTCCCTATTATTTTCCAACACACCTGGCAGTGCAATAAACCAGGAATAGGTAGCAAGAGTCATCATTGTTGTCCAGGGTAGGGTTGATTGAGCATGACTCAGATATTCTCACACATGATGTTTTACGTGTTCAGTTTATACACTGCAAATAACCCTTTGGATGGCTCGTCAACAGTTATCTCAAATCAGGGTTCATGAAATAAAAATCTTCTTGTATTTGATCTCACCCAGAGAATGTCCCGGTTCTTTCATGAAAACGCTAGGCACTATCACTGAGTCACCATCTTGTGAGCCAACCACGATACGTTTTGACTTAACAGGCGGGGTTTCGGTTGCTGAGTGTGACACCGTCGAAACCCAAAGAAGGCCCAGATACATAGATTCACCAGCAGCAATCAGTACATTCCTTCTGGCATTGTGAGCGCAAACGATGGTGTATCCAGGTTGATTAGCAATAGTATATTGTGATACAAAGCGAAGACGCTGGATGCCGCAGCGCATAAACATGTTACCCAGGAACACTTGGCGAGCGTGAACACACAAGTCCCTGTCCTCCCGGGTCTGTTAAAGGTCCGGCGACCGAATGGGGCCCCGTGTGCAAACCGAGGGGTGCCCTGATGAGGTAATGATTTGTACAACCTTGATGATGCGTAACGAGACGAACAGCACAGCATGCCTGTGGGGCACCGTCCGGCGGACCACAGAGACTGGTACATGCAGTTTGGAGTCGGGACTTGTTATCCAAGCACAAAGAGATTGGACTCTGTTAAGGGGCTGGTAGCGCCGCCGCCACTGGGTGGGCGCTCGAGCCAGATGAAGGAGTGTTTATCACGTCCAAGAACTCCCATAATTGTGTGATGAAGAACGGGCTGGCGTTTCACTACTAAGCAGACCAGACAAAGGCGCGGCGGAGAGTAAGCACCTGAATGAAATGAGTTATTGTTCATCATGCACAGACTGATGAGGAGTTGTGCAAGCATAGTGGGACCCAAAGTCATGATGGCCTGTAGTCAACCTCCTCATGACATGCGAGAAGGCCAGCTGTTGCACAAAGGGAAGAGAGGCCATGGTAGCACAGTTGATAACTAGACACTGCCAAGATCATAACACAGTAACCCCGATGGCTGAGTTCATCAACGAAGATGTCGACATGGTGACCAAATAGGCCAAGAGAGCACAGCCTACCCCAAAGCTTGGTGAACAAAGGCTGTTGAGACGTGCGAGAATAACACCTACATATCATTATACTCCGTAGAGAATCGGTAATTACGCTGAGGATATTTGTACCGCATAACAACGTTTGAGGCTTGTGCTATGGTACCGGAATTCTCGGAGTCATGATTGTGAGAGTCGAGCCGGCTATTCTCAAAGGCATGACAGTATAACCGTGCATTTAATGCATTTATGTATTCCTTTGTTATTCACAGCAATTAATTAATTAATTAATTAATCACTAGACGGGCTACATCGGAACTGTTTAATTAATTACAGTGAGGTCATTGTGGGACGGTTTAGTCCTCATGAACACTGGATTAGCAATGTTCGAGAAAGAATGGCGAGATCTCTCTAGGAATCCTTAGTATCAAGGAGGGGGGTCCATGCTCAACAGCCTGCAAACAACAGCAGATTACAGTAGAAACCACAGCACCAGACCTGAACAGGCGCTCTATGACTGCAGTTTTGTAGTACGTAGTATGTATCGGGGTTTGAATTAATTGCCGCTACTTCGTAAATGCCTCTCCTCCCAACGCGCGCACTCGGAATCTGTGGCAAGGTTTGACGCAGCTCAAGATTTTTTGCCTTTGAGGCTTTGCTTTGCTTTGCTTGCAAGAAAGAAGCCTAAGAGGTTGAGCGAGTCACAATGGTTGAATTTCAGATTTCATAGGGCACCCCGAGCGGCGTGGTTGAGTCGACTCCAGGACGAGATGAGTCCAAACCAAAAACCATTTCATTATATCCACATAAGGTGATATTATTGGCCAGCTTCAGATTAGTGTGAAGCAGACTTCAGATTGTGAGGGTTTAAAATAGACCGTAAAGCCCGAGCTTCAGTCATGATAATACTATTAGATATCATGGGTGTCATATAAGTCGTCTCTTAAGTTTTCAACAACATCATTTAAAATCAGAAAAACTGGAGGTCAAAGTTATGTCAATCGAGGTCCAGTTTTATACATATTCAACCAACGGTTGCAACCTGTACGTTGTACACCATTCGTACGCTCATTGTAAAACAACGGTTGGAAATGCCGGACGAAAGCAAAATTGAAAGACTCTGGATGCTGGAAACGAGTTGAACATGGATTAGCATAACAAATGGAAGTGTTTCCCTTTCTAAAACGTGATCATCATGAAGATTCTCCAGGCCTGTCGAATATTCACGAAGCGGTGGCGGATGGCCCAGTGCGGAGATATGCACTATCAAGAGCTGAAGGAGAAGAGTCATCGCGCATCAGCAGCCAAGTTTTGGAGGACTATGCTCCCACCCAAAAGGGTCAAGGGCCCGAGAAGAACACCAGTTGAAGGGTTTCCCCGTCACAAGTTCACAGCAGTATCTGGCGTCTATGTTCGATAGCGGTTAGTGAGTTCCCAAGCTTGGAGAATTTGCATGTTTTCCATGCAGAAGGTTTCAACACTGCATGTTAGTGAGACAGAGACAGGTACCCCGTTGGGAAAAACTGCTGAGGCAAGGGGATCAACATTGAGAACCTAAAACGAGGGCGGCTTCATTTCCAATACAGACACAGACAGACAACGACAACGACAACTCACTCACTCAGTGAATAGCCAAAACGGGTTGGGTTGGGAGGGTGACCGGGGGTGGTCGGGACGGCAGGGATACGCGAGATGCACGAACCTAGCCTGTCGACGCTGGTGTGCTAGCCAGTCAAGTCAATCCAGAGATGAGATGAGTACAAGTCGGTTGGCCATCGCCATTTACGAATTACAGCAGACAAAACAGTACAACTGACAGAGGCTTGTTGCTGATGGTGAAGTTGAAACCAAGTGTCTGCCTCATGACATCTCCTTTTATGCACTCATCATAACATAAACATATACATAACAGACGTATAATCACTATTCACCATACGTAGCAGTATGCAGACATATGTGTCAAGGTTACTCATGTGTTGACCACACATAGGTAGTAGGTAGACGATAGATAGTACGGATACAAGGCCGACCCGTCTCCTCCTTCCCCTCCCCCTCTTCTTCCTCTTCACCGTATAGCAAAGTGAGTTCGTCTTGATGCCAGGGAAACATAAATCCGTGGATGGATGCCTTGAGGCCTTGATCGAGGGGTCGGGAAGTGGAAGGGCAGCCAAAGGTGGAGGTGGATGCGCCTTGTACATAGTAGCTTGGAAAGAAAAAAGGTGGAGGGGGGAAGAAGAAACACGCGCTGTTCAAACTGGAGGACCAATGGGATGATGCCAAAAGGCAGACACGCTTCGAGGCCCAGCGTGAGAAGGTATCGACTGCGCGATCTCGACACGGTATTGCACGGAGCTGGAAAAGAGGGGCAGCCTGTCGTCCAGTGTGATATGCCAGCACCAGATCCAGAGACTCACTGACTGGCTGAAGCACCTACAAGGGTCTAGCTGTACCGTGCTATTACAGATCGAGCACACTGCCCCTAGAGGTACTGTACCTCACGCGCTGGGCCATCTTTGCAGCGCGCCGTAGGTACCAGCGTTCAACTCGTCCGTCTCCTCCTGGTCTTGCTCACGCTGTTGCTGTCGCTGTCGCCGTCCCGGGCCCAGACATTCAAAACTATGCCATGGCCCGCCGCTGCCATCTCCCGCCTTTTCCCCTCCCCCATCGAACAGCATCATCGCCATCATGTTCGATTTCGTCCTCTAAATCCGTCCCCAAGCGACTCTCTGAAGTCTGCTCTGGAATCGTGCACCATCTCCACTCTCCACGGCGCCCTTGTCTTCATCTTTGTTGTTTATTCGACTTTTACCCTTACCGGTAAAATCTCACCTCCAAAAAAGAACCTCACCAAAAATACCGAAAAGAAATCAGAAGAAAAAAAACAGTCAGGCCGCAGCGGCATTCACTTGCACCTTGCGACTCCAACGACTCACTCACTCTCCTTGCTCTTTTGCCGCCTGACGGAAAAAGAGTCACAGTTTCTGGCCTTGCCAACGAATTCCAGTACAGCACTGCCTGGGTCCCGCCCAGTCCAGCCCAGCCCGGCCGAGCCCAAGCCCGATTGCTCATCCTCTAAGCTTTTAGGGACCAACCTTGCCTCCCCCGGCCTTTGCCCGCACCCGCAACCACAACCGCAACCCGCTTCTCAGTGAGGTGACTTTACGCAAAAGTGTCCTGTTTACCACTAAAGAGTGACTCTTCGTTGTCTGTCAGTCTCCGGACTTTGCTGCTGTATTGCTCACTTTACTACTGTCATCTCCTATCATCATCATCTCCTTACCGTCTGATTCAATCATTTTCTTACCTCTTTTCTATTACCTGTTCACGTTAACTCTACTATATTCTATTTCTGTTACCTGTTCATTCACTTTCACTACCCGCCCCCCTTGCTAGGCTACCACCCGCTATCAGCTCCTTCGCCACACTCACAGTGACGAACTGCTTGTTAGTCATCCTTGCACCAAATCAGGCACAGGCTACCGCCGCGCACCCTCTACCACGCTTCTCACGCTCTCTCCGAGATCGCCATTTGGCTGCCACCTGCCACACACGCCCCCCGCCGCCTCTGATCGGGCTCGCCACCGTGCAAAACGAGAAGAGTCACCCACCACGGCCAGGCTGTCACTCACCACTACAACGCCTCACGCCTCGCCCCTTAGGCCACTTAAACAAGAGTCATCCTCTTTCGGCTATCTAATAAATCCTCCCATCACCTCTCCAGGTCGCTTCTTCAACCCTCCAGCCACACCTCTAAATCTCGCCAGCGTTGAACCTTGCATATCAATTAAACAACGGCTTGATATCCATCTTTAATCACCGACATCCACCTCGACCTCGAAACCCCGACCCCGAATTCAACCAGTCACTCGATCGCCCCGATGGTAGCCTCGTTCTAAGACTACCATTCGCTTCTAACCTCACACTTCGAGATTTGAAGCATTATCGCAATGCCTGTTGGAAAAACAATCTTTACTTCTGTCGCCGTCTCCGCTTCGTCTTCCGGTCATATCGTTTGTGTTATCAAGTCGCTTCTCGACTCTCTTGTCTAGACGCCTCCTGCACTCACACCTACGGATTTACTTCGACACAGTACTTACACGCTGTTACGGAGTATAGCTACTCGACTTTGGCCCCGCGAATTACTACCGGTAAATTACGATTTTATTGGTTGACCTAGTCCCTGACGGCGACTGGATAATCACCCTGGCTTGAATCATATTCAGGCCTGCTTCAACTACCACCCAACATGAAGTGCGACGCGACTCTTTCGCCCGCCTCTATCACCTCCCGATATGCTCCCTATAATACATCTTTAGCTTCTTCCGCCTCATCCTCTCTTACCTCTGTTTGGTCCGACACCACCTCACAGGCTTCCGACGACACCTCTATTTCCACCATCTCTTCCGACTCAGATTCTTGCGACTCTTACTTTTCAAGAAAGGCGGCTGTTGCTGATAGCGCTCTTAACTTTCGACGTCGCGTTCAAAGGTCTCAGACAGAGGCACAGGCAGTTCCTGCTGAGTTGCGCCAGAACCCCCGAAGAACTTCGGCCGCTCGCCCAGTATGCCCTCCCGCCTTGGTCCGACAGTCCGACCGAAAAGTCAACTTTGTCGATAGTCTTGTTGGTATGTTGTTACTAGATTCTGATACCCTGTTCATGTGCTTAGATGTTACCCTTATAGATTCGTCGGCACAGATCGTTGAAGCCATTTGGCCTCTTTCTTCTGTCGTCTGTCGAAATGAGCCTCGAAGCAAAGAAGTCCTGCCCCTGCGCACTTTCATTCAAGAAACTCTGCGTCGCTCACGGACTAGCTACTCGACTCTCCAAGTTGCACTCTACTACTTGATCTTAATTAAACCCCATGTGCCAAAGCACAACTTCACCATGGAGCAGCCCGAGGATCGACACGCCGATCGCGCGCTCCAGTGCGGTCGTCGCATGTTCCTCGCGGCTTTGATTCTCGCTTCGAAATATCTCCAGGACCGTAACTATTCTGCTCGAGCCTGGAGTAAGATTTCGGGACTCAACACCCAGGAGATCAACCAGAACGAGATCGCCTTTCTCCTCGCTGTCAACTGGAAGATGCACATCGCCGATGAGGTCTTCCAGCGATGGACTGACATTGTCCTTAAGTATACGCCTCCTCCATCTGGTCCTCCATCTCCTGGAGGTGCTTCACAGACTGTTTGCCAGCAGGTTGCAGACTGGAAGCGAATCATCCTAGGCCTCAACCCCGAGCTGACCAACCTCGCGGTGTTGATTCCTGCTGTAACCCATTTCGTTCCCAAATCAAGCGATCTTTGCGCGCTGTCCCCACGCAGCATCCTCAACCTTCCCCAGGAAGCTCAGCCATCAAGACGCCATGAATCCGCCGAGGCCACTCCCACTCCTAGAATGTACAACACTCCTGGAGCCATAGAGTCTTCGGCCGTAGGACACTCTTCAGGCCGCATGGCTCACTCCCTGGGTATGCTGCCAACTCCTCGCCTTACTCCTCAGAGCAGTGGACTCTGCACTCCTGCCGCGAGTGCCGCTTCTCACATGCTCAGCAAGAGTTCCGCTATGGGAATGGCTATGGCCCAGGCCAGCAGCATCAACACTGTTCAGTATCTTGACCGTCTCCCTGCTTGTGTGACCTCATCACCACAAGTCTACGGCCCCGTTCGTCGATCTTCTCTCGCCAATTCAGTATCAACAGCATCCTCACCCGAATCGATGATTTCGGACACGTCGCGCTCCTCGCGCTCTTCTTCCATTTCATCAGCTTCTTCGCTCGCTAGCGCGACCCTCAGCTCCTCCAAGCTGGGTATGGCATCGCGATTCCGAGCCCCGAAGTTGTGCAATGAGAGATTGAGCCAGAAGCCGACGATCCCTTCGGTTCCTGAGTACTGCTACACATCATCTCCTGAGTCTTACACCGGCCCGGTTAACAGACTCGGAGATCTGTCTCTGGATACTCCACTGGCAAGACGACAACAGGAGCTTGAAGACATGGCTCGCGATTCTGATGCTGCCCGCGCCCTGCAGGAACTGCATTATCGCTCAGCCGAGGTTATGCACGCTACGGCCCCTAGAAGTGGCACAAAGCGAAGTAGAACCGCTTCCATGGATAACGGCCTTCAGGAGAACGTTCGTGAGATCCTTAGCGGCCCTTACTCTACTCAGCGTCCTGCCTGGCCTGATACGTTGGTTCGCACTCGAGGCATGACCTCTGAGTCGAACCTTCAGATCCCTGTCCGTCCCAATCTTCCCGGTACTGGCAAGCGGGTTTGCTGTGCTGCTGAAGCAGCTCAGGGCTACGAAGTTTCGTCTGTCCACCCCGCCATCGGTATCCGTGGACCTGGTATGTGGGAGGGTATCCTGAACTAAACCCATCACACCTTGTTGGTCACGATATCTCCTACCAACTCGATACCCCGTCGTCCATCGACAAGCTATGTCCTTTTGACTACAATGTGAAGAATAATGTCGAATCAATAACTTTCTCTTTGTCAAGAATTACTGGGGGCTGGAAAGAAAGGAGTCTTGCTAAAAGGCCTTTGATACCATAGATCTTGAAGTCTTTTCAACGTGTTCGGAAAACACTTGCTTTTGCTTCAAGACTAGGCCGAAAAGCGTGTGTTCATTTACATGCATGTTTAGGATTGGGAAAGGAAGAAGGCGGCGAAAGTCTTTTATTCAGGGGTCGTTATGGAGATGATGAGTACAACTGTTGTATGACTAGGACGTCGCTGCATTTTTTGTTTGTACCTGTTGCTTGTTTACACGGAGGAAAGGTTGAGCAATGCAAAGGAAGGGAGTAATAGGTTTGATTTGGTATCAAAACCGAGCAGAGAAACCCGGTCACCGAAGAATAGCGATCCCGGCGTCAAACACGATATCTGCAAGGTAATAGGTTCTTTTGCATCAATTGGAGTTCAATCTGCCCTTTCTGCAATCAAGACAACGAAACACCACATAATGTCTTTCGGACAAAGCCAAGCTTGGAACCACTCGACCTCGTCAAAGGCAGACCTTGGGAACTTCAATGGCAATCAAACCAGTCGATTTCGGAAGCGGACTCGAGCAAAGGAGTCCCAAGAATGATCTGAATTGAAGAGAGCGATGACGCTATGGCGAAATCTAATAGCTAGCTTGAAACAGTCCTCGCGATAGTGGACTCGTGGCAGTCGTTTCCGATCCCTTATGGAACCAATTTTTCGGATAGGAAAGACGCACGAGCAAAGCAAGACAAGCACGAAATCAAAAGCATTTTGCTGGAACACTAAGTCCTTTTTCGTCTACGCTGACTCATTTACACGCAACTGAAGCGAAATATTCACCCCTATGTGACTACGTGATACGCCAGGTCCAGAATCGAGGTTTGACAGGCACTTGCTTGTCGATTCGAACTGCTGAACGCCTTAAGGAGTTCAAGAGGCAATATCCGAGAACCGGAGCACGTGAGATACGAATCCTACTATGAAACTTCAGGCGAAAAGTTTCTTCAATCAATCCAAATTGTGTGATTTCGTGCTTAACCGAACTATGTATGCGCACCTGGCCACAGCACAGTCCATTACAGAGGAATTATTCTCCCGGAACTACCAGGAAAGGGTATAAACCCAGACCGCGAAATCCCGGAACCGCGTGGTGGTCTATTCAGCTATTGGGCATGGCGAGCTCACGGCGTGTGAGTCATCTCTCCCCCACGTCCGCTTGGCACAGACATGACAGGATGTTACATTTCTTTTTCTTCTCTGACCTTTGTCCACCAGAGGCCAGGAACCTTCTCGATTGGGCAGTGAGTGGCAATGTCGCCAAGTTGTGTGTGTGGGCTGTGGGAAAAAGAAGCCGAAGTCTGGCTACACGGATATCGTGAAGTTGAGTATTGTTGGGGGAGTATGGCTGTCTTTTGGCCTAGGTGGAGATGAATGATCCTTTGACGGTAAGCGAGACTGGAGGTGAGTAAAAGGTAAGGGTCTCCTTGGTACACGATGGTGACGTGCGTTAAGTGCTGCCTGTGTCGTCTGAAAGGTGAAATTTTGATTCATGGTGTTGAGGGTCTCACGACGCCTCCATAGTTCACACTAACTCATTCTGATAGATCCCATGATACTTTGTAAAATAAATCATCTATGCTGCCTGCACCAGGCGTCTATAATCTATGACAATAATATACTTCTAATCATCATGAACTCCGTTCCTTGTTCCCATGTGAGATGTTACATGTTGTGACCTAGGTTCTGGTAGTTTCTTGCCAGGCAGGGGGTGTGTCCCTACAAGTGAGGTGATACATAATGAGCCATGATGATTCCACATGACCTTTATCAGACTGTAATTTCGGAAAGTTCAATGTGATCACCCTTCACCCCTGGAGTCGGGTAAGCTTTTCAGCATGTAAGGCGGGTTGACCAGCTGGTCTTGCCAGGCCGAGAACGGGCGTGCGTGTGCATTCATGATGAATGCAATTTTGGAAAGAAAGCCACTGATCGAACGATGAGATTATTCTTTCTGCTCCAAGACATGGCCTCCAGAGTTATTTCGGTGAGCCTGGGGCATCGAATCCATCGTGATACATTCCGATCGTCCCGTAAACTTCTCGAAGGATATCTTTGCTGAGCATACTGTCTGAGCCCCATTTAAGCCTCTGTTCAATACGCCGTCTTTCCTCCCGTGCAACATCCCTCGGTAAACCGTGGCATAATGTCGTGAGGTCGATCAAGTTGGTGACAAGGACGTTGGGTTCAGGGGCGTCGATGAATGCATTGCGAAGACAGTCCAGCTGAATCTCCCATGACGACTCATTTTCTTCGAGGCCGTATATTCTCCCACTTCGTCGAAGCCAGAAGAGGAGGCGCAATCTCTTCTCGTCCCAAGGTCCAGTGATGAGAGGCGTAGGTATGCGTATTCTAGGATGAACATCGCACCCACCCCATTTTCCCACCGATTGAAAAGGCTTCCAGGACATAACCTCCTGGTAATCAGCTTCGAAACACTCTTGAGAGTCGAAGTGCCCAACACCGCCTTCGAACTGGTGGTTAGGACTGTAAATGAAAGGGTCATCGTCTGCGTCCAGCGTGGGAAGATAATGTTTGTATAAACGATCCCTAGCGTAAGTATCTGCCCATGTTTGTTGTGCTTGAACAATTAAGTCTGTGTCGACCCATGGTAGGTTTAATATGGTTGACTGTAATCTCACATTAGCTATGGGACGATACCACTGAACTTGGTGATGCAGACGAACCTGGAGATGACGATCGCCATCGATATTGTTCTTATCCAAAGCATCCCAATCCCTGGGATTTCCAAAGCCCTGTTCCCAAGTATCATGGAAAGCCCAAATAAGGAATCTGACAAGAGTAGCGCGACCAGATAGCTTTGCGCCCATTACAGGCGCAGCGCGAGGCAGGGCGACATTGGCGCTATAAAGGAAGATGCTCTCCAGGATTTCCGCAGGAAGGTTTTGGAGAACTGGTCTCCAGCGGGTAGCTCTAGAAGCCAGAACATTCGAAAGAGAACGCTTCATCTTCTTAGGAGGAGGGTTTTCGTCACCACTAGAGATAGATGTTGGAGTGCCCAACGCTGATGGTTTGCGGACAGATGGGTATTTTCGCTTGCCTCGGATACGAATGGGCGTAAGTCCCATTGTGTGTGTCCCAATCAATAAGGAAAGTCGATTTTATCGCTTGAGGAAGTGCTTTGGGTATAACGGGAGGATTGGGGTAGGCTGGAGGACTGTTGGCAAGCAGTGTAAATAGAACAAAATTGATGCTGAAGCAGGGTGCAGAGATAGCGCAATTCTCAGTTGATCAATGCCTCTGTATTAACCATGAGCAGAAACTCGACGCTTGGAAACTCATTAAAGTGGCCGTCCTTAAAGGACGGAGTTACAAGGAAGAAAGCTGGAGGTTTCGGTAGAGAGAAAAAGTTGGTATTGGGCAGCCGCCGTGACGTTGGAGGAAGGTTGAAGTGATTTCAAAATGTTCAGTCGTGTAAACGAAGTAAGAGAAGCTCCCTCAGAGATTGTATAATGATACCATGGTAGTTGTATTGCATCTATCTTTGCAAAATAACAACTCTTATACAATCTACAATGTCTCACTCAATTAATAGCTACAATGCATCCCATCAAGTCTTGGAGCTGGAGTTTCTATTATACCAGGGGCCCGTGCATTACCCGAGACCCGCCGTGGAACCAGTGGCTTGGTCCTGATGACTAAGGGCATTTTTGTGACATCGACTTTTCCTACCCATCGTCAACGACTAGAGCTTATTTTAACAAACTGACGCTATATTGCACCCGATGTTAATGCCGACGTAATACCAATTCCCAGTGATGCAGTCAACTCTGTGTCTTCCGGTTCCGTCTAGAAGCCTCTTACGATTCCTCCGGTGTCAGTCCAAGAGGGCTTTTTCGACTCCAAACCATGGCCGAGATGTCATGACCACACCAGCTCTATGCTGTCGAGCCCGAATGCTGAATACTACGGCCGCACGGAGGCAACCTGTGGCATTGAACACAGCATGCGATAGACGAGTTACAGCACTGGAACATCCTCTCTTTGATATAGATCCTGTTACGCAGAAACTACGAAATCGAAATCAACCCTTGATATCGCAAAGCTGCTTCAGCACAAGTCGAAATGCGCGCAGCTTGTTCAAAGGTCGCAACTCGACTCCCGATTCGTCACCCGTATGGGAACGACTTTTCAATTTCTCAGGAAAGAAGGACGACAAGGCCCTGAAACCCGATGACCTTCCGAACCATGACGAGTTCAATGACAACTCTTCCATTTTCAACAGTCGACGAACGCTCGCAGCCAAAGCGGCCTCTGAACCCCGCCTCCGCTGTACAGAAGTAGATGAACATGGCAATGTGATTCTAGTCGATGGAGAGTTTAAAAAGACGGAACTTATTGCCAAGGTATGGACGAACACAAGCCAAATAATGGATCTTCTGCAACGTGGTAGCTAACCATGCGTGTTTTCTAGTTTGGCTTGCTACCTCGAGACCTGCGGAAGATCGATTCCTCCAACCTACCCCATATTCTTGTCCGCCCTTCAGCCATCTTGCTCAACCTGCTCCATCTCAAAGTTCTGATCAAGCATGACCGAGTGCTTCTGTTCGACATTTACGGCTCCAAGACGTCATACCCTCAGTCGGCCTTCATGTACGACTTGCAGGGTAAACTACAACAGAAGAACACACAAGCATCGGGCGCCCTCCCTTACGAGTTCCGCGCACTGGAAGCGGTGATGACCTCAGTGACTTCCGAGCTTGAAGCCGATTTCGAGGCAGTGCGCGAGCCTGTCATGCATATCCTTAGCGAACTCGAAGACGATATCGATCGACATAAGCTGCGAATGCTCCTCATCCTGTCCAAGCGAGTGAGCACCTTCGAACAGAAGGCAAAGCTTGTTCGAGACGCCATCGAAGATCTTCTCGAAGCAGACGATGACCTCTCAGACATGTATTTGACGGAGAAGACCCATGATCTTTACAGAGGAGAAGACGACCATACCGAAGTTGAGATGCTGCTGGAGTCGTACCACAAGTTGACGGACGAAATTGTGCAAGAAGCCGGCAACCTTGTGTCTGGGATTCGAAACACGGAAGAAATGTAAGGAACCCCCGGCTAATTATGGTTCACTTCACTAACAAAAACAGTGTACGTGCAATTCTAGATGCCAACCGAAATCATCTCATGCTGCTCGAGATCAAGTTCAGCGTTGGAACTCTAGGACTGGCCATGGGAACCTTCCTTGCGGGTCTTTACGGTATGAACTTGGAGAACTTTATCGAGGAGACAAACTGGGGCTTTGCTGGCGTCACCGGTATCTCCATCGCATGCTCGCTTATCGTATGCTGGTACGGTCTTACTAGGCTGCGCCGCGTGCAACGCATCAAGATGATGGATGACGAGCGACCGCGATTCCCCCGTGGGCAGGCCTACTTCCCCGATGATCGCACGGCCCTTGGACTCCTCGACAACAGGAACCGAGAGATGCTTCGACGAATTAACATGCAGAAGGCTACGTCGCAAAAGAAGAAGTGGTTTCATTGAATCAGGCACACACAACACATACAAGACATGTTTGAGCACGAGGCTCTGTAACATGAGATCTGGGTGTTCCTGACGATTTCGTGGCACGAATTCAGCCACATGTAAAAATTAGAGCATTTTCTGGAAACTACTAGATACCTACTCATCTCAATGGGGTTGGAGTTGAAGCGAAAGATACCCAAATTCGGACAACGGACACATCATGACAGGCATCATCCATCGTGTAATTTTGATTGTGAATGCTACCCAACGGAAATGACGGCCAATTAAGTCCATCAACGTAAGGCCAAGGAACACAGACTTTTCTTCCTTGTCATCCAAATTGGGATTTTGATTGTCGTGGTGACACAAGTGCTCCTGTCGATTGATCTCATCATGACAGCCTGACGTCAGAACAATTTTCTTTTCCACCCTCCTTCAAACCTCGTTTAAGCAAGCCTCGACCTCAATGGGCTCTACGGGTCTAAGTTGAATGTGACAACTGACAAGCAAGGTGGTGTTCCGACATGAGTCGCAGGCAAGGGATGAGCGAATCAGTGGAGGTAGAAGTCATTTTGCAGGGAATCATCTCGAAAATTGATTGCCCTGACGTCGCGGAAGTAACCTCAAACAAAGCCGCATCCCGCAACGGGCTACGGCGGTAATAAAAGATTAAAAAGACAGGCCTTGTTTTTCTTGATGATCGACGGAGTAGCCACACCTGGCACGTCATAATTGCCCTTTCACCCAATCATCGGCTGGCTACAACTCTAGCCACATCACTTAGTGTGGCTGGATCATGGGTCATGGGGGAATTCGAGATAGCAAAACTGACGTCAGGAAATAACATGACGGAGGAAAAACTTCCCTGCAGGTAGCATCCAAGAAAGCAACCCTGCAGAGAGCCGCCGAGCAAACCACTGATTTTCAGATATATATAAGGATGTGAAGAGGCTGAACGAAATAGAACTTTAGTTCCAACACATCAACAACAACTACTACCACAACCAAACAACTCTACAACATCTTTAGTCTTTACACCAAGACTACTTTGCGCAACTACACCAAAAACGCATCCACTTAAACACACTCCACTACACAAATCATCCAAAATGGGCGGTGTTGTCTCTTGCGTAAGCCACCACAGCCTCACTACTCCATCCAAATAGCGTTTCGCTAACAAAAGTCGCTACAGATCAAGTCTTGTCTCCAGACCATCGGAGATGCCATCATGGCCGTCATCGGCGGTGTCGGCCGTATCCTCCAGGCCATCATCGGCGCCGTTGTCAAGTTCTGCGGCATCATCGTTAGCTTCCTCACCTGTGGCTACTGCGGTAGCAAGGGCGGACGCACCAAGCGACGCGGTCACTCGCACATGAAGTCGACGAGAGTATAGAGAAGAAGAATTTCTCTATTGCACGGAACTAGGAACGCTTAAGTGATACCAATTCGAGAAGGGGACGGTAGAGGAGATGATGATACACCTGTTGGAAGAAGGAGTTTTGCGACTACCATAACGGCCTTTGTTTTTCTTTGTACTGCGATAGCATTAGGATACCCAATCCTCAATTTTGCGACTTAATCTCGATATCGTTCCCAAAAGTGATCCACTGTCTACAAGCAAGAATTAATTGCTGTGACATTACTCTTGATCAGTAATACAAGGTATCTTTTCATGTGTCAGGATATCATTTGACGTCGTTCAAATCAATAGTCCTATGATAAATACCATTTGAACATAATTTGAGTGAGAGGAAAAGCCCAAAAGAATTCATGAAATAAAAAAGATCTCTGAAATTCTGAGTCGAGATAATTTTAGGAGTCATTATAGCTCTGAACCACCGCTATACAGATGATGTATAAGCACTTGCAATTAAAGTAGCAACACCGCAACCAGATCACCGCTATTAATACATACGGTACATTATTTTATACTTGTCCCCTGCTATTTTAATCATCCTCTTCCATCACATTACGGTTAAAGAACCCATGAATTTGTCGTCCAGCCGTCGTACCCACTAAGGGCGCTAACTCCTGTACTGTCATATTGGCGACTTCGCGAACACTCTCTGTCTTGAGCACCAGGTTTTTAATGTTTTGCGGTGTGACACCTGGTACAATAGCGAGCATGTCTTGGGGTTCCTGGTTGAAAGCCTGCTCCTCAGCCCGAGTGTCCTTGTCCAGGCCGGCTCTGACAGCGGCGATCGGATCCGGTTCTTCCTCCTGAGTTTTGAGAGACTCGAAGATCTCGGCAGTTTGGTAAGGCGAAGAGGACCAGATGATGCGTAGTTTGGGGAATGCCAGAGTTAGTAGAACTAGCTTGGATTGAAGGTCGGATGACATGTTGGTTGGCGCTACACTAGTCAGACTTCCAGAAAGATCGGCAAACGGCTCTAGAGTGAACGACTTGTTCTGATCGAACTCGATCAGTAGCATCACACTCTTGTAGTACTGGAACATGGTCTCAGCCTGACTGTAGAGTCGACCATCCTTAAATGACGAGATCAAATCGCTGATAGACTTGCGTTCCACGCAGATGTTTGGTGACAGGATATAATCGCCGACGGTGAGCATGCATGGAACGATAACCATGGAGCGGCCGTGGAGCAGTGACGGTAATGACGAGCGGAATTCTCGCACATCCACTACAACGCGCGGCGGTTCAGCCGTTGCTGCTAACCTTCCACCACCAGCAATTCGAGTGTTGACGGTGCGGAGGAAAGCGTCTTCAGGATCCTCTGCCGGATCAACTGTCATAACAAGCGACATGCTTGCCCTCTCCTTGATGAGCTTGGTGAAAGCATCCTTTTCTCGCCGAACAGACGATAGATATTTCTGCTCCTCGACTGAACCACCATAGTACATGAAGTACACCCTCACGTTCCTGTCATTATGCGAGGACCGGTACACTTCCACTCGACGGATGAAGGCGGCGTCTGGTTCGTACATGATGATGTAGCGCGGTTTGGTTTCCTCAAGAACATGCTCATCTTGGTCTCCGTCATACGCGTGGATGACAACAAGGTCCTGCATGTCGTACAGCTTAAAGTACTCCTCCATATTGTCCAGGGGATCCGCCACAACTTCGTCTTTCTGTTGTGCCTCCTCTTCTGTGATTTGTACCTCTGCCATGAGATCGGCGACTTCTCCTGGCTTCTCGATATACTGCATGATGCTGCCATTCTCGGCACGCCCCATGCTTATACCGACGTTACCTCCACCACGCATTCGTCGTCTCTTGTTAGCAGGGGCCCTTCCACCTCTCGACCCCGCAAAACCCGGACGAGTGTCCGCAGCGCCATTGAGAGCCTTTTGATTTTCAGAAAAGAGAGTGGCGCTGACTTGAGCGAACTGTCTTTTCCACTTGAGGTAGTTACGTAACCGCCTCCGCATCATAAAAGCTGCAGAGGGTTTGTCTTCATCTTCATCCTCATCTTCTTTATTCTTCCTTTTCTCTGTCTTGGGCTTCACGTGCATGGTCTGTAGAAAATCCCGTAGTTGCCTGCATGTGTCAGTGTTTGAGCACATGACCAGAATGGTGCCGTTGGAATCATCGCGAGCTGGAGGCTCGAAATACAGATCGCGGTCAATTTCCTCCAAAACTTCAGCCAAAAGTGCCCATTTGGGGAGCTCTTCAAGAACCGGCCTCAAAGAGTCGATGTTATCTTCCCGAGCAGCGGCCTTGGCGCTAGCAGAGTACACTCGTCGTCTTGCAGTGTCGAAAATGGTTTGGGCAGCATCAAGAAAAAGCCATGGAGATTGACTTTGTCGAGTCGATCCTGGGGTGGAGAATGGGCAGCATGAATTGTATCCAGATGTTGGAGGAATGAAACAGCATCATGCAATAGAATAGAATTAAGCATGGTTCTCAGAACAGTCAAGTCGTTGACAATTTGCTTGGTCTTCCAGCTCACGCGATGCCAATTAGGATCCAATTGTCGTCGAACGATAACGTCAAAGTTCTTGAGCAGAGCGCTGTCAAGGTTCCAGTCGTCCATTTCCAGGCCGCTGTTACCTTTCTTAAGCTCGTGAATGCTGACTTCGACACACTCCATGATGGCAGTCTGAATCTCACGCATCGAGTCCGTCATAGGAACCTCGAGTTCGATAACCTCGGCCTTCTTCTTACCCTCCAGGGATTGTGCGACAGTAACGTGGAATCTCGGCCAGAGCGACGCTTTCCTTAGAAAGAGATTCCTCATCATAGTGGCCAATGGTGAGAAGCCAGTCGTGAAAGGGTCGGGATTGTCGGAAAAGGCTTTCAAGAACCCGACCTTGTTCTTCTGGCGGTAGACTCTTAGAATGAAAGCCTCAAGAGATGTTGCGACAACACGGTCGGCGTGGAGTACAACAAGGCCTGTGACGGATTCAGCATTCAGCAACCCCGTGAGCAGATCCACTACTAGGATGCGCGAAGTTATACTGAATATGCCGCCTCCAGTGTACATCTTCTCCCTTGCGCCGACACTCTGGGAGTCTGTGTTGACGACAGTCAAGCCACGCGCCTTGGGGGACATGCTGATGGCAGCATGTTCAGCCAACGCCTCTCCAATCCAGCCATTTTCTCGCTCATCAGCAGCGACGACAACAATCAGATTATTACCGGCCGCATCGTAGGAGTGGAGGAGATTGTTGACAAGGTGCATTAGCCCGAGGCCGCGGGCGATAACGACAAGCTCATCTTCAGCGCGAAGCTCCTGGAACAGGTTCTGCTGATATTCCTAGAAATAATTTAGAAAATCGGAGAGTTGAGAGTATTTGCGCAACATACGAGCGGAAGTGAAAGCTTCACCGGCTGGGGAGCATTATTTGCAGACATGCGGGCCACGCAAGTGTTGGTGCTGGCGGACGAGGTGTTGAAGAGGAAGAGATGGCTGTCGTGAATGATGCATTGAAGATCTTAGTGGAGAGCTTGAGCCACGGCGGGGAATGTCTAAATCGGAACCATGAGACAGAGTAGCCATGATGGACTCAGTACTGGTGACTATGGTATTGATTTGAGTAATAATAGCCTTGCTTTTAATGTTTATGCCTACAGATATTTATTGCCATAGATTATTAGCCTTTGGCAGGATTCGTGGCCACCAAAACTGGTAAGTCACACCTACTATGTTCGCTTCTATCATGCCCTATGGTAGCGTTGTGAATTGCATTTAGGTACTGGATATGCCGATGAGACTACTGCAAAACATTACTGCACACGATCTTATGCAGCTGATCAGTCCATGGAATGTTACAAAAAAGACCGGCCTTGATTTCTTTGCTGTTATGATGCCCACTTGAGTTGAGCACTTACACACGTTGTGCACACCATAACCTCCCCCCACGTCATTTTCAAGATCCTGCAAGAGTTCTAGATGTAGTGGTCTCAACGTCGGCGGTTTTTGGAGCAAGAGAGCCAATTAAAATCTCTATGTTGCCTCTTGTGACACTTCCCCAAAGAGTCTCGCGTTTCTGGCTATCGGGATTCGCGCCACAGAGCAGTCTTACGTACGTAGGTAGTCTGGCTACAAGTGACGACGTCATCGCTCATGATACGTGCGGCCAGTGCCTACAAAAGGACGTTGATAACCCAGCATCGGACTTAATATTAAATCGATCTCAGATCAAACCAAATACAAAGCTTAACAAAAACAAACACCATTTCCTCTTTTCAAACAACCAAAACAACTATCAAAATGCCCGGAACCGAGCAACAGAACGAGGTATGTTGGCAAACTATGCTGGAACCCCAACCTGCCGATATCGCGCCATCATGGATCTAATACTGACCATCTCTTTAACAGGGCGAGAAGCAATTCTCCATCCAGCCCATCAAGGACGAGTCCAACAAGGAAGCCTCTGCCTTTAACGCTCACCCCGGACCCGCTGTGCCCAAGGATATGCCCCAAGAGGAGGGTTCCAAGGAGGAGCGCAAGGACAGAATGGAGGCTCTGAACAAGAAATAAGCAGCGAAAGTGGCTTCTGTGATGGAAGGTTCTTCGCCGACATGATTGCATGATTATATACGGAAATGGGTTATTTTACGATTAATACAACATTAAACCAATTGCATATTTGTCTACGGACTATATTCGAGCCTTGTGATGGATTGCTACTGTAATATAGTACCTAGTCTCATGTTCGTATCATGGCACTGACCAACGGCAGCTTCGGAGCCCCCCTGCTGACACGCAGCCCAGATATTGTACCCCTCCTTGGACGTGAGACAATTACTTAAAGACTGATGACTAGACATGTAAGTCTACCCAAAATGTTAGTTAGGGTGATGGGGTGAATATACAGGTCTCAATAAGGACTAGGTATTTGACATTGTCAACCTGCGCCTCACGGTTGACAGTTATTATGTGCATCTGCCTCTGTATTTAGGAAGTTCACTCAATGACAAAGGCCAGCTTACCTACCTCCTAGACACCTAGACTTCCATACTTCCACTACTTGCTTTCACCTCTTATGCACCCATCAGCCGTGCCCCTTAAAAAGACTCCACCAAAAGACAGCGGTTATCTTGCTAACCTTTGGCTGCCCAACAGTCAACCGCTGCCCTGCGAAATTTCTAGAACCTGGCAAAGTGGCTGAAGCGGTGAACGACTCGATCCCTAAGATATTATTGAGTTGACCGCTGCATTTGTAGTGAGGAGCATGTCCCGGTCCCGGTCACGGCCACGGTCACAGTCACTGCCACAGCTACAATTTACAATTGCTGCCATAAAACCGTCGCTACGTATTTCCTAAACCAGGCTCCCAATACCGCCAAAAGGCAAACGTCCCACTGCACAAAGACGTAGTTTGCCCCGCTTCTAGGTAAACCACGTCCAAGTCCACGTCTACCTCTAGACTCAGTGGCTGTGTGGTGAGCTTCTGCAAGTACTCTAGTCTGTGGCTAGTGTAGTGCTCCTCTCTACCTCGGACTACTCTGGCTCTTTACACATCATCCCAATCGCTGGCCAGGCTGGTTCCCCACGGACGAACACACCTTTTGACGTGCGACGACCATCCGTGCTCACCTACGCCATTCCAAGAGGGATTCTTTTCCACTCAAGCCCGAAAGCTCGGGCGCCGCTCGTTGGTCATATATCTACCCAACGAAAGAGCTTCATAGGAACTACATTCCCAGACCCAACAATTCGGCTGCCTCACGCGAGCGCCAAGTCATCTGTGATTCTGACAAGACGCTGAAAGAGGAGAGACCTGACCAAGCGCCACTCCGCGCGTCCAGCCAAGGCGACAGCCGACGAATTCGTCTTACCTTTCGCTCATATCTACTCTCGAGAGATACTTAAATTATACGACATCGATTCGAGGACCTATTCGATTGCGACATCACAATGCCGTCCATCCTGACCGACGACGATAAGGACACCGTCAAGCGGTTTATCCCTAAGCAGTCCAACAAGATCCAGGCCGTCGCTGTTGCTAAACTCTACGTTGCCTATCCCAGTCGCTCGAAATGGACATATACCGGGCTTCAGGGAGCTGTTGCGCTCGTCAATGATCTGGTTGGAAACACTTATTGGATAAAAATGGTTGACATTTCGGTATGCTCATGATGTGGTTCCTTAATGGCTTTCTGCCATTCTTAACCGTCGCTTGCTAACTCATTCAGCCCACCAATCGAGGGGTTATCTGGGACCAGGAGATTTTCGATACATGGAGTTACAACCAGGACCGAACCTTTTTCCACACCTTTGAACTCGAGGAATGCCTGGCTGGCCTGAGCTTCGTGGACGAAAAGGAGGCCAAGCAGTTTAAGAAGAAGATGGACGAGCGAGAGAAGAACGCAAGCCGAGCTACGAGATCAACACCCTTTGGAGGAGGTTCTCACGCCTCCCATAAGCATGGCCTGTTGGGAGGACTGTTTAGCCATCGTCATTCCTCGCAATCGAGCACTCATCTGCCATCTCCGAGTCCGCCGGAATCTCCGCGCCATAACTCCATCCAATTCCATGTTGTCAACTCCACGCCCAATCTCAACGGTACTCTACGACCTTCCGAATTCGCTCTGCTGGATGAGTTCGACCCCCTCTGGCGTGAGCACTTTGGGGCGGACCTTCAAGACAAAGGATTGACCGACGACTTCATCAAGGAGAACCAGGAGTTCATTGTGGACTTCTTGAGGGAGGAACAGCAAAAGGCCAATCAACCAGAGGCAACACCGCCTCCTCCACCTCCTATGCCAGCGCCAGCTGCAAACGGGAACGAAGGACGAAACTCCCGAGCTCCACCACCACCGCCGCCGCCCGGTGGCCGTCCCGTGTCCGAAGGTCCTCCTGCGCCACCGGCTCCGAGAAGAGGCGGCCCCCCACCCCCTCCAGCTCCGAGACGGTCCGGCAAGGAGGCAGCCCCTGAGCGAGAGCCGTCACCTCCTCGACCCAAGTTTGGTGTACCTCCGCCATTGGCCGATGCTGGCAAGTTTGCTCGTCAAGAAGCTCCAAGAGCTGTTCCAGCAGCTCCCACTCCTGGACCTCCCCTCCTCCCCGACCACCAAAGACGCCAGTCGAGACGCAGAAAACCGAGAGTCACAAGTTCGGAGTCCCTCCCCCTTTCCCTGGCTCACGACTACCTCCACCAACGCCCAGCCGTGGACCTGTTCCTCCCCCGCCTCCTCCACGCAACGATGCGCATGCACCTCTCCCTCCGCCTCTGCCTCCTAAGGTTGCGGCGAACTCAGCTCCACCACTACCGCCCCCGAGCTCCCGACCTGTGCCTCCTCCTCCGGCTTTCAACAACCATCCCCCTGCTCCTCCTCCGCTGCCGGCGAGCAGCGCACCGCCTCCTCCACCACTTCCACCAACAACCAATGGCGGTCCTCCGGCGCCTCCTCCCCTCCTCCACTGCCGACAAGCAGTGCGCCGCCGCCTCCACCACTTCCACCTATGACCAACGGTGGTCCTCCGCCGCCTCCCATGCCACCAACTGGCGGTGCACCTCCACCTCCTCCCCCACCTCCCCCAGCTGTCTCCGTTCCCACTGGGGACCCTAGTCGTTCGGCCGTACTGGCAGGCATTCAACAAGCTGGAGGTATCGGTGCTCTCAAGAAGGTCGATCGTTCGCAGATTCGCGATCGTAGCGGCGCTCAGGTCAGTGGTGCAGATTCTGGTGGTGCCCCTGCGGGTGCAGCACCTGGGGCTTCTGGCGGCGGCGGCGGCATGGCTGATGCCCTGGCTGCTGCGTTGCAGAAGAGAAAGGAAAAGGTGTCCAAGAGTGGTAAGTTTCGATACTGCATTTTCGTTTAACGAAGAATTTTGTACTGACACAACTTTAGACGATGAGAGTGATAACGACGATTGGTAAAGTGAGTTACGACCTGCACAAAAAGAAGAGAAGGAATGAGGAACCGGGCAAAGAAAGCCGTGGAAACTTCCTTGATCCATTGTTCATAGGACATTCACATATTGGGAATAACGACAGTGATGACAGATCATTCAGTTGTGGGTTTCGTCTCAGCCGTGGATCGGCGTAGCATATCAAGCCACCTGCGTCTTGTTAATGGCTTTCTTGCTTCTATACCCATTGTGAAAACTGGAGCAAGGTTTGGTTGTGTTTCAGAGAACGAGAGACAGGCTCGCTTTGGCGTTGAGGGCATATTTCAAGATCACCAAATTGAGAGGCAATGCAGCAAATGATGGACGGCATTCGGTTGTTATCTTCATCAACACATGAACATAGTGCAAATATCAAAAGAAATTATTTATGAAGGAAATAGTTGGTATTTTCTTGTCTGACTGTCTAACCCTGTACTTTTGAGACGAACGCGATGATCGTAATGCGTAAAAAACCAGATTCGTCGTGTAAAACTAACTTAACAACAGATCAAGACAGAAAAATCAAACATGATATTGAATGTCAAATAGAGAACGACATGCCGTGACGTCTCTCCCACCACGGCCGTCTATGACTCCACAGCAACTACTGTCGTGGGACCCGACGCACAGAGTTTTTGGTGCTCGGCTCCGGGTTTGAGAGAGAAGACAGTATCAACAACGTCAACCTAGGAACACATCAAGTATTCCTGAGTTTGACATCGGGGGCTCGGTGGAGAGAGAAGGTGATATTTTTTTTGAAGGAGACTGTCGAGCTTAAATGTCGTCAATGTCAACCTCCTTCTTGCCGCCGGCGCCAGCATCAGAGTCATCGTCTGAGTCAGCGTCGCCAAACTCGAAGTAGGCCTCGCCGTCCTCGCCCTGTCCGAAAGAGTCGGTCTCGTTGATCTTGGCGTTCTCGGGAAGCTCGCCGTAGGACTTGAGGGTACGGGCTTCGTCGGCAGTGTACTTGAGGATGACGTCTCCCTTGCCGTCTTGGAAGTCTCGGAGGGACAGGAGGATAATATCTCCCTGGTTAATCCAGACCTTCTTTCGCATCTTTCCACGAATCTTTATACAGATGTTAGCTACTGGTTTCTCGACGGGGTACCCGCGGTGAATTCGATGCGGGACATTCTGGACGGGCGAAATTCGGGGTTACTTACGTTGGCGAGACGCTTGCTACCATCGAAGCACAGGGCCTCGAGACGACCGTTTCCGAGCATCTTCACGACCTGGGCGTACTCCTGACCGTCCTCCTTGAAGGTAAGCTCTCGGCGCTGGTCATCGTTCTCCTTGGTACCACGTCTGCGGTTCTTTCCACCCTGTAGAGTTGTTAGCGACGATTGCACGTTTGCTCGCGGTAGAACTTTGGGCAACGATGGTGGGGGCGGGGCAGTGCGGTTGACGCGTGAAAATGCGACTCCAACAAAGAAGAAGAGGCGAAGGTGATGAAGTGTTGATGGAGGGTAAAATGGCTTACCTTTCCCTTGTTCTTAGGCATGTTGGCGGTTTATGTGTTGTGTGTTTGGTGAAGAAGAGTGGTGTGGGTGTAAGAGGAGAAAGTTGGCGATGATGTTGTGGTGTCGTTGATGGTCTTGGACAGAAAGTGGATTTTTCCTGTGCTGCTCTGCTGACTGACGGGGATGGTTCGGTTGGGCGCAAGGCAAGGATGGGGCGACAGGCTTGTGATTTTATGGTCGATGAGTCCAAGTGTGGCGCTTGAGTGATTAAGTTGTACTTCAATTGATGTGGCAAGCTCTGCAGCGAGCGTGTATTTTGCTAACACAGCTGCGAATCAGGATGTGAAACAAAGGAAATACGCGGTTATGGTTTTCGGAGAGCGCTTAGTTAAGTCTTTGAGGGGCTATTTGAGCCGTGTCCAATAAGTACAAACTCTCACAATAGATAACACATGGTTCTTATTGGCAATAAATGATCTATTAAATTTTGAAGAACAACATCTTGTTATTTTTGAGTGGATTACTTGGTTTCTACGAGAGTGGCAAGCCACATGTGGCGTAGTTAGTGGGACATTGTTAGTTGGAAATTGTCAACTCGAACATGATGGCGATGCGATTCATTATTATGAAATACACTGCTTTTACCAGCACATCACCCGACGATTGAATATCTTCTTTGAAGAATATACTCGAGAACAACCATCCTGAGAAAGGAAACACCATCGACATGACAACATGATTGGATACTTTCCAGTCCATCCTTCGTCATGACCATATCAAGAGCTTCGCCAGGACCTAGGTTCCTGCGGTCGTTACCTTCCTTCATAAATCGTTCCTACTTGTCGACCGCGAGAAACCCGTCGCATAAACTGAACCCTCGATTTTCTCAACCGAACGATAATAGCAAAAGACAGCCTTTTAATCGAGATCGACCAAACAACGAGCGGAAAGGTCCAGGATTCTTTATACCACCATCAGTTGATCATGTCACATCATCTGGAAGGCTTCACACCACACCGGAAGTCTGGGCATTTCTTCAAGAAACGGGCATCGAATACAACAATTCCAAGGCTCTATACCTAGATTTAGGGGAGGACCAAAAGACAATAAAATCTCTCTTCAACGTCCAGGTCCAATACACGCCCCAATATATCCTACACCCGTTCGATCTACAACATCTCAGACCCGGAGGGACCACGCTACTACCTGTAATTATGACCAAGTACCGACAAAAACTGGAAGACGAACCGCTCTGGACGTACACGATGTGCAAGGGAGGCGCCAGCACTGTTGTGCAGCACCTCATGGTGAAGAGGTTGACAGGAGCATTCTGGGCAGCACTGAAGAACCTGGGGTACTCAATGGAAGGCCCACGAGGAACGCTCATAGTGTCAATACCTGACCCCTTGAAGGTATCTCGAGCCCCAGCCCATATTTTTGGCGAGGTGGTTGCCAGGCGAGTGAAGGAGGAGTGGAAGCAACATGCGCCCAAAAGAAGCAAAGCGCCCGAAAGAATCGAGAGACCAGAACGGAAGATCCAGTGGTAGCGGAACTCTATGGCCTATGATTCTGGGGGTCTGACGTACTTGGGATTTGCTGGTCCGATTCCCAGCAACTAATGTTGTATGGATTTTGACAAGGGAGCATGTTATTGAGGATGAAGTCATCTAACAATTGGATCAGGCAAGTATGAGACAGGAGTAGGAGTGTATTAGTGAGGAACTTATGTGTATACTAGACTTTGATACCACCAGCTTTCACTGGGCTGTAATTCTTATAACGAATGAATCTGTATGAATATTCTGAAATATATATCTACATTAACCTGTCTGTTCAAACACATATCAGAGTAACAGAAATTTCAATACATGACCCATTCCATAACGTGCTCAGGAGGCACTTCATCATCGGGAATTTCAAGCTCTTTACTATCCATCTACGGACAAGTTAGGGCCTTCTTTCAAGGGGTTCCTTTGGAGTTTGGACTGACGGCCCGTGTGGACGGGCAAAAAGCTTAGGTAGCTCCCCACAAGAGCCTCGTAGGGGGTGGGGTTACTAGGGGCCTAAAGGCTAAAACACAGGGGACGCTTCCCCAAATTTGCCCTGCTTAAGCCACTTGACGCAGGAGGAAAGCACCGCAAGGCACGGAACACCCAAACAACCCTTGAGCTCCTTGTCCTTGGTTCCTGTGGCTTGGGGAGATTCCACGTCAACGTTCCCTATCGCATTTCCCACCAACTTCAATTATCACCGACCTCACTCGTCTCGCTACAAACAAGAACCCGCCCAGCGAAGACAAACAACTCGAACAGGTGGTTCGATCATCGCCGTTTACAGCTTCTCCTTTCTAAAGATACCCTTGTTTCACGCCAATTGCGCTCGCGTGGTCATCCAGAACCAGAACCAGAACCTGTCATCCTCCTCCTTTGTCTACTGCGACACTCGCTACGATGCTCGTCTCTCTCACTGTCGGCAAGGTCGACGCCGGCGTTACTGTCCTATTGACCCCGGATAAGCGCTTGGTGAGCTTCACATGTCACATTAACTTGGATGATTGCTAATGCAAAGCGCCTGACTCAGATCGAATTCCCGTCTATCCTCCTTCCTCCCAATATCTCCTCTGGCAGCATCGTCGACATCAACGTTTCGCAAAATGCAACAAAAGAAGCCGCCGCAGATCGCACATTCCGTGCCCTACAGGACAGCATCTACAGTGCATTTGGTGCTTCCGAGCCTGTGACCCCCGCGCTGCGTTGTCGCAATGCTACCCAGACCTCAGTTGTTCTGGAATGGGATCCAATCCAGCTTGCTACCGCCGACCTCATCTCCCTGAGTCTCTACCGAAATGGCCAGAAGGCCGGAAATATCCCTCGCCCGCTACAGATGCACAGCACAAAGATCAGCGGTCTTGCTGTCGACACCGAATACACCTTCCACCTGGTCTTGCGTACAAGCGCGGGTACCTTTGTCAGTGACCGTGTCCCCGTGAGAACACACAAGATGACGGACCTGAGGGGTATCACAATTACCACAGGCATCATGCCAAGTTCTGTCAAGGATAACTTGGTCAAGGCAGTCCAGCGCATGGGGGCCAAGATTGTGGATGGTGTCCGTATTGACACAACGCATTTCGTCACTACTGAGGGTCGTGGTCAACAATGGGAGAAGGCTGTTGAGAGCAACATTCCCGTCGTACGGCCAGAATGGGTCGAGGCCTGCGAGAAGGGCAGTCGCATCCTTGGTGTGACAAAGTTCTATCTTGATGCCATGAAGCCTGGACCTCCTACTGAGGAATCTACACCTCCTCCACCTCCGCCTCCTGAGAAGGAGGAGAAGAGTTTACCCGTACCGCCCGCACAGAATGGTGAACAGGCTTCGCAATCAGAAGAGAAACTGGACGAGAAGACAAGCGAAAAGGAAGAGGAGGAAGTGCAGAAGAACAACGAGAAGCAGAGTGACAGCGATAGTGACAGCGATGATGATGATGCAGAGGTTGAGCAAAAGACTATGGCGTCGCCGCGAGAGGAGCAGAAGGTGCGGTTTGAGGACAAAGAAGAACAGAAAGTTGCTCTACGACCGGCCGAAAGCGGAGAGCCAAGCAAACCCAAGGAGGACAACACGGAAGAA
This sequence comes from Fusarium avenaceum, assembly GCA_025948275.1. Classification (NCBI taxonomy): domain Eukaryota; kingdom Fungi; phylum Ascomycota; class Sordariomycetes; order Hypocreales; family Nectriaceae; genus Fusarium; species Fusarium avenaceum. Next base: position 2,108,967 of record CP109669.1, read on the forward strand.
AAGTCGGACGACGAAGCAGAGGACGAAACAAATTCCAAGACCGCGCCGACCCCTGACGGTGCTTCTTTCCAAGAAGTGGAACTATAGATATAGAAACTCTGTCGTGTGTTGATTCGAAAGGGTGCCTCAATGAGACAGCGTAGGGCAATTAGTCTCCTGTTTGTTATCACGTATGGAAATGCAAGGATACGAATGTTGGTCAGGTCTGGGGTAAAGGGATAGTCGATCTGGTTTAGAAGCTTATTATTATTAATTATCCTCGTCTGACCGACCCCTACGATGCCGTTGTTGTCGTCACTCTTATCTACGGGATAATCTCCTTATTGTCCCAATCCCAACACTTGCCTCGGTCATCCAAAGTCAGACCTGTCGCAACGCTGACAAGCCTGTCAACGGCATACTCTGGGCTGAACAGCTTGCCCTCTTTTGTGCTGCTCCAGAAATTCTTGCTTAGATCCGTCTTAACGGTTCCGGGGTGATAGGCGATAGAAATTGCCTTGTCACCACTTCGACCCTTCAGAAAGATGTCATAGCTCTTACCCAGGCTGATAGCGCCCGCCTTGCTTGCCCGATACGAGAACCATCCTCCCGCTCTGTTGTCTGACGTTGAGCCCACGCGAGCAGCCATGCTGAGCCACACGGAGTGAGGGGGCATTTTGACTTCGTCGTCCTCAGGACTTGCCTCCAGCTCTGTGGTCCGCCTGGGAAGGAATTGATCAAAGTGCTTGATCAGGAGGAGAGGCCCGACGGTGTTGATACGGAACTGATCCAGGCTGGCGTCGGCGTCGATTTGGCTGGGGTTCTTCTCAGGTCTGAGAATACCAGGGACGGCACAAGCAAGGCGTAGGTGATGCTTGTCAGTCGGGAACAACTCAGCAGCTCTAGCCGCAGCATCGCGAAGAGAATTTTCTTCTGTGACATCCGCGTGAACTATGGAGAGACGCTTCGCGAGGCCGTCTTTCTCGGGGAGGTCCTCAAGGAGCGACCTTTTGACATCTTCTGGGTCGTGGCGTAGACGGGCTGTGGCAAGAATGGGAAGGGATGTCTTTTGGAGAAGATGCCGAGTAAGAGCGTATCCGATTCCTCGAGTTGAAGGTGATACGAAGATCCAAGGTTTGCTCATGATGGATAGATAGTGTCTTTACAGCGACACATTCACAGTATAGTGACCCTTGTGTAAGCTAAGTCGGAACCTTCTGAAATCAATTTCCAAAATCGGCCACAATTGGTGTTTGTTAAGTATTAAAAATAAATAATACTGTACTCCAAACGGAGGCCCTAAGATATTTGTTGCAATTATTTACTTGGCTCATTGTCAATTGCATTATTCCATGGTGGCTCATCTCATCGATGATGCGCAGACGTTGCTAAGTAAATGCTCCTTCAAAATACGTCATTCAGATCTCGCTCAGGGCGGATCCGATCGATGAGCAGATGCTCGTTACCCAATTCGGCATAAGTAGGAGGACCCTGAATGTATCACTGGGATCTCCCTTTTTCTTTCAAAGTGCCGATTAAAGTATCAAGTTGATGAGCGATTGCGACTGAATGTATACTGCTATACAGTGGCTGGCTTTGACAGTTGGAACTGATTCATCACTCTAGAAAAATAAGCAACTGACCAAGTAGCTTGGCTGGCTGATGAAGTACATTACAACAAAACAATCTCTAGTTATATCGTGATAGGCGTTAGCTAGGAAAAGTGCACGTCTGGTGCAGTACAGGACTATACTGTAGTCTCGTGTTGAATATACCCAAAATTCAACGCTTCGCTCATCTTCCAAAAAGCAGGCTGCCCAATCCTATATCCGTAGATCAAAGACAAAATACCTTCCTCGTCCTTCTCTTATAATTATGATTACATATCTTCTCTCCTCCGTGCATCAACTACTCAGCAAGTGAGTTTAGCAATCCCTCGTCGTCCATTCCAAGTGATCGTGCTTCAAAGCTCAGTCGAGATCGTCCTGCCAGTTCCCTCATCAGCGGCTCAATCGTGCCGAATCCACTCATATCATCGCTCACACTTCCCGCTTCGAGTTCTTCTTTGGTCCTCACAAGCTGTTCTAGAAACTCCCGTTCCGAGGTGCCTCTTCGTGCCATCATGCGACCTCGGCTTGATGGTCTCATTTGAGATGAAGGTTGGAACTGCGAACGTTCGTCGTCCGAGACCCATCCCTGTGCGCGTTGTGGGTTTTCGTCATTGCTTGCGAGTGTGCGGTTAAGGTTATCCAATACTGGCACAAGTGCTCGTAGCCACACGTCTCCGTTGCGCTCCAATCGACGCAGGCGACGCTCCATTTCTCTGATGCGGTACTCGCGGTAGGCCTCGTATCGTCGCAAAACCTCCTTCTCCATCGCAGGGTTTCTCTCTTCGGTCTCCTCCTTTGCTGTGGCCAGTCTCCTCCCTCTGGGACGAGGGTTAGTGTTCGATGCTGTTTCCATACGTTTGTGCTCGCGCTCTTGCTCTCGTACAGCCTTCCATTCCCGACGCCGTGAGAGGGAAGTTCGATCCTGTGAGACCTCTTTCTGAACTGGTGATGATCGAGCTGACTGGGGAGGCGTTGGAGAGCCATTGATGTAGGAAGCAGGGTATGACGAGACTGGTCTACTCGATGTGCCTGCCCTAGACCCTGGAACGGCTTCGCTAGGTTTTGCTGTTGAGATAGAGCTGAGGTCTTCGGAATCTGTGCTGGCCTGCTTCTTAGGTGGAGAAGAGAGAGTGGCTGATGGTGGAGGGGATGGATGAACGCTTGCGACAACCACAATGGGGCACATGCTTTGTCGTTGAGGCGACCTCAGGGGCACTGGTGGAGGTTCTTCGGTATCATTCTCTGGTATGTTGGTGGTTTCTTGTTCAGCTTCTATCGTAGGTTCTGGTGCGATAGACATCATACTGCGACGTTTTAAGGAAGCAGCTTCCATATCCCTCTTTTTCTTGTCCTTCACTTTGTCTCGGCGACTCTGCGATGACATGGTCTCGGAAGCGGAAGAAGCCTCCATAGTCTTTTGTCTTTTGGAAGGTTCCCGGGAAACACGAAGCGGGCTTTTTGTAATAACAGTGACCGAAGGTTCACTGGGCTGCTTAGTTGGTGATCGTATGCGCGACTCCCTAGCTGCAACTGGCCTCGTCTCGACTGGCCTGGCCTCTGCAACTACTGGGTCATTGTCGCTTGTAGTCATGATGCTTTTGGAAAGCGAGGGTTGATAAGATCCATCCGGAGAGACAGGGCGAGCAGGTGAAGTAGGCGGAGCATGAGCATCTCTCTCGATCGGCTGAGACAGCATAGTGTCGATCGATAGATCCCCAAGATGCACGACACGTCCCCCTGTCGAGCTGGACTTCCGTGATGGGACTCTCTCAGGATAGTTTGGGCTTGCTGCATTAGTGTTGCCCTGGTCCAAATTTTGAAATTCTCGGGACTGCTCATTAGCTTGTCTAACCTGATCCTGGGTTACAATCCTTGGAGGAGGCCTCGCCAGAGTGTTCCAGTTCTCTGATTCACTTTTTTGGTTGCTGCTATTAATAGACTTTGGAGGATGTTGCCCTCCAGTTATTGTGTTGGGATGTTGTTGAGGAATAGTAGATAGGAGAAGGTGGGAATTTGCAGGGCTCACCGAGGGCGTCGACTCCCTGTCTTCATTGACGGTTCGTAGCACTGTCACTACGCCCTTTTCGTTCAAGACGGCTCTTGTGGGAGCATACTGGGAAGTAAGCGGCCTCACGGCGCGGTGTTGGTATACAGGATACTGAGACCTGGGAGTTCGACCAAACGGTGAGGCGTCCAAGGGGATTGAGATGGCAATATGTCGATGTCCTCCTATGGTGGTGCCCGAGACAGCTGAGTCTGGGAGCTGGATGGTTTGAGGCGGCTTTGAGAGAGATCTGCTTCTCTTGCCTATCTTGCGGAGCCTGTACCATCGGCCCCTGTCCTCGGGGGAGATGCCATCTGGGATAGACATGAAGTTACCAGAGGGCGGAGTGTGGTTCCTCAGAAAGTCAATGAGCTCTGCAATTCCATCATGCGGTTCGCCGAGCTCCTGCTGATCGATGAAGGTGTCGTCGTGAAATTGCACCTCCTGATCGGGACGGCTGAGCAGATTTGATGCAGACTTTGCTCTACGCCGGGTACGTGCTTGAGGGCCAGACTGCGGTGGATGTTGATACGAATACCGATCCTGCTTGGGGTTTTGTGAGGCAGAAGCAGAAGTAGAAGCAGCGGTAGTTGAGGTCGAGGTTGAGGTGAGAGCCGGAGGGGTTGTGCGAGTATAGGAAACGCCACTGCCCGACGTGGCAGAGGCCTCATGATCAAGGCCAGTTACTTGAGCCATGCCGGGCTAGCTGATACAGTATCTGTATGTATCTGTGCATGGAAACTATGGACACTCTTTGCGCAACGATGCACTTGCATCCATCAAGAGACGGGGACGGGATATGCCTGTATGAGTAGGGCCAGTAGGCAGATAAACTAATGTGTGTGTCAGTTTTGTGCACGTATAAGTAAGTATAAGTATACGTGGAAAATGGTTCGTCTCACCTTGACCTTGTAGGCCTGGGCCCTTCGGGGTTTTCCTCGTGTCCTCCCTCTTGTGGAAGATGAAAGAGGCGGGTGGTTGCAGACGAGTGTAGTATAGTCTGTGTCACTTTTAGAGTCTATGTTTCTGTTTCTGCCTTGTGCAATTGAGGCCGACAGACTCCAGCCACAAAAACAGGGTCAAGGTTTGGATCAAGATAAAGAGAAATTGAGAAGTGATAATGAGCTGAGGAAAAGAGAAAAAAAGGAAAGAGAGAAAAAGAAAGAGATTAATTGCAATACAAGAAAACTTGGGGGAGACGCCTCGTTATGGCTCCCCCATGTCCAACGTCCAAGTTCAGGTCCAAGTCCAAGCACGCCCACAGGGTGCCACAGGGGGACTCACTAAAGGGACAGGACACTAATACGGGCAATTACCAACCAACTAAACTCACTCGGTAGAGCATAGGCCACAGAGCATGGAACAGAAGGAAACAAAAGATGCCGTCACTCCCCATAAAACCCTTGGGGCGCCACTGAAGCCAAGTCCCACTATCAACTTTTTAGCTCAGGATCCAAGTGCTAAATTGTGCTGTTGGTGGCTGATGGGGGGTGGGAACGATCGCTAATTCCCCAACCAGAGCCTCTAAAAGCCAGATTCGACAAAAGGGAGATCGTCTCCGTTTAAACGTGCTAAGCTCAGCTCAACTAATAATAATCTCCAATTTTCTCTTGCAGCAGAGGTTGTGATTACGACACTGACACTGACGGATATTTATTGTTCAGCACTTGATACCAACCCGGATATTCGGGCTGTTACCACTAAATACTGCCCTAAGCTGGTAAATACAGTATTAATTAGTACGATCGACATACTCCATATAGATAGTCTCATTTATCACATATCCCTAGTCGTATTTGCGCTGGAGATCTCATTTTCCAGCCCCTTGTCTAGCTTCGTTTCCATCTCTTGTCTATTTGCTTTTTTTTAATGACAGACGAAGACTGGGAATGGCCCCAGCCTCTCGCAAACATGGCCCATTTGAAAAAAGAAAAGAAAAAAGAAAAGAAAAAAGACCACAGATACCTTGCAGAGAAAAAGGCTTAATTGGTTGCAGCATCAACACCCAGTGCTTGCACCTCGTTGTCGTCACTTCGCCGAGCTACGTGCTGTTGTGTTACGTACTAATGTACAGTATGTGCTCGTGCCCGTGCCCGTGACCTCTTCACGTACAAGCACAAACACCCCCATCTCAAAATGTACAGGAGAGGGAACCCTCCTTCTTTTTCAGCTCCCTCAGGCTGTGACGCAACCCTCACCCTCACCCATCACCCATCACCCATCACCCAATATCCGTATCACTCACTGCTGTATCCGCAGTTTGGCCAACCGCCAAAAAGCCACTGCTGATCTCGTCTGCAGCAGACCGTTAGTGCCGCCACCGTGCCAAGTTACAGTTGCCGAGAGATATTAACGTGTGACTATGACTGTGACTGTGTGTGTGCCTAGATGATCGGTCTAGTGCCATGGCTGCTTTCTACTCTGAGCTGAACAGACCCTTTCTGCCTCTGTGGCGAAGGGATATCCCTTAGAAACCGAGATGGCACCCTTCGTATATATGTGGAGACTTCGACCCAGTTTTGATTTGCCGTTGATCGATCCGCCACATATACCAGCCATAAGGTGGCTTAATAGTGAGAGTAAAAGTCTCGATCGGCAGGCTGCATTATCATAAGTACCTTTATCTTGGTGTGACGATAGCCTAGACTAAGGTACCTCTGATATCAAGCTTCTGATTGGGTATAATCCCTCCATAGTACAAAAGGGTGCCATCTCGTTTTCTAAGGGATAAGCTAAAAAAGCCCACCAACGTCAATAATGTATGCAGCGTGATTGAGTGCTCCCCATTACCTGACATCATGGTATAACGAAATCCCGTCTTGACTATCAATAAACAGCCAACTAACTGCCTTGACCTCACTATATAAGTGAAAATACAAGGGCAAAAGGACAAGAGCAAATCCACTACTACGAGAATCGGACATTACGTACCCCTGTCCCTGTTGATGTTAAAATGACGGAGCCTGACCCTTGCCAGCTGGTGATCATTTTCACTACCGGATGGTTAAAGCGATTTGACTGGTTCATGCATCTTTATACGCAAACGCAAACGCAAACATGGATCCATTGCCATTCATCACCTCCAGGCGTGGTATTGTTATACTCATGTCACGTGACACAAAACAACCTCATCAGCTCGTCAAGATGGAAAGATCCAAGCCGTGCAGATATTTTTTCTTCTGCGCATTACCATGTGTGGTCATTAATAGCAAAGACAAGCCTCAGGGTGCGCCCTGAATCCCGAGACTTTGTAGGCTTGCCCGGATCTGCACGCCAGTCCCTCATGCAACTATTACCAAGAGGGACTTGTTCTCCCCCTTGCATATGATATCACACACTATAGCTCACCCGCATGTTGCATATTCGCCAGACTATCTTTCAGCTGAATCATGCTTGGTCTGAAGACTGAAGCCAAGACTCAGCCAGGTCTCGGGCCGTGCCTGGGCTCCGAGAGATGCAAATTATTGCAGCCTATTCCTGTGTAGAAGTCCTCCCCTTCCCTTGCAAATGAATATGATGTGAATCTCCCTCCAACGCCAGAAAATGCTTCGTGCTATGTATCACTCTCTATGCTCATAATACAACGTTCCAGACTATTAATTCAATTCATGATTCTACCGCCTCTTGGGGACAAAGAGGCTCGGTTTTCCCTTCTTTCGAGATGGTGGTGGGTGTGGACGTCTTGGTAACTGAAAGTATTGTAAGCAAATTAAATCTGATCACGTTCCGAGATGCTACACGTACCTGATTACTACCATCGTGAGACTGCTGGGGTCCCGGGTTTGCAGGGCCTGTCGGAATCTTGGGACCGGTTGGTATTGGCGGGCCGGTCGGGGCTGCCGCGGCTGGTCTTTCAGGAGGTGCCAATCCCATCACTGACATCGCCGAAGGATCTGTTGGGGCCTTGGGCGGCGGTCGTTGGGGCTTTGATCCAAACTTGCCCATGAGGCCACCACCTCGAGTCTTGTCACTTGCTATCTGCTTTTGTTTTAGCTCATGGTCGAACCGTGCAATATCGCTATGATAGTCAACCTACTCTTTTGGTCACCGGCTGGTTTGCGTCAGGTCCGTCGTGAGGTCGTTTCCTGACTTCTCCTGACGGCTTGCCTGATGAGGTATGTATCACGGGAGGCCCGGCAGAGCGTGGCCTAACCCCACCCTGTTTGTCATCTACGATGCCAGCTATCGGAGACGATACAGCTGGTTGTTGGGCTGCCGCGAACTTGGGAGAGCTCGATCGTGATGAGGGAACTGAGGACGTGGCATGAGATGCATCCCGCATTACGACTTCTCGGTCTTGCGCTTTGGGCGGCGGTGGAAGGTAAGCACCAGGCTCAGCCTTCTCCAAGGGTCTCTTGAACATTGACAGAATGTCACCATTAGTGTATCGTTTTCTGTCCTTAGCGTCCTCTATAAGTTTCCGCCAGAACTCGCCTTGAACAAGTGCCCTTGAGTCACCAAGAATCCATAGAGACGACTTGGCACGTGTCAAACCGACATTCATACGTCGGATGTCAGTCATGAAACCGATACCACCTGTAGAACTGGCACGAACACAAGAGAAGATAATGATCTCACATTCGCGACCCTGGAAAGCATCGGTCGTGTTGAACTCGATGATATCCGTGATGTTCTCGCCATACCGTGCTCGGAAGCGGTTTCTCAATTCATAAAGCTGGGCTTTGTAGGGTGTGATAATACCGATCTTGCCAGTCAAGTCGCAACTGCCGTAGTCTTTGCTGAATCGGTCATACATCTGCATAGCGACATCCAGCTCCTTGGTATTGACCAGAGATTGACCCCTGTGGCCTCGCTCCTGGACACCTTGAACATCGAAGAAACGATAGGGGCCAAGCAGCGCACTCTGATGCCATGGTTGCTGCCGAAGTATGTGCATGTTTGGACCATCGGCAAGTTGCCTTTCGTAGAACTCGTGGCTTGGGAACATGCTGATTTCGGGGTGCATACGATACTGTGTATCCAGCAAATGGACCGATTGAGGGTGGTTTTGCTGCATTCGGACGAACAAACTTTGATCGTAACCGAACTTGGCTGCTGACTGTGACAGAACTGTGGGGGAAGCTGTTTGGGATCTCCGACGAGAATACACTTGCAGCAGCCGTACTTGAGTGGAATCAACGCGCTCAACTCCACACACTGGGCAGCTTCATCGATAATGACCGTCTCGAACTCGACATCCAGATTTCGGAACATTTCGTGACCGCTACCACTCAGAGTTGCGCACAGAACCTGTGCGTTGTTTAAAATCTCTTGTTGAACTTGTCGACGGCGTAATTCCATCTCACGAGCCACAGAGTTGCCGCTGCTCTTGTCGGCATCGATTTTCTCGCCGATGGTCCTTTGACGTCGCTTCTTTTCATCAAACTCTCGAGACAGCCTGTTGTAAACGGACCGGTCCTCGTCGTTCCTTGATGCTTCCAGTTGCGGACGTAGCATAGACAATTCTTCTTTGAGTTTTGCAGCTTGCTCGTGGAGCTTGTCACGGTCGGACTTGGCCTTGTCTTTGGTTTGGTCGCCCTCGAGGCGGGCCTTGACCATTTCATCCAGAGTGACATCCCTTACAGCGGCGTTGATGGCTTCGCTTCTACCCAATCGAAGCACATTGATACTCTTAGTCTTTCCGGAAATCGTTTTGACACCAGCCTTCATTCGAAGCACCAACTCATCTACGGCCGCATTGCTGGGCGCACAAACGAGGAGCTTTTTTGATCGGTTTTGATTGTTTGCACCTTGTGCGCCGTTCGGTCGCAAGGGTGTACCAATGGGAGTGCCCTGATTGCCTACTTGACTCAGTTGTTCCGAAAGCAAGGTGCCAACCATGGCCACAATAGTTTTGGTTTTTCCAGTACCGGGGGGACTATTCAAGTTAGAGATAATAGAGACAATAGCGAAACAACTTACCCCTGGATGAGGGTGAAACCATCATTGTCGTGCGCGCCTAGAACAGCCATTGCTTGTCCTTTGTTCAAAGAGTAATTCTCCATACAGTTGCTGGTCTTTTCTTCGCTGTATCGGAGAATAGGGGATGGCTCGGCATTCAGAATCTCATCCATCAAATCATAGTACTGTAGACTCTCCAATGCAGCATACTCTCGCTCGATCGTAGTCATGTTCGTGATCTTCACTCCAAAGACGCTTACATTGGGGGTTAGCACCTGCGTCATAGGATTGTTTCGAGAGGCCACACGATATGTGATCTCAATCATTTCCTTTTTGTAGGTGGTACGGTGGACTCTGGCCAAACAATGTCGAGCAGTTCGGTCGGCTAGAGGATTTTCTGATTCCGAGACAAGAAGAATGTCGCCTTCGGAAACGCCACGCTCCCTGCTTTGAACAACAGGCATCGTGAACGTTGCCTCGAGGTAGCTGTCGACACTGGCACGACTGGCAATCTTCATACCGAAGGGCTGGGTCGTTATTTCATCCTTGGCTGTGACAAAAGAACGCCAGGCTTCAGAGGCCAGTAGGGGAAAGAAGGTGTCCTGGTAGGTTCTAGGGTTGGAATACTTGGTGGCAACTTCGGAGGCTGCCGGGCCGTTGGGAGGGTCGTTACCACCATGGAAGATATCCCAAGCTAGGATTGTGTTGTGCAGTCGGTCCATAGGAGGGATCAACCTCGCCCTCATCTCCTTTACGGAGCGCTGTTGTCTAACCTTCTTTACTGGCCTTCGCAACTTGTCTAGCAAAATCTTCTGACGACGTCTCTCAGCCTCATCCGAAGTCTTCTGGCCTCCGGTACTGAGGGCGGCAAGCTCATCGTCAATGTCTGACTCCTCATCTTCATCTTCCTCAGATTCTTCGTCTGAGCTGTTGACCATTATTTCGCTCTTGCCGTGATCTTTGCCAATAAGACCGAGACCAAGCAAACCAGATCCCTCGCCAGGGACAGTCTCACCCCGGAGAGCCTTAGCTTTCGCGATAGCCGCCGCATCACGCTTTGCTTTTTCAAGCTTCTCTTTCTGTCTGCTCTCTTTCAATGCAGAAATAGCCTTCTGATCGGGCACTTTAGACTTGGGTCTAATCATTGCTTTAGCCTTGGCCTTAGCCTGTTCCTTGGCTTTTTGTGCCTCCAACTGCTTAAGGATGGGGCTATCAATAGATCTGCTGAGGGCGAGCACATCGTCGCGATTGGATCTAGACGATGGTGTTGTAATAGTGCCACTAGATGATGTGCCAGACTTTGACCATGCATCGAGTTTACTCTGCTTCTTGGTTACCTCCATGGCCTTGTGTGCTACTGCTCCCTTCTGAGCGACTCCCAGCTGATAGATCTGTACTTCTTCGTCTGTCTGTCCAAGAGCCTGAAGGAGTTCCGCCCGTTGCTGGTCGGACATGTTGGTAGACCTGACATACTTGCCAGGAACACTAGTAGGCAAGGATGCGTCAGTGATCAGTTTCCGTGAGGCAGGATTGATTTCGTGATTATTCTCTCGAAGTCGAGTGAGAATCTTGCATAACACTCTGACTGTGACATCGACAAGCCACTTATCCTTCAAGCGAATCATATTCTCCATTCCACCAAAGTGCTGTTTCGCGGGGATAAGGATTTGCGACATAGTGTCCTTTTCACTTTTGTTCAAAGCCTTGGAGATAGCTGAAGCGATCAAGCCATCTTCTGCAATGAGAGCCTCAGCAAGCTCCATGATTTCTCGGCAAAATTCGGTCATAACAGCGTTCTGAATATACCGTGACCATCCCTCGATGTTCCTGCATGCGGTAGAAACAAACCTCCATTGTTCGCTCCACCAACGCAGGACTTTAGCAGCCGACATGGGCTCAAGGGTTTTGACTCGCAAGACTCCGGAACTGGGATCTGTCAGTCCGCGAAGAATATCTCGACTCATGTTCAGAATTGGCCGAATAGGGCCCCATGGATTAGGGGGCTTCAAGACTCGCTCCAGAGCCCACACTATAGACGACAGCGTTTGGTCGGGGTGTAGTTGAACCATTTGTTCAAATGCACCGCTCTGGGAAAGCTCCCCAGTCCAGCTTTTGAGGAGTTCGGCAACCGCTCCGGCGAAGCCTGACTCTCCATGGGTGGAGAGAGTAATAGTACCTTGGAAAGCAAGTCGATCGTTGAACAGTGTGTTCAAGTCGGTAGCATCCAGCTCAGAGACTCTGCCTAGGAGGTTACTAAGGATATCCAGCGTTGCAGCAAGAGACTTGTTGAAGTTCTTGCTTGAGTCGCTCAATTTGTCGTCGCTCTTTAACGGTCTTATTTGCTCGACACAAATCAAAGGCTCCAATGACAAAATAATGTCCCTTGCCAAGTCAATTTGATCAGTTGACACATCAAACATTTCAACGACTCCCTGCCAGAAGACCTTCGAGTCCCTCGTGACAGCGGACTGGAGTTGCTTGTCCTCAAGACACGCCATGTATTCCTCGGCATAGATTTTCATATCCAATTTCATAGCAGTTTGCATGACCTTCTTAGCTGCGTTTGCCACTTGGAAGGTCTGCCAACCCTCCCTTTCTTGGCCGGGGGCACGCAAATTTCTTAGGATGAGATCCTTGTATTTCATTGAGAGGTTGAACACACAGCAGGCGTAGAGATGAATGCTTCCTGTACCAATTTTGGTTTCTTGGTCAACAAAGGTTGACATCGTGAGTTGTAGCGCATCAAAACCAGCTCGAATACAAGCAGCTCGGCCTGGTTCCCCGATAGTTTGATCTTTGGCAAGGGACTCTATCAAAGTATGCATTAGGACCTCACAAGCATCATACCTGCGGTCGCGGCCAATTGAATGTAGCCATGGAACAACCCAGGACGTGGGGAATGGCACAAGTGACGAGCCACTGTCAAAACCAGCCCAGCAATCGTCCAGGGATTGGCTAAGCAGCTTCTTGTAGCTCGGGCTTCCAAAAAGAAGATCAGCGATCACGTTGGGCCGGGCATCGCCGATAACGTCCCAGAAAGCCCTGGGGGCTTTTTTGAGAAAGCTTGTCAAGATCGTGATGGTCATGACCAAGACGCTTTCTGCAGGGCAAAACTGGATATGGCGGAAGAGAAGGTCATAGACATGAAAACTTCCAGGTCTGAGCTCGAGATTCCGTAGACTCTGAGTGATAACCTCCGGACTCAGAGTTCTAAGTATTTCGTTAAAGCCTTGCCAGAACTGCTCCAGTTCAGGCCATGAATCTAAGGCTTGCGGGTCTTTTCTACTAATATCTTCGATGGCTCTTGTCAGGCCGCCGCTGACAGCCCAATCGAATTGTTCCAGGGTCATGGCATTACTATCAAGAGTTTGGTAGTTGTCTGTTGCCCACTTGCGACGATCCTGGTTCTTCATGTCGAATATGAAAAATGTCATACCGGGCAATGGCTCTTTGGTTCCGAGCTTAAGGCCATTTTTGCCTTGAAGGCGCTGGAAAACATATTGAAAAGTGGCACGTCGCTCTGGATCCTCCATATAAGGCATGCAGCACAAAGCTTCGTATACAGAGATGTGAACCTCAGGCAAACGTTCGCCGAGCTGCGACTTCTTGAACGGAGCACCGTTCACCACGATCTTTTCGATAAATGCCTTCGCCCATCGGAGATTCGTATCAATTCGGTCGACATCTCTGCGTTCGAACACAGACTGGAGTTGGGCAACCACCACTTCATCCCATCGTTCTTGGAATTGTTGCAGAAGGGCTTTGCGGTTCATATGCCAGTTGTAAACACAATCTGCGCAGCTCTGCATGCAAGCATTAAGCCTCGAGCCGAGCTCCTCTCCCCATTTTCCTTGATTTTCCTTGTCGAAACCAAAAATCAGGCAATTCCAGTATGTGATCTCGACTCGTTGCTGGCCCTGCTTAATTCGAGTCCTTTTCTCGTCTTGGCTTATCGCGGAGTCGGGGTCCTCGAGGACTCTGTAGTTTTCATTATCATCTTCGCCGACACGGGGGCAGAGAAGATGGCATTCGCTGTCGAAACTTTGTATCTTCTCATACCACTGACTCAGCTCGTCATCAATGTCCATTTTAGAGGTTGCAGATGCCTTTGTGCATCTCTCGAAATCGTGGCTGAAGCTAAGGTCGAGGAGAATGATAGGGTTTGATCTGTCGCAGTAGAAGGGAGTTGTAATAAAGCAGACGTGCGATACGGCAATATGGCCCGATGTTCGAAATAGAATGGAAAGATCTTCGACTGCGATGTTGAGGGTTATGGAAGTGAAGAAAGAAAACTTGATGTCGATATTAAACAAAAACGGTTGCCAGGGCACTTTGGTCTTGAAACCAAACAATGCTTGAATACCGGATCGTTTGCGTTTACGGGACAGCACTGGGAATTAAAAGAGCGATGCAGCTGCTGAATAATGAGTCACAACAATCAGAGTGAGAGTGTCTGGTGACCTACTGAAGCCTTTGTTGTCCACCAAGACCATAAACCAACAACATGCAATGGAGTAGGAGTTTGAAAGGAAAATAGTTGATTGCACAGTCTGAACTTGGTTAGGGAAACAGTCTTGGTCTTGACGCGCTTGAGTTGCCGCGTTTTTGCAGGGGCTTTAATGAGCTGGGTGGGGGCATTCGCCGCTGAGCAGCCACTGAAGTTCTCAACTTCTCACCATGAAGCCGCCCAAGCGTGATCGCACATAGGGCAAATATGTACTCCGTGTTGTATAGGGGTTGGATGTTAATTGTCAGAGTAACTTAGTAGGTATGGAGTAAAGCGAGTGAGATATGTTGAAAGACTAAATAAATAAATGGAGATTCTTCTATACACAGGCTGGAGATGGCCTTATCTTATCGCAGGCAGTTAATCACTGTCCTCTTCCTTCAGCTGCTTCTTTGACCCTCCTTTCCCTCCATACTGTCTTTTGCCTGTTCGCTCCATGAGCGCATCAAGTGGGCACTCTGATTTGTTCCATTCTTCACTTCCTTCACTTGTGTTCGCTCTGCAACGGATGCAGGTTCTCCCATGTGTGACAAACAGCTTATGTAGCCCGTATTTCAAATGGTTAGGTATGCGGACCTCCAGGTGACTGAATGTTTGATCCCGAGTAGCTTTGGGTGGTATCCATTTCAGCCACCCACTGATGCGGTGTACGTGTGTGTCGACTGCGAAGCTGGGCTGTTGCAGGCAGAAGAGGATAACACATGACGCTGTCTTGACTCCAATGCCAGGGAATTTGGTGAGGGTCTGCATCGCTTCGTCTGGGGCCATTCCATGTATGTGATCCAACGACAGGATCTCTTGGTCCGTCTTCAGAATCTCGAGGTCTTTCTGGCCCTGAGTCTTACCATCTGCTCCTGTAATGTCCGATGCTTTCCCTCCACTCTTCTCTTGCATGAAAGCCTCTCTTCGCTTTGTATTTTCTTCATACACCAACTCCAGTATTGCCTTGATATCCTTACCTTTGACTTGGGCCAGACCACCAGTCTTGATAGACTCAACAATGGTAGGTAGAGGGGCAGTTCTGACTTTGTTCCAGTCAACGCTTCCTTTTCCGATACCCTTATTGACAGTGCCAAAGGTGCTCACCAGCCCTCTAAATGCAGCGCTTGAATTACGGTTGGAAGTGTTTGCACTCAGACGAGTGCGGATCAAAGCATCCAGAACAGAAGGGACCTCTCCACAACCCGATACCTCGAGAGACGGTGCTGGTATCTTCTCAGGAGCCTTTGCTTCTCCGTGAATTTTTGCTAACAGATGATAGACTTCTTCGCAGTCTTCTGCTGATGGAGCTTCCCACTCGGGGAAAGGCGTGATCCCAGGCGTAAGCCCATATGGGTTGGCCTTCGTCTTCTTGACAGTTTTCCGGACTGGTGCTTCTATTGCAACGCTGACATCAACATCGACATCTTTGACCTCCTTCTTTATTGGCGATGATTTGCTTTGTTCCTTGATCTGCACCTTTGTGCTAGACTCATCGTCAGACTCAAAATATGAAGATTTGGCAGCTGATCTCCGTGGTCGCAGAGATCTCCGGGTAGTAGGTTCTGCCTCCTGGGAGGAAGGTGGGTTCGGATTTTTGATGCTGTGTTTGGCTTCAGGCGAGTCCTCTTCGACTTTGACATCTTCAGGTGACTCTTTCGAGTCTTCTGGTGGAGTAGGGATCTTGACGTTCTTTGGGATGGCGCGAACTGGCCCAAGGTTGTGTGGGAGTTCGTCCAAAGACTCGTCCTCCAGCTTAACCTTCGTCTTAGTCCCGGTCTTTTGTTTCTTCGCAGACGGCTCCTCTGCGTTCTTAACTCCACGCTTCCGTAAGGTTCGAGCCGCCATGGTTAATTGAGGAGATCGGGTGACAGTGTGAAGGTGATGGTAGACTAGGGGCAGTGTAAGCTGGTAGTGGAGAATGTGTGATTGCAAGTGATATCTGGTGGTAGACAATAACCAAGCTCTTTTCATTACTCAGAGCCCATGGGTTCAAAACTTCCAACATTATTAAATCGAGCAACTTGCAATACTCACATCAATGACCACCCTTTTAATCACCTTTCGGCCATGGTTGATCGCGTCAATGACCTCAACAGTCCAAACAGGGATCGCTGGGGTGCATCCACTAACTACGCCATCACTGCAAGCCGCCCTGACTAGCCCGATTTGTCTGTCGATCCCTACCCTGCATCAACTCAATTGGAACTTCTCAAAGTCACACCCCCAATAAAGAACGTGATGGGAGCCTTAATACCTCTTCAAATAATGTTACGACTACTATTTTCGTGTTGTATTTTTCGTTGAGATAACTGGTAGACCAATTGATGTGCCATAGCTTCATATCTATGTCCTAGAACCAGAATCGGTGTCAATCTGACCTGGATATATGAAAGACGATTGTGGATTTTCCTAAGCAAAGAATTCTTCTTATAGAAATGTCCAATAAATGTGTATATCCTTCCAAATGGTCATGGGGTTTACTCCAATAGACACTAATTTAGGTTGCAAGACGAAGTGGGAGGGCTTGAACTTATGGCTTGTGTAAATTCAATTTCATCTTTACGTCTGAATGCAGTGATCACTCGATTTATGAAAGTGCCTATACCGAGCTGTTCGTTAGTCGAGGGTCAGGTAAGAAGGTACCGTTGAATTTTGAGTTCATTTTAGCACGAATTATGATATGAGATGACTGGACCCGGTCTTTTAGAACTGCAGAATCAGTGTTGTAGGGGAGGTCGAATGTTGGGTAATCCTACACCGGAAAGACACTGCTCAGGCAGTGTATAATTGCGAAATATGCGTACTAAAATCACAAATCTAGAGACTCTGTGTTGCGTCTTATAGCTCAAGTTATATCTACCTTCCCACTAAATAGGGAAATCACGCAGGTGAGAAAAAATAGCAGTAGTGTCATGGGAATCTGACTATCAGTAATGATGGTTAAAAATCAACACATGGTTTGGTATTATTGGTGTCATATGTGTAGCTCAAGGTACACATATTATTGAGATCGAGATCGAGAAGGCTATAGGACGAAGCAATGTGGGACGTTTGACTTGTCATAAATGTTACTACAATATGGATGCCTGTTTGCATTGAAGTGTTTGCCCCAAGGCCTCACGACGAATCCAAGCTCTTGCAAGACAAACGGCCCATCAATTCGCTGCACGGGCCATATAACTTGAGATGAAAATATGCTTCACTCTAAGTGCTACGGAATTCACTAAACGCTTGCTTGCATGTACATGCAGGCCTCTTATCCCAACTTCTTTCATCAACAATCTTTGCTCTTTGACCTCCCTCACATTTAGGATCACTCAAATTCGCTTCTTACGGGTATGCAACTCCATTTTAATTCATCTAATCACGCACAACTGGTTGACATAGTCACACAGGCAACCTCATTCTTCTCCCTGGGCTAAGCCCATTTCTTCGTACAATATGGCGGTCACATACATCGACCTCGACGGAGAAGAGGAGACGAGCGAAATTACTTTCTTGCCCGAAAGACCAACTGAATTCCTGGAACGCAGAAGACGTTTTTCATCTTGCACCGTCGAGGAGGACCTCGGAGAGCTCAACCACGCCTCAGAAGAGATCATTGATCTCACAGCAGACCTGGAAACCCCTGATCACTGTCTTCTTAACCAGGGAGAGCTTGCATTGGAGAAAATACAACTCCTAGGCGCGAAAATACAGACAGGGTCATTCCTTCGAGTTCGCGAATTTTTCTC
Organism: Fusarium avenaceum; assembly: GCA_025948275.1. Classification (NCBI taxonomy): domain Eukaryota; kingdom Fungi; phylum Ascomycota; class Sordariomycetes; order Hypocreales; family Nectriaceae; genus Fusarium; species Fusarium avenaceum. The sequence goes on from CP109669.1 coordinate 2,126,724, forward strand.
CGGGAACTATCTCGTCGAGTTTGTCCTGGTCAAGCTTGTGGTACGATGCCAATCTTCAGGCGCAATCAAAATCCGCGGCACCCCTTTTGCGAGAGTACGCTCAGCTTTGGGAAAGCTGCCTAAAAAGTCAAATGAAGTTTGCATGATCCTCAATTACGACCAAGACTATGGTACAAAAGTTGAAGAGTTTATAGACATCAAGCCATCCGATGCTCTACAGCTCCATCCGCTCGTTATCACAAATACCACGTACCCAAACTTCAACCGGTCCATCTTTAACCCTGACCTACCAGGAAACAGAGGCCGACCAAATATACAGTCTACGCATTTGACCTGCCGCTAGAAGCTGGAGGTTTGTTTCACTGGACAGGGCAGTCGTAAGAAGCAGATCGAGGAGTCTCTGACTCGTATCCATTCGAGCGAAGTTCATCAGAAGCTTTACAGGGTTTCTGAAGAAGTCCTTCGTAATCGATGGCGATATAACATAGTCAAAGGAGGGTCCTGGATTCCCTCACTCGCCAGTGACGATCATTCTATCAACCTAGAGGCTGAAGCAACCAGCGAAGAGGCACGACGAAGCCACGGTCAAAAATATACAATGTTTGACTCCTGCTCCGGTGCCGGAGGAGTATCAAGAGGAGCGCTTATGGCTGGATTCAAGGTTCAGTTTGCCGTCGACAAAGCGCCTGAAGTATGGGATACCTATCAAGCCAATTTCCCCGATACTCAACTATTTCGAATGTCACTTGACGAATTCCTCTTGAGCCCCCAGACTACAGATACAAACATGCGAGTAGACGTGTTGCACTTCTCTCCACCGTGCCAGTTCTTCTCACCTGCTCACACACATGCATCGGCCCAAGATGACGAGAACATTTTTGCGCTTTATAGCTGCAACCAACTGCTTAAGAAACTGCGCCCACGCATCATCACTGTTGAGCAGACTTTCGGACTTACTCATACCCGACACGAAGAATATTTCAATGCCTTGCTTGGCGACTTCACGCAGCATGGGTATTCAATCCGCTGGAAATTAGTCAGGCTCTGCACGTGGGGAGCTGCCCAGGATCGAAAGCGACTTATCATCATTGCAGCCGCCCCTGGAGAAAGAGTACCGCCTTTTCCCAAAGCCACACATGGCGAGGAGGATGGAAGCGGTTTGCTGCCTTACAACACCATTGGAAAGGCTCTGCAAGGGGTTCGTCCGGGTGACGATCTTCATGATCTCAGTAGCGTCCAGCACTTCAACCCACCAAGAGCGCCATATGATCCCAACCGCCTCGCCGGAACTATCACCACAGGCGGTGATCTCTGCTACCCCGATGGTACACGAAAACTTACACTACGGGAGCTGGCGAGCCTGCAAGGATTTCCCAAGACACATAGATTTCTTGGTAACAGAACCTCGATCAAGAGACAGATCGGGAATGCGTTCCCCCGAATACAGTTCGTGTATTATACAAGCATATAGAACAGTGGCTTCTTAACGAGGATGGTATCATATCTGATACTGACCACACTATTCTCATCGAAGACGATTCTGACGCATCACTCAACCTGGCAGATGACTCTGAGGACGAACCGCGACACTCCCCCGATATGATGGAAGAAGCCAACCCGATGGAAGGTCAAGATATGCAATACCATCGCTTCCGAGACCCTTGGGGAGCCGAGAACGCGATCATCGACCTGACGTAGCCCCTGGAGCCTTACACCAAATTCTGGATGATGTGGAAAGTATTGTCGACTGTTGGATTGGTACATACGGCTGTTGAGGGGATGACCAAAAAGCTGTCCATTGGAGAGGTATTTGCTAAAGCCACAGTGGTTGATCAGTGTCTTGATCAGGATGGAAGAGCCGAGTGTTATAGCAAGGAATACTTGCATAGGTACTCCAGAAGAACCAGGATTGACGAGAAGCGCTAAATAGTAACCTATAATTGTCATGAATTCTACCATTTGATTGTGTTAACTGTCTGCCCATTATAATTTTGACTCGACAAGTGATTCCTACGTGCCTGTTGCTGTCAGTCACTCTTCTTCGTTCTTGCGCTTCAAGGCCCTCAGAGCTTCGCCTCCCACATTCACTTTCCGGCTGTGATTCACTACCTCTAGGCAAGCACAATTAAGACACCTTTTTGCTCTCCACCGAGGCTTTTATTTCACTCTTCTCTCCCACTTCGCTATATACAGGGCTCAAAGGTGCCGGCAGTGCCAGTGCCAGTGTTTACGGCTGGCAGTAACAAACGGCAACTGCAAACGCCCTTCCTTCTTCCAACTCACGGCCATAAATGCCTTGCTACTCTCTCCTCCCCACCTTTCCCGCCCTCCTCATCCTTCTTTCTTCACTTCACTTCTGCTACTCTGAAACTTCATTATCAACACTTCACACGCACTAGACTGCGGAAGACACCAGTTATCGGTGTTACTTAATCTTTTCATGACCGCGAGTCAAAGATTATCAACGTTTTGATTGTGTTTCCCTCTCTTGTCAACCTGCAATCCTCTCAACTGACTGCCTGCGCCATGTCCGCCTGCTACTCGGTGCAGACACCAGCACCAACGCCGAGGGATACAAAGGCATTTCCCACAATGCCAGCTGTCGTAGCACCAGCTCGACCTGTGATCGACAGGGTATGTTTCATATCACCTAGAATTAGTGTAATAGCCGCTGATGTTTGAACTTTGTACAGCCTCTTCCGCCCTTATCTGTCCTATCAGCCCAGGAGTACGTGAAGCGACACGAACAAGGCACAGTTATTGAGCAGAAGAATGAACAAGAGTTGCTGAAGCGCTTCAACAATTTGCGCAGACCATTCAAAGCTTGGCCTATTGCACCAATTGAAGGGCTTACTACTTCCTTTTCAACATCATGGCTCTTCCTTGTGCCGACCCCTCAGCCTTCGGACGACATCATATTTCCTAGCTTGACCGACAGCTTCCGTATCGAAATGTTGAAGAGAATCCAGCTCCCAGATGAAACTCAATCTCTGGTTGATCTCCACGCAACGCGAATAAGCAATCCCTACGAGAATGCAGAAAATCTTCCTTGCCCAGGGGTTGCATCGTGTGCGGCTTTCAAGGTCGAAATCAATCGGGCTTGGAAGAACAAAGACGGGGAGCAGGTCAATCGTGACTTACTGGCGCCAATGCAAACTGCTTCCTCCCTGGATGACTTCGCGAGTCTTGATCTAGATGAAGCAAAACACCAGGAGATCGTGATTTCATGGCAGACCTACTCCAACACATACGAGGCTGAACTGGCGGCTCTAAGACGACTAACGCAAGATTCACAACTGGAGAGCGGCAAAGTGAGTCCCAAGTCTAGGGCTGCCTTTGAAATGGTCCTAGACTTAAGGGGCTCTGACAAGACCTACGTCAATCTGCACAATGTGTTCCCACATCTGGCGAGTCCTCATTATGCTGGTCATGGAATCCGAGATGCGATTCTCCGCCGCTTTCGCTCATTCAACGCGGACCACGTCGCTGCTTTCAACGGGTTAACTCAAATCCCTAATGGCCTTTACTTCGTGAACGGATGTCCCGGCGCCGGCAAAACAGAATGGAACATGGTAGTCTCTGCCCTGATCCAATCCAAACCACGTCCTGGAGCTAAGAAACGAAACAACCCCATTCTGTTCCTGGTTGACCTCAACAAGACGGTTGATGATGCAGCGGATCGCTACTACACTATGTGTAAAGAGGCTGGACTCAAGCTACGCATTATTCGGATGCATGGTTGGCCGTATGAACTCAGAAACAGCTCGATGCTGAACACTGGCTCGCTAGGAGAAACTAGCAAAAGTGAAGAAACGGACTTCACCAAGAAGTTTCTTGCTACCGCCACTATCAGCACAAGTGTTCATGTAGGAAGGGATGCCAATAAAGCACCTACCTTGGACGAGGCTGCTTGGGAGTACTATGAGAAGCACAAGGACCGTGGCTTCCTGACACTCAAGAAGGTTCTGGCAAGAATGGATGCCGGTGAGGTATTGAACCACGACAACTGGAAGACTCTACGATTTCAGGTAACAAAACTGTACACTGCCATATTGAGGCAAGCAGATTTCATTGCGACAACACCTGTGGCCGCATATGGGAGCTTCTCAAAGTTTTTCAAACCGGATGTCATCTTTGTGGACGAGGCTCCTCACGCACGAGAGCTAACAACTTTGATACCTATCGCCTTTTTCGAACCGGTCGCCTGGATCTTCACAGGCGACGTGAATCAAACCCGCCCTTTTGTGAAGAGTGGCGACGTGCGTGATGCTCTGAAGAGGGGACTGCAAGTCAATCCCTATGCGGAGCAGATGCGCCTGAGCCTGATGGGAAGAGCTGCTAAAGTCGGTGCAATCAACAGTTCGCTGCTAATCAACAAGCGAGCATTTGGCAATTTGCAAAATTTGCCCTCCGTTCTCTTCTACCAATCAAAGATGGTCTCTGGTTACCACCCCAGAGAGCAATATCCTTCGACTGTTCGCTACATGCGGAGCTATCTCGAGACGTTTGGCAACGGGCAAAGGATGGACCAGAACAGAGCAGTCATCTTTCTCACCGATAGCAAAGAAGAGACACACTGTCATAGCTTTTGGAACCCTACAAACCACCGGTGGGTAATTGCCCAAGTTGCAACACTGCTGCAAGACCCCAGCTTCAAAAGTGTTACGAATGGTCATCAACCTGGGAAGATCATGATACAAACTCCCTACAGTGTGGCGATGCGACAATACGCACACGTGGTCAAGCAGTGGCCGCTTGAATGGCAGAGCCGAGTGGAGGTTCTTACAGTCGACAAAGCACAGGGAAACCAGGCCGATGTTGTCTTCCTGGACTTGGTGCGCACCGACAAACCTGGTTTCATGGATGAACCTCAACGTATGAATGTCGCTATTACCAGGGCGCGACAGGCAGAGATTATTTTGATGCACCCTGGAATGATTACTCGCCTACACCGTGGTGAGCGTGTCCCAACAGATTACACGTCGAAGGTCTGGAACGACGCGCGACAAAACAATCGATTGTTCGTCGTCTAGATCGGGGCGCTGAGGAGAGACTGATGAGGTTGTGAAGAGGGGCGTGTCTTAAAAGATACAGCACAAGTGGCTGTTGCCGTAATTGTTCTTGAGTACTTCAGTCTGCGTGGTGGTTTCCACAAATTGGGTCAGGTTTTTGAGTTGCGGACAACTGAGAGTATCAGCAATGAAGAGGGACTTGTAATAACGCTTATGTAGAGCAAATCTATGCAGGCCTGAAAGATAAAGATTGCTGTTAACTGAATCCATGATGTGAAGTTGAAACAAGGTCGTGGTCTCATCCATGATTAGCTAGTGTCTTGGAGGCCCTCAAGCCACACGGGATCAACGTCGGTGGGGAATGAATGGCTTGGCAACAATGGAAAGCTTTGGGCGTCCGTTATTTGGTAGTTGTGATAAGGACAAACGGTCCTTGAGAGTGTAGGAACTGTTAATATCCAACGTGATGTCCTAAAAGGCTAAGTGAGTGAAGATTGACGGCACAATGTAGAGAGACTGGAGATTAGATGGGCCAAGTAATACATAGCTTTGTCCCTTATACGAATTGTACCAAAAAAAGCCAAGAAGGGTCTCCTGCACTAACGCACGGAAAATGGAGTAATCGAATGCATGAAGATCTTAGTTGTGGCGCACTCTCGATTCTGGCTGGAGATATCCAAACGTTGAAGATCTATTGATGCTCATGGAACCAATTGTGATATCAATTAAATGAGAACAAGAAACCACTCGACGATGAAACAACTCTTGAGTTATGTCATTCAATTTAACAGCAAGATTTGGTGTTCCATACCCGTTACAAGTACGTACCAGATTAGAGAGCTGACCGTTGTTGAGTGCCAGCGGACGTCCCGGGAGTTGTTCAAGTAAGCGATCCATAGGTTACCGTGATTACAGGTACGGATACTGACTCCTTGAACTCGTCTTCATCCATCAAACATCCTGTCAAGCCAGCCCTTTCTTTTTATAGCACTAATCTGCAAATTGTAATCTACATTATGGGGCCAAGTAGGTTAACATCGACCTCTTGGACGAAACGCGCCAGGGATCAGTGACACTAGGTCGAGATGAGTGTGGCTTAGACCGACAGAGCTTCGGGCGGCAAGCGGAGTCTAGGTCACTTCCATGCCCAATCAAATCTCGGTTGTGTCGAGCTACCTGCGTTCTGGGAAGCTGGAGGTGCTAGAGGCCCTGAAAAGGCGCGATAAAAACTCATTGTCAGAAGGTGCAAGGCTACCTATGGAACATTAGGTCTACGGATACGGGCAGTTGCTGACGACTACCCCCGGATTTCCTTGCTCGTGCCATGTCGTTACATCTCACACGTGCATGAATCTCTTTCTTTTTGTTCACGATGTCATCAGTATAGCAACTAAAGTGATCATCTTCTAATCCCCCATATTCTTTGATTCTTCGACTGGACCCTCCCCCAAAGCACGAGCCCTTCGACGGGCTCCGGTTCGCATTCTTGCCGTGTCTTGCGCGACTGCGATTGCGACGGCGGCCTCCCAAGACTCTGGTCTTCAGTAATCTACCTGACGCCCCGCTCAATAATCTCATCCAGCAGTAACGACAAGAAGAACCAATATTCGATTTGCCATCTCGATTATCAGCTTCCATCAGCTCTCGCCGGCTGCTGCTGGTTGCTTCCACATTCGCCACGCACCACCTCCTCGAGCCCGGCGGGGCCCAATTCGATGGATCTATCGCGACGTCTAAGTGAGAGGGAGAGCCATGCGATGGATCATCTCGAAGCCAGGGGCATTGTTCTCAAGCGCCAACTGAGCGATGGAGGAATTGCCGGCGTCGTTGTCGGCGTCGTCGTGGGCATTGCACTCGTTGCTCTGTGCTCATACCCGTTCATTATCCGCCGCATCAGACGTCGAAAGGCAGAACTTCATCATGGCCCACCCGACACGATCGATCCGGAGACCGGAGGAGTTTCCCCAACGGGGGCTTTGGGCACAGAAGACCACCAACGCCGCCTGTCCTCGCAGGAATCCTTCAAGCCTTCGGGAGAAAACACGCGCGGAGTTGACGGATCTGTTAAAGACTTGGATTGGGCTCCTCATGATGCCTTGGTAAATCCCAACGGACCAGCTCAAACACCAGGCCAACCGGACTATGCTCCTCGAATTGACACAAACCTACCTTCCTACGGTGTCGGCAATGCCCAGCCCGGCTTGAACAATTCAATACCGCGCTCGACACCATTTGGCTTTGATGAAAGTTACCATGAAGAGTATATGCCACAGGCAATCGGCGATGCACCACATGGAGCTCTCAACGGTGCCAATGCCGACTACTATAGTCCTTCAGTTCCTTCAGAGGCCTTCGGAATGTTCACCACTGAGGATTCTCGAGCTCAACCTGACCGCTCATGGTCGCGTGGGAGCTCATTGAGATACAATTTGAAGCAGATGTTCAGCCGGAAGAGCACGCGTGATCAGTCTCATGATTCCCCAACCTCATTGTCTCTTGCTGAAGGCCCGGACAGTGCTGCCAGAACTGTCCCTCGTGCACCTCATGAAGTGTCCCTTCAAAGGATCACCACACATGGGGATCCCACCGAGTCTCCTACAGATATTGATGCCCCTGCCACCGATTCGTTGCCAGTACCTCATCCTGCTCAGAGTCTGGGGTCGCCGATTACACTACCATCTACCTTGCCGAAGGGGGCTGTGCAAACTCCCCCAGAGTCCCCACCGACCACTTTCAACTTCAATGCGGCTCAATCCCCTCCTAGCCATCCTGCTCCCGGTACCGTAAATCCAATGGATATCATGCCAGCCTCAACCGAGAGCGAAGTGTGGCACAGAACGGACTATCAACTATACGTATCGCAATCCTCGCCTCAACAGCCGCCCCCTTCAACGGAGCTTTCAGGGCATGATGGGCCAGTGGACTCGCCTTCACCATTCACACTCCCTCCCAATACTCCTCAACCTCAGCCTTTGCCCGTTATCCAGTCCCCTACGCCCACACAAAGCGAGCTACCCTTTAAGCAAGAGCCCGAAGAAGCCCAAGATGTTTCCATGTCCGATATCCCGTCGAACAATCACTTGAGTCCATTGCCCGACAGCAATATTCGACACCAAAGCTACCCTTCCGACGCGTCTACTCCGCAGCCTGGACATGCGTCTACTAATCCCTCCTCACTAAGTACACCCGCAACGCAGCTCGATACTCCTTCTCCTCACTCTGGCGCATCATCCGACTATCGTCATAGTGTGTCACCTGGAAACGGCGGCAGTAATCTATCACCCAAGAATGGTATACATGCATGTGATGAGCCTGGTTGTAATCAGGTGTTCGATCAGCCACACAAGTTGAAGTAAGTTCATAGTTGCTGACTTACATGAATCAACATACTGACTTTTAATAGACACCATCAGAGATATCATACCAAAGACCACAAATGCCCTTACCCAAATTGTGGCAAGGGATTTGGAACTAAAACCCATCTTCAGCGTCACGTCAATGATCGCCATGAAAGGAAGAAGAAGTTCCACTGTGCCGTGCCAGGCTGTGACTATTCACGACAAGGTGGAAAAGGATTCCCTCGAAAGGACAATTGGAAGCGCCATATGACCAAGATTCACAACATGGACCAACGACATCTCCCAGAGCCTGTTGAGGTCGACCAGGATATGGGTGGTACATAGGGACTTCGAACTGTGAATTGAGCTTCAAAGTCTCTTTATGGGCTGGGAAGGAGAAGACTGATGTTTGTGACATAAGTCGTAATATACGGACGGTCCTCATGCAGACTGTAGCTCACAAAGGTCAGCTCTATTGTCGAGCTTCACTAACTTTGCTTTATTATTTCATTACAGCGGTTTGCTTCTTACACTCGTTCAAAACAGCATATTTGGTATTAGAAGACAAGGTTCAGCACAAAAAGAAACGTCAACAGACGTGTAGGGCTACTGGGCGTTAGGTTATGGAAAAGACATGTTCGTCTGACAAGCGACGAGCCAGGCGTGTTCGTTCTTGGGTATCTATTATAGTACGATAGTGTACAACTGGGTGGTTTATCAATACAAAGAGTGCTGGTAGGCACCATATTTTCTGTAATACGCCTTTTTAGCTCAGGTCTTTGATGATTTTTCTTACCAGCTTCTTCTGGTCTTCCACATCCAGTCCTTTCTCATCCGTCTCTTGGACTGCCCTGCCCACAGCAATGACTGTTTTCACATCTTCGCTGTCAACCCAGAATTTGCCGTTGCGTCCTGCTGCTGTCTCAAACTGAAGGCCTGCATTGCCGAGCTCTTCCAGCACCGCCACATGGCCTTCTTGCACGCTCTTGGGCATCATCAACCGGCGTGCCATTCCAAGTGATACGTTGTAGAGCATTCCGCCTGTCAAGGGACCAAGACCGTCGGCCTTTCCTGTTGATGAAGAAACACATTCTATCTCCGGGTCCATGTGACGGTTGGCGAGACCAATGCGTGCATACACCAATGCACCCGCAGCAAGTTGGGGACGAGTCTTCTTTGTAGCACCTTCGAAGGAGAGTTGTGGGAGAAGTGCGGGCGCGGTGTAGTCGGAGAGGGTAACGTAGAAGAAATCTGCGGCGCTGCGCTGGACGGTTCCGATGACGAGTTCACCGACGCGAGGTGTATACTATCACCAAGTTAGTACCGAGTCTTCAATAGTCAAAAGGAGAATGCGCACCCTGCCCCGAGCATTCTCTACTCGAATTGCATTCTTTGATCGGTCGGTTATAAGTTGGCCAGCAAGCGTAGGAATAATGTCATTGGGAGGTACATGTCGCAGACCAGGACCGAGTCGGAGAGGCTTCTTGGGGTGTGAAGGAATAAGAGATGGATCAATACTGTCGCCTGGCAGCACGAAGTTGGAATCGGAAGACATGTCGTAAGAATTGGTAGCTCAGAAGGCTTGTGGTGGAAAAAAAAGTTGAAGACTCTAATCTCGAAATGCTATGCGATGAGCTTCATACCTTGTCTAGCCTTGCCGTCAAAAACATGAGCGAAGGCGGCGTGGTGGGGCACTGATAACGATAGAGAGAATACGTACCAGTTGCCGCTCAGAAAAATGTGGGCGATTAACGATTAGCGGGCAGTTTTTTTCCATTCTCTGAGGGAAAAGAAAGTAATAAACCCCCACTACCGTCCATCACCAAATCGCCCTCCAAAACTTGACTCTCACCACAACCCTCCTCACCTAAATCTCAACTCAGAAAAGACATCGAGTCTAGAGTTGCTGTCCCTTTATATCCGAATCGACGACTTTCTCTTCCTACCGACCCTATGAGTGATAACGCTGGCGCTAAGGGCCCTGAGCCTAGTGAACGAGTTGCCATTGGTATTACCTTTGGCAACTCCAACAGTTCCGTCGCCTACACTGTTGACGACAAGGCCGAGGTTATTGCCAACGAGGACGGAGGTATGATTCAAAATTCGATATTTCTATGGAATTGCGCTCCATGGAATTGTTAAATAATAGCTTACTAACATCTTTGCCTATAAAGACCGACAAATCCCTACCGTTCTCTCCTACGTTGACGGCGACGAGTACTACGGTGGCCAGGCCAAGGCCTTCCTTGTTCGCAACCCCGATAACACCATCTCCAGCTTCCGAGACTTCCTCGGCCAAGAGTACGCAACACACAATTTCACCTTGGATCGATCTCTGGAGGCAACGAAACTAACTAGAAGCGCTCAGGTTCAAGTCTATCGACCCTACCCACTGCCACGCCTCTGCCCACCCTAAGGACGTTTCTGGCACCGTTGCCTTCTCTGTCAACGACAAGAACGATGAGGAGGCTTCCACCGTTTCAGTCTCAGAGGCTTCAACCCGATACCTGCGACGACTTGTCGGTTCCGCCTCCGACTACCTTGGGAAGAAGGTCACCTCTGCCGTTGTTACTGTTCCCACAAACTTCAGCGAGAAGCAGCGAGAGGCTCTGATCAAGTCCGCCAACGATGCTGGCCTTGAGATCCTCCAGCTCATCTCTGACCCTGTTGCCGCTGTTCTGGCTTACGATGCCCGTCCTGAGGCCACGGTTGAGGATAAGATTGTTGTTGTCGCCGACCTTGGTGGCACTCGCTCTGATGTTGCCGTTGTCGCCTCGCGAGGTGGCCTCTACACCATCCTCGCCACCGCTCACGACTACGAGTTTGCTGGTGTTCACTTGGACCAGGCTCTTATGGAGCACTTCGCTAAGGAGTTCCAAAAGAAGCACAGCATCGACCCCCGAAACAACCCTCGCAGTCTTGCTAAGCTCCGACTTGAGTCTGAGGCTGCCAAGCGTGCCCTCAGCCTGGGCAGCAACGCCCAGTTCAGTGTTGAGAGTTTGGCCGATGGTTTCGACTTCTCTGTCACTATCAACAGGATAAGATACGAGATGGTCGCCCGCAAGGTCTTTGAGGGCTTCAACCGACTCATCGAAGGTGCTGTCAAGAAGGCCGGTCTGGACGTTCTCGATATTGACGAGGTTATCCTGTCTGGTGGTACTTCTCACACTCCCCGCATTGCCAACAACCTCCGTGGTATCTTCCCCGAGTCCACCGAGATTCTGGCCCCCGCAACCAGCGCTGCTGCCATCAACCCCTCTGAGCTTTTGGCTCGTGGTGCTGCTCTCCAAGCCTCTCTCATCCAGGAGTACGAGGCCGCCGACATTGAGCAGTCAACTCACCCCGCTGTGACTACCGTTAAGCACATCTCCAACGCTATCGGTGTTATCACCGTCGGCGCTGACGGCGAGGATGTCTTCACCCCCGTTGTCGCTCCCGAGACTGCTGCCCCTGCCCGACGCACCGTCCACATCCCTGCTCCTAAGGAGGGTGGCGACGTTCTCATCAAGATTGTCGAGGGTAACACTCACATCAAGGTGACTCAGCCTGAGCCTAAGGCCAAGGGGGAGAAGGACGCCGAGGATGACTCTGACTCTGAGGACGAGGATTCTGAGGACGAGGAGGAGACTCGTGAGAAGATCTGGAAGATCGGCAGCCCCCTCGCCGAGGCTGCCATCAAGGGAGTCAAGGCTGGCGGTAAGGTCGAGGTCACAATTAACGTTTTGGCCGATCTTGGCGTTACCGTCACAACCCGGGAGGTTGGCGGCAAGGGTGGTGTCCGAGGAAGCATCTAAGGGGTCTTTAAGTTTTGGACTCGAAAGCAAGAACTTGATTAAAAAGCCGCAATGATTTTTATGAGGGGTATTTTATGGTGGATGGTTATCCAAAAGCACGGATTTATTGGCAGATTCTAGAAGACACAATAGAAGGTCGTCAGGGATGAATTGAACAAAACAGTTTAAATGAATCAAAACAATGGTTTCAAGGTCTATTGAGTCGCCTTGCTGGAGACCCCCAGTGATGTATACCCAGTATTTAGAAAGACAGTAAGCAACATGAGTTCGCCCTAACTCCTAAGCGCTCGAAAATACTCTACGTCACCTGGTTGCCCTCTCCTGGTAGCCGCCACGCAACAAGATCGTTCCGCATGTCATCCTCTCTGACTTCGCGAGCTCCCTTATAACTCACTTCGCGCATAGGATCGCTGTCAAGAGTCATGGTAGACGTCATGCTCGCCATGCTGCGCGCATGGTCAAGATGGTGCTCGTGGATACGTACGCCCTTGCGTCGGTTGGACGGCGTGACCGTGACTGTAGAGAAGCTCTTATCACTCGAGTTGCTTGGTGTGCGCCGGTGCGAAGAGCCGTTTGTGCCGTTGTTTTGCTGAGTGCGTGAGGGTGACGCAGTTCTACTTCTGCGGCCATGATGATGGTGAGGATGGAGGAGGTTATGGGTTATGCGACGGACATCACGGGCCCGAATAGTCTCACGCGGATTTAGGTCATCATCGTCGTCTTCGGCTTCTGAGACGGGTGATGCGTTATGCGGTTTCGTCTTCCAACCGTTGCCGCCATTGAAGATATCCTCGATGACTTCTTCTGCCGAATGCTCGTTAGGTTGACGGCACCATGAGGCAGCCAGGACGCTCCGGTAGAGATCCTGGAGCTCAGCGGCATCGCGTGGTTTTGATAAGTTGGGGACAGCAGCGGCTATTGCTATATGTTTTATCAGTTGTGTCAAACGGAATGGTGTAGACTCGGTTCACTCACGTCCAACCTCGTCTTCTATAGCCTCACTCATGATGCCGCCGATACCGCCAAACACGGGTGCTGTCTTGAGAGCAGGAGCTACATAGCTGCGTTCGCCGTCGACCTGGATCATGAGGATGCTGATTTTCAAGGTACTGTTGACCTTACTCTCCTGCATGAGATATCTTCTCACAATGCCATCCTCAACAACATCTGAATCACGGCGCGGCCGGGACATTCCACCTCCGCTTGGGCCGACGCCAACACTGTTGCTGCGTATGCGACCAGGCGACCCGACATCCTTGACGAAAGCCTCGCTCTCTTCGACGTATTCACTCAGGTTGAGGCGGACAACACCCAATGTGACCTTGTCGGTCATGCCGAATTCTTGGATGACTTCAAACTCCATGGGGCACTCGGTAAGGTGGTTATTGCGGTCTATTGATATGCGAATGCCCGGTACTGTAGTAACAAAACCATAGTCGACTCTGTGGTTGGCGATTGGGCATTTTTGAGTGCGGCCGCGGTGTTCCGCAGTCATGGAGTGAGAGAGATGCCATTTGACAAATGATTGGCCTGAGACAAGGGGTACGTTGTTGAGATCGTATATCTAGCAAGCATAAGTTGAAGTCCTTTATGAGTGGTTAGAGATTATCTGGGAGATGTACCTTGAGATGAAGATCGAATTTTGGCTAAGGGGTGAGTTAGTCTGGGTTCAAGGTGACCAGGTTGATGAATGCTTACCTTTCGAGCTTTGCCAACTTCAGGTTTGAGAAAGCCCATATTAGCAGAGAATATCAAGACGCCCTCAAACCAGTGACTATTTGTGTATTGAGATGTAGGTTTGTGGGCTGTAGCGAGCTCGCTTGAGCGTGATGTGCTTGTTTGTGGTTATCCAATACTACGACAGGACAGGCTCACAATGAATGAGGTTGAAGTAAGTGGAAGTGCCGGAATGTATCCGTAAGAGGCCAAAAGCTAACTGAAACTAGAGGCCAGAAAACGGATACAGGAATAGCCCGAGTCGTGTCGTGCACAAGCGAAACTCTGAACTTTGTGGGGATGCGGCTTACTTAAAGAAGCCATTCTCTCTCTGCCTTTACCTCTCTTCCTTGGTTTGGCTGGCTTTGGGCCTTTGGTAGACGATGCGAACTCTAGTGGGCGCCGCCAGTGTCCAGAATCCCCTATTGCGCTGGGTTACGGTGGACCGGCTGTTCGCACGCGGCGGGCGTCTGTGCTAATTTGGCGATAATAAGTAATGGTAAGGGACGCTTAGACAGAATTCAAGGTAGGAAGAACTAAGTTACGATGATGATATCGTTACATGTATCTGTAATTCTAGGGGACCGCTTGCTATATTCTTCCCCCATGACATGGAAAGACGACCCCTGCGACCCTGCCCCAACATGACGCTGACGCCACGAGGGCAAGCAAAGCCACAAGGGGCTGGTAAGTATATATGTAAGGTACTCAAATGTAAAGTTCTCTCTCCCTTCCTTGGCAATAAGAAACACATGCAGGTCATTTCTGCAAGCTCGAATCCGACCTGCTGGACCGCCACTGATTCATATGTTTCATGCAGTCAGACGCAGGGAAAATCGTGTTTTTTTATGTGGCTTTTCTAAGACGTCTTTGCAATGTCGTAATATTGACTATACTCCGGTAACTGGGCTGATAATTCTTTGCGAGTTCTATGCAGGCAATGTTATCACATCACACTGTGGTGAGGTTCAACAATACAGGCTGGTTCTGCCCTCTCCATTACTCTCACATATCACATCAACATGATTACTCAACACGGTCGAAGCGAAGCTAAATGGCTGAAACGAGGAGAAACAGGGGACATCCAACAGTTGAGAGAAGAGTCAAGAGTCAAGATCCAAAATAACTTAATATCAGCAACCTTGTATTGTTAGAGAACTCACAGACCTTCCTGCCCCCAATTTAGACCCCCAGAGTTCTCTCTCCTCGCGAGAAAGAGACGAGATAAGAGAAAACTTTAACCATTTCTGTACAACGTTTTCCCTCAACTTGACGTTAGTGTTAGTCCCAAACACTTGTTTCCCGATTTGTCTCTCGATTCCCTGCCACAGTTGCAGGTCTCATCGCTTGCGAACAAATGGCGCTCCCCAAAAGAAGCAATATGAGACTTTGCAGTGTGGTGTACCGGTCAGATTCCAAGCATCAGTCAGCTCTCACCATACGCCCTCAAGGGGAGTTTGCAATAAATATTTATGACATATAATGAGAGATCGGATTAACAATGAGAAAACTGAATTTGCAAAAGAGGGGACGATCGCCGTTAAATGTCATTCATTCTTTTTCGCCATAACTATTTATACCTGCTAAGTATGTGTGATTATTACTATGTACGAACATGCCCTTTCCCAACATTGAAGATGCTAGGAAGATTGCTAACCAGTGTCAAGGTTGAGTTTCGGTGTCAGCATCACGCCTGGCTTGTACAGAAGTGGTGTCCAAATTACGAGAGATCTCAAAGACCATGTACCCCCAATGTAGTTAATCCACCACAGTTCTGGTATGTTCTGTCTCTATCTAGAGTATTTGTATTAAACGATACATATCAAGACTTATTGTCAAACTAACTTTCGTCAAGGGGTCACAAGATGTGTTCCAAATGTCAACCTCCCGGACAGTTGGCTGAAGCTGTCAGGCGACATTACGGATACAGCGTTATACGCTGAAGCGACCATCAACAAAACCACTTCGCCAAGATTATATCTTACAAGTCGGCGATGGGCTTGTTTCTTTCATTTGTTTTATACACGGAAAGAGAGCGAAGCTGAACATCTGATCTTCGCAGGTCGGTAACAGCTAGGAAGGTTATCTGGCGAACGGCGCAATTGACATATCGGTGTGATACCCTTTCTAGAGGCGTTTATATAAGCTACTACCCCAGTATGTGCAGAAGAGGAATTTGTTTTTAGATATAAAACTAGGTATATGATGTTTTACCGTTTATTACGTTCTGTGTGACATGACCATATGCCCATGAGAGCTCCCACATTCGAAAGACAGCCACAACAGAATCTAATCAAGTCTCCACTGGGATTAAATGGTACTGGATGTTCTTCGTAGTTTTATGATAGTACGATCCTACACTTCTGCTCATTCCTTTGATACATGTGAATTTCGATTCCACCCACTTGGGACGCTAGAGGGGCAGCTTGACAAAAGCTTATCGATAAGCTTTTATTTTACCTACCAGCGCGTCTTAACAGACAACACCAAGACTTCACTTCACAGCTTTGATACCTTCATCTCGAATTTCTTTTACAATGGCTCCGGGACCCTCTGCCGGAGCCCAATCTGGGTCAGATAACCGGAAACGAAAGGCCGACACCCCAGCTTCAAATGGTCGTGGGGACAACTTCGCCCAGAAGCGCTCTGTCGTCTTTACGGCGCGCAGTATTCCTGCGCAACCTGCTGAGGCCGCGCTTAAAGATGGCGAGCTCGATCTCCAGGCCTTTGTGGCTGCCCATGAGTTCGAAATCCGCGCTCTCGAACAGAGCATGGCAACTTCAAAAGTCGTCGGTAGCAGTCGTGCCTTTCAGAAGGTGCCCAGAGGCTTGCGCCGTCGCACGGCCAGTCACAATCCTAAACGAGTACCCCGTCGATTAAGGAAGCGTGCGCACAAAGAGATGGCAGAGGACAATACGCCAGTGGTAGAAGCGAGACGGAGGAAGCCCAGGACAACACGAGCTCGGATACGAGCCGAAACTGCACGAAAGTTAGGGATATTAGCGGCACGGAAACGAAGAGCCAGTTTGAAGAAGATAAACAAAGACGGAGATGTGAATATGGAAGGCGGATTAGCGGTTGTAGGACGAGCACCAAGGCCGAAAATCCGACGAAACGAGCTCAACGAACCCCCGAAACCAAGGGCCAAATTCAGAAAGCGACAACTTAACAAGACCTGGTTACCCACTCACTCGTGGCATGCGAAGAGAGCACGGATGACCAACCCGTTGGATCCATTGTGGCGGTTCGCCATACCATTGACACCGAATGAGAAGATATATCGACCAACCCATCGAGCACAAGGCGACAGAGGTGCTGTTATATGGGAGATGAGTTATATGAGCACAATTGGGCTGTTTGGCAATCGCGCTGGCCTAGAACGTGTCCTGAAGAGAATAGGCGTAGTCCAGGAGTCATGTTGGAATGACAAGGGAAGAAAATGGAGGCTTGGAAGCCGGTCGTGGACGGGCATCTTGACCCGAAAAGCCCACGGAGGACAACCAAACCACGAGAGTCAACATATTATTGGACCGTGTACTATCCTATGGAATCCTGAGCAATCGACAGATGAAGCAAACCAGGACCCCAAGAAGGAACAGAGACAAGTGTTCCTGAGAATCCATCCATCAGCCTTCCTTGAACTGTTCAACGAGTTGTTATCACTTACAAAACAGGAGACTCCTCGACTTTACATTGAGGATCTTCGATTTGAAATCGGCAGTATAGATTTGACTGGACCAGGTTCAACAGAAGCTTTATTGGCTGTGTTGCATACTTATCCCACACAAGATAAGACGAAGGAGAAACATGCGGAGCTATTTGAGGGACTGGATGGATTGACCAATGCAGCGGCTCTACCCGCCGGTGCTTTGCTTAGTTTCTCTGCACAAGATCCCCGTTTACACTACCCCCGAAACGTCTTGTAGCCTCTGAGGATGCGGATTCGCAACTGCAGCTCCTGGAGAGAATTGCGGCGTGGCCGGCCGAGGAAGGCCTTAAACCATACCCTATTTTCGACCGCGAGGCTCGCCATCAGGCATCACTTCTTCCATCACAAAAGCAGATCGATAGAAGAAGGACTAAGAAGACTCCCGGATCTTCGCTAAAGCCTATTGCAGCAGATCCCCCTATCCCGATTACTCTTCTCACCTCACGCACGGGGACTGGCACTCAGACGCAAGGCACATGGACTCTGCTAGCCCCCTGGAAGTGTATACAGCATATCTGGTACTGCTTAGTGCACTATCCTCTTGCATCGGGTGGCAATCCTCGCTTTGCGGGGCTAAATGAGATCCGCCAGGTCGCGTTCGAGAGGGGTCAACTCTGGTTCCCAGGAGACTATCCTGGAACTCGAGCTGGTGCTGAATGGGAGCTTGAGGAGCGCAGAAAGCGAAAAGCAGCATGGGAGAAGCGTCCAAAGAGCAAGAGAACTGCCTGGGAGTCCCTTGATCTGGGTGGAGGGAGGAAGGGCGAGGTGGGAGATGGTTTCGCCAGTGATTTCGAGCTATTGTTCGCTTCTGCAAACACACAAGAAAGCGAGGAGCCTCCAGCCGATGCTATGGACGTGGACAATGACGAGACGACAGAATCAGCGCAAGCAGAGAAGCAGAGAAAGGAACCACACTTATACCAGTTGCACCAAGTCACGAGAGACTTCTTCAACCGATCCATTACCTCTTCTTCTACTCCGCCTACAATACCCACAAACGCCATTCTAGGTGTTCGCATATCTTTGATCTCTCGAGGCGTAGTCACATCATGCGCTCGCATCTACCGTCTTCCCTCTCGTCCTACCACAGCTCCACAATCCTCCGAAACAGAAGTCCCAGCTACCATTCCCCCAACCTCATCATCTTTGTCCTCCTCTCTCCCACATGATCTCCGTTCCCAATGGCTCGCCCAAGCCCCGTCACCTATCACAGCCAAGAGCAAGTCATCAAATACCTCAAGGCCACGCGATCTAGATTCACTGAAGCGTCAGCTTGCTGCTGAGCTTATTACCAAACCCGCACCATATCCTCCTGCGCCGGCGAACAATTCAGACATGAACGGGCATCCACTTGTTCCCAATGCCGAAGACCTCATTGGGTTTGTCACCACGGGGTCTTTCAGTCTCAGTGAAGGACATGGAATGGCCGTTGGTTCGATTGCTGTTAAGAAGGTCCTAGACGACGTTAAGAAGTATGCAAAGGAAGGAAGATATTGTATCGTTCGTAACGCGGGCGAAAGTGTTGGGTGGCTCGCAAAATGGGAAGCGGCTTGAGCTGTGCAAAATGCGTATAAGCTGCCGCATGTAGCCAAATCTCCATGCACCTTTTTCGTAGACATGTGGAATATGGCTATCAAATCTATATTAAAAATACATTTGCCGAGACTTGATCTCCAGGCTCTCTAATCCACTTCGTAAACCCTTCTCTGTTAACATCATATTACGATCATTTAAACCTGAAAATTGTTTGTCCAATGGGCAAGAAAGCGAAAGGCGTGGTTGACACTGCTTGTTCATATAAAGGCCGCAAGAGGAGTCATACCACTTACACACAACACAGAGCTCTCACCTCTTCGTTATATCATTTGCACTCGTAAATAAATCAGACCTCTAACCCATATCACCCTTGCAGAAACAACCAAATGGCCTCAGAAGAATATCCAACGAGCGTCTCAGGCGGATGTCTTTGCGATTCGGTTCGCTACACAATAACCTTTCCACCCAACCACGACTGGAAGAAAAGCGTACAAATGTTTCACATCCCTACCTGAGTCCTGTTTTACTAACTTTCACACTCCCAAGTGCTTAACATGTCAGTGTTCCCAGTGCCGCAAGAATGGCGGCTCCCTCATTGCATGGCTGTATAACATGCCCGCGTCGAGCGTCGAATTCACCTCCCAGGCGACGCTCTCGCGATATCACGCCACGCCGAAAGCAGCGCGAGGTTTCTGCACCAACTGCGGAAGCTGGCTCTTTTATCGCGCCGAGAAATCGAGCATGATAAGCATGTCGGTCGGGACGGTGGACAAGGATGACCTGAAGCAATGGGGCAAGCAGTTGGGGTACTCAGAGGTGCATCTGTGGTCCGAAGATGCTATCGAAGGTATCACGGATCATTTGCCTGGGGAAAAGTGGAGGCATGATCGTGAAAGTGAAGGTGCCGAGAAGATGAACTGATGGAGTCTACGGCTTTACTTCTAAAATTGCAGTCTTTTTCATTATGCTACTGCCTGTATTGTGTGTACGTGCTTCTAGTTGTGCTAAAGAAAACCCTGCCGTGTTACTCCAACTGGGCAACCCGGCTCTTTGCTTAAGTATAAAATATAACAAGTAGTCCTATTTGTCGCATTTCTGCTGCTTATAATAGTATAGCCAAAGTGGTAGACCAAGAGTCTTGGTGGTGGTGGTATCGTCAAACATCCTTCCTTTCAAAATGATCCTTTTCCAACGCCAAGTCAGCCATATAACTTCGGCAGACATTGAACTGTCCCATGTTAGCGCCACCACATATAATCAAAATCAAATTCCAAAGACCCAATTTGTTCAAAATGTTCTAGTCCTCCTCGCTGATCTCACTCTCATCACCATCAGGGCTCTCCTGCTGGCTGTTTTCAAAGTTTTCAAACGCGTCTTCGAGCTCTTTGGCCAAGTCGACTTCGGGTTCTGCTTCTTCCTCTTCTACTCCATCGATATCCATAGGGTCGGGGCCGTTGTCATGTTGGGTGCGGTTGTTAACTGGGCTGGGCAGCTTGAACTCAAAGTCCGGATCGTCATCAGACTCGCCATCGGCGTCGTCGCCTTCAGACTCACGCTGATCCATAAACTCGTCAAAGCGACGGACAGAAGGAAAGGCAGGTGAGAAATCGGTCCTGCGTGTTGTGCCAGTGTCGGCGCCCGGGTACTCCACCAGGAGACCACCGTCGTCATCTTCATCCTCCTCTTCCTCTTCTTCGGGGGCCGGCGTACGTTTCTTGGGCTCAGCAGGTTTCTCTGGTTGTGCAGGCAGGGGCACGGGGAGCGAGAGCGCGATATTCTTGGGAGCCTGCTTCTTTTCAGGTTTGCGCTTGACCTCTTTCTTCTGGGTGGAGGGTTTGGCGCGTGGCTTGGGCGCGGTCTTGTCTGCGTTGGCGGTCTTGGGTTCAGCCTTGATGGTTTTTGATGCACCATTGGAGTTGCTATCGATATGAGGATACTGTCGACGGAGACTATCAGGATCTGTATTGCCGGGCAGTCGGGTTACGTTCATATTGAAGGTGGAATCGACGAGGTCGAGGATAAAGGCCTCACGGCTGGGGTCAAAGTAGAGGACATATTGGCCACTGTCTGTATTTCTCGTGCCTGTGAAAGCGTACTTTTCGTCGTTATCGGTGTATGAGAGGTCGTATGATGTGGTCTTGCCAGGGACAGAGGGTTTTAGACGAGCGGCATTCGGGGCTGCGTCTGACGAGAGCGTAGGTTTGTGGTTGTCTTGACGATGTGAGCATTATATGATCTAGATTAAAGGGGTTTACACTAACGCACATTTTATTCCGGTAAAGATCTCGTTGGAGGTTTTGCCCAAGAGTGCATCGCCCAAGATGACGGGATAGTTGCCCGTCTTTGTCGGGTCAATCAGGCCAGCCGCTGCCATGATCCAATGCGATGCGCGATAGGGAGCGAAAGGGTCGAGATACGAGGAATTGGTGATACAAATAGACAAATGGAGACTTATAATAGGGAGGTTCCGTACAGAGTATATCGATACTGAATGATGTACAAGTTTGTAGGTGCTGTGTGTTGTTCAAGGTCAAAGTTGACGCGCGGAATAGGAAAGGGAAGTCCGGAGGAGGGTCTGGAGTCTGGAGTCTAGAATCCGAGAGATGGGGCCGACGGGTGCAAGTGGGGAGACGCCAGACAGGGGGGTTTAGAGGAGGAACAAGTGGAGGTGGGTGACCTTGAGTGAAAAGGCTAACTTAGGTAGTACGTTAATGGAGATAACCTCAGATACAGCCAGTAACGTTGAATAAATACGAGAGGGGGTTTTAGGAGGCTGGGCCCTCTAAAGTATATTTTAGCCTGTGATCCAATGCAAGTGAAAGGTTTGTCATTCACGTCACGAGTCGTCCACTATTGTCAGTTGTCGTATTCCTACGTGAACCACCTCTGTATATCACAAAGAACCCTTCTCAGAGCCATCATGCACGGGAAACAAAGGGTTTATTGCCTAACAAGTGATTTCTTTCTTCAAACCCAAAGATTACCATTAATCAAAAGTGTTGTCTCCTATTCCCAACCATATCTAGTCATTCAGGTTTATTAAGTTGCCAAACTGCATGGCTTCTAAGGCCTTGAAACCTAAGCAACTCATCTTCAACCGTGCCAATAACTCTTCCACCGCACTTCTCCATTATGCGCATACTGCCCTTATTCTCAAAGTCAACTTCACAGATAAGATGCTTAATCTCCATGACTCGGGCGTCATCAGTTTGATCAGTCCCTCCTAAATGGCTGCCAGTATAAATCTCACTGCACAATGCCATCCTTGGTACGTTCCAGTATTCATCAAGGAACATCCTCACAGCTGCCGTAGCATAACCTTTGTTCCAACAATCGGGACGGAGATGATATGAAAGCAGGAGGCCATTTGGTGATGGTGTTGCAGCTGAGATAAATCCCGCTGCTTCTTGGCCAGCTTCTCTATCAAGCCTCGGCACCATTATTGCCCTCTTGACTACCCATGGCCTACTTACTGCCATATCTAAAAACCTTTCTTGAAAGGTCTTCCGAGATTCTTCAAAGCTATCGTTCACAACACGCTGACTACACAATCATGAGATAGATATTAACAACACCAAGGGCTCGTCTAACCTATAAAGAGCGGCTTCTTCACTCGACCACAGTTTGTGGAAATCGTATACATGGGTTTCTGAGATGACCTCCAATCGAACGAGTGCTTTCTGATGAACTATATTTGCTGTCATGCTTGGCGACCAGACCAAAAAGATTGAGAAAGGTCAGGAAAGTACTTGATGTTACTACCAGTACTAAGACTGATAGCTGGATGACTCATTGACCTTGGAGTTCTAATTTCTTGCTTACTTGTATCCGTTCCGTCACGCAGCAACACTCGCTTCTTACTTACCAACTCACCATGATTCGGCTTATCCTATCTCGAAATAATCAGTGGCGAATGCTATAACTGCGAGTAAATACCCTATGTAGCAAATTCACACACCAAATACAAAGACTCGTCATTTAAAGATTACCACCATTGTTCGATTGATAATAATAAGACTCTCTGTGATAGGATAAAGCATTCCATGTATTAGGGAGCCAATGCCATTGTGCCAAAATCAACCTCTCCTCAAAGGGCGACCACCAGTTTATCAACATGACACATCTCAACAGCATGAATGCTCTTCGTAAATGAGTCACTTCGAAGACTGAATCGAGTACTGACAGCCACTCTTTGGATGCGACTTGGGTTGGATAGATGGATTGCCTGTCTTCTCAGCTTCCCAGTTCACTCTACAGGTCGTCGAATCGAAGTAATTCGAGTTCCCAGTAGCCCCAGAAGATCATTGTGAAACGCTGTAGGGAGGCTGAGGTCAAATCTTACCGGAAAGTAGGGTCATGCAGTTGTTCTTGTTGCTCTAGTTCATACATATGCAACTCTAAGCCCATGATTTAGGACATGTCGCTAATTACGCACTCTTGAGCCGGCGAAAGCTCCGACTTTCTAATTGTCAATATGTAGGGTCATAATGCAAGGAAATGTAACAGTTCTTTTCGTTAGATCAAGAGATCTAGCACGAATAAGCAACTCCTGGAAGCTACTATCCAGCTACATGACAGCCGTGATGTACGCAATAAGTTCTCGGTAACCATGACGTTCAAGGTGTGCTTTATCAAAACCCTGCTTAGGTTGAGACACACGTCAAGAACTAAGGCAAGGAGCCTCATAGCTTACACAGAGGTGCCGAGAAGCTAGATTAGACAGGTCTATGTTATGGGACACTACTCCGTACGCCGCCGCGTATTCAAGATGAAGATTTATTTGTTCTATATGCTAATGTTGAATAGCTCCTGTAACAACAATGTCTGATGATTGAAATACCACAACCGATGAGAACGATCGAAAGAAAGAAGTGGTTGAACCTCAAAGCTCATACAAGTTGAGTTACAAACTTGATTTTGCGGTCCTGCTCAAAAGGTTTGGTAATAACTTAGCAGGGTTACATACCTAGGTAGTGAGACTTATGGATATGCAAGGTGAATAACGAACGATGCCGGCTCACCTACTTCCAGCATTTCCTTTGTTTCAATCCCTTGCCTTAAGGATATCTCATGCGCCCGCTTCTCGTATCATCACCATAGTTAGGTACCTAGTCAAAATTGCATATGCTATTGGGTAGTTACCTCGGTAACTTTCTCATACTTGGTAATGAGGATTTTATCATGAAGCTTAAACCACGTTAAACATATATCGGACCTTTTTGACCTATATTATATCTTCCGACCTGCCTAGCTTGGGTATGTTTGTTCAGACCCTGACCCCAGACTAGCTCTTACACCAACGGCTGGCCGGTAGGTGAAAACGGCCACCGCATCGGCGCATGTTCAAGGTTGAGGATAAGTCAAAACGTCCCGTCAAAAGTGCCTGGCCCCTAGCATGTGTCGGATAGACCTTTGCGCTGACAGATTGGGCGAAACATTTACTTCGAGCCTTGCATATATCGCGGCGCATCATGTGGGTTGTTGAGATTAAATCGGTCAGAACATGTGTAGTCACCTACGCAACAGCTGCTGAGAATGCAATGGATGAATGTAACAAAATGATATATCTGGTGTGGGCCTATTAATGTCTTATATATCTACGTATGCCTGTTATAAGGAAGGTTACAGCAGCCGTTGGTGATGGCTCATCTTGGCCTCGGTAACTCGGGAATCGAGATACGACGTCGATCATTTATGCAGCCCACTTTTACTCATGTAGGGGTGTTTTCAAGACATCAAGATTAGTCTAGATTTAAAAGAGAGAGAACAAACAGCGACTCTACGATATTTGTTGTCGCTACGATGGTGAGTGGTCGTCAAGGTTCTGAGGCCTGCTAAATTAGAATTAAAATGGCATTTAACGCCTTGGGCTCAAGGGATGTCTATTCGCTGAGCTAGTGTAAAGTATGACCAAAGTGAACTAGAGTGATGAATGACCTGTACAGCTTCCTTCTGTGGCTCAGAGGTTGGAAAAATCCCTATCCGTTTTAGACTCGACTACCGCCGTTAAGCTTTGGCCAAGTTTCTGACCCGATCAAGACACGAAACACACAAATATGGTGTGAGAAAGTCAACTAACGTTAGCATTTTTTAGTTCCCGTGAGCTGGGGTGGGAGGGGAGCATAGTCTAGATAGCAAACAGCTTCGACCAATTGAGGCCAAGGGCTGACCTTTGCATGGCGTCAGTCTGTTGAGTGGTAGAGTGGTCGCAGCTAACTGAGAGACTAAATTTGCGGTCCATTCTGATCGGCCGATGCCTCGGCCGGGCGGAAGGTCAAGTAGGAGTTGAAGTTTTATTGAAACTCTGTGGATGGCCTATTGACCTGTTTGCGAGTGGAAATGTGGTTACTCAGGCGGTATGCAGTATGGATCCAAGGGTCATTGAGGGCCTGTTGAATGGGAAAACAAACCCTTGTGCTGGTCAGGTATCGTGCATTTGCATAATGCACATCATCTGCAGCCATCACTAGGTAGTCGGGTGATGAGAATGTGGAATATGCAGTGCGTACTAAGGACACTGCAACTCCTTAGGGTCCAGTCCCAGGGATGATCAAGCAACATCAACTGCGCAGTACTTCTTTCTCCGGGTTCCAGACTTTCATATCTCATTTCACCTTATCTCACTCTATCTGCCGGTTCCTCCCTTGCTGTTACAATTCCAGATCTCGCTAACAAGTCAAGTTACAAATCACTCCAGACAGCTAAACAGCTACCTCCTCACCGGTCAGTGGGCACTAGCAACGGACCCGATGGTCTCAGGAAGTCCCCGGAAACAAAACCCTTGCGTATAGTCTCTCTGCTTGTTGGGGGCATCGCCCCGAGACATGCGGATGATCTACCGTCAAGGGATACAGCTAAACATTGATCACAAACAATTCACATTCTCACTTATCATAAGCGGGAGCTCGCTCATCGATCGGAACCTTCAAAGTTGATCACATTGGCATTATCTTCATGAAACCCATCCTATGAGCTGTCCGTGAGAAGGGACGGGAAGGCGTCCAGTTTGTCCGAATCGTAACATCATCTGCCTTTTTTGCTTTTTCTTTACCTTCGTGCTCCCCCAAGGGTTCCAGATACGGGACAATGCTCACTCCAACGCTTGGGAAATGAATATGTGACGATCGTTGACAAACAAAAAGCACAAAACGTATTATCAATGCGGCGCCTGCCGCGGGGTAACTCGGAGTAAATGTTTGTTCTTATATTGATAACATCCTCGCAAATCCCGCAACTGATACTCTTTAAAGTGATTGCAGAGCGATTTAATTGTAGTGGTGGGTCAGACTTGATATCGTACGTTTATACACCGGTAGCCTCCTAGCTCAATAATGGAGAAGGAATAGTTGTAGCGCAGGAAAAGATACGCTGAAGCGAGGTTCTCGTGAGATACCAAGCTATCGAGTCATATGACGCTCTCCTCGGCATGTGTTGTAACCTATTGCGTTGTCTGGACAAAGTTACTTGAGTTAGCAAGATGCGCTTTCAGTATTAGCTATCCAACGGTGTCGTTCAGTGTAGGTTGGCTGAATATTGAAAGATCAACTAATTGAAGGGATCAGCATGGGTGACAAGTGAAAGCTCGAATTGAATTGCGAATTTGAACAAATCGGGCCCGAAGCGATTGGCGGCCTGTACGTCATAATTAGCGAAACGATTAATGCTACAGTAACTTAAAATTGATGCTCGAGTCTAAGGATACGATACGAATGCTACCGCAAGACGTAGGTTACTCTGAGGAGCTTTTTTTGCTGGGGATGGATATTTCAAAGTGTTATACGAGGCAACTGAATATCGGGTATGTGCAATAATGGCATGTTGCACAAGCCCTGTATCGCATTCAAATTCTAATAACACAAAACACCACAGCCCAACAGGAGAGAGAGAATGGCCTAACAAATTCCCATAAACAACAGGCACCAAAAAAGGGACTAATCAGAGGAAATACGTAGTTGGCTTCTTGGCGTTGGAGCATTCCCAGCTAGCAGCCCCCCTGTTCAGCCCGTGGCGTTGGCCCCGTCTGACTGCCGGGCTACGGGGCAGGTACAGGAACAGGAACGTTCAATACCGTAGGTAATTTACAAGATTACCTATAGACGAGCACCCGCTGTTGTAGCTCGTGACTGGTGACACGATGGCCAACAGCGCAGCGTCGGGCTGTGATCGTCGGATAGGTAAGCCATATGCTACGGTGTACCTACTAACCTTGGGCATTGTATCCCTTCCATTGACTTAGATCGTGTATACGTGTCAAGGGATATCCTCCCTACATCGTTTACCGCTCCCGGCTTTTTTCTTGTTTGAAATTTACATCTTTGTCTTGTCTCTTGTCTTGTCTCCATTCCCACTTATACACATTCTTCCCCGTGACTTGGTCTTGGCCTAACACCCTCTTTTGCCCTCCAGTCGTCCAAACAAGGGACCGCATTTTGTGTCTCCCTAAGTTATCGACTCCACCGTGTGTCAGAGAGGTTGCGACTCTGACGGGGCTGCTGATGATGTGATGATGTGAATGGCAGGTCAGAATCGTCCAGGACCCCTGGTCCCTCCTCTCTCCCACCCCCCTGTCTTGTCTTTTGTCTTGCCGCCCTTGTAAGTCAGCCGAACCTTTGCATTTGCAGGCCCTGTCGTCGGATCGTGAGCTGATTGATTGATTGACTGATTCTTTCTTTTCCAGGGCCAGCTTTACATTTCCTGCCCAGTGGATGCTGAAATGTCGGTTGTCAGTTACCCAACCACCAAGGATGGACGGTACAGCGCACTTGACGATTACGGATGTTCCCTTACCATATTGATCTGAGCTTCATTCGAGGCGGAATGCAATAATAGATACTGATACGGCATGAACGCATTGGTATCAGGTGAAGACGGCATTCAAGTTAAAAGCGGAGTGCAGAAGTAGGTAGGTCCCTCGGTGCATGGGAATTAGTTCAGCTATGCCTTGTTTCCCCATTATAACAGCATCGACAACCCTGTCTGTCTGTCTTTCTGCGTGCTGTACGGATTACGGAGTATAACTTGCTTATTTGGTTGCCCGTTTGCCTTGCATATCTACGGACTAACCGTGCTACGCTCTTCCTGTCTCCGACCTGCCTTTCAAGTTTCTCATCGTGGTTTGGCCCTGGACCTTTGATAACTCTTTTCGGAGCGGATATCCCTCCAAGTGGGATGGTCCCCCGTCCTACTCCTCGAGTCCCCTCCCACCTTTTGACTTGACTTGATTACCATTCATTGTTAAGGAAACACATCCCGGCCTTTTTGCTTTCCCTTCCATTCTGATCTCTTTGATTGACTCGACTCGATCTTGGTTTTTGAAATTCCCAACGCTTCCATTTTCCATCCCGTCCTCCCTTGACCATCTGGGATCTACCTACCGAGTAGGCTATCTTAAACTCGATTGGCAGCCTCGTTTCTGGCTCATATTTGCGCCCAATTGTCCCGGGACGGCACAATAGCTTTCTATATTGAGCACGGCTTGTTCGATTGTACGCTACATTTTCCTTCTTATTCCCTACCCTCGGACCGGAATCAATTCCTACATCATCTTCTCGTATTAGTGCCGCATTTGCATCTGCATCTGCATCTACGTTTACATCTCCATCTACATCTGCATCTGCACTTCGTCATCTTTTTTCCCTTCATATCTCTCCAATTGACACTAACCTCCAACGTTCCAGCCAGACACTGTTCTCCTCACCACTGGCATTGGATCGAATGCGCGGGCTAGAATTCACTAAGACTTGACTCAAATCAAAGAGAGGTGTCAGACATTGCCAAATTCCGGCCCCTACGCGAGAAAAAGAATCCCTGGGGTCTACAAAGTACACTCACTGTACAACACAACCCAACCCAACCTCTTTGCCTGCCAGCTGAATCAGACTCGCCCTGGTCTGATTTGTCCCCATCATCGATCGACTCGTCAAAGAGAAGGAACCACCCAATCCCATAGGTTTTGGCCATCATCACCCCACGCCTGCACAGTACACAAATTCAACCACACGACAACCTCACCTCGGTTTGCTTTTTTCTCACCTCATCCTAGTCGTCGAATTTCCATACCAACAGAACAATATCGGCTCTTTTTCTCGATGATGCACTGAGATAACAACACCATCCGACTCGACTCGATTCCCGTAACCTCACCGCCACATTCTCATCGCCTTTGGCAAACGAGTCGCATCTCGAGCCATGGTCGCTGCGGTTCTTCGTTACAGCCCGATCGTTGCTGTCGACATGGCCAACTCCACGACGACGACACCTTTAACTACCACAAGCGTTAGCACTGGTGTCAACAACGGCGCAGACACTAACACGGGCGCCACAGCTCCCGAGCTAAGCGACCTCGATTATTTCATCAATGTTTTGCATTTAACAAATGGGCGGACGGAGAACCAGATCGAGGATGATCTACTCTCCAGAGCGAATGCTCTCGGTATCTCGAGTGCACCCGTCGCTGATAAGCGCATCACCTCGAGCGTCGAATCAGCTTCCACGGTCTACAATGCTCGAACATTTTCCATGCTTTCTGGGGGCTCTACAAGCACAGCTTTGACTACACATTCATCTTTGTTTGGTCCTCCTACACCCGATCCAGCCCTTTCCCACGGCAGGCAATCTAAAGATTTAAGCTTTACCCAGTATGACCGGTATCTGTCGGTAATCGATCCTCATCACAACCACCCAAAAACAACGAGAGAACCACCCCCAGCCAATAGCGCTACGCCGAGCATCTTTAGCGGTAAGACGAAACGCAGCTTGTTCAGCGTCAGGTCAACGTTCAAATTAAGATGGAAGAAAAAGCCCCCTCAGCCATTTCAGGCCATCGTGTACGTTCTAACACGAATCCCGACTAACATGGTCTCGCAAAGCCAGAGCACACTGACTTGTCATAGGACCTGTGTGAGCTGCCGTGCCGATTTCAAAACCTCCAAATCACTACACAGTCTGTCATGTGGCCATACATATTGCGACAATTGTCTAAGATCAGTTATTCACGCATCCATGTCTGACGAATCGAGCATGCCTCCGAGATGCTGTGCCCAACCGTTACCCGGATCCGTCATAAGGGACCTGCTTAGTCGTGACGTCCAGCAAGAGTTTCTAAAGGCTATTGTTCAATACAGCACGCCCTGGCAAGCGAGGATGTTCTGTTCGAACCCGTCGTGCAACGAATTTATTCCACCGCACCAAAAGTTGGACCCAAAGTATCCGTCCAATGTAACTTGCCGCAAGTGTAATACAAGGGTATGCCTCATGTGCAAGCGTAATGCACACCCCACCGGAAAGGATTGCCCAGAAGATTGGGAATTGGATCAAGTTATCAAGACAGGGGAAAGGCTGGCTGGAGACGGTGCTACAAGTGTCACAACTTGGTCCCATTGGAAGAAGGAAGCACACGCATGGCCTGTCGGTGCAAAGCCCAATTCTGTTACACCTGTTGTGGAGTATGGGATGCCCACACTGGATGCCCTAATGACTGCGATAGAGAGGAAGAGATGGAACGGAGGAAAAGAGATGAACATGTTCAACTTGCAGAGTACGAGGAAGAGAAAGCTGTACAAGAAGCTGCCGCAGCAGCAGCGTCTACCGAACGACTTGAGGCCGAGGAGCGGACAAGGAATAAGGTTGACTTCTCTAACCTCGCCGAGATTCAGCAGGAAGAGCAGAGACGTTTTCTTGAATTTGCTGAACATGGCAAAGAGCATATGCGAGTCCGGTTTGCTGAGCAGAAGAAGGCGTTAATAAAGCAACATGCCGAGGATGGGGAACTAATGAAGGAGAAGCATGCCAAGACTATCAGTCAACTGGAGGATCGACAAGTGGCTGCCGAGATGGATCTCCGGAACACCTTGGAAGCAAGTGCGCGTAGCGTCAATATTCGATTGAAGCACATGGAAGCTTACTGCGATGGATTGGGAAGAAATAGCGGGAGCTCAAGTCCTGACTCCAACAGGCCGCATCAACGGGTGGTTACCGAACGCGATCTTCGAGAACTGGGTCAGCAGTACAACATTCGGGATGGCATGGAAAGGTCACACCAAGCCAAGATCAACGTTATGAGAGACCGCCAGGCCAAACGCATGGAGGAGCTCATCGATCGACAGGAGACCGAGTACGAAAGCTTTCTCGACCGGAACCGCGAGGAACTCAACGAATTGACAGCTCAAGCGGTTCAGGAGGAAAACGCACTGGCTGCCACATTCTCGGCACGAAAGTCCAAGCTTGTACGTCGATGGGAGCTGGCCATTGAGATCCTTCGCAAAGAGCTTGAAGATCAAGACGGCGTCAAATACGCTCCAATTCCTACGCCAA
The DNA here is from genome assembly GCA_025948275.1 of Fusarium avenaceum. Classification (NCBI taxonomy): domain Eukaryota; kingdom Fungi; phylum Ascomycota; class Sordariomycetes; order Hypocreales; family Nectriaceae; genus Fusarium; species Fusarium avenaceum. The sequence continues at coordinate 2,158,141 of CP109669.1, forward strand.
CGTGGCCAGAGGCGATGGTACAGGCACTTTGTTCACTCAAGTGAGAACAATTGAAACACTTGCACGACTCTCCCACGATCACGTTTATGGCCGCTTGTGTCATTCGATTCGTTTTCTTTACAAGATAAGAAACACTATTGCGGCGTATTCACTTATAATTATTGTTTCACCATATATACATTTCTTTACAGCATGATACCAGGCCTACCAGCCATGGGAAGCGGATGATTTTGGACATGTCTCCGCAGGGTTGCCTTTTCTTTGGAGTTGCAAGCATTTGATTGAAAGCATCAGCATAGATTCTCGACCGCAATTTTGCTTCTACTTGACAATTATAGGGTGGGCTGAGGAGGACACGAGCTCGTTTTGACATGATGCTCTATTTGCGACTATGTTTATACCCTGGCATGAGCCTTGATGGAGCAGATATACTGGGACCATAGAAAGATGGAAGGGGGTTATCGACCTCTGTAGACTTGGATTTCGCACTGTTTTGAGTAAGGGTTGAAGTCTCACAACAATTGTTCAAGGGGTCCGGACGATAGCATTATACCCCGGACCTGATAGATAGAACTTTAATGATGAATCGAATGAACGAGCCACATCATGGGTTCCAAATGCGTCGTGGGTTGGATGAACTCTGTGAATATTCTCTCACCAGCATCTTGCGACAAGCGCCCTATCAACTAGCATGATATCATGCTAGTAGACGTTATGAACAGGGCTCGGAGAATCAGGATATTATGAAGTACTTGACCAGTCGAGTCTGTGTAACACTGTACATGCCTTTGAGACCTTGAGGTATCAATTGTCAATCAACATACGTAGTACGGAGTATGTGAAGGGCTGACGTTAACGTTCAACCCTAACTTCTTGTTACACCCTCCATATGCGAGCACACATGGGTGGACTGATCTTTGCCGTGAGTCCCGTTTAGTCTGTTTGTCAGGCTGGGGTTGCATCGTCAAAGAGTGGCAAACTGCATATCGGAGAATACAGGAGTGCACGTTGTTCTCTTCTCTTCTCTTCCCCGTGGACGTGTATAGTATCTGTGTTTTACATGGGTCGACATCGAGGGCTTAGACCGTCATACGAACCCCCAATACGGATGTTGTTGTTTGTTTACGGCTGTGGCTGCATGCTCATCTTTCTTGTTTTAGAAACCAAAGCGCTCGCTTCGGCAATTCGAGTAAACTTTCAATAGTCTCGTACGCGTATCCTTTGCTGGAATAGAAGAGGCCAGGATGTTATATGAAACATCGACTCTAGCTCGAGGATTTGCAGCACTAACGCTGGCTGATTTATAAATAGGAGGAAGCTATGTCTGGGCAGCGTCCTTAAAGTTTCAGAGAATCGTATTCTTTGTTGGCAGGCAAGGATATAGACTCTTTTTAAGCATATATGATAGATCAATCGTGTTGCGGGAGTTTGGTCGTCAGATGTTGTTGTCGTGGACTGGGATGTACCTTATTATGTATGTAAGCAGCAAAGCACCATCGCTTAACTCTGCAGATATGGACTGCATAACGCTGCGGAGGCCGTGGGTTGCTTCCTTGGGCCAGAGATTGGTTGTCGTTTGATAGACGAGCTAATGCTGGCGCCCGCAGCCAAAGAAGGGCGTGTCTCAACGGTCCAAAGAACCCTTGGAGAAAAGATAGTGGAATGGCCACTTAACGGTGATGCGGTTGATGAAGTGCCATGCCAATACGGCAGAATGAAGCAAACTCATGATAACAAAGTAACAAGAGTAAATGTAATACACGAGGTAAATAATAGACGTTTGAGAAACTGCCGTCAGCCGTTGTGGCTTTTGGACTTGTCCAGCTTGCTGCCAAACACGTTGCTAAAAGAGTGGGTTAGGGTACGTAAGTTTACGATCTAGAACTTACTGTCCTGGGCAAGTAGCGAGTAACAGCTTGTAGAAGTAATTGGATTCTTAGACAAGTTTCAGCGGAGAGGTTTGAGGATCTAGTGATAGTTGAATACTGAGTACTTGAGGCTCATGAATGAGCGAACAAAACATGGAGCCTTATGCCTGACGGGAGCTTGTCAAAATGAAGCCCAGGGAGCTAACGACAGGGCTCCCGTCCACTAGAGTCAATTAGAAAGACCCCTGCAGGCCTGGATAAAGTGCCTGTAGAGAACCTGAACCCATGGACAGGGACCTAAAAGTAAAGCCTTTTGGTTGGTGGCGCCTCTTCCTTGGAACCTGACAAGACCTCACTCAGCCACAATCAGCCCAATTTGTGGTTCCATCCATTGCTGAGCCAGTCTGTTCCTTTCCATTCCCTCTCCACTGGAACCAACTGATCTCCATACTCGTCTCCATCTTCATCTCCATCGCCATCCCGTCTCCATTTCCGTTTCCATTTGCATCTGCATCTCATCTGCCAGTTTCCTTTATTAATGACAAGGGGCCTCTAATTCGGAATCCTCCCCCAACCATTTCGTGTCTTCATTGTGTTAATTATATGGGCGCGTATCCGTCTGCTCTGCTCTACTCCAGCTTCCCCGTGCCCTCCCCGCCGTTCATCATTTCCGAAAGCCCGTGCTGCCTCGACGACAATCGGCCCAGTCAATCCCTGGCACCGAATCAGTGACCCCCGCTGCGGATTGCGAAGCTCTCCCCCATCAGAACCCAAGAAACCCAAACCTCCTCTCGCAGGCTTCTCAACGTCACCATCACTGTCGTCGCCTCGGCGCAATTTCTCTCTCTCTATCTTTACAAGCCTCCCTCGTCGTTATTGCCGCTGTTATTCACGAACGCTTTGTGGCTGCACCACTTCCTGCCCAATCGCTGCTAAACGACCCAGCTGCCTAGCAATAAGGAATGTGAGCGTCTGAAACAACCAAGTCAGGCACACATAAAACTTTCCCGCAAATACTCGACAATTCTCTGTACATAACCGCGACGAGCCTTTTCACAACTTGCGCTCGATACCATGAACGACTACCACTCGTCGGCGAACGACGCCTTCTCTCCCCAACAGGAGCGCGACCGATCTGGCAGCACGTCTTTTGGCAATCTCCCCGTGAGCCCTCCGGGCCCTCCGTCTGATCATGGCGGTGCTGCGGTTGACGATGCTGGAAGCAAAGATCAGAAGTTAGATGGCGACAATGCTTCTCTTACACAGGCTTCGGGTCCATCAGGTGCGAATCCTGAACAGCTGAAGCAAGTTCAAGACGTCTTGTCCTCTGAGGTACCATCAACCATTATAAACAGCAATATGTTTGGATCTTGAGCCATTTGCTAACGGCGTCTTACAGATCGGCATCCACACGCTTCTAAACCGTCTTAAACAGAGCATAGCTTCCGCAAAGGTGGGCAATTATTCCAACACTAATTATACTAGCATTCGTCGCGATTCGTATCGCTTACTTGCAATTCTCTAGGAATTTGCGTTGTTTCTCAAGAAGCGATCCAGCCTCGAAGAAGACCATGCCAATGGCATCAGGAAACTTACTCGCACCACCCAAGAAGTCATGCGCCGACCCGACCACCGCCAGGGTACCTTTGGCAGCGCATACGAAGCCATGGCGAGCACCCACGAACGCATGGCTGAGAATGGCATTGAGTTTTCGAAAGAACTCCACCAGATGCACGACGAGCTTATGGAGCTTGCTGGTGTCGCTGAACGCAGCCGTAAGTCTTGGAAGCAGAATGGTTTGTCCGCCGAGAATAAGGTAGCAGAGATGGAACAAACCATGCGCAAGAGCAAGGCCAAATACGATTCTCTCGCCGAGGACTACGAGCGAGTCAAGACTGGAGAATCCCGCCAGAGCGGCAAGATGTTCGGTCTCAAGGGTCACAAGTCGGCCCAGCAGCACGAGGGTGAGCTTCTGAAGAAGGTTCAGGCAGCTGATTCTACCTACCACGGACACGTCCAGTCGTTGCAGGCTGAGAAGGCCCAACTTGTTTCAACAACACGCCCAGAAGCCATTCGATCTCTCCAAGACTCAATCAAGGAGATTGACGCAGGCATTTCATTGCAGATGCAGAAGTTTGGTATGACATGCTCTGTTGATATTCGTTATGCAACCACAGCTCACATATTCTCTAGCTTCTTTCAACGAGCGTCTGTTGTTAAGCAATGGGCTGAGTGTCAGTCCCATACAGGGTCCAGGGGGGCAAAGTAGCTCCTCTCAACGCAGTCTGCGACAAGCCGCTTCCTCGATCGATAATGATAAGGACTTGAACGACTACGTAACAGCACAACACAGAAGTGTGCCTCCTAACACTGGCGAGATCAAGTATGAGCGCAATCCAGTAAGTAACCTTACCAATGAAGAACCGGTGTCGCAACTAACACCATCCGTAGGCTCTCAACCCTCCTGGCTCCAGCGGCCAGCATGTACCAGGTGGTCCAGTTCAACAACCTGCAGCTGCATTGCAGTCACCAGTATCACAAACACCACCTCAAGGGGGCTTCTCTGGACCTCAACCTCTTGGTCCAGGATCAAGGACCAGCACTCTTGGTCTTGGTCCTATCACTGGCATCACTGGTGGCGACTCGTCATTCCCACCTTCTGACGACCCTCGCCCATTTTCACAACCCCATAACAGGAGCTTCAGTCAAGGAAACATGCCTGTTCAACAGAGTGGGCCAGGCCAACAATTCCCTGGTCGGGTTCCTAATCAACAAGCACAGGCACCTGGTCCACGATATGGCAACGGTGGTTCTTTCAGCTCAACTGGCCCGCCTCAGCTGGGAGCTCTGCCATTCCAACCCAGCGGCTCCCCTCCTCAGCAATCAGGCCCTCACCAAGCTCCCCACGAACGCAAGGGTAGTGGTGTCAACCTCAACCAAGGGCCCCCAGGTGCTGGCCGATCGCCGCCTCCTTACGGCATGTCCAGTCACCCACCACCTGGGCCTGTACCCGGACCTGTGCCCGGAGCTGGGGCTTCTGGTCCCTCGAAGCCAATGTTCGGTCTACCACTGAGCCGCCTCTATGAGCGTGATGGTTTGGCTGTTCCTATGGTTGTTTATCAGTGCATCCAGGCGGTTGATATGTATGGCCTTAACGTGGAGGGTATCTACCGGCAATCTGGCTCCATGACACACATCCAAAAGCTCAAGAATATGTTTGATACAGGTACGTTTTGTCAGGCTTGGTAGAACAATGGAACTAACTGTATAGCAGAGTCTTCCAACCCGGCTCTCGACTTTAGGAACCCCGAGAACTTTTACCATGACGTCAACAGTGTTACTGGCCTGTTGAAGCAGTTTTTCCGTGATCTTCCTGACCCGTTGCTTACTCTGGAGTACCATGACAGCTTCATCGCTGCTGCTAGTATGTTATTCTTATGCTTATGGCCAACCAGAGCGATGCTAACTAATACGTACAGAACAAGACGATGACACACTCCGCCGTGACTCTCTTCACGCTATCATCAACAGCCTCCCTGACCCTAACTACGCTACTCTGCGTGCCCTCACACTTCATTTATGGAGGGTGATGGATAACTGTCACGTCAACCGTATGAACTGTCATAACCTAGCCGTCATTTTTGGTCCAACTCTGATGGGCACTGATCCCAGCACCGCTATCGCTGATGCGGGCTGGCAAATCAAGGCCATCGATACCATCCTGCAGAACACGCTGCAGATCTTTGATGAGGATTAGACTTGTGTTAGACCGCTTTGCCTTGGTTAAGAGGTCTTCGTGGTTAAATCTTGTTTAAGAGAGAGAGAGAAGGGCGCCTGTTTCTGTCCATGTTGGCTTTTTTTATCTTGCATGGCGTCTCGTATTTAATGCATGTCGGATTCTTTGTATGCTTGGAATTTATTGTAAGATTATTACTGGGCGGCCAACTTGAGCGCATCTTTCCAATTCCGTGCATCTTATGCGATACACTCGTTTATTTGGGTACCATACTCTACTATTAATAGAGTAGTCAGTATAAGTGGTTAGTCTGGGAGAGTCTCTAGGGTACCTAGTAGATGATTGAAAGACAATGTTCGTTCCTTTCAAGACAGAGCATAGTACAAGGCAAATACAATCATTGTCTTCGGGACAGATTTTTGATCATAAACGATTTGTTATTATTCCTTATGTTACTTGATCCAACAGCGGCGATTGACGGACCAGAATAAAATGTTTGTCTACGACGTGTGACGCTCGTTTCAATCGATTGAATTCGTTCGAAGTCTAGATACTGTTACAACGAAAGATTCCTCTCCAGTAATCAGCACCAAATTCTTCTCAGAGATGAACATACCTGACCTGCCCTAATTTTGCTTATGGATGGATAGTCAGTAGACACAGCATCACGGTTTGCAAGGACGTTCTTTCACAAGGAATTGAATTTTGGGTTTGACTCAGCACTCTTATCTAATAAACTGTAGCTTGACTCTCAACCAATTAGCATCCGGTATGGTGTAGTGGCTAACATTTCGCGCTCTCATGACCTGAGAGATCAGTTCCGCGGAGCCCAGGGTTCGATTCCCTGTACCGGAGTTTATTCATTTGCTTTTTGGTCGTTTACCTTGTTGAAAGTCGACGAATGACATCCATTAATAAGGTCGGAGAAAGAAGAGCATACATACATACAACAGATATGTGTGTGTTATAAATCATAGCTAAGTTGATCTCACTTTATATTTTAACCCAGGCAATCGCTATTCATCTGCTGCGGTTTAATTAACTACTATCTATGCACGAGCAATGTTCAATCGTCTCAATGTTGATTGTTTAGTAACATGTGTAGCTTGGCAACCGTTCCTGATAGCATTCATTGGCTTTAATGGTGGAGGCATCAGATCGTGGGTAGTAGATTAACTAACGCCACTTCAAGAAAGCAATATCACCTCGAACGTACTGAGACACCGAGTAAGATTGTATGGAATCAAGTGACTTGATTAGGGCTCTATGTATGCTATGCACTCCAGTGAGTGATACAAAAAAGATATGCAGCGAGCCTCACGCCCTCTCATTTCCTCATCAACACGCCAAAATCCGATGTCTTTCATACATGATATATGCCAAAGTACCGTGCGTGTTCTGTGCCTGACGTATCATCAACCGTTTCACCAGTCCTCTTTGAACGCAGCGCCATGCAAAAACACAGAACGATATCCCAAAAGCAAAGGGACGAGCAAACAACAAATAAAAACAATGAAATGTCCCTGAAATAAAAAGAAAACGACGAGACCCGTGAATGAACCATGCCCATGTAGCCCGTAATGAACAATAATATGAATGATATCCGTTTTGCAGTGCATATTAACACTCGCGCAAAGATGTCTGGGTTCCGTAATAGGGGTATAGCCGTGAAAGTAAGGAAAAGAGAACCCAGACAAAGTCGGAAGTATGATGACGTAAGGAATAAGTTGTGTAGTATGCACAGTGTGTTGGTATAGAATGTCAAGGTTTCTTGACATCAATGGTTTATGTAGTAATAGTTGTGGTGGGATAGTTTTGCCCTCGAAGATATCACTGAAGCTTGATTGCCTCGAAGAGACCTAAGCTCAAGCTTGTGTCATTTTCGCCGACGTTGGGGGTTGGCTCACTAAGCACCTCCCAACGCCGAAGAATAAAGGGACTGAGGCGTTCTTGAACCAGTGGTCCAATGCCATATTGCGCACCCATGCCGCGAGCGACGGCGCCCTGAGCTGTCCCTACCTTCTCCCGGTGGGAGAGCATGAGGTTATCTGACAGTGATGGCGGTAGTGAACTGAAGAGATAGTAAAGCCGAGGGTCAGATGAGGTCCCTTGATTAGGTAGTCCACCTGGTGTCAACAAGATGGTCTTGGCACAGTTGGCCCGCAAGTCTTCAGGAAGCGCATCCACCAGCAGAATCGCAATATCAAAGACCTGCTGGGCGAGCGAGCCAACTATAGCGGGTGGCAAGGTCTCCAGCTCAAGCAGTAAGCCACATAGGACAAGAATGATGCGAGCTCGAGTGTCGTGAACGGCAGGGATAGGAGGTCGCGTCGCCGATGCGGTTGGAAGCGGCGCTGAAGGGGGCTCAGAAGATAGACTGTGGAGGGTCACAAAGCGAAGCATTGCAGGCAGCCAGTGCTGCAGTACTGCGGCATGGCAATTCGGGCGTTCCTGAGGTCCTGCAACAATGATCTCCCATAGGTCTGTCAACTTCTCAACCATTCCCAGCGACAGCTGTGCCATCTTAGGAGGAGCCTGCCCCGAGATGATAGCCTCCACTACTTCTAGCAAATTCTCGGCCATGCGAAGTGACTGTCTTGATCCAGTGTCGATGAATTCAGGCGCCTTCAATGAAGGGATCAAGTCGAGAAAGACCGTTTGAGCCTGACTCTTCAGGTGCTGAGTAATATCATCGCTCAAGCAAGGCAATAGGCTAGTCCACATGATGTTGCCCGCCTCGATGGCTCGGTCCATAGCCTTGGCAAAGATCTCGAAGCGGGATGAGCCCTGGTCTTGTCCGTCATTTGAGTTAGGCTGCGGCAAAGACAAGTCCAGATTTAGTTTGAGCTGGCAGAACGGAAGGGTTAACTCATTGGCGATCTGCAAAATATGATCAAACGAGATCTGAGTATCTCCGCTATCTCCGGGGATGAGAAGCTTGGTGGTCACTTTGCGTACGAGACCCACGGCTTCAGCAGGAAGAGACTTGATGCCCAGAGCATTCGACACGGCGGAGGAATCCACTAGCACAAGAGTTCGCAAAGTCTCAAGTAGACTCTCTTGGCATGCAGGGTTATCAAGAGGAAACTCGATGCCGTTGGCTTGAGTCCTCAAGGTAGAATACTCCAATAAAGCATTGCGAACGAGGTTCAAGAGGCCTTTAGACTGCTCAAACTTGGCACACTTCTGTTCTGTATGGAACCGATATCTTTCTTCTGCTGAAAGTCCTGTTGCCACAGGGAGTGGCATGATCACAAGCTGCAGAAGCTCCTGTAGGTATGTCGCTGGGCCATACTGTCGCGTTGGGGGATCGGAAGGCGAGTTCTGAAGACTGGCGGATGGCGGGCTGGCGGTGCTCATGATGATAGGCATCGCAAGACATCCTGTGCTAACAAGAAGTGGGAAAAGACTGGTAAGAGGAGATCGGCCAGACATGGATCGGATGTGGCTTGTCCAATCTGTCATAAGCTTATCGAAGTGGTGAGCATCGAACACTCGTATTCTCGCAAGTAATGTAGCGAATACTCGACGCGTATCGTCTTCCTTCAACCAACCTCGCTCGAGCGCGGGGATTATCGTCCTGAAAAGTTTGTTCATTGTTGGAGGATCCAATCGTGTTCCGCTGGATAGTGTTTTCTCAACGTCCTCTGCCAACTCGTTTTCGGCGTGTTGAGCAGGGGCTGCCACAATGTCGGATACTGGTGAGCACGCATCGATTGCATTGTTGCGATCGCTTTGGAGCAACTCTTGACGTAGTTGGGAGGCAATGACTTCATGGCCAGCCATGCGTTGGGCGAGACTCGATAGAGCTGCGAGTAGCGGTCGTGGAACTATTCCTTGCTCCTCGTTCATCAGTTTGAGGCGCTCAACCAGGCTGTTAAATAGGCCGTCTGCACTTCCCAAGGTTGAGAAGATTTGTAAGTTTGAATGAACAGTATCAGCAACAGATGCTAAGACGTCTGAGTCGGCGGTCTTGGTACAAGCTGCAAGAACGTCGGACAACATGGTGTAATCTTCGGCTGTCTCCATAATGGATCGGATGGAGTTGTACATGCTCAGAGGCAGAGTAGCGTGATTCTTGGAAGTAAGCTGTCCAGTTAGCACATCGCGCAGATGTGCACCAATGCTGCTCCTAAGAGCACTGCTACTGCTACCTATCCGTTGAAGTAGCTTCTTGAGGGACATAGGTTTTCGTTCAGATAATGGGTCGCCTGGCGGCAAAGGGAGACCCACAGTATGTCTAACATACTTGATTGCATTGGCGATATCCTGCTCTTCCTCGATAATAGAGTAGTTGCCAGCTCGTCTGAGCAGGTTCCCTCTTTCGGCCCTCTTCTTCTCAGATAAAGCGTGAAGTGGTAGCTCAACCAAGAGCCTACTGGAGCAGGGACCGAAAACAGGATCGATTTCTGCTTCGTTGTGATAGCCACCTCGGGCAATAGTCCATTGCATATATTGGGAGACAGAAAAATGACCGGTCCTAACAAGTTCCGTAACAAGATGATAGACGAGGTTCTTCCGTGTGTTATCCTGATTGGCGATAGTGTCGATGGTCTCGAGAATGGGCGTTGTGGGGTTTACACGAAATTGACTCCATTGTCGAATCAAACGGGCCGCCGCATAAACCTTTGCTAAACCTGGACGATGGAACGAAGTTGCCCACTCAACGACGGTCTTCATTATTAAAGGCTTGTTCTCGCTTGTTTCCCAACATTTCGCCGCCAGATGATGATCGTTACATTCCTTTAGAGAAGCATCAAGAAGCTTTACTAGCTGACTTCGGCCAGCAGGAGGAGAAGCAGTGCTAGACACAACCAACCGAGAGTTTCGTGAGTGGATCGTATGTAATGCTTTTCGGGTTGGTTCATGATCCGAACGCAAAGACACATGTAGCGTGTCTTTGTATCGAGGCCAGGCGCCTGGGTTGATGAAGCTTTCCGGGTTGGTCAGAACCAATGTTCCGAGGAGTGTTGATAGTTTATTAGAGAGCTGAACAAGAATATCCTGGTCAGGGTCGTTGAAGATCTGGTTTGGTTTGGTTAGTCAAAAAGTTGGATGGAGCAGATGCGTGAAAACATACCACATGCAAATGGCTGAGCAGGGCAAAAACAAGCCGACGCCCGTACTTGCGTGATCTGAGAAGGTCTTTCCAGTAAATCTGAGCTATTAGCAGCCACATGGGAATTCGTGACTGAAGGCTGTTCTCGATGCCAGATACAATCCAGTCAAGGTAATGATCTCGATCTAATAACTGCTCGGAGTAGAGGTTCGATGCTAGACGAATTCTGCAAAATTGTGAGTGGTCGCTTGTCACTTTGGAAAACTGTACTTACGCATATGTAACCCGGTTCTTCCAATCGTTCTCAGCAAACCCAGCAACGACGGCGTCGACAAACTGCTCGACAAAAACAGTCCAATCGCGAGCCCATTTCAGTTCACCACCCATGACAAAGGCGCCGTTGACGCCCTTTCTCTTCAACCCTCTTATCTCATTGGCGCCAACGCACTTCGCCAACCAAACAGCTCGCTCAGCGGGAACATTTTTGTTCAAGCACTGATCTAGTAGTGTTCTACCTCGGATACCATGAGGAATAGTTCGACTGAGACGTCTCAGGGATATCGCTGGATTAGCAAGGTCCTTGAGCCAAACCTCTCTTTTTGTATCGGTAAGTGTGACTCGTGGCGGTGGCTTGAACGTCGAAGGCGCTGTGATTTGACCTCGATGTCTGCGCTGATTCAACACACCCATGAAAATAGTCGAAAGAGCATTTAAGCCTGTCTTTTGCTTTAGGGCTGGGAAAATAGCGAGCTTGGCGGATGAAGTTTCCGGGACATTCAAGTTCACCTTGTCCCATGTTCCCTTAGTGATGGCTTCACTGCTCCACTCGTCTTCGTGATGCTGCCCATGCCAAGGAAAGAAATCGGCGTATCCAGAGTTGAGACCTTTACTAAAAGGATCGATGGGGTTTCGAACAGTCGTCTCGGCTCGGTTGGCTGAAAAGTATCGGGGCGCAAGAGATGGGATCTCGACAGTGTACGGCTTTGGTCGTGCGTCCTTCTTTGCCGGCGCGGGCGCTGTCGTCGTAATTCGAGGAGCGGATCTGGGCTGCGATGTTACGGGCCTGCGTGTAGGCATCGGCATCATGTTAGAGCTTGCGCTGCCGCTAGCGGCTGGGCTGCCAGTCATCGCTTGAAAGGGGTCGGAGTTTGGCATTCGCGATGGAGTAAGCGATTGTGGCGATTCGGTCGTCGGTAAAGAACCGGCAGAAGCATTATGGGATAGCTCAAGTCGGAGACGTGAGCCTCCCCTTCGTGGTGTTGTGTTATAACGGCTAGGAGTGGCGTCGCCGGCGTCGGCGGTAAGATCGATGAATGATGAGTCTTTTCGAACTGGTGATGCGGGTGCGAACTGCTGCTGGTGGGACAATGATCGCTGCGGAGGAGGACGCTGGACAGGTAACGACGATGAGCTCACGGAACGCTGAGGCGGCCGCGGGTGGGCGCCCATGGGGGTCCGCGAGGTCATTTCTGAATTGAGGGCGGAGGCGCCATCCCGGAAGATCTAAACAAGGGATATGTTGAATTACGTTGGAGTTGATAAACGATCGCAGCAACGCGGTCGTTGGAAATCAGACCGCGATGTCCTTCGATGCTGCGTGGCGCCTCGAAGTACCGGATACTCGATGTCGGAGTGTTGTCCAGGTTTGCGTCGCCCTATCGCGTGGTCGCCGATGACTCGAGAGTAATGTAATGTTTGATGGACCAGCCGCGCAATCCGAAAAGGCGAGTGTGGACTGGCAATCAAGGTGATTCGGATATCGGGGCTCGATCGTTGCCCGTGCGTTCTATCGTTCCTCAACTATCACCACTAAAGTCGTTGTTGTCCCCAATCAGGACGATATAACCACGCACGCGAATGAGCTCGCTGATGAACAGGTAAAGTCAAAGTTTAAGGAGAAGGAAGACGAATAAACAATATTGTCAAGATGGCGCAAGTATGTACACGAGCGGCACGGAACCCCGACCGAGAGCGGCAACGTCGACGGATTACGGATACAGAGACGTGGATGGGGTCAGACGGGGCGAGGTATGTATCCGTAGGTCGACTGTAGGAGTTAAACGTTAGAGTGAGGCAAGGTGCAAGGCAAGGTAAGGCCCAGGTTGGCAAGGCAGGCTGGTTATGGGCTAACTTAAAAAGGCCTTCAGGATAAATATGGAGACGCGAGGGGGTGGAGTGTTAGGTAGAGGCTACCACAGAGAGATTGCCATAGTGCTCCGATGGGAGGGCTTTTGCGTCACAGGCTCCGCAGTTCACTATATTGGCAAAGTAGCGACGACATTACATGGATGTTCCCCCCATCCGGGCTCTCAGCCGTCGCTTGGTCGGTCCCTTGAGGCTTGAGAGTCGTTTTACGATTAAACCCTGCTCGAACATTTTGGTCTTTCCCTTGCCCTCGAGAACGAGACTGTGCGGGCCCTGAAAGGCTAAAGCGCACTCCGGCTACGGCTGCGGATAGGGACGAACTGGGCCCTGGGATTGGGGAGCCAATTCCATTACATGAACTGTATTAGGGAACTCGGAATTCAGGACGATAATGATTGGGGGGATATCTGGGAATTCGGTGGCGAAATCCTCTCTCTGTTTGATGACTCGTTGGTGGTGGCCCCAGGTCAAAAGTTCAGAACCGCCAGAAAGATGTCCAAAACAAGAGACACGCTGCATAGCGCTGTACCTTATTAGCTGGAATATCTGGGTGAATGGTCTCAAAAAATGAAGATACAGAGACGGGCGTTTGAAGGTGGAATCGCTCAGGTCACATCAGATTGCATAACGTTGTTTGTGCTATTCAGGGGTTACGGTTGGTTGTAGCTTGGCGATCAAATAACATTGCAGCCCCCCAGCCAAAAGCCATTGACCCCGCTTGGAGGCGCACTCAATCGCACAACTAAGATCGCAAGGAAGCATTTGCCTCGTGGAATGTGCTTATCTATTGGTGATGTCCAGCGCTTGGAGAGTTGGTGCTGAGCAAGAGGCCTCAGACTGTTGAACTGAGGCGTACAGTAGTGTTGTCGCTTTCTCCAGGGGCGTTTTCTGCAACTAGTAGTTTATCAGACAACTTGACAAACAAAGAGTTCCTCCTCTATTCAAGCTTGTCTTGGTCTCTTGTGTTGATTGATCCATGTCTGTACAACATGGCTGTCGGTTGCGATTCGACCAACCATGTAAAAGAACCTCACCAGCCATCATTTCTCAGAATGTTCCTCATGACGGCATCTAGTCCCGACAAATGATTTCTACTCGTTTCTTATCACCTTTCAGCTCTCACCTACTACGCCAAGCCCACACGATATTGGACATTCTAAAGTCCATCATTGTCTGTCACCCAAACAGCTACCACGTAGAGTTTATTCACCAGCCTTTGCCTGTTGCTAAGAATCGATCGATAGCTTCCCACTCCAAATCTCGTTCCATCAATAGAGCGGTTGGCCAAGCCTTTTGGTATGTGTTCCCACCCACAATACACAATAGGTAAGTTCAAATAGCTCACCCATATCCCTTGGCCCTTGCTCCTCTTTTTCCTCTTTTCCCGGCGAGATGGACAATGAAACTCCGGGGAGGGGACGAACATCGCACCGATAAAAACGTGAGATGTCTAGACTAATCCTTGTTGTAAGCCACCTCGCAAGCCCCGATGGTTAGTGTAGCGTCGAGAACCTCCACGTTAACCATTGGACGCTACAGTATGTACCATAGGAAACATATCACCACCAAGGCCGAATAGTTCGCTTTGCTAGGCAGTAAGAACAACAACACTATCGTGGATGAATGGAGTCACTCTTTAACCCATGATGAGACAGCTCCATAGTCTGGATCATGGGGTTCGGTCTGGTGCTATTAGCTCATTACAGCCGCAGCTGGCTAGCTTGGCATGCGATTCGCTTGATGAGCCCTGCGTTTTGTTTGTGTTGCTTTGCGTTGCGGTGTGCAGCATGCGGAGAAGAGTCCCGTAGATACGGGGCCACTGGCTTTATCGGACCACATCTGAACCACCAACATCATCCATATGCAAGGCAAAGCCTTTGGGCATGTGTCACAGCTGACTTTGACTGTCTCTGCTTTACGTGAGAGAGATAGTTAAACTCCCCAACATCGGCGGCTTATTCACAAGTGCGATCAGTAACTATCTGTCTTTGATAGCCACCGAGGTTGTTAGTTGTTGCTGAACCTAGCCGCTTACAGAGCGGGACCCTCCCCAGCCTTTTCCGTCGGGATCTTACCCCGGGCCGAGTTTCTCTCCCGAGAGCCTGGAGTAATTGGTTGAATCGGAGGAGCACCATGATTCCGAGAGATAACTGTGATTAGAACTTTGAGGACTCAACAACTTACAAACCTTCCCTTTTGGGGAGACCATCTATTCGTGACACGGTAATGTTGTTCCGTAACAGCGCCTCTTTCCATGCACCGTCCCGTAATTCGTTGTGCTGAGCCGTTCCTGATGTTTCATTTGGCTTGTAGATCCTTTGTGCCCCTGTACTGAGCGGGCGTCCTGTGTGTATCAAGTACCCTGTAGACAACTCAAAGTTTCTTGAGACACTTTGCCATGTGAATGAGAATTGAATGGATGAACAGTAATGAATCGAGGCTGATGAACTCGCTCAACTATATCATAGTTCCACGCATCTCGGGTTCATCAGAGGTTTCTGCATGATATCAAGTCATATCTCTTGTAAAAAGGAATTATACATCCTGACGCAAGTTTCAATATGAAAGTTGAAACTTATGCACCCAGAAACTCACACACAATTAGCGCAAGGAATCGGATCGCCCGTAGCCTGCCGAATCAATCCACAACTGCGCTGCGCCATGCAACCCACCACGGCTTTTCCAGCGCAGCACGACATCACCTTAGGCATTTGTCCCTTCCAGCCCTTACATCAACCCCGTTCAATTCGTCTGAGCGCACGGGAACCATTCTGGCGAGCCGCGGGTTGTTGCAGGTTGAGGAATTGCTTAACTTTGAGCCAAGAACCTAACTGTTGGGCGTGAGTGACTGACCTAACCACGCCACGCGCCGGGTCGCCAAACGTGGATGCCGTGTGAGACAGACATGGTTCAACATTGATAACTCCATACACCGTGGACTGTTTGTACAACAGGCAAGCTAAGTGAAACAGGACATGTACTACGTCGTACGTATGCAGTAGGTATTCAATATTGGTCGATTCGGCTATCTGTGTCTAGTATTCAAGGGACCCCTTGACAAAACGCTTCGATATGCCGGCGTTGAGTGCGACGATAATGCTGTGCACAAAGGACCTATGCTAGCCTATCAAATGGTTGCCGTCCATAATAGAAACGTATGTAGTTATGCAATTTCAACTACTCCTCCCGTGCAGACAATCAATATCGCAATAAAAGTCAAAGTATAGCCGCCTACATTCATATGCAAAAGAACGTCTCCGCGCGAAACTTACCGCCTCAAAGTATAAGATGGGTACATCATCGGGGCTGGGTTATATCATCGTTACAATTCTCCAGCAGTGTTGACTGACCATTCGCTCCAACCTCTCTCCTCGCCGGAAAGCTTGATGCTCTCCCACTCGTCTCGGGTGACGCTCTTCCACTCGTCAACGGGAAGCCAGCCGATGCGTGCACGGTCTCCAAAGCCACCGACCCAGTAGACCTTGGTAACGACCAGACGCGACCAAGAGCTTTCGTGGATCATGTTTCCAGGCAACCAGTACTTGGCATCCTGGTGTTTGCGTGTGAAGCATGCCGCAAGCTTAAGGGCTGATACGGGTGTTGTTTCGATGGGCTCGAGGTACCCAAAGAGAGCGAACCGGGGTTGGTTGGCCGCAGAGTAGGGAACAGTGTCCGGAGAAGACGACTCTTCCTGACGGCTGTTGTAATCATAGCTGGGAAGGAAGGGGATATAGGCGGACAGTCGCGAAAACAGGGAGATGCGCTTGGCGGGTGGGTATGGGGGGACCCAGTTCATGGAGAGGGTAAGGTTTGAGCCTGCGCGAATGTTCTTGAACGTTGTTGCGATCTTAATCTCGAGAATGGTAGGGTTGCCTTCATCCTCGCAGTCTGCTACATAATCCATCATGCCGATAGGCACCCCCTCGAGTCCCTCCGGGCGGTTCTCTTCGATCTTGAGGCCCGCGTTAGAGTGGCCAGATGGGAAAACGGTCGAGAGAGTCGCGAGCTTGGTAAGGGCGAGGATGCGGCGCGCCATGACAACAGACTCGTGGACCGTTGGAATCTTGTGAGGAGCGGCGGTGTCGGCATCATTGCTGTCGCCAAAGAGAGTGGAGGTTGGGGCGAAGGCATGCGCCGTGGCAGCAAAGCCCGCGATGGCGCGAGATAACTTCATGATGCAGGCCTCGGTCACAGGGTATTGGTAAAGTATGCAATGCTGTGTGCTTAGGTACGCTGTTAATGGGGTTATCGCTGCTCTTTAGGTGAGGATCAAGGTTTATAAGGAAGGGAAGAAAGCCAACGGGGCGATGGGCAAGACCAAGGAGGCGTGAAACCTTCTTTAGTGAACGAGGCGGAAGTTGACCGCGCTAAGCTGAGGGGGACTGATCCCATGATGATGTGCTCTGACCAGGCCATAGATTGATAAGATTAGATCCTTGTCATAGCCGGTTGAAACCGGGTCGCGAATATTGACCCACACATCACGACCACCTAAAGTCCAGGTGGAAACATGTCATAAACGCAGTTTCAATTATTCTGTGAGTAATCGTATTACAAAGTAGGGTTCAGGCAATGGCTTGATTGGAAATGAAATACCACTGTCCAAACTCCATCATAAGTATTGTAATCGTTTCCTTCGTCAAGAGCAAGTTGTAGCTTTCTAGGAGCAACTGAACAACTCTAGTCAAACTGTATGTGACTGTTAGTTCTGTGACCATTGCCGAACTGGTATTCGGGCAGATTATGTCTTCCAGGAAGTAAATATGAATAATGAAATAGCCCCGATAGGTACCTAGTGTCCAGAGTCGTAAACTCGATCTATCATAAGTATAACTTTCTGATTTACTGTCCAAAGTCTTCGACTATTTGGGACTCTCGTCATAAGAAGGATCTGCTGTCTCTATTGATTTTATCTCACAATCAGCAATGGGATGGGACATATCCCATTTACCTGAGATGAACCGAGTTAATCTGCACTTGACGAGATGAATGTCAAGGACCTGCCATATTTGCTCCTCTTATGCTTCTCCATTGCAATTGTTGCTATTCAACTGCCACAATCTTCTGGATTTGAAAAAGAGCACCAAGCTAACTAATAAGCAATCGATAAATGGCACATGTTTATATCCCTAGTGGTATCATACCAGGTAGGAAAGCCTTTTCGCGATCCTTCGAGACTGCTTAGTTACCTTTTCCTAGGTAGGTACGTTGATATGATGACACTTGAAGGGAATCGTTGAAAATCAATGGAATGGTATTCAAACAATTGTATCACCGTTCTGCATTTTTTGCCTGTCAAGTTAGGTCGGTAAGCACAGCACCAAATATGTCTTGGCTATCATACCGCTTACTGACATAAGAAAGGAAAGAAGAAACAATACGTGGACTGGGTGGTTCGCTCTCTAGGCATTAGTATCCTCTTATGGATATGCGACTTGTTTATATGGAAGTTGTCCTACTGTTACACCCGTAGTTATGGGTTGTGGTGGTAGGTAGCCTGTAGGTAGGTGGACCCACTATAAAGTTAGCTCGATTGTTGCTGCTCCAACCCTGGATCCTCATTGTTGATCGATCTGCCCGATTTTGGCTCCATATTGATCTACCGCTTCATCAAGCTTCCTGCCGTCCATCACTTGCCTTCCCCGTCTCTCTTTCTTAGTGCTATTGTTGAATGGCATCAGCATCCTTGCCTTGAGGTACTAGCCTAGGTAGTCTTCTTCTCATTCCATTGCCATGGGAAGTCTTGTTTTCCTGTTCTAACATCCGTATTTTTTCTTTTGTTTACGCCCACTGCCAGTTCAGTGTTTGTTGACTGCTGTTCTTATCTCTTAACTTAGTGTTTCCCCACTGCCCACCTGCTGGCGCTGCCCAAAACAAATCAACCAGCCTGGCCAAGCCCACTCCCACTCCCACTACCCCTCGACTCCAACCCCCAACTCGCATTGCGACAACTAAACATCCCCACCACACGCTCACGAGCGCTTCCTCCCTACTACCTCTTACATCCGAATCAAGCACACCCTGCTTAAGGAAGACAATTCACCATGGCTAGTTTCATGTCCAGCTTCTTTCCTGGCAAAGGAACCGCCACTGTGGGTGAAAACAGCAACTCACGACCAGCGACGCCCGCAGCGCCTGCCACGCCCGCTACGCCCTCAGCCAGAACGGACAACTTCCTCAACCCCATGAGCACCCCTCAAGGCAGCCCAAGCAAGAAGACCAATCCTCCTGGCGCACACGATCTTCCTTCCGCCTTCGAAAATGCCTTGACTCTCAACCCTCCCACTATCGAGCCACCTCTGAGGTTGGGTCGTCCCCAGAGTGTTGTGACCCCGCTATCGCCTAACAAGACCAAGACCCAACCTCTTGACGAGTCCAGTGCCAACGTTGATGAAAGTGTCGTTCACAAGGCGCGAACAGGAAGTCCCAAGAAGCAAGGACAGGAAAATACACCGCCTCCCTCTCGATTGGGTGCCGCCGATACTCCTCTCCAGCACAGTCATGCTGCCGTTTCACGTCAGCAGCTCTATGAGCACAGAGACCGACCTACCACACCTGCGACCAAGAGATTCAACACAGCGCGAGGCCTGACAGCAGAAGAGCGCGAAATTCTTCAAAAGCCCAATGTTAAGCGAATGGTTAATGTAACACAACTTTGTACGTATTGCTTGCTGCCTTTGGTTGGGCATCGGTTTCTAACACTTATCAGATTTCCTCGACTATTACTTCGATCTTCTTACATATGTTGGCTCTCGACAAAACCGACTAACAGCCTTCAAAAATGAATACCCTCCACCTCCAGAGACCGATGAGCAGACGCACAATCAAATGTGGTCCAAGTATGCCGGACGAGAACGTGCCAACCTCCGCAAGCGTCGAGTACGACTTCGACATGGCGACTTCCAAATCCTCACGCAAGTTGGTCAAGGTGGCTATGGTCAGGTTTTCTTGGCTCAAAAGAAAGACACTCGCGAAGTCTGCGCTCTCAAGGTCATGAGTAAGAAGTTGTTATTCAAGCTTGATGAGGTCCGTCATGTTTTGACCGAGAGGGATATCCTTACCACCGCCCAGAGTGACTGGCTCGTCAGGCTCCTTTACTCCTTCCAGGATGAAAAGAGTATCTATCTTGCCATGGAGTACGTGCCTGGTGGTGACTTCCGCACCTTGCTTAACAACACAGGTGTGCTGTCTAACCGCCATGCCCGTTTCTAC
The DNA here is from genome assembly GCA_025948275.1 of Fusarium avenaceum. Lineage (NCBI taxonomy): Eukaryota > Fungi > Ascomycota > Sordariomycetes > Hypocreales > Nectriaceae > Fusarium > Fusarium avenaceum. Next base: position 2,178,161 of record CP109669.1, read on the forward strand.
ATCGCGGAGATGTTTTGCTCCGTTGACGCCCTGCACCAGCTGGGCTACATTCACCGAGATCTAAAGCCGGAGAACTTCCTTGTCGATTCGACCGGTCATATCAAGCTGACTGATTTCGGCCTTGCAGCTGGTGTCCTTGCCCCGTCCAAGATTGAATCGATGCGAGTCAAGCTAGAAAAGGCGTCCGAAAGTTCAGTTCCCTTCGGCAAACCCATGGATCAGCGAACTGTGGCTGAACGCCGAGAGAGCTACCGGACCATGCGCGACAATGATGTCAATTATGCGAAGTCTATTGTGGGATCACCCGACTATATGGCCCCAGAGGTCCTTAGAGGGGAAGAATATGACTTCACAGTGGACTACTGGAGTTTGGGCTGCATGCTGTTTGAAGCCCTGACCGGATTCCCTCCCTTTGCAGGTGCCACACCTGACGAGACGTGGCGCAATCTGAAGCACTGGAAGGAGGTGCTGAAGAGGCCTGTCTGGGAAGATCCTAACTATTTCTTGAGCAACCGAACTTGGAACTTTATCTGCACGTAAGTAGACTCGGGCAATCTGTCTTTGGGTCCGTGAACACAAGCTGACTATTATGTAGATGCATCAATTCTCGCTCAAGACGATTCTCCAATATTAAGGATATCTATGCTCACCAATACTTTGCCGAAGTTGAATGGGAAATCCTTCGACAAACCCGTGCGCCATTTGTTCCCGAGCTGGACTCGGAAACTGATGCTGGTTACTTCGATGACTTCACCAATGAAGCCGATATGGCCAAGTACAAGGAGGTTCACGACAAGCAACAAGCTCTGGAAACTATGGCTGAACGTGAGGATCCAATGAGCAAGAGCCTTTTTGTCGGCTTTACGTTCAGACATCGCAAACCGGCCACAGAGGACGGCGGAAGCCCCCGAAAGCGCATTCCCACTGATGAGACATTCGGGACGATGTTCTAGGGCGAGCCTCAAATATCCCAGAGGGTTGTGGGTTGGCGTGGATTCGTCAATAGGGGAAAGCTCTCTTCTGAGGCAATGCGAGCGGTTCCATCCCGGTATTCTGAGAATTGGGGACTTGCGATGTGGCATGCACGCGTGCTACGGTATAATGATGGGGATCCTTGACGGCTATCTTGCCTTTGCCCTCTTCCTACCTTTTCTTTCTTTTTGACGTTGCTGTATTACCACTTTTGATCATGTTTGTGGCATTGTAGAGTTCTGCAGCTGGCCTTTTTTGCACTTCATTCGGCAGGCAGGAGTTTTATACGGACTAGGTTCATGTATACGGTCCATAAGGAGTCCGAGTGTTACCAGGCTTTCGGGAATAGCTGTGGCTGTGTATGTATGTTTGGAGAGTAGGATTGCTTCGTCTCCCTTCGGCGGACGCAAGGCCAGGGAAGAGATAACAAACGTAAAATATCAACAACTATTATGCAAGAGCTTACGAACCAATGGAGAGAGAATTTATGTGAGAGCATGCGTTCATGTAGATAGCCGCAATATCCAACACACCTGAACAGGAATCTGTTCTTCTTATCCATACTAATTAAAAACGCCTTCCCATGATCTCAGATATACAATGGATGGGATCGGAAGGTCTTGTTGAAGAAAACACAGTCATCAAAAGAGTGCTGTAGTCCAAAGATACATTCTGATCGAATGAATGAATGTATATAATCTTTCAAATGGTATCGTCAGTCTATCAAAACAGATAGAGTATGTAGCGCAACATCTCCCAACTTCCTATCTACAAGTGGTATATCATTTGCCCTTCAGTTCATTCTTCGGGTCTATCAAAAAGACCTTCGTGTTGCCGGGAATAGCTGTTGTAGTCATTGGCTCATATCCTGTACCATCACAGAGCCAACAAGCCGTCAGAATGCCCAGCAACAACGGTACGACCGCAATGTCTTCCTCCATTTGAAACTCCGCTATCACCACAAACGACAAAATTCGCTAGTATTGGCATATACTCGAGTAAGGTATCAATTCGTCGACTCATAACATTATCAGTAAACGCCTCCATCTAAAACGCCTCAAAATTATTCCGTGTTTCGTCAAATGTTATATCGCACAACCCAGGTGCTTGGTAGAGCCTGTTTCGAAACACCCCAAGCATACTGCTCACCTCTCTCGTTTGAACAGGAGATTGGGTTGTCTGTATTCGTGGAGCCCATATCTCCCCGAGATTAGAGACTCATTGTTAACCACTCCCATTCTTGTGGACCGGCGGAGCTACCAATCAACGAGCTTGTTTGCCCACCGGACATGCTGATCATACCTGTGGCTGAGCCCAGCGTGCTGGGTCGCTGATTAAGGCTGAAGCTGCTGGAGGACATGCCACCTGGCAAGCTGGATAGCCCGGCAGAGGAACCGAACGGGCGAGGGGCATCCATAGAGCTAGTAGACTCAGGACTGTCGATGTCCATAGATATTGGCACATCTCCCCCGATGCTCTTACTATGACGACGTTGTCGTTTTGAAGAAGCAGTGGAAGGCCGCTGCATCGTCATCGACGAAGCTCCAGGCCCAGGGCTCGTCTTAGGGGGAGCAGCTGCTATAGGAATAACCCCTTTACCGCCTACCGAGCCAGAATGAGGGCCTGGCCCAGCAACATGGCTGTTTGGCGTGCTTCCAGCCGTGTTTGTGCCGGATGTAGTACCGCTGACAGGACTCTCAGCATCCTTACTACTCGCAGGCTGGCTGTGAGCAGGCGGGGTCGTTGCTTTTGGTGTCGGGTTGGTACTGTTTGCCACCGCAGTAGACATTGACAAAGTCGAGTTCTTGCGAGAGTTCAATGCACTTGCAGTCTTCTTAGTCCTGGTGCTGCTTCCTCCCACTGGCACGTTGGCTCCAGAACCACGATTGCGCTTTTTGATAACATCAGTCTTCAAGCTCAAAGGTCTCACAACACCGTGCAACTTAAGGAATAGACCACAAGCGTTACACAGTGGCTGGCCTTCAGGGTTCCGTCTCCACAAAGGCGTCGTCTGAGTGAAACAGTTCGTGCACGTGGTCGGAGCATTTCCATCGTTCCCGTTGCCTGCGGCTGCCTGCAGGTTGTTCGTCGATCCCTGCTTTGATAGAAGGGGCGACGATGGTCTGCTTGGAGCAACAGACGAGAATCCCGACATGGTCCCATTAGCATCGCCAGCGGGCGAGCTTTGCATGGATTGCGCAAGTTGATCGAACCCATTCTGCTGTCCAGCAAAATGCACGGGCGTCGACGCATTTCGCGGCAATTTGGGGTGCTGTCTCCTCATGTTTCCTCCTCTGAAGGACTGTGACTGAGAGCGCTCCAGACCGTTCGACTCCCAATCTCCATTGTTATCAACAAAATCAGTTGTTGCTCCACCAATTGTCACCTGCTTGCGAGTTGGCCCACCAGGGAAACGTGCTGCCTGGGTGCTGAACTGGCCTGGCAAACTTGCATCCCAGCCCATGGATCCAGATTCATCAAGCGATGAAGAAATATCTTTTTGCATCGACACATTGCGATCAGCAAACGCATTGTTCTCCTCATCATCAGAGTCAGCTCCAAAAGAGAACATATTATCTTGTTGCATCGGCATGGTAGGCGAGGTCACAGGCTGGTCGCTGTGAAACACTTGGGAGGGGTCAATATGCCCAAATGAGCTGGGAGCAGTGCTGTAAGCAGACATAGACTCTGATCCAGTTCCTGGGGCAGAGAACATGGTACTGCCACTGTTGCCATTGGCTGCTCCATACATGAACTGCTGGCTAAGCATGCTTCCAATACTTTGCTGGAAACCCTGAGTCCTTTGAGTTCGTGCATCCTGCGAGCCAAAATAGAAACCGTCTTGTTCGGGTACTGGGTGCGGAGTTGAAACAGTCGACGGGAATGCTGAGCCCGGGGGTGAGTAAAAGTCGTTGTTATTGTTGTTTACAGACGCTGAGGGAACTGATGAATTGTGGTACATGCCAGAGAATGGACCATGGGGTATCAAAGGTGAGGTGGAAGGAGAAAAAGAGAAGTTCTGCTGGAAGTTGCCGTTGTTGTTATTGTTATTGTTATTGGTAATGGAATCGTTTTCCATATAAGTGTCGAGACCAAAAGGGACGCCGGCGCCATTGGACTGCTGAGGGACATTGGCCTGGCTTGTTTGGTCCAAAGAGTAATCATGAAGCTCGGAATCCAGATCAAGATCGGTCTGCGCAACAGTACTGTTGACAGCCGGGACGTGTGGTGAGAAATCAGCGGGGCGCTTTCGGGTCTAGTTGTGAGTGTTAGCAGCCGCATGTAAAACAAGTGTGCTATCACATGTAAAATTGAACGAGCACAGAAGACAAAGTTTACAATGCGAGAGGGGAACAAGCACAATCAGTCACACCAAGAAGAGGGGTCATAAAAGAGTCACTCACTCTGCGGTCATCGATGCTGGTTTTTCGAAGATGGCGGTTCACGTAATTGAACTCATGGCCCTGGGTGGCCTGGTGAAGGGGCTGAACGGGGACGGATTGTGGGACGAAGGCCTGAAGCGATTGCTCCTTGCGGGATTTGATGGGAATGGCCGAGGCCATTGAATTGCCGGACCTGTCGTCGCTCATTCTATCGGCATGTGGGGACGCAAAGTTGACAGGTGAAGCAGAATTGTCGGAAAAGATGAAATCGTCAAGATTCATGGCATCGGGCTGGGCCATATTGTTTTCAGAAGACTTTCGCAACTGGGCAATGCCGCTGGGAGAGTTTTGCATCATCGGGCGTGTAAGACTTTAGGGGCCCTGGTCAGCACGTCATGGGCAAAAGACAAGGGCTTGGTGAGAAGCGCGAATGGTGTTGCAGAACGAACAACAAATTACATACCGGTTACTGGCTTCCGTGTTCCTCTTTCGTCGGGCATCTGCCTCGTTCTGTCGCTGCTGCTCCTCCTGTTCCTCCTTGTACCTGCGCATGCTGAGAGCCATCATGCGCCAGGTCAAATTTTCCATGCGATGCTGGCTGGGAAGCTGCTGCTTGGTCCTCGCAAAGAACTTCCAGACCTGTGTTGCAAGTGGATCGTCCTGCTGCATCCTGTCGACGCTGCGATCGGAATCGGCGAGGCCATTCTGGAGGAAGGGGAAGAGAGCAGTGCCGCCCAGGCCTTGTCTGGCGAGGGAATAGGTGCCGGCCATGTCGGTCTTATGCTCCTTGAAGCTGGCCGAGGCGTTGCGAGAGTTTGGGTTATGGCTCGACTGGCCGCTGCGTTGAGTGGGAGCGTAGTAAGTGGTAGCGGTAGGCCATGCACTTGGTCTTCTTGGAAAACGAAAGTCGTGCTCTGTTATTGTTGGGTTCATGGTTAGAATAGGACTTGAGTTTGCGGTTGAGACAGATGTGCTCATGAGTATTAACAAGGTTTGTGGTAGTGCGAAAGTGGACGGATCACGGAGCGTGTGAAAGAGGAAGAGAGTCTGAATGAGAGCGAGAGGCTGAGGTGACGGCGAAGAGAAAGGCCCCCCACGCAGTGGCTCTAGTGAGAGGGTGTGGGAAAGTTCGGGTGTGGGTTGCACTGCTGCACCTGCAAGCAGAGCAGATGCCGGTCGACTTACAATAGGTAGTGGAGGTGCTGATGGCTAACTACAGTGTAGTAGTAGTTGGAGCTGAGAGCAGGAGGGAGCCCTGTAAGATGTTGAACCTCACTGAGATCAGGGCAACCACTTCGTCACACCCAAAAGCGGCCAGCTCAGACCCGACTGGGATGCACCAGGTTCCGGTCGGGTGGGGTGTTTGTTTTCGGGGGAGTCTCCGGGGGCTTCAGTGGACACCCAGCTTAAGCAGAGCGGGTGAACGGACGAGCGGGCGCTGTTGGACGGAGGAGGGAGATTTGAATGGACGGGATGGTTGCTTGTGATGTACGAGGAACGGTCGAGAATGGGGACGTACGTTGTGCTGGTTGTAAATGGATGTACGTACGCAGTATGTGTTTATGTATGTAAGGTAGGTTGCAAGGATAGGTAAGACTGGATGGATGATGCGTAGGGAGACAGACAAGATGACAGGAAAAGGTAAGAGTAGAAATGTGGCGGGGGGCGGGATGCGGGATGTGGAGGGTTTTACAGAGTACAGTTTTATTGTTTGAGTCGAGTCGAGTTGAATTGAATTTGAAGCTTGCAACGACAATTCATTCAAGTGAGAGAGAAATAAGATGGAGGGGAACAAAGATTACTGGTTCGTTTATTTCCGCGCAGCGAATGCTAGTGCCCCACGAGCCATCCTAGTCTCAGTCTCAGCGGTCATGGTGCATCGCACATCGACCCCCGAGCCAGCCAGCCAGCCAGCCTGGGGACGGTCTCTTCAACGCTGAATGATTTAGGGACAGGCTATTCGCCAAGGACGTACATCGTCTGGATAGGTACCCATCACAGCGGATACCGCCACAGCACTTAGGCCCGAATCGACAAAGATGAACTATCGAGACCGGGCGTGATGCGCGTTTTGCTCGTGGCTAGAGGATTCACATTCACTGCCTCAAGGGAAAAGGGAGAACCGCAGGCGAATCCGTTCAAGGTCATCATCAAAACACTCACTTACTGCCGATTCCCAGAACCGGGCCTCCGCGTTCGATCCATCAAGTACGGAGCAGACCCACGATCTTTCCATTACTTGTGTTTCCGCCCCAGTCAGAGCCAGGGCCTTGGACGATGCTATGTCATGGTTGACGAGTGCTTCAGATTCCAAGGGTCTAGGCCCAGTTCCCGCGCGTACCTACGTATGGTATGCCGCGGATATTCACATGCGACCTGAGCCTCAAATTGAATTATTTTGTGTAGAAGGCATCGTCGTGTTCTAGCTCCGAGTCTGAGAGTGCCAGCGGCTAGGATTGGGCGAGACATCATTTTGTAACGATTCAGTGATGCAACACCCAATGGTTATTCTAGTGGTTATAGTTATTTATTCAACTACAGTACAGCATCTCTTTAAATAAAATCAACTTGTCTCAGCATGTCTTCCAAACCCTGTCTACTTTTTTATTATTACGACCCTGAAGATCTGTCCGTGCGAATTCGGCGCAACTTCCAAGCACTGTTTTTTTCCCTCATAACTTAAACTTCCTCCGAGTACGGCGCCTTGCAGTAAGACTGCATAGTGCCTTCCAAACCAATGGAAGTACTTCCAATATCGGGAAAGAGCGGAGTGTGACTCTTTGCCTGCCTTAGTACCTTACTCCGTAGTCTTCTTCATTACCCATTTGCCGTTATTTCTAATCTCTGCAAGTCATCATCGAGTGTCTATCCCTATAGCGAAGCTATGAGCCTACTGTGGATGGTAGCGGACAGAACCAAATATAGGAAAGGATCAAGTACCACAAAAGCAACAGAGACTCTGATGGGATGACGAACTTCAGAGCCATGACTGGTCACTCACCAAAGAGCACTGTCCAGCTTACTCGAGACCCACGATGTTGGACTCGGGTTGAGAGCCTGGGAGTGCGCTAGGCATGTCCGGCGCAAAACGACACCAGTCAAGCGGATAGACTATCGTCAAGGCACGATCTATGCCGACACGTTGGTCCGCAACGCACATGGCACACCTCGAGGCTCAATTAGCCGCCACAGGCATGGCCGTGGTCTGTCCTCGAAGAACGGCAGCCTAGTACACTTGGCTGTCAACGTTAGCTTTGCTACTTTGGCCTAGCTTGTCAATCAATGGTCGAGTACAGGTTGTATAGCTTGTCACTTTGCACCCATTCTCTTTTCTTCAAACTCACCAAAGCATATTTCGAGTCATGACGCCCGTTCATCTTTGAACATTACTTGGTTGTCTCTGCTAGATGTTTACTGCAGATCTTGCTGCCTGGGTTTCGGCCAACATCGTCTAAGTCGACTGTGCATACAAATACAGAGTAATTATATCTTGCGACCTCGGACTTCTGGTTTGCCAGTGGAGCTTTCGCACTGACGAACATTCGCCGATAATCTTGGCGATCGCATCGATGGCAAATTGCTGCGCCGCTCGCTGCCTCTCTTGCTTTGAGGCAAGTTAAGAAATGATTATGGAACTCGGGAATGAGATGTTTGAACGCATCTGAGAACCCTTGATCAAACCATCAGACCCACGACCGTGCGTAAGCTTGAGCTAAGGGTCGCCCTGACATATCCCAAGGTGACTTAGATGGTGGAGCCATCTGCTTGAACGCCACATGTATCCAGCCGCCTAACATGCCGGTTTTCAGGGTACCCGGTCGCGTGTTGCTCAATACAGAACAAAGTTGATGGCCTTGTGTACCAGAAGCAGAGCGTTTCGTCTTGGCCAAATTCCTTAAGCTTCTGGCATTACCATGTCGAGCCTCTACCAGCAGGCAGGATGTACTAGCCAAGCTCAGTACCTACGTCAGCCATATCATGGATATATTCCATAGAACGATGCACTAATGAGACTACAGCCCCGAGATTGTTTTAAGTTTGTCAATCGTTCTCGAAGCTTGGGTATCGCACCGACAATAAGCAGAGCTGGGGAGTTGTAGCACAAGCCCAACTACGCTCTGTATCACCGCGGAGAACTCTGGGGACTCTGATAAAAGCAAAGCCATTTATCGACGTCACCTATCTCAAGATCAACTTGGCATAAAGACGCAAAATTATGAAGCAGCCATTCAAAAACAAAAACAAAATGAGTATTAATAAGACAGCAGCACAAATCGTTCTCGTACCAATCGAATCCGACATTGTCCAATGGTTCACCCATAGGGACTATAGAAACGAGCATCCTACCCATGAGTCATTTTCTCTTCTAATATCTGCTAACATACGGATAGACACTACAGAGTGTGTGACAGTATAAACAAGGTTACTATTTACCTTAACTCACCACATGACAGGTACTGTCCTCTATACCTCGGCCAATCTGTCTCATTCTGATATCTCAAGTTCTCATGTCTAACAGCTTCGATTCTCATTAGAAGAATCAATCATTCAATGCATGCATTAGCCCACAGAAGTAGTTGGCAAAACTGACCCCTGGGCACATACAGATGCTTATTTTAGCCGCATGTGTATGTCCCGGGCGAGCTGCATGACGATGTTGGACGGCTCGAGACAACTAACAGTGAGTGTCAAGATTCTGGTGGAGTGTAACACTCACTCACAGCACTTGCATCAACCCCCACTTCATACCCACGAGCTGGCAGGGGTGTTTGAGCGGGTTGGCGGGCTAGGAGGCCAGGGGCCTGGCAGTGGTAGGTACTTGGGCATCAGGCATGTTCGTTCCGAAATCTTCCATTCTAATCAACGAGAGCTAGAGCGGATATACGCGTACTATTCAGGGCTGCTTGAATGCTGTTGCTCACAAGCTAGATTTCTTAAAGAACCAACTCTGTCGAACTCTGTCGCACCATAGCGTCATGGTGCGGACGGACCAAAACATGCTCGGCTGATGCAGCCAGCTGAGGCCGGGAAATCGTTCACCAGTATTATCGTGACTAGAAATGGAGAAGTTCTGAGCGACATATTAACTCTCCTAGGCCACGATCTATTTGAAATGTATCAAAGAATAACACCGAAAACGAATTCCACCTTCCAGTACTCGGGCCGGGAGCCTGGCGGCATGGACGAACGGCAACCCTGGTCATCTGTTTGGACCTCGTTCCTGTTGATGGGCTTGCAAACTGGACTGTGACAGGCTCGTGTCGACGTTGCGCCCGCAAATGATTCAAAATGCTGCACTAAACAACCGAGCATGGTGTCAGCGGCTTAATCACCCATGAGTCCTGAGTACCAGGGCACGACAATGACAGAGTGGATTCAGGCTCTATTAGCCTGTTCTTCAAATATATCCACTGATCAATAGACTACGGTCGTAGCATTACTCCGCAGTGATTCTGGTCTGCAACACCCGGGAAAACAAAGATCCAAGTCTCGAACCGCTATTGAAGAGGCTGAAAGCTGTTCAGAGCATTTTCCGGCTTCGTCTGATGGAGCAGTGAGGCTCGCAAGATAACATGGACAAGTGGCCATCTTGAGCAGGCAGAAAACATCCAACTTACACAAAACAACAAGCAACCCGATAGTCCGATGTAAATATTTGGACTTGCAACAACACCCCAAATGATTAGTTGGTCAAGTCCCATTTTGCCCTGAAAGAGCGAGGGACATCCGGAGAGCCATTCGGGACTGCGTTTCCGTCAGGTCCTGGTTCGATTAGACGACTCATGAGACACGAGCGTCAGGTTCATGTGCATTTCTCTTCTCCGCTTTCTGGCATGAGAATAAGCATGTGTTGATGCGACTGAACGCCGGCAGCGGGAACAAAGCACGATGCATATTACCCTTCAGACTTCCCCACACGCCGCTCAGCCTGTCAGGCTGGTTGTTCAGGGATCAAAGGTTCGGAAGGTCTTCAAGGGGAAACCCGGGGGCTGTGAAGAGCAAATCAAGTCTCTTCTCCTGTGAGTATACGGAGTACGATCTGTAACATGTTCAAGGACGAGACAATTTGGAGGTTAACTAAACTCTTGGGCGGATCTCGCAGAACAGTCCGGAGTGTCGCCCCACTATAGCGGTGTGGGCCAAAGATAGAGACAGATATTAATATGTCATGCCTCCTGCTGTCCCCCCGGGCATTAAGAGTGGGTTGACCGATCAGATCTCTCAGCGCCGTTCTAACGCCCGCAACGCTCACCTAGCCCGCAAATCAACATGTGAGATGCCTCTGAGCGGCAGAGACCAACAAGGAAGACGAGTGGTAAGCTTGTCGTGGACCAAATTGCTCCCGGCGTGACAGTTCTTTAGCTTCGGTCAAATCCCTCCGCAAGACGCCTATCAACAGAGACAATTCCAAGGATGAAAACTGTCTCGGTGCTAGAAACACCCTTTGAGCCCTCGGAGCCGGGCTTTTGCTTCCTTGCAACCGGTGGAAATAAGCACACAAGAAAGGACAGGCAGGATATGATTTGGGGAACCAAGTCCAACATTGCTTTGCCGCGAGGTGGGGGTCTTGGTTGGGGGTCAAGGGATTCAAGACTCCGGACGAGACCATGTTATCTCCTATCTCGAGAAGCCTGCTGCAGCATGCTGCTCGGTTGACCTTGGCGTCTAAGGCTGTGATCGTCAGGCAGTGGGTTGGTCACGCAGTCAATGGACCGTCATGAGATTATTGAAGCCGCAATAATCTCGTTGGCGAGATCATTGTCTTGAGGTTTCCCTCGAATCCTGCGTGCTTAAGGACCACTTGGCTAACACCAGATCTTTTGATGATGGTCGATGGCAATGGTCTCTTTGATCGCTGGCTCATCTGCCGTGCCAGTCTATAGCGAACAGCTACAGGGCGTTGGTCTCACAAGAAAGTTGGGGATGTTGAGACTTTATGTGTTGTGTTGTCTCTGGCACGGCTCGATGCGAGTCATCTCTGCATTCCTACGTGGCTATCAGCCCCTCATCGCCATCAAGGCCCTCGAAGGCTCGAGATTAGATAGCTGGGCTCCCAATCACAGCATGGGTATGGCTGTACTATGTTTTATCAGTCCGGAGATCCAAGAAATGCACTATGCGTGTTGCAGAAGAAACGGCCGCATATCAAACCAGGGCTGTTACTCTGTAACCTTATCTCAACGCCATCACCCTGCATATCTGTGATACCATAGCCTTAAATGTGCCGCGTGCTGCTGCTTCGTTACTCATACTAGGAAGTGTTGCAATAAGGACTCATGTTGTATTTCTATTTTCACCGTCAAAGAAACCTAAAACCTCCATTTAGCCTTCATGCAAGCCGAGAGGTCAATGCGTACAAAATGTTGATCTCAGCAATCCTTTGTTCTTCGAGACTATTATTACCCGGAACTCTTTATTCAACGATATCGATCGGACGATGAAACACGATGCTTAAATAGGCTTCTTTGAGAATAGACGAAAACGGCTCGACATCCCAGTACGATGTGAACGAAACATCTCGTATGATATAACAAAGCTGCCTCGAGATGGTTCCTCGAGGCGGCATGATTCAAGACTCTTTGTCGACCCGAGCAGTATGATTCTATTCTTACTTTGCTTTCAACGTTAAGGTTGAAGAGCCTCGAAGACACAACGGTTAATCGATAATTTATATGCTGATGAACCCCGTGGTTCAGGAGGAGTTTCAATATGGCTTCGAGATACAACAATGCCGCGAACAACTACCATAGACACTATGAATTATTGGACTCGAATCTCAGCATATCTTCTGGGTATCCTTATTACTCAGTATGCAGAAGCGAGGCCGACCACAGCAAGAGAACCAGGGTTGAGTAGGGAAGATGTGAAGTCACTAGTATACCATATACTAGAAAGCTCTAGGCTTTCCAAAGATCCTGCCACAAAAGACGAAGGACTCTCACAAGATGACGACTCGAGCAAGCGTACAATCACCGGGGCCGAGAAGGGTGCTATCGTTGGAGGAACTGTTGCTGCTGGGATCGTCCTCGGAGTGACGGTATTTGTTGTTGTCCTCATATACAAGCAATACCTCATCCGTCGACAACAGTCTGGTGGACATGCCAATACTGCAACATCGCCACATCAAAATAGTTCGAAACCAGAAACAACGACTGTCAGTTCGACCCGTGGATCGTCGCGCCATACCTTTAATCACCGGATGTCTGTCCCCGACTCGACGTCTGTGTATTCACAGCGATCTTTCGGGAACGACGTCAGTACCGCCCAAATCGGAGTGGCCACTGCTCAAACCATGCCACCGACAACGATGCCATCAAAGGCTGTCCAAATGCTGGGAATTAAGCCTCTAGAATCGACTACGCCTTTGACAAGGACACCTCTTCCATCACCCCGTTTACCGATCAAACCTTTTTTCCAGAACTCTATGCCACAAGGTCCTCTATCGCAAAATCCATTGAAACAAAACCCTCTACCGCAAAGTCTCCCGCCACAATGTCCTCTTCCATCTATTCCTGTGCCATCCGGTGGTGGAGAGGACGTTTCGTCCCGTGGCCCCCGAGATCGTACAACATCCAACTGCACAATGAGCACCCTCGGCAGGGAACTGCTTAACGATGTAATGCAGCCTGTGTCCTTATCTCAGGCCAAGTTCAGCCCGCTTCCCGACAAGACAGAGTTCACTCGTCCGCCACTGCCCATATCGAAGGTGAAGAAGCCTCCACCAGTAGCCTTCAACAACAACACGAAAGGACAGAAGAGGATGCCGAGCAGACGGTACTTTGTACCCTTGTTCAAAAATAACGGACAGTTGTTGAGTCCGACGTCACCAGACGAGAGCTCGGCCCCAGAGACAGCAATAGAGGAGGAGACGAATGCTAAGGCAGAGACAGTTCTGAGAGACTCGTCGAGGGCAGGGTTATTCTTCATGGGAGAGAATAAGATATGAGTTTCGCAAGACAGTTTTGCGTTTGTGGCATTACTTGGGCATTCCTTTGAGCTTACACCAGATATTTTGGACCAAATTGTTGATCTGGCATTTTCACATTATGTTGCACATATGACAACCATCTTGTATCTGGACCATTTTTATTTATTTAATATACCGCGGTCATGATATAAGATCAAGGCAGTTTGCAAGAGGCATTAAGTGCGGGCTCATGTTATACGAGCCTCTTGCCAGGCTTCGTTCTTACGATATCGATGATAGTCATTGTCAACTTAGCAGAGTTACCTCTCACTCAGCCCCTATTGATCTTGTAGCCCAGATCAGGCTCTGATAACACCTAACCGGGTCAGATAGGACAGTTCCGTCCGCTAACCAGCGTTTTTACCGAGGTTATAAGAGTCTAGACCTTCTCGTAAAGTCTTGGGTGTTGGTTCTGCCCGTGTGTCGTTTTCTCCAGCCGGTGAGCCACACATGATCCAACAGCTGGGCAGATTACCAAGGATGAATGCCGGCCGTTACTACCTCAAGGGACTAAGAATCTTATAGATGTGTATACACCAGTTTCGGTATGACGTGAGCGCCTTGCCTGCTGAGTATGAGAGTGGCGTGGCTCGAGTATGCCTTACAAGTCCTCATTAGTTAATTCCGCCTCGCAAACCGTTCCTAAGGTCAGTTCATGCATGGTAGTGGTGGTTAGATACAATACCATGGCATTAAATACCCATGAAAGAAGCCAGAGGAGGAACTTAAAGCTGCTGTTCTGCATGTGGTTTCAAAGCGGACGACATTGTGTGACATTGGTACTGGATTGAGCTGTGTCCAAGTCTTCATGGATGCAGGAACAATGATATCGGGATTCCGTTGGAGTTCGAAAGCACAGACAGCTGGAGCAGGTAAAAGCTGTCATATATCGCTAATAAAGTTTTATACGCCTCAAAATTCATCAGTCGTTGGGCAAGTTCATAAATCACGAGAAACCAGGAATCAAGATGTAATGGGGTATTATTCCAAATATGCTCACAATAACAAACAAGTAAACCATAAATACTGGTCACCTCCTAAGGATGACCATGCCACTCCACCATTTGTCTCTCCTTACACGCCATGAAGCTCCAGCCAGTTGTATATAATTCGTCTCTTCAGACACGACACTTCTGAAACTGTCGATCGTATGAATAATGTGTAAGATATGAATATATCCCATGAATGCCCCTCCCAAGAGAAAAACTCCTTCGCAATTGCATCTTTCACCAAACAATGCAGATTCAAATGAATGAAGTGCCCCTGCAAGTGCATAGTTCCCCTATATTGATTCTTTGTTTCTTCAGTTTCGTACCACACTGTTACAAATTCAGCCGTTCCATGAATGTAGTGCCCCTCTATAACCGGGAGCAACAAGGGCGTCTAGCCGTAAAACATGACCGAACGCCATAATGAATGAAGTGGAGAGGCCGTTTCTCATCGTCCTGGTGCCGCTGCTATCGTCGTGACTGTTTTGAGCTCGCTCATCCTTGAGTGCAGCAATCCGCCACCTGCCAACTATTATGGTGCTGGTCATATGCCATATAACTTAAACACGTACCACGGGAATCGTTTGATAGTCGTGTCTTAATTGCGAACTCCTCGTATGATGGAGCTCTGTAGTTCGAGGCGTTGGCGTGCAGTTTGCTGGCTGGTTGCTGAGCTTTCGACTCGGGTACGCGACTGATGTATGGCGAGCATTCATCCTCTTCTAGCCGATGACAACTCTTGCGCCTTCTTTGCCCAGTACACCTCTTTCCTTTGGCTTGGGGCTGTTTGTTCGACCCTTCTTGCTCTTGAGGAATCCAAACATACCACCTGAGCCTTCGCCCTTGCCATCACCAATATTGTTGGCGTCTGTGGGCAGAGTAGCGTCCTGTCGAGCCAATTCGGACCAGCTACCACCACCGTCAAGAGTGACCTGTACTCCTCCAGTTGGACTTGTCATCCGCTGACCGGCGACAATCGGGACATGGCGAGCTCGGAAATCGTTCTGTAGCGGCGGTACTGGCGGAGCGGGACGTACAGGGCGGCCTGTTCGGCTTTCGTTGCTGGTACTGGGGTTAAGAGGCGATGACTGATAGCCACCATTGGCTGCAGGCACAGGTGTCGCTTCATCGGTTGTGATGGCCTGGGGAGCGTTCTCCGAATCAGGGGCACCTTCTCCGGCACCAGCGCTCTCGGTAATTCTGTTCAAGTTAGCCAATGAAACACGATAGCGAGCAATAAGCAAGGCAAATTACCGTTTATAGGCCGCAACTGTATAGTCGAACGGTCTGAAGTCTGTCTCGATCATACGGTATAGCTCATCTTCTCGAATCTCCTTCTCGGTTGCGTCATCTTTTAGGCGTTCTCGTGGCTTCTGGCGTCTTGCGCGGGCTTCGAGGGGAGCCTCTTCTAACAACAGCTCTTCGAGATCGTATGTGGCATCGAAATTCGTTTTCTCGGAGGATGGGACAAAAACAGGCTCGATTCGTTTCGCTTCGAGAAGCTCAAAGTCGTAACACTTGAAGAATTCATTGTAGATAAAACTCTCCCATGTTGATCCCATTCGAGTTTCGCGGTTTGGGTCGAGAGCGGAGCCGATCGAGTATAGGCAAGAGAGTGAAACAGGCGGTTGCGTCACCGGGTACTTGGGAGAAGCGGCCTGAATCTGTTGGCTAAGAGATCCTTCAGAACCACCTTCAAAAGGTCGCTGATTTGGTCAGTATATGCGCACAACCGACCAGTGCAGTATTGTTTGACAACCACATACCTTGTTGTAGATACATTCGTAAAACAAAACACCCAAAGACCACCAATCTGCTCGCACGTCGTATCCCTTACCAGCGTACACTTCGGGGGCGAGATAGGCTAATGTGCCAGACTTGCTTGTGAGTGTTCTGCCTGGAACGACATCGGATGCGACATTCTAGTTCGGTCAGTTATAGATTATGTGTGGAATAGGTAATACTTACGAAGTCAGTTAAATGAACGTGGCCATCAGCATCAAGCAGGACGTTGTCGGGCTTGATATCGCGGTGGATGATGTTCTGAGCGTGCACGTATCGAAGAGCACATCCGAGCTCGGCGATCCAAAATCTAACAGCCTCTTCGGTAAAGGTCTTTCTCGAAATATGGAACCTCAAATCTCCACCAGTCATTAGGTCAACCACCAAATACCTGTTATCAAACGTAAGCCAAGGTCGAGCGGTGTAAGTCGGGTTTGGACGTACATGTATTCGATATCCTGGAAACTGTATCTCAAGTTACAGATGAATGGATGGTTGACATATTCCAGCATTCGACGTTCGCGGATGATGTTACGCACACTCTCAGATCGTACAACTGTGGGAATCAGAACGATTAGCTTGGTGCTACGGTAGATATACTACAGCTCAGATCTGGTCGGCAATCGACCCCGAGAATGGAGGTAGTATGTGTTTTGGAAGTGCAACTCTGAAGCCATGAGCATGGCCAACAGATAAGGGCATTGTGCCTACCTTCATCTTTCCGGATATATTTCAGAGCAAAAGACAAGTTCGTGTCCTTTCGCTCGACGATTCGCACCTTTCCAAAGGCACCTCGGCCGACGACTCGCAACAAGCGGAAGTGATTTAGGTTTACTACAAACAAACTGTTAGCGTGTTTCACTGGACATGTTTTCGACAATCAATCCAGAACTGCGAAAGCAAAATATGCTGTCCAACCATATAACATAGAAGTAGAAGATGCAAAACACACGTGGGAGACAAGATGACGCCAAGTGACATGCGGCTGAAATATGGCAAAATGCCCTGCAGGATGACAAGAATCAAGATGAACCAATGGCGGAATCGAAGGGGAAGGTGGAAAACGAATAGAATCAAAGGTAGCTGCCGAGTTCCTTAACGTACCTTCACCGTTGAGGTCGACGGGCTTTCCTTGGCCGTTACCCATCGTGAGGGGATCGATATGATGGACGACGTTGAATTATCGTGAAAGATAGCAAAGTCCCATGCTGAGTCTCGAGTGTACGGAATGGGAGCAGTGTGGAGTCGGAGTGCCGTGGCAGTATCTCACAGGGCACTGTCTGTTGCGGTGTGTGCAGCGTGGGAATTGAAGGGTCGGCTTGTGAGGACGGTCAAGGTTGCGATGATGGGTTGTGTTTTCGGTGATGGGTGAGGCGGCCTTGGTGATGGCAGTGATGATGGCAAGAGGACCAAAAACTCGCAGGGGTAGGTTGTAGCAGAAGCAAATGCAGCTCAAGAGTCAGCGAAGCAAAGGCGAGGCTTGGCTTGGCTGGGTTTGGTCTGGTTTGGCCGGGCGCTTGTGAAGTTCGAATCGAATCGGGAAGAGAACAGAGCAGGGTCTGGACCTTAGCGGGCGGCGCAAAGTACGGGAGGCGAGAATCGGATTTTTTTTCTCCTGCTTCTTTTTTCCCTGTCCTTGTAGTGGCAGTCCCAGTTTCGGGTTTTGGGGGGTTGACGCAGGTCGCTCGGAGGCTGGTGGCGGCGGGAGTTCGAAGGGGACGGCGTACGACTTTCGGGGAAGAGAGGGGAGAAAGAAGGACCTTTTGAGGGGGAGAAAAGGAGGAGGTCCCGGCGAAGAGGGGGGCTTGTGGAGGCGTTTCGAGACGTGGGATGTTCAAGTCCAAATGCTCTAGTTGATGCGAAGTGCCTAGACTTGGACTTGCACTCGCAAAGATTGTACTATGTGTAAGGAGCCAGAATCAAGGGTCCTGATACCAGGAATAACAGCAATACCTGATAGTGAAGCCTTTTTGGTTACTGCTTTGTGTATAGTAGTAGTATTGCGGTGTAGAAAGAGCGTGTATCGATTGGATTGAACGTTCCAGGGAGAAGAAGATTTGATGTTGATGGAATGAAAAGAAGGGACCCTCGGTAGGCACGGAGCAGGCGTGGACAGTAAGGTACTAGGCCAGTATTAGAGGCAGTCCAGTATAGCGGCAGCGGGCAGCTGTACTAAAAGGAACTGGAAGGGAGGGAAAGAGGGGGGCAAGCTAAGTTAGTACATGTATGTAGGCTGGTACGGTAGTGTAGGTAGGGTCCGTTTAGAGTGTGACTTTTCTTTGCTCTCCTGATGCACGTTTGCTGTACCTAATCTGCCTTTAATCTACAAGTTGTCGAATCAATGAGGATGCCAAGCGTTGCTGCAGACAGGTTACAGGTACAGAAGCATTCAGATGGCAGAGAGCCACACCGTTCCAACAAAGGGTTGAAACGATACCACTCTGCGTTTGGTTTGCCGGGCGTCGATATCAGGACCAATGCAAGCAAGGACCCTTTATGTTTACCAGGTATAATAGTCACTGTATCCGTATTCTGTATGTACTGTCTGTCCTACTGCACTCTGTACAGACGCTGCCCTGAAGACAGGAGTACGACCGAAAGTGAATCAGGTCTGTGCAGTTAATTCCGTCTTGTAAGTGGACTCAACGTCCCTAGCTCCCTTGGAGTTCAATGTAAGAGAGCACGGACAGCCGCGTCCACGGGGCAGGGGTCCAGAGCGAGAGAGCAAGCGTAGGTACCTGGGTACTCCGTAAAAGTGATTAGAAGCTCGATATCCGTCCGTACATGCTCCGTAACTAAGCTAGGAGACGGAGCAACAACACCAAACAGGTTTGAAGGCCACGTCTGCTTCGTAGAGGAGCAGTGGTTATCGTCGGTGTTGTTCGCTTGTCACAGAGTAGAGTAGCACCTAATTGCTGACATATCTGAGGGCATATTCCATATTCACTTACAATGGGGGAAGCAGGGGTTTGGTTTGTCCAGGCCAACACTGTATGTATGCTAGCTAGCCTTATCAACGGATGGCGAATTCCTCTCGTCGTCTCGTGTAAGACGAAGCGGCCAGCTCGACTTGGCAGAGATACTCTACAGCTACCAGTACTTATCGACCGATTTTTGCTATGACTAGCAGTGCAGTAAAATGCACTGCAAGCTACCGAGTCGTCAATTACCATCACGGCACGCCTAGGAGAGGGACGAACTTGTACTCGTCCATCCACAAAAGCGCTGACAGCATGGGATGGAATGGCCTGGCTTGACTTGGAGGACCCAATGGTATGAGGATTCGACGATGGCTACAAAGAATCAATGGCACGACTTTTCGATCCTGGAGGAGAGACTTGGTCGATGGACAAATTCAGTTAGACAGTCTGGTCAGCTGGGCTCAAAGTTGTCTATCTCCAGACTCGAGATATGGGTATCCAGACCTGCCAGGTTGCCTACAATCCGTACATCAATCGGTCATCTCTTGACCAACTCTATCTTATTCACCTTACTCCGTACCAAGTATCCGTATGTTGCTGTCGCATTGCATGGATGAGCTCTCATCTCATTCTCTTGTTATTCCCATTCTTGTGCTCGTCTGGCTCAGAGTTGAGTTCGTTCATATGGGACACGACAAGGATCCTGACTCTTGTAACGGGTTACCCTACCACAGGGACCGTATGTACCACTCATCCTGGTTCCACTGCCGCTCGAAGGAGGGTGGATAAACGTCGCTTGGTGCAGCAGCGGTACGGAGTATGAAATCTGCAAATAACTATGATAAATAAATGTACGGAGTAAGTACCGTCATGATCGTCACCACGTCAGTCTTTCTTCTTCCCTGTTCAGATACAGGCCGCGTAGTTCCCACCTTTGTATTGTTCTCATTACTTCAGCGGCCATTCAGAGCCGGCATGTTCTGAATCTGCTGTTTTACCACCTTTTGCCCATAATCGCATTTTGACTCTTGTTCGGCGACGCCGAAGGGGTAGCGCTTGTGGACAAGCGGCGCGTGGCGGTCCATCGACTCAGTCTAACCACTGATCAGCTTTGACAAGTCGACCAAAACCAGACCGTCTCATGTCCGTTGACGCAAGTCACAGTAATATCTCAAGTGCTTCTATCCACGTGCCGAGGACCATGACCAAGACCAAGACCATTACACTTCTGGCCTCCGCCTCCGCCTCCGACGGCGAAGGTGAAGGTGAAGGTGAATCAGCACTTGATCATGTCAGGACCGCCCCTAATTCACACTCAAGCCATGGTCGAGATCTACATGTCGATATGCTAATATTGGCTTGGTGATCCTTTTGGCAGGATGGCCAACGTGAACCTTGTCGCTTATTGGCCAATTGCACCGTTTGTGTCTGATTGGTATAGGAATTCGGATATGGCGTTGATATGGCTGAGATTGTTGATTTCCAAATTCCCATCACGGAGGTGAAGGCCCTGATCACATTGCGTACTCCGTAGATATCAGCACGATTGGTCCTTGGGGACAATTACCTTCAGCAGGCTGAGTAAAGATCTACTCTGGCTCAGCTTGAAATCCAAACTCGGATTTAGATTTAGATGTGCCCCTGGGGCTAACTAGGCTCCTCGGAAAATCATCCCCTTTCTGCCTGGATTCGTTGTTCTACTACTAATCATCAATTGCTAACTAGCTAGCACTTCAAGACCTAGCGGTGATCGTCTCCAATGTTCAAGGTCGTGGCGCAACCAACAGTAACAGAAAGATGACAAGAACCATGACAGAGCTAGGGGGAAGCTGACACGCGACGATCAAACCCTTCCCTGACTGACAGACGTGGATACCTTGTTTCTGTTGGCTGAGCCAAAGTCACAAAGTTGACAGGGCTATTTGAACACTGTCACTGACTGGCCAACCAACCAGCATATTTACCTACCCATCTATCCAGCTGGTTGGGCCTTTGAAGTGTTCTCTCATATCTCACTAATCATGTTGCTCTACGGATACGGGCGCCTGCATGGGGAAACAATGCCCGTTCGTTTGTTTGTGCGCTGAGAGCTGAGAGCTGAGAGCTGAGAGCACCACTGAAAGAAAGGTCTGACAAGATCCTGGACCCTAGCATCGTTCTGGAATACTTCCATCTCTTCACATGTCAAGTCGGCTCCATCAAGCTGCGTTGCGTCTGCATGTGCGTGCGTCCTTATGCCTTTCAGGTGCAGATAAGCGACGGAGATGCCCGCAGACCTGTTGTGTTAAGGGACTGCATGTGGCACCCCTTATGACTTATTTAATCCCCAGGGATATGCTTGGCCTGCCGCGTTCCGATGCACATGCGGTGTGTTTGCCCTGTTGGGAATGATGTCTCCCGGGCAGAGAGACGAGACTGTGATCGTCAAAGGTAAGTGCTTACATGGAGAAAGTCGAGTTTTAACAGGTCAGAGCCTGGTACAGGGTAGTAGGATATGCAGCATGGCAGCTATTGACAGCAGTTCGTCGCGTGTAAATTACCTTATCAGACATGTAATATCCCTTGACCTTGCCTTGACTTGACTTGACTTGACTTGACTTGACTTACACCGATTCTTTTGCCAAGGTAACGGTTGTCGGTTGGACGAAAAAGCAAAACCACGGGCATGCACTACAACCCCTGTAACGGCGTCCGCCTCTTTGACGCAGCCTGCAGCCAACCAATTTCCAGCAGCCGTATCAAGATGCAAAGGATCCATATCCCATTGATTGAGGTTGCCTCAACGGTGTTTCAAAACCTGTAGTACTAACGTTAGGTACTACCTAGGTTCCAGCCTCTGAACGTCATGATAGACGCAAGGCTGTAATAGACCAAATGCTACCTACAGTACACCTACACTACAGGCCACAGACTGTCTGCCACAGAACAAACTGTCTGTTCACCTATCCAATAACTCATTAGTAGTCCCTCCGGATCATATGCCGACCCATGCATGCCCGCTGATCCTCCTGATATTCCTATTGACGCCGCTTCCGCACCCGTTTTCTTTTTTGACTTTTTCAGTCTTTGTCGTGATTGCATATTCGTATTGCATCCCTGATAATGGGGCAATTTTAAACGCGGCATGAGGAGCACGGCTGAACATGATACTCGCTTAAGCAGGTACAGTATCCGTACACACGTCCTTGGAAGACATTCATGCAAGGGCTGTCTATATTGTCTTCTTGAGTACGGACACCGTACCTCAAGGATGGTTTCTTCAACAAACGGCAATTCGAGGTTGGCTCTTGGTAATGTCACCCTGCAGAATTGGCTTCCTACCCAAAACATCAAAATTGTTCTAGAACAAATGGTTTGCGGCGTTAGTGGCTGGAAAACGCCTCTCGGGTGATGCCGTGGGTTGGTAGGCATTTGATATGGAATTTAGGAATAGACAAAGAACCCTTTCTCCGGCTCATGGCACTTTCTCCGGTTGAATAGACATTTCCAGTTATTGGCTCGCATGTGCACAAGTCCATTCCTACGACCAAAGTTTATTTTGTCCCGTTTCTCGACAATCCAGGCACGAGCTATAGCTCGGATATGGCGTTTATTTCCAAACGTTGTAGTTACCGGCCCCTTTGTAAGTGATTTCTTACGTATTAATGCGCGGTGCCCAGTCTACCTAGCTCTAGCTTTGCATAGCTCTTCGTGCACAATGGTGTTGTTTTCATCATACTCGTACGTTTCAGTCAAGAGTTGGGAAAACTCTTAACCGCCCGAGTCGCAGCTACTACTACGTACGTACGATCTTGACATGAGGTATAAGCCACAGTGGCTATTGTAGTTAGTAGTTGGCCTAGCAGTTGGTCAAATCAATATATTAGGCAATTCAAGCAAGGATGCAGTGGATAATGTATCTCTTACTAACCTTCAGTTCAAACTTACTCGCCAACAACTTCCTCATACAGTTGACGAGTAATTAAAACATGCATTGATGTTTGGCCAACTAAAACCTTTTCTTTCAGGCTCAGGTATGCCCAGCTTGAACCAACGATAGGATAAATTTGGTTCACGCATTAGCTTCGTTTTGCTGGAGCTACCACTCAGCTGTGAAACTCAGTTGTGGATGGGGGGCAAAGCTTTGCTCTAGGCGTCCGTTACAAGGTTGATTATCAATATTAGTTGAGTTATCCGTCAGCATACATCAGGCACTCGACGAGTCAATAAGCCCCGTGGGTGGCTATATGGAAAGAAAGATAAAGTAAAATCAGTATTCACAGATTTCACTATAGGGTATCTGGCCCGTATCACTTTGTTTACCATCACGGAGCAAAATATCCATTCTCAAAGTTGTGAAGGCTGTATTGTGTAGACTGAGAGAATTTATTCCTCCTAGGGCAAACATATGCGGCTAATGATCGTGATTCGTGATTATAAGCCGAGTGTTTAGTACTCGCTAGTAATCGCATCACTATGAGGCGCCAAAGCTGTCTATGTAGGGTAATCTCAACATAATGACGATTGGAGATCGCTGAGACATGATGTTCGATGACGTAGTATGAATAACAACAATCCAACTTGAGCTGCTTCGGAAGCTTCAAACTTACCAATTGCACAATCCAATCTCTCCAGAGAAGAAGCTCACTCACAGAAAACACCCATAATAACTCAATTGCCCGTGAATCACCTCACTTTTCATCCTCTCATCAACCATCCATTCGTCCGCCCACCATCATGTCTCTCTTTCGCAGTGTCTTCCGCACAACCGCAGCCACCATGCGCCCGCTGCACACAACAACACGCATGCAGATGGCCTACAAGCACGACCAGGACCGCGAGTCTCTCCGACCGGTCGCCAACGAGAACTCAAAGTCCGGCACGGACGAGGCCATGTCGGGTGAGCACGCCGACATTGCCTTTGACCCCAACACGACGCGGCCCGAGGATGCGGCCGAGCAGACCAGGAAGAAGACCGAGTCCAAGGGTCGTGAGGGAGAGGATGCTCTGCACGCGAGTGGTGCGAACCAGGAAATCAGCAAACCTATGGGTGACGAGAAGACTATCAAGACCAAGGGCGCTGGAAAGGAGATCTCGAAGGGAGGATCCAGCGGGAGTGGAAGTGCACCGAAGGATGGAAGTCTTCCCAAGGCCAAGTAGACATGAGAACGACGGTCCAAACGCTTGTAACAGCACCTCATACACTTACTACGGCCTCAATATGAGGGACGAGGGGTATTTGGTCTACATTGCATAATAAAACAACACGCAATCTAGTTAAAGGTGCCACAGACGTGAAGACCAAGATCATATAAGTTCAATCGAGTATGCTCAAAGAGACAGCGTAGTTTGTGGATTGCCTCATCATGTCATTGATTCGCAGTTATCAAAACAAGAAAGAGCTTGAATAGGAAAGACCATGTCGATGACCTGCATAAAGATGACATGAAGTTATCCAATGGTTTTGTACTGAATTTCTAACAAGTAATTGAGTATCACTTATGATTCCGGTGATGGGTTGATGATGCCGGCTTATACCGCCGGTTCGTCCGACTCACTCGGCCCCACATCTCCGGGTAGCAAGCTAAACAGCTTCATACAACTTCCCTGAGGCGCCCAAAACATTACCCGTATAAGAAGCTAGTGCTGTCGTGAATTTGAAATTCTGGAAAATTTGCTAGGGAGACCTTAATTGGTAACGATGTTGGTCATAAAGCTGCTCATCTAACCCAAGTCGACGGTGGACGTCTATTCCTTAAGTAGTTTCATGTTCATCTCATAAAAGCCATATAGATAGAATGTTTGCAGTAAGATGTGGGATATTTGAGAGATGACGGGTAAACATACACACCAGTCAACGAGACCAAACATAGACTTATTCGTATATCAAAACGAGGACGTGTTCATCATCTCTTGTATCTCTTGTAAATGCCAAATCCACTATGGCTCAAACTCCCAACGCCAGACTATGCATATCGTCACTAGCACGCCCACTGTTTATGCGTACATCATGTCACCATCTTCCTCTTCATCGTCCTCCACAATGGGGACCTCCTTCTTCTTCCCCATTTCTTGGCGGCACATAGGACAGTTTCCCTTACTGCGCAACCAAGGCCCAACGCACTCAAGGTCAAACTGGTGAGAACCCTTGCAGGGAAGCTCAACCACAAGACAGTATTCGTCCTCTAGGTAGGGCACCTTGCAGATGGCACAGTCGTCGTCCTTCTTGAGGGTCTTGCGATTCACGCGATCGAGCGAGTCGAGAAACTCTTGTGAAACACCTGCCAATCGAGTCGGGGGGTCGTTGATGTCGTCCTCGAGGGTAAGGATGAGAGACTCGAGAAATTGGCGGTTGTCGTTCGTCGGGGCTGTGGTGTGGAGCTGGTTCAGCTGGTCCTGGAGGAGGCGGAAGAGAGCGGCGGTGTCGACGGGGGTGGGCGTTGCGTGTGGGTTGTGCTGAGGGGTCTGGTCGCCCGAGGGCTCGGCGATCTGATCGAGGAGGGAAAAGAAAGAGGCCATGTCTACGCGACGGCCCGAGCGACGGCCTTCAGAGAACTTGACATTGTGCTCGACTGTGCAGGGGAAAGTTAGCTACTGGATGAATAGATGGAGGGGTAGAGGTAGAGAGAGGAGGGGTTGAGTGATGTTACCTTCGTATTGGGTAGCCATTGTTGACAGTCGTTGGTTTGTTCGCTATGTTTTTGTTTGTTTGTTTGTTAAAGACTCGAGAGGGTGAACGAGAAAGTTGGTTGTGGAGGTAAGGAGTGGGAGCGCAGGCGACAGGATGTTGTCGTGGAACAGTAAGACGCAGGCAGAGATGATGTCGCAAGTCAAAGTCAAGCTCTCAAGTTGTGGGGTTACATAAGAAGTGGAGAGACGGGAACTGCTTGGACCCTTGCTCTTCAGTCTTCCAGGGGTCAGCCACAGCAGTAACACAGCAGTGACACAGCTGCAGACAGGGCAGCCACGCGATTGGGAGGACCTGTAAGGAACGATTAGATGCTGACAGCTTCACTTACACAACTTGGCTTACTCCTGTTGAAGCTTGAAAGGCTAAGTACCAAGGTAGGTCAGATATTAAGGTACCGCTGTAAAGATCCCCAGCTTTGAGAAGAGCAATACCTATACCTATGCATCACCGTTAGTTCCATCACATGCCAACTCAACTCAATTCAACGTTGTGGCTGATTCCGGTTGGCACGGGCTTCAAGCTTTTGACGTCAACGTCAACTAATTCTTCGGCACCTCAAGAGCCGGTTCCTGGTTCCCTCTTTAACTTGTGCCTGGCCCGGCCTGATTCTTTCATTATCTAAACCTCTGCAAATTCCATCTTGATACCCCCATTCCCCATTTACTGTTCATGATTCGATACCCAATCCATACAAAGTCTTCCAACAACTAATCAACACAATGTCTTCCCCTTCTGCTGCCGTCATCGGCTCGACTGGCCTCGTCGGCTCCAACATCCTCTCAACCCTCCTCGCTTCTGAGATGTACAAACCCATCCATACTATCACTCGACGCGCTCCCAAGGCCACAGCCGCCTACCTCAATGCGATAGTCGACGCCGACACAACTAAGTGGGCAGACCTCCTCACAGGTCTCACCCCAAAGCCCTCCATCGTCTATTCGGCCCTTGGAACTACTCGCGCTGCCGCTGGCGGTATCGCAAACCAGTGGAAAATCGACCACGATCTTAACGTGGAACTAGCAAAAGCCTCTAAGACTGCAGGCATCTCGACATTCGTTTTCATCTCGAGCGCAGGAACCCGCGGCATGATCGCATCGGCCTCCCCTTATGCGAAAATGAAAAACGGAGTCGAAGATACGATCAAGGAGCTGGACTTTGAGCAAGCCGTGATTCTTAAGCCCGGCTTGATTCTGGGCCAGAGAGAGACGGGCCGTATGGCCGAGGCTATTGCCCAGGGAGCAGTCAATGGTCTTGGACGTCTCAGTACCGCCATACGTGATGGCATTGGCCAGGATGCAGACGTTATCGCAAAGGCGGCCGTGAGAGCTGCACAGCTGGCGCACGAGGGCAAAGCCCCAAGCAAATACTGGGTTATCGAGGGAGGCGATATCATCAAGCTGGGCAGGACTGAGTGGCCAGGTAACCAGACTGAGGCCACGGAGACCAAGTCAGAGACAGCCGCATAATGTGTTAAAGAGTCTAACGAACGGGTTGCACATCCTTTTCGGCTCTTGTTGTGTGGAAACAATGACTCTTATACAAGCTGCACAAAGACTATAAGCAGCAATGTCTCGATCTTTACAAGGACGTCACTAAAGATTAATTCGCGACGCTTGTATGAATTCAGTATGTCGTTAAGTCGTTGTGTAGAAAATCTACAATGAGCAGTCTATCCAGGATCTGCCCCTTCACTTCGTATATTTCAGCGACAATTGGGTCGTTGTCGGACGAATTGTGTGAGACAATACTGTACTCAAATGACAGTCTATGAACACATTAACATAATGGTTTTCTTCCTTATCGATGCATATATCTCCTGTCCTTTGTCTCTACAATGTACCACGATTGAAATAGAAGCTGAGGAAGTGATACCTGTCGTGCAACTGTGAATGTGATTTGCCTAACCTATGGACTTGTAACTTGTAAGCAGGTGTCATATATTCCTCCGACCCTTCGCATGTCGGCATCGTCTTTGCCCCGCGCTGCCCCACCATTCGTCAGATCTCATCATCAGCTCCGCTCCACTCTTGATAACCATCAGCTTCTATTAACTTCTCACTCACTCACTCACTAACTCTCACGACTCAACCGAGACTCAGTTCTGGTAAGTATCATGTATGCCATGGAATCTCGAAACTTCAGAATACTTACACATGATATAGTCAGCTGAAAATAATAAGCCCATTAGACACAGCACTTATCCAGCTTGCTTCCTGCGATTACAATATCATTATGTCTTCTCGCCCTTCAGTCGTTGGCCCGGAGGCCGGTCCCGAGGCTCCCTATCCTCTTCACATGGAGGGAACAGTAATTTCTGGGTTTGGTCGTGGTTCGAAAGAGGTAAACATTCTCACAGCCATTTATTCATATCATATCTTATCATACTCACATCCACCAGCTTGGCATCCCAACCGCCAACCTTCCCGTCGATGAGGCTCTCACTCCCTGGATCGCAGACATCCCCTCAGGAGTCTACTTCGGCTACGCCTCTCTCGCTCTCCCCACGACGCACCCAGAACACCCTTCCTCAAACTCATCCTACACCACTCCCAACGCTGACACAGAGGATGCTCTTCTCGCTGCCGCTGCTCCCGCCCAATCCGCCTTCCACATCTTCCCCATGGTGATGTCCATCGGCTACAACCCCTTCTACAAGAACACCGTTCGAAGCGCAGAGGTACATGTCCTGCACAAGTTCACTGCAGACTTCTACGACGTGACTATGCGTCTGCTTATCCTCGGCTTCATCCGTGAGGAGAAAGATTATAAGAGTCTGGAAGCCCTCATCGAAGATATCAACTTCGACTGCGAGGTCGCAAAGAACAGTCTCGCCCGCGAAGCTTGGGCTCCCACAAAGGGCCGCGTGGTTGGTGGCAAGGATGTAGAGGGTAAATTAGATGTCCAGTGGCTTGTCCGTGATGCTTAAGATTGATATGGCTTGAATGGGAGACGGAATAGGATATAAAAGTGGCTGGGAGTTCTGGAATAGAATAGGAACATAGAAGGGACGAATTTCTTTAAAGTTCTGGTTATTTAACGTTTTGCTTCTGTTGCTAAATACTACCCGGGTATCATGCGAAACCCCCTGTTGTCGTGAATCGAGAGCACCGGCACCAACATATCATGGCACAGCGTAATAGCTTGTCTTCTATCCGAATGTATGCACTCCAGTCTCCCTCTCTCTTGGTTTTATATAACACCTCCTCAAAGGCGTAAAGAGGTCACCATCCTGTAGAAGTAGAAATAGTCCCATAACAAAACAAGGGAGGAAAAAAGTATGTTCAAAATCTACTCGTAATCATATCCAACTAGACTGCCAGTTGCTGGGGCCCGTGGTCCGGTAGGTATCGTGGCAAGAACTGTTTAGGGTTAGCTTGGGACTTATGATGTGATGTAAGGTCTCAACTCACATTCATGATGATCATCATGGGAATGTCGAAAACGTCCCGCTTGATCGTCCAACAGTAGGTACATTCGACCTTGCCATCCCTCTCGATTCGCGATATACCGTGTTCGCTGTCAATCCGCGTAACTCGGCTGCTCAAAATGCTAGGCTGCATGTCCTTTTGAGGACCATGTTCTGGCTTCATGTCTAGACTTTGGGACGACCGGTATTTGTTGAGTCGACAGCTTCTCTGTACCTTACCACGACTGTCCTCAAAGGCCAATTCCGCGAAATCTTGATAGAACTCTACAACACTGTCGTCATCCAGTAGCTCACCCAGGAACACGGGTTGGGGTCGCCCGCTGCTGTTATCAAGAGTGGCTTTTTGGGGACGAGGAGTTGGCATGTCTCCCTGGGCATTGTTGTCTGGCGTGTTGGAACCATTGGTCGAACGCCCACTATACGTATTAATGTTGAGATTTGGCTCTTTCCCGAGCAGCACCTCTTTTGTCCACCCTGTCAGCGCGATGAATTCCTTGTTGACAGCAGCAACCTCGCCAGATCTTCGACAGACGATTGTTGGGGCGCAGCAGTGCTGTAGGAAGTCATCATACTCGACAAGTGTTCTCTGGAAGCACTTTTCCATGAAAATGAGATCCTGCCGGGTCAAGTCTTTCGTACACGATATAAATGACGGCCGGATCTCTCCCAAGGCTTTGGCGATTCTTAGTAGCTTGTTGCCAGGTAGACGATTTCGTAACACGGCCACCATGTTGTGGAATCCCGTTGTGTAGGGATACGGCTCCTTTACACTCTCGTAAATAGCGGCAGAGTCCCTCTGTCGCTTGCCGAGATAAGATTTGGGAGCTTGTCTAGCATTCTTCGCTCTGTGTCGTTGCACACCAGGAACTGTAGGAATTCCAGAAAAATTATGACCTGGCGAGCCTTCCATGCCCGCAACAGAATGGGGGCTAGCCGTAGCATCTGTACTCGGGCTGGCAAGGCTGGTCGGCCCAGCTGCAATAGCATAAGCATGGGGTAGTCCGTGCTGGAGATTTCCCTGAGCATATAGGGATTGATTATTTTGGTCCATACCCGAAAATTCTGCCCCTAACATGGGATGATCAAAGCCATTTCCGTTCCCATTCGCATTGCCAAACAAAGCTGCATACGTGCTCTCAGTTGTCGGAGTTTGCGATATGGAATTCTCCCGAGGGGGTGTCTCGGCCCCCAGGGCCATCTTATTGAGAATGCCAAATTCCCAACCCGCATACTGACTACCAAAGTTCAGTCCTTCCAGATCAAAATTGTACAGGGCAGGATTGCTGGGGTCGAACAAAGCGTTGAAGTCCATGTTACCGGTAGGTATTATGTTGCTCAGGGGGGCATGTGTGCTGCTAATTGGAGCCTGGAAGGATGTCGGGGATGCTTGAGGATTAAAAGGTAGCCCATCGATACCCACGGGCGTCTGCGCTCCTGTCGAGAAAACAGGCAGAGTTGTAGTGCTCGCCTGAGAGAAATAGTTGCTTCCATTCGCTGACAAGTTGTCTGACTGGCTTGCATTTGAATCCTGGCGCTGAATGCTGGGTCGTGAGGGTGTAGGATTGGGATTGGGGTTGTAATTAGGGCCTAGAACAGGCCGAAGGGCTTCTGGAGGAGCATCATGAAGATATTTGGCCTTCTTGCGGACACCATCCTGACATGCATCAGCGAGACCTCGCTTGATGCACCTCTGGCATGGTCTCTCATCTCCTGCAAAGGTGTTAGCTTGAGTCCCTGTCAACTGTCTAGCATATTGATCTCAACCACGACTCTTTTACCACAGAAAAGGACCACACAAAGTACGCAAGCAGTATGCAGCCAAAATGCTGTTAACTGATGGACTCAGGAGCTCAATTCCATAGGGGGATAACAAAAATTCGAGCCATGATAACCGGCGCAGACGCGATGCCAGTAAGACTGTTGCGAAAAGACTTACCACAAGTTAGATGAGCCCTTTGGCACGCAAAGCAGGCCCTTCGTGCCTTTTTCCTCCTTGGGCGTAGGGGGTCCTTAGGGTCGTACTTCTTCTTGACCTCTGTGCTGCTCTCAGTAGGGCTCTGGTCGGCCATTTTCTCGTCGTCGTCCTTAAGAAAAGTTTCCGTGTCGTCCTCGTTCTCAGACATAACATCTGAGACCTCAGCACTGTTCTCATCCATCTCGTGCGGCATGGTGTCTTAGGTTTTATATATAAGGCCCGGGATCGTCACAAGGCAATGCGACAAGTGGATTATCCTCCTCTCAGCTTAACCGACCCCGAAGATTTGTTTGAGTCACTGAACACAAAGCGGCCCGGTAATGCAGGCTCCGAATCCAAAAACTCTTTTTTTGTTTCTTACCTTGGCCTTGTCCTCCTTTCAGCACTTTTGCGAAACCACACTTATTCAAGCCTCGGTATCACAATTAAGCAGGGACAAGTACGTCGTCGAATCGAAGCTTCAAGGTGTACTGTCCACAAGAACAATAACCCCCACGATGGCGTAAGGATGCGGCTACAGAGTGTTCTCCTTGGCTCCCCTTGCCGTTCGCTGACGCGGGCTGTGTAAGTGATGTATGTAATATGAGGAATAAGCCAGGCTGTACGGTGCAGATGCTGTAGGACTATGGCGTTGGGCGCAAACGAGGCCAGAGGGCTTTATGCAGCTGCGTGTAGGTTGATCAAGCCTTGGCTACTATTGGGACCGAAACTGATCGGCCAAGCTCGTATCCTGAAGTGGGCGTGTTTGTGCAAAGCCAATAAAGTGTCTGGATATGGTGCGCAACAAGGCGTTTTCGTGTAACGTATAAGCTGTCAATAGTTGGTCGCAGAGGTCGTGAGGCTGCGAGTATAGTCACCGAGGAAGACGGAGGATGTGGATGAGGTAGAAGTCCGATTCGACGAACGTAGATCGATGATCGCTCGACGCAGGAGAGTCGTGAATAAGCGGCAGAGGCGGGGCTGTTTAAGGCGACTCGAGGCGACACAGGAAATTGGTGAAGGACGGCGGCGAGGATGTCGAAGCTGACGATGACGAAGACGAAGACGAAGAGGAGGAAAGAATAGGATGCAGCTACCCGCGGGCCATGAGGAGTGGCTGCACCCAGCACCGACCAATCTAAGCAACAACGCGCACTACAGCAATTCACACGGCGTCGGCGACCGTAGCAGCAGGTTGTGGTGACAGTGTATAGGCAAGGTTGTGCAGAGATGAGGCATGCGAACCAGGCGCGGCGCGGGGGGATAAAGTCGGGCGCAGAGTGCGCGGAGGAAGCGGATCGCGATAGTAGTCGAATATGGAAGCAGAGTAGGTGGAAGAATAAAGTCGAGAATAAGAGGAGAAGTCGAACGAGGCAATTCGCAGACCAAGTCGTCAGCAATGAGTGGTCCAAATTCGAGGTCAGTTAGAAGAGAACCCAGTCCAACGGAACCCAGTCACAGAGAGGTCAGAGGTCAGGCGACAGCTAGAGGGCGGTTGGTTTAGGTACAGAGGTGTAGGCAGTGGTGGTATCCGTAGTGGCAGTGGCAGTGGCAGTGGTGTCGAATTGTGGGCTTTTGTTGGTTGGTGGATTAGAAGGCGCCACAGACAGGACAGGGCAGGGCAATTGAAGGATGCGGGTGTCTAAGTACTAAAGTAAGGTAATTATGCTGTGCTTAACTACACTTGTTTTGGCCAAGGTGCTCCATGCTGTAGTAATTGACCTTGTATACTTGCTAGAGACGACCTCAGAAGTACGTGATGTAGGTACAACAAAGTAGGTAGTTGGCCAGCCTTAAAGCAAGAGAAAGTGTATGAGGTTAGAGGACAAGGAATGAGTTCAACATGCATGGAAGTACATGCAGGAGGATGAAGATCTCTTCTTCGATGTCAGAAGTCATTGCAAGAGCCAAGGCTCGGTCTGAATAACCATTGGCATGTGCCAATGTAGAGGCCCGAGGTGATGGAAGTTAGATGAGCAGCTGGCGGATGATAGAATAGCCTAGAGCAATGTTCCGTGTAAGTGTTTTTATTCAATAAAACCTCAGTCAACAAGCAAACTCACACAGGGTGGGTAACTGCCCCCAATTCCCTTCCCTTCCCTGCTGCCTTTACGTAGTACCTAGTAGCCAAGTAACATCGAAATCTACATATGCAGTTTGACAGGACATGGGTATCAATTAAGAGGAGTCAATTGATTCAGTAGTATTTTAAACATCAAGACCAACATACTGATCATCATGAAAGATTCTAACCTGAGGCGTCTCGAGTGGATTTGATGAACTAATATGGCTGATACTAATCCGTTTATGCCTCAGCAAGCCGCAGCCCCAAGCACATAGTAGTACGTACGTATCCATGCGACGACCAGTTTGACACCCGCTGTAGTGGTAGCTACACAGTCCTAGTCCAATCATAATCAAGGTTTGACTGCGGGGTTTGCTAGTGGAGAACTGGGGGAATCTTGAGCCCTGTCAGCCTGTCCATTGGTCCTACGATGACTTCTAATTTGTAAGTGAGGAAGCTTTGGGGTTAACAAGATCAGAATTTTTATAAAGAAGCCGGGGTAAATAGTCCCTGGCTTGACTCAGTCTTTCTTCTGGCGGTCAAGAAAATAAGAATAGAACGGACATTTTCTCCTCCTGCGCCTCAAGCAATAGTCCTAGGTTAGAAGGGACTGGTCGATTCAGCTCCAGCTCTAGGTCCAGCTAAAAAAGGTCCCGTTGAGCCGCCAAAAACGACTCCATTGATCCATCGATCCAATTCTGTGTTTCCCCAACCACCCATCCACATTTTCATCTCGACCCCTAGACCTGGCCTAGGTTGATGCATTGTGAATCGCGGACAAGGAATAAGAAAAGGAGTCTACAGCCTGTGTTGGACCTAGTTTTGAGTACACGTCGACAGCCTCTATTGTATTAACATGCCAGTGGTGATTCGTACCTCGTCAACGACAGGGGTCTGTGTACAGGTAGTGTCGTGCGACTGCAGTACCGTTGCGACAAGGTGCGGCGTCGGGCTGATGTTGGATAACTCGGGCTGCCAGATGATCCTTGATGCAGGATGCCAATTGCATCTAACTGATCATCAAGTCCCTCGCACAGAAACTGCTGTACCTACCTTTTTGCGAAGTTCAAAGAGTAGCCATGTTTTCAGACCAACATATACGCTTCTTTTGTACTTGTTTGCAGTTTTGTGCCACCAAGGTGAGCGATCTAGAGAGAATAAGAAAAAGCAAAGAAAAGAGGACCCATGTAAAGCAAACCATCCGCCGGCGCCTGCCATCAACAGGCCGGTGTGGAGTCGCCGGTGGGCGGCGTCAAAGCAAGGTACCCGAAACGCACACTGAGAGGTCAGGAACATAATTGCGCCCATACTAGCAGCGCAGTGCGTTCTATTGTACAACTCTCTCAATTCCTGTATCCTTTGTCAATCCATTCATCTTTATGCATAGCGCGTCCTGTTAATCAGTGTTTGCTGGCAAAGCTGTGACAAAGCCGGCCAGCCGGAACTGCTTCAATGCCGAGCCCGGGAGCCGGATGTGGGGGGTTAGGCGGCGGACGCGGAAGCGGAAGGCCGCCGAAGATATTTCCTGTCTGAGGTTCTACGCCCTGCTACTTACGGTGGGAGACAGAGCCATCCAGGCAGCCTAGTTAGTATTCAGGGTCCTCTATTGGATATTTAATACCCGGTATCTTGGTTTGTTCGCTATCCGAGGTGTCCCTTCGGCGACCGAGACTGCCAAGGCTGTGGTTTTAAAGAGCTCTCTGGGGCATAGTATCTTGCATCATGCCAAGGTACAGAGTAGCAATTTTTACGGAGTAGTCAGTCGCACGATTAGAAAGTGTCCGCGGCGAACCCCAATGCCAGTAAAGAGTTGAGAATTAGTGATCAAGGCGCAATTCAAGTTCCAATTATAAAGCTGGTCAGCAAGCCTAGTAGTCTCCAGTGTCAAACAGACAAAGCTGCAAAGACCCATCAGTCCTTTGCTTTTTCCATTGCGGCTGTGGCCTGCATTGCATGACAGCCGCTGGTTAGATGGTGAAGAGCAAGGGTTCTAATTCTAACACCCCCTATTGACTTGATATGGACAATATGTGTCTAGTCACTTTTACCTGCTTTTCACAGCGGGTAGAAGCATGCTTGCATCCATATGGTTGGATGATGCGATCCATGCTGTTGACCGAAAACCTGGAGTCGAGGCTGCGATAGCCGAGCATCATGGAGACCTACAGATTGTAAATTTAGGTCATGGTGGAAGGCTGAGACACCCTTGTTGATCTTGGGGATGTTCTTCACACCAAAACTGTGGTTGGTCCACATTGTGCCTTTTGACGATGTTTGGTATAGTTATGGGCTGAGTGCTATAGCCATGATTCGTGTTGAACATATCTATCGCTAATACGTGATTCAACCCTCATTATCTGGCATACTATCATATAATGCAAACTAATATACTTTAAGTAATTATTTCCCTTAGTTGCGAGGCGTGAGAAGATGTTCGCATGAGAGTTGGCTGACTTGCTTACTATAAGGGCATGGAAGCTCTGAGGACGAGACAAGAGACTACATTTTCCTTTCCACTTCCGGCTTGAAATTCGGTTGAGTGGGCATTAGGACGGACCATTGGCAGTAGACTTGAGCTATAGTTAATTTCTCAAATATACAGATATGGTTGAAAGTTCCTTTGAGGCTCGTCGGTATAAGATTCAGTGACCCTTGGATGGCCCATAAGCCATTCATCCTTGCACCAATCAGACAAAACTAATATATTCTCAATTTTGAAATTCTGAGCCATAACAAGCCTCAATATCCGGTATGGTGTAGTGGCTAACATTTCGCGCTCTCATAACCTGAGAGATCAGTACCGCGGAGCCCAGGGTTCGATTCCCTGTACCGGAGTTTCCTTTTGCTGTTCCTACTACCTATTTCTAGTACACAGTAGTAACACGCAAATTCTTTTTGCGAGTGATCCCATTTATGTGATGATGTCTTTCAGAGGCATCAACGACTCCCGTTGTACAATAGTTGAGCACTTCGGTGTGCTAGTCTCCACTATCTTACAGATGCAGTACAAGAGCTTCCGTGGCGCGGATACCGGATGAAGTCCAGGACCTGCAGCCACCGGGCACAAGAAGATGCTTTATCCATCCATGGCTTCCCTCCATCGAGTCTTAGAGACAAACAAATCCTTACGAAGTAGCAAAGCGGCTCGTGGCCCTTATTCTCTTCCCGTACTTGAAAAAGAGATATGGGAAAGGCATCATGGCAACTGTCAAGAAAGCTAGTAGGGAAGAAGCCCAATGATAATCGAGTTTGTTGAACATTTGGTTACCAAATAGGGGAAATGCAGCTGCAGAATATATACTTAGCGATCATCCATACGTGGCAATTGTTTTATGTCTCCGTGTGTAGTTACCCTCGTGTTGACATATATGACATTGCCAAACAGGTGTATATGGAATCACAAACAAAGGGGGAGGACATATGGCTGACAGACGGTGATAAATGATGAGATGCTGAGAACAGACAGACTCAAAAGACTTACCTGCAAAGGTGCAACGCACAAATGCATTCGCAGCCAGGGCGCTCGCGGCGTACTGCGGATACGCATCCACCTATTCCCATCAAGGTCAGCTTTGGTTCACATCAAGCACCAACACATTCCTGTCATAATCCAGCTTTGCAGCAGCTGTGTGACGTGCGGTGAGCCTACCGCGGACTTGTAATACAAGGAGCCGAAGAAGGGTCCGGACTTACAAGAAATGTAAAGACCCCGCTAAACACAAGGAGGATCCTATATCAGTATCGAGCGGTTAGCTGCAGTTCATCAAGCAAAGATCCAGGGGATACGAGATCAAGAACCATGACCAAGCAGTGACTAAGAGCCTTGTTTCGTCTTGCGTATACGAGTGTGATTCCGCGCGTTCGGTTCTTGTCTCAGACCCGTGTCTCGAAGATTACACAACTCAGGGCTTGTGTATGGCAAGACTAAATGTCGGCGCTCCCCGAGTTGCGCCTCTTTGAGGCCTGCCAATTGATTTTGTTCTCATGCGAGTTCGACTTGACTTACCCTGCTCCAAAGATTGCAGATCCAATAATGGGCACTATCCAGTGAACCCAAGGATAGCACGACCAGCCAAACATGAAGATGCCAACAGGCACCAGGAGACCCCCCACGATCGCCGGCGGTAGTCTGAACTCGGGCTGGCTACTCCCCTCGATGCCGGTCTCCTCGCTCAGCTTTCGGACGAGGTTGTTTCGGTTGCGGTGCCACACGGGGTCGAGTCCTGCAGCGGCTAACATTCCCACGAGGATGCCGAGAAAGGAGCAGCCGGTCTGCCAGAGGTTAAAGCCGTAAATGTTGCGGAATACGAGAGGAAAGGCGCCGAAGAAGAGGTAGAGGATACCGAGAACAATAGCTGATAGAATGCACAGGTTGAGACACATAGGTTCGAAGATAAGGAGTTGGAAGGGTCGCAGAAGAGATCGTCCTATTGCACTGATGGCGGACTTTTGGACCTTTTCTGTTGGGGCTTTCCATCTCTCATCGCCCGTCTCTTTTCGAATATGTCTCGCTTTATTACGGAGCAAGATGGGATCTAGAAAACAGTCAGTTATTTGTAGCCCTTGCTTCGCTTCTGCTCCGAGCTTACGATACGTCTCAGGGACGAGAAATGCAATGGCCAACCCTAGAACAAATGCCCAGATAAGGAGCACATAATGCGTCCACCTCCAGTCAACGTTAAAGTTGATGAAACCTCCTATCAAAGGTCCAATCGAAGGTCCGATGAACGGCGCAATCGAAAACATCAACATTGGCGCCTGTATATCGTTCATGGTGAAGAGATCTCCGACAGTGCCGCCAGACACGGCGAGGAATGCGCTCCCAGCGAAGCCATCGACAAATCGACTCACGAGCACGGTCTCAATGTTCTGGGCAACAGCTTGAGGAATGATCCAAATAACATACATGGACCAAGATACAAGGTAGATGGGTCTTCGACCATAGAACTCGCTCAAGGGACTGAGGAACATGGGACCGAGACCGATTCCCACAACAAAGAGGGAAAGGCCCAATATGGAAACTTCTCGAGAGTTTCCGAACTCGGCCTCCATCTGTTCATAAGTTAATGCGTAGATAGAACTGGCGGCTGTTCTGTCTTGAGGTTTCAGCATGTGTGTATTCTGGAGAGGAAGTATCAGAAGGGAGTACGTACACGCAGAAACTTGCAGACGCTACTATGGTAACAATAACCCATTTCCTCATCTTGTTCAAGCTGCGCGGACATGAAATATCATTATCTCCATTATCCCATCCAACCTCAAAGGGATCTTTCTCCAGGTCATCATCGGAAGGTTCGTTATGGAACGGGTTGCAGCTGTAGCCATTCTGGGACTGACAGCGAGATAGATTGATAGATGCTTGTGAGCGAGTTCTCGTGGCTTGTGTCGTTGATCGAATCGGTGTAAAGGTTGGCTCGTTTCTCTCGGGGCTGATTATTCCTGAATATGTTGACGTTTTCTCGACGTCGCGATCCATGACTGTCAATGGTATGGCGGCGTGGTGACGATCGACGTAAATAAGCGAATTACGATCACAGCTGCTCTCTGAGTTATATCAAGTCAGATATATCCTCGCTGAGAAAAGGACCTGGTATTTGATATTGTCTGCCAAGAGATGAGGTCGTTGACTGATGTGGTTCCCGTCAACTTTATGTACAACCCTCAAAGGCGGCCACTCCGTCTATCTCAGCGATCCTCATTCATTTAGAGCCATACGGAGCATATTCCATAATCATATCCCTCCCAAAAAATACAGCTTTGATGATGCTGACCAAATCGTGGGTGGTGTTTATAATACTGCACCCAATCAAAGAGACGTTTGCCAGGTTTTGAGCGGAATAGCTTGCCGGTGTGGCTTGCTTATGAATACTCCTAATTCTGTATTCTTTATTTCTGAGATTGATCTACAGCTAGCTTGGAGTTGGGATAAGGTTCTTTCAATTGTATTGCCTGGCGGAATTCTTTTTCTAGAAGGCCAAGTTGACCAAGTTACTGACACTTGGAGTCGTCAGGACCTTTGGCCGGGCCATAGTTTGTCCTTGTTGAGTATGATATTGGTTAAATAGTTGAGGCTTTCTGTACCACCCACCAGCTGCAACATTTCAAGGAACTGGCCTTTGATCATTTCCAGGGATTACATACGATGGCTCTTTACAGTATCCCGGATCAAGGGAGGACCGAGGACAGCAGCTCAAGAGCCGATATGAGCTTAATTATCTCATGATGATCCCCCGCATCTCTGAACATGTCAAGCTCCTAGTGAAGAAGTAGGCTGTACAATACGCCGAGTGCAGCTCTCACGCTGTCTTCAAGTACATTCGACTTGTTACAGCGGCATGTGCTTTGTAACGCGCTGACATTTCTGCAACCTCAACAAACATCGAATGGAGTGACGCTTTGCACCCTGCAAGATCCAGTTATTTTCACATGCTCATGGATTAATTGCCCGACTCCGTTAATAACAACAGCAGCTAAGATCCTAGGAGCTGGAGAGCTGCTTGCATCATCCTAGACACGGCTCAACTTTGAGCATCCCACAAACCAATTACCACATCTCTTGGCCTTTCTCCCAGGCTCTGATAGGGTGATCAAGACGACATGCGTACATGGCGTCACTTGGTTGCATCTGTACCACAGACTACATGTATGCGTAGGGGTATCTAGGGTGGTATTTACTTTCTACTATGCGGCACATCCACAATAATAGCTCCGTCAGCAGTTAGCACACAGAAGGGATACCCAGTGATTGCCAGGCAGTGTAGTCTGGGCTGTAGGGTAAGCTGGTCCCTTCATGCAGTGGGCAGCTAAGGTAGTTAACGAACAGATGCAATTAAAGAGTCATGAGAGGGGTGACCCGACCCTCAACCTCAATATGTCGCATATAATCTCTATCGCATCGAAAACATTCGAGAGTTATCACGACGGTCAACAGCTACAAAAGGACATGACACTCAAACACACCCCACTTCTACAATGACCTTCAGTCGTAACTCTGAGACGCACTTCCAAGGCACTGCAGCTGCACTGCCCTGTAAAGAGTGCAGCAGACAAGGCAGCGGCTCTGCAGCCCTGCATGTAATTCTCTCGCAATAGGGCCATAGGCTCACTCATGATGCGCCCGCGACCGGCTGAACCTTGGGCTGGCTGGCTCGGCTCTTGTCCCATTGGATTCTCCTGGAGCCAGTGTTTATTTCATTATGTCGATCGACCTAT
The DNA here is from genome assembly GCA_025948275.1 of Fusarium avenaceum. Lineage (NCBI taxonomy): Eukaryota > Fungi > Ascomycota > Sordariomycetes > Hypocreales > Nectriaceae > Fusarium > Fusarium avenaceum. Next base: position 2,218,504 of record CP109669.1, read on the forward strand.
TTCTAGGTAAATCTGGTTGTTGCGATCGGTTCCCAAGTTTATCGTGGTGGTGTAGGAGAGGAACACTGATACTGTCAGTATTCACAAAGAGACTGATCGCAAATCGCTACAGAAAAGGCCCCTGGATAAAACAAGAACGCGAGGGGCGAGAGGACACATCTTTTTACTCAATTGACCCAGTTGGCCAAGAGTTCTCGGCTGATCATAACCGTCAACGTTGCGTTGCGTTGTGCTACCTGTCGCCATTAACCACTATCCAAAGTTCCCCCCTCCAACACCACACAGCGAACATAAACATGGCGGTTTCTTTTTGACAACCCACATTTCCGTGACGAAAACTTATTATTGTCAATTCAAAACACTGCTGATTATTCTTTAACACTTTTCTTCTGGCGCTTACCTCGGGTCACTCCTTTGGGCTACGCCGAGTCGCCATCATATCTGCCCACCAATGGATTCGCATAAAGCACCACGCTCAAACGTCATCTCGGGACCTCTACGACGCGGGGAGACGGGGGAAACAAGAATGGACGCGGGGTTTACTTGATGTGAATTGAGTTATAAAAGGTCGTCCTTTTTCCTCGAGTTGTTGGGTTTGAAATCATCAACTCATCAGCTCAACTCAACTTCCTCTTCTTCGTCTTCAACACGAATAAGCACTTTCCTACAAGCTATAAGCTTACACTTACACTTACACCTACACCACACTTACACACTACTATCCCAATACTACCCCTTTATAAACCCCCAATCAACTCAACATGTCTTCCCAAACCTCAGCCCAATACTTCCCCAAGATCTATTCCCTTACATCTGTGGATCATGCTCGCTCCGTCTACGACGAGTGGGCCAAGACCTACAATGAGGAGATCACTGGCAAAGGCCAGGAATATGTCGGCCCTGCCCTTGCCGCCGCCTATGTGCCTCAAGCTCTAGGAACTCAAACCATCAGCCCGGATGTTGAGATCCTGGATGCTGGTTGCGGCACCGGCCTTGTCGGTGACTTCCTGGCTCGCCTGGGCGCAAAGAAGGTCGACGGTGTCGACCTCAGCCCTGGTATGCTCGACGAGGCCCGCACTACAGGTGCCTACCGCAACCTGGACGTGACGGACCTGTCGCGGCCCCTGGCCGCAAAGAATGACTCTTATGATGTCGTGACATGTGTCGGCACTCTTACACAGTCTCACGTTGGTCCCGAGGCTATCAGTGAATTCGTCCGTGTCGTGAAGCCTGGCGGCTACATCGTGGCCACCGTCATTAGTGAGATCTGGGAGAGCGGAGGTTATGAGACTCACGTGAAGAGCCTTGTCGAGCAGAACAAGGTCAAGGTCTTGTCCGCAGAGGTCCAAGACTACCGAAGGGGAGCCGGAGCCAAGGCCCGCTACCTCGTCTTGCAAGTGTCCGCATGAAGTGACTTGCTGTTGATGATTCTGATGGTGACTCTGATGATGATGATGATTGCTTCGCGCGTGGTCGGCTTCCCCCTTCTCTTTTTCATTTTACACCCTCAACAAACAAGACAAACAGCACAGGAAGACCTCACACTATTTCCCCCATCCGACAACTTGATGATAATGAAGGTGATCTCATGAAAGACGACAAGAAGAGTGATTTGTTATTTGGATTTCGTTTTTGACACCGGTGACTTGCCAAGGGTTGCTGCGATCAGGATCTCTCATACATATTCCGTCAACAACATATGCAGGATAAATAAACAAAAACAAGAGGCGCACATGTTCAGAACATGATTATGATCTTTGATGTGACATGTTTGCTTTGATGCAAATTTGAACTCGTGGTAGGGGTAATCTTATACATTGCTATACAAATTGACCATAAGCCAGTGCGTAGGACTATCACTGATGTAGCTCAATGCTGACCACAACTCTTTTTATTCATTGCTGTGTACAAAAGTACCATGAAGCAGGTTTCATGTATAGAGATTTCTTGATGTCATAACTGAGTCTAATGAATCTTATGTATTTCTTAGTTCGTGAACTGGCCCTAATCCTGGCTTGTTTATATTCATATATCGCTATATAGCCAGATGCCAGATGGAGGAGAGTGTAAAAACAAACTAAATCTCACAACCAATGTCCGGAGACCAGACCAACTCTATCAAATTATTATTATAGATACGAAAAGGAGTCTAATATCTCCATCTTTAACTATAGCGCATCTATCAGCCAAGGATTAGTTCCAAGTCTCGTTCTTGTCTATGAGTGGCTTGAATCTTGGAGAACTCTTGCCTCATCAGGATGCATGGAATCTAGTGTATCTCGACTATTCACCGAATCATAGAACAGATTACGGTAATATGATTTGTCATAGATCTGATCTACCAACATCCCCGATCGGCACATTGGGCGGCTCATGACTCCTCCGGATGTGTATCATGGCTTCTCTTGATTCATGGCCTGGACTCGGTTACTGGGACTTGCTTTTGCCCATCGACTTCAGAATGCGATTTCAACACCAGATACACTTTTCTAGATAGACACTATGATGATCATGACATCTCCTTCGGCTTACATAGTCATTTACAGAACATGCTACATCCAGAGTCATGTCATGACACGGAACACTTCAGACTTCAGAGTTATAAAAACCAGACAGATCCACAGCAACTCATCTCTTTATTTAACATCATTATCCATCTGTCTAACTTGTAGCAATGCGTGTCCCAATCATACATCCATTCGCTCAGTCGTCTCATAAGGCCTTGGTATACTGGCCATGCGCAGGCTTGCTCTATACACCAAATCCCAACGCCAAAAAAACACCCCCCATTATATCTCACACTCCCACGGTATATCCTCCAAAGTAAAAACACGCCCCTGCATCTCTTCTATAGATACTCAGGTAACCCTTCCTTCTCAAAGTCAGGAACGTCCTTGTCGCAGTTGAAGTCGCGATCCCAGGGCTTTTCTGGCAAAACACCCGCCTTAAGACCAGACTCGTAGCTCCACTGGTGGTTGTTTTCGGTCTTCCACGTCCAGTACCACCATCCCCAGCCCTTCTCGAAACTGTGCATCTGTGCCTCGGCAAACATCTTGAGGAACTTCTTGTACTCGTCACTCCAGTCGTCAGGGTCAGCGTTGGCACTGCGGCACGAGCACTTGTCGTCCTTGGTCGGGCATCGAGGCTCGAGGATAGATGAGCTCGAGTCTCCGGTGTCGTATGTGCCCTCCCAGCGCGTGCCCCAGCCTACTCCGGTTAGGAACTTGGCACAGTCTGTGTCTGCCTGGGACCACTCGGCGAAAATGGTGGGGCCGTAACCTGTCGACCGATCCATACTAATCTCAGCCTGCTCGGTCCAGCCGTCACAGGCATACTCAACCTTCTTCTGGTGCGTGAAGTCGATCTGGTTCTCGTTGAAGATAACATACTGGTGGACATCGAGAACCATATCGTCGTAGCCCGTCATCAGGCCTTGCCAGTTCTCGAGGCCCATGAAGCCATCACCAAATACTACGAGAGCTTTGACGCCGTTCTTGCGCACAATCTTGTATGCGTTTTCTGTCCACTGAATGACGTCGCTTGTCTTGAGGCTTGTCATCCTCGGCTCATTGGCGAGACCGTAATGGCTGATGATGTTCTTGTAGCGGGGCTGCGCGAAGAACTTGGACAGACGATCATGAATATCAAGTGCGCGCTGGGCGTTCTGAGAACCATCTTTCCCATTCAACCAGCCAATAGATCCCCAACGGCCACTGTGGTTCCATCCATTTTGACTACCGGGAATACCGTGCAGATCTAGGTTAACTCGCAGACCGTACTTGCGACACCACTCGATAGCGCGCAGAAGATATCGCCAGGATGTTCGGTATACATAAGGATCCCCATCGTATACTTCCACAGCCCAGTAGTTGAAGCCGATGCGAACGTGATCTAGGCCTGCTGCTTGAATGTCCTTGAAGGTTTGCTCTGTGATGAAGGATGCGTAGTGCTTCTCCAATGTTTTTGCGGCGTCAGAGCCTAGCTTCTCCGACAGGGTCCATTCGTCAATGATGTGCTCCTTGGTATCGTAGTTGAAGAGAGAGGGCGTGATGAAGGGTTCCAGGTAGAGCCATCCTCCGATACAGACTCCACGAGCAGGTTTCTTGCCATAAGAGCCCCAAGGTTTGTTCAACGGCGGAACATTCTCGTTGGCTTGAGCTGAGTCGTCCCAGTCGTCGTAGAGGCCCATGATGGGCAGATTTCCAACCATCTCGTCGGTAAAGGTAAGGTTGAAATCGGTCGTTGACTTCCACGTCCAGGGGTCGAGGTATGTCTTTTGCCATTTTTCAGGTATTGTTGAATAATCCATCCCGTCCAAGTCCGAGGTATCATCGGTTGAACCATCTGAACTGTCGCTATTGTCGCCGCCTCCATCCTTGTTCTTGTTTTTGTTACTGACAACGACTGCCACCACGATGATGAGGATAAGCACGACAACGCTCACACCAATTGCAATCCCTAATAGCCATTAGCATCTCATATGTTCAAAGGCGATGCGATAAAACTTACACAATTTCCTTTTGTTCTTTTTTGGCGGCTTTGATCGGTAATAGTCCTTCTCTTGCTCAACAGTATCAACGCTTCCTCCACCGCCACGAAGATGAGCCTTTGAATGTCCCTCTTCCATGATCGCTCCGCTCACCACCCTTTTCTTCTTGCTCTTGCCATGAGTCCGTGGCCTATCAGGATCACGATCGCGGGCTATTTTCCGGTATTCTTCGCTCCGTGGTGGTTTTCTGGATTCGTCTTTGTAGGCTCGACTCGCCCGTTCGCTTCGTTTTTTCTGGCGCGCATTCTCCCTCTCAAGGTCTGCTAAGGCATTTGCAGATAATGTTCTTGACCTTCTATCCCGATTGTCCTCCGAGTCTGGAACTGGGCGCCGTGAGCTCTCCGACTTTCTCTTCCGTTGTCCATTTTTCCGTCGTTCTCTATCTCTGTCTCTGTCTCTAGTTCGGGTCCTGGGTTGTTGTGAGCTGGATCGCCGTGATGACTCTGGCGGTGGCATTTTTGAGACCTGTCGCGGGCGTTATTGGAATGCAGCCTCTTCGGGATTGAATTTTAGCGATCGTCTCAGGCTGTTAAGTGAACAACATACTGCTAGTTCAGGCGTGCGTCATTGGAAGCTGGTTGACAGGGCAACTATCACGACCCGCCCACCACCGCAACTACAAACCTGTCCAAGACGACATGGACCAGGTCGCGGAGTTTCTTAAGATGAAAAGGCTTGGAAGTGCAACTATTTGACCAAATAATATGATAGGGACATGGAAGAAGTCTGTTGTGTTTACAAGGGTACACTCGCGTATCAAGTTTGTCAACCGAGCACTAAGATGAGACCAAGATGTCTAATTCTGGGCATCTTAAGCCGAGACAAACAGCACAATCAAAACCAGAACCAGAATCATGTTTCTTGGAATAATAAGCTACTTGGCACAGCTTGGGAGAAGTGCTATTAATCTTGGTAGGCTTGTTTTTATTTCTGTTTTTGTTTTTCCTTTGCTTTTGTTTTTGCTTGTTGTAAATTCCTGGTGTTCTCTTCGTACTCTGTAGCATAAGAACCAATCTCTTCACATTAGATGAGGATTTGTCCACCTGATTAGAAGTCCAGTTCAGCTAGGTACTAAGTTTTAATGAATCTTTAGCTTTATTTACTTGGTACTCCATCGCTAATTAATACACGCGGCTACTTATCTTATCCAAGCATTTAAGCCCAGGGCGACGAAAGCCGTCAATTCCCCGCAGCAAGCCGAGCTTGACATCACCTTTCGCCGAGGATCACTCAATAAGCCCCTTCGGTTGGCTTTGGATATCCAAGGTATAGTCATATGCTGCTTCTCCGGCCGCCATCGTTTTATTGCTATGCCGTTCAGATCCAAGTCCAAATCTAAATTGAATTTACTACTGTTTATCTTCTGCCATTACCACCTGTGAACCATTGTCAAATCATCGCCATGAAGCACCGTGTCATCCACCAATTCAAGAGGGCGCACGTCGTCAGCAACCCTTCAACTGCTCGACTCTCGCTCGCGCTTCCTGTAGGACGGAGATGTTACTCGACACACCCGCCAAATGCCAGACTAAACCTGCCTGTCGACTACAGTACCACTCCTCTCCTCGCACATAACTCGCAGACTGCTCTAAGTCACAAGGAGCTTCCTGAAAGCATCCGCAATGGGCCGACAAAGAAAATGAACCTGTTCCAGGCCATAAACGATGCCATGGGGATTGCTCTGGCGGAAGACGAATCTGTGGTCATTTTCGGCGAGGATGTGGCTTTTGGCGGTGTTTTCAGATGTACTATGAACCTTGCCGACACGCATGGTGCTGAGCGTGTGTTTAATACTCCTCTTACAGAACAGGGTATCATGGGCTTTGGTATCGGTCTTGCTGCGGAAGGAATGCGACCTATTGCTGAGATTCAGTTTGCCGATTATGTCTACCCAGCCTTCGACCAGCTGGTTAACGAAGCAGCCAAGTTCAGATATCGCGATGGATCTTGTGGCCGCAGCGTTGGTGGTTTGACAGTACGAATGCCCTGTGGTGGTGTCGGTCACGGAGGTCTTTATCATTCACAATCTCCCGAGAGCTTGTTCACACATATCCCCGGACTGAAAGTCATCATGCCAAGGTCACCAGCACAAGCCAAAGGTCTCCTGCTAGCAGCGATCCGCAGTAATGACCCTTGCATCTTCATGGAGCCCAAGATTCTCTACCGCGCTGCTGTCGAGCAGGTTCCTACAGGATCGTACGAACTCCCATTATCCAAGGCCGAGATTCTGAAGGAAGGCAAAGATGTCACGATTGTCTCTTACGGCCAACCTCTTTATCTCTGTCAAAATGCCATCAAGCAAGCAGAGCAAGATCTCGGTATCTCCATCGAGCTGATTGACCTGCGCACTCTATACCCCTGGGATAAGCAGACCGTGCTCGAGAGTGTTCGAAAGACAGGGCGGGTCATGGTTGTTCATGAGTCGATGGTTAACGCAGGTATTGGCGCTGAAGTTGCTGCGACTATTCAAGAAGACCCAGATACGTTTGTGCGGTTGGAGGCGCCCGTTGCTCGAGTTGCTGGATGGAGTATTCACCAGCCTTTGTTATACGAGAGGTTTAACCTTCCCGATGTTGCAAGTAAGTTACTTCGAAGACTCCTCTCCTTCTACACTGCGTGAAGCTGACTCCGTTGTTTAGGAATTTACGACAATATCAAGAGACTGTTGGATTACTGAGTTTAGAACAATGGCAGAGGTGAAAAGACGAGGGGCGGAAGGACATGACACAAGTTGCAACGTAGGGTGATCTAAAAAAGATACCAGAATCGCCTGAAATAGCTGAAGTTCTATAGAATAGAAACTCGGGATATTAAATTCTTCAAGTAGCAAAGCCAAGCTCCGAACTGTACCGTATGAAGGTATCCTTGGTGTGTTATGTCCGAGATACTTAGCAAAGCTTCCTCCAAAATGGTTTACTCATCAGACAGAACAACAAATACGGGTTGCCTCATGTTCCGCAAGAGTCAACATCACATAAGTTTTTCTTTTTTGATGTAAGCAATATAGAGTTGTTGTAGGTAGAATTACCTATGTATAGTACTCCACCTACTAACACGGCGCATCCATCATCATACTCCACTCAAGCTCCTCCCTGCCCCGCCTCCCCTTGACTGTGGCCCATGCTGTGCCTCAGAATCTCCACGCCGTGAGCCTCAACGCCATCGCCCGTCGCTTTCGCATTAAACATTCCCACGGCGCATTCGATCTCTTGAAAACATGTCCGATCTCGAAACTGTCTCGTCCTTTGTAGCGGGAGCTCCTCCAGGAGAGGTACGTGCCTGCGTCCTCGGTTTGTCTACCTCATCATCAGCTAACAGAGAATAATACAGCTCGCCGATGTTGTCGCAGGTATCATCCACCGAGACACCGCTGCTTAGAGACGTATCATGTTGACGTTGGCCTCGCAGATATCAAGTCCCTTACCCTCGACTCCCCCGATATCTTTTCCAGCCTTGGTCCCGCGTTCGAAAAGTACAATGAGGAACAGTTTGTTACGGTGAAGCTGCCTGGTAGCAGCCTACCAGTAGGTGGCCAGCAATTATCAAACACACGGCAATTTGGAACTGATGGGACGGTGTAGGTTATAATCAGCTCTCACAACTCGCTCGGAGACGGCCGATACTACGATGTCGAGAGCTCTTCCAGCTTCGCCTTCGACCACACCACGCAGGTAAGCTGCGCACGACTGAATAAGTGGGAATACATTCCTGACTGAGGAACAGAAAGCTAGTGCTGTGCAAAGCCATGTCTTGGAGGGAGCTCAAGCGGATCTTGTGTAAGTCGCATCACGCTGGTCCAATACCTAGGGTACTAACATCCTATCACAGTAAATCCACCCTCAAGAGCATCGGACCTTACGTTGACGAGCACTTCGCCAATGCTGCACATGGTGTCTACCCAATTGAGTCCGACTCCAAGGTCGCCATTGTTATCGTCGGCAACAAATACAGCCCCAACAACTTCTGGTAGGCCATTTCGCGCTCGTCCCTGGTACATAAACCTAATTTCATGCAGGAACGGACGCTGGCGATCACTCTACATCCTGGACCCCTCATCCGGCACCCTCGAGGGCTCTCTTAAAGTCGACGTGCACTACTACGAGGATGGAAACGTGCGCCTCCTGACTAACAAGCCCGTCAACAGCACCATCTCCTCCGTCAACGGCGCCGGAATCGTCAAGGAGATTTCCACAACAGAGAGAAAGTACCAAGAGGAGCTGAACAAGGGCTTCGTGAGCCTCAGCGAGGGAGCATTCAAGGGTCTGCGACGACAGCTTCCTGTGACGAGGCAGAAGATCGAGTGGGACCGCGTGACGAGCTACCGGCTGGGCCAGGATATCGGCGGCGGAAGCTCGAGGCGATAGAGCATGTTTCTTTTTTAGCAAGGCGCAGATTTGAAAGATAGACATGAACGAGCATGAGAGTAGAATACATGAGACGGACTGCAGTCTAGCTTTGTGGGTACAGTTTTCTCTCGGTGATGAAATTGAACACTAATATCTATACTTGATAAACAAGTCACGGTACAGTATTCTAGTCAGACACCTACAGGGCCACAGGAATTCAACATCTGATATTGCTAAGACGCTGAAGCGTTTGAGCCCTATCGACCATTTGTAACTGTCAGATGCCGTGTTATGTATATGTTAGTAAGTGCGGACAAGCTCAGTGAATGCCTCGGTCATATGGCCGATCACATTTGAAGGAACGGCGGAAACAAGATTTCGGAGCATTTAGACCTACAACCGTATCGTTGACGAATATGGGCCGACTTCGGATATCTAAACATGACCCAAGTTTCTGTCAATTGATGAGATGTCGTATGCTTTTGCCCAAATAATCATGAATGTCATTTCTGATCCTGAACTACAATAGTCTTGGAATAAAAGCATCTACGGGAACCGTTTATCTACCGCATCTTGCTTATCTCGATGATAAAAAGATTGGAGATGGCTTCCTCGGGAATCGGAAATCGGTATCTGCATCGGTACTGGTTTGCGAGTGATCACTAACAAGTACCGTGACATTCCTCGGAGTTGGCAGTTCACAGAGGAGTCGGCACGCACTCCGGGTATCTTAACCATTATCATCATGTGCTATCATGACAGATGTTTCGCTTGACTTTTCTTAAAAAGGCAATTCTCACCATGGGCTTGTTGAAATTTGCTGACATGACCCCGCGCGGCGCACGGAGAGTAGGTCCGTGTCTTAAAGTACCGTCCCTGTTGTTTCCATGACATGTTTTTGAGATGCGGGGGAGATCATAGATGGGATTGGAGGGGCAGATCTGGTGTTGAAGTTGGTTCTCCTGACAGCCATTGCCGAAGTATGATCAGGCGGAATATGACGGACGAAACTGGATAAGAATAGTCCGAGGCCCTGCGGAATACAGCTACGCGATCTGGTCAGAGAGACGGAGAATCATACCATATCAAACATGAAAATGCAATGAAACCCGCAGTTCAAAATGACGGTGTGGTACCGACCTGGGGGAGGGAGAAGAGGGCGCCGTATTCGTATGTGTCTCATAGCACATAAAGGGAAAACACCAGCAGTCAATGCACCGGAAGAGGCCCCTACAGCGCATTGTTGTAAGCCCGCGGCTCTTCCGTGGGCCTCAACAGTAGCCATCAGCAGTACAAGTTACTTTGCTTGGCAAGGCTAAGAACCCTGGAATTTAAGGGAACAAGCGAATCAGATTACAGAGACGGTCATTTCAACTGCTATGATTGGCTTAGAACTCACGTCGTTAATGGAGACCTTTCAACGGATGGGGTCGGATGTTGACCCGGAACTCGAAAGTGGGTGAAGGATGAGCTTGGATTTCGTTATAAAAGACGTGGCCAGAAGTGATGAGCAGTTCACAAAAGCACATGCTTGTGCCGCGGTGATGTAAATGCTAGGTAGTACCGATCACCTAAATACTGGGACGGTGTCTCGGCCAGAATGCAACCTCCGTAGGTTCTATCAAGCACGATTCTTGTTAGATTTGCTTCCGATAGCGTTCCGAGGAAGAAACAATAGAAGAAAGATAGGCACTAAGGTAGACGCCCCAAAGGCCCACGTACCCAGTACATAGTATTCGTATGGGGCAATACCTTGGACTCTAAATGGTGAATCTGGAGGGACCGAATCCCTGCCCGCCCGCCAAATCTCCAGAAGGCCACCTAGAACCCAGAACAGGGGACCTAAATTAATTTACTAACGGACCTGTGACTCTCCGGTCTTCTCCTCCTGCTCTGCTCTACTCTTCCTCCTTTCTTCTTTTCCACTCTCAAATCTCTTCCGCTTGCATAACCCTCCACTCGTGCGACGACAGCTCTCGATAAGACCTCCCGATCAACTCCAATTCTCTTCACGACCGTCACAGATCACCCATCAACACCGCAATCATGTCCGCGACAAAGGAGTTCACCATGCAGGATGTTGCCGAGCACAACACCTCCAGCGACATCTACATGGTCGTTCACGACAAGGTCTACGACTGCAGCAAGTTCCTCGACGAGCATCCGTACGTTTTTACCCACCAGATCTATTCTTCAGTGCGCTGCGTTGCGCAATCGTATACGCAAGTTGCTAACATCAATCTAGCGGTGGTGAGGAAGTCATGCTCGATGTTGCCGGCCAGGACGCCACCGAGGCTTTCGAGGACGTCGGCCACAGCGACGAGGCCCGAGAGGTTCTCGATGGTCTCCTTGTTGGTGAGCTGAAGCGTCTGGTGAGTTTGACTCGATTTCCGCCTCGCAGAACCAATAGCTAACCTGTCAATTTGCAGCCTGGTGATTCCGGCCCCAAGCGCCAGATCGCCAACTCGAACCAGGGCAGCGGCAAGTCTGACCCTGCCGGTGGTAGCTTGATCTCATACGCTCTCGTTGTCGCCGTTGGTTTCGGTGCCTACATGGGCTACAACTACCTCCAGAAGCAGAACGAGGCTCAAGGTGCCTCCGCATAAGCGCCTCATCTCCATCGCATGAAGGGATATAGAAAAGAAAAAGGATCTTCTTTTTTGGACTACACTACGGCATCAATGCAGGTCGGAGGGCATCTGACCAATCTCATGCATTGGGGAGTTTCTTTTTTGACCTGAAGAGAGGTCAATGATAGACGGCGGGCAGGCGGTTACAAAAAGGCAGCTTGCCCCAGCTTGGACATGATGGGAACAGTGGGCGGGCACCGGAGTATTCTCCTGGCAAACCCATGCGCATGTCCCGCTCTTCGGGGTGTTTTTTTTTCTTTGTTACTTTTTTGTTGGGGATTCGGGACGTGCGACCGAAGAGATAAGGATCGCAGACGAGACCCATTTCTGAGGCGCGACTCAGACACAAAACGACCCGACAGACCGAACCCATGGGAGCACGGTGTTGCATCGGACATGTTTTCAACAAAGGACATGATATCTTGAGGGAGGGGGCAGTAAAGTAAAGTAAACATCTATCACTGTTTTAATTGACGACACGGTCATGACCACGTATGCAATCGAGTCTTTGTCTTGGGTGATCAGAGCTTAAAGTGCTGTACATCGGCGTTTGACTCTGAAGTTATAATTAGAAAGTATGAATTTCGAGAATCTGAGAAGTTGGAAACTCAAGGCAATCAACTTCTCACTAAATCAACTGCTTCATACGAAGCTGGAGAAAAGATAGGCCAGCGCTTGTAATTGCTGTCCTCTTACTCTGTATTCTCACCAATTAAGCCTCATTCGTGATTGACAGTGGCACACCTCAAGCGAAGCGACCCCTGCTCACTGCAGCGCCACACTAAAAAGCCCGGCCATCAGCCTCCTTCCTTAGCTATACTTGGATCAGACGTCAACCTAAACCAAACTTCAAAGCTAAACTCTTGCTCTCTTTTCTTATTTCGTATTCCTTTGTTCTTCGCCGCCCACGCCGACCGTCTCTCTTTCCTATAAACACGCGCAGCATCTCGGCCGGTTCTTTCACGAGCGCGGAGAAATTCCTTTCTTTCACTCTTTCTGTTTTACTTGCTTCGGCCATCGTCACATCTCGAAAGGCAGGCAATCGTCTTCGAGCGCACGCTCTCCTCTGTCGCAACCACGGTCTTGATTCCATCAACAATTAGAGGTCCTTCGACAAGCCCAAAGAGGTTTTCTTCTCCGTCAGCTCTTCATCCATCATGTCGTCCTATCTCGAAAGACAGGCGAACGCCTTCAAGGGCACGCTCTCCTCCGCCGCAACCAAGATCTCGAATCCGTCCACCCAGAAGGCCTCAACTCTTGCGCCGCCAGCACCCGCCCCGGCTTCGCCCTCTCCTTCAGCTGCATCCGACCCTAATACTCCATCGGCCAAGCGAAAACGAGATGTCGCGCCCGATGTGCCTTATTCGCAGCCCCAGCTTACGGGCTACGGTGCTGAGGTCAAGACGCAAATGACATTTGCTGTCGATTATCTAAAAAAGAAGGGCGACACGAAAACCATCACCGAAATTATCGACCATCTGAGCCTGAGAGGCTATGACGAGGAACACAAGCGTCAACTGGCGGAAGGACTACGGGGTCACCCTCGAGTCGACTGGAAGCCTGATGGAAACCTCAGCGAACAGACGTGGCAGACAGGTCTCTACTCCCACCGACCTATCATCCCTGGTGTCAAGAACGCAACCACGCTCCTAGGTCATTTGCAAGCAAAGACGGATGCTTCAGGTGTCTCAGTCAAAGATCTCAAGGACGGCTGGCCCGACTGCGAAGACACGATATCAGCACTGGAGCGCGAGCATAAAATCCTGGTAGTGCGCACTAAGAAGGACAACCTCCCGCGATACGTGTGGCCCAACGACGCCTCGCTGCACCACAAAGTCCAGCCCGAGTTTCAGAGCATGTGGCAGCGCGTCCAGCTACCGCCCGTCGACGAGATGCACCGCAAGCTTGTCAGTGTGGGTCAAAAGCCCACGAGTGAAGACCCGCGCAAGGCGAAAGACGGACAGGCCAACAAGCCCAAGACTCAGAAGAGGCGCAAGGGCAACAGGATCGGAAAGGCGACCAATGTGCACATGGCGCATCTTATGCAAGATTACAGTGGTATGCGACGATAAAGTGTGTAAATCACAGGCTGGATTATTTCGGGGCGTTTGGTTAATGAGTGAAAGGCTCAAGGGACGGAGGGATTGTTTTATTCGATTCGGGCGTTTGGGAACTGGGGAACTTAGTAATTCATGGCCAAATCAACAAAAGTCACAAGACATTATGAGATGGACACCGAAGGGTACATAGGGGGCGAACCAAGGCAGTGACAGATTACAGGTCATCAATCAATTTGAGAATGTTTCGATACCCAAAACTTTTGTCGCATTTTTTAATATGTAGACTGCATGACAAGTCTTACATGACTGATGATACATGTCCATACTTGGCATCTCTTCTACGCTCTTTATTTGTAATCATCTGTTCTCCCGCCGTAGCTTGTCAAACAAACCTGCAAACACTTCCGACTCTTGATACCCTCCTACTCGAAACCTATTCTGCACCGTAACACACGGCACAGCTTCTACGCCCCCAACCGACGCAGTCCTGACCTCTTGCTGTAACTCCTCGCCCGCTTCCGGCCCCAGCAGCGCAGTCCTCATCTCAGCATCCTCGAGCTTTCCCTCCGTCCTGCCCACGTGCATCAGCCACTCCGGGTCAGCGATATCAGCGCCATGCTCAAAGTGCCCGCGGAACAAAGCGTCGAGCATAGCGGACTGGGTAGATGTCCCGTGGGTCTGCAGTGCTAGAGTAAGGAGTCGGTGGGCGAGCTGTGAGGGACCCGTGGTGCCGATCACGGAGAACGAGATGCCGTGGCGGGAACCAGCTGTTTGGAGACGACTGGTGAAGAGACGGAGTTTCTCTGGGGACATGATCTTTTCGTAGAGGGCACGTTTTTCGCCTTTGAAGGGTCAGCTTGGCCAAGGGTAGATAGAGGGTGATGGTGGTACCTTTTCGTAACGTGGGATATAGTAGGAAGGGTTTCCATGTGACATCGAATTCTATCTCGGGATGAAGTGCTTGATAGCGCTCCATGGCGCCTTCGAGAGTCCTCTTCTGGAGGAAACACCATGGACAGAGTACGTCTCCGTGGACGACGATTTCCACGAGCATTGCGTAGAATGGGTGGTATGAGCAGACAGAACAGTGTAATATTATTGTTCGTAAACCGATTGAGTGAGGGTATCGATATCTCAATGTCAAGTCGCTGATCACCGTCACACGTTCTCAAAGTAGGTAGTCACAGTAAGTACATGAGGCAAAACGCCGTTTTCGAAGAATTTCTTCACCACGAGGTATATATATAAGAAGGAAGAATACATCCGTCTTCTCTGTCGCTCTTCTCGTCCGTTCTTTTGTGATTCTCACCCTCTCACCTCCCAGGACCAGGGCTGACAGCAAAAGGCCAAGCCAAGCATTATCCATCACCTATGCAGCCATCGAAAAAGCCAATGTATCAGCAGCGGGTATAGAGCACAGCAAAAGCTGCGCGATGTCCAGAACTAGGCATTGTCCCCGCCCGTTGCGGCCTGTCGCCGAATATTGAATATGTCTGCGATGAATAATCAGAAAATCAAAAACGCTCTGCTCTGCGGGGGAATTCACAGGGGGGCATAGCACGGGAGAAGAGAGAGAGATAAGCATATGCCTGTCATGTCATATTCGATTTCAGCTCTTAATTCAGAATGGCGTGGTTTCAGCCCTTTTGACTAGAATTAGAAGCCTTTGGGTTAGGTCTAGACCGGTCGCATGGCTTTATTCTCGCGTGCTCGTGGCTTTCAAAGAACGAGATGGACGTCATGGTGGTCTGGAGGGCTGGATCGGGGACGAATTTACCGAGTAGGCGAAGGGTGATTTGTCGATCTTGGTGGGTAGTGAAACGCCAGATCCCTCTCCTCATGCGGCTCAAAAGGGCGGTACACGGAGTTCCATGTAAATGTCCCGATAATAAAGGTGAGAATCGACAAGAACTAGAGTACTTTTGAAATCAAGATTCATTTTAATTACATAAATTCAACAGAGCTTGTTCCAATGTTAAAAATAGCTGATCAAGTACAATTACTATCGGAGCCTGTGCATAGGTAGGTACTTGATGTGTCACTCAACCACAAATGCCGACGCTGATCGGCTTCGAGTTGTGGTCTTGGACAGACCGCTCAAGCCATGAGGTTAGCAACGTGTCACAACAGCAGAGATAGTCTTAAGCAGGGTCAAATTAATTTCGTAAAGAGTATGTGTTGTAATATTCATCGCATGAAAACAAAGTCTATGATGTGGCTCCCAATTCTTAAGTCCAAGTCTACGTAACAAATACACAAATAAGCCAGCGTCTTGTGCTTCCCATGATGCCGTGCCTGCTGTCTGATGTTCTCAGAAAGAAAAAAAACAGCAAATGTTCCAATGTAACTCCCGCCCTATGTTTGCGTCATGTAGACAATGTCCTGTCCATCGTCATAAGAGTGCCGCCCACCAGTCTATTCGATACTTGAACAAATGGAATGCAAAAGCATCCATAACGTGAAAGGGGAATCGATAAAAGCAAAAAAAAAAAAACCAATAAAGCGCAGAAATCAACATTCCGAACATGCTCCGTCTAGGAGCGAGTCCGCGTGTTGGTTCGGAGCAAAATGTGATGTAGCGTGGGGAGATTGATATTAGATCGAGACAAGCACACAACTTGACATCAGCTGTGGCAAGCTTCGGTAGAGGTATGGGAATCCAGTCCAGGAAATCAACGCAGCCATAATCTTGGTGCCCGCCTCAGGCACGGCTTCAATAATACAGGGTATCAATGAGCGCACTCCAGGTCATTACAGTGATCAAGAAGCACTGCTCAAGCAGTAGAATCTGCTAGAAGGTCCAACTAAGCCATGTGCACCAGTCCCGGCTCGGCACTCTGGGGACGACGCATATGCGTAGCAGCACCATAGTACATCTGGTTCATGGCAGGGTTGGTAGGGTATGCGTCCGCAGGATCAGGGTACACATAGCTGGCGTTGTTCTGCGACGGTGATGCCATGTGGGAAGGAGATTGCCAGCCAACGTTGGCCATATGAGGGCTGCCGCCGTTGCTGCTGGGTGTGCCCTGGCTGTTATCCAGGTTGGGCTCCAGAGTAGGGGGAGGACCATAGCTGGTAGGGTGCGAGGTAGGTCGCATCATGTTGTACCCGCCGGAAGAGGTAGAGTTAGGGCTTCCAACGCGCATGTGCATAGGCAAAGAGCCGGTCTGCTGCAGGTACTGGAAGTCACCAGGGTGGCGAGGGATGCTGTTGTTGCCTGAGAGATCGACACTGGGCGACATAGACATTGTTCGCTGGCTAGGGGAAGGGGTCGTCATTGGCGAGCCATGGTTGGACATGTGGTCGCTGTCAGATCGAGCGTGCGACATTCCCTTGGACTTTGATGCGGCGAGGGCAGCAGCAGTAGCGGCGGCAGCCTCCTCAATGGTGCCGCTGTGGTGGTTCTGGTGACGGGTAAGGGTGGTTCGGCGAGTGAAGGTCTTCTGGCAATCAGCGTAAGGGCACTTGTAAGGGCGCTTTCCAGAATGAGTCCTGCGGTGACGAGCAAGGGAGCTGCTGTCGCTGAAAGGCTGGGAATTGTTAGACTTTGTTACAGGAGAAGGGGCTCGATGTACTAACCTTGGCGCAAGTCTCGCAATGGTGAGGCTTCTCGCCTGTGTGAACACGCTGGTGCACAGTCAAAGCCGACCGTTGAATGAACTGCTTTCCACAGCCAGGCCAGTCGCAGACGTGAGGACGAACACCACTGTGGATGCGCTCTGGTTCATGTTAACATTGCTCCCTCTTCTCTAAATCTTTGTTGACTTACCATGACGAGCAAGATCACTGCGTCGCGCAAATCCCTTGCCACAAGTACTGCATGGGTAGGCCTTGATGGGCTGCTGAGGAGGCGGCGCTTGTTGTTGAGGCATCTGCTGCATGTGCATGTGAGGCATGCCCATGTTGGGCATCTCGGGGTAGCCGTGCATTCCCATTGCGGCGGGCATAGGGTTTTGGATGTGCATCGGCGCGTGCATGGTGGAAGGCGATGGGTAGGCTCGAGCGATGCTGTGAGGGTTGGAGTATTGCGAGTGTTCGGAACCGTGAGGAGAGGCGGATCGCTCCATACTGGGCTCGTGCTTAACGAAGGAGTGTTGGTATTGGTGGTGATCGAGGAGACCGGAAGTAAGTTGTTGCATTTGACCTTTCTTATTGAGCATGTTGGTGATGTCCATAACCTCCGTAGGAGCTGGTGACCGCATGCCGCTCATCTTCAAGATGGTACGTGGCGCGTTTAGGAAAGGATGTGCGAGGGCGCTCACAAGTGACGGATCACGACAGGAAGGCGGTCAAGCTGGTGGCTAGAATGCATGGTTAGCGACTTGATCACGATAATGTATGAAAACCATGTTTGCTTCAGATGCAGACCTGGTACCTGCGATCTCACTCCGGCAGATGGTTCAGCGAATGCAAGGGCATTTTCAGCTGACCCAACTAGTCGCCAAGGGATGAGATTGTCGGTGTCCAGGATCGATCCGAGCGCTCATGACCAGAGACAAATGGGCGACTTACCTTTCCGCGTTTGTATGGAAACGAGTGAAGTGTATAGTCGCACCGAGAGTGTGAACGTAAATTCTTGCAGACCGCTTTTCGGTGAGGTATCGGACGAGTGAGAGAGGTCGACCGGCGACAGGAAAACGTTGTGTTGTTTGAGGATTTCGAACGGCGACAGGATGCTTCTGCAGATATGCGAAGTTCAAGTGGCGTGTAAGGGCGAAACGCGCAAGGTGGAAGATGGACGAATGCCGCAGGGGTTAGGCAAAAATGGTTAAATTTTTCTGGTGCCCTCCACAAAGTGATGCAGTGTCGATCAGGCCTTCGGGAGATAAAACCCAACAGAACAATAATTTTTCGTTAACGTTCAGAAGTTGAATTTACACTGCGGTTCAGCTGCGACGTTGATGAATGTAGTAGTCGTTCGTTGTGAGGATGAAGGGATCAGGAGGTGGTCTGTTCACAGGCCAGTAGTTCTAGACGCAGGTACCGTAAGAAGGGTCAACCGCTGTGTCGGGAAGGGAGATAGAGAAGGATGGGTATAAAAAAGGATGGAGGATTGGGATACAGCGTTGATATCAATGGTCCGAGACAAGGAAGCTCAGCTTTGATCAGGACTTATGAGGAAGGCAACGAGAGACGGGTATGGAAGATAAAATAGACCAAGGGAGTTGATGCGATGATTGAGGGCCAGGTAGGGGCCAAGTCTTTATGTCAGGTTCCAGGACGGGTCCTTATGGCGGGACGTGACATGGAAGGCAGTTGAAAGTGGGAGTGTGGAAGGGGAAGTGAGAAGTGGATTCTATTGGGAGGGTGAGAGGGTAGGGGGGGCGTGTAGCATGAATAGTAGCGGTTCACTCCCCTGAGCAAGGGTTAAAAATGACAAAAACGACAGGGGATGCGGGCCTAACGTGAGGGCGTGAATAGCGGTAGTGTAGTGGGAATGAAGCGTAGACTCAGTACAGCGGCCAAGCCAACAACACAACACCTCAGTCCTCCCATTTACTGCACCTACAGTACCTTAGTACTCTACTTCAGCCCAGTGACCGCGAGAACCGCACCGCACCGCTACACCAGCGCTCGAGTAAGGCAGAGACACACGACAGGGATTGGGGAAATAAGAATAAAGCATAGCCAAGAACTCTCAGGCCTGACTGAACTGACCTAAACAAGACGAGCCAGAAATAGATTCAATGGGTTATGATAATGGAAACAGTAGTGCAGGTGAAGGTCAGGTCTTTGTAATTGAAGTACAAAGAAAGGAAGATGAAAATCGTCTCAGTATAGCATACAACAGAGAAGGAAATGCGTGAGTATCTATTCACTCCCGTTCATTCTTTTCTTTTTCCTTCTCATTCTCCCGTGTTGCCGTTGCGTCGAGGTTTCGTTTGAACTGGATCTTCGAGAAGGTTTGCTGCTCTGTGCGCCAGATCTCACGGAAGACACGGTGACATGGATCGAAGCACAGGACGGAGGTTGGCAGACTCGAACTCGACTCGAGACTCGACGGGACGGGACCGAAATAATCGAGGGATCGACGAGCCGCGACAGTGGAGAGGCTGCAAAATGAAGGGTTTCATCCCACACGCAAACATGACACGAGTAAACGGGCTGAGCTGAGGAGGAACATGGTCTTGCATTGACTGCACGCACTATGGAGTGTACTTACTGCTTAAATTTTTACATTACGGTCCAGTGCAAAAATTCCGATAATGATCCAATGAAGAATACATATCATCATATCCGTAAAGATATATAAAATAAATAATGATTAGAGTATTTATAAGCAGTCTCAGGGTAGGATCACATAAAATAAGAGAGTTTACTATAATTAATTTATGTTATTTTATAAAGTTTAGAAGAGACGAAGTTATCGGAACTTTTGCCCACCCACTGTACTTTGCCTTAGCCTTCGAATAACAGGGCGAGCAGCTGAGAGCCCGGCATAATCAGGTCCCTCTCACCAACCAGGATGGGCATGTAACAGACGTCACAAAGAATGAAGACCAGACTAGAACATTGAGGTGGCGTCCACTCCCACTCATACCAAACCTGCTTCATGAAACGAGGCTATGAAGATACAAGCACAATCATAATCCAGAAAGACAGCATTTTGACAAGTCCTCCAAGGATGGCAAATCAGATAGATACACAGACAGTGAGCGCCAGACCCATGAATAATGGTGCAGAAGAAAAAAAACAAGCGAAAAAGTATATTCAACTGACTGGCATCCACGCGAATGAGAGCCCTGGTGCCCAACTAACTCCCGGAAGATATGGTTCCCGTTGTGCTGCAACTTTACGATGCACAAATTGGAAATCTCCCGTCTCAATGTACAGCATACAGTGAATTTGCACAGTGTCTCCAGGTGCTTACAGGGTCTTCCCCGGCTATGGCGCGCCTCACCCTACCATGCACCGCCCATAACAATCCGACATTCAGTCAACGACTGGCTTGGAAGCGTTCCTGAATAGCATCGTGCAGCATCGAACTTTTCCACGCTGCTGATTGGAACCAGAGTGTGGTCCTTCTCATCTGTCGTGAATAATCGGGGTCGCTGTTGAGAATGACCATCTCAAGACAGGCCAATCCTTGTCAGCTGGAGTGATCCTCAGACGGCGATCGTATCGTTCGTTTCTCCTACTGCCGCATTTTATGCCATTTGGGCCGCCGACATATTATGCCGTCTGTTCATTAGTTGCGAGTGGACGCCCCATCACCTTCCATCATTTCCTCTTATGGCCAAACAACAGATTTATTATGAACGAACCGCCATAGACTGAGCGGCCAGGGTTCGTGTAAGCTGTAACTAGGCTGTAGCTTGTATCAGGCATGTCTCCTGCTGATTGTTTCCAGACTTTGATGTTGTTTCCCTCTCCCTCGGGATCGTGAACAGACCTCTCTCTGACCCAGCTCCCGCTGTTTGATGTTCGACCCCAAATCGAACCCCTGCTCGCAATTAATGTACAACGCATCACTTCCCCTGCCCACCCCTACTCACCAGGCCCGACGTCATGAATCTTCCCTGTACCCTGCAGGGCCGGCATGGCGTGTGCGCCCCTCAAAATAACCCAGGTTTGTTCACAGGGAGTTCAAACGGGTACCGTCAATTTGGGCACGGTCAGAGCTGCCCAGAGCTGATGTCGGGCTGGGGGCAGACAGGCTAAGGCAGGGCGGGAGCTGTGTGTAGAGCAGATCTGGTCGGCAGAGTTCAATGCTGATGCTCCCTGGTTCCATCTCACGCAGGCGGTGTCGCGTTGTCGTTGACTAGTGTGGCTTGCCTCACCTAAGAACCCACCTCTCCCCTTGGCAACGTTTTCGACAAATGTTTCCTGCGCCATAGGCGACGATAAGTGCTGGGTTGTTGGTTGACGCTAATTAATCACCAGCCATGCGTGTACTCTGAATTTCGGTGAAAGCGATCCAGGACCAGTCGACGCTTGAGGAAGCGCTGCCTGAACCTGTAGGAGACTTGACATAATGCAATCTCAATATCTGATCACCTGGTCTTGTTAGTTGATTGTCATACGTTGGCTTCTCTTTGTTCTTCATCATGAGACGATTGGTGGTGTTGGTGCTAGTCGGCAGATTGCCCCGTCGACTGCTGTGATAAACAAAGGCTCCCCCTGGGGCCTGGATTAGTATCCAACTGCATGCTGCACCCACTATGTCTTGGTGGTTCTACTAAGGCGGTGTCACACCTTATTTCGCTCTTTCCCTGCGATAGTCCGTAACTTAACTAGGCAGTTAATGCATGCAGTGCGCATGAGACTCCTGTTCGTGGGATGTTTGTTACTCCTTGGTGAAAGGTTGACCGCGATACTATGTACCCAATCGGATGCGGAGCGGATGCCCTGAGCGCTCCCCGGCGTTGGAGTCGACATCCCTGCGCTGTATAGGACTCTTTCCAAAGGTGTAGTGGGCTGAGGTGGGGCTCATCCGCCAGTACCGTACCTGACAGCCTTTAGAAGACTTCATCAAGATCCATTTGTCTTCCAGAAAGCAGAAATGGCTTCACACCGCCTGAGCAACTTAGCTTGGAATTGTGGTTGTTTGCTGCAGTAGCCGCCGTCCGCCACAGGGAGTCAGATAGGCTAACCCCGCAAGTATCGCGCGCGAAATGCAGGTGCAGGCGCATATACCAGTCGACAATTAAAACTGAGGTGCTAAAAGGAATAGTGTCTAATGTCGAACGTCGGACAAGCTCCACCATGACGCTGATGGACGATGGATTTTAGGAGCAAGAATGAGAAATAGAAAGGGGTGCATCTTGAAACAGACGAAGCTGGAATTAGAGCGCGGTAGACTAACAGACTTTGGAATCAAAAGCGACAAGGATAACAGAGACTTACTTCAGCTTCTTGCCGTTGGTTGGCTGATCTCGAAAGCTAACAAGGGTTTTCAGCGGGGCACTTACGAATTGGGAAATGACGCTTGCTCACCGAGGAAGGTTTCGAGAAACCCTTTGGAACAATGCTAATGCAGAGGCGGGTCTAGCGCCAGTGTGACAATGCAAGTCCGAGCGTAGCGTTGCGCCCTTGGCCATCTTATTCCTTCCATTGAGCTTCTTTCCGTCCTTCGATGCCACTTTCTCATTCCGATGCAAGAGTACGTATCCTTCCTCCGTACCTGCCGGTAATACACCATGTCAGCTTTCTTTCATGTCCATTACAATCCCATCACATCACATCCCACCTTCCGTGCTTTTCAAGCCTCCCTCCCACCTATTACCCCTCTCTTACCCTCTTGTAACCACCCCAGCCGATTCACGAGACAAACCTACCTTATCTTGACTTGGATCCTCTAGCACTATTACAGTGATCTATTACAAGTTGCAACCAACGACAGAATCCCGCTCGGCCTCTCCCACTCACACATCATTCTTTCGCATGCATTGGATTATTACCTCGTGTGTCATGTACCCCTACGCTACGTAAGAGTGCTCTGCCGGCCGCCTTGGCCCTGATCCTGATCATGATCCTTGCTCTGGCCCTGGCCCCATGCTCCCCGGGCCCCATTCTCATTTACCCCGTCCTGCAGGAGCATGGATCACTTCCGTTTGTTCTGGCGGCTTTCGAGAAGCTCGAGAAGCCGAGTCAGTGAGAGGCTTCTTTGAGTGTAGCAGCCATGGCGCACTACCCGCCCGAAATCGAACTTACACCCTCATAGTAGCGGATTGCCAGACGGCTCAAGCGGTGGACTGGCATTCAGCTGCTTGTTAGAATACTCTTAACTAATGGCCTGACTAGCGCGAATCGAACAGAAAAGGCTAGCTACCCGATACCTACACTATTGTTGTTACAACCTCAACTATTAGGACTCACAGAACATCCCAGCGCTATGCCAATGCTGACCTTGGAATAGGTCAACGAATGCTTCCATTTCTGTCCTATTGCAGTGAAGAGGAGCTGTTGCATGACTTTTTTTTAAACACTCAAACGCAACAAAAGTTGCGGTTCCGGCACGGCTCCTTACCATGACCATTCTCCAGCGTTCATTAAAGCTTGTCGTTTTCCTACATGTGAGCCACCCTACAACAAAGACCATCATGGAAGAAGAACGAGGGGCATTGTAATTCTGATACGTTCTGGATAATACCTGTGGCTTGAGCTTGGCTAAACTCGACACTCATTGCTGGCTAATTTCCTTGGCTGTGTCTCAACACTAGGGATGATCGAACTCTTAGAACAGTTCCTAGAAGAAAGAAAGCATGGCACCTAAAGTTTATCAGAGCCTTCAGGCAATTTCCAACATTGTACCTCCTCTTGACACGAGCAAGTCTTTGCCAGTCCTTTCGTACCAGTGCTTCGTTTGCAAGACTACGGTAGAAGAGACCAGCTGTGGCTCATTGAGCCTCATTCCAGTCCGTCCGTCCCGTCCTCCGCACGCCATTTTCGGTGAAGGCGACGCACCAACCCAGACAGCTTACTTGTGGCTTGTAAGTCGAATGCAAAACGCTTGGTGGCAATACGAATACCTTCTTTTCGTGCTTTGTGCTCGGACGCTCACCTGAGTTTCGAAGCACATATGAAACAGCTTGACGTTATTCTCCGCTCTAGCGTACGTCGCCTTGATCAAGTCTCTATTTTGAGAACCATAGCTTCCTTGACTTTATGTTGAGAGCTGACAGTAAGGCGCTTTTTTGCGCCGTTAAGATGAACCGCATCTTAATGGTGAAGCAAGGCGTTATACCGAAACATCGTTGTTGTACAGCGTTCATGGCAAAATCCACGCCGATTTCGAATCAAAATGTTCAAGAAATAGATACATGTACATTTGTTGTTGTATCAGTAACTTCCATCGCGTCTGGCCGTAGAACATGGCTGGTCAAGGCTTTCGGATGTCGCAGGCCCATTGCAACGCTCTTTGTCGATCCCATCAAAGCTTTTCAAGTCACAGAACGGCGCAATCGTGCAATGACTCGACTCTAAACTTGGGTCGTGGGGCAGGAGGCTGCGTGAACTGGCCCGTGATCGACAATTCGCCGCGTCCGCTAAAGGATAAACCCAGCGGTCAATACAAGGATCGCTCAAGCATCAAAATGATTCCAGTCACATTAAGGACCTATCATCCATTACGGGAACATTCAACTGATGCTGGAAACCCAGCGAAGTGTTATCAGCAAGGAGAACATACAGATTGATCACGGACAACTCCCAGTTGAACTCCTACTATCTCTTCCACGAACTGATAAGGCATGAATTTCACTACGCTCTCCGCTCCATCTTTTGCATCACCAGAACCAACCGGGTATCCCACCGTGTTCCTGCGTCTTTCCAGGGGGGACCCTGAAGTGTACCAAACCTCAATCCTCACCCTCAGGTCTGAGGTACGTGCGGTACGTGCTCGCGGCGCAGGCGATGAAACAAACAATGGAAGGCTTCGAGAAGCAGTGGAGCTGTGGAGGTCAATGGGTGACATGGGATCAGTTATTCCAGGGCTGAAATGCAGGTGTTGATAATTCCCCTCCACGCCAACATCGGCCCAGCTCAGGGCCACTACAGGGATGTCTCTGGCCCATGGCTGCCACGAGGGTTCTGTTGAACAACTGTATGTGTGTGCGCACCTACGGAGTAATTACAGTGAACTCATTTTGCTTCTTCCGAATTAACGTTTGTGTCTTTCATCATCTTTCCCGGATACGACGCTAGAAACCTGGAAGAAATGAAAGCCTTTTAACTCTCGCATACAACACACCAATTCATTCAATATTTGGTCACAATGACTGATACCACCTTCGCACTAAACTACGGTGAGGTGGGGGGCTGCTTTGAGAAAGACCAGTAATCCAACGTTGCCAATTTTATCGCAACTCGCAACAAGGTCCTGATTGATCATGTGGGCTCGTCCTATGTTGGGTTGTCGGGGCTGCTACTGTATGTAATTTCCTGCGGCCTCTTTCCATTACTCGACATACTCCACGAGTGGATTCCTTTGGTGGCCCGGGCTGAGATTGCCGTCGGTGCAGTTTGAGGACGGATGCATACCTGCCCGTTCCCGCATTTGTGGTCCTAGACATGGTGCTGGACAGTCCGTCTCAGCCTGTCACCGTCGTCCCGATGCGCCCAAGCTGAGGCTGGCCTTGACGGGTCAAGGCTTGACCGTATTATCAGGGGCAAGCAGCATACTCTGTACATGGACTATCAGTCAGAGTGGCCTGGTCGTGAGATGATGGTCTACCAGGCTGGCATTGCTATCAAGTGAACCATGCATGCCCTTGAACCTTTTAGATGTGCGAGACGAACAACAAGCTACACAGCGCATCCAAGCGAGACGGATATGTCGATCAATGAAGCTACGGCCAGCTGTTCAGGAACGTGCCATATCGACATCTTTTTCGCTTCAGCATTCAGAGTTGTCGATGATGCATTCGTCCTTCTCCAAGACATGGTTCAGGTCTTATACCGCCATATCAGATTGATGCCCAGCAAGCAAGACCCGCCACAATCCCAGCAATCTTCAACGCGCAGATCTGCATCCGCGACTCGTCGTTGCTTTTTCTTGTATGCCGCCCGGCCATATCTGACGTGTGGTAGGGATCATGACATATTGCGTTGATCATGCCTCAATAATCAAAGGTCGGATAAAATGCCCGTAAACGGGTAATTTAAAGCTGTCACGAAATGGGCCATCCGTTGTGTCAAATAGGATCTGCAAGATACGGCGCTCTCCCCATGTTTATCTCTTCCTTCTCCTTTTACACGCGCCATAACTAGATCCCACTGTTGTGTGGGAGGTGGCTTACTGACCGCAAGATCTGAATGGAAGACGAAAGATTGTCGATGGTAACTTATTGCTTGCATTGTGGGGATTAACGGTCTATCCTGCACTCCACGCATTCATTTTCATTCATGCATATTGATGCACGCGTTGTACATCTGGGGAGTGTGCAGCGCGACACCGCCGTATCAGACCGCAACTACCCAATGATTGAAAGCGGTCTGGGATTTCTCGGAGCGATAAGACCTGCGATACCTGTGAGACTCTCACAGAATGTACAGTCATTGCACTGAAGCAACGTCTTCGGGTTCATCACAGTGAGGTGTGTAATCTAAGTACGATGGAGCATCTGTGCGGGTCAACTTTTCGGTGAATGTATTTTCGGCGCTTGGCTCGCCAAGGGGAAATTCCCACCATAAACGTGATACCCGCAGAGCCTCATGAAACGACCACTACAATTGAAGTAAAAAAGAATGGTACGCTGATGGTATCCGTGTCAGTTGTACAAGATATATGTTGTTTTTGACCTAACAATCAGCAACCGCTGAATACAACCTACCCTCGTCACAGTTGAGCATTGCATATCACGGTTCACCTGTTTTACCACTAAACCGCTGATATATAGTAAAGTGTTTTAAAATAACCTGCTAGAAACGCGTTGATATTGAGATTGATTGTACAGGATTATATAAACTCATGTGATTCGCTTGATCGCAGATGTTCGCACAAGGTTTTATACTCTCACCACCTGGGCTGATCACGTTCATGCTGAGGTGTATCAAGTGCATGAGAATCCCCGAACGGATCATCATCTTCCTCCTCGTCTGCAGGCGCAGAAGAAACTACAGCTGGCCTTGGGGGTTGAGGGGGTGGGTTTGAGTGAGGCTTCGACATGGGAGGAGGACGAGGAGGAGCAGAATGAGCAGGAGAATGTGAAATGTTCAGCTCAGAAAGGTCCGGAGGCTGTGATGAGGTTGGAGACTGCCCAGAAGCCTTAGCCATTGCCTCTTTGCCTTTGATTGTCGCCACTAGGAAATGTCAGCCGCATCCTATTCAGAAACCATGTCAATACATACTTCGGTACAAATGGGCTTGCTCAGCAAGCTCGTCATCCGAGTCACTGTCTGCATCGATGGAACGATCGAACTGCTCAAAGGACATGAGAGCGTGAACAAGTTCATCATTGGCATGTAGTAGTCCTCCCAGCCACTGCTCCTCTTCCACGTTATGGACCTTCACAAAATTAGCTCAATGACTTTTCGGTATCAAGGCATGGCTTACATAACGCAGCACTTTTCGTCGAAGAAGCTTACAAGCTTCAAAACGCTCAACGGCTGCCTGGTTCTCAGAAATACGCTCAACCTCACGATTAATACTTTGAAGCGCATTCATCAAATTAGTGGCAGCGATGGAGGAGTCGGCGATAACAGATTTCATCTGTTCCTTCTCTGCCTCGAGATTGAAAGGCTTTCTCTTTCCCTTGTTCTTCTCCTTTTCTTTCTCCTTCTTCTTGTCTTTGGAACTGCCAAAAAAGCTACTGGACCCGGAGGAAGACTTGGTAGAGGTATGACCAAAGGTCGAGCCAGATGCCGGGGCAGCACTAGATGGGCCTGGGGCATTTTGTGCTTCGCGGGCTGCCTTTGCTGCAGCTTCTTGCTCATCATCGACGAACGGGTTTTCTTCCGTTTCTCTGAGGACTCTTGATCTCTCTTGAGTGACGGCTTGCTTTCTCTTGGGAAGTTCCTGTGACAGTAAGCTTCTAATATAGAAAATGTTGGGTAACGACGGCTTACCTTGTGCAGTCGTGCAAGACTGTCTAGGCCAGGCCTTCCAGCATACTGCGACCAAGACCGGAATAGTTCCCTACACTTGTTCCTCACGGCAATATCAGACAGGTTAGAAGTCCCGCAAACACGTAGACGCTCGAGAAGAGGCTCGTCCACGAAGGTGCGCTGGAACCGCTCGCCAGCATTTTGGATGAGACCATCGAGGAGTACCAATGCACGAATCTGACGATGGACATTTCCATACTTGAGCTTTTTTCGAATAGCCCGAGCCGCCTCACTTGGACCAGTAGCTTGCAAGGTAATAACTTCAACAAGCTCTGGGATACCACTGAGATCCTCCTCTTCATACGCCTCGGAGGTAAGGTTCTCAACGGTAACGGTAACGGCCGAGAACGGCTTCTTCTGCTGGAGTGTCAGCAAGTTGAAATATAATGATCAGTCTTATCCCAGCCTCATATAAATAGCTCATGGGACTGGATGGTTAACAAGGAACGTCTGAAGGGACGGTGTGGATAAGCATGAGAGTTGAATGGGGTGATCTTACCGTCGCGAACACACTCATATTGGGCTATGTAATCAAACTCTCTTTGTGTTTTTTGTTGCGCTCCTATCTCTGCGGTATCTGGCTCTATGCTGCCTGAATGATGCTATCTCAGGCTGATACGATAGCTCTCGGAAGCTTCAAGTGCCTGATGAATGATGATAGATTAGGAAATGCGGGGTTAGCCAAGAGTCATGAAAGTGTCACAGTTCTTGCTCTGACACGATGTTGATGCGACACAGCTTGTGTGTTGATTTGGGAGGTATAAGTGCTTCTTGTAACAATGACAACCAGGGAAGGTAGCTCAAACCAAGTAGTCAGGCGCACATGTCGTTCCTGCAATGACTGGATGGTGGGGTCGTGCTTAGTTGCTCTTGCTCTTGCTCTTGCTCCTGCTTGGTTTGCGGGCCGTGGCGCGGGGCAACTTCCCAGTTTCGGCGGGGCAACTGTCGTCACTCGTCAAGATGGGAGGAAGTCACAGTGGGTTAGCCGAAAGAGGCACTTGACAGGTCCAATTAGAGTTGGACAAGGTTGTGTGATAGGTTATGAAACAAATGTCAAACTTATGAAGGGTTGTTAATGAGCAGTTCGGAAGAAGGGGAAGTTGATTCCTGACATCTTAGTAGACAGCCAGTTCGGGTCAAGCATGTCGCTTATCAATAGCGTTTTCTTCACGGTTTCCTACTTCAATCATACATGAATGTCTAGAGATGCCAGAAGTATAAAGACACATGGAGATACTCCGAAGTTAGAATATATAGTATTTAAGGTAGTTGCCTAGTGCAAAGTATGTAATGTATGTATCTACTTGCGTAGTTTATGGGCAGGTACCAAGGTAAACTACATAGACTCCAAGATTATATACCACAGCTCAGTGTGGATGCTTTCGCGTCAATGTGATAGCGAATGAGTGTGTCGATAGACAACGTCTGGCTTAGGTACTTATAGGATTGGAGATGCCACTTACTCCTGTTACTTATTTATACTGACAAAAAATGTTTCTTCAATTTAAGGATAAATTAAATTCGCAATTCTTCTTGTAAACATGCGTTCAGTAATTGAGCAACTTATGAATCATACTTGATGCTCGAATTCATTTGGCTGGTCCCAGCCCATCTGCTTACCCTGCACCTCTTTACACCGAGGACGGCCCTAGCTGATCTCCAATCACCCCGCCCCCGCCATCCCACCTCAGCTACGAATTTTGACTGAAAGGCGATATCGCGGCTCTGTGACTCACAAAGAATCAGCAACAAAGAACATCCCGTCTTATATCATCTTGAACGAGCATCTATCGAGCGGTTGCGACATCAGACTGCCCAAGATGGCTTCAAAATCACCCATTCTCCCTCAAGAGGGCAAGCGCAACATTCTTATCACCAGTGCCCTTCCCTACGTCAACAACATCCCCCATCTGGGTAACATCATTGGCAGTGTCCTCTCTGCCGACGTGTTTGCTCGCTACTGCAGAGCCCGAGGCCTCAATACCATCTATATTTGCGGTTCCGACGAATACGGTACCGCTACCGAGACCAAGGCTCTCGAGGAAGGTCTCTCGCCCGCTGACCTTTGCGCCAAGTATCACGCCCTTCACAAGGGAGTCTACGACTGGTTCCGAATTGACTTCGACATCTTCGGCCGAACGCCAACCGATCAACAGACGCAGATTGTGCAACATATTTTCAAGGAGCTCTGGAAGAACAACTACATTGAGGAGCGCGAGACTACTCAGCCTTTCTGTTCGCATCCTAACCATGGCAAGTTCCTTGCAGACCGTTTCGTCGAGGGAGAATGTAGCATCTGCCACGACCTCGGTGCTCGTGGTGATCAATGCGATGCTTGTGGTAGCCTTATCGACCCCTTCGAGCCTGAGCGCGAGCCCAGCGCTTCAGAGGATGACCATGTTGAGGCCAAGGCCACTGGCTTCCTGATCAACCCCCGCTGCAAGGTTGATGGCACCACCCCCGAAAAGCGAAGGACCAAGCACCTCTTCCTCCGTCTCGACGCCATCAAGGACCTTCTCGTCCCCTGGTTCCATAAGAGCAGCAAGGAGGGAGACTGGAGCGCCAACTGTGTCTCTATTACTCAATCATGGATCGACAAGGGACTACTTCCCCGTGGTATTACTCGAGATCTCAAGTGGGGTGTCCCCATTCCTCAGGACCTCGAGGGCTTGAGCAACGAGGAATATGCCGAGAAGGTGTTTTACGTTTGGTTCGATGCCTGCATTGGCTACGTTTCTATCACCAAGAACTTGGTGGATGGCGATAATTTGGATGGTACAAACTGGGAGAAGTGGTGGAAGAACCCCGAGAATGTCAAGCTCTATCAGTTCATGGGCAAGGACAACGTGCCGTAAGTGATTCAAATAGTGACAGAAATGATCTGCTCAGACAGATAGTTTTGAAAAACTACTAACACAATCCGTGCAGATTCCACACCATCATTTTCCCCGCCTCTCAGCTTGGAACAGGAGAGAACTGGACCAAGGTCCACAAGATGTCAACAACCGAATATCTTAACTACGAGGGTGGAAAATTCAGCAAGTCCCGTGGTGTTGGCGTGTTTGGTAACACTGCCAAGGAAACTGGCATTGATCCCGATGTCTGGCGATACTACCTTCTCTCGAGACGTCCCGAAACTGCCGACTCTGAGTTCAAGTGGCAAGAATTCATTGACTGCAATAACAACGACCTTCTCAAAAATCTCGGTAACCTGAACCAGCGAATCCTCAAGTTCACCCAGGCCAAATTTGATGGTGCTGTGCCCGACTACACCAAGTACACAGATGAGCGCCTGGAAGAGCACAAGAAGGAGGTCAATGAGGCTCTCAAGGTCTTCATCGACCAATTCGATGCCATCAAGCTTCGTGCTGGACTTGCTTCTGTCATGCATATCTCGTCTCTTGGTAACAAGCTTCTACAAGATAGCAAGCTGAACAACCAGCTTCTTGCCGACGAGCCTGACCGTTGCGCCGCTGTCATCGGTCTTGGCATCAACCACCTGCAGCTCCTTGCTAGCATCGTCTACCCTTACATGCCCTCAACTTCGGACGCTATCCTGGAGCAGATCGGTAGCCCCGGCCTGGTCTCGATTCCCGACACATGGACCGGTGACATGATCAAGCCCGGCCAGAAGATTGGCGAACCCAAGCTTCTCTTCACACAGATCCCCGCGTCCAAGCTCGACGAGTGGCGCGAGGCCTTTGGTGGTGAGGAGGTCCGAAGGCAGAAGGCTCTCGAGGCGGAAAAGGCTGCGGCTAGGAAGGCTGCCAAGGATAAGAAGAAGCAGAAGAAGCTCGCTATCCGCGAAGCCGAAAAGACTGGCGAGGGATCGGCTGAGAAGAAGACAACGGAGGAAAAGACTGCTGAGGAGAAGAAGCCAGTCGAGGCTACTGCGGTCGATCTGCTTCCCGACAACAAGCCTTCAGAGACATAGATGGGCGACATTTGGGAAGAATCGGAGTTGGTACTGTTGATAAAAAGATATTCGTGGGATTGAACGGTGTATCGGTTGTGTAATAGGCATGAGCACAGCCTGTGGAGATGGTTTACGGTGTTGTTGGAATGTAGAGTAGGTTCCCAAATCAACTTATGAGGAATGACTAGATGAGCTAAAAGCTTTTTGAAACTGCGTTTGACATGATCTGAGTCTCCGATGTGCACGCTATTACTTCACATTCTACCTTTCGACTTACAACCAGTAAACTATGATAGAAACAAGGTCGAATATGACTTCCAAGATTTACCACTACTGTAACCCAAAATCCCCCCAAAAGGCAATGAATAGGTACAGACGCTTACCAGGAATAAGTAATGGCTTGCGTAGTCATTGATTATCGTGGGATAATATTATTTATAAGTGGCCATGTTTACAAATGTTGAGTTTAGTATTGGTATAAATCAAGTGTTAATCCCATAGCCCGTCAACTGATCGAGGTCAGCAACGGCGTGGTATCTGTGCGTCTTTTGTATCCGAAAACTCCTTAAGCCTGTTGAGAGGCACCTGGCCTGTTGAAAGGCGTCGCTTTCCTGTGCTATCCTGGTGCAATGCTGCACACTGGTTGGCTAATTAGAGCTGTCTCGCAGTCTCTTTCTGTTTGCCTGCTGTCTATGCGCGGTTCAGGCTGCGCTGGTATGCCATCTTGTCACTCTCATTTTCGTTTCACTTGCAAGAGTACAGACGAATGCAGTTCAGACGCTTAGGTGGACTTCTTTCCAGCACGCTCACGTTCGCGCTTGGCGTAGATTCCAGAAGTGAAAGGATCCTCAAATCGCAGGGCGATGTTGTAGACAAAGCTAACCCAGAGGGTGAGCAGGACACCGGCGGGCTTGCCATACCAAATTGCGGTAGCGAGGAAGCTGCAAGTAGAGCCAGTGTACATGGGAGAACCGGTCACATTGAAGGGGAAGCCAGTCACCATCTCGTCCAGGAGAATGCCAAAGTAGTCACCGAGGAACGTTCCAGTAATGCCGAGTCGCCAGGTTGAAGAGACAACCAGGACGTTACCGACAATAAAGAGGGTGGCAGCGGCGGCCTGCATGTACTCGTTGACAAGGGCGGGATGCGTGGGTTGCTCGGCAATGGCATTCTTGTAGATGAAGTCGCGAACCATACCGAGAGAGAAGATGGTGGCAGCAAGAGCATAACAGCCAACCTGGGAGTTACCTCCAAAGAGTTTGGTCAGGACCTTGTTGTGATATTCTTTCAGGCAGAAGTGTTAGTCAACAGTTGGTTGTCGGGCTCTGAGTCGCGAGCTTCTGCATACCTTGACGGGCGATAATGCTTGAAAGCAACAAGTTAGCATTGGCAGAATCACATTGGGACCAAGCGACTCACTTCCAAAAGAGCGGGTTAAAGGCAATAGACGCAGCAGAGACTGGAGAGAAGTAAAGAAATTGAGTCAGGTTCAGTCATTATTGGCAGTCAGAGATGCGACTCAAGTCAAGTCGACGAAAACTTACTGTACAAGCTCTGCTTATCATAGTCGACATAGTCGATGAAGTCTTTCACACCCAGAGCCATGATGACAGCTGGGACAAACAAGCAACAAAGAGTAATGCGTGGTAAAGTAGAAGTCTTGATCACTAACGTAACAAGTTCACGCACAAGTCACGGGGAATAAGAGAAGCAAAGAAAAGAGCAAATAAGACCAGATCTGTCGTCTTGAGGACAAATTGTTGAGAGCAAGGTATTGGAAAAAGTAAGAGTAAGAGTAAGAATGAATGAGCTTAGAGCTCTAAGCTAAGGTAGGATAGGTAGGTGCTGTCACATGGAAGAGAGTGGAAAGAGGAAGAGAGAGGGTCCAGGTCACGGGCAAGCAGCGTCATAATGGCAGGTAGTCGGATTTAGTGGAGAGCTCCAGATGAGGGAACTTCTATAGACCCCTGTAGCCTGTAGCCGAGCCGGGAGAATCCAAGGCAAACAACATCTGTCTCAAAGCCGAGGAAACCCTCCGTCAGCTCACGACCGAAATAGGCACAATATCTACCAGAATAATCGAATATATGCTTAAATATTCATGTCTATCGATATTGCAACAAATGCGCTCTCTTCTCGCGGTTGGCATCAAGGCCTATCTCGCGGTTTATTCCTAACGCCATCCTTGAAACGCCCAAACAAATAACCCCGGCAATGGAAAACCAGTCATTATCATCCATTAATAACAAGAAACCGGACAGTAGTTATTGTCGCCGGTTCCTTGTCTTCTTCCCCGTTGTTTGGACATCTTCTTCCTCTTCGTCTTGCCCCTTCTTGAGGTCTTCTGCCAGGCCCCATTCCTCCTTGTCGTACCAATCCTCACCGTCCGACATGTCTCGGTTAGGCCCTGAGTGAGCTTCTGCTTTGGACCAGTGGAGCACATTCTTGCGTAGATGCTCGGCTTTGAGGAGGCCCAGAAATAATCTCTGTGCTCCTCTACATACTTCTTCCTGCTTCTGCACATAAAGAGCAAGCAGTCGTCGAATATCTTCTGCTTCCTGATCTGGCAAACCGATATCTCGATCTGGTCTTGCTCCTGAAGGCGCAATGAACATGGGATGAATGAAATCATCATCCGCATCAGAGAGCATGGACACATCTGTGGCTATTGTCTCAGCCAGCTCGTTGTGTTCATGTGTATGACCAACTGCAGGTTTGGCAGAGACCTCAGCTCTGCCCGCTTGACTCTCGTCCCAGGCTTGTTCAATCGAATGTTCGTTGACCCCGTTTGTCAGTTCATCCTTGGATTCTTTTGCCGAGCCAATCTGAGCAGCCAATGTCTGCTTGCCGTTCGGCAACGGCAAATTGGGAGTGTTATCCGCACCATCCTTCTCAGCATTTCCTTTCACATCCTCGCTGGCATCTTCCAAGTGGGAATCGTCTGGGTCAGCGGTCCCCGCATCCGTCATGGTTATATCCGCGTCGTCTGCCGCATCCTTGTCGGCTGGTTCTCCATTCGAAGTTGTTTCTGGAGCAGAATTTCTCAAATCTACACCGTTTTCTTGTTGTTTCATTTCGCCATTGGTGATTGTAGGAAGCGCCGATACCGCCTGGGAAAGCGCTAACAAATGACGCGCAGTGTGATTGTCTGTGTAAAGTTGGACATCTGCCGGTCGGACCATCATCTCGCAGGGGGCCCAGGTGTAGTCGCCACACAGAGCTGTCAGGAGGTGTCTAACTTTCCACAGGGAGTGGTTTTCTTTGCGCACGATGTCGCAGCTTTGGTCAACAAGCTGAGTTAGGGTCTTCGATAGGAAAGGTTTCGAGAGGGTCGGATGTATCGGCAAAGAGGTCGATGCAGTAAGTGGCGCGAGGATATCTACGCCTGTTAGTTTTGCCATTGAACTCCATGATTGTTGACATACTCTCTATTTGGATGTTGGCATACGGGTTCATCTCAGCCGCCGAGGCCTCAGCCTCCTGCACGCGCTCCTCATCGTCGTCGTCGCTGTCTATTTCGTATCCTTCTTCGTCGACTAATGGAGGATTGCGATAAAGGATTGGTCGTCGAACACCGGCGTAATCAACATACTAGAGAAGTCAGAAATTGTGTGGGAGGGGTTTGCGAAACAACGAACCTCTCTGTACGAACTGGGGCCATTATTAGGAACCAATTGTCCTTGACGGGCAAAACGTGCCTTCTTTTTGAGCTTGTATCCGCGATTACTATAGCTTTCGATTTCTGAATCTGAGTCGGACTCTGTTGGGTGGACATGGTCAGCTGTCAATCCCCTAGGTGCGACAAGCGCAGCAAGGTTCGCGTACCGTAAGTTTTCCGCTTGAAAGCTTTCTTCATGCCGGCTATTGTCTCGGCGAAAAGGACCTGCTGCGACGCCATGACAGGCAAATCTTGGACTAAACAATCGAATCGATGGTGACTGTGAGAAAAGCGACAAGGGAGCGCTAGGCCTCTTGGGCGCGTTGAGAAAGGAAAAAAGGCGACCAGAGGTCGTGGGTGATCGCAGTATACGAGAAAAGCCCCGGTATAAAAGAGAAAGGCGTGTCGGCGCGGAAAAGTTGGTGAGAAGCAATTTTGAATCGATTGTGCTTGGATAACGAGGAGAAGCTGGAACGAGAAGCGAGGCTGCCCGCCTTCCGTAGCCCATGACCACATTTCCGGTTGCGGTCGCTCTTGATTGGTCGATGCGCGGATGATAAAAACGCCGAAGCCGGATAAAGCACTCTGCCTTTGCGACAAGTGATAAAATACCCAATTTTACTTTCATTGGGTGGCCTCATTAAAGTGGCTTTAACTATTACGGACAATTAGAAGCCTCTCATCAGTTTTATCATTAATTCGACCTACCCAGATCAACTGTGGCCGCTATGCATTGATATCCGATCATGAACTCTAGTTATTATTCTAAGGCTTGATCCGGGTCAACAAAAGGAGCCTGCTTGAACGAATTGAGTTTACACAGGCTCCTCATACAATCAACGTCAGCTTGATAAGCTTAACAAACAGCAACATAAGATACAACCAACTGCTACGATACCAGACAGACTCATTGGAAACTAATGTCGCACTCTGCTCGTTACTACATAGCCTAACTAACTTTATGAGACCGTGACTGTCACGTTTCCCTTAAAGTTATCGCTTGAGTTGCCGACAAAGACAGTAAAGTCACCAGGCTCGACAACGTACTTCATCTTGCGATCCCACAGACCCCAATCCTCGACCTTAAGATCAATCTTGACAGTCTTGGTCTTGCCAGCATTGACAGCGACCTTCTTGAAACCCTTGAGCTGGTATCGGGGAACGTCGACCGAGGCGAGCATATCCTTCACGTACAGCTGCACAACCTCGGAGCCGTCACGCTTGGACTTGTTGCTGACATCCACGGAAACAGTCACGGTGTCGGACGCGGTTACGTTCTTTTTGGAGACGGAGATCTTGGAGAAGTCGAACTTGCTGTAGGACAGCCCGTAGCCGAACGTGTACAGCGCTTCGGGGTTCTCGAGGATGTAGTTGTTGCCGAACTTGAGGGTGCCGTTCTCGTAGATCTTACCCGGGTTGGGGTATGCGCGTGCTGAGTTGAGGTGGTCGTAGTAGATGGGCGTGGTGCCGACGTCGTAGGGGAAGCTGACCGAGAGCTTGCCAGAGGGGTTCACGTTGCCGTACAAGATATCGGCCAGAGCATGGCCACCCTCCTGAGACTGGTAGAACTGCTGGACAAGAGCCGCAGCCTCCTCGGAGATCCAGGGCTCGGTGATGGGCTTGCCGGAACTGAACACTACGACGGTAGGCTTGCCAGTGTCGATGATGGCTTTGACGAGCTTGGGCATGGCACCAATGAGGTTCAGGTTGCTGGCGTCGATGTGCTCACCAGTTGTGGCATTCAACCCGCCCCATAGTTCGTTCTGGTCGCGAGTCCAGGTTCCGACGACGACGACAGCAACGTCTGCGGCTTTAGCAGCGGCGACGGCGTCCTTGAAGCCGGAGTCGTCGTTGGACCAGCGCTCGCAGCCCTGGGTAAAGGTGACTCTGCCCTCACTGGCGGCCTTGATACCATCATAGGGAGTAACACCGCGGGTCATGGCAGTGTGGATGACATAGTCGCCATACTAACCAATGTCAATAAAATGCTGGTCATGATGGTTGGGGGTTACTTACGTTGACGTAGCCGTGGGCCATGGGGCCGATAACAGCGACATTGGCGTCCTTCTTCAGGGGAAGGGTGTTCTCGTGGTTCTCTAGGAGAACGATACTCTCGGCGTCAAGTTGGCGGGCAACCTTCTTGTGGGCCTTGGTGTTGACATAGTCCCAGATCTTATCGTCTGCAACACCAGTAAAGGGCTTCTCAAAGAGACCCATCTCGAACTTGGAGCGAAGAACTCGGGACACAGCTGTGTCGACAACCTTCTCCTCCAACTTGCCAGCCTTGACAAGCTCTGGGATGATCTCAAAACTCCAGTAGCCACCGCCCATCTCGGCATCGTTACCAGCAGGAAGAGTCTATGACTAGTGAGCGTGTGTCGGGTAGAGCAAGTTAGGAGGAACCCACCTCAAGAGTGATACATTCATCGTCTTCGAGAGGACAGATATAGAAAGCTTGTGCGAGACGAGCAGTGCCTCCAGCATCGGAGATGACATAGTATTTGTAGCCCCATTCCTCGCGAAGAATGTCATTGAGGAGGTGGGAGTCGGATACCGTTGGGACACCATCGTAGGAGTTGTAGGAGGACATGATGGAGGTAGCGCCGCCGTCAATGATGGCGCGCTTGAAGGGGGAGATAAAGAGACCGCAGCTCTCGCTCACCACCGTGGACAGGGGCAGTATTGATGCCTTGCTCAGGGGAAGCAAAGGCAGCCTTGTGATGTCAGTTATCAAGATCGATAAAGGCTGTGATAGGACTCACGTAGTGCTTGACCATGGCTGAGACGCCTCCAGCCTGAAGACCTTTGACGTATCTATACCCCATCTCTCCAGCACTGCATGAAAGTTAGTATATCGAGCCGCTGGCCTGATTATGAGAACATACAGGTAGGGATCCTCGCTGAAACATTCTTCAACTCGACCGAAGCGCAATTCTCGTGCAAGATCGACCTGAGGAGAAAAGAGCTGGTTGATACCAATAGCCCGAGACTCTACAGCGATAACATCGGCCATCTTCTCGATAAGCTCTGGGTTGAAGGAACATCCCATGCCGATGGGGGAGTTGAAGATGGTGCCATTGAGGATCAAAACGCCATGCAGACCTTCGCTCTGGACAAAGGCAGGGATACCTGAAATGCATTAGATTGTGAAGTCGAAGATATAGACAGCATCTTGACTTACCAAGTTTAGTCTCCTTAGCCAAATAGTCCTGTCCCAGCTTGGCAGCCTTCTTGATGGTAGTCATATTGGCGTATAAGCCGGTCCAGATGGAGTTGGCGCGGTACTTGAAGTTCCACTCCATGCCGGTCTTGTTGACAGTCTCATCGGTTATGTTGAGGTAATTGGTCATGTCACCCTGGATCAATTGCGCCGTCTTCTCCTGGATAGTCATGCGCTTGAGGAGATCCTCGACTCTGTCGTCAATAGAGGCCTTAGGATCCTTGTACAAGGGCTTTTCCTTGGCAGCCTGGCCGGCTGTGGCCAGGACTGCCGCGCAAAGGTAGCCAGAGAGCTTCATTCTGGAGAATTGAGGGTGAAGAAGAAGCTATACAGAGGAGAGTGAGGTGGGATCGACATGATTTATACAGAGTCAATGGAACCTTGTCTCTTTACAATTAACCGTTGCAGCTTACAGGGCCTCCCTCGTGCAGGAACACATCATGATGCTGTTTTGTTACAGTGCATGTGAGTTTAATTACGGGTTCAATTTGAATTTGCAGGGAATGCTGTTGAGGAAGCACAGGACAGCACAGATCATGACATGGAGATGTGGATGGGAGGTCCCAGGCCCTGGGGAAATGCGGGGGCGCCACCAATTGGCAGATCACAAGCTGCAGAGGAATCAAGAAGGAGATGGACCAAGGATTGGGATTCGTGGATTTGAGTTTCTGTATGTTTGGTAGAGATGAAAGGGGCGTGGATTGTGTGGGGTGAAGGGTATATGGAAAGACGAGCCGAATATCCTAGCACGAGCTGCAAGTGCAGAGAGGAAGTGAATGGAACGACCGAGGAACGTAAGATGAAGATTGTATGGTAGGCGAGTACGAACTGTACGCGTTTAATGCGCAGGTAAAGGTATCTATGTGTGTAGATCATGCTTGAGAAGAGTTAGTTGTTGGTAACGGCTACAGTATGATACCCGTGTGAGTCGAAAGATGGCCCCGTTAGTAGTGGAGTAGACGGATGATGGAGCCGTTAGCTTACAGCGGATGTCGCCCTGTAAGTTCCCTAGCTCCCCCCTGCTAGCCCTGCACGAACCCCGCGATTAAGACTCCCGTCCCCGTCTCTTTAACCGGGTGTGCCTCTAGCTCTAGCGTGTAGACACGATTTATCCACCACTGGAACATCCCCGAATGCTGCTCCATCCTATGGGAAATATGCCAGACGCGAACGAATGACGCCCGAGAGTTCCGACTAAGGTAGTGTCATGATAAGATGGCGGGGTCGTGAGGGGGAAAGCACCTACCGGGTGAATTGCAACCGGAGGATGCATTTGCGTATGTTGCTATGAGGTTATGTTCCATCATGAGGTGGAGAGTGACACCATGAGAGTTGCACGACAGTATTGTCGTCTTTGGGTTTATTATTCAAAGGCTAAGCTGTTCCGTTCAATTCTGTCTCTTTCTGAAAATCATACATACCAACGCGCCATCTTTCTCCCATATTCCATCTAAACACCAAAGATGCATCTTCGCGATGGCATGTGGCTGCCAGCCCAGGACTTCCGCACCGAGTATGCCGAAGATGTCTATGAAATCACTCCAAACGAAGACCAGCAGGCGCTCAATCTGCTATGCCCGGTCAAGCACATCCGCTCGCGCGGCGATACCCTCAACCAACCTACCCTGAGTATCGACATAAAGGCAGAGATGGACGGCGTCATCTCCATCGAGAGCACACATTGGGAGGGCGCCCGGAGAACAGGTCCTAATTTCGATCTCTTCCCCGCCGGCCAGCCAAAGGTCCAGGGCAAGATCCTCAAGGGCGACAAGGGCACTACTCTTCAATCTGGCGCCCTGTCAGCTACTATCCATCCTGATCAGCACAACTTCGATATCAAGTTCCATAGCTCAGATGGGAAGAAGCACCTCACGAACCTCGGCAACAGGAGCACGGGTTTTGCCTACTCGCCTAGCCCTAGCACACCCCTGCAGACCGGTGACATGCGCGACTTCAAGCATTACATGTTCATGCAGACGACTCTATCCGTCGGCGAGTCGGTCCACGGCCTGGGCGAGCGCTTTGGTGCGTGGAATAAAGTTGGCCAGAATGTTGTTCTGTGGAACGCAGACGGCGGCACCTCAAGCGACCAGGCTTACAAGAACGTTTCGTTCTGGATGAGCAATCGTGGCTATGGTGTCTTTATTGACAATCCTGGCAAAGTCGATCTCGAGATCGGTAGTGAGCGATGCTGTCGTGTGCAAACGACTGTTGAGGGCCAGCGTCTCAAGATGTACATCATTTACGGTGATGGGCCTAAGGATGTCCTCAAGAGATACACAGTCCTCACTGGAAAGGCAAACAAGGTTCCTAGCTGGAGTTTCGGTCTTTGGCTAACAACTAGCTTCACAACTAACTACGACGAAGCCACCGTCAACTCTTTTCTCGAGGGAATGAAATCTCGCGGCTCTCCTGTCGACGTTTTCCACTACGACTGCTTTTGGATGAAGGCTTTCAAATGGACAGACTTCGTCTTTGACTCTGAGCGTTTCCCCGATCCTAAAGGCCAAATCTCACGCCTCAAGGAGAGCGGTCTCTGCAAGAAGGTCTGCGTCTGGATTAACCCTTATATCGGCCAGGCTGGTGCTGCTTTCAAGCATGCCGCCGAGAAAGGCTACCTCCTCAAACGCAAAAACGGCGATATCTGGCAGTGGGATCTGTGGCAGGGAGGCATGGGTCTTGTGGACGTGACAAACCCTGAGGCTTGTGCTTGGTA
Source organism: Fusarium avenaceum (assembly GCA_025948275.1). NCBI lineage: Eukaryota > Fungi > Ascomycota > Sordariomycetes > Hypocreales > Nectriaceae > Fusarium > Fusarium avenaceum. Next base: position 2,260,146 of record CP109669.1, read on the forward strand.
CACTGAGTGCCTCAATAGCCTGTTTGACAAGGGTGTCGATGCCCTCAAGACGGACTTTGGCGAGCGTATTCCTACTCTTGATGTTCAATGGCACGACTCAACTGTTGATCCCCACAAGATGCACAACTATTACGCATTCGCCTACAACAAGCTTGTCTATGAGGCTCTCCAGAAGCGATATGGCGATAACGAGGCTGTTCTTTACGCCCGTGCTGCTTGTGCTGGAACACAGCGCTTCCCTCTTGTCTGGGGCGGTGACTGCGAGTCGACTCCCGAAGCTCTCGCTGAGTCCGTCCGTGGTGGTCTGTCAATGGGTCTCAGTGGCTTTACCTTCTGGAGCTGCGACATTGGCGGTTTCGAGGGGTCTCCGCCACCGTGGATCTACAAGAGATGGGTTGCCATGGGTCTCTTATGCAGTCACAGTCGTCTGCATGGTAGTAACTCTTACCGTGTGCCGTGGGTTGTCGATGATGATGATACCACAGAAGAGGGTTGCTCTAGGACATTGGCCAAGTGGACAGCTCTCAAGACGCGTTTGATGCCTTATATCTTCTCCCAGGCTATCGAGTCTATCGAAGGCGGTATTCCTATGTCTTTGCGAGCGGTTGCTCTCGAATTCCCCGAGGACCCTACCTCGTGGTACCTCGACCGCCAGTTCATGGTTGGCTCTCAGCTTCTCGCTGCGCCTATCTACGAAGAGTCCGGCGAAGTGGAATTCTACCTACCAAAGGGCAAGTGGACATCCTTCTTCACAAACGAAGTCAAGTCCGGACCCGGCTGGTTCAAAGAGAAGCACGCATTTGGCACCCTACCTCTGTACGTCCGCGAGAACACAGTTCTTGTGCTTGGCAGCCGTAAAGAGGTCGGCGCTGCGTATGACTTTGCCAATAATGTTGAGGTTGCTTTGTATCAGACTTCTCCTGGCGCAAAGGCTACTGTTGTGGATGGCGAAGGTAATGTTGTTGCTGAGCTTGTGGTGGGTGAGGATGGGAAGCTTCAGGGAGCGGACAAACTCAAGGGTGACTGCAAGATTATGGACAAGGGACGTGATCTGGAGGGCGATGCTCCTGTTTCTATTGAGGCTTTGTGATAAAGCTTAGTTGTTACGATGTTTGATGAATGAAAGTAATATTGGCTACTCAAGGACATAGAGATTTCTCAGTATGTATCTCACCAACAATACCTCAAATATGTGTTAGCATATTATCACATCCACTTCTACGCTTGACTCAAAGATGGTCGGTAACGATCCGTCATTTACGAAATCATTAATCGCAAGTTGACACCTACCATTTCATAACCCAACATTATGGCTGTTGGCAGAGCGGGCAACAAATGAAAAGCATCTGTCGTATAGCTGAGATGCCGCGGATCCGAGGAATCGGAATGGTCAGCACTAAGCTTTTAACAGACAATAAACCTCCAAAATAAACCTCAGTTGATGAGAATTCTCTGATCCCTGGTATTCTCAGGTGATGATTCTTTTTGTTATTCACCTGTAGCGCATGTGGATAGTGGGCTCCCCGCCTGTAACCCCACTCACTGCCGGATCCAAGGGACCGGGGCCTTTGGGGGTTTTGGGGGTTGCCCGAAGCGGAAGTTTTAGCGGTCTACAAGCAATATGATTGGTCAATAAAGATTATCATATGGCCAGCCGTGAAGTGGGCAATCATCTCATGGAGAATTCTGAAGGAACTTGTGATGACCCTGGAGGGTAACGTGGTAAATCAAAGGTGGTAGATGTATCATTGGTATTCTACGAGTCGAACTCAGAATTATTGTATTTACCCGGTGGCTTGATCCGTGAGCATCATGATTTGTCCTCGAAGTAGCTTGGAAATGAGTACGCAACAAGATTATCAACTTAGCGTCATAGTAGCCACCTGGTGGACAGACGGCCACAGATACAATGAGCTTCTAGAATGTACAGGATTCGGCATTAAATATTTGTTCTAGACTATCGAAAGTATAATTCCAAAGTAAATGCGTGCAACCCATCTCCTCTCTTGCTTGTCACGCACGGCACATTCTCTGCAGTGTAGTATTCAAAGGCATACAACCTGAGAAAGGAGGGTATATGTCCTCTACTATGCCGAGTCACATCTTTGTGTAACGGTACAACTTAATAGAATTGCAAATTCATGGTTAGAGAGATACATACCTAGCCACAAGTTCATGCTACGAACAGTGCGCGACCGAAGCGATAACGGTGTGTTTCTTCCACAAGACGCCGGTGTTGATATAACTAAGCAATCCCAATGGATAATCTTCAATATCCTATTGATGAACAGGAGGATCGAGTTTTTCAACCAAATCTTCTGATAATCTGAAATCGGAAAAGGCAAGGTTCGGGTTATAAGGCCCCGACGAAAGCTATGATTGGTCCGCCTCTAACAAGTGACGAGCAGCATCGAGGTACCTTTAGCAATCCCCTACCTGAGAGTTTGCAGTAGAATTTCGACTTTAGCCGGGAGTGAAAATAGCTAAACACCACGTGCCAAGATGATATGTTTGCCATGTCCAGATGTGGCTGAAGGATTGGCACAAGACTTCTCATTCAACGGTCGACTCATGATAGTGGTTCGGCTTTTCAGCCTCTAGTCTGTTGATCTGGTATTAACGCGGCGATAAAACCACTTCCAATCTTTGATACGATCCATTATAGGCTGGCTGTTTCTCATGGTTATTTAACCGGCGATGGTGAGGGCCATATTTGCGCGTATTTTCTCCGATCGCTCGGGTCCGACCAGGAACACCATACATAATGCCGACGAGCATCATGATACCATGTCACCTCCACTTCCACCTCCATTGCGTCGGCCGTGGCCGGAGCGACGCCATATCAGGGATGCGAACAGTGTAAGGATTAGTTAGCACTTACGGGGGCGTTACTGGCCCTATGCAAGGCTTGAAGGGGATATCTAACTGGACCTTGCTTGCCCGGGGTTGCGTGACACTCTGATATGATCGTTGCGGAGTCATCCACTCGGGGCCCCCTGGGGAAGTTCAGTGATGGACGTGGGTCTATGGGAGACGATCAGCATGTAACGTAGAGACAAAGGAGCGATATGGACATTGGGGTTGTCGCTTTGCGGATGATCGTACAAATAGTCCCAAGGCCCGTGTATTCTGTTACTGGGTCTCTATCCACTTTGATCTCAGACTCTCCAGTATTCGATATAGAACCCATTATACGCTTAAACACTCGACGGAGTTGTCCTAATCATGGGGCAAGCCTACAATATCGGCCTGGCCTGCTTTGCAGCCATAGGGTGCGTTCCATACTCCAACTTTCGATCCCATTGATCGCCGCAAGTTCATCAAAACCATGAACCATGGATGCTGATAGCTTATTCATTCTAGCTCGTTTTTATTTGGTTATGACTCTGGTGTTATGACTGATGTCATCGCATCAAAGCACTTCCAGAACTACTTTGATACAACATCCACATCCTCCATTATCGGTGCCATTAACTCGACATTTAGTGGAGGAGCAGTATTTGGAGCTTTGTTCGGCGGTGTGATTATGGATCGATTTGGCCGAAGAAAGACTATTGGTATCGGTGCCGCTATTTGTACAGTCGGAGCTGTTCTTCAGGCTGCCGCTTATCAGTATGTGTTGAGTTTCATACACAACTACAACATATCAACTAATGGGATAATAGTCTCGCTATGATGCTGATAGGCCGCATCATCGCTGGCTTTGCCGTCGGTCTGCTCTCTATGAGTGGTAGGTGCTACATCAACCCTTTAGGAATCATTCTGACTTAGACAATCACTTAGTACCCGTGTACCAATCCGAATGCGCCTCTCCCAAGAACCGAGGTCTCATCGTCGGTCTCGCCCAGCAAATGATCGGAGTTGGCTTCATCGTCTCGACATGGGTTGGCTACGGCAGTCACCACATGCCCGATACGTCGTCTTTCCAGTGGCGATTCCCTCTAGCATTCCAAGCATTCCCCTCCGCGCTGCTGTGCCTGGGAATGCTCTGGCTTCCAGAGACGCCTCGTCATTTAATTGCTAAAGATCAGCTAGACGATGGCATGAAAACTCTGCGGAAGCTGCACTTTGATGGCTCCAACGAAGAGTGGATCAAGGCTGAGTTCAATGAGATCAAGCTCACTCTTGATGCTGAGAAGGCTGCGACGGCGCCAGGCTGGTTGATTATGTTCAAGGTACCTCAATGGCGGAAGAGACTTATGCTTGGAACGCTTGTTCAAGTGTTTACCCAATTCACTGGTAAGGAACTCTTTGTATGATGGTTGAAGATGATGTGCTAACATAGGCCTAGGAATTAACGTTATTGGGTAAGTGACCAAGACCAAACCTGACTCCTTGCTCTTCGTCACACACTTCAAACAAACAAATATTTGAACCCGGCTAATCGATGTAGTTACTATCAGACTATCATGTATGAACGACTAGGGATTACCGGAAAGACAAACCTCCTAGTCGCAGGAATCTACAACTGCACAGGCCCTATTGCGAGTAAGTCAAGGCACCGCCTCCCGCTCAACAGCCCCAACAAACCACAACATACTTACGAAAAACCTTAGACTTGTTCTTCATCACCTTCATCGCCGATAGAATTGGCCGAAAGAGACCTCTAATCTATGGTATCATCGCCATAACTATCGCCCTTATCCTAGAGAGTGTCGTGAACAGCCAGAACATCGACGGCTCCCACCGTGGCCTCAGCATCGCCGGCGTTGCGTTCCTTTTCTGCGTCACTATCATCTTCTCGCTATCCTTCGGCCCTGTTAGCTGGACATACATGTCAGAAATTATGCCCTATCAAATTCGTGCTAAGGGTTGTGCATTTGCTACTGGTATCGGTAACTGGCTTGTGTCGACTTTCTGGAACCAAGTCAGCCCATTTGCCCTCGAGGAACTAGGCTGGAAATTCTACTTCCTCTTTGTTGGTAAGTGAACCCCCTAAAATTTAATTTGAACGAATTGGCTTACACATAATAGCTTTCAATCTCGTCGTTACTCTCCCTGTCCTCATCTTCTCTTTCCGAGAGACTAAGGGGCTGTCACTCGAGGAGATTGATCTCATGTTTGGCGACCGAGCTCTTGGAAATCTTCCTGCAGATATTGAGAAGGATGGCGGTGTTATGGCTGTGACTAACACGCATGACGAGAGACCTAAGGGGGAGCTTTAGGTCTTGTTGAGGCCGTAACCAAAATGAATGGCGAGAAGTTACGAAATGGCAGGATCAGAACTTTTGGTTTTTAGAGATTAGAGAATATTCAACTGTAGATTAACTATTCATACTCTTCGATCGAGAGTTAAAATCATCACACTTGAAGGCTTCTATTCTAATCTATATCCTGTGTAACTTAGAGACTACCTAAGCTCAGACTTGACAGAACTTCGCCTGATCCATAGCCAACACTCATCTGCTTATATCAGTCACTTTCTTGTGATGTTCATGGAGCCTCGGAGATGGAGCCTCTGCTTGTAGTGTAGCAATTATTATTAGTAAAACTGCGGTCAGCTTCCATCAAATACATCATCCGGTATGGTGTAGTGGCTAACATTTCGCGCTCTCATAACCTGAGAGATCAGTACCGCGGAGCCCAGGGTTCGATTCCCTGTACCGGAGTTATCTTTTTACTCTTTGTATGACTTGTAGACATACACATACACCCTTTTTCATACATCTCTTTTTTTTTTAATGAGTAAATGACATTTTCAGTATAAGTATAGATAGCACTAAGTTATTATAGCGTAGGTATATATATATATACTTAAGTATATCTATGTTTACTTAGTTAACTTATGATATATTGCCTTACTACCTGTTATGACTAACTTCTCGGTGCCTACACTTTATAGATCGTTCTTTAATCTACCTAAATCATATGTTCATCTCTTTACCTCTTTGATATGATTCACTGCTATCCTCCTAAAAGGATCTTATCTCTCTTTCCTTCGGCTTTATAAATCCTTCTGCTCTACGCATTGCACTCTCCGATCTCTTAACTCTAACACCCTATTACTGGCGCACGATACCATTTCCTAATTCCTGATTACCATCTTGCTTAATATCTTACCTTTCATCCCTTACATGACATACTTGATACAATTCTACGAGAATCTCTTAAGCTGGGGCGGCCTTCTCTTATATTGTGGCTAAGAGGACACCAAGCACAACTTCAAAAAGGTATCTTATTCTCTCTAAATATTTTTATCTTCATTTATAACTAGACCTAAACTATAGCAGGTTATTGAATTTTATTCCCAACTCGTCCTCAACCCATGCCTCACACATTTATCCAGTCTAGCTATCAAGGTAACCAAACACTGCTTTCATCAACGTTTCGTCCCATGAACTAATCATAATATCAGGCTTGACAGAAGTTCATTTCCCCGCCCTCTCTCAAGAACGTCAAGCTTCATCTGAAGAACCCACTGCAAACCTACAAACTGACCAAGAACAATCATTTATCCTGGCAACCACCACAGATCTCACCAGGCGGTCGAACTAAAACCAGTAAGCCCTCACTGCGATACAACCCAAGACGCCGAGAATATGAACCGCGTATCCAAAAATACCTCTACTGTACGGGGCGACGTAGGAAACCCACAGCGGGCTAAACCTGCTGCTCCAAGATCTAAAACCTCTCAGGGACAGACTTCACTTGTTAAACCAGCCTCCAACTGCAAACCGGCTGAACGTGCTGTTCAAACCACCACTCTAACGAGACCCAAAAGGCCACCCGACGTAACACAGCTCGAACACAATGAAAACGCCGCCGAATTCCATCTAAAGTGGCAAGACAACAGAAACGCTTTGGAGAAGTACGTCAAATCCATTCCAGAGACGGCTCAAGAAAGTGCTGCCCAAAGACATAACATGCTGCTCAGAATTGTCGACCATTTCCAGGTCCCACAGGAGGATGTTTCGTGGTCTAAAGACGCGATGGAGCTTCAGTGGCCAGGCAAGTTGTTCCATGTCCGCGAACTCGTGAAGCAGGGGGCCATGAAGCGGCTTGAGAGCATGGAGCGGCCAGAACATCCCTCTAAGAAACGAAAGACTCGAATCAGTGATTACGGGCGGCTGCCCGGGTACAACAATCCGCAGGGAGTTGACAACGAAGATGCCAATGATTCAACAAAGATCATGGATCCCACATTGGCCAACGACATCCGACAATTACTGGACAGCATGAGATTCAAGTCAGATGTCTGGAACGATCTAGAGACCCAAATGAGGAGTCCATCTCCTTCTCTAGGCGAAGCCAGACGATATCTTCAAAACATGTCAAATCGCTTGCTTTATCGCATGAACAAAGTCTTCACTCCTAAAAACAACCAAAATTTCTCGGAAAAGTTTGAGGATGTCATCCGCCTCATGCTTCTAGCCACTGGAGTCCTTCGTATGCGCGAGGTCGACTGGGTTGACTACAAAGAGAGCTGGGAAGGCCTGATCGCCAGATTTGCTGCGGCCGAACCAAAGTCATGGATTGCACTGGATGCAATTCAACACAACGAGGAGCTGAATGAAGAATACATCGGTCCTATGCTTGCCCCTGCGATTATTGAGCTCAAGAGCTCTCCCTGTATCACCCAGCAGCACGCTCTCTACTGGAAGATCAGGACTCTGCTATATGGTCAGCTGGAGGTGCAAGGACATTGGATTGACGGTTTAGAAGCTTCTATGTTACCAGGAGCGATAACAGAATGTTGTTTTCAACGAAAAGGCTCTAGGAAAGAGGTACACATTTAGAAATGACACCGAAGCGGTCGTGACGGAGATGGAAGGGTGGTTACTTTGTCGTTGATCTCCGAAGATAACGCCATATTGAGATTTCAGGGACTACAAAATCGAGATTAACGGATAAAAAGAGATATGAAATTGTGCTATCCCAGTCTAAGTACAAGACCCATGCATATGTGATCGTTCTTTATACTTTCTCCTGTCGCCTCGGATCTACTAATACCTCTTAAACTCTATAGCTAACCCAAGTCTTCCCATGTTATCCATATCAAGTTTCGACGATGATTTCGAGAGATGATGAGAGTGCGACTACGGTTTTGCCATTCCCAGATAATTGCCCCGTATCAACCTTCTGTTCAGCATTTTTTCTGATCAAAGGTCGATCATTACAGACTCCCTCAAACTCGGTTTATCCTTCTCTTGTGATTATCATCTATAGCCTGGGATAAACATCTGTCAAGAGCACGTGAAACCCTTTTCAATAGTTTAAATCAAATCTTACGCTGCCCTGTGTTGCTTCTACTAGGATGGTCAGAGAACTTAATAGCCAGCCAGGTCTGATCTTGGACGGCCGTTCGCTTTTCCATGGATCGTGGTAAAGTGACAGTCTATACATCAGTTGCCAAGTATTGTATCGGGAAAAGCTCTTTTGGTATGGGGGTAGTTCCTTTCTTCGTCTTATCATCGCCTACGGCGAGCGTCCTTTAGGAGATATTTGTTCCGTTGTAAGATAGTTCCTGAGGCCGGTTTCCTCTCTGATTATATCGATATGGGTACTTTGGTGAATGAAACCGGCTCTGGCCTTGAGATAGGGTATAAGATAGGTTATCTTCGTCACTAAAGAACCGACAAGACGGTGGTCCTACACGATGAGTGCGACGATAGAAGACCCATCAGCCAATCCCACGGCTTTTGGTACGTGAGCCAAATAGCAAAAGTAACCCGGTGTATCCTGCCGCCAACATATCCCTCCATACTATGCCAGCTTCTGTGCGTACCAGCCGATATGGTATCACTAGACCCCTTTTTCAATCATATTATAACGTCATGGTGATGATGCGTTCTTCAGATTTGTACTCAAGTTTCTTAAAGGGGCGTTCAAGACGAATGAACTGAATATCCAACTGCCTCAAATATTAATTATAGTAGCACATGCCAACATTTAGCATGACGACCTTGCCAAGCACCCTTTTGCCGACCAGCTGTCGCCGAAGATCCAAGAGTATTGTCTCAAACACAACAACACCGGCTCCAGGCCGGAGACCATATTTCGACGAATACATCAGGGGCATGGCCAACCTGTAGCCTCGGGGATGGCATTGTCTTCGTCGTCCAAGTCATATAATTCAGATGTACAAATGGCTTTTTGCTGTTGTTATTCGTGATTACAAAAGAATCAGAAGCGCAAAGGGTATAATTGATAGCGAAGATATATAGAAAGGCAATAGACCAACTAAACCCTTATATGTTGTGTTTGTCGGAACTCTCACCTATTCGTCTTGTTAGCCATTTCATATAACTCGGCCTTTTCCCTGCCTTGTGTTGTTATAATACGTACTTGTGAGTCACTTGGGATCAGTGCTAGGCTTTCTCGGGTTCCAAGTTTCGACACATTCCAACTAATATAGTAGGATTGACATAACAATTTTGAATTAACCTGTCCCTGCTGTACGTAGAAAAGACCTTCTCCCCACACTCCCTGAGGGCATGTTTTGGTGGAGATGCCAACATCTCAGTGTCGACATAGTACTCCTCCAAGATATATAATATAGACATTCGTCCGCCGAACTTTTGGGCTAACATATGACTGTTGAAACACCGATGAATTAGACATGAGCATAGAGAGTTCTAATGAGGTGTTCATGTTGGTTCTTAGAATCTCTTATTTAAGCTGGCTTATTCAGCAATGGAAAGCCATCTCAATAGCTGCTTTGTGACAGGACTCGATGAAACGCTAGACCTCGGTGCATTTGTTATTCTGTAAGGCTCTCTGGACCCATCGAGATGGGAAGTTCCTGCTATATAAAGTGGCTTGCGCCGTGGTATACGGGCGCAGGCTCTATAGGATAGCCCTGCTCACTCTCCACGTTCCTTGTAGGTTGATTTCGTGCAGAGCACTGGCTCTCCCACCCAGGGAGCAGTTCCGTTACTGGTACTTAGCTCTAGTCTGGAACCTTCAATCTTGCAGTCGCTAGGAGCATCGGACCAGCCCTGTGATGACAACATTCATATCAGTATGCGGAACACTAACAGATATAATCCGATGAGAGTGTCCTGCAGGGCTGTACATCTCCAAAGTGATGCGACCCCATCTAGACCCTAACATTCTCTTCCTGAGGGTAGCTTCGCCGTTCATCGCAGACTGCATTTGCATGATTCATCTAGTAGTGGAGTTAGCGCTGTGTCCAGAGTGATTATTTGGCATGAAACTAACCTGCTGTGACCACTTGTAGCCAAGTATTAGGTGCAGGGTGGTAGCCGGCTATGCCCAACAACCTTACTATAATATAGTCACTCAGAAGAAATTTCTCGGGAACATATAACTTTGGTATGATGCAGTATGAAAACTTGAGTAAATGAGCTCAGATTTAAACCTGGGTGGCCCCATCCTATTTATACCTTTCTGTTATGCCAGTTCAGTCTAACTTAAAATATGCTATCATCCATGGTTTGAATGATTCGTTACAACTCCGTTTCCGATATGTGCTTGTTGGGCAGTTTGGCAGTCTATGCCATATTAGTTGCTCAAGCAAACAGATCCTCGGCAGTGTTGTTAATTCGACTTGCGTATTAATTACTGAGGATCGGAGACAAACGAAAGATGCAAATAGCACAACAGTCTCTCATTTATAATCCTCACATTCAATAGATAAGTATATAGCAACTGACATGGGATAGTACGAACTCAAGGAGAGCCTCCAGTATACCCTACCCTTATTCCTTATGCCATGACATGCACAGTGGTTAAATACACATGTGCCGGTAGTTTAAATGAAGACTTAGTACCACAAGCGTGAAATGTATTATGTATAGATCACTTATATACCATCGAATGCTCAGCATTCTCCCTCAATATATCCAACAACTAGGTGCATTTGTTTACGGTAAGTTTGAGAACTGTGGTATGTCAGTCGTCGTCTAGAGCAAGGAGATCGAGTCAAGTTACTTACATTCTCTGGAGAGTTTGTGATTTCTTCGAACATTTGAATCGTCTCAAAGCCCATAGCTACCATGGGTTCTGTGCCATCATCCACAACCTTGTTTGTTAGCAACTAGCATATTTAGGAAAGGGTTTCCAACTTACCGAACCCAATATCACCTTTGTTGCTTTGCTATTTCTAGCTTGTCGAACACCCATAAGCGCCAGACCCTGGAGAGTGATGGTTGAGAGGGGTATGGACGGCACAACTGGGGCAAGGATGCCGCTGATTTCTTCAGAACGAGACACCAAAGACGGGAAATAGGTTCTCAAATGGCTGTGCTGTTTACAAACAATGATTGTGCCCAATAGAGTGCCTGCTGCGTCTTTGGCTCGAACAATCCCACTCGACTGCGATTGGGATAGCGCATGACGGTACAGCTCCAATACTTCGGGGCTTGCGTGAGTACGGACGTGGCTGAGCACACTATCCGCGTTTTCCAAATCATGGATTAGATCAAAACTGATGCCGGCTCTCTGTATGCTCTGAGATAGACCTTCCGGGGCAGACCAGTTTGCCAAGTCTTGTATGACCATGTTTGACACGCGTCGGGGAAACTGGACATCCCACCCACTATTTGCGAACCAATCTTTGATGGTGTTTACCTCAACATCAACGGGAATGCCAAGGAAAACTCCAGGAAACGCCGAGCCGATTTGAACTTGTTTGATTCCTCGGCGCTGTGAGAGACCTCTAAGTGCCCGCCGATGAAGCGACCTTCCGATAGACACATCGCGCTTGGTAGGTTCAACAAAGACACCACCCAAGATGCCAATCCCGTGAACAAAGTAAGTAGCAACAAATCCATACAAAGCATTCGTACTACTGTTTCGGACAACAAAATGTGCCTCCACAATGTTGGGGTTGTTTAGCTGGAAGGAGGCTGCAGTTGTCGTACGCAAAAACTGTAAGTCGGGAGCGCTTGCCCGGTGGACAGCTCTAAGAAGATCGTTCAGCCCAGAGGCATCACGTTCTGAGCTATACTCCTCAACCAGCCAGTGTTGTCTAGATTTAAGCACCTTCTTGCTCTTGCGTAATGTGCCAGGGAGCGTACCACGAGGTGTGATATCTCCAACCAGTGCTCTAGCAAGAGCATGCAAGGCGTTCTCGGTAAAGTCAAAGGTACAAAGATAGGTACCAATAGACTTATCCATGGCGAAATCATAAGGGGAACTGACTGCGACCACAATTAATTGTTTCTTCTGGCCTCTAGTTCTCAGCATGGAACACATCATGTCAACGTGCTTGGTGAAACCAGCCTGATATAGATTCCGGTTGGCGTCTGCGGTCACGATAATGATACAGGAAGCTCTATGTATTAGGTTTTCGTGTACTGAGCCTGGTTAGAGAGGATGTCCTTTCGACTAGAACGATGATCTTACCTGGACGAACCCCGTTGGCTGTGTAGCTGGTATGAAGCAACTTCTCACTCCGTGCACGAGCAAGAGATTTGCCAAACTCTCGGAAGACACCCTCGCCGCTCAGAATGGCTCTGCGATCACGGCCATCATTGTGTGTCCACATCTCGTGTGGACCCTCTGCTTGGCTTTGGATGTCTTTAGCGGCGAGCAACTTCTTGGTGAGTGAAGAGGCAGGAAGCGGTTTTACTAGGGGCGTGAGCAAGAGCAGCTCTTCTCCCGGATGCATTGAGGCCGTAAGTGGGATGAGTTTCTCTTTATCGCGGATAATCGTTATCGAGTCATCATAGGCGCGGAGTGACAGGGCGAGGTGAGATGGATGAAGCTTCGAGAGAAGAGAAATGCCTGGAGGGTTCAATGCCTTCTCCCAAGAGGTACAAGTCGACTTGAGGTTGAGCACTCTTCTTAATGAGGTGAAGATTCTGTCCTTAGCGACGATGCCATTCTCATAGCCGAGCTTCAAGCCTTTGATGGCTTCAAGTTGAACATCGTAGGCACGGCACAGGAGGACAAGATCACAGCCTGCTTCGACGGCCATAATAACGCCGTTTTGAACACCAAGCTCGTGACTCAGAGCCTCCATCTCCAAGCATTCCGAGATTGCAACGCCATTGAACCCGAGTTCGTCTCTTAGTAGCTCATCCACGACTTGGTCCGAAAGACAAGCGTGACTCACGTTCATGGACGGGTTAGATATGCCACAGCCTCCAATGAACATGGCGTCCAATTTGCCAGAAGCAATAGCATTTCGGAAGGGAACAAGAGCACTGATGCTCAACTCCTCGAGCGTTTGAGTTATAATGGGCACATCTAAGTTTGAGCCGAGAAAGTTCAAGTTTCCGTATGATGGGAAATGCTTGCCACATGACGCTATCCCAGCATCTCGGATACCTCTGAGGGCGGCAAGGCCATATTGTGACACTTCTTGAGGGTCGTCGCCTGTAGCACGTACTCCTAGCGGCTGATAGCGAGCGTTGTTGAGCACGTCAAGGACGGGACCGAGCATGAGGTTGACTCCGCAAGCCGAGATCTCAGTTGCGGTAGCTTTGGTGACCTCATACGCTAGATCGGCATGGCCAGTAGCTGCAACTCCCATGGCGCTAGGGAATTGACAGACGTAGTCTTCATCAAAAAGACTATTAACACCTCCATTCTCTTGGTCGAGGGCAATGAGTAGAGGCTGCAGATGACCAGAGTTCTTTGCAATGGTCTGCAGTTCTTGAACCAGTTCGGCGGTTTGCTGAGCAGCTTGAGAAGGTTAGGGTTTCGTTTAGACGAAAGGCTGCAACCAAAAGGCTTACATTTTAGGTTCTTTGCAGTGAGAATGATGGATCCAAGGTGATGGTCCTCGATGAGGCTCCTGATCTGGGGGGTGACTTCGGTGCCATCCCAGCCCATGATCAGGATCTGCCCAATGGCACTGCAGGGCCAGTTAGCATGAGGTGCTTCACATTGAATCGATTGAGTAAAACGGTCCGAGATTCGGAGCCGAAGGTGGAGAGACGGCTCTCGACAGTTCCAGTTCCAGTTCCGCGCCGTCCATCTGGAGGAGTGAGAGAGTGGGTACGTACCGGTCGAGATCCTGCCATGATGGATCCAGGTCACTATTGTCAGTATGGGCCATGATGGTTGGACGGCGACGATGCTTCGTCACATGATACTTTGATCTCTTGCTCTGCGGACTGCGTTCACCCCTTGGTCTTGGCCCTGACCTTGAATTCGAGGTTGATAGCCCCGCGTGTTTGAGGTAACGATGCGATGCATTAGCATTGCTGTAGCCTCCTCGCGACGACGAGGGCAATGCTGACCCAGGAGGGGAGGCGCCATTGGAATGTTTGCCGAGCGCCTAAACCTCGGACAAAGTGATTGGTGTATATTGATTGGCCAGGTGCGGAAGGTACTGAGCTGTTAGGCGGTTGGTGAGTGGGGTTCAGCGGCTCGTTATTATGGCGATTGATGGATAGGCAGGTTGGCTCCCTCGACAGTGAGTTAACGTTACATGGAACAGCAGCAACAAAGCATCGGAGCCAGCGGAGCCAACAGAGGACGATAAGGCCTGTTACACTCTGTTTCGAGTCGACAGATTTTGAACCAGGTAAGGATGAGCAATGTTTCTGAGGCAAAATGGACGGATGCCATGCTCTTTGTATTCCCAGTTGAGTGCCTCTGTAGTGGGCACCCCTGTCTGTCAATATGCACAGTAACATAGCATACACACTGGCTTGGGAATCTCCACACAGTCTTTCTATCACGGCCTCGACCATGACACCCTTTGGTTACGGTTACTGAATCGCAATGACGATATGATTTTTGTTTCGTTATCGGGGGAGCGTGGCCGTTCTCGGCGATTTGATAGGGTTTTGAAGGTCTGGTGATGGAATCTCCAGAAATACTAGTATACCACGATCGCCTCAATTTTCAAATATGAACTATTGTCCCTAGGGACACTCAGCCAAAAAAAGAAAATCAGCACTCATCACAAAGACTTCTAACTCTTCTTTGCAGACTCCTACTATCCTTCAGCCATGCCTACCGCTATCTCCCCGACGCTGCCCAAGAATGGCCTCACCAAGTTCACCAACTGTCGATTGCTGAAAGGCAACGACTTGGTCTGGGAGGACCTTTGGGTCAGCTCCATTACCGGCAAAATTATCGATAGTCAGGCTTCCTTCTATGGCGGTCGCAATATGCCAGACAATACACTCGATCTAGGTGGACGCATCATTGCCCCAGGTCTGATTGAGTGTCAGCTCAACGGCGCATTTGGCTTCAACTTCTCAACCTTGCTAGATGATATGACCGAATATGGCAAAAACATCCAAAAAGTCAATCGCCTAATGGTCCAGACAGGGGTCACCTCATACATCCCGACCGTTACAAGTCAACGGCCGGAATTATACCAAAAGGTAAACCGTCATTGTCACTATCACTTGGTGGGGTCATTGTACATGAAGCTAATGCCACCGGCAGACCCTCCCATACCTTGGTCCGTCTGGGGAACTGCGGATCCCGAGTCACGGCGCCGAATCTCTCGGTGCTCATTGCGAGGGTCCGTTCTTGAATCCTACCAAGAACGGAATCCACGATATCGATGTCCTTACCCAAGCTTACTCTATTGAGGATATCGAGCGATGCTACGGTCGCGAAAACATAACACCTCGTCCTGACGGCTCCAAGCTGCCCATCAAGATGATCACGGCGGCACCAGAACGCGGGCAGATGATGGACCTCATCCCAGAGATTACGTCCAGAGGCATCATCTACTCTATTGGTCACACCGAGGCAACATACGAAGAGGCGACCCAGGCTGTCAGTAAGGGTGCAACAATGATTACACATCTCTTCAATGCCATGCGCCCTTTGCATCACAGAAACCCAGGAGTCTTCGGTGTTCTAGGCAAGGCCGAGAGCCTGCCACGGCCCTACTTTGGTATCATTTCGGACGGGATTCACCTCCATCCTACGACTATCAAGATTGCTTATAGTGCTCACCCTGACGGCTTCATTCTGGTAACAGATGCGATGCATCTTGTGGGTCTTCCAGATGGATCTTATCCTTGGACAAATGGAGAGTACACATGCAATATTGTTAAACAAGGTTCGAAACTGCTCCTTGAGAACTCCGACAAGATTGCCGGAAGGTAAGTGTCTGCGCTTCCTTGTTAAGAACTTCATCTAACTTATTCTAGTACCATCACCTTGCTCGAATGTGTCAACAACTTCATCAAATGGACTGGGGCTAGCATCCCTCAAGCTCTTGGGGCTGTGACGTCCACGCCTGCAGCCATGCTTGGTTTACAGGGGGTGAAAGGCTCGCTGGAGTCTGGGGCTGACGCAGATCTAGTGATTCTGTCAGACGGATACGAAAATGATGGCGAAGTCAGGGGGCCAAATGACATTCTCGTGTTGGATGAAGTGTGGAAGTTTGGTGAGAGAGTGTCGGGTTTTGCCGATGAGGTGCAGTTAAAGTGAGGTGTTGGTAAGCTTGGCGTTGCTGTTGTTTCCTCATTACACGAATAAGACTGCATAAACTACCCTGGATTTAAAGAGCATTCCGGTTTAGGAAGAATTCTGAGCCACACAGAACCGTTAGAAAATGGATCAAAAGCATTAATAAAAGACAAAGTTCAAAACGCGCGTTAAAAATGCTATTTCGTATGATTGAGTTTTGTTGGAGATTGTGTTTCCTGCTCATGAGATGCCGAATTCGTGATAGTGAAGAGCGCCAAGATAATCCAGCTGCCACTCCCAAAGCTTCCAGGTTCCTCCCATATGGTTAAGTGCCCGCGAGGTCTAGCGTCTTCACATGAAGCTCTCCGTCTCGGCCAATTAACGAAGCGGAGGCTGCCAATCAACGATAAGAACCCATGGATGAATGCAAAAGGGTAAGCCAGCCAGTGGGTCTCTCCACAAAGCTACAGTGCAGTAGTGGTATTAGCAGACACGGCAGGTCTTCTCCTCCACTGTCTCCGCCTCCACGTCCACCTCCGCTCACCTGGGCTTGGACTACCTAACTCTCCCCGTTCTTGTCTTCAGCTTTCCATTGTTTGCTCCTCGCTTGACCTCGTTTCAAAGCACAACAACTCGGCGCTCTACCGGAGGATTAAAACTCGTCATCCGCTGGTGTCGCCTGGATCATCTTGATCGTTTTGCATCGTTGCACATAACTTGCGCCATCACGTTGTGTTGCTATTCCCCGCCGCGCGCACTTGATCCAATGAGACTTTGACGGTTCCTTTCAACTGAACAATGCCATGTCAACCTACAACTCAATGTCGGGGCTGCCTACTGGCGCCTCTTCCAGTGAAGCGATGGCGATGAGCTTTGGGACTGCGCACTCTCAGAGTATGAGTATGGACGTGTTCGATCAGGATATGCCCTTTGACGAGTCGTTACTGTACGTACTGCACAGCATCACACTTGCGACGCGCGCGCAACCCTGGAGCTTGTCAAGCTGACATTCAATCTACAGCGATGGGGCTGCACTGCAGACTCTGCCTTTCGGCAGTTCGTACGACTTAGATGCCTTTTCTTCAACGTTTGAGGATCCGTTTTCATATTCGACACAGCGATTCGATCCTCCACCAAATCAAGATGCCTTGCACGAGGCATCGTCTCCCCAGGAACCCGATAACAAGCTTCTCGGCTTCTCTGCCCCAGTATCAAGCGCCACTATCGTCAACGAGAGCAATCAGTTTATCGAAGCCGGCATGACTGCTGAACTTTACGGCATGTTCTTTGTTGCTGAAGATGTCTTTGGGGAGAATCTTCAGGACGCCCTCTGGAATTGACATGTTACCGTCGCAACCTATGGCAATGTTCGGGCCAAATCACCCTACCCCGGGTAATCAGAAATATTGTGAACGAACAAGGGCAACACATCCAAATATTTGAGCTACTGGCGGGCATTACCGCCATCGAATCAATTGAAGGAAAGCCTACCGAGATCATATCGATACCCTGGAAGAATGCCAACCCCCAAGGAGGTGACGATACCAAAGGCGTCACAGCACCACCCATGATTACCTTGGATGTCTCAACCGGTCAGGAGATCGATGCTCACCGCGTCTCTCTACCGATGTCCTGGAAGCGCCTTCAGTTTAAACATGCCACGGCTAACAACGGCCGAAGAAAAGGTCTTCAACAACACTATGTAGTCAAAATCAACCTCCTAGGCAAGACTCAAACAGGCGAGCTTGTCAAGATAGCAGAGATACAGTCCGGCCCAGTTATCGTGCGGGGTCGAAGTCCCCGGAATTTTGACAGCAGAAAGGACGTTCCTCTCACAGGTGACAAAAGATTTGAGAGGAGAAGCACGTCGACGTCAAATGCCGATCATCCAACACTTAAGCTGGAGCGGGAGAACTCACAGAACTTTCCTCAGAGGTACCCTCCAGTCAATAACCTTCATGTAAGCTGCATTTTCTTGGACAGTGGGTGAAAGTACTGACAGATAAGCAGCCAAATGACTGGGCCACACCCCAATCAATATCTCACCCACTTCCCAGCCCACAACCGGCTGCGAGTCCACATCCGGCAAAACGAATCGCCTTATCACCGTCAATGACAAGACCCCCGATACCAGCCTGGTCCAGTGATCCAAACAACTCTGTCAAAGCCGCCAACGCGCATAGCAACAAAAATTCCGTTCCACGTCAAAACCCCTCTCTTCCAATCAACCTGTCGCTGTCCGAAGACGAAAGAAGTCCCAACCGCTCTAGTGCCGAGCTGCACAGTCCCAGTTCCGGTAAAGGTTACACCACTTCGGGGGCGAATAGGGAAAACAGTCCTGCTGATGAGGGCGTTGATCCCTTGTATGAATACTTCCCATTAACAGTGGATGATTGGTACGTTACCATTGCTCTGGATTTACCCACCTGAGACGTTACTAACCTCGACCAGGATGCCGCCTGTGGATGCTGTATACCGGCCGCACGTGGTCCATCACACGATCATGCCACCCGAAATGAAAGCGCAGCAGATCAAGAGCAAGGCCAAACGGTACTTTGCTTCCGACTAAGATAAGGCTGGTTGAAATTGATGATTCATGAATTGTGGAAAGTTCATTTCCTGTATATTATAGCTGAGAATCTCAGTTGGCGGCACTTGGGCATGGGGGAGTCTATCTGGGAAATATAACGCATTGCGGGCAAGTCGGTCCAGGATTTATTGGATGGCAGACTCTTCATTAATGGCACGAGATGGCTTATATCGATACCCTGGAATTTTAATGAGACTATTGGTTATCACAACACTATGTCATAACGCATTGGATCGGTATTGCCTGAATATTTGTGCCTTGGTCTATCAGGTCCAGGGAAAAGGCTCCGAGTGAGTGACTCTTGAAATCATTTTTAAACTGCTTAAAATTCTGTAACATGATACTTGTGATATGTATCATGTACACATCGACATACTAGGATGCCTTTCCTTAGAGACCAATTTCTCTGTTCAACGCGTCATCATACATAATAAACAGCATCCGCTATAACGCCCAGCCTATTCCAAACCAACAGTGGTATTTTATGCTCCTGGCCTAACCAAAACGTAACTCCTTAAATTTAATACGCGGTTAAAGTTGTTATTCTCCAAACCCATACTGGTACAGTCTGATACTCTTAGTACTGAGGAAACCTTTATAACGATCGATCAAGACACCCTTTGTCAGCGTCTCATCCATCCCGCCCTTCCCACCACTTGTGGTTCACTATGCTCAATTGGCCCCAACAGCATTCGTTCTACTTTGAAGTTCGGGCTTGGGTGTCAACCTGCGGTTAAGATCTGGCTCGGGGATACGTGAAGCCATGCGATCCGGAACCAGGTCTGGGGAAGGAGACCGCATTGTTTTGATATTCGCGGCAATGGGTCGAAGTAGGTCGGACATTGTGCACTCTGGAGACAAAGCAACCGCGCTATCGATCATTTCGACATTTGTCTTGGGCACGTCGGTCTGGACTTCAAGGTTGGGTGTAAGCCTGCGGTTCAGATTGGGTTCTGGTATACGTGAAGCCATTCGATCGGGGAACAGATCCGGCGAAGGGGTTCTGCTCGTGTAATCGCCAGCGGGCGTCGCACGCAAGAGGTGAGAAGCAATAGGCTCAGGAGCGATAATCGTGGGGCTCTGAGCTCTTTGGATCTTGGTTTCAGGGATGATGACATTGCCAGTTCGTACTTTTGAGGGGAGAATTTGTTCAAATCCCTGCTCACGAGCAACTTTCTCAATACTTTTAAAGTACTATCATATTCGTTAGTTAGAGTCTTTTATGGAAACGAGTGCTGCTTACCTTGACAGTCTTGACTTGAAGCTCCAATGTAGCGTCCTCATCAACAACAATCATGGGATGGGGATGTAGTTGCAGGCATGACAGCGACCACATGTGGTTGACGCCTTGCTCGACACACTTTTGCAGGGCAAGTGCCTTGCGAGCGCCTAAGATGATAACAACAACCTCCCTCGCTTCGAGGACAGTCTGGACACCTACTGTCAAAGCCATCCTTGGTACTCTGCTCACATCGTTGCCAAAGAAGCGCGAGTTAGAGAGGATAGTGTCATATGCCAACGTCTTGACCCTGGTACGGCTGGCAAGGCTTGATCCAGGTTCATTGAAAGCGATATGGCCATCTTCACCAATACCAGCCAGGAATAGGTCGATACCACCGGCTGCTTTGATAGCTTCCTCATAGGCATCGCACTCGGCCTCTGGGCTGGGAGCGTTGCCATTGAGGATGTGAACGTTGGAAGGGTGGATGTTGACATGAGAGAAGAAGTGCTTCCACATGAAGGAGTGGTATGAGTTCGGGTCGTCTCGAGGAAGGCCGACGTACTCGTCCATGTTGAAGGTGACTACATTTTCGAACGAGACCTATCGCAATTAGAGACAGTCGTAGGAACAGTTGGGTTAGGAACATACCTCTCCAGCCTTGTACTTGCGTACGAGCATATCGTACACGCCAATGGGACTAGAGCCTGTTGGAAGACCCAGGATGAAAGGATGTTCGGGAGTAGGTTGGAACGCATTGATGCGCTCTACAACATAGTTGGCGACATACTTGCAAGCCTCGGACTCGTCGTCACGGATGATGAGGCGCATGATGTAGTGATGTGACTGGTTAAGGTTTATGCGTAGAGCGTGTATGAATGTTTGGTTTTGGTTGATTGATAATATTTGTGAAGATTATTGGTTTGTAGTAAAAGTTGTTGGTGTGTAAAGTGTTAAAGAAGTGAGATCACTCACTCGAGGAGTCACTTGTTTATGAGGAAGGACATATCAGAGAGGTGCAACTCTTTACCAAGTAAGAGTCATTTGCCATTGGACGTGGCCATCATCTCGTCATGGCAGAAGCTACGAGATCGGACACCACTTTCCTGTTACCAACCATGTTGTAGCGTAGCGTAGCGTGGGGACAGCGACTCTGCTTAGTGGGCATGTAAGGTATGATAGCAGAAGGTGCGCACAATGATTCGCGATAGAGGCAATGAAACGTTCACTGTAGACAGCGAATCCCAAGCTCGACAGTCGACACTGTCAAGTGATCGCACTGTATGCCCATGATACCGTTGACTGGGTTAGTTGGCCGATGCCAAGAAATGGAAGCTTCTCTTGACTGTTTGGTCTACGGGCCAAGGACGGATATAGAGTGACTGGCAGCAGCCGGCATTAGCTCCGATGTAAGGTAGCGTTTTAATGGGTGTTATCAGATCAAAGATAGATAGGACAGGGGAGGGTAGACCTCGGCATTCCGGGTTTTTGTTTACGAAGAACTGATGATGACAAAGTTGGGTTTGTTCGTATTGATCATACGCCCAAAATCCTTATAGTTTGCCATCTCGTATCAGTTTGGGTTAGCATGTTTGTCATGTTTGTGCCCCCAAAGGCACTGCATTTGGGGGAATTCGAGAATTATTCTGATCAAGGATGATTTAATGTTGTAGATGTAAGCGCAGAACCTCGTTAGTTGATGACAGGATTAGTTGTCCAAGGTTACTTGGCACCTAGTTAGCACTTGGCACTTGTACAGATAAGACAAGGGGTTTATAGTGTTGGTTGATGTGCAGAAGAAAAAGGAAAAAGTGCACATGTTTCACATTTAATTACATAACGCATATATCTGCCTGTGTAACAATGAGGACTATCCCAGACCCTCTCGAAGTAACATGCAAAAATGCAGATGAGGATGAACAGATGAACCCTTTATTATTTATGGAGATTGTTGGGAGCCTCCTCCTGTTAGGTCTGCGTAGGTGGCACTAACAATTACCTAAAGGGTGATCCTTGCATATGCCATGTGGTTTGGATTGGCTGCTACTTGGCTCATCTTCTGTAATGGAACTAACAGAAAAGAAAAGTCTACTACGTACTACGTACTACCTAGCACCTACATCCACTTTCTCACGGGGCACTCACACGCAACGTTACAACTCCCCCCATCTAGCATCGATCCTCGAGCCCCGTCTGACCAACAAATCTTCTATGGAAGGTCAAGAATTAAGGTGCTCACCACTGACCAGCTCACCTACTGGTTTGCTTGCTCCTTGTAGCGCCTGGCCGCTTGCTCCCTTCAGCGGCTAGTGCCCTCTCGACCCTCTCAATTTCGAGTGGCGGTTGTCGCGTGTCTAATGCCTGAGTGAGCGGGCGCTTTTCCCATCGCTATGATGTGAGCTGTGCGACGTTGAATTCACTACCCCCCCAGCAGAGCAGATCGGATGGAATATGATACATTACTACTACCACTATCATTTCATAACACAGCGTGAGCCTGAACCCAAACCTGAACGTGGACTCCGAAACCGACTCCCTCCTTGCAACGTCAACATCAAGTCTCTTGTCTTTTTTGTACTTACAACCTAACCTAACGTTTGAGCTACAGCACCTCATACTCTTTCTCCGCTCTACACGTACTCTTTTCCATGCCCTGACCCAGTTCGGTCCTGGCATGTCCCATCAGCTGTGGCTCATTCCCATCTCCGTCTCCATCTCCATCTCCGTCTCCATCTCCATCTCCGTATCGTTTCTTTTGCATCTCGCCTGATCGACCAATCCAGGTCCTGTGCCTGTCCATCAAACTCTCCCTCCCTCTCTCCACTTGTTACAGTAGCAGCTAAGATCCCTCGGGGCGTAAGAGTAAGATTCTCACCCTTACCCTCACCTCACTTCACCCCATTCCTTCCTTCCTTCCTTCCTTCCAGCTTGGGCCCTTGAGCCTCTTCTTTTCGTACCGTCGTCGACTATTTACTTCCCGACGTGCCCATGACTCGAGTCCCATTTCTCTTCCTTCATTCTTGTCTTTCATAATCACTCGTTCTTAAAGATGTCGACTTTCCAAAAAAAGCTCTTGGCAGCAATTGTCAAGAGCCTCCTTCGCGGAAAATCACTGGTCCAGTCTCTCTTGGCTTACTGGGGCAGCTCCATGAAACATGAAGTAAACAGCAAGACCCGAGCTGGTAATACATCGCGCAAGTCTATTCAAGATTTTCTCAAGGAGGCTGAGGCTCTGTTCCTCGACCCCATCAGCCAAGATGAACTACGACAACTGTCTCGCAACCTACGGAAGCAACTCCTAGAGCGACTTGAGACCGATATGGAATGCATGCTACCGTCATACAGCCACCAATTGCCCAAAGGCACCGAAGTCGGCCGTTTTGTTGCTTTGGACGTCGGCGGTTCAACCCTCAGAGTAGCATTAGTGGAACTATGTGGTCGCATGTCCAATATCGGAGAGGAGAGCAGGATTGTCAGCATGCGGAATTTCTACATCACTCCCAAGATCAAGGCATTGGAAGGGATGGCTTTCTTCGACTGGATGGCTGAAAGAATATTGGAAACCCTCTCTGCAGAGTTGGATCAACATGACGGATCTGATGGACCTTTGCCCATGTCGATGGCTTGGAGTTTTCCTATTGAGTATGCTTAGTTCCAACTCATGCTTACGTTCCAAACTAACATACCCTCTAGACAAACGTCACTAGCAGGTGGCAAGCTGCAAGGAATGGGCAAAGGCTTTTCTGCGTGCAACGGGCTATTAGGGCAGGATCTTGGTGAGATCGTACGCACAGCTTGTCTGAATCGCGGCCTCAGCGTAGAACTCCGAGCCATTGTCAACGACTCGAGTGCATGCTTACTATCAGAATCGTACAACCACCCTACAACAAGGTTTGGGCTGATCCTGGGCACCGGTGTTAACCTTGCTGCCTATCTTCCTGTATCCGCCATCGGTCGTGTCAAGTTCGGCGAACGTCCTCCACAATGGTTCGAGAAGGCAACACACGTTATTATCAACAGCGAGATCAGTATGATGGGGCGAGATATCCTGCCTTTGACAAGATGGGACCGGCAATTATTGGCCAACCATTCTCGCCCCGAGTTTCAACCTTTAGAGCATATGGTCAGCGGTATGTACTTGGGCGAAATCTGCAGACTCGCGCTTGTCGAAGCGATTGAGTCAACGGGCGTTTTTGGAGGAGTAGTTCCTACTTCGTTGCAGAAGCCTTACTCATTCTCAACTGAGACACTTTCTATCATTGAAAGGTGAGTCTCAACATCACAATTGGTCAAGGCTAGGGAATTAAGAAATTTTAGGGATACAACCTCTGATCTGAAAGAAGCACGCAAGCAGTTCTCGGCTCGCCATCCAGCAAAACACTCCCCCACAGCTGCTGATCTATCATTCCTTAAGCAACTTGCTTCATACATTTCCAGGCGTTCAAGTGCGCTCGTTGCTACTGGTGTTCACGCATTCTGGAATCTGCGCATCGACAGCCAGAACAAATACGTCTCAACATTATCTCCAGGGTCACCTGAGCGAGACAGCGCCGAGGCCGACCGGGATCTGGCCGAGACAACAGTTGCCTATAATGGCGGTGTGATCGAGAGCTACCCTGGTTATCTTGATAGCTGCCAGGCATACTTGGATGACTTGGTAGTGGCTGATAAGAAGGAGAAGGTTGGAAACCAAACAATCAAGCTTGTGTCGGCCAAGGAGAGCTCCTTGATGGGAGCAGCAGTGGCCCTGGCTTCTCTGGAAGAAGTTGTAGAGGGACCACTTGGCGTGGTTGGCTGAAAGAGAGAAATAGGACATATGTTCGGTATAATGAGGTGTTGAAGCATACGGCATTGGTGTTTTGGCGTTATGGTTACTTGGGGAGGACGAAAACACTTACGGTTAACGACGACCCAGTACTGAGGGCACGATGGAAATCGGTGTAACATAATATCAAATACTTAAACATACAGCGTCTAAAGTTTAAAGAAGACATGAATTTTAGGCTTCCCGTGAAATATTTTAAGAGCGTGTGTGTTCCTGGTTACAGCTTATGATTAGCTGTTAGACCTGGTATTACTCCAATGTAGGTACCTTGGAATGTCTTTCTTTGAACCATACCAAGTGATCCAGAAGAGATAGAAGCTAGTCCGTAAAACGAGGCAACTTTTTAGTCTAAAACTACAGGGCTAAACTGGTCCATTGCTTCTTTATTCATCCGGAGATATCTCGCGTTTATAGGCAACCACCCGTTTGCTGACGTAGAGTGGTTCGCGACAAAGGCACGCCAAGCGGGGCTATGATGTACCTGAGCGCCTGAGCGCCAGTGTAAGCACTTACAGCGTAGAAGTCCCTACCGTGGGGACTAGGTCATCACGTGGTCGCGCCAGGCTCTCGCGTTGAGTGGCCGTCGCGTCTTCCAGCACTTTGACAAATCCCGGACCTATCTACCTTACCTTGCAGGCGACCCCACGATCTGCCATTGCTTCTAACATCACGAAACAAATCCAGGTTTTGTGCGCAATAGGGTAATCCTTGAGCTCTATGTCATAACAACGAAGCCGCTGATTCCTCTCATTTTGTTCTTTTTTTATCTCTTTTTTTTGCACTCCCACCACGCGACATGGCCTCCCCGATCTTTGCTGAATGCGCCATCGCGTTTGTTTCGAGCAGTTCACTGACTCTGAAAGTAATTGCTGAGGTACTTGGGAACAGTTGATCTGTGAAATTCTCACGCATTAACATATTATTCTAAAGCTATCAACTATCTTGGAGGAACATGGTGCTACCATCTGCGAACCCCGACGCGACGGCTCGCTGCCCATCGAAAAAGTCACACACATCGTTTCTAACACAATCGACTTCCCTCAATTTACCGAATCGCAAGCCATCATGATCCCCGTTGTGACAACTCAATGGGTTCTCACATCGATGGCTCGTCGGAAGCAGGCGCAGATTAGGCCATTTTCACCCGATCCTAGAATGATCTTCTCAGAGGTTGTGGTAACGTGCGCAGATTTGCCAGAGACGGATAAGGAGAGCATCGCTGGAGCTACGATGGCTCTAGGTGGACAAGAGTCCAAGGATGTGAACCGAACGACTACACATATCTGCGCGCTGTCAATGGAGCATCCGAAGGTCACAGTTGCACTGAATAAGGGATGGAAGGGTAAAGTTGTTTTGCCACACTGGTAAGTTTGCGTTTTGAAGACTTATCGTTCGATCCGTTAACGCTGTATAGGTTCGACGACTGCTTCAAGCTTGGAAAGCGTATCGACGAAAGACCATATTTACTACCCAACCCCGAGATTCTTAAGAAGGCTCCTGAAGACGAGCTCAAGATTCCAGCCAACAAGAACCTAGCGGGAGCCACATCACCTGTACCGACAACTCTACCCTTGCCTCCCGATGGAGATGTTGTTCGCCCGCCCGTTACTGTTTTTCAGGACCACAGCGTGATGCTCTGTAAAGATTTGAGCATCACCGATAGATTGACAAAGGTTGTCCAAGAGATTATTATCAACGGAGGTGGGAAAATGGTGGAATCGGTCGAAGACTGCGACATGTTTATCTGCCAATATCGCGATGGCCCTGAGTATATTCAAGCCTCCCAGGTTTGCAAACAGGTTGGAAATCTGGCGTGGCTCTACTGGCTAATTGTCCATAACGAGTGGGCGTCACCTCTCCGCCGACTACTACATTATCCCGTCCCCAAGACTCCCATCGAAGGATTTGAGGGACTCCGCATCACAGTATCGAACTACGGAGGTGAAGCACGAACCTATCTCGAAAATCTCATCAAGGCCTCAGGGGCTGAATTCACCAAGACAATGAAGTCAGAAAACACCCACCTCATTACAGCGCGCGACACTAGCGAGAAGTGCAAAGCTGCTCCTGAATGGGGGATTGCTGTTCTTAACCATCTCTGGATTGAGGAGAGTTATGCCAAGTGTAAGATGCAACCAGTCAACACTAAGAAGTATAATCATTTTCCTCCGCGCACTAATCTTGGCGAGATAATCGGTCAAACATTCCTCGAGGAATCAAGATTACGAGAGTCGTACTATCCCGGAGGCGAACAAAAGTTGTCCCCACAAGCGAAGAGGAAGCGGAAGGTCCTTGAAATAGCAGAAGAAAACGCATATCCACGAGGGCCTGCAGAAGGTGTCGTCGTTGGCAAGGTCGTCAGTGAAGATACTGAGATGAGTGATTCACACGATGGCGAGAAAAAGAAGCCTACAAAGAAGGCCGCTAAAACCGCCGGTGCGGTGGCCACACCCATACGTTCCCGTCATGCCGGTAAGGAGAACGACACGCCTTCGGTGGTCTCTACAGGAGGTCGTAGTGCCAAGGCGAAGGCCCAAGCACTTCTGCATGACATGAGTGGCGACATTGCGCTTTACGAAAAGGAAAAGAAACGACACGCGAAAGGAGGCACGGCGATCTGGGGTGGCAAACGTGCTGCTGACCAGGTAGAGAAGTCTAGCACAAAGGGAAAGCCAAGTGCTACTCCTGAAGAAGCTGAAGAAGACGATACTACAGCCAAGCGGCCCACAAAGAAGACAAAGCCAACACTTCCAGATGTTGAGATGCGCATTATCTTGACAGGTTTCACTCGATGGGTCGGGGATAAGAATAAGGAAGATCAAGACCGGGTAAGTAGGCATGAGCCAATTGTTTTAGGTGCATGCTCTAATGTTCGAACAGAGAAAGCTACGAGACTTGGGAATCCAGATCGTTCAGGAGAACCAGCCATGTGACTACTTGGCAGCCCCTGCCGTCGTCCGCACTGTCAAGTTCTTGAGCGCCCTTGCACGTGGTCCAACCATCATTTCTTCCACGTTTATCGACCAAACTCTGGAGACGGGTAGTGTGCCCGATGTGGAAGATTTTATCCTCAAAGATGAGGAAGCAGAGACACGATACAATGTTGACCTCAACACATCAGTCGCCCGCGCCAAGGCAAACAAATGCAAGCTACTCGTTGGCGTACCGATCTATTGTACGGAAAAGATCCGCAACGGGTCAGACAGCTACAAGGCCATCGCCGAGGCAAACGGGGCAATTTTCAAGCTCTATCGGGCGCGTAGTGGAACAACAATCCGTCCCACGACAGCAGAGGAGGAGGGCAACGCACCGCCCGAGCCTGTCTATCTCCTCAGCAGTGCAGGTGCCGAGGAGAAACCGCTGTGGAATAGGTTTCGGGAGATGGCGCGCAAGGGTAACATGGAACCTCGAGTTGTTGCCCCTGACTGGTTGCTGGATGTCGCAATGGCTCAACAAGTGCGATTCGACGAAAAGTTTTTGGTGGAGAAATACTACTCTGGATAGGCGCAGCATAAACCTCGATGAGATGAGTTGCTTGGTGGCGTTTGGTGCGGTTTGATGGCATTGCTTATCCTGGAACTGGCAGTGCTTTCTTTCTTGGTGCTGCAACTTGGCGCACGTGTACTTCCTGTAGATATGTAAAAATGGGTTGAGCGATTAGAAGAATTTCACGCCTAATGAGTCGTCCTGCCCAAATATTTGAGCTTTGCTTCGCTTGACAAGGACATTAAGAGCTTTTAGTAGGACGTCAGTGTCCATACCATGAATATCTGCAATGGTCAGTAATGTGATGGGTAGCCAAGACAATGTATAGCAACATTGGACCTACCATTTCCCTTTGTGCCATCTCCTTCAACAAGTTCATAAACTGTGAGCACACTGCCCTTTTGTCCCGTCTCTTCGACGTAGTTCTCGACTAGTTCCGCCCACTCTTCTGGCTTTCGCCAGTAGAGAAAGACAACATCCCCGGACGTACCGCCCCCAACGTATTCTACACGGCCATCGGCATGCATAAAGGAAACGACATCGCGAATATCGTCAAACTGAAGCCGTCTGTCGAGCTTGCGGTTGACAAACAGGTCCGAGTCGGCGGCTTCAGAGAGGGATAGGCGGAAGATGCGGTTATGACGCGCGTAAGCGAGGATGAGGTCGGCCCATTTGTTGCGCTGGGCGTGCAGAGTCGTGAGATTTGTCTGGCGCGTGAAGAAGGGGGAAGTGGTATTCGCGGGGGAACGTGAAGGAAGAATCGGCCGCGGCAGCCATCGTGTGTCGAGGCGTGCGATGTTATAGTTGGTGATGTTTTGGGGTGTGGTGTTGAGAGTTGGAGGGGTTGAGGCTATGACGTGGGAGGGGCTTGACTGCTGTTGGTCGCCTGCGAGGTAGCGGCTTGTAGAGCTTGAGCCAACCACGTGTGGGCCTCCATGATGGGTATTTACGCCAAGATCTCACATTAAATTATTTTACTATTTAATTCTGAGATTATCCACAGTCGAACCATGTGATGGAGATATTCTACGAAGCTATTAAGTATTTTGGCCCATATACTAGAGCGAGCACAGCGTTAATTACGTAGTAAACACGAGTTGTCAATCAGATCAGTTTCATTCGCACGACTCAACCCATTTAACTCTCCACCGAAACTCCGAGGCCATGGTTGTAGTGTGACTGCGCGCATTCCGTGGAGAATGTCTGACAATTGGATCTCCGCGTTTTCCCCAAGTTGTTGAGAATCTTCAGGTGCTATACCAGATTGCGGTGTTATCTATGGTAGGTTGACATGTTTACCCAGTCACAGTCGTTGTGTTGCAAAGATTAAGGAACTTGCGGCTTATCTATAGAAGTTGATAAGGAGGGTAGACACTATATCCTTTGGTGATGTCTCCGAGGAGAAAGGTTGTTGCAGGGGAGAAGGGAACTAGTAATTATTTCCGATCACTGCCGTTCGTTTATTCTCACAAAAATAGCTCGGTCAGTTATCGAGTCTGTTCTTCTGGAATTGGTTTACTGACAATAGAATCTTGTTAACTCAAAAAAGCCAAGAAACGAGGTCTTTGAACTAGGCGATATTCGAGATGGCTTCACCGAAACTCCCCTAACTCAACATCCCACAAAAGGCTTCACCGTACGGTGTAATTGAAACTTCGCTAGAAACCGGACTCTTCTCAGTCTCCAACATCTCATATCATGCAACGGCCGTGGTGTGTTCCGACGTACGACACCACTGTTGGCGTCTTCTCTGGGGCCTAAAATTATGCTTCTCCGCGGAGAGCTACAGCGTCTTTTACCATGCGGGCGCAGCGTCTGATTGGCTCTTTTGCCACGGTGCCTGTCTCCTTATCATGATCAACCCTGCCGAGTGCTACCAAATGCGCTCACGCTGTTTGGATGGCGGACGGCGGAAATGCTTGTTACGCCGCAGGCACAGGCTTTGTATGGCCCGGAGATGTCTACTCTAGATAGGAAGTAAGGGAAACATGGCATGAGATGGCAGCAGAGGTATCCATAGTCGTGGTCTCGAGGACTGAAGAGACCCTCTTTTTGCAGCAGGGCTCTTATATCTCGACAATCACTTATAACCATGAGAAGTCTGGGAAGTCCGCCCTTTTGCTCTTGTTCCTGAGGTTCATACATCTTCATTCAAATACAATTAGCCAATATGACTGCAACGACACAAAAGCGCGTGGTCGTTGTTGGCCTGGGCATGGTGGGCATTGCTTTCATGTAAGTCAATACATCCATTCTCCTACCAGACATGATCTGACGACCATACAGAGAAAAGCTGCTCAAATACGATGCCAAAGCAAAAGAATACTCCGTCACAGTCGTAGGAGAGGAGCCATATCTTGCCTACAACCGTGTAGGACTCACAACATTCTTCGAGCACCGCAAGGTCGAAGAGTTATATATGAACCCAGAGGAATGGGTATGTCAAAGCCAAGTCCAGAAATATCCCATCATACACTAACAATTATCCAGTACACAGAATCTAAGAGTTCATTAAACTGCCACATCAACACAAAAGCCACACATATCGACACCGATAAGAAGATAATCGAATGTGCAAACGGCGAGAGTTATCCTTACGACATCCTTGTTCTCGCCACCGGTTCAGATGCTATCCTCCCTCGCATGATCAAAGGATGGGACGCCAATGGTGTCTTTGTCTACCGTAACATAGACGACCTGAACAAGCTCATCAAGTTCTCCGGCGATAAGAAGGGTACCAACGGCGTCGTTGTGGGCGGTGGTCTTCTCGGTCTGGAAGCCGCCAAGGCCATGCTGGACCTCGAATGCTACAAGAAGATAGATCTGATTGAGAGGTCTCGCCATGTTCTAAGCAGACAGATCGATGAGACGGCTGGAAAGATGGTGGCAGATCAGGTTCAACAGCTTGGTGTCAATATCAACCTGGAAAAGGGTGTGTCCAGTATGAAGACAGATGAGAACAACAACCTCACAGGAGTCATCTTCAACGATGAATCAGAGATCGAATGCTCAACAGTGTGCTTTGCGATAGGCGTTAAGCCAAGGGATGGCCTTGCCAGGAGTGCCAATCTCGAGGTCGGTCAGCGAGGCGGTATTGTTGTCAACGACGACATGAGGACAAGCATGCCAGACATCTACGCCATCGGAGAATGCGCCAGCTGGCGGGGAATGTCATACGGTCTCATTGCTCCTGGCGTAGCCATGGCCGAGGTCGTCGCCTTCAACCTCACCCAGACCACAGACCACAGCCCCCAGACCTTCAAGACGCCTGACATGAGCACAAAGCTTAAACTTCTTGGCGTTAACGTCGCCAGCTTCGGTGACTGCTTCGCTGACCGCGATGGACCCATCACTCTTCCTCCCAGATACGCAAAGAAGCTGGTCAATGGCGACGCCAAGTCCACAAGTGCTGTGCAGGCTCTGACTTACAGAGACCCTTTTTCCAATGTTTACAAGAAGTACATCTTTACCAAAGATGGAAAGTACCTTCTCGGCGGTATGATGATTGGCGACGTGTGCGACTACATTAAGCTTCTGCCTATGGTCAAGTCTCAGAAGGAGCTTGACATGTCTCCTAGCGAGCTTATCCTTGGTGCCAAGAAGGGTGACGAGGATGGCGATGACCTGGATGATGATGCTCAAGTGTGCTCGTGCCACAACGTCACTAAGGGCGATATCGTCAAGGTTGTCAAGGACGGCACATGCAAAGACGTCGCCAGTCTTAAGAAGTGCACAAAGGCTGGTACCGGCTGTGGTGGTTGCGTGCCTCTCATCACCACCATCTTCAACAAGACCATGGCCTCGATGGGCCAGACTGTCACGAACTACATCTGCTCGCACTTCAGCCACTCGCGTGCTGATCTGTTCAACATCATCATGGTCAAGCGCCTCAAGTCCATGGCTGAGGTGATGCGCGAGGCTGGAAACGACAAGACGGCTCTTGGCTGTGAGCTTTGCAAGCCTGTGGTGGCGAGCGTCATGGCTTCTCTTTGGAACAGACACGTCATGGATAAGACCACTCACGGTCTGCAGGAGACGAACGATCGCTTCCTGGGCAACATCCAGCGAGACGGCACCTACTCCGTGGTTCCTCGTGTGTCAGGTGGAGAAATCACCCCTGATAAGCTTGTGGTCATTGGCGAGGTTGCTCAGAAGTATAACCTCTACACCAAGATCACTGGTGGACAACGTATCGACTTGTTTGGTGCTCAGAAGCAAGATCTACTTGATATCTGGGGTCTGCTGGTTCAAGGAGGCATGGAATCTGGACACGCATACGCCAAGTCTCTACGAACTGTCAAGAGTTGTGTCGGCTCTACGTGGTGTCGATACGGTCTCAGCGATAGTGTTGGTATGGCTGTTCGTCTGGAGGAGCGATATAAGAGTATCCGAGCCCCTCATAAGATCAAGGGCGGTATAAGCGGCTGTGTGCGCGAGTGTGCTGAGGCCCAAAGCAAAGAGTATGCATATCTTGTCCCATCGTTCACTCTACAGTTTACTGACAACGGTCTAGTTTTGGTTTGATAGCGACAGAAAAGGGCTGGAACATCTTCGTTGGTGGCAATGGCGGTGCAAACCCTCGTCATGCTGAGCTACTAGCCAAGGATGTCCCCCCAACCGACGTCGTTACGATTCTGGATCGATATCTCATGTTCTACATGCGCACAGCCGATAAGCTCCAGCGAACAGCCCGTTGGATCGAAAACCTACCCGGCGGTATCAAGTACCTACAGGAGGTTATCCTCGACGACAAGCTTGGCATCAACGCCTCCCTCGAGGCGCAGATGGAAGAGCTCGTCGACAGCTTCTTCGACGAGTGGGCCGAGGCTATCAAGACGCCTGCCATTGCTGCAAAGTTCAAGCAGTTCGCCAACACGAAAGAAACGACACGCAATATGGAGCTTGAGGATGAGCGTGGACAGAAGCGACCAGCCTTCTGGCCTTCTGATGCTGCTGCGACCGACGACTTCCAGGGTCTCAAGGACAAGTGGTCCACAACTGATTGGGAGCCCATTATCGAGTCGTCCTACTTTGACGGCGCTGATGAGTTGCCCAACGGTATATCCGCCACTATTAAGCGTGGTGACACTCAGCTTGCTATCTGGCGCATCAAGGGTGTCTACTATGCCACCCAACAAATGTGTCCTCACAAGCGTGCCTTCATTCTTTCCGACGGTCTTATCGGCCAAGAGAACCACAAGGCGGAGCAAAACGGCGACAAGTCCGGTGCCTCGCCTTGGGTCTCATGTCCTCACCACAAGCGCAATTTCGACCTGAATGACGGCGCCTGCAAAACAGACGAGTCCCTGTCCATCGCCACATTCCCCACCGAGGCTCGCTCCGACGGCATGCTGTACCTCAAGCTCCCACCCGTGGAGGAGCTCGACAGTGCCTTGGGCACAAAGAAGTGGATGGTCAAGAAGGGCGAAGCGGGCGAGGCACCGCTGGCGAAGCTCGATACCAAGATCAAGTTCGTAGGTGTGCGTGGCAAGAAGCCAAGCGTTAGGCCCACGGGTGGTGCTAAGATGAGCACCAAGCCTCTAGATCTGATGATGGCTTCTAATGGGTGTGGAGGCGGTGCACCGGAGTGGTAAATAAAAGAGATATAGAGAGGATAAAGAGGATAGAGTAGATCATGCATCGTGCGGCGTTTAGGTGTTGAAGGAATGGAATGGAATGGGCTATGGTTTATGACATTCTTGTTGTTAGATCAACGTATCAATATTTTTTATTTTTTATGAATACAAGACCATATATAAACAATTCATCCAGTTGACTAAAGAGAAGATATGCATGAGATGGGAAGCCGGTTTGCTTCTTATGACTGACGTGATTTGTTCCAGTAGACAGACAGACACTACAATAAGATATTTGATACCAAAGTCAAGAAATAGATCTTGATAGTACATAATACTTCATTCGCTAGACAAGCCTTACCAAGTTGGTCATTGAGAGAGATTCCTCCACAGACCAAGCAAAAATAGCTTGAATCCAATAAGGTTAACCATATCAGCTACCACACACAACTCTATTCCCAACGGGCATAAAACGCCCTCGCATTTGTATAACAGCGAGGAGATAGAATGAAGCAAAAAGCAAAAGAATAACTCCGGTACAGGGAATCGAACCCTGGGCTCCGCGGTACTGATCTCTCAGGTTATGAGAGCGCGAAATGTTAGCCACTACACCATACCGGATGGTGTTTGTTGAAGATCGGCACCCTTGTTACGATTCATGGCCGTATTTTGGTCGCGGAACCAAATTCAAGCATCAGGAGTAAGTAGTCACTGGTTACACATTGAGTCTGCTGTGGGATAGATGGGGAACTAATAGCAAGCAGAAGTCTAAATCGACTTTGGACAAGTTCTTTTAGACCTATCCGATAAAACGAATAAACTTCAAATGGCTGGGCTAAAAAACTGAACTTGAAAAATGACAGCTGGGCCACCACCAGCCCAACACATGTATCGTCAGACAGACAGACAGACAAGAGCATATATATAGAGTAATAATATGCTTTGAATGAGGATAAGGAAAATATTTATGTTGTCAAATGACTGTAACACATTTCAGTATACGCTTTGTCCACAACAAGCTCTGTCAGAATAGTCTGTCCTTCGCCGCGTCCTGTGTGGTTGTCCTTTTACCCGTTCCCAGTTTGAAACTCCTGTAAAAAGCCCGGAATTCCCACACCCTTCTAAGAAAACAAATACCCATGTTCGTACAGAAATTCATCCCAAAAGATTCAAGGCATAGATTGAGCCTTGGTAAGGTGATGAGTAGCTAAAGCAGTGCATCGAGAGGTGTATATCGCTGGCAGGTAAATAATAAAATCGCTTGTTTATCGTTTAGCATCCGTCTTCTTCACATTCATCAAGACTTCCATATCCTGTATCTGAATCCATTCCCACCATGCTCTTGGTGACAGTCAGGCATCGGTCAACAACCTTCTCCCTCACATCGGAAGTGACGCCGCACTTTTCACCGGGAGCACCGCCCATCCATAAACGAAGACCACCAGATAGTCTTTCGAGGGAGGAGCGGAATGTCTCAGCGGCAGCCTTATTCTCGTAGAGAACCTCCATTATTTGAAGAGCTGCGGTGCATCCGAGCAGTGACATTTGTGAGGCGTTACCGCGAGTCATAATCGATTCGATAATGCGGAGGCCCTGGTGGGTGCTTGCGGGGGTACATTCGACGCGTTGAAGGTGGGCGATAGCCATAGCACAGCGGAGGGCTAGTCTAAGATCGGGAGTAGAGGTTTGGAAGCTGGAATCGACAACACAAATGGAATTGCTTAAAAGAGCATCGACCTTTTCATTGCCCATGGACTGCAAGGCAGAAGCGATGTTAGCGCCACGAGCCTTGTCAACCAGAACTGCGCGTGCAACGATGGCTCGAGCCTGTGCGGTAGATCCGATAGGCGCAGCTTTGATGGCGAGTTCGATATCATCAACCTTGGTGCTGAGAACCTCCTCGTCCTTCTCCATCGTGGCGATCAAGGTTCGGTGTAGGGTTTGGGTTGACCACCAGGCTGCGACGGCGTCGAGAGGGGATCCAATAGCGGTGTCGTCAACAACAGAGTCCATGCCGTCCATAGGAGCCGTAACATTGCAATCGGTATCGGCGTTGAAAGCCAGGTTGTGTGCTCGCTGGATAACATCATCGTTGAGCACGTCATCGCAGTCTTGTTCAACCAGCATAGCGAGGTGATCGGGCAGGTCGTCATCGTGCTGCTCGGATGATCCATGGTGAAGTTTTACAAGCAGACGATTGAGCTGACGGGCTTCGTTCCACTTAGCTCGGGCAAGCTTGGTGGCAATGAGGTTACCGGCTCCAAGGTGAAGTCGGTTTTGACTGATGTCCCAGAGAAGAACGCGAATGTGAAGTGCCTTGAGCATGAGTCGAGCAGGGGTGTCGGGGAGAGTACCAGAAGCAAGGAGAGTGAGAATAAGGCGGCTGTTGTTGATCTCGTCATCGCCACCAGCCAACTGCGAGTCTAGGGCGATACTCCAGGCTTGAACTCGGGCAGTCTCCTGCTCTTGTGTCAAGCCAGTGAGTGCCTGATAACCGTGAACTCCGATAGCGTTGCGAAGACTGAGTTTGAGTGTCTTCAAAATGAGTGCTGCAGCCTCGAGGAAGAAATTGTGACGGGGGACCCAAACTGTCTGGATAGCAGTGAGCCAAGCCTGTCGGCGGACGTGAATTGGTGAAGCCAGTGATGGCGCTGGCTGAAGAACGCCAACTTGCACCTTCTTGGGCTTTGGTTGAGTCTGAGAGAATAGAGAAGGCACAAACACCCAGAGGAATGTTCCAATTAGAAGAAGGGCTCGGAGTGAAGTATGGACATGGTAGCCGTTGAAAGTCAAGTCGAGGCCAGAAGCTGCACTCTTCAGAAGTTGAAGAGGAAGGGCATACAATCCACGGCCTTCTGGCTTTTCGTTGCTGACCTCGTCTTCGCGTACTGCTTCCAAGATCATGAGGCCGGCTAGTGAGCCGACCATCAGTTTACCAAAGTAAGGGCCGGCATTGTTCCATCTGTTTTGTTGCATCTGTTGTTGCTGTTGGATCTGCTGCTGTCTAATGAGCGCAGGGTTACCACCACGGAACTGTTGCTGAGGCACTGGATATGGTTGACCGGCAGCCATCTGTGCGTTGATAATTCTCTTCATATCATCGGGGACTTGAATCATGCCACCGGGTTGCGCGTTACCGTCTTGCGATGCTGATATGGGTGAGGCGCCAAATTGCTGAGAGTCCTGGGCGTACTGGATAGGTGTCGGGGGTTGCTGAAGGGGACTAATACCACCGTTCATGGCACCAGCCATGAACAATTTTTCGAAAGCTGCAATTCGGGCTTGCATGGCACCATTTTCATCAAGTAGTCGATTGTTTCGCTTCTCGAGATGTCGGATGTACTCAGTCGCCTTGCTCAAAACCTGTGCATGAATTAGCATGAATTTTCATGTTGAGAAGAACGCAACATACGGTGGCCTTGTTTAGCTTGTGCGCTGGGGTAAGTCCGTGAAGTTCTTCGCGATCTTCAGTTGTGTCTTCACCTCGCGCACTCTTTGTCATGATACGAAGACTTGGCACGCTGTCTCTTAGCGCGGCGATCTTGTCATTCAGGTTGGTTCGGTATCGCTTCTCGATCATATTGTGGGCGGTCTTCTTCACTGGCTGGTCGCCATCCTCGTCCTCTTCATCATCCTCGGGGTCCATGGAAGACTTGCGCTTTCGTGACGCTTTCGAAGATCCATCGGCAGGATCTGGTGAAGAGAGCATCCCTCCTCTCCTGGCGAGTTCACCGTTTGCTGAGTCGGGGCTCGAGGCACTCTTGGGGGAGTGGTACTGGAGATGAGGCGGCATGGCGATGTTGCGCAGCTTCTCCTGCAAAGCAGGAGTCAAATGGCTGATGAAGGCTGGTTGGATATTACCCTGTC
Organism: Fusarium avenaceum; assembly: GCA_025948275.1. Classification (NCBI taxonomy): domain Eukaryota; kingdom Fungi; phylum Ascomycota; class Sordariomycetes; order Hypocreales; family Nectriaceae; genus Fusarium; species Fusarium avenaceum. The sequence continues at coordinate 2,298,005 of CP109669.1, forward strand.
CTAATGACGGATTGGAAATGGCGTAGATAGATTCGGGATTAAGGGTGGTTGCCGGAAGGCCGTCAATGCCGTCAATGCCAGTAGAGATCGGCAATTGCTGAATGCTCTGATCTGCACCAAAAGAAATATTCCAAGGAGAAGGTTGAAAGCTAGGTTGAGTTTGAGGAGCAGTACTGCTGGAGTGGTCGTACGAGTCGTAAGGGGGCGTGCCGGTGAATTGCCATGCAGCGTCGTAGTACTGCTGCTGGGTCTGGGGGCGGGAGGATGAGGAGGGGTCAGATTTCGCGACCGAGCCATCATCGAATGCCAGATTAGGATCCTGAGGATCATAAAGACTGTTTGAGGACTCATGGTCCGCCATGTCGGAGAAGTGTGAGCCAGGCATGATAGGCCAGCACCATGCGGTAGCGATGGGCTGATCGAGAAACCCAGTGGTTGGGGTGACCCCGAAGGAGTCGCCGTACGAAAGCGAAGCCTTTCGGGAAGACGATGATGTTTGCCGACGATAATATCAAGTGATATCGAAGGCAAGCAAGGGTCTGGTGGACTGCCAACTACCTATCGTCGTCGTGTTCAATTGAATTGGTCTCTATATCCGGCGCGATCTATCTGGTTGTCTCTCGGCCGAAGAGTGGACTTGGCCGCGATAGCTACAGCTGAAGCTACACTTACAGCGTCAGCGACAGGCGGCAGTGAGATTCTGTTGAGTCGATAGACCTCTAGGCTCTGCTAATGCTAAGACGATCGATCGGTCGGTGTGTAGAGGGTCAGTGGTCGGTGGTCAGTGGTGAGGGCGTGTTGCAACCAGATTGAAGAAGCGATGGTCTCAATCTGACTTGAGATCGAATGATTAAGCGGGTGTTGCCGAACGTTTGACAGGTGAGCAAGAACGGTGCAGGGGTTCTGCAGCATGGAAAGGGCAGCGGTAGTGTCGTGATTATGGTTCGACTGGCAAGCGACAGGTACAGTAATAAATTTTGCTGGTGAAAAAGAATGGGCAAAATTGAGTGAGCATTCGGAGGCGAGCGATGGACGATAGGATGCAAGGAATTCAGTCTGAGGAGAGGGCGGAAAATCGTACGATGGTACCGGGATATCAGCCCAGTGACGCCCAGTCGAGTCCGCGCTTGGCTAAGCTCCTCTTTTACACAAGAAGTGGGAGTGGGAATGGGAGTGGGAGTGACGAGTTCCAGGGGTTCCCACTTGGTTTTATGTCGGTTCCTGTAAATACAGTGCAGAACTATTAGGTCTGTTGGTGGCTGTTGCTGGCTCAGGTGCACTAATAGCCTTCGGTAACTGGGTGAACTGGAGGAAATTTCCCTGCAAGTGTGGGGCTTGGCGGCCTGAACCGTACAGTTTTGACGATCTTCTGCACACGGTGCGTTTTGAGGGGTGTTTCTCCTCAAGCCCCTCTTAGTCGCAGATCTCATACACTGTGTGTGCACACAGAGACACCCAGCAACCCGTTAATGAGAGAACAGGCACTCGGCCAACTCTGATGATGGAAAATGGAATGAGAGGTTGACCTACTTCAAAAGGGCCGGGGCTCTTTTATCAAATTAATTACAACTCGCGACTCAACAATTGACTATAACTTTAAGATTACAACAACTCAAATAGTTGATCCTCCTACTAGTATGCTCAAGGTCATGCCACACTGTTGCTGTCGCAAAGAGAAACACCATCCGTAGCAATACTAGGCTTGTCTCGGGTTAGCCACGCGACTCGCTTATATCCTTTCCATCGCGTGGTACACAAGAACTCACTTGCATTCCAGACTGTAATACGGATAGACCTCGACCCAAAGGACGGTATCTCGGGTTCTTTCAAGTTATATCATCCAATAGCATGGCACTTTAACGGTTGCCAAGTTCCTTCCGGCGTTGGAAAGCCGAGCTGGCTTCAATACAAATGTATTGAATCTGCGATATTCCGTCGCGTGTAACCAATTTGCCGTACCGGACTCAATATGTGCACGGATAGCAGCAGAGCTATCGATTTCCTACCAATCTGAACTGAACGGCAGAGCAATCAGGTCTCACAATGTCGCCATCTCCCGGATCATGTCTTAGCTTAGCTTTCAGCTGCTCTTCCGAGGGCTGCCACTATTTTGATAACCCCCGCCGCCACCAAATGATCAACATCCGAAAACGATCGCAGTTCCTACTCCTATTCCCTCAATCCTGAGATTCAGATCGCGTCAATCTTCACTAGCCTCTGATCGTAAAAATTTGTTCCTTGTTCAGTGTCATCTCCTGCATGGCTTGCTTACGGTGCCGATTAGCGATCGGGATGATAAATAGCGCGTCGTATTTATAGAAAACATCGCACATGTTGCGCGATGCATGTATAGATAAATAAGTAGTCAACCTAATAACCAAATCTATCGTGTGAAGACTTGATTTACAAATATTTTATGCCGATAGTAATAATCTGGTCCTTGCGGCCGTTACTAAATCCCCGCGGCCCGTAGGCTGCTCTAACACAGAGAAGGTATCCAACCAAGAAGATCCATAGTGTCTTGGTATCCGTGACATCTAGGAAAACAATGTAATGCAAGCCCCGTAAATAATTTCATAACTCCAGTCATATTTCGTTTACCAAACATCATCTGCACTCTGCACCATCTCCAGCGTGGGAGTCTTGGGCACCATGCGTTTCATCTTCTTCCGGTCCTCCCTGGTCACCAGCGATGGTGTCAACGGCATGCATGGCGTGAAAGGTTGATAAGGCGAGTAAGGTACTGCACCGGCAGTATGAGGTGTCATTGCTCCGCTGGGTGATAAAGGTCCCCTCCTTTCGAAAACTGTCTGCTTGGTGGTCCGGCCAATGGTATTAGGTGAGGCCAGAGCAGGCTCGTAGGCACGCAGGGGCAGAGAGCCACCAGTGCGGACAGCCGTAGGTGCGTTGGCGCGTTGGAAGGTCTGGCCAGGCTTTGGCGATGCTGGTAGAGAAGGGAATCGTGCTCCGGGCTTAGGAGATGATGGCAGGCCGACCAACGGCACCTGGGAGTGCTCCGAAGTGGCCGACTCGGGTTCCCGCTCGGTGGGTGCATGCGATACGGTTCGGGCGTGACCAGGAGGAGGTAGCTGGGTTCCAATCCGTTCGTCGATACTCATAACACTCTCGGGCGAGATGTCCGGGGTCGGCGGCGCATAAGCTTGAGGCGGGACGGCCGGGTGTCCGTACGGAGCCTGGTTAGTGGGGACCGGAGGCGGAGGGGCCGGAGCATATTGTCGGGGAGGGATCGTGCTCATCTCTTGTGTTTCATAGCGAGGAAATTCACCCGACTGAGGGGTCATGAGAGGCGATGAGATGCTGACGCCCCTCATTGCCTTCTTCTTAGGTGATCGCAGTGCTGACAAGAATGAAGAGGTTCTGGACTGAGTCTTTTCTTCACGAGCAGCTGAAAGGTTGAGCGTTGCTGGCTTGCTCCTCTCCTTCTTGGGGGTGACGACATCGAAGACTTTATAGATAGTACCGAGGCCGAGGCTGAAGGGCGTGACTGGTGGTGAGCAGTGGGAGGAAGAGGAACATCATAGACAACTCCTCGCTTCTTTGCATCCTCATGCTCCAGTACATGCTTGTACATGTCTTCAAGCTGAGATTGAGCCATGACTCTGTCTACTGCCACGACACGTGGATCAACAAAAGGATTGGTTCCTGGAGCTCCGATGCTCGAAGATGGCGATGGATGGATGTAAGGGTTAAATCCTTCTTGTGACTCCTGGAATTCTGGTTTACCAAGCGGGGTGCTGGTGATGATATTTAGGGTTGTAGGAATCGCAGGCGGAAAGTCGGGACTGGTGATATCTTTCCGGACGGTGAAGTCGAGTTCGTCGATTCCAGCTGCGATATGCTCGCGGCGTTTCTTGGATAAAGCAAGCAATGTAATGGCGACCAGCACCAATGATATAGCGTATGCTCCGACTATACCACCAATCTGAGCAGGCAGATATGTTGTGTCTAAAGGTCCTCCTGGTATAGGCTTGTCTGTGTCCCGGGCTTCGAGCACCGAGGATAGAGCAGGTTCAGGCTGAGCAGCTGTAATGAGTGACAGAGGCAGAAGCAGACCGAGATGTAGTGAGAAGCGGGCACCCTCGAGAAGCATCGTGGGAAACGAGGTCCAAGGCGAGACACTTATTCTTTATGGAGGAGCCAGCTTGTGCGATGTGACCTCCTGAACATGACAAGACGAAACACTAAAAGAACATCATGCACGGAAGAGGGAACTTGCGGTCTCAACGGGGTATATAGCGGGCTGGGTCATGATCGTCTATCACTCTACATTAGCCGCTGAGACTATCCAGGGCTGGACGCTGAGTCGCTGGACGGGCTAGCAGGACAACGCCAGTCGTCCGCCACTCGTCGAATAGAAATCTCGTGCATGAGGAAACGCCTGAGAATAGCTCGCAACCCTTGGTGATGGCAACAGAGTGGTTGCAGGCCGTATGTGAGGGTCCAAGTGTGACGAGGCCATCTACGACATGTGGTTGGATGGTTAACCGCTGGGCGATATAGTGTGCTAGCGGCTGATTGGCCTTGAGCTGCCACCCACCAACCACCGATATCCACATGCTCGACCTCTCGTTGGCTCTAGATTCCAAAATGCCGGGATACCGCAGGTACGGAGTAGGAACACTGCAGTGATTTTCTCTTAGAAAGATTCTCTGTGGTTGTCTCTTTTATCGTGTTGAAGTGTTCCGAGCGGGGCGACCCATGTTCTCCGGGCTCAGGCTTCACCATCACAGAGAAAAGGTGCCGTCCAACTTGCACGTTCCTGGATCTGTGGATGCATCCACTGATCAACGATTGGTATGCCACTCACTTATCACCAACTAACGGCACAAGCGATGCAGTCAGGGTCACTTTGAGGCCCAATTGTGTGTGTTGCCTGCATCTTCCAGGCTGTCGGGCCCTGAACCATGTGGGAATATTCCCACTCTACGAAGTAGTTATCATCATGTGATGTGCCCAAGTCTTCGAATGAGATGTTCATCTTGGTGTGACATGATGTTGCTCGGCATTGCTAGACAGATGGTCTTGTTGATCCCATCAAATAGAAACACTCGACAGGGCGGCTATTGTATAAGTCGCACTAATATCGCACGACTATAGCTTCATGCTACCTTGTATGATTGAGATGAGGGATATGGTTGGTTATTGCCACTGGAAACGTGACTATCACAATTCGATAGTTGTACTAGGCCATGATACAAAGGTAAAACAAGCATGAATGCGGTGAGCGATTAGGTTCAGGGCTTGTGCCTTGATGAATTCAAACTGAGCGGTTGCTGGTTCTGTGAGGGTCGAGGCCGCAGTACCACAATCCTGGAGTAGCTGGAGTATATGGCGAGTATGTAACTCAAAACACTCAGTCTTGACGAGAGCTCTCGAACCTGTTGATGATCAGCTATCTTTCTCAGTGCATTTGGAAGTAGAATGTGACGGCTGCGAGGGACTTTTGTCGCTCATAAGCAGTGACTGATGTGAGGCCGTGATAGTGATAGTGATGGCCATAACATTAGCGTCGTGACAATGTGAATACGGTGATATGGAGTTATGAGAATAATCAGGTATAGTTAGAGGTGGGTATAATAAATGTGCCAGTTCGATAATGCAACATAAGCCGGCAGTTGCTCATCACTTCCAACAACGCAATGGATGAGGGGCATGACCCTGAGGAATCTTACGCAGCTCCCATGGAAATGATGTCAATTAACTTTGATAGAACACTAGCAAAGGAAAAAAAGAAAAAAGGCGAATTGTGAATGAGAGAATATATAACACTATTCCGTAATATATTGGTTGAAAGCATATTGATAGATTCATCCTTTTGTCAAATTCAAGCTGACTACCCTATAGAGGAAGAAACCGATCACGTGACATCGCGAAAGTCTGATCGCGTCGCGATACTTGGTGCACCACGCGCGGGTCCTTGACCAGAACGATAGACAGGGTGCAAGCGACCCTGCGGCTCAACATTCCACGGTAATCCCATTCGAGGTATCTCGCATGGGCTTGTAAATTTCGATGGTACCATTTTCCCCGACAAAACGACAGCAACTCGTGGAAGAATCCACGCACCCAGTATGGCCACCGAGGATGCCATTCTCAAGTCGCTGAACGAGGCGCAACGCCGCGCTGTGACTTCATCCTCATCGACTGTTGCAATACTGGCGGGCCCTGGTAGTGGAAAGACTCATACTCTCACATCTCGTGTAGTATGGCTTATCCAACGTGTTGGCTATCGCCCCTCCGATGTTATCGTTGCAACCTTTACCGTCAAAGCCGCCAGAGAAATGAAAGAGCGCATAGGAAAGGCTCTGGGAGAAGAATGCGAAAAGAAAATCGTACTTGGAACATTTCACTCGATCGCTCGGCGGTACTTGTCCATATATGGAAATCGTATTGGGCTCGATTCGAAATTCGGCATTGCGGACGATGGTGACTCCAGGGCGATTATTCAGAGAATCTGCAAAAGGTTGGAACTCGGCATCGAACCGATCCACGCCAGGTCATGGATCAGTAAAGAGAAGGCCAAGGGACCGAATCCTGCACCTGCTCCAATTCAAAAAGGCAAAAAAGAAAACCCGGCGCTCAGAACATGTTACCAGGAGTATCAGGCTCAACTCAAAAGGTCGAACTTGTTAGACTATGATGATCTTCTGGTTAAATGCGTCGAATTACTCAGAGATCACCCGGCATGCGTCTCCAATGTGCAGACCGTCCTCATCGATGAGTACCAAGACACCAACGGCATCCAGTATGAGTTAATGAGACTGTTCGCCCAAGCAAATCAACGGATCACGATTGTAGGCGACCCCGACCAGAGTATTTATGGCTGGCGCTCAGCTGAAATTCGGAATCTCTACCGTCTGTTACGAGACTACCCCGATACGGACGAGATTTCGTTGGAAGAAAACTACCGATCGTCGCAGTCCATCCTCGATGTGTCGCTTAATGTTATTCAGCAAGACAAGAAACGATATCAGAAAGTTCTACTGCCAGTTCATACTAAGGGTGCGCGACCGGTTCTCAGAACGTTGAAGAGTTCGTCTTCCGAAGGCGAATGGATTGTGTCAGAAGCCAAGCGAATTATCATGATGTTCGGAGAGATGCTCAAATTCGAAGATGTGGCAATCCTCCTAAGATCAGCTGCCCTTTCTCGACACATCGAGTCGGCATTAGGGAAAGCCGGTGTCGCATATCGGATGATTGGCGGTCATAAATTTTACGAGCGAAAAGAGATTAAAGTACTCATTGATTACCTCCGCGTAGTGAGCCAGCCTGACAACAACGACGCACTGGCGAGAATCATTAATGTGCCGAGACGAGGAATCGGAGAGGCAACGATAAAAAATCTGCTTGAAGAGGCAGAGCAAACCAACATGAGTCTCTGGACGTTGATTTTGAAACACTGCAGAGGCAGTCGAAAAGCGAATACCAACATTAGACCCAAGATGGAACAAAAGCTCAACACAGAACTTATCCGAACCATCAGCAGCCTACGAAAAGAAGCCGACCAAATCAGCCGGAGCAGTCCCGTCACGTTGGTTAATCTGATAGAACAGTTGATGGCTCACCTCGATTTCAAGAAGTATTTGGAGGAAGAGTACCCGGAAGAGCACGAACAGCGATGGGCCAACGTCCAAGAGTTTGTCAATTTGGTCAACGATTTCATGAGAGACTTTGGCGCGCCGGATGAAGATGCGCTTCCTGAGATTGAGAATTTGAATCAGGTGAAGGAAGACGATATGCTAGGTCGGTTTTTGGCCAACGTCTCACTGGCTTCGGATGCACAAAAGAAAGGTGATACAACAGATCAGAAATCCATGATTACGATATCGACTATTCACGCGGCAAAAGGACTGGAGTGGCCAGTTGTCTTCGTGCCTTCTGTCTATACTGGATCTATACCTCACTCAAGATCTGAAGATACGGACGAGGAACGACGTCTTCTCTACGTGGCCATGACCCGGGCACAGTCGTTGTTGTATCTGAGCTGCCCGCTCTATGGCTCTCAAGGGATGAGCAGCAAGGTCGAACTTTCGCCATTTGTCTCCCCGTTCGCAGCCAAGGTTTTCGCCAAGAAGGGGCCTTCATTCGACCGGTCAGTTGTGGAGAGTGTTGCCAAAATACTTGGTCGAGATGCTCCAGCCGAGAAGACGATTTTCGGAAAGCTTCCTCCCATGTTTGCTGTGGAAGACGACGGGTTTCCCATTGATCCCGTCGATCCAAAGGGCACCGAGAGGTATGACGAGGAATCCGGTCGACAGTATTCTCGAGCACCGAAGCGTCAACGTACTTCACACCCTGTTACTTCTTACGATGAGACGGAAGAGCTTCCTTGGCAGAGAGAGTATGTGACAACAATGGAACAGTCATCTGATTTCACCGTCGCTGCTTTGCCGGGCTTTACAACCGCTGGAGCCCACAGAGTGGCCCTGGATGCAGCAGCAGCGGCCACACCACAACCGCCCACTTCGAAGCCGGGACCAAAGAAAGGATCGACCAAACGAGGAGTTGGCCAGAAGAGTATGCTTGGCTGGCTTAACCAAGGGCCCAGCGCCCCTAAACCTCAGCCTGAACCTCAACCGCAGCAGCAAATCAGGTCTGCTGCACAAATGCGGTACCACTCTGCATTATCACGATCAAACAGCCTCCCACCAAAGGCACCCGAGCCACAAAAACCGTCAATCGATCCAGAACTGGCGAAGCATAAACTTCCTTCCGCACGACCTCTTGCGAAACCAAACGTGCCGAAGATAAATGATGGCGGTCCGCAAAAGCCGTATTCATGTTTCTCCAGCTCACCACCACGACCCCCGTCAAGAAAAGAAGAGCCTGACGAAGAGAACAAAAAGGTAGAGGAAGATGCAGTGCCTAACAAGCCTGCTTCCAGTCTTCATGCGACGACTTTCATGGCAATTAAACCTAATGGAGGCGTGAGACGGCCAGTTGGTCTTGGACCAGCGCCGTCAATGGACCGCTTGCGCAAACCATTTAAACCGCTGACGATGAATCGACCGAAGCGGCCAGGTGGTTGATGCAATTGTGTTACAAATGTAATGGTTCAAAATTATATAGGTTATGTTTTGAAAGCGAGGCGTTGATGGTTATGATGGTGGGTTAGGCATGACAAGCCTTATTGTTAAGCATAACGATGTTGGTGTAAGGGTCATGTAACGCAACAACACATATAAACTGTTTGTCAACTACATATATTTGAGAAAGCAGAAGCTTCAACAAAAGATCATTCATCATTTAACTAAAATCTAAAAAAACCCACACAATTCTCAACATTTCCATCACCACAAAACAAACATGTTTCCCTCTATCACCACCCGCCTCACCACCCCTGCCTTCCAAGCAGCTCGCAGCTACATCTCCACCACCACGCCCAAGAGCAACACCCTCGCCCACGGCGCTCAAGCTGCCGCCAAGAACACAAGCTGGAAATGGAGCAAACTTTCACCACAGAACCGGCGATACGCCATAGCAGGCATCGCTGCCGTTGGCTCTGTTGACGTCTACCTGCATTACAGATACTGGTCTTATATTCGAACCTGGTTCACCGGCGAGAAAATCGTGCAGAACTAAAATATGAGACGAATACGTCAATGTCACTTTCGGACGGTGGGTGGAGGGATGAATGGATTGATTGAATGGGTTGGAGAATAAGATGGAGGAGTCGAGTTGGACGCTTGTAAGATAGTAAGATCTGAAGATGGGTTTGAGATCAAAAAATGATACAACATTCTACACATACTATACCTATTTCGCTAGAGTGTTAGACTTAGAGGCATCTGTATAATCTCTTGAAACATAAGATTCATCTACATGGCGTAAACTCAGGTGGAGAGGTTTCGATGATATTGGAAATTTGCCCGCCCTGCATCTCTAACAACTCATTCCAATAATTCAAAATAACCTAGGTCAGCCATATCAGCCAGCTGAAATTGACGCCCTGTAAATCCAATTGTTTTCTTCTTCTCACGGGGATCAGACATCATGATCACCAGCAGCATGGTACGCCGCAGGGACAAGGGTTCTGGCAGCGGCACCACCAAGACCCCTGAGGGTCATAGCCAAAGCCAAAATGATGGAACCTTCGCCTTATGAGGTTAGATATTTCAATAAACTTTAGTCGAACCCCGGATCACGCGACGTCAAAGCAGCAAAAAGATCTTCAGCCCGAGCTTGACGCGGTGAAATCTGGGCTTTAAGACGGGTGTGTGCTGGGACTTGTCCCCAGTTATTGACTGACAATTAGATAGTCTTGGCAGAGGTATTTACCTGATGAAAAGGAAACACTTCCCCAGAACTGACTCGTTTATTGTTGGCATGGATTGCATGTTGGTGAAGATCATGTGCGAGTTGGATACTATATCTGGATTGCCTCTCTTCGGGCAAGCGGGTGTAGACCTGGGAACTGGTGGTTGGAGGACTTTGCAGGGTCAATTGTTCTTAGGATCATTGTTCTTACGACGGTATGATCAATTGTTCTCACGAGTGATTCATTCTGTTGCTTCACTTATTTGTATACTAGAGTAATAGAGAAGCGATATAAAGGTCAAGGTCAGCGACATCTGAATAGTTGATGGGCTTGGTGTCGCCAGTGTGATGCTCTGTACATGCAATGGTGATGTATTTCTCTGAGATGTATCTGCAGGGAGCGGAACTTTAATAAATTTATAAAACCTTCTCTAAATTATTGAATTATTATCTAATGTCATATAACCTTGTAGATTCTCAATGTAATTTATTAAAAGTCTTCTAATTATTATGCTTCTCAATACACGAAACTTTAACACGAGACTATACATTAAGACTTCATGCTATTCACCTGATTTGCCCAAATCGACGTAGGCCAACTAACATGGTAATTTCTATATATTACATTAAGTATGTGCTTTTTACACTTGTCCACGGGTACATTTTCCATAACTCCGCAATTCCATTATCAGACATCCAGCGTCGACTTTCCGGGGTGACTTCGTAGGTACGAGTAACCATGATTCCATCGGGGCCATCAATCTGCCCGCTCGCTGTACTTCCCGCCCGAACCTCAGGCGTGCTGTATCCTACAAACTCGGGCTTGCCGACGATGTGTTCCTCGCTCGAGTTGTCGTCGAGGTGGCTCATGTACTTCTGATGATGGCGGTTTCCAGAACGACCACCCGAAGCACCAGATCCGCCGATCGTTGCCAGCGCATGATTATGCTTGTGGATATAGCTGCTACCTCCCTTGTCGCGACTGCTTCCCTTGCTGGAGACGAGCCAGCGGGAGGCAGAGAAGAGGGGCTTGATGGCGGCGGCGTTGACGGCGATGATGGCGACAAAAGTCTCGCGGATGGCCCAGATGGTGGAGGTGTTGATGCCTTCGATATCCCTGGGACACTGTTAGCAGGATAGAGGGGGTTGGGGTTGTGGGGGTATTTACTGGAGAGAGAAGATGCAGCGAAGAAGTGTTGCGATCATGATGAAGACACCCGAACAGAGAAGAACGCCAATCATTAGTTTTCGCTTGATGCTTAGCTTTACTGTCCATAGTAGAGGAATCGGAATAGAGACGATGAATATATCGGTTCTGGATTTGTGTCAGATGTATAGTCGTTTCTGGCGGAAAGATAATAACTTACACAATGTTGAACACCACCAGGGTGAGATAGTTAGCAACAGCGAGCGTACAAGAATCTGTCACAGGTCAGAACAGTCATAGATAGTATTCTTTGGTGACAACTTACCGCCTGGGTTAGGATAAACCTGCCAGTTCCTGTGAATGGGAGTACAATGACCCCAGATGGCGGCAATGACAGCGAGATATGCGAGCACTGTACCAACCTGCGTCCAGATGACAAGCTTTCTCTGCCAAAGACCAAGCCTAAAAACAAGTCAGCAAACACAATCAAGCAATGGTTGCAGAATGGGTCCTGCGTACGTCATGCGGCTGTAGAAGCAAAGCATCACCCCCTTCAAGGTGAAGATGAGGGTCACGTAAAAGTTCCACCCTGCAAGGAGACATTTTGAGCCGAACTCGCGCTTAGCTATCTCTGCGGCTGACATTTCTGCACCCATCTCGTCGGTAACGCCAATGTTGGTGCCGGATTGACCTGTTTGTTTGTGTAGGGATTAGAATACTGCGCGAACCAACAACACATAAAAGTTGGGAATAAGCGAAAGGAAGGGTTCATACCGATGAGTTCCAGCATGACCAACTCGCTCTGTGTAAGTTAGTAAGATGAGCTTGGGTTAGAGCTGGTGCTTGAAGAGTTGCTTACCGTCCAAAAGACCATTGCTGCTAGAGCAAAGTAGTCATCTCCTTGGTATCCTTTGAAGCCAACAGTCTTCCATCTCGCAAAGTAACGGAGGAACAGAACAAGAGCCCCAAGGCCATACTCCGTCCAGGCTTCGGTCTGAAAAGGCGTGGCAGACATGTTTGCGGTTTGGATCTAGATCAGTAAAAGATTTTGTGATCAGTCTAATCAGGTCGAGATGAGATCCCCAAGTGCACACCAGCCACGTTTTGTTCAGGGCCGCCGAGTGACGAGTTCAAGAGACGACAGGGCATGATATGTACTATTACGGGACTACGGCAGATAACCCAGCCGATGTAGCCTGCAGGATGATGTGACGGGCCCCTTTTGCCCGAGAGTAAAAAAAGAGGCTTTGACCATCTCGTGGCCTTCCTTGTCCATGATTGACGATGCCTGGGGCTGCATTGAGTTGAGTTGCGTTGCTGGTGATCCCTGGTAGTGGTAGGTTAGGTATGCCCGAGCGCAGTGGAGCTGGGAACTTGACCACCCTGAGTTTTGCATGAGTTAGTACGCGTAGATTATTGGTATAATAACGGGCATCCTTATGGGATTCGTAGTTAAGATTGTCCAGCAGATGCAACGCTGTAGGGGGTTTGCTACCAAGACTGCTGATCATCCAGGCAGAGCCATTGTTATACAGGCCCAGGTCAAGGTATGTGAATCATTGCAGACTCGTTTGAGAACGGTTTCTGACCTGTCTCCTGTTCTTTCTTCTGCAACCGAGGCCTTGCTTGCTGCATATGCATATGCAGGTCCCACAATCCTTCTCGAATCCTTGGAGGCGTTGGTTGGCTTGGCTTGGCTTGACAAGGACGTGACAGGCGTAGCAAACCAGGCTCACCCAAGTAAAGTCCGTGCATTTATTACTTGAGACTTTGGTCCGTGGTAACGGATTGTGGGGGTATTAAATTGCAACTCGCTGTTGGCAATATTGTGCTGCGGAGTAGGTATCAGGGTATTGTAGTGTTGGTCATGAAACAGAGTATTAGTTGGTTTTATAGCTATCATGTAGACAAACAGAAACTCATGGCTATACCATGTTCATACTCAGCTGTCCATCTCTACGTAGAAGCAATACAATGCAACAAGTACTATAGGATGAAACTTCATGATCCTTAGGTACCTAGGCTAGGTTAGTAGTGTATTCCTTAAAGCAACCCGTGTGGTGACTGTGGCCCACTGATGTGTTGAGTTTTACTGGAGCTTCCTCAGCGGCTCAGCCCTTTTCGAGTCCGCTAGCCGCGGTGATCTGCAGCGAGCGGTAGTGGAACCTCGGCTCCGCACACGCTAAACATCTTCAGTGGCGTCCAGCTTTCAAGTCTCAACGTTAGGGGCCCTGGCCCAAAAGACATGGGCCTTTGCCCTTTGCCCTTTGGCATGTGAATACCTCCTGAGTTGAGGTGTTGTGTAATAGAGTTTGTACCTCATCAACCTGATTACGTACCTTATAACGCAGATTCGACTTCAATTATCACCCATGTATGCATTGGAATAAGGAACCGGACTTGGCATATACGATTCTTCTTCCTCTCTGGGCTGTTATACTTCTTTGTCCCGCAAGTTTTGCCCGTGCACTGCAACGTTGATTGTCAAACGCAATCTTTGAAAACTCCAGGCACTTCCCCGATTGGCTGCCTGCAAAACAACAAAATGGGGCTCCCGCTTGAGTTGCTGGGGTAAAGTAAAAAATGCCTCCTGTTAATGCTCTCCTCTTTTCCTGTTCTAGTCTTTAATGTTGGTTCACTTATTGTAACTCCAATCCTTGAAGCCTGCAGTGTAGCAGGTGCAACGAGCTCTTCATGCTGTTGGTTCTAGCTGAGACTACTAATTCAGGGTCCCTGTCAAACACGGAAAATGCCCGTGTTTCCAAGGTCAGGGTCTAGGAATAACCACATAGCGACAATGCTAATGTCTCTTGACTGTCTTTATTGGGTTTGGTACTATGGATCTTTAAGCATAGATGCTACATATGCATCCTCTCGGTGGTGATAGACCCGGATGATGTCCCTGAATGGCACCACTTCTAGTCACCGTGTTGGTGAGTGGTTGTGGGCCTGAGTTGTAACGTATAAGAGAAACAAGGACGCTTGCAACGTGAGCCTGAGTAATTCCACTAAACAGTTCTTCTTTGCAAACATCCCCATTCTCGATATAATCACCTGCATAATATAGATAAACGACCATGGCTACTCCGGACTCAACATATGACTACGTTATCTGTGGCGGTGGCACATCAGGATGTGTTGTTGCAGCACGACTCGCCGAAGATCCTAATGTCAAGGTCCTTGTTATAGAGGCAGGCCAACATAATGAGCACCTTGAGAACGTCCACATGGTTGGAGGGTTAGTACTCCCTACTACCAATACCCACTCACCACTGACTTGAACCTGTATAGTTGGTCTCAAAACTTTGACAAAGAGACAGATTGGAATGTAGTTTCCACGCCAGGCTCTGGTGTCAACAACCGTCAGGTAAAGCTCAGTCGAGGCAAGTTCCTCGGCGGCTCATCTGGTTGTAACGGTACTCTTATGGTTAAGGGAATGGTAAGTCTATGCTACTGCGTACAAAGGGGTGTATTCATACTGACATACTATAGAAACAAGATTATGACGACTGGAACCTTCCTGGTTGGAGCGGTGATGATTTCTTCAAGTATATGGCCAAGGTACGTAATCCATATGGAAGAGTAAAACATAAACTAACCCTCCCCATAGGCTGAGCACTTCCATACCAAAGATTGGTTCAAGGAAACAAAGGGTGCACACGGCCACGAAGGCTTTGTCCACACAGAGCCTCATGACCTAGCTCCCATCTCTAACCTGATCGGAGAGTCCATGGTCTCAAAGGGTCTCCCTCTCGACCACGACATGTTCGCTGCCGGTGAGAACCCTCACGGATGTGGTCACTCAGTGAGAACAGTGCACCAGGGCCTTCGCACAACCAGCGCAGACTTCATCACCAAGCAAAAGCCCAGAGACAACCTCCATCTCATGGTGGAGAGCCATGTTGAGAAGGTCGTTATCGAGAGGGATGAGCAAGGTGACTTGAGGGCTACTGGTGTTAGAGTAGTCCAAGCTGACGGAACTGTGGTTGAGCTCAAGGCTAGCAAGGAGGTCATCGTCAGTGGAGGGGCTTACTGCTCGCCCAACATTCTTAACCGATCAGGCATCGGTGCCAAGAGTGAGCTGGAGAAGCACGGCATTACCACACTTGTTGACCTTCCGGGTGTTGGAAAGAACCTACAGGATCACTTGATTGTATTCATGTTCTATGAAACAGACAAGGAGGGCATCACAACTGACTCCCTACTGTACCACGGCAACGCCTTGGAGAAGGCCTATACCCAGTGGAAGGAAGAGAAGAAGGGACCCTTGACCGTGTTCCCCTTTGGTATCTTTGCCTATGCTCGATTGGATGAGCGCCTCGCCAACTCAGAGATCTGGAACTCTGCTCCTCGAAAGGATGGTCGAGACCCCATGGGCCTCACACCCAAGCAGCCCCAGGTTGAGTTCTTCACCACGGAGTGCTACGGCGGACCCAAGCAATACGACCAGTTCCCTATCAACGGTAAACACGCCTTCAGCATGATCGCTGAGCTCTTCTCCCCAAGTCGCGCGGCACCGTGACCCTCCGCAACGCTGACGCGAGCGCCATCCCCGTCGTGGACTGCAACTACCTCTCGCACCAACTGGACCTCGAAGTCCTCGCCGAAGCGTGCGCGTTTGGCAACGAGATCATCACCGAGGGCGCGGGCACCAAGGACCTGGTCAAGGGATCGTGGCCGTCGGAGCTGGCGCACCACAAGTTCAAGACGCGCGAGGACTGGAAGGAGTACGTCAAGGACAACGCGACGACGTGCTACCACGCCAGCGGTACGTGTGCTGCTGGCACGGCGGACAACCCTGATGCTGTGGTGGATGAGAAGTTGCAGGTTCGGGGGGTTAAGGGGCTTAGGGTTGCGGATTGCTCGATTATGCCGACTGTGAATAATGGGCATACACAGATGCCTGCTTATGGTATTGGTGAGAAGGCTGCTGATCTTATTAAGGAGTCGTGGAACACTGTATAGGCAAAGCTGCCGATGAGATAGTGTAGCGATGAAATAACATAGATCTATTTGGTCCCGAACTGTTCTTATAAATCCATCAACCTATTGTCAGCAGCAAGGATATTTTGTTCACCATTGCTTTATTCGGCACTATAGGCAGAAAAACTTTTACTTTTCCAGACTAAATCCAGTTAATAGCCGGTTCGACAATAACTACAATTGTCTATTTTACAACACTATGGTAAACAACTACGAACTCCTTCACACGCATGGCATTTTGATACACCACTCTCTTACAAGTTCTCTACCCTACACCAACCACATCCTTTCCAACCACCGTTACAAGGATATGAATCCCTCGGAGTGTTTGCATCTACGCGTTCCTGGCTGTAACATTTGAAGATCTGCCCCCTGTCCAAAGTTGTACGTAATGACCATCTACCCCTGCCGGAAATAGGAGAAAAACTTCAAACCCCTGATCCCCCAGAATGAGCTAGGAGAAAGAACAACTCCACTATTGAATGAAAAGTTCCTGCGGGAATAACACAAGTAAAACTTCAGAAACAGGAACGGAAACCGTGACAGAACGAAGTTCGTCATATATAGGCCGTAGGACCGAACCGCATAGCGCTTGTCGATCATTTAAAACGCGGCCCGGGCGCGTCGACTAAATCAGGAAGGTCTTTTTATGAAGCCAAGTTAGCTTCTTCACTTTTAGTATAGCTTGCGGCAGTTATCCAGGCCGTAGATTCTGGGGCTCAACTTTGAGGATGGGTCGTCGTATCGTGATATGAGGTTTGGCTGAAGATTGCGGGAGTTGGGTGATGTGAGGCTGCAAATCTTTGATCAGCAGACCCAACTAAAAGCAAATAAGCAGAGTATACGTAATTTTGAGGCCTAAGAGAATTAATTGATCAGATCCCCAGATTTCTCCTTGTGCTTGGCATAGCATAATTTTGAGTCAGCGCCTCTCCCCATTGAGGGGCGCCGATCTTTGTGATTGGAACATATGCGGAGGAGTGACTCCGGAGTAAAGAGTCATTTACTTGCCACAAGGGATGAGAATAGGAGAAAATGACGAGTTTGCATATTGATTAAAGTCATGATGTTGAGAAACGCCAAATATGTATTCGTAGATATTGTACAAGATCAAACTCAATGCCCAATTGTACCATGTTTCCACGTGGTGGTTAGACTTTGTGGCTTCAAATAGTCAGGACTAGCTCTACGTTAACGTTACCTGTCAGACTAAACTGTAGCCCGCCGGCAGTTGATCAAAGATTCAAGGGTTATCAGATCAATCTTGTTAAAGATGGAACAAGAATCTTATGATAGGAAAGGTTCAAGGGGAATGAATGGATGTCTGGTGTGTAATCGACATTCATAATATGAGCAGACGAGACTCAAGAGTGTTTACAAAGATCAATTGAACATCCCATGCGAAAATTCCGATGACGACCTAACTAGTCCTTAAGAATATATATAAAATAATAATTTTTAGATTATTTTATAAGTAATCTTAGGATAGCATTATACAAGATTATATAAAATAGGAGAGTTTGTTATCGTTAGTTCTTTCTTATATAAAATTCAGAAGAGAGGATAATAAAAAATTGCTAAATGTGGTATCTCAAATATGTCGCCATCCTGGCCAACCCGAATTAAATATACATAACTCCCCTAGATCTTCACTTAGTATCATAACTATCGTTCATATTTCACAGTGACAGTCTTTGTCTGCACAATCGCCGGCTTAATCGTCCCCTCCACAATCCCCTTCTCAGAGTCACTATCCATCCACCCCAGGACGTGCTCATCGCTATGTCCCACGACAGTGTTGTTGTGTCCCACGCCCTTGATAGGCGCCAGGGCGAATTCATCCGGCATCGGCATTTGTTCTTCTTCGTCGAATTGCGAGTATTTTGTGCGGTTGCGGCGGTGTTGCGATCCTGGTACGATTCCCCGGCTGGAGGGCTTGGAACCTGTGTCGGGTTTGCCGTACTTTGATGATTTCCCTGATTTCCCTGTCTTGCTGCCGTATCGTGACTCGCCGATGAGTTTGGGCGCGACGTGCTTGAAGAATTTGCGAAGTGTTGGCATTGTGGCGCAGGTGATGATGAGGTTTGCTTCGACGATGCTGCGCATGTTTGTTAGTTTGGGGCTTTTTCTTCAAGAAGAAGATTGACCTACATCCAGATACTCGGGTATGCAATAGTCCAAGTCAAATCCATGTTGCCCAGCATACTCGGCAAGAGTGACACTCGAACAATCGAAGTGATAACCGTCAACGATCCAATAGTAAAGATGCCCATGAGACCAATCTTTTGCTTGGCGGGTAGCTGAAGTTGAAACACCATGGGAAGCGGCAACACAAAGAGAAACAGATCGCTGATGATATTGACCGCTGCCGTGGCGATGTAGGTCTTTGTCTGGTTGATACAAACACCATTTGTAACCGTAATGTCCCAGTTCATGGCCATGGGCTTGCAAGCAAACAGGACGAGGCAGAAGAGGATGACGGTGTAGATGCAGATAATCGTAATGGCCGTCCAGACTGCCCACTTGAACCATCGTTGCGGGGAGAGGCGCAGGTAGAAGATGAGGAGGGCGAGTTTGGCAAAGGAACCGCAGAGGACGTAAATGCATGCAGAGAGATAGACATCCTGGTATTGTTAGTCTTTATCGATCGTGGTTCTGAGTTGGTCAAGGATCTAACCTTGATATATATGTTGACTGTCTCAATGGGGATTTCCCAGGCATGTACACCGCCAGCTCCATGAGCGAACATATCTATTAAATGGTCAGCCTTTGTGACTTTTACACACACGAGTTCTGCTGGACTTACGAATACAGAATGCTACTGTCGTGACGGCAAGAATCTACAAATACCACTGTTAACTTTCAACTCATACTATGTCTGCCATAGTCAAGTCTCGACAAAATAGCAGCGTCATCAAATCTCGGTTACACATACATATGAAAGAATAAGAAAATCTATTCCATGTCAGCACAAATTTTATTATAATGTTGATCGTTCCCGACAGCTTGTTCACACCCATGCAGATCGATTGAGTTTGCAAGGGGCCATGAACCAACACCCAACAAAAAAGAAAGTAGAAATGACAGATCGTAAACTTACAGTCATCGATTTGTAACCCTCCTGCAAGAAATATCTTGACATACATCCTCTGCATGAAGAAGAGAAAACTGATCGCAAGCCCAAACCCGGCGATATAGTACGCCTCATGCTCGCCCTGCCTCGTTGGGTTGTCGAAGTTTACCACATAGCCCTCTGGCGGTGGTAGAAGTGTGATGATTCCATCTGTTGTGGCCATTTTGAGAAGAGTCGACTTGTTGTTGACAAGTAAAGTTGTGCAGCATAAGAGTCAGTCGTAAAGAATGGATCGGTCTCAATAAAGGGTCGTAATGAAAGGATCAGTCTGGGGAAAGGTCAAGGTATAAAAAGGAAAAACTCGAAACGCTGAAGACTCAACGAGTTAAACGAGATGCCGCTGTCACCTCGGTCTTTGATCGAGTTGCAATGTAGCGTAACCCTTTCGACTAGACAAGACAAAGAGAGGCTCTCAGACGGCAGACCAGGGTTAGATATATGCTTGCTACCATGCGGCTCTCTCTCTATCTCGCCTCCACACTCTCGATGCCATACATGATAGGTCCAAAAGGGTTCTGGTGAACTGGAAACTACACAAGGTGTTGATTCAAATCTTGGAAGCAGGGTCCACACAGCGTTCACCGGTCCTCATCTCGAAGTAGCAAAACACCACCAAATCTTACAATGGAAACCCATCAACAGTGCACCCCTGCGGTACTCCAGCAGTCATCGTAACCGGGCATCCTCTGATCCGGAAAGGGAAAGTCTTTTGTTTCCGCATGCTGCAGCCAAGAGATCCGCGTGAGAGGCCTGAGCAGTCCAGGCGTGGTATGAAAGATGCAGATCCGGCGCAAAAAGAGCTGGTGGTGTGATTTGATGGAGACGGGGTCAGTGTGTTTTTGTTTTACCCTTTTCACATGTTCTACAGATTGTCTCGATACTATGGAGTGCAGAGGGTTAGAGGCAAGCAAACAAGGACAGGCTTGGGAAGTGAAGCCGTATGTTTGTACGGCGAGAAGGATCTTCAGACTTGAGTTATTGCCAAGCGGCCGGTTACGGAGGGAGTCAATAAGTGGTTACCTTCGGTGTATATTCCGTATAAGAAAAGGTAGTGTTTATATTGGTCTCCTGGCAAGATTGCTTGTTGTTATTCCATATCCTCACGATCAGTCTGTTTATGCGTTTCACAGTGGCAACAAAATCTAAAGCACTGCGGCATTGAAGACAACCATATTTTGTTTGTCCCCCTGGGAGTAATCAAGGTTCGCTCATCGTGATATTGTGTGATGTGATGAGATCGTGTATGGCTGGCTAGTCATGCGGAACACTAGAAATGCACGGATAGATGGTGATCTACAGTTCAAACACGTGGAAGATTTAGATGGTACAGGATTATCAGAGACATGTCATTGTCAGTGCCTTTTTGCTGGAAAGATGACGTCTCTATGTAGCACTGACCATAATGTAATTAAGGCCTTTTGTCTGTCTAGTCTGCGAAAACCGAACCTGTCAAGGATGACCCTGTATATCACGAGAAACATGGGAGTGTAGAGTGTTATTTGTTACATTTCGATCAGTTCTGACTGACAGCCTCGTTTATCTTGAAACATCCAATCAGAGACATTTCCCCTGCCAAATCGCGGAATTAACACTCCCCTGCAAAGAAAAAAGACGTGGAGTTTACAATGAAGATCAACAGAGCTGAGTCGACGCCAAGTGGAACTAACTTGGGCAAAAGACAAAGCGCAAAGCAATTTATCCATTGGCTAAAGCAGGGGTCTCTCGGCATTCGGATCACTAAAACGGGGAATAACCACGTAGAAAAAAGAGGGCGTGGAATAAACAGCACAAAAGGATTATCTCTGGAACTGCATAACGCAGGTTTCAATCAAGAGCCTCGAGTAACAATCCTGCACCTTGACCAAAACTAAAATGCTGTCTCTCGAAAACAACATGAAAGCAAGCATATCCACGTTAAAAGACCCCTGTTGTCTCTCAGAGTGCACGTCTGTGGAGAGAATATTCCAACATTCCAGTCTGCGCATCTTCTCTCCAACCCCGGTCTGCAAGGGGCCCTGTAAGTGTAGCAGTCGGGAGTTGGACCGAGGTTTTCTCAAGATCGGTATCAGAACCTGTCAGAAAATGCAATGCGTGGAATATGCAGAGAAGGGCGTTCGCATCCTGGGTATTCGTATTCTGTCAAGGTTTGTTTTCCACGTGCGGTGACTGACACGACAAGGCATGGTATGTTGATGAATTGGCAATGAGTACGGGTAAAAAGAACAACAGCTGCACTTCAAACCAAACTATTTCCTCATTCTAACCCTATCGCTGTGGCTTTGACACACCCATTCGATTCTATATACTCCATAGCTACAGTTCCGTGCAAAAGTTCCGATAACGAGCAAACAAGAGATACTTATATCAGAGAAGATTGTATTAAATATATCATAACTATCGGACTCTATATATGACTTTAAAGAAATATTATATAAATTATATAAATCAAGACGAGTTTATGATAATTTGTATAATCTTGTACAAGATCTAGAGTAGAGGAAATTGTTGGAACTCTTGCACGCCCACTCTAGTATACTTGGCTTTGTGCTTTGTACTTCATAATTTCCGTTCCGTTCCCGCTGGAAGAGCAAAACCGAGACTCCATAAACTTGAGGGATAATGCCTCTCCATTCCATTAGGGGCAGGTATTTGTCCTAGCTCTTGGCCTAATGTGGTCTCCGTCCGTCTGCTAGAGATTAACAGGTCTGAGCTGAAGAGAATCCGTTCTGATAAGAGACGATCCTCCCACGTCAGTCAAGAGAGTGTAGATCTTTCCCCTTCTTTCCTTTTTCTTTCTCTCTCTTCTGGCAAAACAGAACTACATTCTTTCCTACCACTACCCTCCTTCAGCACGGACTCGGCTTCGGAAACATCATCAACTTGCAAGAATGAAGCTGGATTATGTTGTCACGGCGGCTGCCTATGGCTCTGCCACGCTTCCGGGTGCTCCTGATCAGTGTGTAAGTGTCAGATATACATACCTCACTCCCTTGCCCCGAAGAGTTGGACCTTCAAGACCTTTGAATCATGACTAACGTTGCATCTCAGTGCGCCGCTCTGTTAAGTGAGGCTGGCCTTGCCGACCAGGTCGTCACCAAGGACCAGATACTCTACAGTGACCGTATAGACTCTTACTGGTCTGCCAGCGCTGCTCTGCATCCAGAGTGCATGGTCCTGCCTAGGACTCCTGAGGATGTCTCCAAGATCATGAAGGTCATCACCAAGAACCAATGCAAGTTTGGTGTTCGCGGTGGGGGCCATGGTAACTTTGCCTTGTCTAACTCTATCGAGGACGGCATCACTATCGACTTTGGTAATTAGCACACTCTCAAGCCCATGCTTATGTTGATTCTGTACTGACTACTTTTAGGTTTCATCAATGGCACATCCTATGACGAAGACAAGAATATTGTTTCAGTAGGACCTGGTGGTCATTGGCAAGACGTCTACGACACTATCAGCCCCTATGGTCTTGCTGTTGCTGGGTATGTTGACTCTCCCTACTTACTTGACTAATACTAACATTCACAAGTGGCCGTGCCGGAACTGTTGGCGTCGGAGGTTTCGTGACTGGTGGTGGAAACTCATTCTACTCTGCATCTCATGTAGGTACCCACCTTGTGTGTCTAAGAAGAGAAGCTTACATACTCTAGGGAATGGCCTGTGATACCGTCGCCGGCTGGCAAGTCGTTCTCGCCAATGGTGATATTGTAGAAGCCAACGCCAATCAGAACGCTGACCTCTGGCAGGTAAGAGTTCAAGCCTCACATCTTCCCACTCACATACTGACTCTCCAAAGGCTATGAAGGGTGGCTCTGGCAACTTAGGTCTCATCACCCGTATTGACCTGTACCCCATTGAGTTCGTCGACCGCAACAACCCCGTCATCTGGGGAGGCAACCTCCTCTACAAACCCGAGTCAGGCCCTGCAGTCATAGACGCCCTCATTGACTTCACCGCCAACGTCCCCAATGATGAAAACTCCAGCAGCATCGTCTACTGGGCATATCTCCCCGCTATCGCTGGCGGCACCATCCTCAACGCTGCTATCGAGAACACAAAGGGAGAGGTCAAGCCCCCTGCGTTCGACAGCTACTATGCTGTTCCAGATATTCAGGCTGACACAACCGTTGCCGAGAAGCTGAGCAAGGTTACCAAGGATCTTGGTTCCGGACAGCCTCCTCACTTCCGCAATGTCTGGTTCACAAGTTCGTTCAAGCCCAACGCCGAACTACTGACCTACGTCGTCGACAAGTTCAACAAGCTCAATGAAGATCTCGAGGCCCTTATGCCTAGCGACAAGTCCGAGCTCAACACGCTCTGCATGTTCCAGCCCATCACCAAGTCCATCGCCGACAAGGGCGTCAAGAACGGAGGCAATGTCATGGGTCTCGACAAGTACACCGAATCTGGCGATGGCATCATGTTCTTGCTCACTTGGGCTGCTAAGGGTGAGGAGAACGAGGAGGCTGCTTTCCCTCTGCTCAAGGCGTACATGGATGATATTGAGGCTAGGGCTAAGGAGCAGGACGCTTGGTGGCCTTGGAAGTTTATCAACTATGCCCATCTGTCACAAGACCCTCTGTCAACTGTTGGCGACGAGGCTCTTGCCAAGCTTCGCGCAGCTAGCAAGAAGTACGACCCCCAGGGTGTTTTCCAGACTCTGCGGTCTTCTGGCGTGAAGATCCCATGTTCCGAATAATGTTAAGACTAGAACACTTTTCGTTTGTACATAATATAAATTTGTATATCATTTAATAAATAGACAATAAATACACCTAGTCTACCCAGACACCGTATTAGCCGTTATCAAGATAGGTTTATCCCCAAACATCTTCTAGCCACTTGTTCCTTTTCTTGGCCGACTCAGCCCAGCTGCGAGCCTCAGGATCAGTCCATTTATTCATCGCCTTCATGGACTCTTCAACGACATTTCCAGCTTCTCTTGCCATGGATGCACGACCACAGAAGTAAATACTAGCACCATCCTCAAGAAGACGGCATACTTCCTCCTTCCTCTCCGCAACCTTGTCTTGCACATACTTCTTAGGTTGACCATCAGCACGGGAGAACGCAGTGACGATCTCGAGTGACCCCTGTAGCTCTTTGGTGACCTCTGCGAGTTCGTCTTTGTAGAGGTAGTCTTGATCAGGGGAGCGGCATCCAAAGAACAACATCATCTTGCCAGTGGGCTTTCCGACGGCATTAAGACGAGCTCGTTCAAGAATAAACCCGCGGAAGGGAGCAAGGCCTGTACCGGCAGCGATCATAATAATAGGGGTTGAACTCATGGTGGGAAGCTTGAAGTTGGATCGACGGAGGCAGGCAAAGACATTATGACCCTTGAGTGCATCTCCAGGACCGTTCAGTGCATACTTAAGGGCATCAGGCCCAGCATCCACTTGTGAGATATCGCCATTAAGGGAGTTGCCGAGAGCATTGAGGTAGTTGGTTGTGATCCCTCTGATGAACTTGCTCGGGTCTTGTTGCAGAGGTGAATTGTCAACACCAACAGTGATGGCGAGCTTGCGCGCAGAGACTGTACTTGAAGAGGAGATGGAGTAGTAACGCGGTTGCATATTAGGCAGCGTCTCGACGACATATGACAGGGGAAGGTTGTCCCAGATAACTCCAGGTGCGACAAGAGATAGTAAACGACCCATGGTGACATGGTTCTTCGCGATATAGCTCGCGTACATCTCCTTACTCTTGCCCAAAGCCGTCAACGTCTCAGAGACTTCTGCCGAAGGTGCAAATCGTGCCAGCTGTCCCACTGTCTCTCGAGACACAGGGGCCGACACCTCTAAATAATGTCGAAATAGCGCTAGCGCCGTTGTCGGACTGGGGATCTTGATAGGTGACCCTTCTTCTAGAGCTTGGACGAGTAGAGGCTTCTCAGCTCGGTCTTGAAGGCCAAGGGCCGTGAGAAGAAGTTGGATCTCGTGATCTGGGTTGATAGGATAGACTGCCAGATGGTCGCCAGTTCGGTAGCGAAGGTCAGGCTGGTCTGTGATATCGAGTTCCATATGGAGACAGTTGCGCCCGGGGGTTGTATATAGCTCGCGAGATGACTTGACAGCCAAAGGGCGAATAGGGGAATATTGCTTAACGATTTTCGCAGGACCGCTTCGATTCTGAATGGGTTCACCCAGATTGAGGTCCATAACATCGAGGGAATCGTCCTCTACAAGTTTGATACTTGGCTCGTATGGAATATCTCGCTCTTCATACCCTAGATGTTCCTGAAAGTGGGCGTAGAGATTGTCCTTCCACGAGAGAAAGTCTTCTTCTGTACCGCCCTGTGCGTCATTGGCTTTGCCGACTGGCATCAGACGTTGAGCACCAGCCTTATCAAGGAACTCAACAACAACGTCGATAACTTTATTATAGTATCGGTAGTTAGTGTTGCCTAGACCAAAGGCCATGTATCTCAGATTGGGGAGTTTGACATCAGAGGTTTTGTGCAGCCACTCCCAGAATGCGGCTGTGTTGTCACTAGGGTCTCCCTCTCCGTATGTGGAGATGATGAAAATGGCGAGCTTGCTCTGAGGGAGATTGGCGATGGACTCAGGGTCGTAGTCACAGAGGTCGGCGCAGAGAGTCTGCAGGCCAAAGCGGACGTGACACTCTTTTGCAAGTCTGTTGGCGAACATCTCTGCAGTACCAGACTGAGAGCCCCAGAAGATCACAACATCTTTGCCCTGGATAAGTAAGTATGTAGATATGAATTGTTGAGCAGCGAAACTTACCGACTCGTCCAACTTCTTCGCAATATCACGAGTTGCCTTCGGTCCCGAGACACCACCGTTCGCACCCATGCGCTCAAACCAGACATGGTGATAGGGATCTGGTTTATCCCAGACAATTCCTCGAAGGAGATATGCCGCTGATGCAACGCCAACAGCACTCAGCGCAGCGAGGTCAGAGATAGTCTGAGGTGTAAGCCGAGCAACGGCATCTGTAGCAAAGACGTTGGTCATATTTGCTCAGTTATGGAGGAAGGAGAAATGATGATTTGGTTTGTTCTTCGAAACGCGGGGAAGAGGATAGGATGATCATATTTATTTCGTACTTTCCCGCGGGTTCTCTTTTCTTTTGCATGAGGAATATATGGGAGTCGCGGAATGATTTTCCATCCTCAGTTGGATGGAAGAGTTTAAAGTGATAGTCTCGGTACTAACTTGGTGGTGTTCCAAGAGGTGGGCTATACTTTGCAGTGGTGGGGCTTTAATTGGCCCTGGCGGTCACTGCCAGCTCCATCGCAGTGGAAGAAATTACCTGATTTGGCATACGCCAACTGCCTACTGGTGGCGTTGGATATGATTGGTCACGAGAAGGATAACATTGGCAAGATATGTATCACTTTAGGATAGTTTAGAGTAGCTAAAGAAGACTTGTTGTAAAATTATATAGGTCTTTAGAGTAGTAAGTAAATCATGATAACTTTAACTAACTTACTATAAAATTAAATATATCTTTAGAAAATCAACAAAATCGCTACAATATTATCATAAAGTCATCAAAACCAAGTCCTGCATCACTCTTTAGTGCCCCATCTGGTGGTTTGCCGATCAAAATCCACTCCACCCACCTTTGGCCCATGATGTATGATATGCGGGGTGAAAAGTCTGGGGTAGACAATGGTAGGAAATCTAGATCGCCAGGAATTACCCTGTTGAGTTTCTTTCCTCTTTTGTCTTCCCCGCAATCAGCAACAAACTAACAAACCATGATATACATCCTCTAAGATGGTGTCGACATCTGCGGAGCTCCGAACGAGACGAGAAGGGCAATCACTCGGCCAAGTTACCCTAAACAAGAGTGTTTCTCTCTCGTCTTAGTTCTGGAAAGTGTGATTTGCGTAGTTGTAGCAATGTAAAGAAGTCTATTCGTGTCGAGCATATGGCTATATTAAACGCCTTTTAATGCATCATATAATTCAACCTCTGTTCTCATCCCCCCAAAGAATCACAAACATCAGAACCTCAGTTCTCATCATGTACGCACAACTCGTAGTCGTGCTCACAGCCCTCTTCCTTCTCGTCTACTTCATCATCTACCCCATCTTCACATACCTCCACGATGCCAAAGGCCTACGTCGCTACCCCAACTTCCATCCCCTAGCAGGGGTCACAAACTTCCCTTTCGTCCATGAAGCTGTAAAGGGTTTCCGCTCTCGTACTCTCTATGAGATGCACAAAACTCATCCTGTCATCCGCACCGGCCCCAACTCTCTCTCCTATGGCTCTGTTCAAGCCATCAAGGATATCTACGGCCATGGCACAAAATGCACAAAGGGCGAGTTCTACCAGACCCTCGCTGGCACGCACTTTCACATGGCCGATGTCATTGACAAGGCTGATCATGCTCGCAAGCGTCGTGCTCTCTCTGCGGCGTATGCCTTGAAGAACCTCGAGAACTGGGAGTTCAAGGTCGCTGATAAAACAGAGCGCTTTATTCGCGCTGCTGATGCTGCTTGTACCTCGCCTCTCAAGCAGGGCTTCAGTCGTCCTGACCCTCGGGATCTCAAGTTTGACTACCGCGCCTTTACTAACTTCTTTACCCTCGATGCTATTGCCGACATTGGTCTCAGTGAGCGTCTCGGTTTCCTAGACCAGGGCCACGATAGAGTAAAGGCTGAGCGAATGGACGGAACTATTCATGAAGTCAACTACCGCGAGTGTCTTCACTCAACAGCACGTGCCCAGTCCATTCTCGCCTGGACCGAGAGCTGGTACGACTTTAACGTCAAGATATCGAAGTGGTTTTCCAAAGACTTCCGCAAGTGGTGGGACCTCAACGAAGGCTGGAACGACATTGTATATCATCGCTCGACTCAACGTCTCGAACGGTATAAGAAAGGAGAGAAGCTGCCAGACTTCTTCCAAGCCCTGATGGAGCATAGCGAGGCCAACCCTCCCGGCCTCGAATGGGGAGAGATCGTTGCTGAAGTTTCCATCATGATGAATGCTGGTTCTGATACAACTGCCATTGCCATGAACAATGTCATGTATTGGCTTCTCAAGAACCCATCCTGTATGGCTAAGCTCCGTGAAGAAGTCGACTCTGTCCTGGATCCCGAGGAAACTGTTGCTCCTTATGATAAAGTCAAGCATCTTCCCTACCTTCGGGCCTGTCTCGATGAATCCCTCCGCATCACACCACCCACCACCTTTGGCCTTCCTCGCCGAACCCCTCCAGAGGGTTGGAATATTCTCGGTGACTATATCCCCGGCGATACAACAGTCTCCATCTCAGCATATGTCACACACCGAGATCCTAAAATATTCCCTGATCCTGAGGCGTACGTCCCCGAACGATGGCTCGGAGAAAAGGGAAAGGACCTCCAACCGTACTTTATCGCCTTCAGCGCCGGCGCTCGTGGGTGCATCGGTCGAAACATCAGTTACCTCGAGCAAACTGTCTTATTGGCTAGTGTTGTGCATCGTTACGAGTGGGCGCTGCCTTACTCACAGTGGGAACCCGAGAGGCGAGAGACGATGAATCTTTCGCCTGGACCTATGCCCCTCAAAGTCTGGCGTCGAGATCTGGGGATAGAAGATATTACCGAAAAGGAGGGGTAGAATGACACAGAGGTGCTTCATGTAACAAATTAACAATAGAATAACGAGTCATTAAGGCTTTTGATAATACCTTGTGCCAAATGATCCCAATGTTGGTGCGAAGTAAGTGATCCCGATCTCGTAAAATATCACCCTTGCTATGTCCACCAAACCGCAGTCAATGTTACACTAGCAAGTCACAATACTTAAAATAAGTTATGTAAACTTTCCTATGGTTTATATAAGATAATATAAATTGTAGTAAATATTTGTTACATGTAGTCTTATATAATCTTCGGATGAGAGGAAATCGTCGGAATTGCTCCACACCCAATATATAGATCGTTATCGTGGCCTTTACATTAGTTGCAGATTGCTATTAAGCATACCCGCAATGGGCATTGCAGAATTCATGTTCTCAGGAGACTCGGTCCAACCCCAGGATTCTTTTAAATATTCTTGTCTGCGGAGCCTATTAGTATCGATGCCATTTATGGTAGCCTTGTCCTTACACGGATCGATTTGGCCATCCAAACTGCACGTCTGCTTTTTGGAGGACCTGGTATAAGGCTTCCTGTTCGAACATGCTGGAAAATCTGTCACCCGCCATGGTGATGGCTAGACAAGCGTAACTAGAACGACTCGTTAGTCTAATATGGTTTCGAAAGAATCTAAAGGACATACGCGTAGCCGGTTGGATTGCGCTGGTTCGACTATGCCAGAAACAATATGTCAGCAGATATCTCAACCCTGATCTAAACAACGTACCTCGGCAACCCCACACACCATCTTGACAGTCTTTCTTATCTCTTCGTTAATCGACTTGGCTGCTTTAGCTTGTCCCGGCCCCAGCTTCGGAGTTCTAGGATTATGAGCAGCAAGCAGAACTTGAATCAGCAGGTGGTGGAGTACACCTGTAACGACAGCTTCATTGAGATATAGCGCTTGAGGAAAGCTGCCAGGTGCATCCTCGTTGATATACATAGGATAGAAATGCCAGGGCCTCTCCGCCCACCAACTTTCTTGAGCATCTTGCAAGCGTTGCCATGCGGAGAAGCTTTGGTCTTCAGACCCGTAACAGTAACGGAGACAGGCAGCACATTGCAGGATAGTCAAGTTTGCAAAAGTGCAGCACGTATCATCATTCTGGACCAGACGAGAGATGTCCTCCAGAGCAAAGTTCGGATGAACTGGACGAGCCTGCATAAACGACATGTGTATCTCTTGTCGAAGTGCAACCCAGAATGCTGCCCGTCGCAGACCAGTGAAATCAAGGACCTTTTCTTGAGCAGCAACAAAGACTCGAGTACCGACAAGATGGGACTCGCTGGCTGTGTCTGCTGATAGAGGCACATCGAGCTCTTCCATGTAACGAAGTATCACAATAGCAGTTAGGAGATTTTCATCCATGACAGCTGCAGTACTGGACAAAGCTGGGATAAGTGCATCAAGGCAGTTCTGATGATAACGATCCCCAACTAAGCCGTCAAAGCCGTCGACCCTGCTTAACCTTTTGGCAGAGGCAGCAAGTACTGCATTCATAAGGGGCGGGCAGATGACAGCTCGGCGTGGAACTATTGTAGCAAAGTGTCGTTCGCTATCGCATAAGTCAAATAACGGTGCTAAGACATGGATGAAATTGTAAAATAGCATGGCTTCCTGTGGGTCTTCCAATGGCCACCTTGGGGCATCAAGGTAGATGCCAGAAACAGCATCGGTTATATCATCCACAGGAATTGGAAGGTCTGCTTGACAAGAACTAGCGAGTGCAGCCGCAACTTGAGGGCTTCCAATACCTAGAATAATATCGTTGTCAAGAATGGGTGATTTGAAAGATTGAGCCCCTGTGTATCTCCCGAAAGAGCTTGCATTGTCGGACTTTTGACTTGGTGATAGGGCGTCACCGGGATTCGACCGAGGGGTATCCCTCCATGCTCCAGTTGACGACGAACTCAGCGCTCGTTTCTTGGAAGGTCGCTCGCCATCTCTGCTTGAGATGAATTCTTCAAAGTTTGCCGTTGCATTTGATTTGGACGGTTCTGAATAGGAGTTCGAGTCCTCTGAAAGGATCCTATGCAGAGGTACCAGAGGTGGCGAAGGCTGGTCACTCTCGTCTCCGATCTCCGGTTCGTTATCATTACCTCCACCTTCTAATATGTCAAAATTGCCGGTACTGGAGTCGTGAATGTTAATGATGTCTGGAGTCTCGTCGACAAAACTTAGAGCTCTGGTTGTCTTGACCCATGGTTGATCTTGGGAGAAGTTGTAGTCTCTGCTCTTGGTCTCTTGAGCCTTTCCAGATCGTATGCTTGGAGGCAATGAGTTACAGAGCCTCTCGAGTCAGGGGGTAAAGCATACCTTGGGTTTAACCCATGACGGAATCTGACACTAAACCCACGAACGCATTCGCTATTACTTTTTTGACAGTTTGCGCATGAGATCTTATCGTTGTCACCTGCTTAAGTGGTTAGCAAGGATGATAGAACAACACGCACACACCACTACTGGACAGCGCCAATACATCAAGTAAGAGACTTACACTTCAAATGTCTATCAAAGTTAGGCTGTGTAGAGCATATCGCTTGAAGTACCACAACAGAGCAAGCACCAACAGGCGATATTGCCTAAGTTAGTGGGATAGAGCAGATAGAGCCTCACCTTTGCTTGCAGTTCTTCAAAGCAGCAATTATCAGCCCGTAGCTCGATCCTCAAACACTAAGGTCGGGGCGACTTACTGTACAGGGGTTGAACGGCCTGGTTTTGGTCGTTGCGGAAGGTTGGGACTCTTGCATAATTCCTGAAGCAGAAACAGCTGATACCAGGGGCACAGAACGTCATGCCACGGTGAATAAGGACAATACAGGCCGTTCTAGGAGCCAAAAGGGTTGGAGATAAAATGAGGATGAAGGATGAAAGAAGAGGAAAACGAGTCAGAAGGGAAACTGCCAAATTGAGATCAAAAGGGCAAGTCTCGCCTGCCGTAGTGGGAAACCCCGCGCTGAAGCACTACAAGCACTACAGGGCACCTGCCGCGGAAGTCGACAGGCGAATTAGGGGCCGCCAATCTCAATTAGCCCCAAACTTTATCGATCAGCTCCTCGACTGGAGAAGCCTGCAAGCGAACGCTTCCCCATGGGGATCGTCGGCAAACGGTAATCTGGGGGAATTGACTCCAACCATGTGCATACGGAGTAAACGAGACTGGCGTGGTCTAGATCATATCATAATCCAATCATTGTGGCTCTTGGAGATGGGGAGTTTAATGGCGCTCTCTAGTGGAATCTGGGGGCAAGCAGGGCATGGCAGATGAACACTGCGCAATCACAAGCACCCTATATTCATCATGCTAGCGTTAGTCTTTCCAAGTATTTTTCTCCAAGGAAGTGGAAGCTGAGAAAGGCAATATTCATCTCTTCTCAGTAATATGAATCAGGTTTTGGATATATAAGAAGACCGTTGCAACATCATCCAAATCGCTTTTTATCCAGAGCAGCATCAAACTTCAATCTTCTCATTCAACTGTCTATCCAAAGAGCTTTACTTAAATCTTGTTCTTTATTGTTTTCTTTTCCCAATCGTAACCGGCATCATGTCCAAGCCCGATACCAAAGAGCAACTCGAGCATCTCGAGGATGCCGGCTCCAACTCTATCCAGGAGGTCAACATCGATGACCTCGACTCCATTGAGCAGACCAAGACTGGCAAATACTCATGGCTTGTCAGTATCACTGCTGCCATCGGAGGCATGCTCTTCGGTTATGATACTGGAATCATCAGCGCTGTCCTTGTTTACCTCCATCAAGATCTGGGCAAGACTCTCACTTCTCAAGAGAAAGAGCTTATCACATCGGTTACCTCTGGTGGTGCCTTCGTTGGAGCCATATTTGCTGGAGCTACTGCTGATCGATACGGCCGAAAGGTTGCGATCTATGTTGGCTGTGTCCTCTTCACCGTTGGCGCTATAATTCAAGCCGCATCTTTCTCCGTTGCTCAAATGACCGTTGGACGTATCGTGGTCGGGTTCGGAGTGGGAAGTGCAGCGATGATAATTCCCCTGTATGTCATCTCCAGCCTCCAGCATATCAGTAAAAACACTAACACATATCAGATATATCGCCGAGGTGTCTCCCGCTAAGTACCGAGGACGCATGATTGGCCTCGACAACATGTCTATCACAGGTGGTCAACTTCTCTCATACGGCGTCGGAGCTGCTTTCGCTCATGTTTCCGGAGGTTGGCGATATATGGTTGGTGGCGGTGCGCTCCCTGCCATCCTCCTCGGAGCTCTTCTACCCTTCTGCCCTGAGTCTCCTCGCCAACTCATCTACCACGGAAAGGCTGAAGAAGCCGCCGTAGTTATACGTCGGATTTTCCCTAACGGAAATGAGCAGCAAATCCAGGATAAGATCCGTCTCCTCACTCACCACGTCAACGAGGCCAAGGCGCTCAACGCTGGAAAATCCGGGTGGTGGGTTTTCAAGCAACTCTATGTCAAGCCTGAAAATTTCCGCGCTCTGGTTTCTGCTTGTGGTCTTATGGCTATTTCTCAGCTCAGCGGCTTCAATTCTCTCATGTACTACTCACCTCTACTGTTCTCTCTTGTCGGCTTCTCGAACCCCGTCGCTGTCGGTACTGTCATTGCTGGAACCAACTTCATTTTTACCTGGGTCAACCTGATGCTTGTCGATCGTGCTGGCCGCAGAAGAATCTTACTCTGCACTGTTCCTTTTATGGGTATTGCTCTCGTCGTTGCCGCTGCCTGCTTCAAGTTCATCCCCATCAACCACGACCTCACCTTGGCATCCGATGCTGAGATTGGCTGGCCCGCTATTGTTGTCCTTGTGAGCATGGTTATATTCGTTGGTTTCTATAGTTCGGGAATCGGTAACACTGCTTGGTTGTCGAGCGAATTCTTCCCCATGGAGGTGCGGGCTATGGGAACCATGATGCTCACCATGACTTGCTGGGGCTCCAACATCATCGTTGCCTCCACCTTCCTCACTCAGATGGAGAACACTACTCCTTCAGGTGCCTTTGGCTTCTACGCTGCCATTTGTATCCTCGGCTGGTTCTGTATCTACTTCTGCTACCCCGAGGTCAAGAATATGACCCTCGAAGACATCAGACAGGTTTTCCAGCATGGCTTCGGTGTTCAAAAGGCGAGAGAGATGCAGAAGGAGATGAAGCTGATGAACAAGTCAACTGCATCTGAAACAATTACCAAGGTTTAGTTGAAAGACTTCTGGGGGGTTATGAATCTGTGGATGGCGATGCCTATGGATATTATGTATGATTGGAAATACGCCGAATATGTGGGTCCATAGGATGGTTTTTTGGAAGGATTTGTTCGAATTATGACTTCTTTCATTAGAATAAGACTTCGAAACTTATACAACTTTTCACTTGTTAGCATCAAGACCTTCTATTGACCGCACAACTCGCTTATCTCTGCACGTGTGAAGAAACAAGTCAGCACAGTATGATGTACCTCGTAGATATCAAGTCTTGAATGTAATTTGCGTCTTTCTTAGGGCATGTTAATATGAGTTTCATCCCAAGAGTATCCAGACTCACTCCTGACTAACTTCTTGACATATTGTTATTCTGACCTTTTTGAGTGCTTCATAAGAAGACTCATCCGGGTAAACAGATGCTTAATAAAGTGTTTCATTTCTCAGGGTACAGATGAGCCCTTGGTCCCAAGAAATTAGCATGCTTCACACCAGAGCTCACATAGAACACATTCATGAGACAGGTTGATGAGACAGGTTGACAAGTGAAAAGGGGAGATTCAAGGTCTATTTGTAAGAATATGAGATGCAGGGAAGCAATAATCCTCGGCCACAAGTACTGCCCAAATAAAAAGAATCCATCAAGTCAAACATCGTGAGATCTTGGCATGGTATCTTGTGATCAATCCCGAATATTTTAAACGAGATGTTCTGGCGAAATATTCTGGCGAAATGTTCTAACGAAATAATTTACCAACCGATCCAGAAGAATTAGGAGATTTTCGTCCACGATGTGGGGAAGAACCATAGCCACTTCGAGTCTAGATTTCATTGAAGTATAGTGGGCGTGCAAAAGTCATCATGATTTACTATCTTGCATAAATTGTAACAGATTTTGACAAATTTATGCAAATCAATGAAAATAGTTCTGAGTATCTACTAGAAAACTTTTGATCACAATAGAACAACTTAGTACATCACGAGTTGCCTTCTTGTCAAACCTTCAAACTGGAAGAGAAAAAAGCAAGTTATCGGCGAGAATTTCCATGAGTAGAAGCCCCTCATCCTCATTCTCACTATCGGCCAATGTTTCTAATCTCGTCCGTCTCTTTTGCGTTAGTGAGGGAGGGGTCGGGTTAAAATTTAAGCCTCACCCGCAAATGCGGAGATGATCTAGTTCTATTGCGGGGAAAAGCAAGGGTCAAGGGTTCAATTCACAAGGTCTGCATACGGTAGGAGGCGCCGAGGGATGTTTCGTAGCTACTTGCTGTATCAGGAAATATATGTCTTGCTGCTCCACTTGTGACTCCAGCTTCAACTTGCATGTCTAAGATGGGAGGACTTTGATATCTAACACGGGGTTGGTGTAAGCTATCTATTATATTGTTAGTTGAGCTTGTCACTAAGACAGGGAGTTTGTTCATCTTGTATTCCTCGCTGACAGACCGCTTCCCTTATACGTAATTTGGGGTATGGGTCAATTGAGTTGGACATGACATGTAAATCCAGTCTCCTAAAGCTACACTTCTTTTTCAAGCTCCGAGCATCGGTGAACACCACTGCTGAAGCCAATGGAAGAGTGAGCTGGAAGTATAAGGGTGAGAAGCTCGCTCATGCTTCTCATCCTTCAGTCCCCTTCTTCTCAATCCCATCGCTGCTAGAGATCCGCCGACCGCATCAACTCGACCAGAACCCTCTTCTACACCCCTATTACCTCCTTCAACAACTTTCCTCTGATCGCAATGGCCTCTCCCAAGCTTCAAGTTGCCGTCGCAGGCCTCGGCCGCATGGGCGCTCGTCACGCCTTGAACTTTCACAACCGAACCCCCCGCGCCGAGCTCGTCGCAGCCTTCACTCCGGTTCAAAAAGAAGCCGAGTGGGCAAAGACTAACCTTGAGGGTGTCGTTATCTACAATGATTACCAGGAGATGCTCAAGCATCCTGGACTTCAGGCTGTTGTCGTCGCCACGGTCACTACTGCTCATGCGGAGGAAGCTATCCAAGCTATTGAAGCTGATAAGCACGTTCTGTGCGAGAAGCCTTTGAGTACAAGTGTTGAGATTGTAAGTACATTCCACTCTCATCTCCGTTGATTTGTTTCAGAGCATAGCTAACCTTTCATTTCTAAACAGTCTCAATCCGTTGTCGATGCTGCTTCCAAGAAACCTCACCTCAAGGTCATGTGCGGCTTCTCTCGCCGCTTTGATGCCTCATACCGAGATGCCTTTGAGCGCATGGACAGTGGTGCCATTGGCCGTCCCTCTGTCTTCCGATCACAGACCTGCGATAAGCTCGACCCCTCCGGCTTCTTTGTCGCCTATGCCGAGTTTAGTGGCGGTATCTTCGTCGACTGTAACATCCACGACATCGACCTCGCATTGTGGTACTTCGGCCAAAACTCCATAGTCAAGTCCGTCGTTGCCACTGGTATCACCGCTGTTCAGCCCGAGCTGCGAAAGCACAAGGACGTTGATAACGGAGTCGGAATCGTTGAGTTCTGGGGTGGCAAGGTTGCCTACTTCTACTCTTCGCGCATGATGGCTGCTGGGCAGCACGACATGACCGAAGTCATCGGCACCGAAGGCAAGCTCGCTATCAACGCCAACCCTATTGGCAACCTTGTCGAGATGCACGAGGCAGCTGGTGTTCGCCGACAGATCCCCGGCGACTACTACGGTCGTTTTGAGCACGCCTTTGTCACTGAGGCCAACGAGTTTACTGCTGCTGTCCTTGATAACAACAGGCTGCCATTTAAGCTTTCTGGCGCCGTCCAAGCTGTCAAGATTGGCTGTGCTCTACAAGAGTCGCTCAACTCGGGCAAGAAGATCAACTTTGATGAGACTGGCCGCCGACTGGAGGAGTCCAAGCTGTGAAGGTGCTTAATAATTGGGTTTAATGGCATTTACATACACTTATAGAGTAATTGATTTGGCGTATAACACTTTCTTTCATCTTTGTGACTTCCGAAATTGTATTGACGATACATACACTGTGAGAGAATCCTGAAGCGTTACGGTTTGTGTTCGTATTTTATGTTGCAACATTAAGACGAAACAGCATCTCGGTGCCAAATATACTAACTAGATCGCATGCTATTTTTTCCCCCTCGGTACGTACTACAACAAGGGGCTTAAACTATTGCAGTCAATAAGTACTAGGATATGGCCCAATATTTTTTGACATCAATTCGATGTAGTCTTCATCCGGCAGCTGTCACTCCAGATATTTCATAGCCAAACATCACGTTTTATCATTACAAACCTGAGTTTCTAACGAATCTTCATTTTGTTACATATAGCGACGTGCATTCAGCTTTTATTTATTCACATCATGGTAAATTATCAATCAATGGTATACAATTCATAATGGTATACAAGACTCAGGCTTCCCCTGTTCATAACAAAATCGTTCCCATTTCATGTTACTAATAATATACAATGCGATTTATCGCTTCCTCTCCGGCCAAGCCTCTGCGAGACCCTCATGAATTGTCACATTACTGAAAGTTACCTCACCACTTCCGCTGTGGAAGAAGCGAATATCAGTCGAATCGGCATACCAAGAACTAAAATTCTGTTAGTAAATAAATCCAATCTCGGAGAAAAGTAAACTTACCGAGCCCAGGTGGAAATTCCAAAGCGATCATTGGCATGGACCTCTACTATAGCGTTGTCGACAACAATGGTAAGGTCGAGAGTCTCAATCTGCTCCTCATCGTCAACCACGACGTCGAATAGACGGAGGCGACCTGATTCGTTTTTAGAGTCAATGTCGCTGGTGGTAAGCGCGGCAGCACTGGTGTTGGAGCGATCGATGACCATGGATTCATTAGAGAATTGGTAGTAAATAGTCGTAGACTCCTTCTTGGACGCAAGAATCTGGAAGCCAGCCTTGAGATCCGAGTTGCGGGCTGACTTGGGGAATGTGACGGAGCTCTTGAGAATGTAAAACTTGGACTTGGGGCTACGATCAAATGCGATCGAGCCGGACTTGCTAATGTTTCGGCCAGGCTCGACGAGGGCTTTCGTCTTGGTGAACGCTGAAATGGCCTCTCGGGCGATGACCTGCTTCATAGTAGCGAGCTCAACGATACCTGACTCGTTCTTCTCAGCGCGCCACGAGCCCTCTTTGCGAGAAAGTTCGTTATCGACAACATTGCTGATCTTGCCGACGGTGAGCTCTCTGGGTAGCAGAAGAGATCCGGTCCAATTCTGCTGTCGGGTAGGGAACAGCTTGAGATCACCGTAGTAATCTCCAGTGAGCCACAGGTAACTGATGAATCGGTCTGGGGCTTTGCTCTTGGATGAAGCCTTAGAATTGGAAGGCAGATACTTGCCAGCGGCAGCATAAGCAGAGCGTCCCCAGTCGTATTTTCCAACCATTGAGGGAGTAAACTTGGCCTTGCCGTCTTCTAGGGTCGTCTTGCCTGCAGCCCAGAGCATGTCACGCTCAGGGGACTTCTGAGGAACGATGGGCGCCTCACCCCATTCGGCTCCAAAGGTGACAAAAGTCTCGCCGTCTGAGTTGTATCCCTCCTCGTCGATGCTGAAGATGTTGCCAACCTCAAAGTTGTAACCGTAGCGTCCAGCCCAGATACCATCACCCCAGGTGGTGTTGGCCTTCTCGTGCCACCACTCGCCGAGATACTCCCAGTACTGGAACTCAGGGTCGTGCTGACGGTAGAGGAACATACTGGGGCCCTTTTGGTGCACACCGCCGCAGATGGTGGTGTACCATGTTCCAGACTCGCTCTTCAGAAGGGCATCGAGCTCCTTGTTCTGGAAGACGAAAGGGTCGCGGAAAGCTGTCATGTTAAGCGCAAAGGGCGGCGCCGGGATAGCAGGTCCTTGTTGAAGCTTTGTGAAGTTGCGGCCTCCATCTGTTGACACAGCCAATGATTGTGTTTCAGCACCTCGGGTGTAGTTGATTGTCCAATGGATGGGAAGATAAGAGACCGAGGTGTAGAAGAGCGTCGGGGTGCCATTGATGCCGCTTGGAATAACAGAGCCATCAAAGACAGCCACTGGATCGTTCAGGCCTCCAGCTCGAATGAAGGGAGCACCACCTGGGTTAAGATCATGGTATGTCACCAGATCATCCGTGGTGGCACCAGCGGCACCCTCATGAAGGTATCCAACGTGGAAGAGTCCAGTCTTGGGATCAGTGTAATGCATACAAGGGTCTCCGATCTGTCCAGAGGGTGGAAGCACGTGAGCTCGAGGACGCCATGTGTTGTATATTGTGAGATTGGCTAGCGTCGATAGATTCGGGGGGGCTTTGTTGTAGTCTAGCTTGGGAGCTGAGGGACTGGCCCAGGCAAAAGAGCCAGCCGTTAAGAAAAGTGAGAGCTTCATGGTATGTTTACTCTTCACCAGGCATAAGCACACACAAGCAAGACACAGGAAGAACGAATTGTCATAGAACCAGTGGCGCTATATATCTTCAATGGGCAATAAACCTAGTCTAATCCTGTCGCCCCGACAAACCACGAGGGGAGGGAAGGGTAACATCGTCATGAGAGGAAGTCAAAAAGAGAGCTCCCCTTCGAGTGCGGACTCGGCGATACCACGGCGGGAGCAGGGCAACTCAGCATTGAGCCTTGCCTTGTCGCAAATTAACATTAGCCTTTACCAAAGTCGAACCTGGAATCCGGAGATGGTGGAGATTTGTGGAGAGATCGACATGTTTTGTTACTCCCCAAGAAAAGCGCGTTTGGTTTTTGCCCGTTGGTGTTGACTGTTGACTTTTGTCGTGACGTAGGCTCGGTAGGGAAGAGGTGCTTGGCAGCGAAGCACTAACAGAACTATACTTTATTTCGTGGGGAGAATTTGAATCAGGTTTTGGTCAATTGACTTTATCGGGATACTTGTAAGATGCCATGTCTCTCTATCCTCAACCGATACCTGAATATCTCTAAACGTTGCAATAGACATCACGTTGTAACGTTATTGCAACGTTCGGGGACTTTCAGCAGTCGAATGACATATGGAGTCCCATGTTTATATGCGGGTCTGTTGTCGGTCCGAAGCAAGGTACCATTTCCCCAACTCTCCACCACATGGATTGTTTTCCGTACAAAGCATAGGGATCACTCGAAAACCGCCTTGTTTTCCTGTGAAAATGGCTCATATGGGGTTTTTTACGTACTTGAACTGATTTTTGTTTACTATGGGGATTGGATTAGCTAATTGGGGAGTTCCGACCTGGAGGCTATACAGAACCACTATCACGAACTAGTTATCTTACAATATAGTATTGTCCTGACCAAGGGAAATATTGAGGCTGTATATTCTCTTCACTGATCGAAATGACTATGATGGTATGGTTTCTGCTTTTTCAGCTGAACTTGGGAGTCGTGCTGAAGTTCGTCCTTATATATAGACAACCGGACCAGACTTGGCTCTGGCACGGTTTGTCTTATGTATGAAGTTATGTAACTTATAATTTCTTACTATCCTGAGTATGAAAGAAGATAGAGATCGGTTCTTCTTAGCAATATGGACCTAGGGATTATGTCTAAACTCATATGCCCTAGCTCAACATATGTGAAAACTCACTATGCTACAATCCAGCATCAGTGAACAATTGAAGTCTACACTAGACACCTAGTAGCCGAAGACTATGTAACTTAACACTTCGAGGGTGGTCTCTGATTTGCCGACAATTTGCCAAACCATCATATGTTCTAGGCTCTAATCATGAGGAGCAGTGTCAACTCGTAGTTACCTTATCACGTTTCTTCCTGGTCCCAACCATTAGCCTATTATAAATGCCGCTGTGCGTGTAGATTCAGATAACCGAGACTTAATAATATGTTCCAATAAAGACACCGTTGTTTGTTTTACTGATAATGCAAGCTATGATACATGATTATAGCATAGTTTGAGCTACCCTGCAATGATACGCCAAGGTCCAATCATTGCTATGAATTCTATGAAACTTTCGGGGATTTGGCCATATAATTATTCGCCCACCGGCTACATGATCTGCGTGTCTTCCAGTTAGCTGGTTCAGAGTAAAACATGTTGGTGAATGCATGGCAAACTTCACAAACACCAACCAACGAGCATAGAGTATTCAAGGACCAATCATATGTTTAGGAAGTTCATTATAATTCCAAGGATAATTCCATGGACCTAGTGCTATATAGTGACTCGAAGTAGTCCTTTGCCCCGTGACATTACCCTAATGTTCTTATAAAGTTCTCTTTCGTGTGTACAGAATCTGATAATTTCGTATCAGCTCAACTGTCAGCATTTAGGATGGTTACCCGAATAACGTCAAGAATTAGCGGGTATGTTTCTCAGTCAGGTCGAATATTAACCATAGACAAATATTTCCATGATAAATCATTAGTCTCCTGTGTGGTGTGAGTTGACAATGGGTGAAGGCTCGA
Source organism: Fusarium avenaceum (assembly GCA_025948275.1). NCBI lineage: Eukaryota > Fungi > Ascomycota > Sordariomycetes > Hypocreales > Nectriaceae > Fusarium > Fusarium avenaceum. The sequence goes on from CP109669.1 coordinate 2,339,736, forward strand.
GACCTTGCTCTCCTTGTCAAAAACAACGACACTCAATACGACATACGCAACTACTTCCTTATTGGGAGACTTCACTGAACCAAGTCTCCGTTGGAAACGGGTGTTATAAAAATGCAACAGCAACGGACGACGGCGTTGTTGTCCAAAACGGCGAGGCACAGGGCTGTAGGGTATGCAGGAGGCATGCAAATGGGGGTCACGCTGCAGCATTTGACGTGGGGATCTACGCCAGGGCTCCAGACCGGTGAAGAATAGCTGGACCTGTCTTGGGGTTCCACGACGACGGTTGAAGAACCGGCGAGTGAAACGGATTTGGGGGCGGAGGGTCGAGTCTCAGGAAAGTGAATATGATAGGCGCGGCATGTAGGCAGTAGCCGGATGATGGGGTCGCTTCCGTCACTTGGGCAGCTGCAAGGACTAGGGAGCTTGTCAGGTATAGACTTGTGTGGTTCGATCATGTAACCCATGTTTCCCTTGCCTTGCATAGATGATCCGGCCCCGGTAAGCGTAAGAATTGGGAGATCGCAAGGCCGCAATCGAATAGACCGAGATGCAATATCATGGCAGAGCTTCCCAACCGGATGTCCGCAAGACTCGGCCCGGTAACAGCAAATGCACCGGTCAATGCACAAGATGACCATGGCTTCTTGTACTATGATCTGGCATGATGAAGATGAGGGCAAGTAGTTGCACTAGTCCAACTAAACCCACGTCGACGACACCAAGACTGACACGGTTCTGTTGTCCAACATGCAAGGCTCCGTAACCGTTTTGGCCTTGTTGTCGCGTGGAGGCGAGAACAAGGCGAGGGGGATGTCGTGGGATGCCGATGGCAATTCAAGCAACCAAGTTAGTTCTTTACTTCATGACATAGTGGCGCTAGAAGTGATACCAGTGCCGTCATGGGGGTCACTAGCCTTGAAACAATACAAAATGAACACTGTTAGTCTGGTCGAGTTGAAAACCGTGAACAACTTACTCCGTAGTATCGGGAGATTCCAAGGACAAGCATACATACAGCAGAGCCGAGTAACACGAACGGGTTGAAGCGAATGTTAGCACCTGCTAGTGTCTGAATAGGTTCGGACAGAGGCTAAATGTGAAAGGCTACTGCTGGATGCAGGGGTCCGGATCTAACGCCATTAACCTCAAACTCTCAATAGGCCATTGTCCGAGAGTGGACGTAGTAGTAGTGGGCTCGGCAGTCGTTGAATTTGAACTTCTAAAGTGCGGCGGCCGCTGAGTAACTTCGGCACTTCGAGATGGGGAGTTTTGGATGTGGGTAAAATGATTGCTTCTGCACGGACAAGTTGAATCATCATTATGCTTGTCGTATGGACAGCTGATAGTCATCGCTCTGGAACACTCAAGTATCAGATTAGTAAATCGGTAACCGAATTGTCGGGAAGTTATTGTATAAAATGACAGACAATAATATCCGAAACCATATTGGAACCGAGCTCGGTAGGGTTGGCAAGAGAGTTCGTAGCTGCGTGATCGTGGAGATAGCGAGATCGTATATCCGCAGTAGGGTTCGAATATCTGTCGCTGTTCGCGGCTAATTCCCTGTACGTAGTAGCGACCTTAAAAACTCGCGAAGATCTATCACTCGGCTACTGCATCCCTCCAGACATATCCTATCATGGTATGTAGGCACCTGGCTTGTCTGGTGTGCATGAGGAATTCTTGCAAGATTAAAGGACGATGGTTACGAAGTCCCGCGGTCAATATTGGTAACTTCCCATGGATCAAGATGCGTCCAGAGGTAAATGATCTTGATCTTGGCGAAAGTGAGATATCCAATGTTCTGTTGCTTTGCTTTGTTATAGACACCAGACTCCAGAAGTATACTAGGTCACATGTCACCATCTCATCGGGCCTGCCTTAGCTATTTCAGGGGCGTTAGCCTAAGGCACAGTCGCCTACGGTTCATCCATGGCAGCTGACAGTCGGTGCGTGTAGAGCCTTCCTTCCCCCACGCGCTCTACATCTGGGGGCTTTCCAGCTAGGTACTCCTTCCCGGTTTGTCCTTGCCTGGATAAATCATTGAATGCCCATAGGCTGAACCGCCGAAGTTACCTAGGTAGGTAGGTACACCTAGGCCAGGCTAAGTTATGACGCTGATCGTTGTGAACTCCACATCCTTCGAAAAAGAAACGAAGACATGGAATTTTCTCTAATGTCAGACAAATGAGATGAGACGTAAAAAGGAGGAGAACACAAAAGAAGAAAGGAAAGAAGCCATGCCACGCAATGCTCTCCTCCCTTAGGAGTCCTTGGCTTCCAACTGTCTTGTCTCCAAGATCGAGTTAATTCCCCTTTTGTTCACGGATATCCGTACCGTTCGTTGATATTTCGAGACGGCTATTGACAACAACATCAAATGAAGGCTCCATTAGCCGCCTTCTTGGCCACCCCTGAGCTGGCCAGATTCAATTTCAATATTTGCAGGTCTAAGCTTTTCATTCATATGCTTCCTTGACGTGGCCATGATATGAATGTTATCTCAACTGAGTAGAATACCAACCAGGGTTTGTTTCCTCGCCAGGTTCTTGTTCATCTTCTCCCCTCGAACTCAACCTGCGGATACGTGCCCAACCCAACTTCTGATATAGAGCAGGTCTTGTTCTTGTGCCTGCAGTCGTGAATCTGCATTTGAGGTTCGTGTGCGACATCATCTCAAGCACGACACCTCATCCTGCACATCATCCATTATATTCTAGATTCCGCTACGTCAGGCTCGATTGGTGGTCATCAGTATCCTCTCCTCTTGTCGTCTCTTTTCGCTTTTGCTCAACTTTGCCTGTGCTTCTTTTTCTTGTTCCGTCATAGTCAGCCTCACCTTGTTTTTTTCCTTTCCTTTCCCTCACCCTTTCTCTTGTCTCCTCAAACAGTTTTATTTTAGTTCTTCCTTCGGGGTTGGCCTCTAATTAATGTATCGCATCCACAACCTTGTCAGCTTTTGCTTTTTCTTGTAACTGACCCAAGCTTTTGCGTGCCAATGCCTTTCAGTCCTTTCTAAATCAAGCCCAAGTCCTTAGTTCAAGTCACCGCAAGGATGCATGCGCGTAGAACATCCGTGACCCCGTCATGGCTTTTGGGCCCATTTCTTGTCTATTCCCTTGCACCTTTTTTCCGTTCACGTTTGGGTTTGCGCCTGTGCGAAGAGGATAGAGCTCCACGACCACGACCACAAGCAACGCTTATCGACCCCCTAGGATATTGTTTGCTTTACACGCCCCCTCAGATTCCTCCTTTCCTTCACCCATCATGTCCCCCTTGTCTCCTTAGTCGTATCTTGACAGGTTTCCACCTGTCTTCGTAGAGTCAGCCTCGTTAGGCCTCACCTTTGGCTGAATCATCAATGTGTGTGTTTGCATACATGCATACAGCAGCATGTCGCCTCTCTACCCGCTCCCGCTCCCGTGGCCGTCCCCGTAACCGTTACATGTACCGCCTACCGTCCGTCTTAGACTGATGGGATACGGCACGGCCCATCCTGAGGTCAAACCAGCTTCGGCTTCGTTCACACCCGTCGTGGAGTGCTGGCTGAGTCTTTGACCTCATGTGCCAGATTCCACCCGTTCCCCCCTAGGGGCTAGGAAAAAGCAAACCCAACTTGGGAGCCCCATTCTACCAAGTTGCAGGGTCGTAGTAGTGCGTATTGCACCGATCGATAGTACCTACGCTTGTCGATGCGTAGTTTGCTTGTCAGCAAAAACCTCAGTCTTTTCTTTTTGAGGTTTCGCTTGTCAATCCATCCCACCTCGTCAAAGCTCCCGCTTAAGCTCACGTAGGGAGGAGGGGGGTCACATTCTACACAATACTTAACTTATACTTTTCCCTCGACCCTCTCCTTCTCATCTCTTTTCCCCTCCGATTGTGTTCTACTGTGATTACCTTGATTCAATTCAACTGTCTTTGGTGTACCATACATTGCTAGTTACCTCTAACCCTTGGCGCATCTGCAACTTAACCTCACACAAGCTTTCTGTCTGCTTCAAGCCCGCATTGCCGTCTCGGTCACCCTTCCAATTCACAGCATCTAATCCAAACCTGCCACATCATCGATCCAGCATCCTGGATCCCAACTTGTCTGCTCGCCTTCGTCTTACCTTTCAGGCCTCTGGGAAACCTCACACGTTGGGCTACTCCCCAGGAGATCTGTTGCTGCCAGATTAGTTAAAACCTCACACCGGGTGTATCCTCATAGTCTCTCTACGGACATATCAACTTGATTGAATACATAAGTCCCATCATCGCCGCTCATTGTTCTCATCAAACTTGTCTATCAGCTCCAACCCGATCTTTCAACAAGCAGTTTGCAACTTACACCCGTTTACGCTTCTGACATCTACAACTATCTAAATTTGCAAAACCGACTTGAAATCTCAAGTCTTCTTTATTGTCGCCTCAAATCTTGCTACAAGCACCCAACAACCACAATGGAGGTTCAATCTGCTACTAACGCCGGTCCCTGGCAGGGCCACCTCGACAGTGAGGATTCACCGTTGAACCCCCTAAGCTCAGACTTTGAGTCCTAACTTCTGACTATAGACGTTTGCCGAGATGCTCAACTGACCCCCCAGTATTCCAAATTGTTTCAGATCGCCGAGGTATGCCTGTTCAGCGTTGTGCTCCTGTGTTACACTTTAACTAATGCTTCTAGGTGGCCGAACTGCTTGGTCTAGCAGAGTGACTGTCCATGGCAAGACTCTCGCAGCCCGATTTTGGTATGACGGCAAAAACCTCAACAATGCCAGAGAAGATGCTGCTGAGTGTGCCGTCAAGTGGTTGACCGGGTCTGATTCTGGTTCTCCTCCTCAGTCATATGGTTGGTAGACTTGGAATGTGGGGGCCACTCCCTTTCTCAAGCGCAACCAAATCATGTAGCGCTGGCATCTACGAACAGTGTGGTACGGCCATTTACGAAACAACGGAGTTGTGCTTTTGTGTTTATTTGATTTCGTTTCGGTCTTCTCGAGCAGCCGGAGTCTGGTAATAAAAGCTAGCAAACCGGGGAGGATTATATGACCACCACGCAACTAGCGCTGTAACAGCAAAGGCCTCGGTATAGGCCATGAGCTGTATTTTATAGGTCGGATAACGGGCGGAACAGAATTGTATTCGTGTATGACTTGGGAGAATGGGCAGGGAGGATACGTTGGTTATTGCAGTTCACGTTTGGTGTTTGACGGAGTCAGTTACGCAAGGAGGCTCAGCCAATGGGTCTTCAATCTGGAGTATATAAAAGTACAGTACGCGTGACATCAGACGGCGGAACTTCTAGACATTATACAATTTGATTCGACATTTCTTTGCAGAGCCCGAACAGGAAGTCCTTACAATATATGCATGCAACAGACTGATTGTAAGTTTTCACCACGGAGTTTAGTTAATCGAGAAGCGACTATACCCTACTCTTTCAGGCAATGTGTTTAATCTCAACAGTCTCCATAGTCAGACAGCAACGCCATATTCATCCCTCCCTAGAACTGTATGTTCACTCTCAACACAGGTACCCCCACCCTCGGTGCAGCCACGGTCGATCCCAGTGTAAGCCTGCACAGCAGATCACATGAAGCCACAATGCTGATAGCCGCCAGCGGTCTGTGTAAAAGATGCATCCGGTCTCGGACCTTTGAGAGGGAAAACTAGATTTGTTGAAAACCAAAGGTTTCACATGTGTTGTTCACTTGTAAAAAAAGTTCAAGTGAAGGCCCAGTGGTTTTGTGTAATGCTGATCAGAGCACAGGCAGTATGTGGTATGGATTGCTACGATCTTAAACTTCCACTTCAAAGAGATATGAGTAACTGGTATTTGAAGGATACTAAGCCAAGTTAAAGCTGTATTTCGATAAATCCTGAAGTACTACTATGTACTGTCTAAAGTGACACTAATGGAAGTTCAACATCTGAACCACGACGCCAAGGTCATGGCACATTCCAAAACATGAAGCTATGTCGATATAGAATTGAAAGTATCTTAATCTAATCTTCTCTTACCTTTATTTAATTTTCATCATACTGAATCCATACTGAAGCTTTTACTGTGGTGGTTTCGCGGTTCAGATAGGGTTATGTAAGCGGGATTGTACCTGCCGGATTATCGCTTCTCCGCCACTATGAAGTGACGGGGAATTTTGCATCGCGAATTTGACTAGCAGCCATTGATCACAAGAGCCACCAGGCTGTTATATAAATTGCTCCACGAACGTTGCTAGCAACGCGGAGCTCAGCCATGTCTCCAAGAACGAGTATTTGGGGCGCATGTAGAGCTCTCGCAATCCGATCGAGACCTGCCGCCCCTCGACCAGCCCCATTCGTCAACTCTCTCCCACGGAACCGATGGTACTCGAGCGAAGGAAACGATCAGCCCCTAAAGGCCATTGACAACGCCAAAAAGGCCCAGGACTCTCAGATTGGCTCGGTTTCGAAAGAGGGTGATGCATCCGCGGCACCAACAGGAAATGGGGACGCTGAGGTAGGAATTGGTTTTCAGAAAGCTCCCATGTCCCGCAACTAATGGGGCTGCGATCTAGGCGACTTCTCCGACGACCAGTTCCGAGGTTATCGATGATGCGACACTCGAGCAGATGTTTTACGGCGGCCGCACACAGTCCAGCAATATCGAGGGTGGCCTAACGCCGGCGCAGGAGGATGTTCTTTACCGCGAGGGCACTATTCCTTCAGCTGAGAAGGCTGAAGCTCTTGTTGCCGCAGCAGAGAAGGCTGAGTTAGATGCGCCCGATAGCACTGAGATGCAGAACCCAGGACACAAGTTTGGTCTACCCAGACGGCCTTGGCCGCAAGGCTTCAATCTGAAGAAGCGTTACCATCCGGTATTGGAGCAAATCACCCGGCTCCTTATGAAGGATGGTAAGCTCAGTGTTGCTCAACGTGTAAGTCTGGCCCATTGGATGAATTGTGAGAACGGTGGCTAAAACTATATAGAACATGGCTATTGTCATGAATTACCTCCGAACCGCACCACCTCCGATCTACAGTCCGAAATACCCCCTCCTTCCCGGAACACCCCCGGCCTCACATCTTCCCCTCAACCCTATCCTGTACATTACCGTCGCCGTCGACTCGGTAGCCCCTCTCCTCAAGATCCGCAACGTAGCGGGCGCCGGTGGTGGTGGCCGAGCACTAGAGCTCCCCGTACCCCTCGGAGTGAGACAGCGCCGACGTGTTGCGTTCAAGTGGATTCTGGACGTTATCAACAAGAAACCCTCCAAGGGCAGCGGACGCAAGCAGTTCCCTTACAGAATCGCAGAGGAGATTGTCGCTGTGGTTGAGGGACGTTCAGGTGTTTGGGAAAAGCGAAAGCAAGTACACAAGCTGGGTACATCAGCACGAGCCAATGTTGGATCCAACAAGCTCAAGATGAAGAAGAAGATGTAGATTTAGATGGGTACGGGTTGGAGCACTTGCTCCGTTTTAGGATGTACAGTAGATGTGCCAAATATGTAACTATATCCAGCCACTGATGAAAATATGTATTTACGTTGCCAGTTCATCCTCGATGCATGTGAGCTTCGATGATGCGGGATGTTATGTGAGGCTCCAGCAATATTGCGTTTGGGATGATCAGAATTTTCTCAAACTCAAGTTACAATGGAGCATGCGGGTGCCGTTGTATGCATAGACACCGTTTTGAGGCTGAGTCCATCCCCTTATTGGTAGCATCGTATCACCAACGGTGGGAACGGAGAGCGGGAAACTGATGACGCCGGAGGAAGACACGGACGCTTCCGAGAATACGGGTCCGGATCCGGAGTGCAAGGCCCAAATCGCCAGAAGTAGATAAGGCATGGATGCTTTGACCGGTCCGAGCTTGTAGCGAGCGTACGTAGTTCGGTTAAAGGTATCAAGGAGCAAGCAAATTCTGAGCAAACGATTCGATCATTCAAAGCGAAAATCGATTATGCTTGACTGTTGAGCAGGCAGGCCGCTAGAGTTTCAAACTAACACGGGCTATGCAAATCTACCCGTGAATCACATGAGACAAAGCCGACTTGCAAACGACATAGTGTTACTTTCACATGACGACACAATCAATCGATGGCTAGGATTAGGGAGAATTTGAAACAAGATGACAGCAGCCCAGCTAAATACGAGATAGCAGGAAGAGTAAACACCAACAGTCCTCCTTATTCATCATTGCAGAAGCAGACTCGTCGGGCTTCATCACTGAGCATTGATTTGTCTCCCTTGGGTATCTATAATTTCGGTTCGTAAAATCCATAGATTTAACCTTACTAGTAAGTGGTGACGGTGTGCCACTTTAAAAAATACCTTAACCAACTGCTTACGCACATCATTTCCACAATGAGGAGTCGTCACAGACACTCACAGAGTCACACTGACTCTACTTATCTTAGTGCCCAACCTCCAGGGCATATAGAGTAAGTGAACTTTGCTTTACAAGGGCAGGTTGAACGAATTCCAGATGAGAATGTGCTCAAGAAGGTGAGAATAGCTACAGTAGATGTGCTAGAATCAATTAAAGTATTTCTGTTAGACAGACATTACACCCTCGCTTGAAACTACCTGCCACCTGCCAGAGGACTCGTCAGTAATGGATCCATCCATAGGTTAGTACCTAGGAAGCTATTTTACCCCACTAACTCGGTGATCTCCCACACATCTGCCACCTAAATGGGGGGGGGGGGTTGTTTGCGCTGCGCCGCTCTCGTCTGGGCTTGAGCTCCTCTAACATTTAGACTCCACGCCTTGGCTGATTTGCTCCTTCCCCAGAACCTAAGAGCCTGGGCCTAGATTCCACTACCGCTACGAGCGATCAACCTTCTCCTCTCCTCTCCCCTCTTCTCTTCTCCTCTTCTCAACTCAATCTCAACTTGATTGTCCCGTTACACAACGAGGAATTCGAAAACCACTCACTGCTTCGACTCGAACGTTTTGTCTGCATCGTTTCTCCCACATTGCGACGTTGCGGATCAGAAACCTTACACCTCCACTAGGCGTCCGCCAGCTTCACCGAGTTCGCACTGACGTACCGTCCCGAATTCGATCACGATAGCATTCACCTCGATTCACAGCGACCCCCGCTACGGTATACAGCCGTGCGCTATTCACCGACAGACTGGAGATCGAGAGTAAATTTATCTTTACTCATTTCTGGGCACGCGTAAAGCCCTTTTGGACTACACTTACATTAACGTTCAAACGTTCTGTCTAAAGTACCCCCACCAAACCTTTGATCTTCGTGATCGCGAACCTTTCTGCTCGGTCGAGCTTCCGACACATTTCGTCCCTGATACAGACTTGCCATAGCTACCAGTTTATTATTCCATCGGAACTTCACCGCCATCATGTCGCGCGATCAGCAACCCATGAGTATAGAGGCCATGCTTGACATGGAGCGTAGGGAAGTCCTCGCCTTGCTTGAGAACAGACCTAGGCCTCGTCCTGAGCCTTCCATGCAGGGCGCCATGCGATCTGCCTCTCCTTATTCCACTCCTCGATCCCCCGTTCGGAGTATGTTAGATATCGATGGACAAGCAAACCCAGGCTCTCCCCGCCAGGCGCCAGTGCGGAGTATGCTCGACACAACCTCTCCTCCTCCGCCAAGAGTCAGAAGCATGCTGGATTACGACTCGCCTATCCCTGGCCCGTCAAGGCCTTCCGGTACTAGCACAACACCCAACTCCCCAGTCATGACGAAAGCTAGCCTTGCGCCTGTTAATGCTTCACACACCCGCAGCTTCTCAGATGCTTCGTCAAACCCTGTTGAATTTGGACCTCGAGCAATTGGCGCCCGCAACAACGATCCTACCTCGGGTTATCAATTCTCGGACATTATTACACGCAACACAGGCCAACAAATGCCCAAGAGAAATACTCAGGGCGGCAAGAAGCCATCTGGAAATGCTTTGAGCGAAGCATTGCGCAACGCCGATCTCAGCGGCTTGACAATTCCAGGCGAGAGTGAACGCAAGCGCTCTTGGTTTAGCAGCAGCGGCAGCGGTAGAAAGTCCAAGTCTCCCCACAATCGTCTGAACTCAAGGTCCAGATCACCACATGTCACACAAATGCTGTCACCTGGTTCAGCTATGCTTGACGATGGCACTGTCGTGGATATTAGCAGTGCTTACCGTCGGTTATCCGATGCTAATCTGGCGTACTCTGGGGGTAGTTTGTCTACGCTGCCAATGCGCAAACGGGAAGATAGCCAGAATGGCCGAATGGTGAAGGACTACCTGAGCCCCGATGGCGAACACCTCGGTTCCAGTGATGAAGACGAACCATACTCATCCGATGACGAAGATCGCGGTCGTAAGAAGGACCCCCGGTCGCTTAATCCTGCTGTGACAGGTGAGTCGGCAGGTGATGCAAACAAGGACCGCCGGAAATCTCTGAGTCTTCTTGCCGCAGCCGAGGAAGAGCGTAGGTCACTTCCCTTCTTGAACCGTGGGACAACGCTAAACTCATATTTAGGGACGACTGTCGCAGCGAAGCAACCTGGATACCGTTCTCTATTTGACGAGCCAGAAATTAAGGTCACTACCCCATTGGGCGAAAACACTCGACTCAATAAGGGTAGCGGCATACATCCCAAGACAGCTTATGACCAGATGTCAACAGTTGCGTCAGCAAATGATTCAGACGAAGAGGCAGATATGGACGATATCAAAAGGGCTCAAAATCTATCTTGCTCGATGTCGAATATCATCAACACCCCAGAGTCTCATCGATCTATCCGCATGATTTACCGAGGCGACTATACTAAGATTGCCCAACAAGCCGAAGATGAGCATCACCGATTGCGAAAGTACCTCGTTGCATCAGATTTAAGCGACGAGTCGACACATGCACTCGAATGGGCTATTGGTACGGTCTTGCGTGATGGTGACACCCTGATGTGCATCTACTGTGTAGACGAGGAAACTGGCATTGGTGGGATCGACAACCAGGTGCCAGACGATCCAAAAGCTATGAGAGAGCAGGCTGCTGCTATTAACACGGTCGCCAATTCGAAATCAGCTGCGCCTTCGATGTCTGCAGTGCCAGATTTCGTACGCAACACCATTCGTGGTGATTCTTCCAAAAACAACACCCCCAACACTTCGCCTGCTCCATCAAGCCGGGGAGAACGAAGCAGAGCAGAAGAAGAGCGCCGCCGAGCAGTGAAGGAGATCACCGATAAAGTACTCCGACTTCTGCGAAAGACGACTCTTCAAGTGAGGGTCATTGTGGAAGTACTGCATTGCAAGAACCCAAAGCACTTGATAACTGAGGTGATTGATCTCGTCAACCCAACTCTTGTCGTCATAGGAAGCCGAGGGAGAAGTGCACTTAAGGGGTAAGTCAAGCTATTGAAATTGTGATTATCGCGAATAAGGCAATGACTAACAATGAATAGTGTTATTCTGGGATCATTCTCCAACTATCTCGTGACGAAGAGTTCCGTCCCTGTAATGGTGGCACGGAAACGTCTCCGGAAGCAGGGCAAGTACATAGGCTTGAGGCCCGTGAATAATCTTAGCAACCCAGCAGCTCGAAGTTTGGCCAATGCCAAGATCGATTGATCGAAAAACGGCGTGGTGTTGTAGGGTGTCGAAAGAGAAATCTGAACCGGTCATGGAAAGCATGGGGGAAACGCTCTACGAAGCTTGATGATTTGTTTTACTGGGTGTAAGCGGCGTAAGGATTGTCGTTTATTATTCAGGATCGGGCTACTTATTGAGAAGAGTTGATGTAAATTTGGTGCTTGAAGCAGCAGCAAAGGCAGAAGCAATAGTATAGGCGGGACGAGTTACATGGCGTTTTGGCTAAAGATGGCTCCTTAGTTTATTGGCAGAAGCTTTAACATCCCTTTTATGGGTCCAAAGGGTGAAGTCTTTAAATACGAACAGCGCCTCACATGCGTGACTCAAGCAAGCAAGTGATAATAACTTGATGTAGTTTTCGATTTACTTCAAAGAACGTATTTTAGGTAGCCTGCAACACTTGCATAACTATCGTATGGCTGTACTATTCAACGGTGTATAAAACCTATGAGTTATGAGGCTTGGTGGTTGGTGACTGACTCGGAACATGCATCTACTGGATTTAGACTAAGAATATTTAAGCTTCGCTGATTTTCCTCGAGTGCATAAGTAACATAACTAACGGGTCGGGGGACACTTTTACTGCATGTTCAGAGGCCAGACTCACCGTTTTTTTGCCTTCATAGAGCCAACCGCATTATGCCTCGGACCAACAACCAACAACAGCTTATTCATACACTGGCAGCGAGATTCGCCACAGGGGTTTTTGGATTCCACTCATTTCATTGGCCTCTCAACCCCCAGCCCTAGGTAATCCCCAGCTCCAGCTCCAGCTCGTCTCGTCTCACCTTGGCCAACCAGCGGCGAGGCTGAAACGGACAGCGGCAGCAACAGCATGAAAGAGCTCCGCCGCAGCAATTTCATTTCTACGTTGCGCTGGTTATGATTTCATGAGTTAGATTATCTTGCTTTATTCTCCCGAGTCGCAAATATGAGACTTCTCAATACCAAGACGCTGCAGGTCGAAACCCTGGAAGAGGGGTCAGAGAAATACGCCATCTTGTCACATACCTGGGGTAACGATGAGGTCCTCTATCGCGACATACAGAATCCCACGCGGATGGAAGAGATTCGGAAGAGGAATGGTGCTGGGTACCGCAAGATAGCGCAATCCTGCGAGAAGGCATTGAGTCGCGGACAGGACTATATCTGGATTGACACGTGCTGCATCGACAAATCCAGCAGCGCAGAGCTCTCAGAGGCTATCAACTCTATGTTTCGCTGGTACACCAACGCATCGGCATGTTACGCATATCTCTCCGACGTCTTTCTCCACGAGGTTGGAGTTGAAGTGGTAGATGCTTTGAAGAAGAGCCGCTGGTTCACCCGCGGCTGGACCCTGCAGGAGCTGATTGCGCCCAATGACGTTGAATTCTTCGATCACAATTGGTCGCCCCTTGGCGACCGACATACCCTGGCCTCGACGATTCGTGAGATCACAGGTATTGACCAGTCGTATCTGCACAGGCCGGATGCGAAGAAAGATCGCAAGATTTCGACACAATTGCAGCGTGAAAACGTGGCCACAAGGATGGGCTGGATGGCCCAGAGGGAAACCACCCGTGTGGAGGATATGGCATATTCCATGCTGGGAATCTTCAACATCAATATGCCCATATTGTACGGTGAGGGCACCAGGGCCTTTCTGCGACTACAGGAGGAAATTCTCAAACAGTCTCAAGATCAGTCCATCCTCGTATGGAGATGGCCCTTGTCCCGCAAACCTGAGGAGAAGGCTCACCGGATGCACTTCCTGGCCGATAGCCCGGCCAACTTCAATCTACGCACATACGCAGGACAGGAAGATTCTGGACTGTTCGGGATCCGATTGACAGACCAAGGGCTGGTCCTCCGCGTCTGGAAGTGCCCGTGCAAACTAACTCGCTGGAACCACGACAAGACTGAGCTTATAGACGCAGGGAACCGATGGCTTGCCGTTCTCGACTGCAGTCTGTCGCCGGATACTCTGTCAAGGCCGGCAATAATTCTCGGCGAGAGCCCATACGCCGAAGGCGTCTTTCGACGAGAACCCACAAGCGTTATAATGGTGATAGAGCACGATCAGCTCAAGTCGGGATACTTGGATACCGGCGGTGATCGAAATGGTGAGTAAATACCCCAAGTGAAGATGGTGCTTCGTTGTGCAAATTTCAGAGCTAACAGTTTTAGCAATCCATTCCATCGAGTACAAACCAGAATTTAAGACCGAAACAATCTTACTCGAGTCGGATTCAGTCGAACCTGAATCTCGTCTGCGGGGAAGCTTCCCTTTCAAGGTCAATATGATCCTCAAGGAGCGCGAGCTTAAGCAGCGCGCGGCCTACACCGGGTCTCAACGATATATTGTTGCAGGACAGCTGGCGAACAAACCAACACAAAATCCTATTTACGGAGTGATATTCCTTGGAGACGATGAGACAAACACTGAGCTCGTTGTGTGGTGGGGCCTGATAGAAGAAGGCACCGCCATGTACGACGTGCACAATCGCCACAACGGACCTCGAGTCTGGAGTAACAGCGTTCCGGTATGTTTCGCGCAGTCGTGGAAGAACCTCACGGGTTCCGAGATATGGGACGGCTCTCTCGCCGAGTCTCTAGCCGTGAACATGCTCTGCGAAGAGTTCCCCCTTCCATGGAAAGGAACGGAGCGGCCGTCAGTGGTGGAGGTGCAAGACGGACTGGATCTGCAGAACGTGATCAACGAAAGCAAACCCATGGCGACAGAGACGGTCATCGAGCTGTTCACGCAGTGCGCCCAGCCGGTGATAGAGTGTGTTGGCTGGGGCATGAGGCTCAAGGCGTCGATGAAAAGGGTGGAGTTCCTGGGAAGGCTCTGCTGTGAGTTGGATATCGAGGAGAAGAACCCGAACGTTGAGATTCCGTGATGCTGGCATCTTTGCATGGATGGAGTTGTGGTGTTTCCTCTGGCTCGAGATGGACTGGATGGTGGATAACCCATGGGTGGCTATTTGCATAGGCGAGCATGTTGATTTGTATGAGCATGAGACGGTTGTATAAACAAAGAAGAGATGGACGGTGGTGATTGAGTGAGTGGTCATATATATGTATTCTATATACTACACTGAAGTAGATATGAAACCATCAAGTTGTAGCATATAGCAGTTGAGTGAATAAGTAGATAGTATGAGCAGAAGATTATTCATTTTTGCCTGTATTTTTCCAAGGTTTCCCGTCACTGTAGATACCAATTGCTGCAATCATGCAATCTATTTAACTCTCGCCTCACCATTCATCCGCTTGATCCGCGATCGCAGTAGCAGTTAGTACCACGGCAGTTTTAGCCTACACCATCAAGACCAGACCAAAGAACAGACCGAGTGTGCCCAATGAGGTCCGCCTTCGGAAAAATTGGCCCACTACCAGCTTAACAACAAAGCGTTGCCAGCGTATCAAGGGACGTGACCTTTCGAGTCATAATAGCGGTCTTATTGGATCTGGCCGCCCAGAAACAACAAAACACGGTCACGAACGAAATGTCTCTAGGAGAATTGACAACAGAACGCGGTTATAAATATCGTGATTCATTCGTAGTTTCGCGTTTTGAACCATATCAGAAAGGACACAAAAAGACTATCTTTACAGATTCCAGACAATAATAAACAAAACGAAGGCACCATGTGACCCCTTCGCGTTGGCAAGGATTGGAAAACGCGTAAAGTGGGATGGAGGGGATTTGACAAAAGAGGACTAGCGCGGGGGTCTGTGAAAACGGTCTTGTTCTGCACGGTTGGCGGGGCTTGATTGGATGTTGTTATGCGTTGTCCAGGGAGGGCCCAACCTCGTGCATTATGAGAGGTTTTGGATTTGGAGGGGAAGTTGCTCGGTTTTGTATCAGTTAGTGACAAGAGAGAAGGAATAGTGGTGCCGTAGTTCAAACTGTCAGTGACGTGCATCAATAGGTACCTTACATGCCATGCCTTCCCTTACCTTACCTTACCTTATCTTGGTCAAGTTAGGTAAGGTATAGCTAGTAGGTAGGTAGGTACATTAATAGTTAGTAACTGAATATCGATCGACTTGTGTTTCATGTCTCTTCTCCTTCCCTCTCACTCTTGAACTCTTCCATCCCATCCCATCCATCCATCCATCCTTCTTTCTTTCCTTCCTTCCTTCCTTCCTTCCTCCCCTCCTTCCCGTCTTCTAAACCCCAGGTTGGTCAAGGAATCTGCGGCCCGTCTTCTTGCCATATCTCCCAGACTACCATTCCCCTCCCCTTCCCGTCCATCCAACCAACCTTACATCATCCTTGCATGTACCTAATTGGAAACACTGTTTCTGAATCTCTATTTGCTCTTGGTCCTCTCTCCAACATCAATACAAGACATCTATAACAATTTTAAGGCTCAGCCTTACCTATTTGAACGTACAGCAAGACAAGAAACAGATTGGAAAGAGCCTGTGAGAAGCTGCTGTGGTGACTCAGCCGTCGTCTTCATGAGTTCCTTCTTTACAGTCAACAACAACGTTTCGCTCGTCAGCATCACGATTGCTCCCAGCACTTATCTCATCACTGTGGCTCTTCTTGTTGTCTTTGCTCTCATATACGTTCCTCGTCTTCTGGCCTTCCGATTTCCTAATCTGGGCATTCCCTTACCATCGCTGGCTTCCATTCTACGGCCAATACTTGGAGACCCAACAGATAGCCGACACCACCAACTCAGAACCGACAAGGCTCTTCCAGGAACACCATTTGGGGCAACGGGTCTTGTCTTTGAGGATCAGCAACAACTTGTAATCTCGGGACAGGATATTGTCCTTGCGCAGCGTCGCCATTACCTTCAGCAACAAGAATTGGCACAGCAGCATCTTCTCCTCGAGAAACAAAAGCAAATTCAGCTTCAAGAGCTAGAACAACGCCACCGCCGAGAATCTCGTCGCAGCTCATCCCACACAAAGCACAGCCACGACAATGGATCTCCTCGACAACCTAGACGTCTCACTACAGGACTTCGATCTCCCACCAAGTCCCTCCCTGCCCCACCAACCAGCTCACTCAGTTCACCGCAGCGAAGCAGCTCTGACAGAAGGGGATCTCGAGGAATCGGAGATCGCTTCCGGGGGATATTCGCCCCCAGCGTGGCGAAGGCTGGGAAACGGAGACCGGAGTAGTGGTTTTTGGAGAGGTCCCGATGAGTTTATGCGTCGAGGTATGAGTACGCTAAGGGAGAGCTCACCTGAATTTGACGACGACAGTGAGGATGATGGGGTCCTTGAAAGAGCCATTAGGACAAGGCTACCCACGGGAAGTCAGAGTCCATTCAAAGGCCGGAGTATGAGTCCCGAGAAGTCGGACGACCCGACGCTTCAGTTTCAACTGCAGGAGATGACAAGTCCGGGAAAGGAACTGGGCTTGCATGAATCACCAGCGGATAACTGTAAGTTAACCAGGTAGCACTGACACTCTCAAGTGGCTGTCTATCTGACACATACTAGATATACGGTTTGCTGTCCGCGCAGAAGTTCAGCATCGCACCGAACCGATTGAGGCAGCCATCAATTTTATCCGTGAGCACTACAAGGCGCTCACGCGGACATGGTCGACAATATTCACCACCATTATTGTTGCTTTCTTCTCCATATCTATGTTCAAGTCTCTGTTGCAGCCCGCTGCCCCACGTCCGGTCGGCGATCTCGTCAAAGTCGCGGGGCTTGCTCGCTCCTTCGAGCCTCTCATCTACTACTCCGAGCATGCGGTCTCCCAGGTACATGATCTACAAGCCACTAGTGTTGCTGTCTGGGATCTTGGCGAGAGCGTACGTACGAGCGATATGCGAGACGCTTCTAGAATTGTGTCAGACTTGGACGCTCTCAGTGAAACTATGAAAACGTTGGCCATCGAGATGACCAAGTTCTTTGCTAGAGTTGACGGAGATATTGATGGGTAAGTCGCTGTCTTGACCTATTTTCTCCAAGGTTCTAACAATTGCAGCATCTTAAATGTTATGGACTGGGCTAAAATGCATCTCAACCGTCTCAACTCATCCCCTTCACCATCAACAATCTCTTCAGCCTACGACAACATTCACAACATGCTCTCCCAAGCCCATGTCCTTGAGGATTCCACTGGTTCACCTACGGCTCTCGGCCGCTTGACCAACCATATTTTTGGCCTCTCGAATCCACAGAGGGAGCAACGCATGGTGCAACTCCTCTTTACCGAATTCCTCACTGTCCTCGAGGACTCTATCCAGGCTGAGCTACAGCACAGCGTCACCTTGTTCGCCCTCTTCGAAGCCGTCGATCACCACTTTCTAAACCTTGCTCGTAGCGTCGTCCGTGAATCCTCTGCCCAGGAAGAGTTACACGCCGATACACTATCCAGTCTCTGGACACGGCTACTTGGTACGCGGGCTGCCGAATTACGGAAATTTGAACAGAACCGCATGTTACTTCGCGATGTCCGGCAAAAGACGGTACGCAACAAAGGTATTCTCGTCGAGCACAACGGGAAGCTCTTAACTTTAAAGGCATCCCTCGAGACCCTTCGCAGCAAACTTGTTTCTCCTCTTGTTCGTGGCGTCAACTCTACAACGCTCACCCTTGAGGATCAGATCCGTGGCTTGAGCGATGTGAGTGGTTACCTCGGGGATGTCAGGAAGCAGCAGAAGGGCAAAGTCATGGAAACCTTATTTGGTAGTGTTCCAAGCCAAAAGTATACAATTGACGACAAGGCCGATACGGTTGTTGTAAACCCCCTATGATGGAGAGAATTATTAGTAAGAAAGCCCAAGCTTTCGTTGGATTTCGTTTGTTGGTCTAGCATACCCACACATTGTTCTTGGATACAGGTCAATCTTGGCTCAGTGTTGGTATATCATGTTCTTGGCGCACAACAGGCGTTTGGGAAGAGGCGTTGGCCGGCAGCATAGCACGAGTCAACTAGTCTTAGTTTTAGTACAGCAAATACATAGCATTATTCACTCATTCGAGATCATTTCACTGAGCCAACGTTCACGTTTCACATCCACATACATCATGAACAATTACTTAAACATGTCTCTTTTCATTAGAAACCCTATCCGCATAAAATCTCTGCGTTGATCGTGCCTGCAAACGAGGACCATTGGTAGGGGGTATAGGCCAACAGCCAGAGTGTGAGAAAACCGTCAACGCCGTCCTGGTGGGTTCTCCCGAGAGCGCCGTCGCCGTTGCTGTGAGCAAGCGACGGTTCGCCATGGGAGCCAGCCACCTTAAAGTCCCCAAACTTTTGAATCTCCCTTCCTGAGAAGAAATAGCAACCAAGTCTATCTGTACATAATGCGCCCCCTCAGTTTGGGTAACACAAGGTCGTAAAGCATGTTTCGTTGCTGATTGTTCCATAAATTGCCTTGTAAAGGCGTTCGTTGTTCCAGTTGAGGGGGTTGCCCAGTCAGATAACCATGAAAAAAAGGAAATAATAACAGGTCATAAAAGCAGGATGGAGTGGCTTAAGCCTTGGTCTCCTCCTCCTTCTTAGCCTCACCACCCTCGGAGCTGCCCTGAGCCTTGACGTAATCGTCATAGACGGCGAGGGCCTCGTCGACCTTGGCCTTCAGAGCGGCGTCATCCTCAATACTGTGAAAGATGTTAGTTAGCTGCTTGTAACAGGAGTGGGTTGAACAAATTAACTTACAGGTTGACGAGCTCGGCGTTGTCCATCTCCAAAAGCATGCCGGTAATCTTGCCAGCAAGCTCACCGTTGATGGCCTGGATCTTGGGGAAGATCATCTCACCGAGGATCTGCTTCTGCTGAGCGCTGTCTCGGACAGAAGCAAGCTGCTGCTGAACCACAGAGGCACCGGCACCCTCGGCACCGCGGCCTCCCTGAGGTCCGTTACCGTTGCGACCAGCGTTAGGTCCACCTCGGCCGCCCTGCTGGCGGTTGTTAGGAGGGAAACCAGGCATGCCACCAGCCATGGGGGGAACACCGGGCATGCCCTGAGGACCACCGCGGCCACCCTGAGGAGCGCCACGGCCGCCAAGAGCAGCTTGCTGAGCCTGCTGCATAGCAGCCATAAACTGGGGAGTACCAGGCTGGCCGAACTGAGGAGGGTATTGGCCGGGCATGCCGTACATGTTGGGAGGCATCTGCTGAGGAACGCCACCACGGCCGCCCTGCTGAGGGTAACCGGGGAACTGACCAGGACGACCGCCCTGAACACCAGGCATTCCCATACCGGGCTGAGGGAAGGGGACACCACGGCCACCCTGGGGCATGAAGCCGGGCTGCTGTCCAGGAGCGAAGTAGACAGGGGGCTGCATGTACTGCTGGGGCATGCCAGCAGCGGCAGCGGCCTGTTGCATGCGGAGCTGGTTGCGAGCCTGGATACTAGCCTCAAGCTGGCTCTTGCGGACATCCTTGCGCTGGGCCAAAGCGACGTAGAGAGGCTTGTTGTTAATCATTCGCTGGTTCATCTCAGCGACAGCCTTGGTAGCATCGTCGGGGTTGCTGAAGCAGACGAAACCGAAGCCCTTGCTCTTACCGAGCTTCTTGTCCGACTTCTTCTCAGCCTTCTTGTCGTCCTTAGCCTCCTCGTCCTCACCCTCCTTAGGCTCCTCCTTGACCTCCTCCTTGACCTCTTCCTTGGCCTCCTCCTTGTTCTCCTTCTCCTTGTCCTCATTCTCGTCCTTCTCATCCTCCTTCTTCTCCTCGTCACCCTCAGAGGGAGTCTCACGCATCACCTTGGCGGAGGTGATAGGGCCGAACTCGGAGAACATTTGGCGGAGCTTATCGTCGTCAACGTCGTCGTCGAGGTTCTTGATGTACAGGTTGACACCCTGGTACTTGTTGGCCTTCTCCAGGCGAGCAGCCTCATAAGACTTGCGGAGCTCCTCCTCGCGCTCGTGCTTCTTCTGGGCTCGGCCAACGTACAGGTCCTGCCCATGGAAATCGTTGCCATTGAGCTCATCAACAGCCTTAGAAGCAGCCTCATGGGTAGTGAAGTTGACAAAGCCGAAACCACGGCTCTTGCCCTCCTGGTCACGAGCCAGAGATGAAGAGGTAACGTCACCGTACCTCTCAAAGAGCTGGCGGAAATCATCCTCGGTGACGTCAAGGGCAATGTTCTTGACGTAGACGTTGGTGAAGTTGGCCTTCATCTCCTCAAATTTGCTCTGGCGGTCCTTCTTGGGGATGTGGTGTCCGACATAAACCTTCTTCTCGTTGAGAAGCATGCCGTTAACGTGCTTGATGGCTTGGGAAGCAGCCTCATCGGTCTCGTAGTGAACGAAACCGTATCCCTTGGAGTTACCGTGCTCATCCTGAGCGACCTTGCAGCTCAAGATGTTACCAAAGGCAGCAAAGGTGTCGTGAAGAGCCTTGTTGTCGATAGCGACATCGAGGTTCTTGATGAAGACGTTGCCCTGGCCAGTCTTGCGAAGGGCAGGGTCACGCTGGGACCACATGATACGGCAGGGGCGGCCCTTGATGATGGTGTAGTTGAGGTCCTCAAGAGCCTTCTCACCGTCAGCAGTAGCGTTGTAGTTGACGTAGGCATAGCCGAGAGAGCGACGAGTGACGGCATCACGGCAGACACGGATAGAAGCGACGGCACCAATCTGAGAGAAGAGCTCGAACAGCATAGCCTCAGTGACGGAGGGGTCAAGCTCGCCGACGTAGAGCGAAGCCGAGTTCTGGGGGTGAGGAGCAGCCGAGGTGGGGGTAGGAGCGGCAGCATCGTCAGAACCGGCAGCAGCAGCGGCACCGGTGTCGACAGCAGGAGCCTTGGCCTCACTGCCGTTGATAGAGGTGTTGCTGAGGTCGTTGGCGAGCTGGTCAACAGCACCGGAAGAAGCGTTGGCGGCCATTGTGAATATCGGGTTTTCTAGGTTTGTTTATGAACCTACAATGAACATGAAAGTCAGTAATAGGTCAAGCAAGTGCTTGGGTGAAGAAAAAGTCAAAAGTGGGATTTTGAAAAAAAGAAAAGAAAAATATTTCAAGAGCATGAGGGGTGGTGGTGGTGGGAGGGCCAAACGTACCTATTTTATGAAGCCGACAGTGGATCGAGTTCGCGTGGTACTGGACCTTGGGCGAACAAAGAAGACGGAGCAACGAACAAAGCGAAGCGACCGCGACGTGATCAAGAGTCTTTGAGTATGTGAAAACTCAAAGATGGAAGATGGAAGAGGGCGTGGAAGGAGGTTCAAGTCACTCGTGAGAGAGACAAAGACGGAAGATGAGGGGGTGGTGGGTTGTGTTTTTTGGGGGTTTTTTCAAGTTTTTTTTGTGTTTTTGTTCCGAGTGGAAATGAAGTGAGCAGAAACAGAGAACTAGTCAGAAGACCGTACCTCTGGACCGACTCGACTTTTATGGGTTTTTGGGTTGATGTGATAAGGTTGGTTTCGTGGTTGGGGAGGGAAGAAAGAGAAATTCGTAGCCGTGAATTAATTTTTTTGCTTGGCTTGAGTTGCAGACCTTGACCTGCAGACATGACCTAAGGCTCAAGGTACGTACCTCCACTATTATTTGTGCTCCCCCGTCATGGTGGAGGGGGGAGGGAAGGAGGATGGCTAAAATGGATTGGTGGAGTGCACCTGCCACCCAACGCCGCACGCCTACGTAGCAGTAGCAGTAGCAGTAGCACGCAAAATCGAACTCCAGGCTTAAACACCACTGAACAAGCGGGGTATCTCCCACTGAGTCGTGCTAAGAACCTGGGTAGCGGAAATGTCTGTCACTAACAAAATCATCTGCGCAAACTCACACTTCTCAGATAAGGTGCGGGGGCACGTGCCCTACTCTCGCCATCTCGGTAGTGGCCAAGGTACTTGCGGCGCTCCCGAGCTTAAACGGTTGAATTTTTCCATTTGTAGTGTACCAGTAAGTCGTGCCAGTGCCACGCCATGCCACGCTGTTGTCAAGCTAGCAAACGGCCTAGGTTGTCACTAATCTGCAATGGAACAGGGCAAACTGTAAACTGTGCGAAGAAAACCACATTTGTTTTGTAAGTATGCATTTGCATTGCAATCCTAGGTGAATTATGACGATTTCTCTCCCTGTGTAGCAAAACTTGTCTCAGAAGTCATCACGATCCATAGTTGGCATATGGAGTACCTAGCATGCATTGTCATTATCTGACTGGGGTATGGGTATCAGACGAGGGAATGTCGCAAATAAGCCGATTGTATGAACTAAGCGCTTTTAGAGCAAAAATACCATGATGCCTGGTATGTTCACCGCCAAAGATAGGCACAGTCTATTGCAGGATTGTCTATCGGGGCATGTCCCCCTTGACAGAGCGATTTCTGAATGTCACATGGAGCGTTGCAGTTGAGAGACAATTACAGAGCACAGAACCAAGATTACAGTGGCAGATATCCACGCAGTTCAAAAGCATTCCACGGTGAGAGTATATCCGGTATCAACTCAAGACCATCACGAGGTGTATTATACGATGTCTAGCTGCATGCAATCAGACCAGCTAGGATTGATCCAACTCGTACATCTTCCAGGTCAAACTACTTCTTAGACAAGGCTGGCCTGGATTGAGATGGCAGTCGTCTAAGCCAATTCTTTTGGGTGATTTGACAACACTGCAGAGCTGGAAAACAACTGGTTTATCTCTGTCATGCTTTCCAGCGCCCATGTCTAGCAGAAGGCATTATAGAAAACTGGACAACCGTTACAAATCCTTTCTGTGAGGCGATTATTTTGGAAACATCAACACTTATCGAACACCACATATTCTATTCTGATTTATAAGAGACCAACGTTCTAGATGTTGATCTAACCTTTCCGGGTTGTGATTATAGGCACTACTAATATGAACTATCATTCTCTAGGATCTTCCAATGCCTTCGAGTGAGAATGATAGGTTTTTCTTCCACAGCTAAGAATTACTCCCTTTCGCAAAACTTGAACACGAAAAGAGCACACTCGCATAAAAGTGCCGTGGTTGGCGCATAATCGTATTCCTGTGTGGTTGCTTCCCGCGAATGCGAGTTACGCACCTGAGTGTTGCTCTTATCTTATCGCGACCCCAGGTGAGGGAGGTGAGGTCACCTCCTCCATAGATCCCCACCAAAACCTCCCCAAACTCCGAACGCGGCATCGGACAAACAGTACCTATCTAAAATAGGCTGCCCATCGCTGACTGAGCCTTTCAGCTGAACCTTCTAGAAGCTGAAGCATCAGGACGAGGATATCGATATCGACGGTACATGAGACGCTCGATCATGCTCAAGTCGCCTAATTAATTCCTGATTCTCACCTGCCCAACTCTAATCCCGACCTTGCCCAGTCACTCCCACCCGTCGAAACCATGTTCTCAACCTTTACGGGCAACTCGAGACGCCCTCGAAATGTTAACCTTAGCGGTGCTGCCGGAAACCCCTTTGCCAACACATCATGGTCACCATCGGCAGTTTCGAATACCACAAAGACAGTTTCGAATGCTCAGGCCGAGCGAGAGAAGCGACAAGCTGAGCGAACACGGTTAAAAGCTGCTGGCACGATACAACGATCATGGAGGGGCTACAAGACAAGATCAGAATTAAAAGAATCCCAGAGGAATACTTTCGACGCTGTATACAAGTCAGGATCAAACCAAAGTCCTTCCGAAAGACTTCCTGAAGCGTTCACCCTTCTTCTGTCTTTCTTCGCTCTCCGAAGAGATGACGACATTCAAAGAGCTATACGTTATGCGCGTGATACCGAATCTGTGAATCTCGAAGCAATCGCCCCACCAAATGTTCATCCATCAAGAATAGGGCAGCTTGTTCGACTTCTTTTGCAAGCACTGGACAAATCTTTATCAATAGGGTACGTGTGATCTTGTTTCTCAGGTGGATATGGTCCTTGACTAACGAAACTGGAAAGGAACCTCTCAGGTGACACGAACCTTCTTTTCAAGCTCATTGTTCGTATCATTACGAGCTCCCCCGACTTAATCCTTCTCGCGACCGACAGTTATTACAAGGTAGTTGCCGGGCTATGTCAAATTCAAGAGCTTGACGAGCAATGGCGAGATATTGTGCTACAAGCCATCTCCAGTCCACTCGAGGCTGTATCACAAGAAGGTTAGTTCCACAATTGGGAGGTTTTGAACTTTGTTGACATGGTATAGGTATTTCGCAAGTCTATCACGCATACGCCTTTTCGTTTTTGACGAACAACAACATGCGATTCTTTGAGGAGAACATATCCGTTCTATCCAATACAGTGACCATTGCTCATCTGTCGAGAGCAATAGTAGCAGGCTACTCCTCCACCTCAAGCTCCCTGGGGTCTCAAGACGCTCGGCTCTGGCAGCTTGCTCACTTTATCGATTTGAGCCACTTCAATACAAACACCAAAACTGCCACTGGCGTCTTGGAAACACTTTACACTCAACTAGCTGCACTTTCTTCCACTATTAGTGTCCGTCTATCAACGAAGCAAGTCGAGGATGACGAGAATGACTCCGAAGAGCCTCTGGTGGCACCTCTTGATCCCTACGTTACAACTAAACTACTGTCCCTGGTGGACAGCAATGGCATTTCACAAACGTTAAATGAATTTTCCACCAACTTGGCGGGGTCTTCGCAGCAGGAGTACCAAAGCACAAGCTTCTTAGCAGGCTACATCTTGACCTTGCTTCGATGTTTTCCTGCAAGTAGCGACGACATTCGTATGCGTCTCTTTCTTGAGGAAATCCCCACACCTTCTGGCGATATCCCAACAATCAAATTTCTCTGGCACATTATGAGAAAAACAGCGGTATTTCGCAAATTGAGGACGGAATCAGAGCCACCACTCGATGTGCTCCGTAGATATCTGGGTGCTACAACAGGAACCTCAAGATCTTCGGAGGAAGAACAGGATTGGCGAATTGCCCTTCTGTTTCTTGAGCTTTACATCTTTATTCTTCGTTTGAGCGACGATGACGACTTTTTCAGTGGTATATGCCCCCAAATTCTGCAGCAAAACGCATCAACATCTCGTATTCGAGCTTGCAGTCTCTCACTGGAAGATGTCAAAATGTTGACAAGATTTCTCAAGAACACGGCTTTCACCCTTCATTACAAAGCACAGGAGCTGTCAAGGTCGCGTGATGATCTGGAAGCGGCTTCCAAATATCGCATGGACTCTTATTTTGGCTCCGGGGGATCTTCAGCAACGACTCGAGAGTCAGAAACATCTTCAGTAAACAAGAGCCCGACGAGATTGGATCTTGACAGTTTGCGGGATATTGTTACAGCAGCCATGAAAATGCTGTATGAAAGAGATTCAAGAAAACAATTCCTGCCAACAGACCACTGGCTTATGACCTCAAAGTTGGACCAGGGAGATTTTATCAATGCCGTTATTGCGGAAGAAAAGCGACAGATTGAGGAGAATTCAGACGATAGCGACGACGACATGGAAGAATATGGTAACGTGCCAGGATTCTACTCAACTATTGCTGGTCAGCGATTGTCACGGCATGCAAGACTCGAACGTTTGAAGGCCCAGCAGATGCGAACTCAGAGGGAACGTCGCCTAGCAGAGATGGGACCCAAGCTGGAAATATTGAAACATATGCCATTTGCTGTTCCTTTCGAGACCCGGGTTATGATATTCCGCCAATTTATCCAGCTGGATAAGCACCAAAGGGAGGGTAGCAACCAACCTCAATTCATGAGTCCGTTTGCAAGGCATCATGCAGAAATTTCACGGGAGCGACTGTTTGATGATGCGTACGATCAGTTCTACGAAATTGGTGAAGGCCTGAAGGACCCTATTCAGATCACATTTGTCGATCAGTTTGGCACTGCTGAGGCTGGTATCGACGGAGGCGGTGTCACCAAGGAGTTTCTCATCAGTGTCACTTCAGAAGCATTCAGTGGTCAACATGGTAAGGGCATGTTCACATCGAATGAAAAGGGACTCTTATTCCCGGACCCAACATCTCTTGATGTTCTTCGCGATACACTGCGTATGGACGGGCTTTCGGGAACTGATGATGAATACCGAGAAACAGTCACCAACGTACTCCGGCGTTTCGAATTCCTTGGCAGGATCGTGGGCAAATGCATGTACGAGGGCATCCTCGTTGACCTCGCCTTTGCTGGATTCTTCCTCCTGAAATGGGCATCTACGGGGCCGAACGATGAGAACAACTATAAAGGCAGTGTGAACGATCTTCGCGACATGGATGAAGAGCTATACAACGGTATGCTACGACTAAAGAATTACCCAGGAGATATCTCTGAACTGGGAATCGACTTCACCATCGAGGATCAAGTCTCAAAGCCTGGTGACCCAGTCAAGACTATCACCAAGAAATTAATAGCCAATGGCGACCAAGTCTACGTCACGAACGACAATCGACTACTTTACATCTCGTATGTTGCTCGTCATCGCTTAGTGGTCCAACCCGCTCCTCAAACCTTGGCCTTCCTACGCGGTCTACGCTCCATTATTCGTCCGACGTGGCTGTCCATGTTCAATCAGTCGGAGCTGCAGCGCCTTGTAGGCGGTGACTCATCCGAGATTGATATTGATGATCTCCGTCGAAACACCATCTACAGCGGCCTGTACGAGATTGGCGACGATGGCCTGGAGCATCAGACTATCCGGCTGTTCTGGAAGGTCATGCGTGGTTTTACAGATGCCCAACGCCGGGATGTACTCAAGTATGTCAGCTCGACGCCGCGAGCCCCTTTGTTGGGTTTCTCACAGTTGAGGCCAAAATTCAGCATTCGTGACGGAGGAACCGATGAGGAGAGACTACCGAGCACGAGTACGTGTGTCAATTTGCTCAAGTTACCAAGATATACTACAGAAGCGACACTTCGCAAGAAGTTGCTCTACGCTGTGCAGTCAGGAGCAGGTTTTGATTTGAGTTAAGCATACTGTTTTCATATAATGAATGGTATGGGTGCATATTGGAGGCGGGAATCATTTTGCATTAGCGTCGGACATGGCAGTTTGGAACGTATGTTTATAAATGAGAATATTGCTGTCGATACAGAAATTATGCACTTGTAGTTACGATAGACAGGAAATGACAATAACCGTATCATAGAAGCTGGGTGCACTTTGTGGTACCTTTCACCTTGCGGTCCAGGGTCAAGGATTGTGAATATATTATTATTTTGATATTTTTTTGATAGGCATGAACATTACGGTTCGCTGAACGGCCATTCTACATTTACAACCTCCAATTCTGCTGCGATATTAGCTTTCTGATACTATACATGTTGAGCATCATACACCTCCAACATCTTGGTAGCTCCTAGCTATTAATGTCGGTTTTCGCTTATACAAGTCCAATATCATTTGACCAAACAAGCCATTAGCCCACGAGAACCTGCGGTTTGTTAGTACTACCTAGTATATTGTTATTTTACAACTTACCATGATCTCGTCCATTTATCTGCATTGTGACTGTTGACCGTCTCATGAATCAGGCCCAGTCCACTCGTTGAATTCATCAACTGTCGTATTCCATCCACTATCTCATCATCGTCATCACTCGTCAAGAGTTGGACGATTAAACCCATAGGCCATGCCATACCTGGTCCAAGATGAGGGCCGCCTGTGGCATTGAGGACCGGTCCTCGCGCGTAGTATGGATTATACGAACTAAGAACAAATTTACGCGTGTTGTCGTAAACGTGTTGCGAGGCCGGCTTGTAGCCTATGTGTGGGATACTTAGGAGGGAGGGGATGTTCGCATCATCCATGATGTTGTAAGACCCAAATCCGTCGATCTCATAGGCGTACATCTCTCCAAATACGGGGTGCTGAATGATGGCATGCTCGTAAATGCCTAAATCGATATCCGTCGCCAGCGCCTCCATTTTCTTGGCCAACTTCTCATCGAGTGGTCGCATGATCTTTGCACACAATGCCAAATAGTTGGAAAACTGCATGTTTGACGGGATCAAGTATTGGTAGATGCATGAATCGTCAGATGGTCGGAAAAAGCTGCGCACAAGGCCAATATGACCCTTCACTGGAGCCCCGTGGCCATGATTTGATACCGTTTCTGAAGCACTATCAGAGTTGCGCAGCCATCTATAAGCCGACTTCTGGACCATGCCTTGCTCATCATATGTGCCCTCTTGCATGCGCTCCGCAACCTTGAGTATGCTCTTGATAGCCTCGATCCAGCCAAATTTGCCAAAGAAGTCGCCGTCCTTTGTCTCCTCGTAGTAGTCCCATGATAGTTGGAGAAACGCCGCGAGGGAGTCAAGCTCGTACTTGCACTCGAAGACGAAATCGGGGTCGTATTTCGGGCTGACAGTGTCTCTGCTGTGGAGTGATCGCTTTGCGCGGCGCAGGTTGGCTTCAGGTGGAGGATGGAAGGCGTTGCAGAAAGGGGACTTTCTGATGTATCGAGCTTGCAGATTGATGGTGCCGCGGAAGAGAGAGGCTATGTCGTTCTCATCGGACGGAGAGATGTTGTCGGAGGATAAGAGAGACTTGTATGATTGGAGCTGGTTGGCGCTATCGCGTAACCAAAGAGCATTTATATCTCCTGTGGTGATAAAGGCCAGCTGGATAGCACATGTCAGTAAGTGATTCACGTATGCTTTAACATGACGGGAAGCATCATGCTGTTTACCTCTTCATCCTGGTTATCAGCAGAGACACCCCTCCATTTCACAGTCGTATCAACGGTGTTGGGCCAAGTATTGGAAAATAGCCGGTACAGGTCTGGATCACCGATGGCCTGGTTCATCTCTTCATAAATCATGTGCTCAACCTTTGGCACTGAATATGTGCGACAATCCTTGCTGGGGCGCTGAAGAGGGAACGCATAGCGTCCTTCTGAGAATGGCTCATGCTTCTCGCGGGCGAATTGCTCGTAGTTGGGACAATCAGCAGATACAGCTACGACGGCTGCGATGAGAGAGAGCAGACGGTACATTTTGGTCATATCTCCGTCATTTGACGTTGTTCACAAGGGAAACATGTTGGGCGTGGCTTTTTCTGGTTGTTAACTAAGGCAAGGTACGGAGTAGGGGGAAGATCTACCTAGGGATCTCAGGGTCTGACATGGATGTTCTCAGGGGTGGGCTGAACATCCGGGAGTACCTACCTAGGTACCTATATTTTAGGCCATGGTACCTGCTGCCAACTGTCGCGGCCGTAAACATACTGGGTTAGTTAGGTCTATTATATTATTTGGCTTCATTGTTTTAATGTGAGTAACTGACCTAGGTATCTTGGTATATATTATCGCGAACGCCTATATTTATCTAGTAACTATTTTAAATGAAACACCAACTAATGGCCGCTCCATTTATCACTCGTCAGTTCCCAGTCCAATCATTTCTTGGCGGTTTCAACGATTTCCTATCTCCAGGCGACGAGCCTTCCGACACAGTCCAAACCTGTTTAACACCAGGTCTACTGTTATCTTTCCGTCAATACTAGGTACTTATCATAAATACTTCAGCTTGTTTCCTCGCGCTCTTGGTCCTCCTCTTAAATTCGTTTCTGGTTTATATCATGCCTCTACAGCTTGATACGCCATTGTTCTCGCAACTCAGCCTTCACACTTGCAACCTCTTCACTGGGCAAGACGCTTTCCCAAGCAAACATATAAAATGGATCAGAAGGCAGTTCATGGTCATCCAAACCACTGTGCATACCCAAAAGGTGCATCCTCTACATATCCCAGAATGCGAAACCGAGCTGGCGGAACCAGCCGAACTTTACTCCTTCTATTGGCGATGCACCGACGATATCAGTCGGGGGTCTGTTGAGTCGTCTGTAGATTAGTAATCCAGGAGCTTCTTGTCTCAGGACCTCCTCAGTCGGACCCCATTTGTGGTCGTCGGTGAGGCATCGAAGCGAGAGTGGTGTTCCATCCCGGCGATACGGAGAAACTTGGAGAAACGCTCGTTTCGGTTGGCCGATGCCGTGGTCCTTTCATAAATGGCGGCGGCGGAGGAAGTCGGTAGTATGTATCTTGTTTTGCCTCCTCAAGGGTAGCAATATAGCACATCAGAGACTCTCGTTGAAGAGACGCCAGACGTTGGGGGATCCCCTCAGCAAATCCCAAAGCGTGTCGAGACCAGGAAGGCTTGTGACAATCGGAACTAGGATTTCTGGAGGCAGCGCCTCTATTGATGCTGTGGGTGATGAACAAAATGTTTTTGAGAGGTAAAGATTCATTTTAACATGAGAGGAGGTTGCGGAAACGCGAAAGAGGTTTCGAGGTGCGGTCATCCACTTACAATAGGTAATCTGGTCCCTGCAAACTGTTGGTTGCTCTGTTGCACAGGTTTACCAACACTGGCTTGACTGCCACTCACAGGAATGCCGGGCAAATATCAGATCAAGGTGACCGACCTGTCAACTCTTGACATTATCTGTTTAATAACTCTCTTCTTCGTTTCCATCAATTTTTACCAAGTTTATCATCAACATCGTGAGATCTGTCGTTGCCTCACTAAGGTAGTGGAGTGGTTTAGCGGAAACCAATGACGATCATTGACCCCTGACTAGGGGAATCGGGAGTGGAGGGTGGGCGGAAGCTGGAAGCTTTGACGCGTTGGACGTCAATAGACATTAACGTTAAATAAATTAAGAATATGGAGGAATAAGGCTATGAGCAACAAAGCCCAGCTTCCCACAGATCTATGCGGGGCATCGTGGGCATCGTTTAATGCCCAATCCAGAGAAACCAATATTCCTCTCTTGGTTAGTTCCTACTATATTTTAGAATCACTCCTCAGATACCGATAGATATATCTGAATCACGGCTAAGAATTACATCTTCTTGTCGTGCCTTATTATTGGAAAGCGGCCTTGTAAACCGACCTAAACTGTGAATGAGGCGCGATAGCTCTCGGTGGGAGTCAGTGAATAGTACTTTCTCTGTTGGTGATTGTCTTTGTGCATGTGAGGTTATAAGTAATTGCTCAGACGACAAAGTTCGTGCGTGCCACAGATCAAGCCAATGGTGTATCCTAACATTAAATCAGACATTGGCTCTCCTCCAGCCTCCACAATGACGCTATTCGATTTACTTGATGCATGTCTTCCTCCCAACTATTACATTAAACAAGACTGCCTGAAGCTGATGAACGATCATTTTTATCCATTCGTTTCCTTATGTCCCTTCACCAAGATACAGCCATTTCCCATACCTATATTAGTTGATGCAAATGGGACCGTCGCTCTTTGGGCTCAGACAAGTTATCCTTCAGCAGAGGTGGTCGATATGAGCCACGATGGACTGCACAGTACGTTGATGCAACTAGCAGGGTCTGGTGCGTCTTGGACTGACTATCAATCGGTTCGTTATGGTTTTCGATGTCATTCCACACTGCCCGTCGACTTGGGTCTTGGAGAAGGTTTTTACTAAGGACGGAATAAGTTACAGGAGCGATCCAATCAACGATTGCAATAATTATAATTATACTAGTAATGTTAATACGAAACTCATATCAAGACTAGAGAATGCATTGGTTGTTTCTCTGTGTTGCCCTAGCCGTCCTGTTTTGAAAACTAGTGTATAATATCAAGTGCTGGTCGTGTACAGGGTAGCCTACTTAACAAACAATAAATACGATGAATAGGTATATAGGTATATAGGTATATAGGTATATAGGTATATAGGTATATAGGTATATAGGTATATAGGTATATAGGATAATTAGTGCATTGACGAACACGATATTCTCGAATGTCATCGTTTACAAATCCTAGCTAGCTTTTAGTTTGCATTTTTATTCGATAGGTACCAACCGTTGCTTCTAGGAGTATCGTGGCGTTAAAAAGTTATCATCAGAGTGGCTCAATACCTCATTGTTGGGCAGATGGTCAGAAGCCGCACATCACTTCCCAAGAGCCTCAATACATATGACGACTATAAACAGCTGATATTGAATGTCAACAAGTAATTAACATGTCAGATCGAAGTGCTGGACGGTGAAAATTGGCACTAGACCGAAGCAATGCGACAATACCCCAAGAGCCAAAGCCGCGGCAAATAGCTGGCTTGAGCCGAACCAAAGCATCGGCCAAAAGACATCTACACACCGAACGCTCGGGGCACACCCACTTGTCGTGACGTAACTGTTCATGAACCCTAGTAGAATGGATATTGAATTGAGGAATTTCAATGTTGGTCAAATGTTGATTGAAGATAGTTATAGAGGAATAGCTTTCAGTCACTAACTGCATATACCAACTGTCGTGGTACACTGCATCTTGAAAAACACATGTGATTACGGAGTATACTTCATTGTTATGATGACATTTCACTTGCACATGCTAGCTATGGTCAACTGCATACCCCAGGTTCTCTCAATTCGAGACCTAGACAGCTAGACTAATTAATGCTGGATCAGCCGAGTTCCAACCGCGACTCAAACCGATTGACAGTGGATTATGGCCTCGGTTATATTGAACCGAGTGCCGGGCAAAGGCTTGACAGTACCCAACAACAGAGCTTATTGATACCGCAACAGTGCAAACAAGCTAGATATGAGAGTGAGAAAAGAGAAGATATGGTCAAATCAAATCTGATGAACGTAGTAGAACCCATCCCATCTCCCTGGAACCTAGGTAACGTCCCGAGGATAAGGGACGAGGTAAAGCGAAGAGAGAAAGCCCCCATCCAAGAACCAATAAATGTGCAGTTAATGGTCAAGAATTAAGCCCCTCCATCACTCAAGTTACCCACCCGGTGATCGGCCTTCCCCACTACCGGGGCTCTTCTCTCACACCAGGAAAAGAAAGAAAAGCGTCGACGGCGGAAAGTTCGTTTTGGTTGCCGATCCCAGGACATTTCTCTCCTAGAAGCCCTTTCTGTAAAAGGAATCTTCCCTTTTCCTACTCTCACGGTCTCACCTCACTTAAC
Organism: Fusarium avenaceum; assembly: GCA_025948275.1. NCBI lineage: Eukaryota > Fungi > Ascomycota > Sordariomycetes > Hypocreales > Nectriaceae > Fusarium > Fusarium avenaceum. Next base: position 2,373,100 of record CP109669.1, read on the forward strand.
AATCCTTGTTCTCTCCTCTCTCTTTCTGTGTCTCCTCTCATCATGCCCGCTCCACGACCAGTTTCGCGATGCGTCCAGCACAGCTCGCGAGTCCTCTCTCGCTCTCAACTGCGTCCCGCCAGATCCAGCTTCTGTCCCGCCACAATTTCTGCTAGATCCCCCATTTCCGCCAGGACAACTGCAGCTGCATGGTCTACCACAAGACTGCCAATTGCCACCCGCGCCTTCAGCACTACTTCGAGACTTCGAGACGATGACGGAGATTTTGACCCCGCGAGTGTCGAACGCGAGTCCGATGAAGTCGATGTCTGTATCGTAGGAGGTGGCCCAGCTGGACTTAGCGCTGCCATTCGCCTCAAGCAGCTCGCCAACGAAGCTGGGAACGAGGACTTCCGTGTGATTGTCCTGGAAAAAGCTGGCGATCTTGGTGCCCACATCCTCTCCGGAGCTGTCATTCAACCCACCTCCATCAACGAACTTATCCCCGACTGGCTTGACGAGAACAACCCCAACCGATTTGAACACGCTACTCCCGCCGGCGCCGATCGCATGCGATTCCTTACCAAGAATTCTGCCATTCCCATTCCTGCGCCTCCGCAAATGTCCAACCATGGAAACTACATCGTTAGCTTGAACCAATTCGTCAAGTGGCTCGGCGAGCGTGCTGAAGAGATTGGTGTTGAGGTTTACCCTGGATTCGCTGCATCAGAAGTTGTCTATGCTTCAGACGGCTCTGTCAAGGGTGTTGCCACCAACGATCTCGGCATTGGCCGTGATGGCAAGCCCAAGGAAACATTCGAGCGAGGTATGGAGTTTCACGCCAGGGTCACCATGTTTGGCGAGGGCTGTCATGGAAGTTTGAGCAAGCAGGTCATGAACAAGTTTGACTTGCGGAGGGACAGCCAGCACCAGACGTATGGTCTAGGCATCAAGGAGACCTGGGAAATCGACCCTGCCAAGTTCGAAAAGGGCCTGGTTGTCCATTCAATGGGTTACCCTCTCCCCAAGGAGGTATATGGTGGCTCTTTCATGTACCACTTTGGCGAGAACTTTGTTCAGATCGGTCTTGTTGTGTCTCTTGATTACCAAAACCCCTGGATGTCGCCGTACCAAGAGTTTCAGAAGCTCAAGCTTCATCCCCTCTTCCGCGATGTTCTTGAAGGTGGCAAGTGCATTTCCTATGGCGCTCGCGCTCTCATTGAGGGTGGTTTCCAGTCCATTCCCAAGGTCGCTTTCCCTGGTGGTGCGCTCATTGGTGACTCGGCTGGATTTGTCAATGTGCCCAAGGTCAAGGGCACTCACAATGCTATGAAGTCCGGTATGCTTGCCGCCGAGGCAGCATGGACTGCTATCAACGAGAAGACTGATGATGGCACTGTCTTCTTGTACGATTATGAGAACAAGTTGCGAGACTCTCCAATTTGGAAGGAGCTCAAGGAGGTGCGCAATATGCGACCTTCCTTCCACAACCCCCTTGGTCTTTACGGTGGAATCATGTATTCGGGCCTCGAGGCTTACGTCTTGAAGGGTCGTGTTCCTTGGACATTCAAACATAAGACCCCTGACCACGCATCTACCCTTCCTGCCGACAAGGTCCCTAAGATTGAGTACGAGAAGCCTGATGGCAAGATTACCTTTGATATCTTGACAAGTGTCTCCCGCACTGGAACCAACCACGAGGAGGATCAACCTGTTCACTTGCAGGTCAAGGACTGGGATGCCCACACCGAAACTACATACCCTCCTTATAAGGGCATGGAGAATCGCTTCTGCCCAGCTGGCGTGTATGAGTATGTTGAGGACGAGTCCAAGCCTCACGGCGTGCGGTTCCAGATCAATGCGCAAAAGTAAGTGCACTTTCACTTTCCAACTTTAAGTCGAGGGCATGGTAACTAACATCGCAATAGCTGCATCCACTGTAAGACATGTGATATCAAGGCTCCTCACCAAGACATCAACTGGCAGGTGCCGCAGGGAGGCGAGGGCCCTAAGTACTATATGACCTAAGAAGACAACCACATGTCTTGTTGGGATATTTTTCATTATTTATTATGTATGATACCTGATTTATATACCTGGATGCATACTCGGCGTGTTAGGGAAAGCAAATTGGCTTAAGGCCACGTTGAAGAGACGGAAAGGCTTTTGTTTTATTTATTTTGGGAGCGTAACGGAGTACAGTAGAGGTTAGGGTGGAAGTACGTCTTTGGTACGAATCAGATCTAGACTCCGACTGAATACCCAAAGTTTACCAAAAAAGTGCAAAACAATATCTCACATATTCTCTATTTAGCCGGTGTCAACAACGATAACGACACTTGAGCCGCATGAGGACTTATCAACATGTGAGCAGGTCAAGATCTAGAACCTCCAATATGTGGAGAGCCCTGATCCTTGCGGTTCCCGCGGGTGAGACAGCAAGAGTGTCTTCATGCACAATTCAGTTCATGCGAGTGGAAACTTGCACTTGAATGATTAAGATAACAGAAATATGTCTCGTGGTAGATCCAGTGCAAAACCAAATTGAGGAAAATGATCATTGACCATGAGCAAGTGGTAGGCATGGAGGTTCATTTCTACAGCCTCATGTCAGCAAGTCATTGCTGAATGAAGAAAGCGTTGCGATCATAAACACAATCTTATCCAAGCGGAGTCTGCAGTGCGGAGTTGGCTCATGGCCCTGCTAGCAAATGCACTGTAAAACTGGCCATGGATGCGATGATAAGACGCTAGTAAAGACATGGCGGATCCTGGAAGAACCCTAGAGAATTTCAGTGAGGCTGGTTGGGACCTTTTTGAACAGACACACTCTGAACCTTCAGTGAAAGTGGAGTGAATGTTCAAACCGAGTAACCAAGTCTAGGACTGGCTGGAGAATGTCCCAGGACCAGAAAATTGTTAGTGAGGTACTTGTGGGAGCAGCCCACCCGGTAATTAGACGCGTTCTCGTAAGAAGCAACCATACTTGGCGATCCCTGACAATCAAAATTTTCGTGTCACCATTCGGCGTCAAATTGGCCGTAGCAACCTGGAACGTGTCCTCAATGCAGACTGGGGTTTTCAAAAGTCACAGCATGCAACTCTTCATCCAGAGCGAGGCCCAGGCCAAACTAGACTCTGCATCTCTGCACCACAAATACCTGCTCTTGCATCAAGCCAAAGAGCGATGCAAAAGCAAATACAACTGCGACTGCGACATAACAAATAAAAGAATGCATCAGCAGCAAAATGTGAACCATCATGACGACTGCACATTTCGACGGGGGCTGTCAAAGAGTCTTTGTACTGAGTACATGATGCAAGAAGCCACTCAGTGGACGCACAGAGCCAACCTCCCTAGCACTGCGAGGGGAATGATTGGTTGGAGACTAGTAGGTGATTGGTCACAGACTCACATATGAATGACTCACAAGTCAGCGGGCGGCTGGGCTGCGAGATGAGAGGGTACTGAGGGCACGAAAATAAAAATGGGAAACCCCACAGCTTGCCTCCAGGTAGCCGACCGTCGCCTGGGGAAGAAAAAAGAAGAAAATTTTGTTTGCGGTGTGCCCGGAAATCAGGCTTTGTGTCGCAAGTCAGTTGCGCTGCTGCGATGAGCTGATTCCCCTACTGCTAAGCCTCTGGATAATGGCACGATCATTCTGATGAGACGCTTACGAGACGTCCATCACAATGCAATGAGCACTATTTGACCAGGCTTCCGAGTATGTCAGGGGCGACGCGTTGCGAAGGAGGGCGCGTGGGCTGGAGGAAATTATCAGTGAAGGGGGCAGAACGTGTTTCAGGGTCTCGTCATGTTGGTGGTTGGCAAGAGTCGGTGGTTGGGTTGGGGGAGTGAGTGCCACGGGGGGCGAGAAGAGGGTTTGACAGGGCCGACCAGAACTTGATTTTGGGATAGCGGGTGTTCCGCTCCAACGACAACGGGGGTGCACAGTTGCGTTTGAGGCAACAGAGGCTAGATGACAATCTTGGTGCGCCAACGAACGAGAGCAATCAGACTGGAGGTGAGAGGAGCCGGGTCTGAAATGAGGAAGTGGAAAAAGCCTAAAAAGAACCAACCATGCCTCGTCGGACTAGACCCCGGCCCATAATTTCAGCCCGTATCCGAGGTCCACAGGCCTCTGATGCTCCATGGATGGGCGCTGTGACGCTCCTATCGCCGCCGGATTGCGTGATGCTCCCGTCGTTGGGTCCGGCTTGAGTCAAGCCAGTTCAGGTCAAGTCAGACTTTGCTCAGCGCTGGGTCTCGGTGCCCGCCTTTCCCACCGTGATCGTTCCCGTCGGTATTGGGCTTTGTTTTCGTACATAGCGAGTCGGTCGATGCCGGTTCTGGTGGATTTCCTGCGTTGCTTTGCTCAGTTGATTATATCCATCACGTTTGTGGCCTTTCATTGTCTTCATCGATGTTATCGCCGTTTCTTGGTTGATCTGATCGTTCGTCTCGGTATGTTCATGGCTGCGTGTTCGGCGTGCAGATTGAGGTGAGGTTTGCGGGTTGGAGAGGAAGAGGAGGTGAAAGGTTAGGTGAGGTGACAGAGGAGCAAGAAAAGAAAGTCCAGGGGGAGGAGATGACGACAGGAAGTGGAATCGCTGGGCGATAGGGAGGCTAACCACGTTACCACGCCAGACACCCCACGCTTGGGCTTGCTTGCCTTTTTGCTCTGGGTGGTTTTTTTTTTTTGGTAGCAAGCTAGTTAAGTGAAGAGAGGTAATTTGTCCGCATTTGTTGAGTGGGAGACAGAAATGTTAAGACGACTTTGCTATCAAAGAGACCAAAATTAATTTTACCTACTCTTTTTCCCCGTCCGCCAGACGGTCAAGCTTTGATACCCCAGCCAGTACGCGGCCTGCATCGGGGCAGCAGGCCTCCCTGTCAAATAGTGGCGATCCTCAGAATCTTTTGAGGGCTGTCGCCTTCAGCGCCCTTGGAGGGAGAAATAAACCAAATGCAGTGACTCCTCCCACTGAAGACACCACCTGAGCAACTGATAAGCATGGAGAAGGAAGGGGACAGCTCACAGCGCTGATGTTTGTAACTGCTTTGCTCCTGCTTGAAATCTCTCAGGCGTACTTGACCAAGTGATTTATTACTGTGTTTAGTAGCTGATAATATAGCTGGTCCTTGTACTCACTTATTGCTTGCAGAGGGCGTGAAAGCCTGCTGCAGAGCGCGCAGAGCCTGGAAAGAGGTAGCAAAAAACCGAGGTTCGTATCGCCAAGTCACAAGTACATGGACTTTGAGTTTGTTGCAGCGTAACTTCAGGGGCTCAAGACTCAGACTGGGGTGCGTGGGTGGGAAAAAGGAGATAAAATCAGCGTCGCAAGAGTGTTTGATTGGATCAACAGAGTTTAGTGTACAGACTAGCGCGTGCCAAGCCTGCCAGCGCCGACGCCACAGGTTGTGCTGTTGCCTGGGGTGTTCCTGCCTGACCGTGTTTGCTCAAAATTATAAAGAGCGAGCCCTCCCCTCGCCCGCCTGTTTCGAAAGACCTGCGCGGAAGTCCCGATTGACGGCCCTACGTACCAACCACTTACGTCCGGCCTTTCTTTTATTTTCAGATCCCCCCACGACGTCACACCCCACACCTCACCATACCACACCTTACCTCATCCAACTCCAACTCGAGATCCTGGTCGTCAATAATCACGTTGACCAATCTCTCTCATACTCAGCCTGAATCTTGACCGATATCTGGCTCTGTACCTTTCCCTCTTCACTTTTGTCACTGTCACGACCCTGCCGTTGCAGACGTGATCCCACTCTCTAGTCCAGGAAGAACGAGCTTTGGTATCGACACCTTCCGCAACCAAGTTCATAAGAACTGAAATACGTTCTTTGTCCTCTTCACCCCTTGCGCGCAATCGATAACGTTGAATCCGACGAAGACCGGAACGAAGCGATACCCGCCGACACCGTCACCGTCACAATCGAGTCGCTACGCTGTCGTAGACAACAATATAAAAAAAGAAGCTGCTGTGAAGTGAAAAGAAGCCCGTGCTTCTGAAAAGTCTAATTGTCTGGTCGATATCCTGAATATCACCAACACCCAAAAAAAAACCAAAAAAAAAACTTTTACCGACCGACTTCATTCAGCCACATTCTGTTCTTATTTGCATCGAGTCTCATTCGACGCACTTAAGAATAACATTTCAATTGCTGGGTCAGTTTCTTTGTAGGGGACACATTAACTTGTTTCTCTCCCGCTTTTGGTAGGTGGCCCCTCTATGATTCACTGCACAGCCCCCCACCCCGCCTATAAAAGGCTGGCTTCTTCTCCCTTTTCTCAATCTCCTCTTTACATCAATCAGCGGCGCTGCTATCTTTGTATCCCGTTGCACCAACTCCTTCACCATCGCATCTACCTCCATCGGTAGGATGCATGATATCGTCATTTCATGCGCGATGCTAACCTGGATCTTTTTCTAGATCTGTTCAGCGATTGTTTATCAACGTTGACACTTCTCGATACCGACTCCAATCATGGAAGGCATCCAGACTCACCCCTCGAACGCGGCGCAAGCCAAGGCTTTCACTGCGCCCGGATCGCTGTCGTTTCCCGGAGCAACCAACGAGTTGACACCGCCACCCGTTGGCAATGGTGATGCTACTCAGCGACCGGTTCCGAATGGCCAGCAGGCGGCAAATGGCAATGGGGTGGCACCCGCAACGCCTGTCGCGACGCCTGCTGCCAACCAAGGCCCTAGTGGAATTACTCCTACTCTACAGTATGTATCCTCCTGAGTGACTTTTTTATGCTCAGCGAGGCTTATATGGCAAACTTAAAGGAACATCGTGGCTACAGTTAATCTTGATTGCCGCTTGGACCTCAAGACTATCGCTCTGCACGCACGTAACGCAGAGTACAACCCCAAGGTACATCAGACTTTACGTGCTCACTACGTTTAGACACGTTGCTAACAAGAGAAGCGTTTCGCCGCCGTCATCATGCGAATCCGTGAGCCCAAGACGACCGCCCTTATCTTTGCTTCCGGCAAGATGGTTGTCACCGGTGCCAAGTCAGAGGATGATTCGAAGCTAGCTTCAAGAAAGTACGCACGTATCATCCAGAAGCTTGGCTTCAACGCCAAGTTTACCGACTTCAAGATCCAGAACATTGTCGGCTCCTGCGACATTAAGTTCCCTATCCGACTTGAGGGCTTGGCTTCGCGCCATCACAATTTCAGTTCTTACGAACCTGAGTTGTTCCCTGGTCTTATCTACCGCATGATCAAACCTAAGATCGTGCTTCTTATTTTCGTTAGTGGCAAGATCGTCTTGACAGGTGCCAAGGTCCGAGAGGAAATTTACCAGGCCTTCGAGATGATCTACCCTGTGCTACAAGGTTTGTCCTCTTATCCTACATAGATACCTTTGTAACCATGCTAACTCCATTCAAAAGATTTCCGAAAGGTCTAAGGTACCATCTTACACTTGGTCATCTGGCACTTCACACATCATCTTTCCGACGTGTATGATTAGAAACCCGTCACGATACCACGATTGCTTTTTTCATTATTTCTGGCTGCCACCTGATCTTGATGCTCAGGTTGGCAGCCAGGAATTTGCGTTTGTACTATTTTGAATCTTTTCTGCATTGCATCGGCGTTGGCGGGGGCGGTTGGGACGAGGGATTTCATGAGGGATTTCGGTACAGGGGAAAAGATAAGAATACTCATCCCGCGGCACATCATAGATTGCTCGCGCCATTACTGCGGCGCACGCGCTCAGTTGATTTGAGCGCCTCTAATACCTCAAGGGACACGCTGAGTGGAGAGGGTCGGGGGAAACAAATTCGAGCTGTTGCGGAGATGAACCTGTCGAGGGTTCAAACACACAAACAAACACGGACTCGGTGACGGGTTTCGTGAAAACAAGGAGAGCATGCCCCGGCTTTTGTCGGTGGATAAAACTTCTCGTGATGAACGCGGTTGTCTGATCTGCTTCCGCGAGGTTCACTCCAGACTGAACAGTTTTTCACAGCATCGAGATATAAATAAAGTTCAAGTTCTCCCAATATCTGAAGCATTTTTGACGTTTTGTATCCTGAAAAATGTGAGCCTTTTGTGCGATAAAAAACAGTGTTCCACCTACTCGAGTGCTCAGCCAATAATGACAAATTTGAAGGTCAAGATGCGACTAACCCCGATGCTCGGCAGCGCCAAAAGGCTATCAGGCGATCATGGACCCGTTCTCGTGTATTTAGCGTCACCTCTCCAGTCGGCCAGCGCCGTGATCGGTGTGGGAACGGGGAAAAGTCTTCGTTCGCGTGTCGTCGGCCCATCTGGACTTTCGCTCTGTCGCTGGCTTCGTAGATAATAAGTGAGTGTCCTTTGTAGGAAGCTCGTTCTTGTCCTTTCTCGTCGTGCAAATACCATCTTTCTCCGACGCAATGGCTACTGTTGCCCCGTCTTCTATCCTTATCGTCGGCTCTGGTGTCTTTGGCCTCGGCACTGCCTGGGCTCTGGCCAAGCGACCATACTACTCCAACACTTCGATCACCGTCGTCGACGATTGCGCAGGCCAATTCCCTCCCGAGGATGCTGCCAGTGTAGATTCGTCGCGAATCGTGCGAGCGGATTATTCGGATCCTTACTACGCCGCCCTGGCCGCCGAAGCTCAAAAGGAATGGCGAAAGCAGGGTGATGAGGACGTTGGGGGACAGGGGCGATACTCCGAGTCGGGCTTCGTCCTTTGCGCGAGCGAGACCCCCAAAGATTTTAAACTCAAGAAGTCTGGTATGGACTATACCAAGGAGAGCGCGAAGAACGTCGAGTCGATTGCCAAGCAGACCGGTCTGCCCATGGACAAGATCCAGAGACTGGAGAGCACGGAGGCCTTGCAGGAGTTCCTTGGCACGAACGGATATCCTGGAGACTGGGGCTACCTCAATGGTAACTCGGGCTGGGCTGATGCGGGAGAGGGCATGAAGTGGTTATACAAGCAGGCCAATGCTATGGATCGAATTGAATTCGTCAATGGCAAGGTGACAGAGCTTGTGGCTGAGGGTGACCGGGTCGTTGGCGCGAAGCTCAGCGACTCCAAGGTTCTCAAGGCCGATATAGTGATGGTTGCTGCAGGTGCTTGGTCTGGTTCACTTGTCGACCTTCGAGGTAGAACCGAGGCTACTGGCCATGCAGTCGTATACATGGATATCACACCCGAAGAGCAGAAGAGGCTGGATAACTTCCCAGTGGTACTGAATCTCAGCACTGGTCTGTTCCTCATCCCCCCACGAAACAATGTCCTCAAGGTCGCTCGCCACACATTCGGATACATCAATCCCGTCAAGATCAACAACGCTCTTCCCCCGACACCCAACGACAAGAGGGAATCTTTCCTCGCATCTCAACCATACACCTCTCGCAACGACTCCTCGAACCTTCTATCCGTTGAGGCCGACAAAGACCTGCGTCGTGCACTCAAGGACTTATGTCCTATCCGTGGCCTAGAAAACCGACCGTGGAAGGAGGCTCGAATCTGCTGGTACTCTGACACGAGAGACGGCGAGTGGCTCATCGACTACCACCCTGGCTGGAAGGGACTCTTTGTGGCGACTGGAGACAGCGGACATGGGTATAAGTTCCTACCCAACCTGGGTGAGAAGATTGCCGATGTTATGCAGGGACAGGGCGGCAAGCTTGGTGACAAGTGGCGATGGAGAGAGATGGAGAACGACGGCGTCGGAAGGGAGACAGACGGCGTCTATAAGGGCCTGATGACCCAGGACGGCAGTCGAGGTGGACGGCCACTTGTGCTCTGCGACGAGCTGGACAAGGGCCGGGCGCCTGTGGGAGAGTCAAAGGCCAAGCTATGATAGAACATTAGATGGTCTTAGTTGTCAAGCGTCTGCGTTTGCGTTTGTTTGTATTAGTGGAAGCGTTCGTAGCAGCAAAGAAACGATTGTATGTAAAGTCCAGGTGTACAAAGTAACATGACCCTCCCTGCCTGATCTGATCAGTAAGGAGGGTGAGTGAGCCTGCAAGTGAGACCACTTACATGTTAAATGCATAGCGGGGCTACTGTAATATCCGACAGGCGGCGTTTCAGTTAACGCGGTTGTTGATATGGAATCGTAACCGGAAATGAATTGTCCATAGCCAAAAGGGAGGCCCTATATATAGTCCATGCTCATCATGTGAAAAATTGCCGAGGCTGATGAGCGATGCCATTGATTGCGATTGAATTCAAGCTTGCATCCTATGCCTGTACTGAGCAACAACATATATGTGTCGCCATCGTAGCAAAATGGCTACTGACAAGGGCTTTTTCAACTGGGATAGGAGCTGTATCGGGTTCCAGACTTTTAGAACGGCCAGTGCATGTTCTTGTGAATCGCATCTTCGTCTTGTCATCATCAACCACGGTCATGGGCATTGTAGTCAGGTTTAGAGGTCACTGGGACATCTTGAGATTATGATCCTCTCCTCTGAACTGTCTCCTGCGCGACCTTGGCCGTTGCGTTCACGATCAGCTCATGCTCATGAGAGTGTACCTTCTCCTTATACTCTTCTAGGCCCTCACCCTTCCATTCAATCTCCTTGACTAGGATAGGAGTACCCCTGTCTACCTCAGCGATCACGTAGTGGGCCATGATACCCGAGCGTGTTAGTCGCCCAGCCTTGAACTCGTCAAAGGCACGCTCAATAGCACTGGCGCCGTCAAATTCGCCAGGAAGCGCACTAAATCGTCAGGTTAGAATCTGTATCTGGTCTTCACGCAAATGGTGACGGGGCACTAACGGATGAAGATTAATCACATTAATTCCCGCCTTCTTTATGGGGTCCAGGAAAGCAGGTGAGAAAACATGCATCCAGCCAGCCAGAACGATCAACTCAGGCTTCTCCTTGTCGCCTAACAGAATTCTCTCGGCCAATGCTGCATCGTATTTTTGACGTCCTTCGACTACCTTCTGTTCGTCTGTTTCTCCCTTCTTCAAGAAACCATTGCTGATCAGGTTGAAGTATTCCCAGGGAATGCCTGGTCGCAAGTTAGTTGGCTGCTGCCCCCACCAACCCATGGTATACAGGTTTTTCATGTTTCCCTACCTGCTTTCTCCGCACGAGCAGTCGCATGTGCGTTTTTTCGGTTCACGATGAGAGAAATGATGCGGCTGTTTGGAAGTGAACCTGTAGATATCGCATCTATAATAGCCTGGAAGTTAGAGCCAAAGCCAGAGGCCATGACAAGAATCCGGCATGGTGAAGTTTCTTGTGTGGACATATTGATTGATGTGGCAATAAAGTAGGAGGGGAATTGGACGATATGCGTGAGTTATAGCTTCATGTGTATCAATCCTTCAACTTCAAAAGCTTCAAAACTTTCACCCCTCCAAAGGCTATCACGTGACGCCGGTAGCGGCAGACACACAATTGTCGAGAAAGTGGTCCGATGGAGTGAATAAGGCACGGGTTTTCCGGCTCAATTGCTGTGATATTTTACTGTGCTATGTTCCACTTATTAATTAGCCATCGGTACGCAAGCTGCACGTTGGTGACAAACTTGTTCTTGCTTTAAGCTACTCAGTTAGTGATTGCAGCATAGAGAAAGTAGCATACTCAAAGTTAAAACACTGAACGACAGAAAACTTCCCATCTTATGATGTGTTCTCTTGAACTGCATCTGATACATACCTATGAGCCTTTCCCGAACTAAAGCAAGTTAAAATGAATAAAAAATGTTGTATTTTGGTCACTTTTCTTGCAGAGCATAGGGTAAATCCACAGGTACAGATGTCTTGAACCATATTTGTACTAGCGCCTTTATGATAAGGCTTAAAGGGACCCACGTCTTCTACAGTTGAGGACTCTAGGTTAATTCGCGGCGCCTCAAGTCACTGCGATGCGACGGGCAGTTCAACCTTAGCCAACCTCATCCTCCGACTTCCCTCCAGTCAACCCCTGACGCTCCCTTATTCGAACTTCGCCATTCCTTGCGGTCGCTGGACATGTACCGATAAATCGACAACAAAACGAACCCAATCATGTCCTCCGGCAAGGGTGTGTCCGAATTCCCAAATTTGGAAGCTAAGCTCCAAAAACCGACCAAGCAGTCCCTTTTTGAGAAGCAAAAGATAGAGGCCGAAGCCAAACGACTACGAGAAGAAGCCGAGACCGCTGCCGTTTACAACGAGTTTGTCAAGAGCTTCGACCGCGACGATGATTACGATGGCCACAACGCGCCCAGCTCTTCAATGCCTCCGCGCCCACGACCTGGATTTGGAGGCCCGCCACCCCCTTCAGGACCCGGTAGACGACATTTCGGCACGTCAGGACTGAAGAGTGGTCCGGGAAGCTTGGGACCGCCGCCGCCTTCGTTCGGAAAGAAGCGCTCTTTCCAGGACTTTGCGCGGGCGCCGCGCGACAAGGGAGTACTGGGATACGATGAGGGCAGTAGTAGCGGAGGGCCGATCCCAGCATCCAGGGCCTTTAACACGAGCGATGACGAGGATATGGGTGATGTGACAGGTCGAGCTGAAGAGAAGGCTATCGCGAAGCCCACATTAAGACTCTCCAACATACCTCCCGGAACCTCACCAGCTACGATCAAAGCACTGATCCCCGAGAATCTGACAGTTGAGAATGTCAATATCACACCATCCACTGGCTCTGGGGGCTCGGAACGAAAACATGCTGTTTCGATTGTGACACTATCGCAGGACACACCCGCCAATGAGATAGATGCAGCCGTAACTACATTGCAGAACCGATATATGGGCTACGGATATTATCTATCTCTTCATCGCCACCTCTCGTCGGCTGTCGCAAGTTCGCTAGCATTGCCTAGCATCGGCTCTTCCTCAACGTCCCACCCATTTGGGGCAAAACCAGTTGAGCAACCATCAGGGCCACAGAATCCGCATACACAACATGGTTTCCAAAAGGGATTCGCGCCTCCGACTTCATACGCCCCCTCAGGCGTTGGTGTCAATCGGTCAAATCTGCTACATGTGCCGGTGAAGCCACCATCAAACGTGAAAACAATCCAATTAATCAGCAAGGTTATCGAAGGAGTCCTTGAGCATGGACCAGAATTCGAGGCTCTTTTAATGTCACGACCAGAGGTTCAACGAGAAGAAAAGTGGGCATGGATATGGGACGCAAGAAGTCAGGGTGGCATATGGTATCGGTGGAGACTATGGGAGATCATTACAGGATCGCAGCAACGGCAGAAGGGCAAATATGTACCTCTCTTCGACGGTTCGCACGCATGGAAGGTGCCGGAGAAGAACCTCAACTTTGAGTACATGACTAGGCTCGATGAGTTTGTGTCAGATTCGGAATACAACTCATCAGACGATGAGGAATTCGAGGACGAGAATAAACGGGAAACCACAGATCCCGAGTCTGAAAAGACATTTCTCAACCCGCTGGACAAGGCTAAACTCACACATCTTCTGGCGCGATTACCGACATCGATGTCAAGGCTAAGAAAAGGCGATGTCGCGAGAGTGACAAGCTTCGCGATCACCCATGCTAGCCGTGGAGTTGACGAAGTTGTGGCAATGATCACATTCAATGTCGAGAAACCACTTGCTCTTACCGGTGCTAATCCCGATAAAAAGTCGGATGCGAAAGAAATACAGCCAGGCGCACAAGAAGAAGCCTCAAGTAACGAGGGCCCCGACGTCAGTGGTGCTAGCCTGGTAGGTTTATACGTCGTTAGTGATATCCTGTCGTCTTCATCAACAAGTGTTGTACGACACGCATGGAGGTTTCGGCAACTTTTTGAGACAGCATTGAAAGATCGCAAGACGTTTGAGACATTGGGTCTCATGGCTGAGCGACTTAAATGGGGTCGTCTACGCGCTGAGAAGTGGAAGCGCAGTATTCATCTTGTTCTAAATCTTTGGGAGGGATGGTGTGTCTTTCCGGCCGAGAGCCAGGAGCTGTTTGTTCGAAGCTTTGAGAACCCCCTTCGCTGATTGCTGCCGAGAAAGAGGTTACGGAAGAGAAGAAGGGCAGATGGAAGTCAGTCGAAGATGGACATGCGCGCGTGCTACCAGTTTCGACGATGGAAGAAGAGGACGACGTACCGGGCGAGGCTATCGAAGAAGACGATGTAATTGGAGAGCCGGTGGAAGAGGACGATGTCGAAGGAGAACCCATTGATGAGGATGATATCGAGGGCGAGCCTGTCGACGAGGACGAGTTGATAGGGGAGCCAATGGACGAGGACGAGGCTACAGGAGGTGAGCCGCCACCACCGCCCTCAGAACAACCTGCTACTGAGAGCGAAAGTAAGACCCTGGAAGAATCGCCTCGAGTCGGGCAGCCTAGAAGGCGAATGCGTGCAGTGGATATGTTCGCAGACTCGGACGATTCTGATAAGGGCGCATAGGGATAGGATAGGCGAAGCTCATGGGATACCATTATGTCAGCAATGAATTAAGCGTAACCGTTCCGTCTAATCGGAGATGGCGCAATCCAACGGTGTAAGACCCGAGCCAGACCAAGAGACCGCATTACTTTTTAGTTCATGTGTGACATAGGGTCTTTGACGATCACTAGAAGTGCATCCAATATCAAGACTGGGGCATTTATGAAGGCCAACCGAGGGTGGGCATGGTATGAGACTAGGCGAGGATCTCACGGGATATGGACCTATAACCGAAAGACAATGTAACGTAGGGACGAAAAGCACATGCCCGGGGAACTCTGCTTATGATATCAAAATTGTCGTTGGTCAGATGAGGCTGATGATGTTGGAACCGGTCCAAGACTTTAAGTTACCTAAACCAGCGGACCGTGCCTTTGACGCCTGCCAAACTCCATATTGTTACGTCACTTGGATCAATAATATAGGCAATAGACAGTAGTAGATGTATACCCATGAGGTAAATAAAAGACGACGAGAGACTTGAGTGCATGAGACTTGACGGTGTTAGTGTTGGTGTTGCTGTGGCCGGGGCCTTTGAGCCAATGGAAACTTGCTCACTCGGCCGGGTTGGCTGATGGAGACGTCCGGACATAGTGGAGAGGGAGGAGGGAGGCGGCAAGAAGGATTGGAAATACGATAAAAAGAGATTTTGGGTATATTTGAGAGATAGATGAGGCTATTTTAATTAGTGATGTTATCTTTGCATGGATTTTTGTTGATTATATTGCTGTATGAGTGCCCATTGTATAGTTTGACGGAACGGAGGTGATCAACCGGGTCTCCGGCCGATGGAATGCGCTACTCCGTGTCGGCGGCCGGAGGATGGGTAGTTTATTTAGTTGTTGCAGCCGGGATGGATGGTGTCAGGCTTGGCTTTTGGGCCAACACCGTCGTTAATAATAGAGCGCATGAAAAGTCCACAACCACTTATCTGTGTATTGAATACGGTTTGCGAAATATCTACTGTCTGTGCTTAAATGTAAATTTATCTTATCATGAAACCTTATTACGGATACAGCTTCGGTAACCCAACTTCTATTTCGAAGATGACCTGAGCGGGCAGCAAAAAACAAAATATAGTAGGTACCTCCAGTAGATCACTAGTGTCGCAGTGATCTCGCAAAGCAAGTGCCCTACTGGGATTAGGAACCCTTTAGGAGGCGCTTCTGCCCGCTGCAGCCCCCGCATGGTGGGGGGCCCGATGCACCTTTGCAGGTAGGATATCCGCCGTTCGCTCCTGCTGACAAGGGAAGTGAAGAACGTTGGGTCCCTGAATACCCAAGGTGGCCTGGCCTGGCTCTGGTCTGGGCTTTTGGATCAAGATCGCACCTGCCTACCTCTGTTTGCTTTGTTTCATCTTTACTTCTACCTTACTTTTACATCTGTTTCTACCGCATCGCCAGCGATACCTGTTGCATATTGAACCTCAATTTACTATTCGTGCCCATTTATATCCCGTATATTTATCCCCCGGCAGATTTGCCGAGCGCAAGTACGAGAGCCTCATATTGAACGACCACGACCACGACCCCCGACTGCGACTACACTTGCGCTACACCCGCTAAACGTCGGAACTTCACTTTTTGCACACCCTCATTTATTGCGCAAACGTTCAAATCTTCGAATATCGCCGACATCCCGCGTCGCTCCGTCTCGGTACTCTCAGAGTCTCATCTCCATGTCGAATTTCGCGAGATTTGCGCTCTCTTAGGCTTCTGTTACGGCTTTGAGCCGGCCACAACATCCATATTCATCCGCATTACTCCACCTCTGTCCTTCGTCGCACACATACCTACCCGACGACATCTTCATCATGCCTCTCATTAACGGGATAAAAATGGCCTGGTACGTCTCATTCTGCGAATGCCGCGCATGTACTTGGCAGACTTGTCTAACTCCCGACTTCGTAGCGAGCCTTGCATCCGAGGCCATCGCTCAACCAAGTGTACACACGCCAACGAGCGACTAATGGTACCCGTACGCAAACCGGGAAGACCTCTCAGTACATGTCCTCACCCAGCCTCTCGTCCATGCTCTTGTGGTAGAGTCACAGCTGCCATCCCAAAGAAACAGGCATGCCATTGCGGCCCCAGCAAGGATGCCGAATCACCGACTACCAAACCTGAGAATGGTGACAGTACAAGCAGTTCTACACCCCAGAGCCCTGTTAGCAAAACACCAGGATCAGGCTATCGAGTACAGAAAGCGAGCTCCAGGGGCAGCAACCAGAGTAGAAGAGAATCCGTTGACCCAGCAGCCCTCCAGCGTATGGATCCGAAAATGCTCAACATCCTACCTGCTTTCGACGACATATCCCAAAAGTCGGTCACCCCTCTTCCCAATATGTCTCCTTATGGAGATTTGGGGATGACTCCAGCAGAGAGTCCTTTCGGACCAGTCATGTACCCTATGTTCCAACCCCATATACAACCTCCTATAATGAGCCCAGATAGCTCAAAAACGACCATGGCCAGCCAGTCTGGCTCAATAACAGGCACGCAAGTGCTAGAACAGCCGGCCCAGTCTACACCAAAGATGGGCTCTTGCTGTGGAGGAAGAAATGCTGATAATGCTGCATCTGTCCCTATAACACTGGCTTCAGTACCAAGTCCCCCGAAACCCAAGCTCAAAAGTTGCTGCTCATCTAGTAACGACTCCCCGAAACCTGACCACAAGAGCGATACGATATCGGCCAGCGACATACCGACGCCTAACAGCATGATGATGTCGCCCTTCCCGGCCCCTGTCATGATGCCCAACGGCATGTACGCCTACTACCCGCAGCCTACAGTCTTTACCTATCCGCCGCAGTATGGCTCGTACTTGCAACCCCTCCAGCCGGAACAATGGCGGCAAGTGATGGCTACTATGACGTTTGCTGGCCAAGGAGGCATGCCTTCTCCGTATGGAATACCTGGTGCAACGCCATTCCCAACTCCGACTGCCCCCCAAACTCCCCATTCAGCCGCGGGTACTTCTCACCAATGCAGCTGTGGTGCCTCGTGCGAGTGTGTAGGTTGCGCAGCTCATCCATACAACGAAGCGACGCAAAGTTACGTACGATCGGCATGGCAGAGCATGATGGATACTGGCTACACGCATGTCAACGGGCACGGAAATGGCGAGGTACCAACAACAAACGACCACAGCGTAAGCGTAAACACAACCACGGATACTATACCCCCTATTGGTTCTGCGGAAGGCACCGTATCACCAGCCGCTCCACAGACTCCCTCTGAAGCAGCGTCTGGCATGAGTGAAGAACAAGCACTGTCGGCCAACGACTTCTTCTTCGTCAGCTATCCATTCGGGGACTCCTGCGCGGGCGAGGAAGCAAGTTGCCCTTGTGGAGATGACTGTCAATGTTTAGGCTGCGTGATCCATGGGAACCCTGACCAGGAGGTGGAAATAGGAGCCGAGGTCTAGAAGGTATACAGCCAGGACCATGACAGTTTCGTGCTTCTGAAGCAACTCCCTGAGACCTTACAGAGGCACTGAGAGAACGAATCATATGTTTCCAGCTGAGGATTTGATGACAAGAAGATGTACCACAAAAGGACGAAGGATTTGAGTCGGACTAGAAGACTACGAGTTAGAAGTGGACTGCAAGTTCACGATACAATATACCCAGTGGAATTTTGTAATGACGGGATAGGTCGTTGAGCGACCACTAAGCATAGAATAGTTTTACCATATCAAGTATAGGAACGCGATGAACTCAAATTCATGTCGGCTTATATTGAGTTACTTGTGTACAATAGAAATCATTTTACTCTATACACTAGTCCTGCGAGTAACTTCGTCTTAGACGCAGCCTGGTTGAAGCGACGTTGAAGAAAAGCGGGGCGCACTGTGTTATCCCTTCATATCAAATTCTCATGTTTAAACGCTTTGAGCATGACTTGTCTACCTTCAAATAACTTCCAAATAAATTCAATACGCGTATTTTCTTACTTCAAGATACTTAGACACAGTCTCAAAAGGTCTCAGAATGGAACGCCAGAACCGAACTCGACAGAGGTCGCCGCACCGTGATTACAGCTCTCATAACAGGGGAAACCAGGATCGCGGTACTCATCGCAGAAACACGCGCTCACGTTCACGATCACCAACTCACAAACGTTCAAAGACTTCATCATCTCGCCACGACAAGCAATCTACTGAGCCAAGCGGCCACCACTCATCATCCAGACATCACCATCGTCATCATCATCACCGCTCCTCGCACAAACATCGGGATCATGATAATAAAAGTCGACAACCTGAAGCTACGGTCAAGCTGCCTTTTGATGCACGACCCCTATCAAAAGCGGATCTGAATGCCTTTGAGCCACTCTTGGGCGAATACCTTAGCCTCCAGAAGCAAAAGGACATTACTCAGATGGATGATCACGAGGTCAAGGGACGCTGGAAGAGCTTTGTTGGGAAGTGGAATCGAAAGGAGCTGGCAGAGGGATGGTATGACCCCGAGACTTTCGCACGGATTTCAGCGGAGAACCCCGCTGTGCCTCGAGAAAGGCGTGCTTCTGTGCACCAGGAAGAAAGAGAACAGCCCGTGGAGAATGCCATCGACAATGACAACAACAGCGAAGATGAAGAGGACGACGATGATTATGGCCCTACACTTCCAGGTTCAGACCGCACGCGCCGCTCGGGGCCGGGAATACCCACGCTTCAGGATCTGTCTCTACGCACTGAACTCAATGAAGAGGATAGGCAAGCGTCCATTGCAGACCTTCGCAATGCGCGCAAAGCCGATCGCACTGTTCAGAAGGAGCGCCTCGACGACCTAGTCCCTCGCGCTGAGGCCGGCACCAGGGAGCGTATGCTCGAGAAGAAGGCAGAAGTGGCAGATAAGATGCGTTCGTTCCGCGACAAGAGCCCTGGTACCATGGAGGTCGCCGACGAGAAGGAGCTAATGGGCGGCGGAGACTCCTTGGACGAGTACAAGAAAGCCAAGGAAAGGGAGCAACGGCGTAAGACGGACAGAGAAATTCGCAGGGAGGAGATCGATAGGGCTAAGAGAGAGGAGATGGAGGAGAGGAAAAGGGCCTGGCAAGAGAGGGAGGAGGGAACTGTTAGTATGCTGAGAGAGTTGGCGCGACAGCGATTTGGATAGAAGAGATATTCACATTTTCTCTTTCTCTCTCTATCTCCATCTCCATCTCCATCTCCAAGTTTCGACGATGCGATGGCTGGCGCATTATCTATTTTATTCTTCTACATTTACATCTTTTCGGCGCACCTATTGGGGAACGACTCTCTTTTTTAGCGCACTGTGGGAACGCACATTTGGCCCACCCAAATCAAAACTCTTTTTCACGACGAACGACAGAGCGACGGCTTGACTCTGGACTGGAACCTGGACCTTGAAGAGATTCTCAAGCGATTCCGAGAATAAGGACACAGGACACAAGACACGAGCACTGGAATTTAGATCTAGATCTTTCCACTGGGCCCAGCATATCCAGGCGACTCATACATCAACGTACAATACCACATCGACAGAATCTTACTCCAACTCACCTTTCACACTGTTACTCTCACTCACCCTTGATCCGTCCTCTCACGACTTATACATCACAATGTCGGCAGAAATAGACTACGGCTTTGGCGACCTCATGGACGACCCAGAGGATTACTGCCCACCTACTCCCCCTCCCACATCCCAGGTCTTCACCATGCAGAGCGGCAAGCCCATAACGCTGCACCTTGTTGGTGCCAGCCCTACCGAGGCTCATCATCTCTGGAACGGCGCAAAGATGATCGCCGACTTCTTTGAGGAGGATCCTTCTCGGGTGCGCGACAGGACAGTCCTCGAGCTCGGTGCTGCGGCTGGTCTGCCTAGTCTTGTCGCTGCTATCCTTGGTGCGCGCAAGGTCGTCGTGACAGATTATCCGGACCCAGATATCGTCCGGATCATGCAGAAGAACATCGACGAATGTGACGAAACTGTTGAGCCCCGTGGCCGTATCGCCAACACTGTCGACGCCGTAGGCTTCGTTTGGGGTGCTGATCCCATCCCGCTGCTCAACCGTCTGAACCCAACAGATGAGTCTCATAAGGAGCGCTTCGACGTCCTCATCCTCGCTGACCTTCTCTTCCGCCACAGCGAGCACGGAAACATGGTCAAGACGATTAAGGAAACTTTGAAAATCTCGCGTGAGAGTGTCGCCTACGTATTCTTCACGTCGTACCGTCCGTGGAAGAAGGAGCTCGATATGGGCTTCTTTGACATTGCGCGCGAGCAGGGCTTTGAAGTGGAGCAGGTTTCCGAGCGAAGACTTGACAAGCCGTTGTTTGAGAACGACCCTGGTGATTTGGATGTGCAGAAGACTGTCAAAGGATTTGCTGTGCGATGGTCTGCTGAGGCGTGTAAGTGAGGGATCGTGAGGACTATTGGAGAACAGAGGGCAGATAGATAAAATTGGTCACCAAGAACATCTTAGTGAGCTTGGGAATTGGTATAATGAATAACGATTATGACAATAACATTGATATTGTGAGAGTCCTTCTGACACATGTGAGAGAACATCTGACTGCGATGTCTACTCCAATTGTTACGTTACTTGACCTCCATGTTAGCAGATGCAACGAGCCGCGATGTTTCCCGTTCCCCACATGCGTTGATAAAGAGGGCTTCTGGCACCAAATACGCATCTACTGCCTCCAACAGTTGCACAAGACCGAGAGTGTTACTGCAAACATCCGTACCAAGTCTCATTTCGTCTCGAGTACCCCGAAACATCTCCAACCACCCTTGCCTTAGTTATAGAACTCTTCTTGGCCGAGGCATTGGCAGCAGCTTGTATACCCCCAGGTACCGCAGCAGAAGCTCGAGAGGGGTAACTACAGGATCGGAATTTTGCCCTATTTTGTCGGCGGTCCACAGGCCGCATCCCATGCCGCAACGCACCGCAACCCGCAAGCTAAGAAACGGACGGATTTCCGCACTTTTCACATCACATCATGCCGACCTCGCAATACCTTCAAGACCTCAATAGGGATGGCTTTGTTTTGATAAAGTCCATCGTGAATAAAGACAAGCTCGATGCGTTACGCGAGGCTAGCTCAAAGGCTACTCAGTTGGCTCGCGATGGGCAATGGCCGTATGTACGTAAATAATAATACCCTGGCACCCATCCTTATTTGGCACAGAGACCGTTTGACTGTAACATGATCACACTAACTTAACAGATTCGTACAGTAGGTAAGCAGTTCCCTCCATGGGACGCGAGCCAAGCGCGCGAGCATGGAATATGGGGCGTACAGCACCTCATGAATCCTGGGCTTCCAGGTCATGAGCTCTTCACCGAGCTATATTTCTCTGAGGCTATTCTTGGCATCGTAAAGCAACTGCTTCAGTGTCGAGATGAAGATCTTGTTATGGAACTGTTTAACATGCTTGTCAGGCCAGAGAAGGACTTTGAGTTGAAGTGGCACCGTGACGATATTCCGGCTGAGGCTAGTGACGAGGAAGAGATGGAGCGCCTTGGCAAGCATGCCTACCATGCTCAGTATAACTTCGCCTTGTGGGCAGATGCTTCTCTTATTGTTGTGCCTGGTTCGCACAGGCGCGCAAGGACTTTGATCGAGCGAAATGCCGACCCTTTTGCAAAATCCTTACCAGATCAGCTTGTCGTTGAACTGCAGCCTGGGGACATTGTCTTTTATAACAACAACATTCTTCACCGCGGAGCTTACAGCAGCAGAAAGGAACGAATGACGCTGCACGGCTCCGTTGGTCATATACAAGGCAGCACTCTACGAGCGAGGAACGTTTTGCAGCACGGCGTTGGTGACTGGGTCGACAAGTGTGTCCTTGAATCACTCCCGGAGGACGATAGACGAAGGGCCGACGGGATGAGACAGCGTCTAATCCACCTTGGCAGCGAGAGCGGTCAGGTTGGTTACTCACACCAAGGCTGAGAGGGCTGAGGACAATAAGGCCGAAACTTTTGTGTCAGATGGCTTGATGCTCATGTATCGATGCGGGCCTCAGGGTTATTGGAGGGCGCCAAGAGGGGTATATTCTGTGAACAGACCTTGCTTAGAGTTGAGGATTTATCTGAATCGGATTTCAATACTAATTCCTCGTTAGCATAAAACGTTTGCCATTGACGTTTGTTCGAGGTAGACAACAATGTACCATAGCTTGATTTCCCTGGCCAATTGGACTGCATGCCAGCACCAGTTCAGCCTGAGAATCATTTGAGTCTCAGTGTAAGACATGCTCTAAAGTTGTCCAGGTATCAGTCAGACAGATACAAGTTCTCAGTTAGGTGCCTTGAGCCACTCTTGTATTACTGTGATAGGCTGGTAACCGTAGCAAAGCTGTGCGACCGTCAACCGCGTTTAGACACGACCGAGGTTAACAATAGTATCCGGAACAAAATCCGACTTCCCGATCATCTTCTGATAGTGCCTAACACAGATATCTAAAGGTTGCTACTCGACCCCGCATTCTTTGACGCCGGGTCGAAAGGGTTGTTGCCTCAGCGAAAATCATTTGGGGATCGCGAATCTTAAAGGCGCAAATTGTTGAGCTGACTGAACTTGATGATTGGTGATCCAAGATCAATGCCGATAGTGCAACTGCCGTTGCAACCCGTATATAATGGCATGTATTGGATCGTTGACGAGTCAGGTGGATATCTGAACAAACCTGGCCAACCCGAATCGTTAACAAAACCTTCTTTCTTGGGGCTCGTAGGTTCGGTAACATCCCGGAGAAGAGAAAGGGTGGGCTCGGCTTATTATACGGGGTTTGTTGAACAACCCCATGGGGAAATGAAGCCTCATGTTTTGGAACGCGGGGGCATACCCACGACGGTTGAGTCAGAGTGTTATTATCCGCCATCTAGCGGTCTGCACCTTTAGGGGGTCAGAGCAGAGTGAAGACTTGCATCGTGCAGGACAGACGACAGGGGATGGGCATGGCTTCATTCTCTGACACAGAAGAGTATGAGCGAACAACAAAGTTGAGCCATACTCCAAGCCTTGGATATGGGACATCTCAGTCTGGAGTCTAGAGTCTGGTTTGGATGGCAGATCCCAAATCTAGACTACCCCACACGCACCGACCAGCAGTCCCCGCACCTCCACAGGTCACAGCACTCGCTTGTCTGAACTAAAACCTATCTATTAGTAAATACCCAGGTCACCTACTTGAAATTCGCATCTGCATTTGGTAAAACAACCCGCAGGTATATCCGAAAAGATTGGTATGGGTGTGTTCGGGGTCAGGTTGCTCAACTACGCTCTCAACTTAAGTGATTCTGCTGTCCTTCAAGGGGCAGACAGCACCAGATAAGAGTGTTTTAGGCTGGTGTATAAATTGTGTAAGGACGCGAGGCTGGCAGACATATATCGTCCAATAACAGCTCAGCATGACTTTCTGATTTCATACAACAAAGCCGTAGAAGCAGACCCCCAACAGGTCGTTAAAAGCAGGGTAGGGACCCTGGACCTTGGCGTGGAGGTGATCACCACCTTTTCTTGTGGTGGTGTCGTAGCTGCAGCTCTGTTGCAGCTGTGTGGAGGCGAGGGTTAAGCCTTGAGGCACAGGCGGAGATGGCGGCGGAGAAATGAATAGAGATGGGGGAGTCAAAGTTGTTTCCCTTTTGGCGAGATGAGACAAGGACTAATTCTTACAGGTCCACAAGGCCAGTCATTGGGCAAGCAGATAATAAAATAATGCTCAGCCCGTCCTGAACCCCCAAGTGCTTCGAGGGCTGCCCAATGCCACCATACTAGAGATCAGAGTTTGGGGGCTAGCTGAGCTGTCGGTCCGGTCATCTTATTGCTTTTTTGAAGTCTCAGAGTTGGCTTTTGCTCCTTGCATTTGGTCTTGATTGTCGTCATGAGCCTTGATAATGAGATAATACAGCATTGATGAACGAGCACGGGCGTATATCTTTGAAGACAACGGAAAAGGAAGGGAAAAAAAGTGCAAATTCCGTCGAGCTAGTGAATGCTCCGTGTTACTCAAGGTCGAGTTCCAAGTTCCCTTGCTCCGCACCGGGTCTGTCTCCGCTTCCCACCCTCAACAAGAAGTGATTTTCTTCTTTGTAAGGTTGTTTTGTAGCGTCTAAAATCTCCAAGTCATGGCGCGAAAAGCGGTACGAAGTGGAAGTGAAGAAAACAGGAGCAGATTTGATTGGAGGAGCTACGTGCAGTTGAAAGGTTGACAGCCAGGTCAGTCAGTGCAAGAAAAGGGCGAGGGGAGAAAAGTTCACACAACGAGAGCGGTCCGATTTGAACTTGAGCAACCATATCATACAGATGAGGAAGGCACATCGAAGAAACACATAGGGGCATAATACCTTCCGGTTACGTAGGTAGGTAGAGTGCTGAGGGCAGGGTACTAACACCTTGAGGAAGGTATATGGGCCGAATAGACTCCGAATTCAGCTTGAGATTGATTTTTGTAGAGAAAGACTACCTATTCTTTGAAGCTAGAACAACAAGATTGGACGCTAGATATGAATAGACGACAGCATGTAAGCCTGCTGACGCCGTCCAGATAAGGAACTGCTATCTTATCAATTGTCAAAATTTTAGTTATTATGTAGTTATGATAATGCTCACGAAAGCGTTGGCGGAAAACGCGACTTTTCGCCGACTATTGCCAGTGCCTCGAAAGTTATGGCGGCGTCATGGTGTATACCTAAGCCGAAGGTAGGTAGGAGAAACCGGGCTCCAAGTTCCAACCTAACCCTGACCTCAGAAGAAGGGCAGGACCTGCCGTAACCAGATAGCCTGAGCCTGAGTCTGAGTCTGGGCTTGAGGCCCATGAGAGCTTCTCTGATTGGTTCGGAAAGGCACTTTAAAATCCTGCTTGCAGGGGCTTAGGCCTCAGGGTGGGCAGGTCTGGCCGCGTCTCCAATCCCCCCATGGGGGACAGGCGCTCCCCGCATGTACCGGACGGTACTTGGAAGGTACGGTCAAGCCGGGTGGACATTGTGGGCACCCGCCGATGGTATGGTACCTGCTCTAGATGGACGCTGGGGAAAATAGTAACAGATTGGATGGAAGGGAAAGAGAAACGGCGGCACGGCGTTACTTAACCCGACGTCAACAGGGACCTGCTTGGAAACGCTCCTATTGTATTGGGCAGGATAACTCGCTACACACATCAGAAATAGCAATACGTCTGTCTCACTCAACTGCAGCAAGGATGGTCAAGCATGAATCACCAAACGTTTTCGACATGGCGGATACACAGTCCAATACAATACTCTTGCTTGACCTATTCGCTTCTCACTTTCACATGCCCTTGATCACTGTGGCTGACGGTAACAACTTGGGCTTGGAAACCCTTCATTCACATCACGACTCTGACACATGCCCAGCATGGCTTAGCAATTTTGACAAGGTGATAGTGACTTGGCTACCCGTGCTGAGTTGGGCGATGACGAAGGCCACAAGCCTTGCAACACCCCTCAGTGGGCTGTCTTGGCTTGAACAAGCTGAACTCTGTTGAGGTTATTTGGACAAAGACTCTGGCGGCCCTGAACGATTCCTTCAGGCTATGTCGACCATGAAATTGTTACCCGTCGAGCTGAACTGGTGTAAAGAGAGTACGGCTAGAATCTCCGCCTTCTCCGTTGTATAATAAACGGACTCGCTTTAGCATCTACCTACTAACCTTGGCAACGTATGCCGCCTCGGTCTCTCCGCGGATAGTCTACCTGACTTTGTCAACTTTCAATGAGTCCTCCTCTTGATACTTGTGATTTACATGCTTCTTCTTCTTTGCTGCCGCATGTTCCCTTTGTTAATGCTGCCGCTTTGTGGCTTGTTTCTTTTTGGTCAGATTCAGTGGCTCCTTGGAGATCCATTCCCCCAGATTGATGCACCTGTTGCCCACTCACACTCCCCACACGCTGCTATTTGGTGACAAGTGATAAGGAATAAACGGCAAAGTTGCGATCCTTTACGTACAGTAGGTTGGTATTTTGACATCTGGTCTGGATCTTTATCACTCTCGGCACAATCTCGTCCCTTTTACTGACTCTTACAAACAGGGCTTGGCATGATCAGACACGCTACGGCAGGTAAACTCATTAAGAAGTCCCCGGTTCCATTGCTCTTCCAAGTACCAAAGTACCCAAGAGTACCTTATCACCTCCAATTTCCCCGCCCTGGCCCTTGCGCCCGCGCTACGCCGTCATACCTTGTCCAACCTTCAGGTCGCAGCAAACCGAACATTTTTACCTATCTTGAAGCGCTATCCGAACCGATACACACAGACAAACTGTGCTGTGGGAGCCTGTAACTTGTACTGCACCGCGCTGTAATGCACCTTTGCTTGCCACACCATTCCTGCTGGACTTGTCTCCTCTCTCCCCCTCTTTGCCCTGTTTCGCCACGACCTGTCTCTTTCTCCCTATCCACACCCCTGCTGTTTTGCTCTCGGCGTATCGACGTGGCATGCTGAAGCTGTTATACAGGTTATCGCAGGCTACACCTCACTTGGCGTGCTCCGACCGCCGAGCTCTGCCACTGACACTGACCAGGGG